>CM051355.1:22213577-23637129 GCA_028015215.1 Gynostemma pentaphyllum
AAGTTAACTAATATTTCATCTTTTTAAATAATTAGTTTCCTCTTTATATGTTAGCTAATATTTTTTCTTTTTACATGATAGTATCCTAGGAAGAAACAGACCGGTGTTCGTTTCCCACGTGGCTTGATGGAAACAGAAATCATAAATAAAATAATCATAGAGTCATCCCTCCACAATTTTTTTTTTGTAAATAATATCATGCCATCTACATCTGATTTCATTTGAGAGGTTTGTTAACTATTGATTATAATTGTTAATTTGTTATTTTCTGAAATTATTGGAAACCGTAATTGTGGGAAGAGTCTTTTTCATTATCAAGAAAGGTTTTTTTGAACAATTACATGTCAACCCATAACGAAGAGACTAAATTAGGCATTCCAATAGTATCGGAACATTCGATTAACCAGATAATTGAAATTTGACATTTTCACATAAAACGGATTGATCAATTGTTGGTAGAAAGAAGTGAAAAACCAATAGGTTTTATCGTTTATCATGTTCAGTAAACACGCCAAACAAAATATCATTTATCAGGAATTGCATCAGTTGGATGAAGGACAAAATTATAGACCTTGGGCTAGATTTGCAAATCAACAACTAATGTACATTAAACTACTTTGTTCATTATGAGAAAAAAGTTGTAAGCTTGGCAATTTGGCTCAAACAGAACGTTAAAATAGAATGGATTGATGGAGAACTGTTTCATATCATAGTGAGGTATCATATTTCTATGAACCCTTTTCAAAATTAATTATATTTTTATAATGATTTTTAATTAGTTTAACCCCATTTTGTCAGAGATATTTGTTACCATTGAAATCACTTTATTTTAAACATACCTAGGGCATGGTGATTTACTTAATGATATTTGTGTTGATGACAAAAATCAAGCATATCTTTGGAGACTACCTAATCTCACCAATTTAAAATATGAAATTAGTAATATTACTTTTGGGTATATGGTTTACTCTTTATTAAACCACATAACCAAACGTAATATTACCACTAACATATTTCAAATCAGTGAAATTAGGTAATTTCGAAAAGATATGTTTGATTTGTGTCAACACAAATAACATTAATTATATCACCATGTCTCGAGTATGTTTAGAATAGAGTGACTCTAATGCTAACAAAATATGTCGGTCAAAATGAGGTTAAACTGATTAAAAATCATTATAAAAATATAATTATTTTGAAAAAAGTTAATATAAATATTATATCTCACTATGATAAAAAGGGTCTCTTCTTCATTAATCCATTCTATTTTAGCATTGTGTTTGAGCTAGACTGCCAAGCTTACATATCTTTTCTCTCATAACGTACAAAGTACTTTAATGTACATTGGTTTTTGATTTGCAAGTCTAGCCTAAGGCCTATGATTTTGTTCTTCATCGACAACATTGCTGAACATTGATAACAGATATTTTGTTTGACATGTTCAACAACATCATCAAAACTATTGAAACCAATTAGAGTTTTACTTCTATCTACTGACAATTGATCTATCCGTTTCATGTGAAAAACGTCATTGCACTAAGCACAAATTTCAATTATCTCCTTGACCGAATGTTTCGATACTATTGGAATGTCAAATTTTATTTCTTCGTTATGGGTTGACATGTAATTGTTTAAAAAAAAAATTTCTGAAATTTTTTAATGAAAATGACTCTTTTCATTGTTACAGTTCCAAACAAGTTCAGAAAATAATAAATAGACAATTAAAATCAAATGTTAGCAAACCTCTCAATACAATCAGATGTAGATGACATGGTATTATTTACAAAAAAAAAAAAATCAAATATAAAAAGGAAACAAACAAATTAACTAAAGGTTAATTGCATGAGTCATCCCTCCACAATTTTTTTCTTTTGTAGAAGCTCTATATATTTCTAATTTAGTATGTACAGTGAGAGGATAAATTTGCGATTATTTGATTATCTGCTTTAGTATTGGTGGAAGTAGCTACATGTTGGAAGAAAATTTTAGTAGTGGAGAATTTATTTGAAAGTGGGAGAGATTTTGGAGAAGTGGGCTTACTTAATTGATACAAACACTAAGACATCACTCCTATTTATACTAGTGACACCTCCTCAATCATAGGCTAGAATTATGTCATTACAATTCTAATCTAATAGCTATCAATGACTATCTAGAATATTCTTCATAATTACAATCCTACTATATTGTTCTAGATATTTCTATAAACTATTTTTTATAAGTTAAGCTTCTAAAGATTTCTTCTATAGAATATGCTCCTACTTTTCTTAACTATGTTTCTAGAAAGTTGTTTCTTTAAGACTTCTATACTTTTCTAGAAGTTGAGCTTAGACAACTAAAGCCCAAAAGCTTACTTAGCCCAAATCAAGTTCATATTTCAACAACACAAACGATTATAATGAAGTTTATTTTGTGACAGATGGTTGGGACTTTGTTAGTTAATAATTAGAAGAAGAAGAAGTTTAGTGTTTGGCCTCAAGAGAAATAGTATTTGATTGGTAAAATAACCATTGGAGTCAGGGATGTGATTGGAGGGTGAGACCAAATTTAAAAAGCCTGGTTGTGGGAGAGAATAAGAGAGAGGGGAAGAGAAACATAACCCTAAGTTAAGTAATTAATAATATATTATTTCATGGGTTAAAAGGTTATTTAAAAAAACTAATAACCATTAGTTTTGAGATGAATTCAGTTGGACTTCCTCTTCGAATTAGGTAAAGATGAATATTTTTAGATTCTTCATCTGTTTGAGAGAGAAAGGAGGAAAATTATGGAAGGAAAACGAGTTAAATTCAAACATGATAAGGATCAATCCTCGACCTCGAGAAAGATTATTGAGTGAGCAAGTACGGGTGTTGTGTTCATGCGTATTAGGACACGACAGACAAAACAACACCTAATGATATCAATAATTATATAGAAAGGTATATCAAAAAAATAATTATATAGAAAGGTAATGAGCAGCATTCAAGATAAAGGATTTGTTGAAGGAGATTTATAATATCATTCGCTTGCCAATGTATGCTGATAGGATCAAGATTGATACCAAATTCAAAATTGGATGGATTATATTGAGATTTGAACCATAAAGAATTTAAATAATTTGGTGGAAAATTTATAACACGTACTATGGGTAAAACAATCACATAAAATACATTAAAAAAAATTGTAAATTTGCCTTCAAAAAATCAAGTGTTTCGTTAAATTCAAATAGTCCAACACAAAGTCGCACGTGTACAATTTCAAAACAATTTTTTTTTCACCCTGGCCGAAAAGGTCCTACATCATATCAACATCCAACTTTGGGAGTAACCAACTCTAAACAAATTGGCAAAGCAACTTATCTGTTTTACCACAAAATCACAGTATAAAAATAGATGGGATGCAATTTCAGAATTCTTATAACAATTATTATTATTATTTTAAAAAAAGCTCATTTCATTAATTAATGGTGAATATATTTTTGATTTAAAAAAATGTCAAAAAAATATTTTTTGATTTAAAATAATATCAAAAAAATATTTTTTTTTATAAATTTTATCTTGTTCATTGTAATCTACTAAAATGCTTATATATATATTTTTTTTCTATTAGAAATATCAAAACGTCCTTTATTTACAAAGAAAATAGTACAGAATTGAGAAGATAAGAGGAGATTTAGATGAGAATTGAATATCAATTCCAATGATAATTATTAGTTGAACTAAAAAATGGAACAAATTTGAAAATACATTCCCATAACTAATACCCCCACCCAAATTGACTCAAGCTATTGGGAAGTAAAAAATGATTTAGTATGGTTTACCAGTAGATTATTACATAAATAAAGACATAAAATCTAGCTTCAAAATTGAATTACATAATTGCCACTGTCGGTGACTTGACAAATACAGAGTAATCTGTCTGAGTTTAGAATCAAAATAATCAGCCAAGTTAACGATCTACGTCCACGTAGTCAAACACACACGTGGAAGCATCACACGCTTCCAAAGATTATCAATAGCTTAATTTTATCTTCCATCGCTTGCCTTTTCTCTCGCCGACTACGCGGTCTTTTATAAATTTTTTGTTTTGGTTTTCGAGAAATTTTTGATTTCCCAGCTCAATTCTCATTCTCACTCTTGCTCAAAGTTCGGAGGAGAGAGAGAGAAACGAGGTTATGGGGGGTTGAATTGCTCCAATTTTCTTGCTTGAGTTAAGCAAAGGTAAGATTTTTTTTTCTTCCTTTTCTTGTTTCATTAGCTTCAGATCAGTGTTCAAGTTTTATTTTTTTTGTTGGATCTGAATGTGGGTTTTGTTGGGTTTTTAATTTTAAGTGAACCCATTTGGTATTTTCTGTTTTTTTTTTCCATCAATTACTGTAGAGATCTGTGGGAAATTTCTTAATTTTGACAATTTGGATTTCAGGGTGTTTTTTCATTTCTTTGATAGTAGTTGACTTTGAAAGTTGATGGTTGGAAAGATGTTGGGTCGGCCTTCTCTTTACAGAAATGGAAGCTTTAGACCAGAGAATCTGGGCCAAAATGCTCTTGCTTTGATTGGAAATCTTTGTTTCACACTTTTTGTTATTGGGGTTTTGATTTTTACAATAATTGCTGCCACATATGAACCTGAAGATCCTCTTTTTCACCCATCAACTAAGATCACTACCTTCCTTACATCAAACTCCAATGCCACTTTCAAAACTGATAGTACTGTGATGAAGACTGGTGAGGATTTCATGGCTGCAAACCAAACTGAATTTGCAACCTTTCTCAATGAGACTGATATTGTCCAAATCATTGATGCCGAAAACTCTGCTATTGGTGCTTCTGAAGTTACCTCACCTGAGTGCAATGGCAATGTGGATGATCCCATTGATTGCCGGGACCCAGAGGTTTTTCATTTGATGATGGAGACCACCATAGAAAGATTCAAGGACATTCATTTTTACCGGTTTGGGAAACCAGTTCGGGGGTCTAATGACAGCACCTGTGATATGGCCTGGCGGTTCCGGCCCAAGGAAGGGAAGACTGCTGCCTTTTATAAGGATTATAGGAGGTTTGTGATTTCTAGATCTAGTAACTGTTCTCTTAGTGTGATCAGCATAGGAGACTACCACACCGGTGTAAATGCTAGGAAGCGGAAAAAGAATCAGAAACCTGGTATTGAGAAGAAAAGTGATCAGCCAGAGCAGGTGACAGATTTGCCTGTTGTTGGGGAGGTCGTGAATGATTCACTCCCCGTAGTTGAGTCTGAAAGCTCATTTAGTCGTGGGAAGTACTTAATCTACGAGGATGGTGGAGATAAATGCAAGAGCATGAACCATTACTTATGGAGTTTCCTGTGTGCTTTAGGCGAAGCTCAGTATTTGAACCGTACGTTTGTTATGGATTTGAAAATTTGCTTGTCGTCAATTTATACTACATCAAATCAAGATGAGGTAGGAAAGGATTTCAGGTTTTACTTTGATTTTGAGCATCTGAAAGAGTCAGCATCCATCTTGGACCAGGGTCAGTTTTGGTCTGATTGGGAGAAATGGCAAAAGCAAGATCATTTAAGTCTTCACGTTGTTGATGACTTTAAGGTCACACCAATGAAACTAAAAGATGTAAATGATGCTTTGATATTGAGAAAGTTTGGATCTGCAGAGCCGGATAATTACTGGTATAGGGTATGTGAAGGAGAAACAGAATCCGTGGTTAAGCGACCTTGGCATTTGATATGGAAATCAAGGCGTTTGATGGATATAGTATCTGCAATTGCATCAAGATTGAATTGGGATTATGATTCCGTCCATATAGTTAGAGGGGAGAAAGCAAGGAACAAAGAGCTCTGGCCAAATCTTGATGCCGATACTGCACCTGATACACTTTTGTCGACATTACAAGAGAAGATTGAAAATGGAAGGAACCTTTACATCGCTACAAACGAACCGAATACGGATTTCTTCGACCCCTTGAAAGACAAATACTCTACTCATTTTCTTGATGAATACAAGGATCTATGGGACAAAGACAGTGAATGGTATACGGAAACGACGAACCTTAATAACGGGGTTCCGGTTGAATTTGATGGATATATGAGGGTGTCAGTTGATACAGAGGTGTTCTTAAGAGGGAAAAAGCAGTTAGAAACCTTCAATGATCTCACAAATGATTGCAAGGATGGTATAAAGACCTGCAACATTGCAGCCAATTAACATTGATAATGGAGATTCAGTGTTTATTATTTATTTTTGTACCCCACCAATGGCTTATTTATGTTGCTTTTGAGGATTTATTGATAGATTAAGAAGTGATTAGCATAATAATGAGCTTTGTACTTGCATTAGTTGGATCTTCTCATTGTCTAAGTTGTCGAGGTTGTGTTTACTTGGTATCTATCAGTTTATTAAATCTTCTAAATTTTTTGGTCCTTACACTCCATAACCTGTATTAATTTCGACCTGTACTTTTAAGAAATTTTATTTTGATTCTGATACTTTAGTTAAATCTTGCCATTAGACCCTCTAATTGGTAAGTTGGTATAAATTGTGATGCCAAATTGATCTGAACTGATTTATTTTTTTCACTGCTCTTGGAAATTTCTGACTTTCCAAAATCAAAACTGAAAGAACAATGCTTTGTGGTCTTATGTAACGAACTAGATTTGCTTTTAAGACTAATCCTCACAAACTTGCACGAGTTCTTATCCTCACTCACACGTATCCTAGCATAATCAACCAGGAGGTCACCCAACCTAAAATTGCTCCAAGTCAAGCAAGTTTAACTATGAAGTTCATTATGATTGAGCTGCCGAAAAGCACTAACTTTCGCTTGGTTTGCTCCGAACCACATTGTATTGGGAGAGGTCGTGATTCTGATACCACTTGTAACGATCCATATTTGCTTTCAAAACTAACAACTGTCCGACAAACTAACACGAGTCCTTTCAGCATGTTTTGTCTTCACTCACGCACCGTGTCATAATCAACCAAGAGGTCACCTAACCTAGGATTGTTCCAAGCCAAGGATGCTTAACTATAGAGTTCCTTACAATTGAGCCACCAAAAAGGAAGGTTAACCTTGTTAGTACCGTCAATCTCATTAAGCTTTCCTCAACTATATTGTCTCATACCAGTATAGTCTTAGAATTCCCCCCCATTCGGATGTGGAGTTTGTTGTTCCTTCACCTAGAAGCCACTCCTTGTCCATGCCTACTAATTGCACCAACGATCACTCCCCGCCCTCATAGGGTCCGTCTGTCACACCTTAATTCTAAACAACCAAAGACTACTTAGGACTAATGTGAACATGTCACACAGATAAAAATTTCAAACTCTTTTTTTCTTTAACAATTTTTTATCGAGAAAAACTTGAGTGCAGAATCTACTAACTCGCATAGATGAAAAAAAAGGAAGAAAAAAGAATAAAAAACCTATGTTGCTTAATTTTAACTAAGGTAAAGAGGTATGTCTGGACAATAATGTGTAGTCAAGTTTTTCTCATTTTTTATCCTTGTGGTGGTATTTACTTATTGAAGCATCCTTGACTACTTTGGAACTTTTTTAGAGATATTATATTAAATTAGGAAATGGGAGACTTAAACCTTCGATCTCATGGGAAGGAGTAGATACCGACCATTTGAGCTATGCTTAGTTTCACTACTTGGAATTAAGCAGTTAAGCATTGTCCAAATTGAAATTTATACCATTAGATTATGGAAATTTATACCATTCATTAAATTAAAATATTAGTATTAAAATGAAACTTGTACTTGTAAAATTAAACTATCTATAAGACTTGCAATGATAAGACTTGCAATATTGAGAGAGAAAAGAATGGGAATCAAATACTAATGAGAAAGAAATTGAAGATAAGACATAGGTTTACAGCAACACAATTTCAGGAAGAAAAACTAAAGGGAAAGCAGCATTAACTCAAAATGTCAAAGTCAGTCTGGAGATTACATAGAATAGAAGCAGGAAACCATGAAATATTAACAATAAAACATGGGGTCTAAGCCCCAAATCTCACACTCTTCATCACGCTCCAACTCCTCATTGCATATGGAAATATACAAATGCTATTGGCCTGCGGATGCACTTCTAAAATTTTATCTGTACACTATATTTGCTTTACATGAAATTCCTCAATGGCTCACCAAAAGCAAGATGTCTCTTCTTCAGTCATCAATGGAGTCCTACATAGAGGACATGTAAGGTTCCAATAATCCAGCCACTTCTCCAAGCACACTCTGTGAAAAAGATGTCCACAAGACAGATGGTTTATCTCTGACTCAGGTTCAAACTGGCTTAGGCATACCGAGCAATCGCGTTCGTGCCATTTGCAGCTACCTACTTTGTCGAATAGAATTGCTGGGATTCGGCTACGTAACTCTTCAATGCAACTTTCATTCGGGTTAAGTCGGAATTCAATGGATTCGGGGGTGTTTTCCACCAAATCTGTTGATAATGGTGGTGGTGACGAGAGATGGATGCCGACGACGTGGAGAATCGACCGAACTATGCCTTTGAAGATGGAAATTGAAAGGGCTGTATTTACAAGGATTACACACAATACTCCTTCAGAAGGGGCAGGAAGGCTTGAGAGACCCATTTAGATCAAAATTAAAGTTTTTGATAGAGAATGTGTGCTTTGAAATATGAAGAACTGGAATCAGCTCAAATGAATCAAAGAAAGAAAGCCAATGATCTTGAGCAGATGTCTGATCTGGAATGCAAAGAGGAGGAATAAATGATTAGGGATTCCATGCAAGAAACAGGGAAAAAAGAGATGCAAATTAATAAAAAAATAAAAAGGGAGCAAATCTATTGAAGCAGAAAACAAATATAGAGAAATTGACAAATCAATTTAGAAAACAAAAGGGGCAGATTCAACAGATAGAACCAAAAGATTCAATTCTGAACACATAATTAAAACCTCAATACATTTATCAATATTATCATTTCACTCTTTCCTTTGCTCCTAATAAGGTAATCAAGAAGCCAACCTAAGCAAAGCTCAACTAGTTAGGCATCAATACTCCTTCCACAAGGTCGAAAGTTCAAGTCTCCCCAATTTGATGTATTATAAAAAAAAATTGAAAAAATAATAATCAAGAAGATAGAGAAGTTTCCACTAGATCATGAAAATTTAAATATGTTAAAAAATCTATTAAAATCCCTGTTCAATGCTTATGTCATTGCAAAAAATGAAACAAAGAAAGGAGAAATTCAGCAATCATCAACCACTACAGAATACAGAGAGGTTTCCGTGGATTCAACATCAAGATTTAGAACAAATTTCATACCCCTAACGCATCAAATTCACTTGGAAAAGAGATCAAATCAAAATCCCATCAAAAGAATGCTAAAAATGATACTGAGAGAAATCAATCCAGCTCAAAAACCCAGTTTCTAAAAAAAAAAAACGAAATTCCGACAACAAAACGAAAAAAATCAAAGAACCCATGAGAATAAATGAAACAAAGAATAAAAAAAGGCATTAAAAGATCAGATTGTGTCCAAGAAAGAGAGAAAGCAAGAACCCTTACAGAGAGTAATCAAAATCCTTGATTTTTTTCGTCAAAGGGTAAGAAATAATCAGCAGGAAGATCAAGAAATGAGAATGAAAACCAAAAAAGAAGAGAGAGAGAGATTCAAAGAATCGGTGAAGAAAGAAAAAAGTTCATTTTTGAGTTTAATATCTTCAAGTTTATAAAAATCTTTCCTTTACTTGCTTTTTATATACAGCAGCCTTCAGCTGTAAAGTTCAAGTTATCGACAAACCCAAACATGTCCGTTTCTTAAGGAGACTAACCCAAGTTTTTTTAACCATGGTTAGATTTCTTCTCTTCTTTTGGCTTCTCTGCCATCTAAAATGGCTTAACCATGGTTACTTTATATCATCAGAAAGTGCATTCACTCTCTCTCTTTTTTTTTAAGGAAAAAATAAGTTTTTTTTTTTTTTACTGATGGGATTTGATTTGATTGATCACTCTGGATTCTGATAGTGCTATTCTTCAATCAAAGTTACAAGCTTTCCAAGTTATATAAAACTGTCACTCTCATTGCTCTTCTTTTTTTTTTTTTTTTTTTTTTTTTTTGAACAGGATTGCTCTTCTTTTCCTCTCTCTATTAAGTAATTTCCCAATTATTTTGTTATTTTGTTTACTAGGGTTAGAATGGACATCTAATACTCATAAAATTTTCAATATATTGGGTTCCTATAATCTTTATCCATGAGTTTTCCAAACCTTTCGATATCCTTGATTTTTTAACCAGGATAAAATTTACTTCCTCCCAAACTTCAATTTGAGGCCAAAATGTAAACCCCATTTTTTTTGGAATTATTTTTTAGTGTAAACCGAGGTAAGATTTGTCCTTCTTAACATCTACTAGATATATAAACAGATGAGAGAAAAGAGGAGAGAAAAGAGGAGAGAAAATTTAGTTTTATTAATTTACAACATATTGATATTAGAGATTCTCATAGAAAATGTTCATGCAAAACTAAGATTTAACATCTAATTTTCTGTGTTTTATTCTCATACAAACCTTGAAACTAACATTTGCAGGGTAGGAGTTTTTTACTCTAAGGTTTTATAACAAATGAGATTTGTTCTCTTTTTATATACTCAAAATTAATTTATTTTAATCTTTAGTTCAATCCAACCATGCATTAATGAGACTTTCTTTTAGACTTTTTTTTTCACAGGTTTGTGTATGCACACTTAAAAAGCATAATTTTTAAACTCTCTCGTGTACCAACAAAAAAAAAGAGAGAGAGAACGAATGCATGTTGTTGTTGCGACGTATGCAACGAACTTAAAATATATGATGAGTCGGAGGTATTGCGCTGCACTAAATGTACTGTGTAAAAAATGTGCTGAGTAGTTGACGAGCACCGTGTGTACCTGTACAGGAAAGAAACAGAACACCGGTGTGGTGTCAGCTTAATACCCTTCAATGTTTAACTCAGAACTAGTATACCAGGGAGAATTAGAATAGAATTAGCTACTTAATAATTAGAATTGAATTAGATCAGAGCACCGGTGGGATTAAGCCACATGTTGCTTTCCAACTACGCGTCATGTGTTGATTATGCCACGTATCATCTCTTGACTGGATACTTGTATAATGTAACTTCTTCGACTTAAATATGTACTTTTACTCAACGACGTAGAGGCACCTTCCCGGGGTGATATAGACATACCTTTCTGGGCGACGCAGACGTATCCCTTCAAGTAACATAGCCTTATCTTACCAGCTGATGTAGACATGCCAGTTATGCATTCCTTGATCATATTAAGAAATTCCACGTGTAATTATGTAATTTTACGCACAATACGTGTTAAGAAAAGATAGACCGTAATTTTTATATAGATTTCATGAAATGTAAGTTTAAACTATTTTATGAAGATGTACAAATTTAATATTTAGTTCAATCCAACTATGCATCTTGATACTATACGAAAGAGTACAAAATATTTCTAAGAAATCAATAAAATTTAAAAATGGATTTATACTAGTTGATCACACCTACCAAGAAAATGTGTATTTTTTTTTTCCGACTCGTAATCATATATGAACTGGCCGACCGTAGAAACTTAGTAACACTTTCTTTCTCCACACGATCTATTGCAAGCGAAATAGATAATCTCGATCTTAAAAGTTGTAAATTATATACTTTTGTGGAAATGACAAACTAATTTGGGAGATTTTAAAAATAAGTACAAAGGGTATTATTTCTACATAATCAATAGATACTAAAATTTTCATTTTTCATTAATCATGAAATGGTGATATAATGTGAGATAATTGTTTATATTCTCTACTCTTTTTTTTTATAAGAAACTATGAAACTTTTCATTGAAAGAAAAATAATTACAGAAAAGGTGAAGAGATCACCCACGCCAAAAAAGATTACAAAAAACATTTCCAATCGGCGTTAATCAAAAGAACATTATAAATACAAAAAGGTTTAGAAAGAGAAGTAAAAAGAGAGACTTTGTAACGAATGAGATCCCACACGTCATTTGGAAGGCTTGTTTTATGCTAAAAAATACGATGATTGCGCTCCAACCAAATTTCCCAAGTGATTAATTTGACCACCCTTTCCCAAATCCATCTTGCTTTGTCTTTGAAAGGGTGCCCTACCAAGAGTGAATAGAGAATGGCTTTGAGACAATTAGTATAGCACCAACCAATATCAAAAGTATGCAGAAGATTATTCTAAATGGTAGCAGAATAAGGACAATAAAAAAACAGGTGGGTCTCATTCTCTGAGGCACAAAAACAGAGGCAGCAGCAAGAGGGAGAGAGAGCATACTTTGGATTTCGTTTCTACAACATGTTCACCGTATTTAACCCTCCAGCCATCAAGTTCTAAGTAAAGAAATTGACCTTTTTAGGACAACCTTTAGCCCAAATACAGTCAGTCAATCTCTCATCCAAAATACCCTTATTAGCAGTTAAGTAAGCAAAGAGAGAAGCAGTAGAAAAGCCATTATTATCTAACTTCCAGCAAAGCGAGTCCTCCACCTGATCAATCTGGTGAGGCTCGAGAAGATGAAGGAGTGAGATGAAGTCATCAATCTCTCGATCATAGAGAGGCCTTTTCAGTATGAGATTCCACACTTCAGTATCCCCAGTCCAATAATCCCTGACCACGGCCTACTTATTGCTCCCTAGACCGAAGAGTCTTGGAAACTTTCTTTTTAAAGGAATTTCTCCGATCCACCAATCAAGCCAAAATTTGATTCTACTACCATCCCCTAGTTGGAAGCCTAAAACATCAGCAAACTTCAATTTACAACTTTTAACAAAGTTCCATGAGCTAGTACCCATAATTCGCACTCTTGGATTAGTAAACCAACCAAAAAGATCAAGGCCATGAATGCTTGAGATGGAGTGCCACAAAGAGTCTGTTTCCACCGGGAAACGCCAACACCATTTAGAGATCAGAGCTAAGTTCCTTTCTTTCAATCTACCAATCCCCAAACCTCCTATAACTTTTTGCAAAGTCACATGATTCCAGTTTACCAAATGACTACCCGAAATAGTACCCTTTTGAGCCCACAAAAGTCTCTAAACTTTTTCTCCAAAAGCTTTATAACTTTGGATGACATTGGGAATATAGACATGAAATAAGTAGGGAGGTTTGACAGAACAGACTCTATCAAGGTTAATTTGCCTCCTTTGGAAAAAAGAGCATTTTTCCATTTATCCAATCTTTGACCAACTCTAACAATAACGGGAGTCCAGAAATCTAAAGTTTTATGATTACCTCCTAAAGGGAGGCCAAGATAGTCAAAAGGAAGGTAACCCATGCTACAGCCACATCTGGAAGCGTTAAAAGCAATCTCCTCTGTTGGAATGTTTACCCCAAAAAGAATCATCTTCTGCCAGTTTACCTTAAGCCTTGAGACCATCGATCTGGAACAAGTGCAAGAGTTCGAAGATAGTATCAAGCTCCTGCTCTTCGTAAGCACCGAAGATCAAAGTATCATCTGCAAGTTACAGGTGGCTGAGGTCATTTGTGCCTAATTTCAAACCTTTCAACGCATTTGAAGAAATAGTTGAGTCTAATAATTTACTCAGAATATCAGCAATTAAAACAAAGAAAAAAGGGGAAAGGGGGTCTCCTTGCCTGAGACCTCTAGAAGAAGAGATTCTGCCTCTAGAACGCCCGTTGATGAAAACAGAGAATTGAGTATCAGAAATACAAGAATAAATCCAGTTTTGCCACTGACCTGAGAACACCTTATTTTCCATAACAGCCATGAAAACATCTCAATCAACTACGTCGTAAGCCTTTTCAAGACCGATCTTCAGGATCTAAGCTTTTCCCCCAGAAATTTTCAGCTGATTAACTACTTGATTTGCAATCAAAACATAAACCAAGATTTGTCTCCTTTGGATAAAAGCAAATTGGTTTTTAGTAACAGTTTTATGGAACACCTCCTTTAGCCTATTTGCCAGCATTTTGCTTAGGATTTTATGGATGCTATTTACCAGACTAATTTGTCTGAAATCTTTCATTCTCACAGCTTCTTTCTTTTTCGGGATAAGATAGATAAAATTCTCGTTCAAACAAACATTAAGCTTGGAGTTCGAGAAAAAAATCCTGAAACACTGTCAAAAGATCAGCTTTGACGATGTTCCAACTCTTTTTATAGAACTCTATCGTGTAGCCATCCGGACTTGGAGCTTTATTCACTCCCAAATTAGACACCTCCTTCCAAACTTCCAGAAAATCAAAAGGCCGAGTTAAGAAGAGATTGTCCTTTGCACTAATTGGATCTCAATTGAAGCCTTGAAATAAGAATCTTTCATTTGGAAGGTTAGAATAAAGAGATTGGAAGTAAGTAGTAGCTTCACTTTCTATTTGCTTTCTATATTAATCTTCACCCCTCCCACTATAGTAAGTTCTGTAATCAAAACTTTCTTTCTTCTATTGTTGGCCATAGCATGAAAGAAACAAGAGTTCTCATCCCTCTCCCTAATCCATCGAATTTTAGTTTTCTGAAACCATCTCTGCCGTTCCAGGTCAATTGTAAGCAAGAACTCATTCTTCAGACTCTGTCTCTGACTTCTTTCCTCAGTGGATAAAGAACCAGCCTCCTCCTTTAAATCCAGCGCTTCAATCTCACGCTGAATAATACATTTTTTCAATTTTAAATCACCAAACTGTTCCTTGCTCCACTGTTTCAGTTCCCCCTTCAAGTTCTTCAGCTTGAGGTTAAAAGAGAAACCCGGCCAACCCGTAGTCTGATTATTCTTCCACCAATCATAAACAAAAAAAAGAAGCCAGCATTCGAAAGCCAATTTTTTTTTAAATTTGAACGGCATGGGCCCCCATTGAAAAGCATTTGTGTTCAAGAGGAGAGGGAAATGATTAGAAACAAACCTCTCTTTTCAATTAACTCTAGAGTGATTAAAATTTGTTAACCAACTATTGGACACCAAAAACCTATCGAGACGGCAAAAAGTGGGGGTTCCCCTCAAACTGGACCAAGTGAACTGGCCATTGAGTAGTGGCAAATCATTCAGCTCCAAATCAGCAATTAACTTGTTAAAATTTCTCATACCCTTAGTAATCCTTCCTCGAGTTGAATTCTTAGCCACCCATCTCACAACATCTCTAGTTGACTTCTCTACTCTTTTTAATAGTATGTCACGTGTGTTTATTATCGAGTAAACATACTCATTTTAATAGTAGTGGTGTCCACTACTTCCACTTAATTGATTATAACGGATAGAAATATGTAATCGAAAGAAATAAAAAGATTTCTTATTACAATTTGGATTTATTTAATACTTTCATTGTGGTTATTTATACTAGTAATAATAAGTTACTTAAGACTCGTGGGAGGTGGTGAATATTGTTATTTGTTTGTTATTGAAAATAAATATAAATGACATATTGGTAAATAAAGTAATATGAAAGTATAACAATAAGGGGTGCACTCGGTTCAATTCAATCGTTTTTTGGGCCATTCAAAATCGAACCGAAATATAAATTTGAAAAATGGAGAAATTAAAAGGATTAATTATGGTTGAGGAATCGAACCGAAATCAGAGTTAGTTACGACCTTGAATGTGAGGTTGATTCGAAAGATTTGTCTAAAGCATTAAAACATTATTCATTTATAATCGATTCAATTCATTTTATAATTAAAAAAAAAATGAAAACCAATCAATAGTTTATTTTTTGTATGAAAAATCGATAGTTAAATCACTAATTTAATTTAGTTTTAATCGGTGTTTGGATCATATAGTTACATTACAACCCTAATAACAACCATAAATTAAATGTGTGGGAACCCTCCTTAGACCCATCCCACTAGGCCACTTGCATTGCTAGTTTTCAGACAAGTAATCCAGTACGGAGCGTCCATGTCTTCTCATCTTGTACTCTTCTTGTCATGATGCATACGTGTCAGGCATCGGTACAGAGTTGGAATTTGTGGGACAATGTTATGTCGTTAAAACCACATTTCAACAACAGAACTCTTTACGACGTGTCGTTCAGTGAGTAATAATGATACTGATGGTGGACCTTTTGTATTTTTCAATTATTGATTTATTGGTCCAAGTGGCAAAAATTGGCAAATCCTTAAAAATATGGTTTTTTTTTTTAAATATGATGAAATTTCAAGTGTTACAATTATTGGTAGAAATGTCCCAATCACTTTTTTTCAATGATTATTTGGATTTTATTTTTTTCTATTTTTTTCATTTATGCCATTACTGTCTCTTTCTTTATTTCTTTGGCCTCTCTCTTCTTTGATGGTGGGTGGGGGTGGGGTAGGTAAATTCATTGTAAAATCACAATCTTAATTATGTTTTTTATTAGTTTAAAAATTAGTTAATAGAGATCTGAATTTTGTCATTTAAATTATGATTTGTCTTCATTCTGGCTATCAGTCTGTCTTATTACAAGTTTCTTGGGTTTTTGGTTTGATTGACCTTCAAAATTGACAAATAAGAGTTATTGACCTTTATTCTCATTTTAAACTTTTTTGACCTTCTAATGATGTCATTTTGCTATGAAATGTCTAAAAACCCTTTTATTCTATTCTTCCATGAAACATTTTTCTTCTCTTTTTCCATGAAACATTTTTCTTCTCTTCTTCCATGAAACCATTTTCTTATCTTCTCAATATTATCTCCCTCACTCACGGCGGCGACGGAGAGCAGCGGTTAGTAGTGGAAAACATTTGAAAAACCTTTATTCTCTCGATTTGGGTATGTATGACTTTGGGTTTTAAGATTTTTTATTTGTATTTTTTATCAATCCCAAAACCTCAGCACCCTCTCCACTCTCTACTTCAACACTCTCTTCACATAACCAAGTAATCTTCAAGCTTTTGATTCTTAAAAAAAAAATCCCGGTTGCCTCGAATTATGAGTTTCTTCCCCGAATTTTGAGTTTTTCCCCGGATTTTGAGTTTCTTCCTCGAATTTTGGACGTCCAAATTGGAAGAAACTAAAAATTCGGGGAAGCCCCCCCTTTTTTTTTTTTAAAGAATCAAAAGCTTGAAGATTACTTAGTTATGTGAAGAGGATGTTAAGGTTTTGGGATTTATAAAAAATACAAATGAAAAATCCCAAAAACTCAAAGTTATACACACCCAAATCGAGAGAATAAAGGCTTTTCAAACGTTTTCCACCACCAATCGCCGCTCTTCGTCGCCACCGTGAGTGAGGGAGATAGAAAAGATAGTATTGAGAAGATAAGAAAATGGTTTCATGGAAGAAGAGAAGAAAATTGTTTCATGGAAGAAGCGAAGAAAAAAGTTTCATGGAAGAAAAAAATAAAAGGATTTTTAGACATTTCACAGCAAAATGACATCATCAAAAAGCCAAAAAAGTTTAAAATGACAATGGAGGTCAATAATCCTTATTTATTAATTTTGAAGGTCAATCAAGCCAAAAACCCAAGTTTCGTTTTGATTTTGTAGTATACAAAATTAAACTTGGGCCCCGTTCCCCGATTAAAATCCCCGAAAATATATATATATATATATATATTTATTTATTTTAAAATGTTTTTTTTATTTAAACTGTTTTAATTTATTTATTTAAATTGTTTTTTAAAACTTTTTTTAAAATTGTTTTCAATATTTAGTTTTAAAAAATGTTTTTTAAAACCTTTTTTTAATACTGTTTTTAAATACTTTTTAAAAAGGGTTATCTGGGTATATAGCCTGAAAATCTACAAAATAAGACAAAGAGGCCAGCCTCAAAAAAATAAAACAAAATAGCCTATTTGATATGTAAAATACCCAAATAAAGGAGAGAGAGAATATTTAGATTGAGATGAGAGAAGGTAAGATGAGAAATATGGTGAGGGTCAAATCGGGTATATTGAAAAATATCAAATCAGATTTGGGCCAAAAAGCTTTAAAAAAAGGGAGGGCTAAAAAAACTTAGTTATCAGCCAAAACAGGTTATCTACTGGATTATCCCTTTTAAAAACTGTTTTAGAAAAGTGGTTTATAAATTGTTTTTTTACTAATTTTCATACTTTTTTTTGTTTTGTTTTGTTTTTTTTTTAATATTGATGTGTCGTTTTTTAATTGTAATTTGTTGTTTTTGTTTTAGGTGAAAACGGGGAAAATTCCCCGCTATATTCCCCGTTCCCCATGAATTCCTCGAGGGGAATCCCCGTCCCCGTCCCCGACCTCTTTGAATGGGAATGCATTCCCCGTCCCCGCCCCGCCCCGTGAACACTCCTACTTGTATACTGATCATTTATTTACTTTCGTAATATCTATAATATAGAAAGATTTACTGCCATATTCGATAAATTTAAATAATTTAAGAAAATATTATGAAATTGAATAAATTAAAAGAAACTTTTCATTTTTCATTTAATTGGAAGCAATCTTTCGATCTCTCTTCTAGTAACATTTATTTATTTTGAATTTGAATTGAATTATGATTTAATGAATTTAGAAGAAAAGATCTATAATTTTCTTTCTTTTTATTCTGCAGTATAGAAATATATAATTTAAATTAATTTATATATTATTACACATTGAATCAATTAAAATTAATGTTGAATATATAAATTTATTAAAGACATTTAATGCCTTAAATTTATTGACCTTTTGTATTATTAAATATTAAATTGTTGCTTCTTGAAATGATAACTTTGATGAATGGATTAAAATGATAATATCTATCATCGATTCATCATTATCAAATTAGATAATTTAAACAACTTTGGACAACTTCAATACATGAATTTAAAAAATATCGATCAAACTATATTAACTTAAAGTTTTGAATGTTTATAAATTTTAATTCACGTGAAATGATGTTGATTTTTTTTAATTACATATTGCAGGTGTCCAACCAATTAAAGTATGCTCAAATTGGCGCACAACAATAAGAGATATCATGCTAAAATATCACATAGGTAAGTTGATCTTTATCATTACATAAAAAAAAAGATGGGGTTAAAAAAAGTATAATAACAGAAAACAAGAACTTACAAGTTTCATTACTATTACCAAATCTCTCTAAGCTGCACATGCAATTAGGTTTACCTTTACAAGAAAATGAAATGGGAACAGAAAATTTTAGGCACCATATTTGCTACACATTTCCCTCAACTCGTGTGTATATATCTATACAAGTTCAATAAACATCAAATAGTATTTGACAATTGTTATTTTTTTGCAAGTAGCAGGAATGAAATGAAGAAAAAGTTGTGCTAAAGATCAATGGAAGTATAATTTCTGACGATATTTTTCGAACAATTTAGCAGCTGAGCTCGCCTTTATGGCAACCTTGCTGAAGGTGTAGGCAATTTGTTCTGTCTTATTGGATGATGAACTGAAGCTGTGATCAATATATAGATCCTTTAATGGTATGAAGAATTCGAATTCCATCCGTGAATTTTAGTGGTTAAACCTTTTTAACTGCCTTTATTGAATCAACCTTTGTCCTCAGATGAAAACCTAGGCCCTGTGATATATAATTAAACAATTTGTCATGGAACAGGGAAAATATACATTATGCAGTTCAAAGAAACATCAGAATGATTCTTTCCTTTTGGAAAGTAAGTTAAAAATTGTACTCAGTAGCTTCTCGTTCGGCTCAGTGGGTCATAATCATATGCCTGTCCGGCTTTGACAAAGCGTCCCTTCTCACGCTTCCTGACATCGGCCCTTGCTTTGCGAGTGGCGTATCTTACTCTTTTCTCAAACCTATTAAATGATCAAAGTATGGTTGAGATTATAATTGCCTTGTGAAAAGTTGGAAAAAATATGACGCGTTTTGTGACATTGTGACCACATTTGCAGGAGTTCTAAGAAATACAATATTTTGAATCGTTGCTTTAATGACTTTACAATGAAATTGGTGGGGCAAATTCATTTCACAACTAAATAAAAACAAAATAACCACATCTTTTATGGACCATGTTTAGAGATTGAGAGGACTTTTGCTGTCTTGTTTTGTGCTTAGGGGAGGAATGGTTCAGAAATGGTCGAGGCAGGAATTGAAGAGAGATAGCAAACTGCTAGGTTTATTGAAGTGGTGTACTTCTAATATATTCAGAAAATTGCAACAAAATGAAAACATAAAAGATCCCTTCCCCCACCACTGCTTGGTGGGGGGTGGAAG
This sequence comes from Gynostemma pentaphyllum, assembly GCA_028015215.1. Classification (NCBI taxonomy): domain Eukaryota; kingdom Viridiplantae; phylum Streptophyta; class Magnoliopsida; order Cucurbitales; family Cucurbitaceae; genus Gynostemma; species Gynostemma pentaphyllum. The sequence goes on from CM051355.1 coordinate 22,233,679, forward strand.
AAAGGGGAAGGGTCAACTTATAAAATTCAAAATCAGAAGTGGAGGAGGTAACAAAACTTACTTGCGTGACTTCTTCTTTTCCTTATAACGCAGAACAGCGTTATTACGATCAGTAGACGGTATGGAATTATCAGGGCCAGGGATACACCAGGGAGGCTCTCCCATTAGAAGCATTGAAGTAGCTCCACAATCTTGGAAATCAACAGCGCTACTCTCGCCAGTAAGGCCAGAAAATGACAGACCAGATTGTGCTGGCCTTGAATTAAAACAAAGAATTGGTTCAGTTCTAGTACTCAGCACTGAATCAGCAGATGCACCATTGCTGCAGGCTGGCATCGGTTTAACTAGTTCGACAGAAGACCCCTGTGGAATGCCAATTTAGTTCCTGTAAGCTTCCGAATGAAACCAAATAGCATTGTAGTAAATATGGAAAAAAGGTCTAATAGCAGTGTGTCTACCAGACGAGACATGAAATGATACAGTTGCACAAAAGGAAGAACACTCAAAATACATGTTGACTTGATGCATACATCAATCAACTGTCTCAAGTTGTAATTTTACACAGGCTTTTGAATCTTTATACCTAGTCACCAGCTGTGCTCCACAAGTAAACGGAAGAACTCAAAACCAACCTCCAGAAGAGAACCAGATATTAAGGATCACTTTGAGGAGAACAATGTTTAAGACCAAATTATATGGTGGAAAAATCTAACAGTATACCTTGTAGTCTGGTCCAAAAATAGAGAAATGAGGAACAAAAAGGTCCAAATTGATCATACTCTTATATACCAAAAATTTATGATGGAAGAATTGTAACAAATATATTAGCATTTCATATTCTCAAAGATAAAAATTACAAGAACTCATCAGAAATAAAATTTTACAAATAAAATAGATAGACCAAAAGAAGCACCTCTGCGGCAACTGCACCCTGGAAAACTGAATCTGCAATAGACATGTCTTTTGACTCGAAAAGGCTATCAATTCCACCATTCTCAAAAAAATCTTCAGATTGATTAAGGCCTACACCAAATAGTTCATCATAGTTTTCAAGATTCAAACTCATTTCATCCATATCAAACTCCTTGCAGAGGTCATCATCACTGCAGAGTCCAGAAACTTTTGTTCCAGGGCAGAAAAACTGCATATGAAAAATGTGAAGTTTGAAAAGATCCGTGGAGAAATAAGAAGAAAATGCATATATCTACTGCAACAAGCTTTTGATTACCATATTATCACAGTCGATGGAAAAAATCTAATAACGCTGAAAACTCAAAATTAATGCCAGAATACATCACTGGCGATTTCGAAAATAAATCTATAAAAATGAGTTGGAAAATGTCTACAGAAAAAAAAAAAGACAAGACTTTTAACTAGCAGTCCTGTGACAACATTTCTTGTTGTCAGAATGAAATAAGGGTGAAAGAATTCTGTGACTTTCTAAAAAAGAAAACTTGGTATTGGCATTTTTTTTTTAAAATGTGAAGTAAACCGTGAGTCAAGTCATCATCTCTCACAGGTTTAATGATGACACATGGAAATTGCGCTAGAAAAAGTCCATGAAAATGATCATCAATGCACTAAAGTTTAAATTAATATCATTTTAATAGACAGTGTAGTGAGTAAGAAAATCCCTCCTTCCAACAGATGTGCAATGCCTCACAGCTAATGCTAGAAACTATGTGTGCAGGTTTATAACGGAGAACTTTATAGCAAAATCAATTATCAGAAATTCATTATATACCTTCGGTAGATCCACATTAACCAATTCAACTGGATGATCCGAATTGTGAGGCCTACAGCCAAAGTCAGACATTGAAGATGATCCAACCCAGATATCTGACTTTTCCCTACTGCAAACATCACTAACATCAGCTAGTTTGATCATTTTTTGAACAGTATTATTCTCAGAAGTGCTCCAGGGGCCCCTCGTGTCATTCTCAGCAATGCTCATCAATCCCAATTCTTGCTCACAAGCATCATTTACAGAGGGTAAATCCGAAACAAATGACCAGATTGAAGAAAGTTCTGCAGCTGATGGGCAGCCAGAGTAACAATTGATTGATTGCCTCTTGTGCGATGAATCAGACGTAGACGTGCCATGACCATTCCAATCACAATTTTGACAGAGAGAAACCCTCTCTTCAACGCATCTAACTGTCGCAGCTTGCAAATTGCATCTTTCACATATCAGTGTTCTTGAGTGGCGTCTCGACAAGGCATTGGCAGAGTGGACATTACGGTCACATGATAAGCATAAACACGCAGCATCAGACCGACAGTAAACCATTGACCTTTGATCCCCACAAAAATCACACAAGTAACCCATGTTGTAATTGACTCTTCAGACCTATCTCAGTTTAATCTTTTCCGATTTCTCAAAACTATTGCCAAACGTAACGAGTCTCTTCCTATAACATACCAACCAAAATTTATAAGAAACAGATCAGTACTTGATACTTGAGACTGCAAAGAGCACAAATTCGAATGATACTTGTATGCCATATAACGAAGCGAGCCGAAACACAGAAAAGAATTACATATGAAAACAATTAAAATTTTCAATTCACTTAAAATAGATATAGTTTCCATAAAAGAATTTATATAGGTAGATCCAGAGAGCTTTAAAGAAATCTAAACAAGAAATTATAATTGCAGTTAGAATAACAAATCATGCCAAAAATAAATTGCATAATTCATTCAAATCATCTCATACATAAAGAACAAAACAATTCCAGGCTCATAAAAACAAATTAATAGAAATTAAAAAAAAAAAAAAAAACCTTGGTAACTAGCCATGAGAATTCTAATTAAAGGAATCAAACCAACTTTCCTTGAAAGGGGGAAAAAAACTTTCCATTTTAGAACACAGAAAAAAAAGGATCCAACTACAAAAAGTTGCTAAATTTATTGATCAAAAGCATAAGAAATGGGAAATATGCAGAAAAAAGCAGCAGAAATTCATAGGGGATGAAAAAAAAAACAGAGAAATAGTAACAAAGAAAAGACAATTACCATAGAAAGGCAAGCAAGAGACAGGAAAGATCAGTAGAAGAACTTTTGATAAAAAAAAAAAAAAAAAGCAATTGAATTGCTGCAAGGAAAAGGAAAAAGAAACCCTAGAAATCAGAAGGTTTTCTGAATCTCTGTTCAGATGGATAGAGTCATAGAGAGAGAGAAGAGGAAGATGTAGATGTGGGCATATGAGTGTACATAAAATGTGACAAAAAGGCCAAAAAGCGAAAAAAAGATCTCTTTTTTTTAGGTAGATAAAAAGTGCAAAGAGAGAGAAAATTTATACTTACACAAAAGTTATCAAAATATTATATTTTTTATGTTCTAAGTGGGACCATGTCCTTTTTCATCATCAAAACAAAATGTTAGGCTTTTTTTATTTTTTTTCTCTTTTTTGGTCCCTCTCCTAATTCCCCTAAACACTAAAGTTTTCTTTGATTTTTCTTCAAATAGTATGTTACCGAACGAGAGAAGGGAAATTTGAATCTATAATTATAGAAAAAAGGGTATTGATATCTGATTAATTGAGTTATATTATAATTGACGTCTCTTTTGATGCATATTACTTTGGCTTTGGTTTTCATTAATATATTAAAGTAAGTCGATTTTATTTTTTTTAAAAGTAGAGAGATTGATATAAAAATTAGACTTGATTGGTTGGGTTTGAATAAACAATTTAAAAAAATTATTGCGTGGTCCATAAGTCTTAAATTTTGTGTCTATTTGGTTCATCAGTTTTCAATTTGTATCTATTTTGTTCATGAAGAGTGAGAAATAGATTAGTTTGGTCCTTGCTATTAATTTTTTAATTCATTAATTTAAGAAAATTTGTTTACTAATTATTGAAGAATTAATTTCAAGAACTAAAGAGATCTTATTTATCAAAACTCGGAGATAAAATAGACACAAATTGAAAATTTAAGAACCAACTAAACTCGTTTCTCAAAACTCGGGGCAAAGTAGGCACAAATTGAAAACTTATGGACCAAATATACACAAACCTCAAAGTTCACGGACTAAAAGGGTACTTTACCCAAAAATATTTTCCTCGCTGTTTTAAAATAATATTTTTCATCATATTTAACTATACATTTTTTTCCAAACTATTTAAATTTGATTATATTTAAATTAATTTTAATTGACACTATAATTAAATGAATTTAAGGAAATTTATAAGAATTTAAACAGAAAATTATTGGAATAAACTAGAAAGATCACAAATAATTAAATATTGATTTGTTTATATTAGTTTGGGTTTGGTTCAATCTAGTAGAATTGAATGGAACTGAACAAAAATAAAATAAAAGTAAGACCAAAATATTGGTTTGGTTTTGTAGTCCCTACTTTTAATTTTAAATGTGGCTTTTCATGTCTTCTCTTCTTCTTTATTCATTTCTTTATATTTTTTTTATTGACGATAACCCAAGTGGCATAAAAATAAGTTATAAAGTCTTTGTCAATATCTGGGAAAAAAATAAAATCATGTGCGATAATATTGAAATATGAAAACTTGTATCATAATTTTTGTTCATATGATATTATATTCACATAACTAAATTTATCATTGATATAGAAAGTTCTCATATATATATATAGTTAGAAGTTTGAGTTTCTCTGTCACAATTTAATATAATATCTTAAATAAATAATTAAATTTATTACGATGAACTTTTAAAATGACAAAATTTACTTAGAACTTTTGAAGATACAGCTGTTCATGTAATAATTAAGATAATAAAAATCATTTTTAAATTTTTAATAATTTATTGAATTCCACTTAATACAGTATTTTTCAATAATTAACAATCTATTGCTGACAGTATATGACAAGCTATTAAAATTATAAATTACATATGCATCTTAGCTATTTGATTGTTTATGCCAGTTTTAACAAAAGAAAAAAAATTGTGAATGCCAACTTCAGTATAGCTAATTTGAGCGTAATTTAATTAATTGGGTATTAGTATTTCTCTATAAGATAATATAATTAAAAAAGATATATATATATATATATATATATATATTTAAAAAAATGACATTTCTCAAACTGAGATCCACCAACATCAATATTAGAAATATCTGTTGTGGGGAGAAATTGGATTACACGTGGAATTTTACAATTTGACAAAATTTATCTACGCACCTCGTCTGACCGCAGTACCAGGGCACCTGGTCTAAAGCACCTGGTCCAAAACACCTCTACCTGGTCCAAAGCACCTGGTGCGCGCAAAGACTGGTCCAGAGCACTGGTCCTGGAAGACTGGTCCTGGCACTGGTCCGGTCAAGCACTGGTCCGAAGACCTGGTCCGCAGCACTTGGTCAAGCACCTGGTCCAAAGACTCGCCTCGACCAGTGGTACCTAGGCATAAAGTCCATGCACTGAAAAAGACCGCGGGCTACGCAATCTCCAACACAGACCTACATATCTAAACCGATTACAAGTGTCCAATCAGAAAATAAAACGTGGCGTAACCCGAAAGCGACACGTAATTGAGAAGCAACATGTAGCCCAGTCCTGACGTGACACGTGTCACGATGATGTCATCAATATATTCTCCTATAAATAGGAGAAGAAACTCATTCATTAGGTAACTAATTTCTACTACTATTCTCTCTGGCACACTAGCTCTGCTTGCACTGACTTAAGCATCGGAGGGTGTTAGTGGCCAAGACCACACCTGGTGCTCTCTTTATTTCCTGTGCGGTACATACGGTGCTCGTCAACTACTCAAAGATATCACCTACGCAGCACCTCCAGTGCAGCGCACTACATCCGACTCGTCCCATACTTTCAGTTCGTTGCTTACGTGGAAGCTATCCATTTTTACACAACAGCAATATCCATTTTAAAAATATTTCAAAACATTTACTATTTTTAATTAGTAAATGAGCAGATATTTGAGTTATAGTAAATTTCTTATAGTTTAATACCTATGGACTATAATTCAATAATTATTAAAATATTATATAATGATTTTATTAAAATGATTAAATAATTATAGAATGTTACATATATATTCGTTAGAATGAAGATTATTGCTATTTTGTAATTATGATAATAACGTGAATGATAGGAAAAAATAGGGGCAATTACTGAAATATCATATTTTTGCATACTAATTTCTGAAATGTTCGAACTTTTCAAAAATTACTCAAATAGTATAATTATAGTTAAATAATTTATTAAACTAAAAAATTAAATTTTTTAATAAATTCATTGAAAATAATAATAAAATGATCAAATAGTTCAATAAATTATTGATCTTGAACTAAAAAACCAAAAAACAAACAAATTCGTTAAAATTACTTATGAAAAATAGTTCAATAATTAATTGAATTATAGTTCAATAATTTATTGAACTATATTTATGCTATTTGATTAATTTTTAAAAAATTCTGATTTTTTAATAATTAATATGCAGATTTATGTTATTTGAGACAAATTCTTAAAAAAATAATGATAATATTAATCGAGATATAATTCCAGTGATAAAAAAAATATGTACTCTCACTTTCACGTGAATGATTCGATACCCTACGAAACAGTACTCTCTATGAAAGAGCTATAATTAATATAAGAACTATACTATTAAATTTTGGCAGGGTTAAATTACTATTTATAGCAATATGGTATTTTACAAGTACAAAACTCTGCCCATATTTTATTCAACCCAATCTTCTTTCCATCCTTCTAAGCGGTTTGGTTTGATTGAAGTTTGATTGGTTATTCATGTCTGAAAATAAGATATCTAAGAATAATATTTTTGGAGATAAAAAAAATATATCATTAAGAAAAAATAGATGTATGTTTCTTGGAATTATTCGTATTTTATATAATTAGAAAATAATTATTATTTAATTAAATATAACTAATAAATTAGATTTAGCTAATAATGGTTTAATTAATAAATTAATTCATTAAAATCAATATTATAAATTAATTGATTTGAATCTATTCTAATCAATTAACTTAGGTTAACTTAGTCTAATTATTAAATTAATTCCAAGGCAAAAAATTAATAAAGTTGCATAAATTAATTACTCTAAATTATTGTTTTTTTTTATCGCAATGAATTAATATTAATTTTCTATTTCAATAACTTTTAATTAATTAGTTAATTTCAATAAATTAAGACTAATTAATAAAATAAATCTAATAATGTAATTTAATTTAAGGAAAATTTATGTTAAGTTTAATTAACAATTAATTGGGTCTTTAAAAAAAACAAATAAATGGGTGAATTGATTAATTTAAATCGAGTAATGTAATAAATAATGATTGAAGTTATTATTATATTTTTTTTACATTAATTATATTAAATTGGAAGAGAGGAGACTTGAACTTTTGAGGTTATGGAAAGGGAATATATATTTTGACCATTTAAACTTATGTTCAGATAACTGTTAATTAATTTAAAGAAATAATACTCAAAAGTTCAAAACCTATGAAAATGGGAAGTAATGTAATACCCATGGATGACGCTGGTGTACAAGAAGATTATTCTCATATTAAGTGTTAATAAATCTATACACTAAAAATGTGTGTACTTTTTATGCGGAAAAAAAAAGTGCAACTTTGCCATTCTCATTCTCACCACAAAACCTATATATCAAATGGCATATTAGTGAGCCAACAAGAGTATAACTCAATCGGTTAGGCACCTACTCCCTTCCCTCGAGGTCGAAGGTTCGAAGCCCCCCTCCCCCGATTTGATGTAATATCTCAAAAAAAAAAAAATTAAAAAATGACATACTAGTGACCATATGTTTATAGGGAATTTGCATGCCTGACATCTTTATGTTTGATATCCTCATATAGTTGTATTTATTTTTCAATAAAATTTGGAGTGAATGCTTTAGAATATTTACCCTCTATCAATTGTTAAAAAAAAGTTGGTGAATACCTGAGAATATTTGGATAACTACATCATTGATTCAGTAAGCAGAACCTAAAAACCTAGAATCGCTCCATTCATTTGTTAAAAAAAAAAAAATCTAAATAGAACCAGAAAGAAGAAGATTCACACTGCATCAACAATGTCAGGAGCTGTTTGTACTGTATTTAATGTTTCCCTATTCCCACTGTTTAGTGAACTTTTGCTACCTTTTCTAACTCTCGAGGTTCCTCCGATACCGTTTTCTGGCGCGCCTCTCTGGACAGCTTCAACATACAATGCCTTTATCAGATGCCTAAACCGACGTCGAAAACTAGGCATACGTGACATGAAACCAACAATGCCCTGTAGTCTGTTATAGAAATGATCTCAAATTACGAGTCTGGCCGGATAGTTAATGAATGGAAAACAGTATTATAAGGTATTTGGAAGTTTACCTTCTAATTATGGCTTGCAATTGTGCTCTCCTAACTGTGTCATTGGAAGGAAAGCCAAAGTCATCCCACTCCTCAGGTTTTTCATTCCTGCATCTCATCGTCAATGTTCTCAAGCAGATTTCTTCATTTACGTCTAATCCGAGTCGCTTTAATTGATCCTTCATGATCAGCAGTGGCTCAAGGAACCATTGAAACATCTTGTCCCTAGGCAAGTTTGTCCTTGTCAACTCCATATCATCAGCTGGGAGTTCAATTATATCAAGATCAAGCCAAACACCATAATTAATTAATTACATTACCGGGGAGTTTGAGTGAAGACTTACAGATGATCAACCCGTTAGTGTCGGACTTTGCCGAGGAAAGTAAGCAATGTAATATACACCATGCCGGTAACTTGACGCCTAACTTCTTACAGTTACCTTTGAGAATGCATTCTTCAATGTCTCCCATTGTAATCAGACCATCTCGGAGAAGTATTCTACCGTTCACTTCACACGACTTAAACAGCCAATCCCACACCTGTGACAAATGCATTTGGATGATGAAACAAGGATGGTAATCATGGGATGAGTAGATTAAGAGCTGAAGCTCTTTATCGGGTTACCTGCACGGGTTTGTATTGTTGGATCACCCATTTCAATGTCCTTGATTGTTCCGAGACTAGTTTATGATTGTATGAACCATCTTTAATAGTTCTCTGATCACTAATGTCATCATGAGAATTCTCCCCCTTGACGTTTGTGCTCGAGTTTCTACGATATTTTGGCCTGTCTGTCAACAAATTATAATCTAAACTCATCACACAAGTTTGTTATTAAATTTCCCTAAATCAAGAAGTGGAAGAAGAAGAAGAAGAAACACCAAGCCTGGTTTCCCATCCTTCCAACAAAAATAACTGCAGTCAAAACTCAAAAGCCCTGGCCACGGGAGGCAGGGCAACGATATTTACCTTGGAATACAGGATCCCTCCCTCAAGTAGAGTAGATCATTTGCATATTCATCAAACAAAGAAACCACTGACAATACATAAGCAAGCCCCATCCGAAACGAGTTTTCCTGTTAAATGATACTATTATCAGGTTAAGTAAAACATCGACAAACGAGATCTCCCAATATACAACTGTTTCGAATAGTTCAAAAAGCTAGATCACACTGACCTGATGAACAACTACTCCAGCATAGAGCCCTAAAAAGAAGCTAGCAACGACAGCACTTATCACGGTCCCGACAACAGCCATAGGCCACAGGATGATGGCTAGACCAGCAAATGGAACGCATACCGCCTCCAAGAATGGTCCCTCTCTACCAATCAAATCTTCCAACAGCCTCTTCCACCCTCTGAATAGCATGTATGGACTTTTCCATAGAGCAACTAATGTGATACAAAACATATCGACCGGGACACCGATTACGCTAACCAATAAACAACTTGGAAGTTTCGACAACCTAGCAGGGATTAAGACAAGAGTATGATGAACTTCCCAAAAATTTCTAATGAATCAGAAGATAAGGGAGCATACGCACTTTACGTCCACGGGCTTTTCATCACTGTCCACCATCTCACTCAGTTCATCCATGTATGAAAAGTAAGAATGAAAGCAGAAATCGGTAAAATCCATCACAACTATGCAACTACCTCTAATTGTGGACCAACAACCATCCTGTTTGAACAAAGGAATTGATGTCTTTGAATAAATAATTGAATTTCAAACAAAAAAAAATGGAGGATATAATAATTTAAGTGATAGGAAATATTTATAGTCATACAAAAGGAAGTCTAATACACATATTTACTTTCCCAAAGCTAAGACACTGATGGAACTTACAGCAAAACAGTGATAGAATTTGTCTGTGATAACATCTCCAAATGCCTCAAAAGTTGCAATAAGCGGAACGAAAAAGCCGTATCCAATCCCGCCAAGTAGGCTTCCAATGATTCCAATGATTGGCCAGAGGAAAAGGGGCATGGGCAACAAAACCAGTAACACAGTCTTAAGAACTGTCCCTAACCTCTTGGTTCTGAAATTAAAATATCAAAATAGAGCTAAAGAATAAGAGAAAGCAGGATCATAATGTTCCAGTTTCCTGTTTCTTGATTTGAAAAAACTTGTGTGCATGCTCTATAATTTTCTCTGTCTCATTGGATATTCTAATTTTTAATAAACGTTTTCAAATTTGTATAGAAATTTTGAATCTTTTTTTTGTTCTTGCTTTTCAACACACTAATAATACTTAAAATTGTAATTACAACTCTCTTGCAATTGGAATGCTTTTTTTAAGCTACTTGACTTGGTTGGTCTCCCACCTTTTTTTTTCCATACATAAATGAAAAGTTCATTTCTTATAAAACAAAAATGATTAGTTTTATCAATATTTACTAAAATAAATCATAGTAAATATTAAAAATAATAATAATAAACTTAAATAAAAATTAATTTTCATTAAAAAAAGGAAAAGTACTTTTTGGTTCACGAGGTATGAGGCTTGTGTCTATTTGTGTCTATTTCGCCTTGAGTTGTGAGAAATAGGTTTATTTGGTCCGTGCATTTTCAATTTGTGTCTATTTCATCTCCAGTTTTGAGAAATGGGTCTATTTGGCCAATGAGTTAGTTTTCTTTATACTAATGAATGAAAAAAATTAACAACAGATACAAAATTAATCTATTTTTCAAAACTTGGGGACGGATTAGATACAAATTGAAAACCAATTGAAAACCGATGAACCAAATAGACACAATAATTCAAGGACAAAAAAATAGTTTACCCTAAAAAAAATTAATTAAAATTTTGGAGAAAAGAAAAGGTTACACATATCTATTGAAATGGAGCATGAAATCCCAGACAGAAAATTAAGAGAAATAGGTAATGGAAAAAACCAATAAAATTATTCATACCTGGCCAGGCAGAAGAAGCTCCAGAAAAAATGAGCAGGCCAAAGCCCAATAATCACACTTGAGTTTCCAATCCCAATAATGGCCACAGAAATTGGAGCAATGATTGCACCTGGAAAATTCAAGATTTCACTGATTCAATTTTTTTATAAAATCATTTAATATTAAGGAGACTCGAACTTTCAAACTTTTAAGAGGGAGAAGCATGTGATACAAGTGACTAACCAGTTGAGTTATCTATGCTCGGGTTGAGCACATTCGTACTAAAACAACATAAAACAGTTTGAAAAGACCAAAGAAAAAAAAAGTTACACGAAAGCTAAATAAACTGAAGATAAAGAAGAAAGTACCTTTGAGGAAGCCAAGGATGAGAAGTAAGAAGAAGAAAGGAAGGAATGAGACGAAGCTCCATAACTTTGCCAAAAACCCCACTGGAACTTCCATGAAAATGAAGGGTAATTTCGGGTATAAACCAAATCAAAACTCAATGAAATATAACATTGATTCATTCAATCAAATGCTCCATTTTTTCCAAAGCAAATGTTGCCGAGATGAGAATAGACTAAGCAAAAACCATAATGAACATGGAAATGGAATGTTTTGAAGAGTTACGTGGCACGTGATCGTGGTGGCGCTGACACGTGGCTGCCTAGAAACATGGGATTATTTCTAGTACAGAGATTGAATGACACGTGATAATAAGATTTTTCTTTAGGTAAAATACTCATTTAGTCTCTGAGTTTTGGAAATCGTGTCTATTTGTTCCTGACATTTTCAATTTGTGTCTAAGCGGTCTCTGAGTTTTAGATGTTGTGTCTATTTGCTCCCCACGTTTACAATTTATGTTTAAGTGATCAATGAGTTTTGGATATTGTGTTTATTTGATTAATGAGTTTTCAATTTGTGCCTAAATGATCCTGGATTATTATAAATGAGTTTAATTGTTCATTAATTTGTTAACTCGTTAACTTAATATCGACTTAACGCTGACATAAAATGTTTAATTGACCAAAATACTGACATGATATCAATTATTATGTCAAATCTTAAGTCTAGATTGATGAAAGATTTGAAATAATATTTAATCCTATGTTCGCCAATTAGATATGTTATGACACCATTAAGTCAACATTGTGTTAAAAAGTTAACAAATATGTTAAATTAAAGATCAATTAAACGTAAATCTAATAGTTCTTGAAAACCTAGAGATCAAATAAACACAATATTCAAAACTCATGAACCACTTAAACACAAATTGAAAATGCAGGGATTAATAAATAGACACAACATCTAAAACTCAGAAACAAAAAAGTACTTCACCCTTTTCATTTTTTTTTTATAATAAAACATGGAATAAGATGTTACATTAAAGACAAGACAACGAATGAGATTGAGAACCCAATATAATGCATAATAGTAAAAATCTTTTTAACATTAAGGAGTATCATTCTTCCGTATAACACCTTTTAATATAATAAAGAAAAAAAAAGATACAGAATAAAGATAGAGACTATATATTATAGAATTATACACAACAAAACTAATTCCTAAAAAAATCTCAATCTATTTCCTTATTAAGGATATTAAAGATCATATAGAAACATGTAAAATGAGGTGGGAGTTAAATAATTATAAGAACAACTTTCTTAAAGTAGAGCAAATCCAGACACATTATAATTATACAAATCCCTCAATACTCAAGAAAATGTAAAATATAAAATAAAGATATCACTACAAGAAAACTGCCGGTTTGCGACAAACTTTTTACGATGTATTCTTGTAAATCACATCGCAAATGATCAATTTGCGACTCCATTTGCGATTCAACGTTCAGTTGTTAAAAATCTCGTCGATAGATGATATTTATGATGTAGTGCGTCGCAAATTAGTGAGTGAAGAACAACGCGTCACTAAATTTTGTTGACTTTCATTTGTGACGCATGAATCGAACATATCATGCGTCACTGATTGTTTCTACGACATGCGTCGTTAAACGTAGCGACCCATGCATCACAAATATAAAAAAAGTCAAATATTAAAATTGCTGACATTTGTGACACATGCGTCGTAAACTATAATGACCTATGTGTCACAAACATAAAAAAGTCAAATGTTAAACACGTTGACCTTTACGACGCACGGCGTTGTAATTTTTTTTTTAAATAATTAATTACGAAATTGAATAATAATACAATAAATCAATAATACAAAATGAAAAAAATATTATATAATAATAAAAAATTTATAGAAAATATCCAAAAATCTAAGGAAAAAACTGTAATCCTAAATCGAGGACTACTAGGATGCCGATGGGGGCAACTGATGAGAAGCTAAAAGAGAGTTGGGCAGCCATCTACCGCATATGATCCTCCATCCTAGCCTCGAGGGCAACCTCTTGCGGTCTGTGAACGACTAGCAACAAAGATGGATGAACGAGCCACATCAGCGTACAGATATCCTCCGAAAGACTTGAGCCATAAAATTTTAAACTAATTAATAAACGAAACTAACTAATAAACTAATTTAAATTTAAAATACAAAATAAAGATATATTGCCTCATAAGTTACAATAATTATATTAAGATATGAACCGAAAAGTTATTCATATTCGATGAATGGAAAATTCTGAAACATAATGGGATTTTTTTAAACTACATTTAACAAATATAGACCAATAGTTACTCAATTTTCTTGGTTTGACTCCCGCCTGACACAAAAGGGATGATGATCATAGCTCGTCCATTTTTCTCTTCATAATCCCACGGCTTCACTCATGGTCCTTTAGCACCACATTAGAGATTCAAATAATGGGAATATATCTATGAAATTGGCATTAAATATAATGATTTATTTACATTTCTTTTGAAACGTGTGAGGCAAGTGGGAGAGCAAAATAAGGTTACAAATATTTAGAAAGAGAAACGAAAGGACAACTCTCAATGTAAGAAATTTTATCATACTATATTATTTATGATTTTTTTTAATAGATTTAATTAGAGATTAATCCAATAGTGATAAAAATTATAAATAATTTATTTGAATTATTAAGATATATAATATTTAATTAAATAATGAATAAGATAGCGTATATGAATGAATAAAAAAAACTAGAAATTATTATTATATGAAAAAAATCAATTATCATAAATTTTAAATGAGAATTAATTGCTCAAATTTCAAAGAAAAATTGGTGATGTAAAATCTAAAATATACCAAATTATATAAAAATTAAACAGTTAGACTAAATAATTAAGAAAATATAACGCTAATTTAAATTAAATGGGATTTAATATTATGATACTTTTTCATTAACATTATGATATATATAAAAGCCACGCAAAGTGAGGGAGGGTACGTGCCCCTTTAGTCCTTCATTACATCCGTCGACACTGAAATCAACTTTCTTAATTTAATTTATCTAATAAGGTTCACTTTTTTTAATTAAAGGATATATCTCAACTTCAAAATTATAATTAAATAATAGGGAAAATTGCACAAACCACCCCTGAACTATGAGGTTTGTTACAGTTACACCCTTAAACTTTTAATTTGAGCAATTGACCCCCTAAACTATGCAAAGTATTAAAATTGGACCCAAGAAAATTTATTTTTTCAAATTACTTCATTAGCTTTTGAAATTAGACCATAGGAAATCATCATTGAGACGAAGAATACATCTCTAAGGTCAATGGGGCAGAGAGAGCTGAGATCCGAGTAGAATTCTCATTCCCGACCCTTGAAAGGGTTTTGCGTTCGGGGTCATGAACGAGGTCGGGATGGGACGGGAACCCTCGAGGACACGACCTAATATAGATTTTATAAAAATTATTAGTAAATTAATAATTTTAATGGGATAATTTAATAAAATAAATTTTCTTGGGTCCAATTTTAACACTTTACATAGTTCAGGGGGTCAATTGCTCAAATTAAAAGTTTAAGTGTGTAAGTGTAACAAACCCCATAGTTCAGGGGTGGTTTGTGCAATTTTCCCTAAATAATAATCTTTCTTAATTTAATTTATCTAAGGTTTCACTTTTCTTAATTAAAGGATATATCTCAACTTCAAAATTATAATTAAATAATAACCATCCAATAACATCAAATTTCCAATTAGAAATTTATGGAAAATGTCAAATTGTATAATTTTTTTTTTTTTTTTTTACTTGTCAAATAGTATGATTTTAGAACTATCAAGATATAAATTTTTATTTTTAAGGGAAAAAATCAATTTACACCCTTGAACTTTACATGGTGTGTCAATTTAAACCCTAAACTTTCAATTGAATCAATTTACACCCTGAAATTTAATAAATGAATCAATTTACACCCATTGTTAGTAACTTACTATTATTTTTGAATTTTTTTAATTAGATATAGGCGTTTTTATATCAAAATAAAGTTAATTTTTTGAAAATTAATTTTAAGTTTATGTTAAATATTTTTTATGGTTAAATTTGACCGTTTTGGTGTCGGGTTTGAACATTTTTGTACCGTTTAAATTGGTAACTAAGATTTGAGTTTTTTCATAGTTGAGGTTGGGCGTTTTTATGATGAGGTCATTGACGTTTTGTTATTTTTATGTTTCGGTGATTTGGTAATTGAATTTTGATTAATTTTATAGTTTTAGTATTATGTGGGTTTAAATTGATTCACTTAAAAAAGTTCAGGGTGTAAATTGATTCAATTGAAAGTTTAGGGTTTAAATTGACACAACATATAAAATTCAGGGGTGTAAATTGATTTTATTTTTAATTATAAAAGATATGTTGTATTTAACCAAAATAACATGGATCTTATTTACATTTTTCCCCTCCAACTAAAATAAAATCAACACAAGCGGTGCTTTAAATATGTTAATTATAATGGATTTTATCTAAATATTTTAAAAGGTCTGACGTTGAAAAGTCAAACCTATGTATTGGACATTATCTTATCAAATGATATTATATGACATGATCAATTGATTGGGTGTGAGGAAAAAAAAGACCCAACATTAAAATATCACATTAATGAATTAATATAGTCGGTTGGGATCAAGCATATCTAAATATAAAAATGGTTATGGTATTTTGAGATCAGCAAAGGGGATGAATTATGATATCATAAAAATAAAAGAAATAATAGTATCTTTCTCATCTTTAAAAATCCTTAAGAATCTCACTGTTTTTTTTTTAACATGTTATATTGCGGTATTTTGATTTTAATTTAGCCATTACATAGTAGCATAATTGTCCCATGTGAACCAATTTAGTAAGAACCACGCTTGTTTATTTTATTAAAATGTACGAGTATTATTTCCTTTGATAGAAATGTAAAATGGGAAATTAAAATCATTCATAGTTGTAGAGGGTAAAATTAACCTGTGAACTAGACCTATATCAAAAGCCCAAATCTTGACTAACGCAACTTAAATAGAATGGGTGGGATGACCCGAGATCGATCACGGATTCATGACCCGACTAGAGATCCACGAATAGCCATTACGGATTGGGCTGCACGTCCAAAGTTGATCCAAGCCCCGCTCGGACTTCCAAAGGCGGTTGGCTTAGCCGAGATCTAGAAAAGAAACATTTCATATTAGATAATATTGATGATTATCTCCTTCCTTAATATCATGGTAAATATATTATCCTCATATATATTTTTCTCTAGATATTATGGAAACCCATTGAAAATAGCCCACAAGATTGGCTATAAAAGGTATCAAAAACCTAGAAAACAGGTAATGCACAATTTATCTAAGAAACTATACAATTTTTCATATTATTTGGGCCTCCAAAATTTACTGACTTGATTAGCAGGCACTACACGGCGTCTTCTCACATTTGTTTAGCAGACATTCAAAGAACGAAGAAGTCAATAGCATATGAAATGTACGTGATTGACACAGTAGAGGAAATCATCCTCTACAATAGTTCTATTTGATAATAATTCATTTTTAGCCCGTCTTTAAATATTAAGATTTTTTTGCAAATAATTTCTGTTTTTTATTTCAGTTTTTGTAAATATATTTTTAAAAGCCTGTTAGAATTTTTTTTAAAAAAAAAACTCAATTTTAAAATTAAATTAGAATTTATGAACTATTATTTAAAAAATAAAGAAAAACGATTTTTTTACAAACAGAAAATAAAACTATTATTAAAACAATTGTTTAAAATTATTTTTCAAAACTTTGAAAGCCGAAGATGTGCCTATACCTTAAAATTGAAGAAATTATTAACGTGACTCTTTATCTTTAACCGTTGGATCTTTATATCTACTCTTTGATCTATTCTTAAAATTACCCATTCTTATTCATAAATAAAGTAATTTGGTGGTTAAAAAAAAATCACAAGTAAAGATTCATCATTTAAAGAAAGTGTAAATTCAAATCACTCCCATCTCAATCTCAAGTATTGAAAATAACTACTCATCCTCAAATAATTAATAGTGGAAGAGCTGCATCGTAACATGAAATGATTTATTAATTGTTAATTGAATAAACGAAGTTGGTTGCAATTGGCAAATGGATTTGCAACTCTAATTTTATTTATTTTTATTTTATTTTTTTGGATAAATTAAAAAGAATGTAGGATTTATTTAGCAATTAAAAAGGACTGTAGTTGGGTCAACCGCTTTAGAAGCCTATAAATAAATTGTGCACTCTCTTTCTTTTTTTGTGGAGAGCCAAATTCTACATCAAAACAAATTCAAGAAAAATATGAAGGTAGTTTTTTTTTCCTGTTTCTTTAAGAGTTAATCAGTTTTATTTTAATTTTAATTAATTATTATACAAATCTTGAACTCTTATTGGATTTGCTCAGCAAAAGATAGTGATCCAATTATCAATGAAGAAAGGCCAAAAGTATCGCACCAAAGCCTTGAAGATTGCTGCAGGAGTCTCAGGTACTAATAAAATTATTTATATTTTGATAACGAATCAAAATCATATACGAATTGATATTTCTTTGTGAATTAAAAAAATTAATGAAATATTTTGCAAATAATAATAATAACAATAATATTATTATTTATGTTTGAAACTTAACTTATAACATAGGTAGCATTGAGAAATTGAGTTTGGAAGGAGATGAGAAAGACAAAGTGGAGGTAGAAGGAGAAGGATTGGACGCTATCGAGCTTGTGAAAGTGTTACGGAAAGGTTTCGGAAACGCGCAGCTGGTGACAATGAGCACGGTCGAAGAAAATGATGGCGGAGGAAAAGAGGAAGAGAAAGGTAACACCGAGCAACCGATAAATTGGTTGTATTGTTGGGGGACGCCTGCTCCATTCTATTATGAATGCTATCACGACCCCACTCTACCTATTCATATAGCATTTGGTGATTCGAATATCTAAGTTTATTGAAGAGCTATAAATATATCAGTAATGAACTTTATCAATTTTTTTCTTGTGTTGGGTAAATAATATGACATGGGTAAATAATATATACGTGCATATAAATATTATAAATTATTTAATATAATAATGTAATTTGTAATAAAAGCTTATTCAAGAAATAACTTTAAAACCATCTTCACGAGGTGGTCTAACCGTAAAGAGAAAAAAAAAATACCAAATGGGCAAAAATTTACTTCAACTTTGACTCCAAATAAACCTTTCAAAATTCTACATTTTACTTTCAAAGAAAGTAAAAAGAAATGAAAATTTTATATGCAACAAACAAAAAGGTTACTTTTTTTTTAAACAATTATATTTTAAATTATTATGATATTAAAACTCTTGGGTCTTTGATGACTAACTCAACGAACAAAAAATAATTAGTGTAGAAAATATATATATATAGTTGAATAATGTTCCTCACTTAGAGACAGAGATGAACGAATAAATATATAATTTAAAATATATTTTGTAACAATTAAAACACTGACGTTTAAATTGTTTATCATAATTGAGTTAAATGAACGAATAAATATATAGTTTAAAATATATTTTGTTTTTAGATTTTAGATGGTAAGAAGTCTTCTGCTTCATTTATTTATCTCAATTTCATTCACGTGTTGTTTCTATTATGAGAATTTTAGGGTGGTTTTTTTTTAGTTGTAAAAATATAGAGACTAAATAATTATTTTAAAAAAATAGATGAATCAAAACATTATAAAGAGGTAAAGCAAAGATACTAGAAAGTATATTTTGACCTAATTATTTTTTATACTACAAAGGAATGTACAGATAAATAAATCATCTTTAAATACTCAATAATTTTCTAAGCTAACTACCTAAAAATGTAAATGTTAGAATAAATTCAATAACTGGGACCACACATATAATAAATTCAGTATACTTTCGCTAATGATCTCTTGAAATCAGACCTCATCTAACAATAAGATGAAAGGTTTGCTTGAATAAGTAAATCATTATAATAAAATTGTAATATATATTTTAATTAAGCGGGTAAGATAATAATTTAGAATATACAGATCAGCTTTTGTAAATAACTATGGCATATATTTTAAAAAAATGTCATACAAAAGAAAAATAGAAAACAATTAAAAAAAAAATATTGTGTACAATGCTGATAGTGATACCCCTAAATTACTAAAAGGTGGCCGGAGAGGAAGTATTATTTTTCTTTAAAAAAAAAAATCCTTAAAATCATTTTAAATGTAAAATAATTTTTTTGTAAGATCGTGTATGATTTGTATGTTTGTTCATTTGAATGGGTAATTAATTATGTTCAAGTTGATAATTAAGTTGATATATTTGTGAATGATAACTTAATATATTTGATTTGAGTTAGCTACTTTTCTTGAATACAATTCATTTATTTAATACTGTGTTCGGATGGTTCTTGAAAAAAAAAATTAACTGTTGTTGCGTAAAAATGGGAGGAGGTGTGAGAAGTAAGCAGAGCAGCTTTGAACCTAGCACAGAGGTGACCTGCACAAGGAAACAACTGAGCACCGGTGTGGTGCCGGCCTATCCACTCTGATGCCTAAGTCAGACCAGAGGTGGTGCCGAGCAGAGTAGTAGGAGAATTAGCGTACCTAAACAGTGGGCCTCCTTCGGTATTTATAAGAGAAGTGTAATGATGGCCCTACCGTGTAGGTGTCAGGCATAGGCCCTAGGCCACGTGTCGGCTCCCGGTTGGATGATCGTCTATCATGTTCGAGAGCGGGCCTAGGTGGTCGGTGAAGAGCAGCAAAGCTCTTTGCCTTAGTGTTGAAGTGAGTTCACACCAGGTGAGCTATGCCTTGTCTGGCCTATGAGCTCATCTTCGTTCAGTCTCTATTTGGAGGGTCACCTGCTCTTCCGAGTCTAGGTAAGTTGGTCTTCTAGGGATGAGCACGCACCTTACCAGGTCTTGCGTGCTCATTACGCTAAGTTCATTAGCTTGGTGCTCGGTCCTCTTCTTGGGGTCGAGCCCTTTCTAGAGTCTCTTGAAGTGGTCTTCCAGGATGGGCACCCACCCGGTTGGGCCTGGTGGGTGTTCATCCGGCCCACTCCGTTCGCAACGTGGAGGTCTTTGATCATTCCCCGTGGTCCTCCAGAAGGGTGCCACGTGGTCGTATAATTGCTTGAAAATCCACCCATAACATTAACTAATCAAAAACATTTTACATTTTTTTCTCATCATCTTTGATAATGATAATTTACTGCATAAGATGTTTTGAAAATTTCAAAATATGAAAAATACTTTAAAATATTTTTAAATGAAATAGATACTTTACCTAATCTTATATTACAAAAAAATTATAAAAAAAAGAGTCTCTTTTATAAATACAGTTTTTAAAAAAAAATACACTTCAAATATTCCCGACTTTGATTGGCTTTTCGTACACAACATTCCATAAATATATACTCATAAAATTGATTTTTTTTTCATCCAAATAAAATTCAATAATTGCATTCAATTTTATATGTTAATGTTATAAGGGAAGAATAAAATAGGGAAGACTAATGACTTGATCTCTAGAGGAAGAATATGACAAGTCTTTTTCTAAAAAAGAAAATGAAAATCATTAACTAAACAATAAGGCGAATCAAGGCAACACCCTATCAAGGTCAATAACGAAAACTAATGCAGTTTGATGCAAATAATTGTGGATTAAATGCTTAACAGATGATTACACTTACACAATTAATTAACTAAAGTTTAAAGCTTAAGTTGAAATTACCAGAGTAAAAAATGATTTTTCCCTTTAAATAATTAAAATGAATTAGCAAACATTGGATCCATATAAGAAATGAAAATTTAAATATTTATAATTTATGATTAATTGCAATTAATTATTAACAGTTTTTTGTTGTAGTCATTTTAACGGAAATGACACGTGTGAATAAAAATCATGGATCCACGCCTGATTTAATAGGGGAATTACAAGTGTCTTTTCATTTCACTAAACTCTGATTGCTGATTATGGCCCTCCCCTCCCTATAATTCTAATGTGTTTGGTAAGGGTTCATTAGCCTAACCTATGTTTGTTAGGTAGATTGACTTAGTTATCCCGATTTTGACTTTCTTAACCATAAATTTTGAACCGTAAAAAATGAGGGTTTGTTAAACCCTACAAAAATTAAACAACATAAAACCAATGTTAAATTAATCTACCAAACAAAAACTACATAAACTTAGGTTTCTTAAACTCATATCTCAACAAATCTAAAGACATATTATTACATAAAATCAGGCTTAATAACTCCTCACATACCAAACATCCCGAGTGTTTGGTATGTTGAACTTGATTTAGATTCCTGAGAATATGATTCTTGTGTTTAGTATGTAGGAATAAGATTTATATAATAGGGTTTGTTTGTTATAATTCAATTAGTAACTAAAATTCAATAATAATTAAAAAAAACGATAAAAATCAATTAAAATTATCAATTATATTTTATTTAATAAATTTAAAAATAATTATTTCTAATTTTAATAATTAAAATCAATATACTAAAATAAATAATTATTTTTTATATTAAATAATTTATGGTAGGTTTTGGATGAGAATCTCAATAGTGTTATAGGATTTCAATTCTCGGAATCCAAATCCGATACCAGTATATATATAAGAAATCTGATATAGCTTTCCCACCGGCAAAATGCCTAATATTAACAACTCTTTGGTAGTTAAGGGTCAAGATACTCTTTGTATTGTAGATTATTATCTCCCCTTATTTCTAATCAAAATAAATATTGTCAGTAGTATAGTTTTTTTTTTCTTTTCAAATTTGATTAATTCTTCCCGTGTTGAAAATTCATTCCACTTAATTTTTTTTTAAAAATAGCAATTGTAATTTGATGACTATCTTAATACCAAATTAGTCGTCTTAAAGAAACCACAACCTAATCAATATTGGGTTATCCATGAAAATGGCCACATTTTAGTTGAAATAAGAGTACATAGGCACATGATATAAAATTAGAGTATATAGCCATTTTTCTATGCAAATTTACTAAAAAAAACTTCCACATTTTTCTATGCAACCATCACATCACATCATTCCATCATTTTTTTCTTTCTTTTTTCACTCTTCCTTTTTCCCACCATCTTCTCTCTCACATCAGACTACTCTCTCATTTTTTTCTTTCTTTTTCCACTCACCATTTTTCCAATAATCTTCCCTCCCATTTTCCCTCTCCCTACCCATTTGTAGGGTTATTAGTATATTATGTACATGCAGTATACCTTATACATAGGTTATTGTTGTTTTATAAACAACGTACATGACCAAGTACATAGAGTACGAAGGATTATATGTATACAACGTACATGATCAAGTACTAACAAAACAATCTTATCTTAAGAAGAAAACCATATAGAAATCATATGAAAAATGTGAATAAATATCTTAGTGGCTAGTTTTTGTAATATACAAAGTGGTGGCTAAGTAAAAATGTATATAGGTGGCCATTTGTTTCAAAAAATGATAGAAATTCCATGTGAATAAATATCTTAGTGGCTATTTTTTGTAATATACAAAATGGTGGCTAACTAAAAAGGTATATAGGTGGCCATTTGTTTCAAAAAATGATAGAAATTCCAACAAGGGTAAAACTGGTATGCATAAAATAAAATAAAATACAATTTTGGCTACTATCATGAGAATTTTATGATGGTGGTTATATTACGAAATAGAACTCCAAAATGTGGCTATTCTCATGATTGTCTCATCAATATCAAAATCAAAAGGTAGCAAGATGTGGAAAATTCAACCCATAGAGTTGAGATTCAATTCTCAAAGGAAAAAACATAGGGCATAGATCATTGTGGTTTAGACTTCATTTACTTATATTTTTCTTCATTTTCGTTTACTCTTGCCTCCTTTTGTTTTAAATTTTAAATAAATAAACACGTTTAGTAATTTTTTTTATTTATAAAATAAATTTGATTAGTTTCTTATTTTTTAAATTTCAAAATAAATTTGATTAGTTTCTATGTTGGCTGCACTACAAGCTATACCAGCTCCACGATCTTGACCGCGACCACATCCAGTACCTAAAAAGTAGTATCATAAGCGAAAAACACCTAATGAAGATAAACGGAAGATAAAGTAAATTTAAATCTTTAATCTGAATCTGGATTTGTGTCCAGATAACCTATTAACTCTTGACTACCCCAAACATAACCTCAAACATTTCCATACAACTCCTAGTAAAGCATAATCTTTCCATTCTACAAGTAGTCAAGTACCAACCAACTCATGATTTCATAACTCATTGATGGGGAGCATGGTAGGTTAATTAGTATAGGGTTATTTATGAGTTATTAGTTTACTTTGATGTAATTAATTAGTATTAGTTTCTAGTTATTTTAGTTAAATTTAGGGTTTTTATTGTAAGACTATAAATAGTCATTTAGGGTTTCATTTGTATACATCTTATCTTGTATCTAATTTATCAAATATCAAATAAAGAGTTTTCTCCTCTTCAGGGATGAGTTTCCCCTAGTTCTTGGGATGAATTTCCCTTCAAGCATGGATTTTCTACGGCCTCACGTTACATCAATTTGGTATCAGAGCCTCATCGTTCCGGGAGGTCCGATTACGAGATAGTCGGAGTTGAAGAATCAGATGTGGATTGACTACCACGATTAGCTATCGGTTTAATTTTTCCTGTAAGAAACACAGTTTTATCATTCATCTCATATCCATCAAAAACCCTTTTCTTATCTCTCTTCCCCACTGTTTCATTTTTTCTGCAAAAACGCTTACATTAGTTGGTATCAGAGCCTCGCTGTTTCGGGAGGTCCGATTCATCGAGGTGGTCAGAATAAAAGAATCAAAACTGTAGGTGGATTTAGCCACGACGATAGTTAGTTTCCCTTTCTATCATTTATTTCATCTCCATAATTTTTTCTCTAGTCCATAGAGTTCCATTACAGTCCAAAATCCCTCATTGCCATCTCTGTTTATTTTCCTATCTTTGTCCCTTTCATTTTAAAAAAAAAATCATACAAAAACCCAGTTTCAACATCACCCCTTCCTCCATCATCTCTGTTACAGTTAATTAAAAAAAATCATGTATACTCAGTATCCTAAACTCAGAATCCCTAGTTTTGATGGGTTAGTGAAATTAGAGAAATTCTTGTATTGGATTGAGGTGTAGATGAGTTTTTTGAATTTATGGAAATTCATAAACATGAGTAAGCTTACTTGGTTGCTAGAAAATTTAAGGGATTCGCTAATTATTGGTAGCAAAGAATCCAAAATCAAAGGATTTACCAAGGCAACAGAGAAATTAGAAGTTGGGCAAAAATGAGGAGCAAATTATGGGAAAGAAGATGAAGAAATACGGGTGGTAGATGAATCTTCAAGAACTAGTCTCCAATTTGAAGAAAGCTTCCAAGGTAAAAAAAAACAATCTGAAATGCTATGACTCCCCACACGTATGGC
Source organism: Gynostemma pentaphyllum (assembly GCA_028015215.1). NCBI lineage: Eukaryota > Viridiplantae > Streptophyta > Magnoliopsida > Cucurbitales > Cucurbitaceae > Gynostemma > Gynostemma pentaphyllum. The sequence continues at coordinate 22,258,750 of CM051355.1, forward strand.
TTACAAAACGTGATTCAAACTGCTAAAAACTTTGAACCAGTCGAAGGAAAACAAAGGCTAAAGCTAAGAGAAGAGATGACAAAATATGATTTGCCTTTCTCCCATCTTCAAAGCGTCAGAAACCCCGAACCCATTAGTGAAAGAAATTGATGAAATGTCTAAAAATGGCGCCATGAAAATACTTAAACGGCGAGGTGACGAAAAGAAGGATTCCGGTGAAACTGTTACCACTGACGGTTGTTTTGTTCTTTAATCGACGGCCACACAAAATGTTGATGATGAAGATAGAGCGAACGAAATAGAAAGCGGCGAGAATAATGAATCTTTACCTCTAGTGGAATGTGTTCAAATCGAAAATGAAAAAGAGGAAATGGATGTTCAAAAAATTCATGGCGGCGCTGACAGTAAGCTTTCTATTATTTTCTCTCCCTCAACGCATGACCTAATTCTTGGCCACACAATTTTGCAGCCACTTACTAATATTTTTATTTCAATTGGGCCTTCTATCTATAATAGCCCATTGTTTCCCTTTGACCAACTACTCCCAAAACATAGTCAGAAAAGCACATCCACGCCCAACCTCTTCCATGTTTTATTTTTCTTAAGCATAACAGATCAAGCCCATATCCCAATCCATGCTATTTTGGGCTCTTATTCCCATGAAAGCCATATTATTCAAGGCTTAAATATTAGAGAGATGGACCAATTATTTTTTTTTTCAATTGGGCCTAAATCGTTTTCAATTGACCAATCAATTCCAATTCCACCAAAACCTAATTTCTCATTTATTTTATTGGACCTATTTCTTACCCACCAAATTAAACCCATAGAAGATTTTTCCATTTACTTTTCACCATCTATTTTGAAGCCCAATTACCATGATTTTAATTTCAAGAAGCGGGCTCGTTGGAAGCAATTCCCATAGATTTTACTATTTTCACCTTCTTCGTGTCCCATTGCTTTGGTACCGCTTTGGATTTGGGATGAGGTTCGTCACGCGTTCTCAATTGGAGTCTTCTCCTCTTCTCTGGGACCGAACTCGAGGTTGAGTCCATTTTTTTTAGTGTGGCAGAATGATAGGGAGCATGGTAGGTTAATTAGTATAGGGTTATTTATGAATTATTAGTTTACTTTGATGTAATTAATTAGTATTAGTATTAGTTTCTAGTTATTTTAGTTAAATTTAGAGTTTTTATTGTAAGGCTATAAATAGCCATTTAGGGTTTCATTTGTAGACATCCTATCTTGTATCCAATTTATCAAATATCAAATAGAGAGAGTTTTCTCCTATTTAGGGATGAGTTTCTCATAGTTCTTGGGATGGATTTCCCTTCAAGCATGGATTTTCTTGGTTGAGGCCATGGACTCGGCCTCACGCTACATCACTCATACTATCTCATAACAATTTACATTCCCAACCTCGAACAAACACGTGTCAAGTACATACAGTCTCAACATTGTTTAATTTCAATCAACATGCAAATAATGATGAATAATACAAGTACACGTAGTCTCAGCATTATCTCATTATGTCGCCTAAAACATCCAAAGTACACGCAGCAACATGTGAATAATGACAAATAATGGAAATACACACAATTTAAACATCATCTCATTATCTCACCTAAACATGCAAAGTAGACATAGTCTTTACATTTCTCCATATATGTAGCATATCATTCATGAATAATACCAAATAATGTAAGTTCCCGCAGTTAGACATTATCTCATTATTCATTCCCCTCAATCATGCAAAGTACACACACTCTTTAGCATCCCTTATGATGCATATATACAAGTATAAGAACAACCAATAATGAAAGCGCACACAATCTATGCATTATCTAACATGCTTTTACCATAAAATAAAGAAAAAAATATGCAACTTAAGATTTTAAGGCACTGATGGTCCTTATAATCTTAGTTACCCTTATACTGCACAAAACTCAATAGAAATTAAAGCTAAGATCATTCTATATTCTTAAAACCTATTATTTATTAATAAGTATGCTCAATGTCTCTTATTTCCAAATTAAACTCATCTCCTGAATCATACAAATCGTTGGCGCATTTGGTTCCTAAATTGACTGTAATTTCTATTTATTCCTCACCTTTTAACAAAGTAACAAATAAAAATCTGATTCGAGCTGCGGATGAGCAATTAAGCACCACCAAAAATTAATTATATCTAACAAACATTAATTTAACCATACAAGCAACAAATGACACGTAAAATAAGAAAACACGAAAAACATCCCAGTGAAGGGCCAATAATTGCGTCGGCCAAACACGGGGGTTCTTGGGGCGTGTTTCCTGCTTTGGCAATTTAGGGACAATCAGGGTTTGAGTTAGTTTTTAAGAAAATTTATTAATGGGTAATCCTCTTTATAAAAAATCATTAAAAATATTGAATTGTACTAGGTTCATGAACATGGTACAATTATAAAAGAAAAAGATTCCATTAAAAAATGTTTTATGAAAACTCAACAAATATGGGCTTTTTTTAGAAGAAGAGGATGAAGGGCAAGTGATGAAGATAATTATTGAAAACTCGATTCTTCTATGGTGTTTTTTCTCAACTTAAGTTTTAATGGAAAAGAATTGATGTAAAATGTGGAGAAGATGAACAGTAAAGGAGGAGAGAGATTATGAATAATAGATGAAAATTAAGATGGTGAGAAGATAAATAAATAAAATATTAATATAAAACTTATTTAACTTGTTAACTCATTTAAAATATATCTTGTCAGTAATAAAATTAATATAAAATAATTATATTTATGTCATATCAGTATTGTGTTAAGTACTTAACAGAGTTTTGACGGCAGAGAGCCAAAGACCAAATTGAAAACAAAATAAAAACCCTGTGTAAAAATGTCCTGTTTTGAAAACTCATTGACCAAAAGTGTCTTTTTCCCTCTCATTAAACTAGGTTTCGATTTTGATTGTAAGATTTTCATTCACTTATTTTGATCTATGTGACGAGATTGGAAGTTAAATTGTATGGAACAAAAACATTATAACCGGTAAGATAAATTTTAAAATGACATTATAACCTAAAATTAATATGATAATTAACTTATTATAATTAAAAATAATAATATTTAACTCTCTAAAGAGTTTTTTTTTTCATATGTCATCAAATTTCAAAACAACACATCAAAGGCATATTTTTTTTTTCTGGTCATAATTTACTATTATAGTCAATAACTAACTCAAAGGTTAAAAATTCACTAATTATTAATCCCCATTTTCCACCCTTCTATACATCACTTGAAAAAACTCGTCGTGGACCTGATCAAACCGTGTGGCCAGGACTCTGGTCTTTTTTTAATGGAAAAAAATGGTAATATTTGAAGAAGGAAGAATGGGAATAAAAAATTATCTATAAAATTGAAATTTAGAATATATTTTTCCGATTAGTTTCTAAATTGCACCCTTTCATTATTATTAAAAAAAAGGTAAAAAATTATGACCCCCATCATGTGGGAGAAGAAAGGAAGATTAGTTAAAAAAAAAAAAAAAAAAGAAGAAGAAGAAGAAGACTGGAAGATTCCAAATTAAAGCCGTTGTTTATTTATTTAAATGCTAATGCCGCGTTGGCTTTCGCAAGTTTTGATGTCGTAACCATTACTTAAAACAATGTTGTAATCATTACGTAGAATAATTTTCCCACACCAACCATTTCTACGTCTATCTTTATATTTAATATATAAAATGAGCGATGAGAAACATTTTTTACTATTACATCATTTTTAAAATCTTTAAATTATCATACATATCATTATGTATACTTTTTTCAAATCACGAAATTACTAAACATGTCATTAAATATTTATATTCCATTTTTTATTAAATGGCCTTTATATTTTTTAAGATCACTATACCTTTTTTTTTAAAACATTTATAAAAATAATTATTCATTTCATTAAAAAAATATACATAAATATTTAACTAATACTTACTTAATTTATGATTTTTTTTTTACATTGCATATCTATACTCTACATTTTTATCTTTAGCTTTATTATTTTAAAAGTACTATCTAAAATAAATATTTTTAAACAATTGTATCCATTGATATAATCAATAATATTTAAATAAATTTATTTTCTAAAATAAATAAATAATTTTGTTTAAATCAAAGAGAAAACTTCAATGACGAAAATACATACACACCATTAATTCATCAAAATATAATTTCTTGAATTATAATTATAACTATAAATAAATAATCTACAAATAAATAAATAGACTAAAAATAAGAAATAAAGTTATTTGGAACAAAAGGTATATTAACTTGACTTGGTAATATAAAATTTTAAAATAAAAAAATAGAAATGAAAAATAAATAATTAATCACATATAAATCATTGAAATATTAAAATTCACGATAATTAAAAATTTAAATAGAATTTGATAATAAATTTAAAATTTTAGAAAAAAATAACTAAAAATTAGGCATGGAATTGTTCGAATATAAATAATTTCTAAAAAGGATTATAAAGAATAGAAAAGCAAAAATAAAATATATATTAAACGTTCAAATAATATAAAGAATATCATGTGTGATGCGCACGGGTAAAATACCAGTATTATAAAGATTGGGTTTTAAAAAATGAAATTTTAAAAATTATAAATTTTTTGAATTTATAAGATGACATTTCTGAAACTAATGGAATCTTCTGAAAAATACCACTTTTAAAATTTTTCAAAACATTTGCTATTTTTGAAATTACTCATAAAAATATCATGGTTGAAATTTCTCTATGAAATTATAGGAGAAGGAAATTTTATATACCTGTTTTGTCTATAAAATTTTAATGCTTCCGCTATTGTCCCTCCTTTTTCTAAAGCATTTCGATGTCATTATATTAATTTAATTAACAAATGAATCCTAAGAAATGGAATATAATTTACAACTAATTAAATTTAAGAATTGGATAGTATATTCTATTGCGCTAGCCAACCAATCTGTTCTTTAGAGGATTGAAGAAAAAAAAATCAATGGGTTACATATTTTTTTGTAGTATTAATAAATACAGTTTTTTTAATAATTATAAATATATATTATTTAACAATATTTGTAAATATAATAATTGTTTTATTATGTTTATTAATGATTACCTATATAATTACGACTAAAATATAATTAACACAAGAGGGCATTTAAAATACTATAATTAATCGTGGAGTTTTTTTTTTTTTTTAAATTTTTTTTTAAAAAAAGTATGACTTTGAAGAGTCAAACTTAGGTATTGCACGTTATGATATCACACAACCAATCTTAAGCAAACGAAAAAAAAATTGAGGGAATAATATCACACAATCAATTGATTTGAATAAAAAAGAAATCGAATTAGTAAATTAGAACAGTTTTTTTTTTCATATATAAAGTAAATTCATATACTTGGGTTGGGTCAAGACTCAAGTATCTAAAATATTATATGAAAATAGTTTTGTTTTTTCTGGATCAGCAAAGGTGATCAGTTATGATGTCATAAAAAATATAAAATGAAATAAAATAAATTACAGAATCCTTTCTTTGAAATCAGATAAATGAAAAATGGATCATACATTTTAAAATAAAATGAGGTGTCAAATCTATAAATTATACATGTAATAAAATATTATTTACTGTTTAATATTTTTTAGCTTGTTTTTATAAATTTGGACATCACATATTAACACATTTGTTAAGAGGCAACGGGCCTCCAACAACTTCACAACTTCATATTGATATGATATTGTCTTATTTGAGCCTAGATCCGTATGACTTTGTTTTTTCTTTCACCTAAAAGGCCTCACAATGATGATGTATTCTTCCTTTTTTTATATACATCAATAATCATCTCTTTCTCCTAACCAATATGGGAGATTTTGTTCGCACTCTAATAATAATTTGTTAATCAATTTAGTATGAGTCACCCTTGTCTATTTTATTAAAATCTATGAGTATATATTATTTCATTCGATAGAAATCTAAAATGAGTTTCAAATTTAAAAAAAAAAAGTTTCCTATTTGACAATAATCTATTTTTAGTTTTATATTTTTTAAAAATAAAGATTGTTTTAGAGAAAATTTCATTTTTTAAAATCCCTTTTTAAAAAAAAAAAAAAACTACTCATTTTAATTAAACCATAAAAAAGCAATTCGAAAAAAGCAATAAAATCAAGAACATAAAATAAACTACTATTATTGAACAATGGTTTAAAAATACATATTTATAAGATTTTTTTTTTTTTTCAAAAATAGTATTTTATGAATTGAAATTTTCAAAAATAATAAAAAATTTGAAAATTTTCAAGTACCTATGTGGCTCGAAGAAAATCCAACCCACACATGCTTTTATGAAAATATCTTTTTTTTTTTTAAATGTTTTTTTTAAATAACTATTTAAAAAGTGTTATAGGGTGGAATTTCTCTCTTTTTATAACTATTATTAAAATTAGTCATTGTGCCTTTGGTAAGTTATAGATCATAAAAGTAGAAAATAAAAGACATGTAACAATGACTGGTTAGGAGAAACTCCTCATTTCTCAAAAAAAAAAGAGAGACTCCTCTTAACTTTTTTAGGTGTCATATTTTTATTAGTTAAAAACATATCATAGAAGATTATATATTTATTTTAGTCTGTTTCTTACTACTACCGTATTTTATCGAATAAAAATGATACACGTAAGAAAATCTGGAGAACGTGACATTCCAAATGTCTTCTAAGAAGAAAGGCTATAAATAGAGAAAATCTCAAGTATCAAGAACCACCAAAGATCAGACAGACCTTGTACTGAGGCAATTTTTGAATCAAACAAATGAAGGTACGCAATGAAAAAGTAGTTGATTCTCAAATTCTCATAATAGAATATTATTCTATTCAATAACCTAATTGAATTTTTTTTTAAATTATATACAAAATTTTGATTAATTAACTCATATGGTTTTGATTCTGCTCATTCTCTAATTAATTATCTTTTTGCAGCAAAAGATAGTGATCCAATTATCGATGAAAAGAGGTCAAAAGTATCGCACCAAAGCCTTGCAAATCGCAGCTGGGGTCTCAGGTAATGAAAAAACCTGTTTGGATTTTGAGAAAAAAAGAAAAGAAAAAGGGATTGAAGAAGGAACGAAATTGAGCTTTTATATAGAATCTAATCGTGCATGTTGGGAATATATTAAAATCACCATGTACTTGCAATTTATGCTTGCTTCCAAACCATGTTTTGGATAACTATTTTGTTTTTCGTTTTGAAAAATAGAATTATTTAAAACTATTTGGTTTCATTGATTTTGAATTTTAAACTACTAATTTTTTAAAAATATGTTGGTTTTAAGTTTTGGGTTTGAGTTTTTCAAATGAAAAACCAAGAACAAAAAATTAAACGATTATCAAATGAATTTATTTTTCAAAAATGAAAAACAAAATTGTAAACGGACCCTCATTTCTTGTTTTTGGTTTTTATTTTTGAAGAACCGGGTTTTTTGATAACCAATTCAGCTTTCGGATTTTAAAAATTTTTTTCAATTTTTTTTTTTAAAACGGTTATCTATTTTTATTTTGATTCTATTTTTTCATTTCTATTTAAAAATAAAAACAAAAATCATTATCATGTTTGATTCTTTATTTTTCAAAAAAAAAAAAAACAGTTATCAAATAAAACAAATATTAGTTATGTTTTAAAAAAAAAAACTAAAAGCATAAAAAAAATTAAAAAAAAACCATAAAAATAAAATGATTATCAAACGGGGTCGTATCTTTTCAGGTATAATGGTGTTTAATAGTATCTGAGTCCTAAGTTCAAATATATACAATATCATACTTCATGTGATTGGTTTTCATGTTAAATATATTAGTGTTGAGAATATATCAAAAGATAATTGAATTAATCTCAATCCAATATTTTAAACCTTTTTTACCTAATGCCAGGTGAAGCCATGACGGTGATTTTTTTTTTTTTATGATTATGAAAGAGTAATGTAAAGATTAAATGATATCGATTGGTTTTGAAATGAAAATTAACAGGTGACATTGAAAAAATAAGTTTGGAAGGGGATGATAAGGATAAAGTAGTAGTGATAGGAGACGTGGATGCGGTCGAACTTGTCAATCTTCTGCGAAAGGGCTTTGGAAACGCGCAGCTAGATACGGTGGGTGCCGTCGAAGAAAACGAGAATAACGAAGAAGAAGAAGAAGACAAGGCTAAGGATAACGAATGTAGCGCCAATGTCGAGCAACCGATAATTTGGCCACACGGCTGGGGGGCGCCTGCTCCCTGCTATCGCCAATACTACTATGGCCTCTAGTACTCCTCTTGTTCATGCACTATCAAATGTTTTGTATTTTTTTTAGATATGAAGGGGTAGAGTTGAAACTCTAATTTGATTGTAAATTCTTACGGGTATGTATTATTTGGTGAATTATATTTAATAATATATATATATATATATATATATATATATTTTTTTTTTTAATTTTATTGGATAGTAGAATTTTCTATAATATTTATAAATATAGTATTTTTAAAAAGTATTTGTAAATATAGTATTTTTTTTAAATCCCTCACATTCATGTGAATCAAATAAATCGGTGATAACTTATAAGGTAATCAATGATAACTTATTAGTTAAGTAGTGATTATAGACACGAAATATCAATTGATACAGTGAATTAATAAAATTAGTGATTATTTATGTGCTGAATCATTGATTAATTGTACGGAAATAAATTATTAGTTACGTAAAATTAGTGGTAATCACTTATTTCCGTACAAATAATTCTACCTTATGTAGTAATTGGGTATAATTGTAATGATAAATGATAGGTATTCACCTTTAAATACTCATAAAATTGAATTTTTTCCATACAAATAATTTGAAAGCAAAACCAGTTAAAAAAATAATTTCATTCGATTTTCTATGTTAATGTTATAAAGAATAAATTAATATTGGTAGATACAAAAAATAATTTCATTCGATTTTCTATGTTAATGTTATAAAGAATAAATTAATATGGGTAGATACTGACTTGATATGCAAGAAGATATGGCAATGTCTTGTTCTTTAAAAAAAAATGGAAAACATCATTTTAACCCCAAAAAAATTAAAAAAAATCAAGGCAAAGACCCACCCACCGACATTATTATTCAAATAACAAAAAACATAAAACTTGGAGAAAAACACACATCCATGCGAAAACCTATCCTTAAATGCCTAAGCAGTCAAAACGATGGTTATTTTCTTTTATCAATTTTACATCAAATTAAGAGAAGAGTGACGTGAACCTTCTATTTAATTAGAAAGGAGTTGAGGTATACTCAAATTAATAATGAAGGGCAACTTGATTGCTATAATTCTTTGACACCAAATTTAAGCTAGAAAGGGATTTGATTTCAAGAATTTAAAACCCAACTAGAGAGGTAATTCACACATCACTTTTTATATTTGGATTTTTTTTAATTAATATTATATATTTTAAAATCTATAGTAATCTTATTGAGATAGTAGAGAATCGTCTACAATGTAAACGATTTGATTAATTTTAACTTAAACCGCGTAAACAATTTCAATTGAAATATGATATCAATGAAATTGTGTATTTGATAGACAATATCTCTAATGACATGAAAAAAATTGAATAAAAATGTCTACTCAATAGACAAATCTATCCTGAATTTTAAAATATTTTTAAAAATACAATATCTCTAAAAATGAATAAATTATAAAGTCAATAAAAACACTTAAAATCCATCCATTAGAGTATAAAAATATCGAGGTTCACATTTACAGATATATCAACGGATATTTCAATAAAAATCGTAGAAACAATAAAAATTTAAGTGAATTTTTTGAAATCAATGAAACTTGAACATTTGTTAAAATAAGTCATATAACTAATCCTCTCATCAACGGATATACGTGTATTAAATATGTTAAATCACCCACTATACCCAAAAGCTTAAACTAATGAGTAGGGGTAAATTTAATCATATATCTCAATAACGTGAGTTTTAGAATAGAAATGACAGAGAATAGGAGAAGTAATTGAAACTGGAAGGTTGAGGTGAGTAGTTTATATAAATTGTATAAGTTTTTTTTATAGGTGTTGTGGGGTGAAATTATATCAGTACACGTGGAATTTCTCAACTTGTTCAAAGAATGGACAACTGACATGTCTACATCACATGGAAAGATAAAGTTATGTCACCTAGGAGGCTAGGTCTACGTCGTTTGGGAGTCTATGTCTACGTCACCTGGGAGTCTACGTCTACATCACGTAGGAGTCTATGTCTACGTCACCTGGGTGTCTACGTCTATGTCACTTGGGAGGCTACGTCTACGTCATCTAATAAGGCTACGTATCTAAGACCAAGGAAACTACCATTATACAAGTATCCAATCAAAAGATGACATGTGGCATATCCAACACGCGACATATCGTTGGGAAGCAACACGTGGTCCAATCCTGACGCGACACGTGGCACGATGATGTCATCAACCTCCTCTCATATAAATAGGAGAAGAAATTCATTCATCAGGCAACTAAATTCTACTTTAATTATCTCTGGCACACTAGCTCTGACTTAAGCACAGGGCCGGTCCTAAAAATATAGGGGCCCAGTACGAAATATAATTTTGGGCCCCTACATACGTTAGATACAAAATATTAACTTTTTTTTTAATACAAAATATTATTTTTTATTAAAACACTATAACAACTAAATAATATAATAAAAGATTTTAGAAAATTATATTTTAGAAATATCTTATCCTAATAATAATCCACATAAATAAAGAATTTTTTTTAATAATATTTAATTAATACATTTAATAAAACCTTGACTTTTGGAACTAACGATTCTAAGATTTAGGTTTAGGGACATAATGGTCGATTATCTAGATACATATATAATTATAACTATAACACTACATTTAAAAAAATGGTAAATAATTATTAAAAAAATGGTAAATAAACTTGAAGAAAAAAATATGAGCCCTTGATCATTCAAAACATCTCAATATTGATTATACAAAAAAACAACTTCGAGGTATGTAAATCCCAATATAAGAGGAAAATAATTTTTAAAATAACTCAAACTTTTGCTATATATTAAATTAAGGTTAAAAATACTATTGGGTGTAAATTTTTTATTTACAATAACTAAAAAAAATATTTTGATTTTTTTAATATAAGAATTATTTTAATTTACTGATCAATAATATCTAATAGATTAAAAATTAAATCAAGTACAAATAAATAATTTTTATCAAAACGTCATTCAACTCATATTAATTTTAATACATACAAATATAATAAATAAAAAATTGGAACAAAATCATGATTTATAGTCTATATTATAAATTTAAGTCATATAATTTAGAGCACCTCATATATTACCAATACCATACAATATAATATTATATTAGAAAAAGAAATTTAGAAAAAGCAAAGATTGGGATTCGAACCCCATCATAGGCGCAGGTGCTGAGAATTGAGAGAAAGTTGTAGCCACTATACCATTAAAGCCTTAAAATTAAAATTATTCATTGTATACATATATATTATATAAAAGCTTTCATTATAATTTGGGGCCCCCAAAATTTTGGGGCCCGGTGCCGTCGCACCTCTGGCACCACGTCAGAGCCGGGCCTGCTTAAGCATCGGAGGGTGTTAGGCCGGCACCACACCGGTGCTCTGTTCATTTCCTATGCAGGTACATACCGTGCTCGTCATCTACTTAGCACACCGCCTACATAGCACCTCCAGTGCAGCACACTACCTTCGACTCGTCCCATATATTAAGTTCGTTGTCTACGTGAAATCTTTCCATTTTTACGCAATAACAATAGGTAAAAAAAGAGATAACGAACATTAGAAAACTATTAAATTTTTATCTTTTTATGACCTTACCACTCACGAGTGATATCTCCTTCGACATTGTCAATATTTCATCGATATCTTACGAAATATCTATGTTAGAGACATGTCAAGTTGTCAACAATATCTTAGATATTTGAAACATTCCATCAGATTAACAACCCATCAAAGTTTCCAACTACCTCGTCAAGTTAACTTTTGTGTTAGTATTAATGGAAATTATAACTCTAAGGTAAAATGTGCAATATTTTGAGAAATATATGTAAGGTATGATAGTTTAAAAAATAATTGGATATTAATTTTTATGGAAAAATCTATTTTACCCGTAAACTTTGAAGGTACTTTCAACTAAAACTTTAATTTATGAAAAAAAATAAAGTATTTGCAAGTTCAATCTACTATTAATTGAATGACAATTTCATTTGTGAAATATAAATAGGGTTTGTTTGTATAGAGCCCTAGCAAAAGAAATTTTAAGAGTGTGCTTTGGGAATTCATTAAAACTAACTAACATACGGAAGCAATTTACAATTTTACAAAACTACAAGGGTGTGCTACAAAAATGTGTGATTGGTAATTATCTCTTGTTTTATAAGAAAGTAGGGAAATTTCACTAGTAGCAAAACTTTTTGTACTATATATAAATATAACATTTAAAAAAAAAATTGTAAATATATCATTGTTTAAAATTATTTGTAATTAAAAAAAAAACTATTTGTAATTTTAACAATATTTTATGTGTTAATCAGTTATGAGTATTAATTGATTAATGTACACTTATATAATTGCTTAAATAAATAGATCAATGTCAAAATAACTATTAATTTATTTAAACAAAAAGTAAATTAATGCTAATTATTATATTTTAAAATGTTTTTAAGATACCGAAAATTGTAAAATTTCCCAAAATTAGCCCTAACCAAGTCCCTCCCTCTCACTTCTTGCTCTCTACATTCACTTCTTCGTCGCCGTCGATTCTCTGTTCGTCATTCTTCTCTATCTATCAGGTTAATTTCTTCTCTCTTTTCATGTTTTTTTTTTTTTTTTTTTACTAATCTCTTCTTTTGAAAATCATACGTTTTTTTTCCATTTCTATTACAGATCTGTTCTTCTTTTGTTTTCTTTATATCCTGCAATCTCTTTTCTGCTATGAATTTGATGCCTTTTTCTTAAAAACCCTAGTTTTTTTTTCATAGTATCGTTGATCTTTCTGAATGTTAAAAAACCCTACTCTTGAAAAAGTGATAAGTTGGTGAATGATTTTTCTTTATAGGCCCAAAACTGATATAACCAAACCGGCCCAAACATCGATTCGTGCAGGTTTAAAGCTTAAAGAAGGAAGGGAGAATTAGGGTTTTAGACTGAGATTTGAGATTGTAGGGAAGAACCATGAGCAGGAGCTTAGGAATTCCAGTGAAGCTTCTTCATGAAGCTGCCGGGCACGTTGTTTCGGTCGAGCTTAAAAGCGGTGAGCTTTATAGAGGAAGCATGATTGAATGTGAGGATAACTGGAATTGCCAACTTGAAAACATCACCTACACTGCTAAGGTGCTTTTTTTTTTTTTTTTTTGCTTTCGTTTTGTTTTTGTTAGTTGAATCTTTATGTATATCTTTTGTAATAGTTCGTTTGATCGATGATATCAAGTGCACATGCTTCTTCACATTGTATAAACCCTAACTTGGATTACATTACAATAAATTTCTTATTTTAAAAGCTTTAAATTGTTATTATTGTTTTGTGAAGAAAGTTAAAATTCTATGTATAGTGTACTAAAGCTAGATTCATTTGATCTTCGGAGGATTCTGATCAAATTGACGAGGGACTGTAATCACTTTGTACGCCGATTGCCTTTTCTTCCATCTCTTTTGTACTTCTCAACGATCAATGAAAAGTCTGTTAATTATTTTATTTTTTTAAAAAGGCAAACAAACATAAATTACCCGTTAATTCCTCTTCTGGTGAAGGCTGAGCTTGCAATCGTTGAATAGAATATTATAGCTGCGTATCATATTGAATATTTGGAAGTTATCTTTTTCTTCAAATTTATTGAATGCGTTCAGGTTTATTGATTCTCTCTGTTTTCACTATTAGCGATTTGTTTGTGATAAAGTTGTGTTCAGTGTGAGTGATGTTTTTCTTCTTCCTAAGCTTTCATTTATGAATTAATTACACTAATAACCACTTTAATTCACCTAATTTCAGTTTTAATGGTTGTTTCATATTAATATCAGATTTACCCATAAAACACCATTTATGGTGGCGATTCTGGTGGATTCCGATTTCAGTGTTTACCGTATTACCCTTTATCTCTCATAATAATTATATCTCATTAATACATACCATTTAATTAAGGAAAAATTATCGGGGTATGTTTCGTCTTTTCACAATGTAATTAAATTTTTCTGGTGGTGGTTTTGGGTAGTTTTGATATATAAATAAAAGATTGTGTTTTTTTGAAATAAACAACATTAATTTGTCCAATACTGAAATTAAACCTTCATTTATATGGTTATTTCTCTTGTGATCCATGTTCTTGATATACATTATATGTTTTTATCTTTAGGATGGGAAGGTCTCACAGCTTGAGCATGTATTCATCCGAGGCAGCAAAGTCAGGTACCTGTACTTGTACCATCTCTTGTATTATATGCTATTTATATCTATTCACTTCTTTCTCAAGCCAGTTCTTTAAGGAACCGGTTGGCATGTTGATAATTTGATATCTGTTTTTGGTATAAGTTACATCCTATAAAATAACATATGTTTATGTAAACAGGTTTATGGTCATACCAGACATGCTGAAGAATGCTCCAATGTTCAAGCGACTTGATGCTAGAATTAAGGTATTTCAACTTAATTGCTACAGATTATGACAAAACTCACGCGTGCCTCATCTCTCTAAGCCATGCTTTTTGAATCTCTTGTAGGGTAAGGGTGCGTCACTTGGTGTTGGTAGAGGCAGGGCTGTTGCTATGCGAGCTAAGGTAAGTTCATTCAACTTAATTCTAGTATTTTGTTGTAGTGTGAGCCTATCTTTCTTGAAATATCGTTTGAACTTGTATGAATAGAAATGCACAAGATGCTCTTTGTGCATTTTTTTAATGCATGAGAAAGGAAGTAACCGTTGTCGTATGTGTGATAAGAAAATGGTTTGCTTTAGTTGTCATTTTTTTGTTTCAATGATTTGGAAGATGTTAGAGAGTATTTAGTGGCCACCGCTGAGTACCTCTGTAAGGCCCCATTCCCCTTTTCCCTCTCTTCACAAACAACTTTAAATCTCGACCTTCGAGGATTCATAGTTTAGGTTCTTCACACAGAGA
The DNA here is from genome assembly GCA_028015215.1 of Gynostemma pentaphyllum. Taxonomy (NCBI): domain Eukaryota; kingdom Viridiplantae; phylum Streptophyta; class Magnoliopsida; order Cucurbitales; family Cucurbitaceae; genus Gynostemma; species Gynostemma pentaphyllum. Next base: position 22,273,944 of record CM051355.1, read on the forward strand.
CAGGAGCCGAGAAGAATGCTTGAGAACATTAAAGTGGATTAATTGAATATTTTTGGCATCTTTGGTTTAATGGAGATGTTTTTTTGGATAGATTGGTGATATATTTAGAGGGGTTAAAAGTAGAGCAGGCTTCCAATTTATTGATTATATCAAATACAGACTCCCATAATACAGACTTCTGTGGCCTTTTTTTGGTTTTTTCACATATCAATGAAAAGTCTTGTTTCTTATCGAAAATAAATAAATAACATATGATAGCTTTTCTTCTTCAGGCTCAAGCTGCTGGCCGAGGAGGTGCCCCTGGTAGGGGTGCTGCGCCACCTGCTCGTAGGTAAAGAAACCAGTTTCTCATGCCATTCTAGTTCAAGACTATATCCGTCAGTAAATCAACCATCAAGATTCCATTAGTTCCGGTCCTCAATGTTGTGAAGCCTGTGCATCCCTCAAATTTGTTGAAGGGGGGTGATTGACCATTTTATCTTCAACTTGATAAGCTACTTTTACAGAAGCCTGTTTTATGTAGAGACTGAATTCTCCATAGCTAGCCCCCCTTCCATCTTTGTTATTTGTTATGTATCAGACTTTCTTGGCAGCTTTCAAAATCATAGGAATTTTTGTCTTTGTTGTGCCATCTACTAACACGTGGGATGTGGAAACGGGCTATGAAACTGTTAAATTCAAATTTCATGTTCACTTAAAAAATTCCTATGATAAACTCCTGGATGAAGGAAAAATGGTTTTGATAACAGATGTACATCTTGAAAGGATGGTACTAGAAAATTTGTAATTTTGGGATAGGTGTTCCAACATATTTTTTAATCCTGGCATTATTATGGTAGTTAAGCATTATTGACATGTAAAAGAAAGATTATACAGCTCGTAAGCAAGAATTAGTTTTGCCCAGCTACATGAATCTAGAGGAAATAATTGTAGAGTTCCAAAAGGCGAATGCAGACGTTCTAAGGATTCGTAGAGAGGCTAGGGTTTTGAAGTACACAGAAAAGAGAGAGTCGGATATTTGAAAAAACAATCCAATGCTTCGAGAAAGACGACTAATTGAAAAACTCGGCAAGACTGATTTGCAAAACGGTCTGAAATCCTGAATGATGTTGAGGAACTACTTTGTCTGTGTTCTTGGCCGAAGCCAAGTATGACATTATACCAAAATGGTGACTAAATGGTCGCGTTGTGATTTAGATTGATGATCATTGATATAAAAACGTAGCTACTAAAAATCTCTCGTTTTTACATTTTAGGTATCTTTTTGCAAATAATATAACTACTTTGTTTATAGTAATAAATATACATGTCATTAATAATCGAAAAAATTGAAAAATCTTCGATTCAACAGGAGTATCGAAAATTATTGAGAATGGATGTCACATCCAATCTTTCTAACTCTTAATGCATAGGTTCATCTGTGCTATCACACAGGGCTTGTTTTAACTCCTTTTCTCCTCTTCAATCTATACCTTAATTCTAATTCGCCAGATTCTGTCCAATTTTTTTTTTACCTGATTCAACCAACTTAGCTGTAGTTGTGATTAATTATTATTGTTATTCAATAGTATAATGATTTTACAACATTTGGAGTCATCTTCCATTTTTTTCCATCAAGATTCCATAAATATATTATAACACGTATCTGCATAATTGAAAGTCCAAAGTCCCATGTACAAAAAAATGAAATATTGGAGATAATAAAGTAATAACTGAAGAAATAACATTATTCTTTCGATTATCTAATTGCAAGAAAACCCTAATTACACTTGCAATTAGTTTACCAAGTAGAGGTAAACATATTTTCCAAGCGATTATCCCAATTCAAGTAAAAGCCTGGGTACCCCACGCAGAAATGGGGTTAGAAAAAAATGCAGAAGCTTAATTTGGCAACTCAATAAATTCACGTGGTGACCAGAAGGTACAGAAGGCCTTTCAGATATTCTACGATTTCTGATCCTCCAAGCTTGGAACTTCCATACACTCTATCAACAAATGTAATTGGTACCTATAGGTCAATAAAAAAACACAAAAATCATGTTAAATTTTCACATTAATACGGTTTAAATTGAGAATGGTTCAGAAATGCAAGAAGGGCGTCTAGCGCTCATGCCAAAAGGAAAAGAAAAAGAAGAAATTTTAAAAACGGATATTCTATTCAACAAAAGACTTCGAGCTCCCCAGATCGCCAAAATCATGCGACTATTTGGTAAACAAAATTACAAGTATCCATTAACATTGTTAATATAAGCATAGTTTCCAAACTATCTTACATTTCGAATTTGTTTTTGCCCACAAAATTAAACAAATAAAATCTGCGAGACCACCAATAAACAAGCTAATTGAACCACGAGAGGGGAGAAGGAGATTAGTGGGCCTTGAAATAAAAGTGAGAGCCCATTATAGATAAGGAAGTGAAATCTAACAGGGGAATGTTCAACTGGCAACTGTCCTAGTCTGATTCATTTGAAATAGTTGAAGAATAATGGTACAAGAAAAAGATCTAGCGAGAGGAGGATAAGAATTCAAGACAATTTGCTAAAAGAAGTGTGTTGAAAGAGCATGAAGATGGGGAGAATGAGTACATTTCCATCGGCGCACAATTTTCTTATGTTAATTGTAGGCACAGAAATAGCATTCTATGGTTTTAAAATAAATGAATGGTGGTTAGGTTGAGACGAGAAAACAGTATGCTACTTCTGTTAAAGGAAGTAAAACCAGAAAAGAACCAAATTGATATGGAGACAAAACCATTAATATAGCCCCTTTTTTTTTCTTTGTTCTTTCTCCTTTTTAATAAAAAAATAAAGGAATAGAGGCCGTTTAGGAAAACAATTATATTGTTACAGGGCGCAACTCTACCTCTTCAATGTGATAGCCTTTTCTAGTAGCTCGAACAATCATCTCCATTTGAAAGACATATCCTTTGCTAACAACGGAGGTAATGATATCTTCCAAAACTGATTTTTTGTAAAGCCTACAAAGAATGAATAAACCATAAATTAAAAACTATAGAAAAATGAATGATTGAATCAACTGCTTTAAAAAAAAAAACTTATGTACCGAAAAGATCCAGTTAGATCTGATACACCAGGCCATAAGAGTGTTTGGGCAAGAACATTGGCTCCTCTGCTTGTTAGTTTACGCATAAGATTCCATCCATGAACACCACCACCTTCTACATACCGGGTTCCTGTAACTATACTGGCACCAGTACGTATCTGTTTCCTAGTCAATGATGTCAAGAAAGTAGCCATGAATATCAAGAATTTCATCATTCCAACTGAGTTACAGAAGTGAGGTAATGGAAATAAGTCTTTCTTACTCAATGAAGCTTGGTAAATATTTTGGCTGCAACCAAAAAAAAGGTATAGTTAGAAAGGGGGGTCATTCCATAATAATAGAAAGCATGGGGGTAGGAGAATGCTACAACAATTACAAAAAATACTAAGAACTCCCATGAGAACATTTATGGAAGTTTGTTTGCAAAATACAGTATGAGAGGTGGAAAACATGTTTCACAAAGCCATATATGCAAATAAAAAATTTCAAGATTATCTCTGGCCAAGCAAAAATGAAGTTTAAATAGCATTTTCCAATTTAATGTACAAGAAGCATCTCGAGTGATGTGATTCAGAGCACAAACTTGTTATCATAGGGCTTTTCACTGAGTCCAATAAAACCAAAAACTTGATTCAGTCTGGACTCCGATGCTTGAGGGGGGAATCTGATCTTCTTGGCCCAATGGCAATATTACAATAATTTTTTAACAGAACCCCAACAAGGCAACATTTTTTTTTTTATAACAACACCTCATAAGGTCATTTCATTGATCAAATGAAAGAAAGCAATAAATAAAAATACAATATAAAAGTGGCAAAACAAAACAAGAGCCACAAAAAACCAAGGTATACCGAATACCCTAAACCTAGAAAAACCCGCACCGCCACCTAATTACAAGTATGCGGGCCAACTATTAATAATCCCCAACGAGGCAACATATAATTTCATTATCTTAAAAAAAACTAATCTTAAAAAAAACTAATCTTAAAAAGAGTTACTAAATAAAACAATCTATAGGAAAATACATAGTGGGATTTATCGATTACTTTAATAACATCTACAATTATATTCTTATGAGTATTTTGTTTGCTGATCTTCCATAGAGACCAACTTCTGGATATTGCCTTAAGTTTCCATCCAAAACCATTATTCAAGCACCAATCTCAGGTCCAAGATTTTTGTCTACTTTTATTTAAAATGCTATTCTAGTTCACTCTGTTATTAAATTTTTTTAATAAAAAAAAAAGGACATCAACTAATAAAATAAGGCGGATGGGATCAACAATGCAAATTAACTCATTGAAATATTTTGAATTCCAATCCAACAATGGAATATTATTTTGAGAAGTCATCTATACTCCTACTGAGACACTTACATGGTGAGATAAATCAGCATCCATTATAACAACAAAGTTACCAGTTGCATGCTTGAGACCATGACAATAAGCCGTTCCTGAAATTAGTTGTTCATTAACAATAAGAAATATAAATGACATTTTTAAAGAAGAAATCCTGAAAAATACCTAAACCTAGCTTCCTAGGTCTGGCTCTCAATAACTGCATGTAAAAATCAAAAAGAATAATTAGAGAACCATAAGCCTAAAGTAAAGGGGAAAAAACTAAATTCCGTGCTTACAAATGCAGATATCAAGTACTGTCAACTTACAATGCGATCTTCACCATATACCCGCTGCAACTGTTTTACAACTTCTTGAGTGCCATCCGGACTTCCATCATCAACCACAATTATTTCAAAATTAACATCCCTATGATAGGCGAGAATGTTTTACTACGTCATTTTCAATTTCCCAAATATCCTCATAAGATGATGGTGAACAATACTAAGCAACATACTATCAATTACAATTCAAAGTTCCCTTATACAGTGTAAAGGAAATTCAAAATAAAGAATTGTCTACCATCAGCAATACTAGACAAAATTGATAAAACAGCAGCAAATAAACTAATAATATGATTTAAAAAACTCAACCTTCATATCTACGAACAACAATTTCACAAAAGAATCCTTGTCAACCAAAAAAAGTAAATAAATTGAACAATTGTTAAACCATGAGTTAATTCCAACAAAATCAATCACAAGTTATGAGGTCTTCGCAAGAATCTAACATCAGGAAATTGTAAAAAAAAAAATGAAGATCATAGCTAAAATTGAGGAAGATACGTACGGGAGGTGCTTGAAAATGAGGAATACAAGGAGAGCAATATTGAGACGCTCATTGTAGGTGGGGACAATTAAACTGTACTTATTTCTCTCCTCCGCCATTAATCCACCGTCGAAAAACGCTCAGATCGATCTTTCACTAATCAACCTGGAATTTCTACGATCAACGATCGCAAATTTGAAACTTTGAAAGTAATTCCTACAAAACTTATTCTCGATTCGAAGCCGAAGACAAGAGAGAGTGATCAATCTGAGATGAGAAGTGAGAGTATGAGAATGGAGGGTTTTTATTTAGGGTTAATTTTGGGAAATTTTTGGTTTTGTTTTACAAATTTAGTGTCGTGGTTTTGACTTTTTAGTATAATTCCATCAATCTCTTTTCTATGATAATTTAGAGTTTATGTTAATTTAGTTCTTATTATTATCGTTTATTTACATCTTACAAGTCTCATATTTATACAATTCAAAAAAAAAAAAAAAAACTCATATTTTATAGGGTTAATTTCATATTAGACCATAATAAATAGGTATAATAGCATTAATACTTATATGTTTTATAAATTAGCAAACTTACCCACTTTAACTCCACGAGCCGTTTAAGGGAACAATGAAAAGACGTTTTCTGCCCTCTATTTATTATGGTCTACAACATTTAAGGAAAGGGCATGATGATAATTGTTCAAAACGGAAAACATGGGATCACCGCCATTTATGGTGTTTTTTTGGGCAAAATTGATATTAAAAAAACACAACCGGTATTAGTGAATAAATGTGGATATTCTTGATAATATTTCTATTTTATACCTTGGTTAATATTTTATTATCGTCTATTTTTTGTCAGGTGTTTCTATGTTCAAAAAACATATTAAAAAGTCAACCTCTATTATTCATTTACTCCTTATAGTTGAGATTAAATCTTCGAGTCATTCTCTCTTTTAATTTGATGTGAGGTGCGCGTAAACTGACTCAAACACTCATAAAAAATAACAAGTTTCCTCTGGTTTGAAGGTTATTTTAATTTAGTTCTTATGATTTTAAAAATATTTAATTTAATACCTATGATTTAAAACTATATCAATTTAGTCCCTATAAATTTATTAATTTGAATTTAATCCATATAGTTTAATAAAAATTCTCAAAACTTCTAAACTTTATAAAACGAAAATCACTAAACTGACATCGTCTCCAATGTATAAAAAATAAATAAATAATTGAAACATACCCAAATCATAATTGAATTTATAATTAAACAAAAATTAAGAAACACACCCATTCATATAAAACAATTAAAATACTAAACTTAGGATCTTTTGCTTGATGAATTTATATTTGTGTGTAGAGAATGAGAATTAAATTTAAGAATAGAAAAATGGGACTTCCATTCCTTTTCCAACAAAGTAGGAAAAAGAATAGCGGAAATGGAGGGAAACGTGTCTGCATTTCAACGCCCATTTTTCTTATTTTCTTTTTCATCATTAATCAATAACCAACAATTTCAACTCTCCTCCACCACCACCACTATTCTTCTTCTTCTTCTTTCAATTTCAATAAAATTGACTCAAAAATTTGATCGCCTTTTAGCCAAATTGATTCAACCCACTGAAGATTGGCGAATAATTTTCACACCCATTTTGTCAAAAAGGTCAATTTTTGTTCCCATTCTTTGATTTGTTCTTTCTGTTTTCCTTTTGTAGCCTTGTGTTTTCTCGAGATTTTTGTTTCTGCTGGGAAAATGTGAGTGGATCAAGATGATTGTGAAATTCCTTTGCTTAAAATGCACGTTTTTCTTTTTAATTCCAATTCACGATTTGATTGAGCAGGTATGATTTGAAAGTGATTCAACAACAACTTACCGTGTGAAAGAGTTAATCGGGGATGGAATTTTGGTTTCCATCTTGCCCTAACGTTCTTTCATGGATGGATTCATTAACAACAACGACAAACAAAGCTTTGAAAGACATTCCCATGTTGAGGTTTCTACTTCTGCTCCCTTGTTATTAATTTTCGAGCTATCATCGTTTACGATTGCTCTTAAATGTTATTTCAGTTTGTGCTTTGTAACAATTGTTGAACAAAAAAACAATGTGTGCTTTGTATTGGTGTAACAGATGGGATCATTAGGTGATAAAACCATACTGGAATTTGAGGATGAGAGCCTTGTTACTCCTGTAGCATTAAATCGAAAGAATTTTTCGTTTGAGGATATTTTGCACACTTCTTCATTAGTTGGGGATTCGTCGAAAATTTGTTATCGTAATATGAAGAACAGGGTATTTGACAGCATTAAGATCGTTGTCTTCTCTGCTAAAATCAACTTACTTATGCCTTTTGGCCCGTTAGCGATATTGGTCAGTAGTTTTTCCGGCCACAATGTGAGTTATCTTTCCACTTGTTTTCACCGATTCGATTTGGGTTATTAAATTATACAATTTTGGATCCATTTCTTATTAAGTGCATTGCAGGGTTGGGTCTTCCTTTTAAGCTTACTGGGGATCATACCTCTTGCTGAGCGTTTGGGTTATGCAACTGAGTAAGATTTCTTCACTTTAAAGTACTCATTAGCGAGCCCCTGCCTGAAGAAGCTTTTTCTTTTTAAAAAACACTAGTTGGGTATATTAATGAGGTCTTCCTAACCCGAAAATGCAACTTTGTTAACAAATGTCTTATAGATTCAACTAAGAGGTCATAGGTCTATAATTTCTTGGGTCACCTATTTTGCCATATCAAAACTTCACAACAATCAATTGAATTGTGTAAACCATAAATCCTCTAATTTTTACCAAGTGGTTTAAAAGGTCAGACGATTCTTGGGTACTGTAATAAAATGGACCTGTATCACTATTTTCTATGACTTAATAGATGCCTTATACAATCTGGTCTCTCTTTTGCTGCAGACAACTGGCATGCTTTACTGGACCCACAGGTCAGCAAGTTTTTTTTTTATTTATAAAAAGTTTTTGTTGATTTTTAATTCCTTGAGGAAGAATCTTATTAAGCTTGTAAGATGTTCAAGTGGGATTTGTAATGCAATTGATTAAGCCATTTGGTGGCTAATATTAGAAATTGAATACAATGTGTAATCATAACTTCATAACCTCTACTTTGAGACGTATTGTTATTGTTAAGAAGATTATTGTGCTATTTTTTACACACCCACGTAGAACTGTCGCAGGAACAAGTTGAGTATCCCCCAAAAAAAAATGACAATAACAACATTACTTACGACAGCAAATAAAGCTACCGAATTTTTTAGTTTCCCGTTATAATGTTTTAATACAACTTGCTCAAGTATGACAAGTTACTTTAATTTTAAACTTTTGCAGTTGGAGGTCTTCTGAATGCAACTTTTGGAAATGCCACAGAATTGATAATATCGATATATGCATTGCGCAGAGGAATGATACGCGTTGTTCAACAGTCATTACTGGGCTCAATCTTGTCAAATATGTTACTAGTACTTGGATGTGCCTTCTTTGCTGGTGGAATTGTGGTTTCTAAGAGGGAGCAGGTCTTCAGTAAGGTTTGCTTTTTACTATAGTAGGATGTTAGTCTGTTTTGTTATCGATCTACTGTTAATTCTTTGCTCTCTCTCTCTCTCTCTCTCTCTCTCTCTCAAGCCTGCATCATTAATGTGAAGTTCTCTTCTTATTTTTAGGGAGCTGCTACAGTGAATTCTGGATTGCTGTTGATGGCAGTGATGGGCCTCTTACTTCCTGCTGTCCTTCACTCCACTCATACAGAGTTGCACTTTGGAAAGTCGGAGTTGGCTCTTTCAAGATTTAGTAGTGGCATTATGTTGGTGGCATACGCTGCCTATCTTGTTTTTCAGTTGAAAAGCGAGAAGAACTTGTATGTCCCTGTTGATGAGGTTGGTATCTCTGCTTCTTTACTCAATTTAAAGTGTATAAGCCATCTTACATTCTACTTAGTCTTTTCACTCAAATGCACCACTGTGGTTATTTAGTAGCACCTGTTCTCTCGTTGGCATGGTGTGTATATATAGTATTTAGCTAAGGTTTAATAGTGTTACAGTTGTTTCATTTCAGTGAACATTGATATTTTGTAAATTCCAGATAGTTTCTCTTTGTTCTAAATTTTGCTAGATATTATAGTTTTCAAGTATCTTTCTTTTGCTGATTTTACAAGAAGTTTCCTGTATGTTCACTTTTTGACACACTATACATCTGTTAATTAAAAATTATTGCCACTCAGAGACGCCTGTAAAGTTTTTTAGACCTTTTGCAGAAATAACTTTTATCATGAATGAGTATTCACGTTGTTTAGTCAAGCTGTTTGTACCTATAAGGAGTGTAGTGTGTAATGAGATTGTGAATTCTTATAAATGTCTTCTTCTTTTTCTCCTCACTTTATTAACTTTACTCTATTCACTGTTAGTCTTTGGTCTCATTTGAGTTTCATCTATATTTCGCTGTTTGAGTAATAATAATAATTGACATGTGATAGGGGGAAACTGAAGGGATTTCTGATGACGTAGAAGTTCCTGAGATTTCTATGTGGGAATGCATTATTTGGCTATCTATTTTGACAATCTGGATTTCAGTCCTCTCAGAATATTTAGTTAATGCAATAGAGGTAAACAGTCTGTAATAAGTTATCTTAATAATTAATATGTATGATCACATTTTTTTGTTATTGTTATGGACTTATTTCTCTTTTCTCTCCTGTGTATCAGTCATGAAGATATTTTTCACCATAATGCATGTTATCTGTAATATTTATAAGGTCTATTTGATCACAATCTCAGGGAGCATCTGTTGCCATGCACATACCAGTTGCATTCATCAGTGTTATCCTACTACCGATTGTTGGGAATGCTGCAGAGCATGCAGGTGCCGTTATGTTTGCCATGAAAGATAAGCTTGTAAGTGGTTGCTCCTCATGTGCCTTGACAAAATTATTTGTGGGGTTCCTTTTTTCTGATTCTGTCTTGTGTAGGACATATCTTTGGGAGTGGCAATAGGATCTTCTACACAGATATCTATGTTTGGGGTGAGAACGACGTTTATTTAATTTTTCTTAATGGATTACTCTGGACCATATGCATGTAGTTGAAAATTTCTTGGTTACTCAATGAAATGTTTATTTGTTTTTTCATACTGATCTCCCTCAACTTAAAGGCATAAGATTTTTTCTATCTTAGTCTTGGTTGCTGGACCATGTCATTAAGAAGCACTTTCTCGTGATGAAAGCACTACTTGAATGAATGATTGCCTATATGTGTTGATCAAGGCTAGTGATTGAGGTTCTTTTGCTTTGAAAATGTCACTTACCAAACATACCAAATGCATTTTGTTCTTTTTCAGCTTTACTTCATGACTCCTATAGTTCAGCCCTGTTTTTTAGGGTAAAACCATATATTTCTAATGTCTTTAAATTTTAAAAAAAAAAAACAGTTTTGCTGTCCTTATTGTTGAGCATTAATATTTTGGACATTACTGCTACTCCATTTTGGGTTTGTTTATGAAGATGTGACTTGTGAATGGAGCTTCTTTTATCTTTTATTAATATATTTTTGAATGGCGGGTGTGTTTGGGATAACTTTTTAGAGTATAGTTTTTAAGTAAAGCTTTTTTACTATAAGCACTTAAAAGAAAAATACTTATTAAGAATGTATGGCATGACTTTTGAAATAATGAAAAATATTTTAATCTAATTAAAAACTAACTTTAAGTTTTTCATGACGTTTGGCTACTTGGCCAAAAGTGCTGGAGAAGGCCTTTAATTTGTTTTTTTCATTAAAGTGCTTATGGGAAAAATGCTTCACTAAAAAACACTGCTCCCAAATGCTATCTCAAATTCACTCTAAATGCTTCGTCTAAAAGTATTTTAAAGTTTTTTTTTTTTTTTAATTCAAAAGCACTTTTGTCAACGTAGCCAAACATCGTGAAATTTTTTTAAAATAATTTTAAGTAGTAAAAGTACTTTTTATCATCCTAATAGTCATGTCATGTAAAACACATTATTTGTGTGCTTTAAGTGCATATGCTGTCATAACACATCATCACATATTCAAAACCATTATAGGATTGATCTAGCTTTTTGAACAACATTCGGCTGTTGATTCCACACTCCTTTCTTAATTCATCTCCTTTTCTTTAATAACCTGTTATTTATTGGATTTTATACTACCGCAGATTCCTTTTTGTGTGGTCATTGGCTGGATCATGGGATGCCCTATGGACTTAAACTTTCAACTTTTCGAGACAGCCACACTTTTCATCACCGTTATTGTTGTGGCCTTCTTGTTGCAGGTTTCTTACTGATCTACCACTTCTCGCTATCAATATTTTTATTCAACATGTTTTAACATGATAAAAAATACTGAAATTTTGTTTTGGGATTAGTATTTACCCTCAAGTACTCAGGATTCTGGATTACATGAGTAGAAAGTTTGTCAAATATAGCGAATTTAATGTTATCGATTGCCCATATTTTACACCCTGGCCTTGCTTAGGTTCCTCTCTGTTCTTGGATTTATGGATCATCAATTGCCTATAACATTTTTTTTATCAAATAATAGCAATGACATGTAGAAGTGGAAATTTGCACAATCGCACATCATCATTTGGATCGTTTTCTCAATGAAACTTTTACCGCTTGCAGGATGGAACTTCTAATTACCTAAAAGGACTGATGCTTATTCTTTGCTACCTGATAGTAGCTGCAAGTTTCTTTGTACATATCGATCCTGCTTCAGTTGGTGAGTAAACACACCCCACAACTGGGAAATTGAAAATAAATTATAAATGATTATAGTAACGATCTGGATTTCTATCGTAAAATTCGAAATTATTTTGCAGTGGACAAGACACCGAAAAATTGAAAGCAAGGAACGGGTCTTTTTAATCATTGTCCTACAGATGGGATGTGCTGAAGCTGGGGGTTTATTCCATTGCTGTATAGCTCAGAATGAAAGCATTTTCCTTGTTAGTTTGTGATAACAAATGGCTTAAATGTTTAATGTAAGCTGTGGCAATCCATGCATAACTTAGCAAATAGGTATACTAGAAATCAAGTGTAAGAAAAATTATCATCTCATTTTTTATTTTTGTTAGAGCATATTGTGTTATTTACCATTTTTTCTGTGCTTGGTTCATTCATTTGATTCTGGTGGATGGTATATAAGGATGGGCCATACCTTTTTCTGAGTCCTGTTTGAAGAGCAATTTGAGTGAAGAAATTTGGAATTTAGTGTCAATTGTTTTTATTCATTGAGAAATGAAGTTTTAGTTTGACCTTTTTGAAAGAAAAAAAAATGTTAATAGTGAATTTGATAATGGTATTTGTATATGTCGTTTACTTCTTTACTTTTATTTTTTTTAATTTTCTCAATTGAAAATAAATGCTTGAAGACTAATTTTATAGTTAATTCTTATTTTTTAGAATTAATTAAAGTATTTTTTATTTGTTTGATAATTATTTTTCCTTTTCCTTTCTTCTTGAGAAATTTAAATTATAAAAAACGATTTTTGATTAGTACGATTTATATCTTTAAATCATGACAAAAATTTAAAAGATATGTTATTAGGGAGAGGATTAGAGATTATGTATGGTGAACTCATACTTTAATGACGTAAAATACAAGTCCACTCTATCTTGTAAAATTGATTATTAAGTTGAAATATATTTTTACTGCATAGTTCTCATTACTTTTTATTAAAAATATGTTGTTTAATTTGTTAATGATTTTGGTTCTAGTTACATATTTTTATAAATTATTAGTCATATGACACGTGTGTTGCACGTGAATAATCAATTAAAAATTCATTGAACAGTATAATTTGAGATATTTAAATTAAAAATATTCTTATGAATAAATTTGAAGTTAAAACATTTTCTTTTATAAATATAATTGTAAAGCAAGCATATGTATTGGGGGGATAAAAGTTTATTAAATTTTTTTATATTTGGTGCTTGGAGGCTTTGGAAATTGCGTAATGACCGGAATTTCAATTGTGTAACTGTGGATATTGAGAAAGCAATCTTTAAAGCAAAAGAAGATTTTTCTGAATTTTCTTCTTTTGATCCTGGTTTGCACATTAGTTAAGCGCCTCTTAATATTGTAGAAGAAGGCTTCGATGGTGTTTTGTTGTTTTGTGATGCTGCCTGGTCTTCCATGACATTGCAATATGGTTTAGGATGGTACTTGAAGATGCCTTCAGGTTTATTAATTTCCTCTTCAAGTTCCTTTGGTGGTTCTTGTCTTTCAGCTTTGCATGCTGAAGGTATTTGTGTTTTGGCTGGGTTGAAGGATGCTTTTGCTCGTGGCTTGTTGGCTGTTCAAGTTTATTCGGATGCAAAAAATCTCATTGATATTATCAATGGTGTTTCGGTTTGTCCGGCTGACTTTACTTGCATTTTAGAAGATATAAGAATGTTAATTTCTTGTTTTACTCGTGTTGTTTTTTCTTTTATTAGGAGGGATTGTAATTTTGAAGCTCACTCTTTAGCTAAGAGGGGTTTTGACTCAAATGTTTGTTCTCTTTGATCTTTTAGTAAAGTTTTTCGTTGGAAAAAAAAAGTTTTAAATATTTTCTTGATTGTCTGATATATAAAAGTAGGATTACTCTTTGGATTTGACAAAAGCTCATCGTTTTTATAAATTAATTTAGTATAAAATCAAGTCAAATTAATATTACAAAATATGTAGGATGAAATAAAAATAAAAAGATTTAAACATAAAACGATAATTCTCATTAATTTTAGAATTAATGATTTTTCACTATAATATTAATATTAAAAATTATGTAGGATAAAGTGACTTCATAAAAAAACAATAGTCACCATGCATGGTTATGTCCCTTCTATTAAAAGACACAATCATTTAAAGAGCCACAACTTTTCATTTTTAGTCCATAGACACATACTTACAACGTGACCCTCCACCAATAACTAATAGATTTAATTAATTAATTAATTATTAAACTCTAATAATTATCAATTGTGTCACAATAATTTCTCACACCGACCAAAATTCATAATTTTTACAAATTAATTTAATATATAATTAAGCCAATTTAATGTTAAATTAAAGGATACAAATGAAATATATTAAAAGGGTAGGTGTAAAATGGGAACTCAATGTTTCTCCTCACTTCCCCTCTTTTATATATGTTATAGAACAGATAAACTTGTTCACTTGTTTCGTTTATAAAAGTAATTACAAATCTGTAGTTTGTTTGATTTGTAAAGCATGTTTGTGGTTTAAAAATGGTTTTAAACACATTATCGTTTGCAAAATGTAAATCACACTCATCTACGTACTAATTAGTTATAATGAATGTGAGACACGTTTTTATTCCATACCTTCCATTTATTCCATCTACTACTATCTTAAAAGGCTGAAAGAATGGAGAAACTTTACCTCCCTATTTTAGCCTTATATTTTAATAATATTCCAATTATGCCCTTTTAACTTATTTTCATTTTTATAATTTTTTTTCTTCTTCTATTTCATCTAGCCATACGTACCATCGCTGCCTTGAGAATGGGAATGGTCCACTACCATACAACAAAACCATCATTGCATTGCAATGCTGCATGCCTTGAGAATGAGAATCGGTCCTAACATAAAATTATTGTAAAAATTAAATAAGCATTAAATATTTACGGTACCAATTGTGTTGCTTCATTTAATCAGTCTCTTTCAAATTGGAAGGGAAAGTGATATAAACAAAGTCATAACCATCATAAGACAGTAAGCTAATTTTTTCTGTCAGTTTTATAGCACTTTATTTTTGCTGTTAATTACTCAATTTTTTAGAGCACTTCTAAATTGTCTCTCTTGCATGCTTCAATTTTCAATTGATTCAAAAACACAAATAATAGATAGTTTCCCGGATACCTTTTTTCATTCTTAATCACTTCTAAATAATTCCATATTTTGCTTTTATTTAAGTTTGTTTAAGAACTCTATGATGAAGTCGTAGAGCATGTGAGGATGTACAAATTGAGATACACAGGATTTGACGAAAAATGTTGTTATTTTATTAAGTAACAAATTGAAAAATCTATTTAATCTTATATTATTTAAAAGAATTATAGTTTTATATTTGAAGATCCGTAAAAAAAATTATATACAAGTTATAAGATGATTACATTAGTTTATATTAATTAAATAGATTTAACTAATATAATTTTTTTATGTATTCAAAGGTTTGAAAATGTTGCTTTATTTAAAAATTGAAAATGAAATAAAATTTCACGTGTGAAACACGTGTAAATAATCTAGTTTCTATTAAAAATAACAAAATATTTTAACAAATGGATGTAAGCTATAGATTTTACATCTTTTTAAAATCTGCTATAGATTTTACATCGTTTTAAAATCTACAAACTGCATCCAATCTATTCGAAATCTTCTTTTATTTTTAATGGAATCACATCAAGACATAGAATAAACACCTATCTTAATTGTTGTTAAAATTAACGAGCAGACGAGTGTGATTGATAATTTCACAAATGATGGGGACCACATGAGTGTGATATGCAGATTACCTAAACCACATAAATCTGATTTGTAATTATCTCTTCTTATAATCCCATTTTGTAAAAATATTTTTTAATTCCTAGCCAAATTTTTAAAAGCTAACATAAGAGTTTAAAAAATTGTTTTTTAATAATCTATATCTATATTATCTAAAAAGTGATTTAAAGAGAAAAACTTTTGATTTCCCTTTAAGCCCCTTATCATTTAATTACTCTTTTATTTTAAAAATATTTATAAAAAAATACCATACATCTTTAAATAACCACTCCCATTTTAATTTTATTTTATTCAATAACATAATAAACAAATTATACACTCATCTTCATCATGCCTAAAAAACCAAATATATATAGTAAAATAAAGTTACCATCTTGAGAAGCTACTCTAATGACGTATAAAAATGGATATGATCTTAAAACTATCTAATTAATTTTGTAGTAAATAATTACAAAACATATCATTATTTACTTTTATTTCAATAATTAACCTTTAAGGAAACAATTATAATTATTCTTAATTACTTAACTTATAAATACTTTATATTATATTATTTTATATTATCCTTAATTTCTCTAAAAAAAATCTCTCATAAAATAACGTGTATAAATAAATTGAATTTTTTTAACTAGCCAATTTACAAAGTTATTTATTAAAATAAAATATAATTGAGCAAATTAATAAATTCAAATAAAAAGTAAAATTATAAAATTACTTTAACAAATTTTACAATCACACCCTTATATCTCCCTTCTTTTAAACACATATTCATAATATAATAGAATATGTTTTTAAAAAACCTTTCGACCTTCGTGATAATAGTTAAACAAAACTCTTTGTTAAATAGAAACTGAAAACTAATAATTGATTGTATATTTAATCATCTTTTTGTATTCTTAACCATGAATGAATTTAAATAAATTAATGTTGTATTTATATTTTAGAAAGCTCTTCAACTTCTTTTTTTTTTTTTTTTTGCTATAAATCATACTACTTTTTTCTCAATTAAAATTCAAATCCTAATAGCCAAAGCAACAAGAAAATGTTAGAGGTAAAATCCATTAGTTGAATTTTTTTTTTAAGATTTTCATTTTCATTTATTTTATTTTATAGTTTTCATCTCTATAAAATTACAGTGATCGAAATATATGTCTATAATCTTACAAGAGAAAAGTTTGAAATACTTGGGGAGAAGAAGGTCACGCTCACAGAAATACAATCCAAAAGAGATTGTGAGACCACGTGAAGTTTTGGGAATGCATTGCGTTGAAATCAACCAAATTATTTGAGAAATCAAGTAAATAAATATATATATTCCATCAATCCATTAGTTGGACAATTTTTTAAGATTTTTATTTTATTTTATAGTTTTCATCTCTATTAAATTACAACGATCGAAATATCTATCTATAATTTTACAAGAGAGAAATTTGAAATACTTGGGGAGAAAAAGGTCGCGCTCACGGAAATACAATCCAAAAGAGAAATTGTGAGACCCACATGAATTTTTGAGAATATATTGTATTGAAATCAACCAAACTATTTGAGAAATCAAGTAAGTATATCTATACATCATCAATTATTCATTTATGTTTTATTAGGAGGGAAATAAAGATTGCAATGAAAATTTTGGTTTCTCGACCAATAGACTAAGCTTAATTATTATTTAATGAGGAAATGTTGAAAGAAAAAGCATCGGAATCAATACCGTTTGACGGGAAGTCATTATTGATGGAGACAAATTTGGATAAATATAGAATAATTTTTCTTAATTCAGTTTTTTTTAGTAGGAGGATAGAGAGTCCATAGTAAACTATTTTTATTTTTAACTTTATGTTTATTTTCCATATATGATGTGAAATTAAATTTATAAAGGACTTTGGAATTTAAATTTTTAACCATCATATTATAGAGTATATTTATAGAGATTTATTTTTTCAATATATTTAACATCGTAAATGTTTAAAAACTAGTATTTTAAAAAAATCTAAATAGTGGGAGAATAAGATAATGAAATTACTATTAAGCAAACTTGATTTTATAAAGGGTAAAATGCAAATAGGACCCCTGTGCTTTTAGTCAAATGCACCAACACCCCCCGTACTTAGAAAATGGCAAATAACACCCCTGTGGTTAACATTTTTCTCAATTTGCCGCTCCTCCGTCCATACGCCGTTTGTTGGCGTTATTTTTTTGCCACGTAGACGCCACATGTTGCCACGTATTCGCTCCATTTAATTGAAACCCGTTTGCTCTGACCCAACTCGTTTACTCCGACCCATATTTCTTTACTTTGACAGGAAAAAAACGTAAAAAAAGGTTGTCTGTTCTGTTCTTTGCCCTAGATTTTCCTTTGCTTAAAATTGGAGAAAAATGAAACCTGAGATGAACGAATCTTGAGGGAAAGCAAGCGAGTAGAGAGAAAATCGAGAAGAAAAGTGGAATACCTGTTTTGTTTTGCAAAAAAATTGATGTCGTCTTGAGGTTGAAGAATCTTCTATCACTGTCTGATAAAAAAGCAAAAAAGGTATGTTTTTTTTTTGTTTTTTTTGAAAAATAAGAATATTTTATCTGTTTCTGTTTTGTGGGGTATGGTTGAGTATTTTTTTATTCAAGTCTACACTTTATGTATGGTTCTATCATTGTATGATATTAATGATTTTTTATTTGTTTGGAAAAAGAAGAAGAATCCTTATGTTACTGTCTTGTTGGGTATGATTTGAGGGATTTTTTTTTTTTAATTAAATTACACTTCATGTTTTGTTCTGGCCAATTTTTTTATATTAAAGTCTCATTTTTTTTTTACTTTATCATTCTTATCACGTGAATCTCATCATGTTTCATTTATTTATGTATTTCAGGGAAGCATGGGTCATGTGAAGATTGATTTGTTTTATGGAGGAAAGTTTGAACACTTACCTGTTATGAGATACATATGGGGGGAATATACAAGTTTACCCTAGAATAGATATAGACCATATATCCCCAGTAGTGCTACGGAACTGTTCCTCAGAATTTGGTTTTGATGATATTGTTCGATGTTGGGTTAAGCTGCCTGCCGAGAGTTTTGAGCATTTAAGAAGCGTGGACTCGGATAGGGATGCAATTAATTTGATCGAGTTAATTGTAGATCGTAAAGAGGAAGCTATTGAAATATACATTGAACATGGGGATAAGACAATTATTATCCCTGAAGGTGTAGATGTACAAGATGAATGTGATGATCTTGATGTTGGTGAAGAAAATAGTGTGGGTGGAGATGAGGTCCATGAGTTAGATATTGAAGAGGATAATGAAATATTTGAGAATGAGGGTGATAGTGATAGTGATAGTGATACTGACGAAGATGAAATAGAAGAAGTGAGGGTCGCTCCAACTATTAGGACAGAGGATGAGTTCCGAATAGAAGATGCTAACCTACTTAGGGTTGATGAGGTGAACTATGATAGTGATGAGCTTAGGAGTATTCCTAGTGATTCTGATTGTGAAGATTATCGTTGTTCTAGATTTCGGGAAGTTCGTGATGAAGAGGTTAAAATTGGTCGTTATATTCCATTGGAGCTTGGTCAAACATTCACCAGTAATGTGAAGTTTAAGAATGCTCTTAGGGAGTATGCTATCAAACATGGTTTTGACTATGATTACATAAACAATGATAGATGGAGGGTGACTGCAATTTGTAAAAGAAAGTGTGGTTGGAGGATCCACGCTTCTCAAAACCCAAGAAAGATGTCTTTTCAAATCAAGACTTGGCGATCAGAGCATGTGAACTGTAGTAAACATTCGATTAACACGAAGATGGATTCCAATTGGATAGCTGGGAGGTATCTTGAGAATTTTAGAGATCAACCGGATTGGAAGGTTACTGCTCTAAAAGGGCAACTAAAGCGGGATTACCAAGTGAATATTTCCAATCACAAATGTTATAGAGCTAAAGCAAAGGCTTTGAAAATGTTGGCAGGATCGGAAGTGGAACAATACAAGCTTGTTTGGAGCTTTTGCGCTGCTATGAGACAGTTTAACCCCGAGACAACTGCAGTTGTGAAGACCAATGGTCACGTATTTGAGAGGTTATATCTATGTTTCGATGCTTGTAAAAGGGGGTTTTTAATTGGTTGTAGGCCATTGATTTGCTTGGATGGTTGTCATCTCAAGACCCATTATGGTGGGCATATATTGGCAGCAGTGGGTCAAGATGGAAACAGGCACATATATCCTATTGCATATGCCGCTGTGGAAGCGGAGACAAAAGAATCATGGAATTGGTTTATATCACTTCTTATGGGCGACTTACCATTGCAAGATGACAGACCATGGACTTTTATGTCAGACCAACAAAAGGTTTGAATTTATTTTTGCTGTATTTGTACTGTTTGCATTATTTTTCTTCAAATATATTTAGAATGCATTTGATATTATTTTTTCTGTCTAGGGTCTTGTTGAAACCATGAAGGAATTACTTCCAAATGCACATCATAGGTTCTGTGTCCGTCATTTGTATGCCAACTTTAGAAAGTTGTTTAAGGGACAATTGATTAAAGACATGTTGTGGAGTGCTGCTAGGTCTAATACTTTACACCAATTTGAGAGATGGACGGGAAAAATTAAAGATTTAGACCCTAATGCATATGCATGGTTGGCCAAGCTAGATTCTAGGTGTTGGAGTAGACATGCTTTCAACCCTTTAGTTAAATCCAATTTGTTGGTGAACAATCCTTGTGAGTCATTTAATGATTTCATATTAGAAGATAGGGACGCACCAATCATAACATGCATGGATGGTATAAGGGTGAGGATCATGGAGAGACTTAACTTAAAGAAAGAGGCTATGAAAAACTATGCACAAGCCATTGTCCCTACGGTGAGACTGAAACTAGCAAGTCAGAAGTTAGAGGAAGTTAACTATATTCTCCATTGGTCTGGTAATGGAAAATATGAGATTGAGCATTTCTCTCGAACTAGGTATGTGGTAGATATTCGAGCAAGAACGTGTGGTTGTAGGAGGTGGGAGTTGACGGGTATTCCTTGCGTACATGCTGTTTTGTGTATTAATGAAGATAAGGGTGATCCCGAGAATTATGTGGATGTGGTGTATAGTAAGGAGACCTTTCTCAATACATACACAGAGTTAATCAAACCTGTCCCTAGTTCAGATCAATGGCCCGAAACCAACTTTGAAACAGTTTTGCCTCCAATTCTTAGGACGAAACCGGGTAGACCAAAGAAGGCAAGGAAACGGGATGCAATTGAGAGAGAGAATAGTCATTGTATTAGTAGGAAAGGACACAAGAACAAATGTGGAAAGTGCAATGGATGGGGACATAATTCAAGAAGTTGTTTGGTGTCAACAACATCTCTCCCAATTCCGGTAAGTGTTTACAATTTTTGTAATTTACTTGGCACTTTTTATATTACACTTATATTCAATTGTTTATTTTTATATTATAGCCTCGTTCAAGAGACACTTATGAGGAAGGAAGTACAAACATGACGCATAATCAAGAAGGAAGTACGAACATGTCCACTGTACAACTAACACCTACTACACAAACATCTGTTTGTCCTTCTCCATCAACCGCATCCATGAATAGAGGTGTAAATTCTCGAACATATTTAAGGGGTGGAATTCCAGTACGAGGAAGAGGCAGACTTCAAACAAGATCAAGAGGAAGAGTTTGATCATTCACCATCGTTGTTTGGTAGTGTGTTTGATTAGAAGAGTGGTTGTATATATTATGATATATTGTGTATGTCAAATAGGTTGGTGGTATGTATTTTGAACCTAGGTGAGTGGTGGTTTGTTATTTTGAACCTAGGTGGGTGGTGGTTTGTTATTTTGAACCTAGGTGGGTAGTGGTTTGTTATTTTGAACCTAGATGAGTAGTGGTTTTGTGAATTCGTATTTGTCACTTGAACAGGTTTATTATGAAAGTTTAAGGTTTACTATCAAAGTATTATGAATTCGTATTTGTTTTGTATTTTGACAAATTGTTTACTAATTTTTGCAATTGTTTACTCTTTTTGGATTTGATTTGGGTCAATTTTTAAGAAACGTTTCTTTGAGAATATGGGAGTTTTTCAAATCCCTGCAAAGCAAAGAGGTTTCATTCGGTGAAAATGAATGCTTCTTTTTTTTTGTATTATTTTCATCAAACAGAGTTCTAGATTTTTCTATAAACTTCTTTGTCATTACTTTCTTCTTACTGTTTGTTGGTCTTTTTTAATCTAACCTCCTTAATATTCTTGCTTCAAGTAATAAATACCCAATTAAAAAATGTTCCTTCAACATAAATTAGGTGCTTACCATTGGACAAGTACATCAGTATCTCCATGAATAGGAGAAAGGTTTTTGTGGTAACAAAAATAGAACTAGAACAGTCTTGGAGAGATTTGAGATTATGCTTGTCATCATTGAGGAAGTGGCAGCAACCATTTTTTTGGTCCTTTTACATCTATTTGTCCTTCTCCAAAGAAGCAACTTCAAATGGATCAAATTTAGGTGCTCACGTCTTCAGCTAGTCTTCTAATTGGCAGGCCAAATGAATAGGAGGAAAATAATATGCATGTTTGAAGTTTAATATTCAAGTTTCATGTGATAAACACGTAAAGCTTTCCGTTAGGGGGAAAACTATAAGTTAATGTTAGAGAAACACACAAATGAATAGAAATCTAAACTAATAAAAATGTCAAAGAGAAACACAAATGAAGAGAAATCTAAACTAATACAAATTCTATTTGGCAGTATCAGGTACATGCCAATAAGGTCATTAAATAGAAAATTCTATTACATATCGAACAATACATTTTTCATTATCCATCAAGCTTCAAAGCTACAATACATTATCAACCTACAGTTACAAAAAAACAACAAAAGAGTAAAAAACATAAAAAAACTACAAGACAACTTAAAATAAATGTCTTTCTCTTCAATCTACACATATCATTCTCCATAGTCTTATTCTTGTTCATTAAATCAATAATTTTGTCATTCTCCATCTTCTTGTTCTTGTTCATGAGATCATTAATCAGATCTCTACCTCGAAAACCAACATCTGGATCATACCATTCGAAAAAGCCACAAGCTTCTGCTCTCTGTTTCACATAAATAAAAAATCCATTAGTTTCAGCCATAATCAAATATTATTTTACAACCAAAAATTTCAAACCTATTCAGCCATACTCAAACAATAGTATACAACCAACATCTTTGACTTTTATTCAAAAAATCATAACCCAGATTATTATAATACTTTGTTCATGAAAAAAAAAATCTAAAAAAAAATTAACAAATACCTTGTAACTCATACAACACAAAAATCTTCTCCCTGGATTTGATTCAGTCCAAGATGTTTTCAACGCGGCTTTTAATCCATAGAAACATGTCTTATACTCACGCTCGTTGCTCGTGAATGACCCGGCGCTTATTTCATCACCATCACTCCATCCCTTCAAATTTTTTTGTTTCAATTTTCCTCTCGTCATCATCTTCTTCCTCGATTTGTTTTTCGTTTGATTCAACGTTTGCTTTTCCTCGTCTGCTCGTGCGTTCTCTCAATCTCTTTCAATACTGATTTTGTCTCAAATCTAGGGTAAATGTAGTCTTTTTTCTACATCTAAAAAAGAAATATGGGTCGGGTTTACAAACGGGTCGGGTTCGAGTGCATATGGTTTCACTTAAATGAAGGGTCTATGTGGCGCCTACGTGGCAGAAAAATAACGCCAACAAACGGCGTATGGACGGAGGAGCGGCAGATTGAGAAAAATGTTAACCACAGGGGTGTTATTTGCCATTTTCTAAGTACAGGGGGTGTTGGTGCATTTGACTAAAAGTACAGGGGTCCTATTTGCATTTTACCCTTTTATAAAAT
Organism: Gynostemma pentaphyllum; assembly: GCA_028015215.1. NCBI lineage: Eukaryota > Viridiplantae > Streptophyta > Magnoliopsida > Cucurbitales > Cucurbitaceae > Gynostemma > Gynostemma pentaphyllum. Next base: position 22,297,564 of record CM051355.1, read on the forward strand.
ATAAAACAAAATAGTTATCGAACATAGTTAAGTGTTATGTCAACAAAGTCATAATCATATAACTAAACATCACATCACATCACATCATGAAATTATTAGTGAAACGAAAACTAATGTACAATGTAATGTAATATACAAAGAGAACAAAATTGCAACACCTAAACAAGTAGTAAAAACGCTTTTCCCCCATCAATTTGAACTCAATCCTAAATATCCTTTACCTATGTTGTGTTGACTCTATTCTTAATAGTGATCTTCCCTTTCCATAGGAATTACATAATATTGATGTCTAGGCTTTAAGGCAACTTCTTCTTAGGTACAAATCTTTTTGTTAAAACTAAAATTTAAATATCCAAATTAAATATGTTATTGAATTGTGGTTGCACCAATCAGAATATAATTCAATTGATTGAAGATTAATACTTTTTTTTTTATAAGATTGATGTTCGAGTCACCTTTTCCTCTATTTTATCAACAAAAAGTTAGGTTCAATTGCAATAATTAATACTAATGGTAAAATACCATTTTGGTCCCTACACTTTCACTCAAGTTTTATTTTCATCCCTGAATTTTCAAAATTGGCGTTTTTAATCCCTCGACTTTTAAAAAGTTACCTTTTTAGTTCTTCCGTTAAGTTTTCCGTTAGTTGACCGTTAGTCAGTTGCTGATGTGGTATTATTGATAACGTGGCAAGCTGACATGACAAATTTTAAGTTAGGTGGCATTTAAAATTTACCACGTCAGTCTGTCACATCATCATCATTTAAAATTTCCCACGTCATCAATAATACCACATTAACGACTGACAGAAGGACTAAAAATGCCACTTTTGAAAGTTCAGGGACGAAAATGAAACTCGCATGAAAGTTAATGGACCAAAATGATAATATTTGGAAAACTATCCTTTTTGGTAGGTGTTCGAAAGTGAGGGGGGGACCAAAAATGCCACTTTTTGAAAGTTCAGGGACAAAAATAAGATTCGAGTGAAAGGTTAGGGATTAAAATTGTATTTTACCCCATGTTAAAATTGTTATACGTTATTAAACGAGGATATTTATTTTTTTTTAAATGTGCATATTGTTGTATTTATCTTCTTATTTATTTTTCTTAAGAATTGGTTGTGGATGGTAGATTTTATCTGTGAAGTAGAAAAGTTATTAGTTTGTTTATACTAGTTAGTAATTTACTATTTTCGTTTAGTTGGGTCGTGCCTAACATTATATCACGTCTTCGTTGGGTCGAGTTACTGATTTTTAGTGTTGAATCAATATAAGTTTAAGCCTATTTTGTCACTCCTAAGTCAATATAATGTCTTTGTTTTAGTTGTCGTTGTAAATTTTGGAATAGTAATCTCATTTACTAAATGGAAATTATAATTAGGTTGTTTCATATTTACTTAAATATCATTGATATAAGTGCATAGCTACTTCAAGTATTTTGGTATATGTATGATACTCTTAATTTTAAGTGTAAAATAGCCCATTTTTCCAAACGTGCTTGATAATATTCTTTAAGTATTCAATATTTTGTTACTCCGACAATATATATTTCATTACTATTTTTTTAAAGTTATTTTCTTTTAGATAGTTTTATTGGTGATTTAATTTTTAAAACTATTTAGTTATTTTTCTTCAAATAGAATAATGATTAATGACTCTAAATATTACACAAAAAGCTATATAAAGAAATTAAAAAGTTCAAAAAATTGCTTTCAAAACAGTACCTAAACATGTCATTAGTTTATACTATGATGATTTCAAAATTGATAGTGAAATTAGTTGTGAATTATATGAAACAGTCAATGTTAGAGGATATAGTAACTTTGGTGCGTAAGATAAGAATAATTAATTTTGGCGCCTAAAATGGGTAAATTACATTTTTTGTCCTCCTGTCACTCATTGATGTGACATTGTTGATGATGTGGTAGGCTGACGTGGAAAATTTTAAGTGATGATGACGTGGCAAATTATGAGTAATTACTGAAATAACATATTTTTACATACTAATTACTGAAATGTTAGAACTTTTCAAAATTTACTAAAATAGCATAATTATAGTTCAATAATTTAATGAATTATAATTCAATAATTTATTAAACTAAAAGAGTACAAAAACTAACAAATTCACTAATCAGATAACTCGATAAATTATTGAATTTACACTTAAAAAGGTAAAAAAACATACAAATTCATTAAATACCCATGAAAAGTAGTTCAATAATTTATTTAACTCTAGTTCAATAATTTAATGAATTATAATTATGCTATTTGAGTATTTTTTTTTAAAAGTTCTGACATTTTAGTAATTAGTATTCAGAATTGTAACGCACCGTTACGAGGTAATTAAAATCAATATTATTATTTTTAAATAATATTAATTAGGCTTGATCGATTAATTGGAACACAAATATCGTGTTCTTTTAAAAAGGGCATTATAGTATTTTTTTTTCTTGAAAACCTCGAAATTTGAACCTTGTGTTTTGATTAATATTTTGACATAAAATCGATCATCTCGATGTCAAGATTCCAACGCAACTGACGGTTTGTTGTTCTGGGCCCCGGTGATCAAGATATAAACATTTTAAGGTGAGTGGCAGTTTCGTAAATATTGCAACTCGGGATTTTAACCTAAGATGACTTCCCATTTGCAATTTTTCAGATTTTAGACTCTCTTCTCTCCCTCTCACGCCGCCGCCGACCCTTGAAGAAGCCCGAGAAGTTGGTTCAATTCGTTCATCGTTTGATCGTCGTTTCTTGTTGCAATCTTGGATTTGGAATGGTTGGGGATCTTTTTTTTTCAATCAAAAGGTACAAGTTTCTTCTCCTCTTGACCTCTCCATGAAGCTGCTGCCCCAAGGGCTTCTAATTTGATGTTGGTTTCGTCGAATTTTGTTGTTAGATGCTCGATTTGATTGTGGTGAGTCGTTAGGCGAAGATTGAAGGTTGATTCCTTGAGTTTCTAACCTTGGTAAGTCTTTTGGATAATTTATTTATCATTTAAATTCTGGAAAATTGAGTTAGTGTTTAAATTTATGAATTCAAGAACCCATCCTTGAAACTCATTCCCCATCGCTTTCTAATTCCCAAACCTTAGCTTAAATCATAATCGATTTTGATCTACCTTGCCTAAAACCAAAAACCATCAAAATTGATCTCCCGAAACAAGAAACTGCGATCAAACCATGACGCGAAGGCCACTGTTCATCCACGGCAAGGGGACAGTGGCGCCATGACTATCCCCTTCTTAACGACGAGTCGTTCGTCGTATGTTTCCCCGTTCTTCGAGCCGTCGAACCCCAAACCTTTTTGTACCTTTTGTGACTGTTTTAGCCTAAAATTTAATGATTTAGGACCTTCGTTTCAGGTCTGGATCGTAGTGGAAAGTAGCACGAAAAATTAGAATTAGCAAAACTCAAGGTGAGTTAACGGTTTGATTATCGGTGGGGTTTTAGAGAAATCTAAGGCTCTTACCGTAGCTTGTTTAATTCCATATATTTAATTATGTTATTCTAGAATTTTAGGATGAGATTTGATATTGGAAACACCGAAAAACTATTTGGAGAATTTATTTTTTGGTCAGAACTAGTTTAGGCGTTTTTCGGCGGAATTTGGTGTTTTAAGTTTTGATTTGATTCTGATTGTTTATGAATCTAATTCTGGAATGTTTGGGAGTTTAAGATGTTCATTTGCCATGAATTTTGATTTAAGAAGTGTTAGGTTTGATTTTTCGGTATTTGGGCAGTTTTCGGCAGTTTTACTATTTTTCGGCATTTTGTGAATTGAATCTGCTATATTTTAATGTTAAATATTGAATTTAAATGAAAATTATCATGTGTATAATGTAAAGGAATGATGAGATTGATGGCCTGTCAAGATATGTTAACTAGTGTTGAGGCTACGAGCTCACGCTTAGTTCAATTTAGATATGAGATAGTCCATAACCGAGTACTAATGATCATTGCTCGTACGAATGATTCATTAGGGAATTTAGTTATAGTTGCAGCTATAACCAGGTACTAGGAAGTGTTAGTAGTCCCGAGGGACCGCCTTATTAGTGTTGTTTGTTAAATTATTTGCTTTGTGAATTTAGAATGATTCTAGTTATTCGGAATGTTAAGTATCAATGATGGGAGTTTGTGAATGAAAGCCTTGGGTATGAAACTAGTGAGAGTTGTCTATCCATGTAAAGTGAATTTTATCGAGAAACCTTGAATACGGAATTTGAGATAATTGCCTATTCATGTATTGGATTATTTGAGCTTATGAGATTGATTAGAGTTAATATAATGAGTTATGCCTTGATTTTGGAACCCGATAGTGTTGCCTATTCATGTATGGAATTATTATGTATTGTCTTGAATACGGAGCTAGTTAGAGTTGTCTATTCATGTATGAGAATGAGATTACGAGAAGTGTGGATATTTACTATGGTTATGAGAACAAAAGGATTGAGGATCCAAGTAGAATTGATGGTTAAAGGTCTTGAATATTGAATTAGTGAGAATTGTCTATTCATGTAAGTGAGTTGAGACTTGAAATTTAAGTGATTTGTGCCTTAGATGTTATTGGAGAGCGTGTTTGAGTGCTTGGGACTTAGTATAAGTTGTTAGAGACTATTTAAGACTTTACCTTTGATTAAGTCGTTTTCTCATTGGCTTTAACCTCACAGTGCTATATTTTTTTTTCAGGTAATAATGGATCGAGAGGTGGCGGTTGATGATGTGGCAAAGATGAGGGGTTCATGTCGTGGTGGCCACCTATCACTTATTGCATATTTATTTATTCGTTCTTATTGATGAATAAATTATTGAGTTTTATCGTTTTAACTGAATTATGGGATTTTGAGATTTTTGGTTAGTCTTTAATGTTTTATTTGTTTGAGGACAAATTATTGTCTCATTGATATTTGTTTTCAATTTTATAACTCCGGAGTTATTGTTTTAAATAAATGTTTATTTGATTTTGTGAATTTTCATATTTTCAATAAATGTTATTTATTGAGTCCTCCGCTGCTTTAATTATGTTTGTTTTAAACTCTGAAAAGTCGGGTCTTTACGAAAATTATGCTATTTGAGACAAATTCTAAATTTTAAATAGCACCTAACTTAAAATTTGCCACGTCAGCATGTCACATCATCAATAATGCCACATTAGCAATTGACTGATTGACTAGGTGTGAACATTGACCCCGCCCCGCCCCATCCCATTTAAGGGTGTAATCAAGGTCAGGTTGGGGTGGGGCCAGGCTGAGAATTTTTACTCCATTTAATAAACGGGGCGGGTGATAGGGTTTGACCCCATCGGGGCCCTGACCTCGATTACTACTTGTAAATTTTTCTTTTTTTATCTCCAAACTCATTTACACTCACCCCATTAACTAACCATTACACCTCATTTACAACCCAACCCCTACTCCCACACACACACACACACTTTGGTTTACCCCGACCTCGACCCAAATCTGACAATTAAATGAGGTGGGGTCGGGGTGTCCTTTTTTTTTTCCTCAAACGGGGTCGGGGGTGTAAACAGGGTACCCCGATTCCACCCCACCTCTCCCCATATTCACCCCTATGACCGACGACCAACTAACAGAAAAGTTATGGAAAGGACTAAAAAGGTAGCTTTTCAAAAGTCGAGGGACTAAAAACGCTTTGAAACTTCCGGGACGAAAATGAAACTTGAGTGAAAATGTAGATAACAAAATGATATTTTATCCTAAAACTAAAATTTTCAAAATGCAATTGCAACAAAAATTTCAGAATAATACAATTAAATAAAAATTACTTTTTATTTTATTTTATTTTATGTGGTAGAGCTGGCACTTGGGACTAAAAAAATTACATAGGATAACATTTGGAATTGGAAAAAAAAAATGCAAAGTTTTAGAAAGATTTTAGAACTCCAAACCCTAACAATGGAGATGAGATTTTGTTTCTAGACTCAGCCTCCAAGACCTCTCTACACTTCTTCTTCCTATGTGTCTACAAATTGATCGAAATTCGAGTACTATTGCTTCGCTTTCTGAGGAAGAGCTGTTTTTGCTGCTTCTCGATCGTCAATTGCACTCTAATCTCCGCTAGTCTTGCTCAAAATTCAGTAACAAGCACAGAAAATGGTGAGTTTTTAGTTTTTTTTTTCTTGTTTTATTTTGCCCTAAGTGATTCTAGATGTCACGAACTTCGTTTGAACTTTGTTTCTGAGATCGGAATGTTTCTCTGGTTTTTTTTCATTGATTATTGTGTTTTCTTCGTTTGATTTGTATTAGTCTGGCCGTTCTGATGGAGGAAGGGATCGGTTTCGGAAAGATTATCCGTCGAGATACGAGGATAAAACTCAGTATGGGCATAGTAATAACAAAAATCCTCCGTCTAGACATCTCTGGGTTGGAAATTTACCTCATGGCATGGTGGAGCGTGATCTCACTCGCCATTTTTTACAGTTTGGAGAGCTCGAGAGTGTTGCTTTTCAGCCCAGTCGTAGCTATACTTTCATCAATTTCAAAAGGGATGAGGAAGCAATTGCAGCTATGAGAGCACTTCAAGGTTTTCCAATTGCTGGCAATCCTATTAGAATTGAGTTTGCCAAGGCGGTTAGTCTTGCCCGAACTTCTTATCTGTTACTTTGTTCTATTTGTATTACATTGTTCGTTATATGATACGGATTAGTTTCTTGAAAAGTATGACGAATGGTCACGGCATTTAACTTACTTGTGCTTTCTTACTAATCCTAATACTCTCATAACTCAATTCAACTTCAAGACAATGCTTCCCTCCATTGAATTTCTTGGCAGTCAATCCATAACTTATGGACTAACATGACTTTAACCACTCTTCTCCAGAGTTCTCAGTATCACAATAGCAAAGCTCTAATATCTCATGTAGTCTTAATCAGGTCTCAATTGGTGTTAAATCACCACGGGACCCAAAATCTTAAGTAGTTGGGCTAAGAGAAATTTGATCTTTTAATATATTCTCAACATTCCCCTTCATGTGTGGGTTATATATTTACTCAAGGCCCAATCACATGGAACAATAATTAATGGGGGAGGAAATGACAATGCAAGAATTTGAACTCAAGACCTCATGTTCTAATATCACTTTAAATCACTGACCCAAAAGCTTAAGTTACTGGGCTGAGGTAAATAGAATCTTTTAATATATTATCAACAATCTGCATTACCGAATATGCTAACAAACTCAACATTTTCATCACAAACTTGCTCAATCTAATACCTTCAAACAACAACAAAGAATGGCATGGCCCAGGAGCAGTTTGGTGAGAAAGACAACATCATTTGCGATTTCAATGGAATGAACTTGACGACTAACAAACATGCAAGAATCAAAAAGCAGTTTGTTTTATATATTGACACATCACAAACATTAGAAAAACATCATTCGTGGCTGGAGCAATCTATTATGACTTAATTCTTGCACATTTGTTTTGGCAGTCATCATTACTCATGTTATTGAAATCTCAATGAATCCACCCTAATAAAGCCTAAGACATGCTTCTCAGTTATAATATAAGCTATGACTTCGCAATTGATAAAAGTACAACATTTTAATTTACTTGTCACTCTCTAGAATTTAAAGCTGACTTGTCAGTTGTCACATTGAAAAATCTCAGGTCATATAGTAATGTTGTAATTTAAGCAGGGGTTTTGAAGTTCTAGAAACAGGCCTTTCAATTATTTACAAGACGAAAAGCTATCCACTGTGAAATATGTTTCTCATGTTCATTTGTATCAAATGAGCATTAGCTTCTTCTTGATTTTCTGTTGAGACAAAATCTTACCAGATTGCTATAAGTTTAGTGAGTTGCCTGTGGCCTCTAAGTGTATAACTAGAAATGGTGTGTCTTTGCTTATGTGCATGTTTATGCCACCTGAATAGTAGAAACTGTGTGGCATGGCATATTAAATATTGGAGTGTTCATGAAGGATTTCTTGTAAAAATTTCCAGATCTTATTAGCTTTGTAGAACTGAAGACCTTATCATAACAGCATTAGGCAGGCACTTCAAATTAAAATTCCCAATTCGAACTTTCCAAGCATCAGTTGTGAATCCCCTTGTTTTGAAATTTTCAATGTTTCTTACCTATGAATGATTGAAATTATTGGTATCAGGAAAAAATCCATAGATGAAAGGAAACTATCTTGGTCGATTCACGAGCATCACATAATCTCTTATTTTTCCATTTCTTCCTTGTGCTAAGAAGAGACCTAAAGCAGAGCAAGCAATATATATCAAATGTTGTTATAATTAAGAGTTTTGAAATATTGGACTTAAGCACTCAACTCATTACCTCTAACAAAAATGGATATCTTTGGAGGATCTGGTGATATAAATTCTTGAAACTAAAAAATAATCACTGGTATTGAGCCTTCCCCCTCCTAAAGGAGCATCTTTTAGCTTTGACCATCATTACCTCCATATCAGAGGATAATTTGGAGGTACCGAAAATTTGACACCTTAAGTCAAGTAAATTAATATCACTTGAAATACCATGTTAGAACCATTGAAGTTCAACTTCACAGAAGCAATGAAGAGTTTCCATCCAAGAAAAAAAAATAAGCAACGAAGAGTTAACATGTTAACTTTTTCATCTGGCAATCCAGTGAATTAATATAAAGTGCTGCTTTATTGTATTTCTTCTAATGCATTGCTATGTTTCAATGTAGCCAATAACAATATTGTAATACCACATTTTAGTATGGACACAATGGTGGTAGTACACTGGAAAATTGAAATTATCTTGGGAGCTTTCTTTTTGTATTAATGGATTTTGTCCATAATTTGCATTTCAACTGCCTAAATATGCAAGTTGACATTACCCACTTACCCAAAATATTTCAAGGCTTCAAAACATCATAAGATATAGTTCATAAAACGTGCATACTTTCGTATGCAATAATCAAAAATCAAAAGTAAGCAGATATTTCCTCGTATAAAAAAGTAAAGTGATCAATGTCAAAAAATGAATGCACTCTGACCATTCAATTTAACTATAAATTGTTTTCCATTTGCTAATATATTATTCTTCATCAATATGTTGAGGACTGGAGGATAACATTATCCATTTTGAATATGGAATGGAGATTCCTTGTAATATGAATCTAATCTTTCTAAACATCGGAGATCTTCTCTTCACCATGTAGAGTGAAGACAACAATGAACAATTGAATTCAGATATAAATATAATAGAGAAATGCAATATTTGTGGTGCTTAGATTCATCTTCCAATGAAGTGAGGGTATTGAGCCCAAAGCAATCCCAAGGATATCCTTACATTCTGTGATCTGTGATCTGTGATCTGTGATCTGTGATATGCACTGGTGGTGTAAGTAATATGTGCAAGTTGAGAAGAGTACTATTTGACTTGTATTAGTTATTTATATTAATGACCATTGGATGCATAACCTCCCTGGATGAACTTGAGAAAATTTTACAGTTTTACTGAGTTCTTTAGTGAAAAACAGTACCCTTCTAATGTAAGTTGAAACTATGTATAAAGGAGTACAAAGCACACTCATACCGTCTCGTTATGTGACTCGTGTACCTTTCCTTATCATTACACATGCATTACACATGCATTTCAACTACTCTGTCGTAGTTGTTTATGGTACAAGGCACATCAAGGTGCATAAAATTGGGTCTAATTGCTGATTGCACAAATGGTTACAAAGCATGGTATGAGCTTTCAATAAAGTGTGAAGTGACTCAGGTCAAAGAATGTATAAAGTTTCACTCAAAAATTTCAAATTTTAAGTTTATAACCTAACAGAAGTCTAAGCACAATTGGTCACACAAGCTGTCCTCCCCCTGTTTTTGCATATTTCATTTTACAATGAAATTGTGTCTTATCCTTGCCTCAAAAGGGTCACAATTGTTAAAAAATCACAAGTTTAGTAAATGGTCAGTCAAACAAATAATACCATACATCAAACCATAAGAAATTTGGTTGAATCTAACAGAGTCCCAAAGATCTTGAGTAGTAGAGTTGGAGTCATAAGAGATTCTATAATTTCTTTCCATCCCTTTCCAAAAGTACTATGTAGAAGCTAGAGAAAGGCCTTTGAGGCCCCAAATGGGGAAGGCACCAACTCATGTTGTAAAATTGGAGAAGGGAATTGATAACTTGATAATATTCTGGCTGAAAGAACGGTGAATGAAAAATGATCAATAGTTTCGATGTTGTTTCTGCATTAAACTTACTAATTTGGAGGCAAAGAACAATAGGGGGGTTGTCTTCTTTGCACTTTTTCAGTTGTACTCGAGCCATTATGGATGATGGTCCATCAGACTTTCTCAGGGGCCTTTTCTTCCCAGATGGTGTTAAGGGAAGGGAGATTAATGTCAGAGTTTTGCTGATCAATATCTGTGTAGGATTGAACAAAGTTTTGGAAGATAAATCGCCATTTTATCGAAGCTCCAACAAATAGAATTCGTAGAATCATCCAGCTCGATAATACTAAGGAGCCAAGTAACATTGCTAAGGAGTAAAGTAAGATTTCAACATTCAAGCAATTTTCTATCATTAAGTCTCCTTCAAAAAAGGAGATTTCACCTAGAGCCTATTTGAATCCCAACAGTCTTTGACAAAAAAAGAATGGGTATCTGAGAGAGCATAAAGCCTAGGAAAGGAGGCCTTGAGAGAGGGGCATTAGTGTGCCACGGGTGAGTCCAGAAACAATTTTATCCCCATCACAATGTGATCATTTATACTTTGTGAATAGTAACAACTTACAAGTGTTGACCTTGACCACAAGGCACAATGGTCAAGAGACTTTAGGTTCTAATCCATTAGGGTTGTCTATTAGGATATTAAATATCTAATAATTTTTCTACTTATTAATATTGTTAGGGTAGCCAAGAGTTGTATTTTTAATACTTGGTCAAAGTGCAATGAAAATGTCTGTTTATACAAAAAAAAAAAAAAAAGAAAAGGAAAAAAGAAAAACTCGGTTAAAGTAGCTGAATAAGGTTGCACTTGTGCGGAGATAACCCTTTCGGTAACATTCATTTGAGAGATGCAATGGGATTTTTGTTGATTTAGTTTAGGGATGTCCAAACTATTGAGGAGAAGATTTTGTTCTTATTTCTTGGTGGGGTACAATGTACATAGTACGCTTTTGAAAAAGAAACCTCACAAGGCTAGTCTACTAATGTACATAGTACACTAGCCAAGGAGTTCTGTTATTACTTCTCTTTTTGTTGTTTCCCTTGGTTTGACTGAAGTTGGGACATCTTATTCCTTTTCTTTTGTGGCTCTCCCTCTCTTTCAATGTCTCCCTTTGGGTGTTTTCTAAACCCTAAACCCTAAACCTTTTGTAATTTTTCTTTTTTGTGGGCTCCTTGTTGCTTTGAGCTCGCGTTTTTTGTATGGCTATTACTTCTTTTTTCCTTTTCATTGTCTGAATGAAAGTTCCACATTCATCCCGAAAACAACTGAGAATAGTTGGATAGGTACAGAAATATAACACACACAGAATGTAGTATGTGTATGTATCTGTATGTATATCATGTGAGGTCAGGTAATATTCCTTTAATCTTCTAAGTTCTCTATAGAGATTAGAGACTTCTTAATTTGGATTGTTTTCACCATATATAATCTTTGCTAGACCTTTAAATCTCATCGACGGTTTTAATCATAATACCTGAAGTACTTGAGAATTAGTTATCTTCTTTTGAGTCATCTCAGATTTACAATAAATTAATCTGTGGACTACAGATTTTTGTTTCCTACAGGCTACAAGTACATTGAAACATTCTATAAAACTCAATGTAGACAGTTGGTTCCTTTGCCCCCTTCGAGTTTAAATCAAGATCAACCCTTTATTTAATCTTCTAAGGAGAGGATAGAATCAGGACTTGCTGCTTTTCTTAGTTAACTTAAAGAACCTGTGGTTTGATTCTAAGAATAGAAAACTGTTGTGCAAGACATGATTCTGATAGAGTTGTTGGATAGTTTTTTCCTGTAAGGGGTGGGGGGCTTTTCATTATATTGGCGATTGGTGAAAAGTACCAACCGTAGACCAAAAGAGAACCTAAAATTAGAGGCACTCCAATTTGTACTAAATTACTAATTACTTTGGGAGTGTAATTACAAAAAGATATAGACAAAGAACAACAGTGAAACCCCTGAATTTTTGCTGTGTCGAAGACCTCATCCCATAACCTTGCTTTCTCATCAAAGATCTTGTAATTTCTTTTCTAACCATAAGCTCCACAACAATGACCTCATAGCATTTTTCTGCAAATCTTTCGCCCTCCTTTTTGAATATTTGTCCACAAAGCCACTGTTTATTATTATCTTTGTTCAACTAAAAAAAGAGCAATTTAAGAATTGAAGCAACTTATCTCAACATTTTCTACTGTAGTCACGAAGGAAGAATAAATGATTTTCGTTTTCCTTTGCAATATTACAAAGGACACGCCATCACCCACTCGTTTTTAACACAATATTAGCCTACTACTGTAATCCTTCTTAGGTATTAACTTCGCCATGACATAAAGTCCACATAAAAGTTTCAACTTTCCGTGGACCCTTCCCCGCCTGCCCTGCATTTGAATACTCTCTACTCAAGTTTCCAGCTTCTCAACAACGTGACTTGGGACTTTGATTTTTGGAATGGCATTAGGATAACTAGCTCTCTATGGTTTGCTCGTTCGCAAATTTCTTGTAATTTTATAACTCTTCTTCTATTTACCCTAACTTGAGTGCTTTTTTTTTTTACTTTCCGTTGCCCGGATGTTTCTCTCCCCTTTTTTCTTCTTTTTACTTATCAATGAAATATTTGTAGATCTTGTTTTGATATTTGGGACACTTGTGTTCTAAATACCTCCTCTTGGATTGCAAGTTGTAAAACTTTTTGTAACTACAATACTTCTACTATCGCCTCTAATTGGAAGGCATTTTTTAAATTTTCGGCCGTTTTTGTCTCCTTCATTCATCTATGAAATAGCCTTGTTTATTATAAAAAAAACTTATCAATGAAAAGTTCCATTTCTTAAAAAGTTTCTAGCTTCTAGAAAACAGAGATGGAGTATATTCTATATACAAGTAGGAGAGGATATCTCCCCACTCTATTGCCAAAACTCTTTAATTAGCCCAAAGAATGAAGGGGAACGATGTGAACACCCTTTATAAAACGAGCTTCACTTAGAAGCTAGGAAAAATACATGTTTCTTAACCTTCAAGTAATTCCTGTCAGCTCCATTAAAAACTCAGTTTGTCACAATCCAAAGCTCCTCGCTGTAGTCATAATAACATTAATGCAAAGGATTGTAATGTTGCCCTTGAAACTGTGAACTAACGCAAGTGAATATGATTAATTTTTAAGCAATTCTCAGTCAGTTCACGATGCTATCCCTTTCATTTCTCTTTAGTATGAAAAATTCCCCTCAGTGTCAGCTGTCTAGCAAACGACCAAAATGACAAGAGTATATAAGATTCTGACTGTATGAAGGTGAAGGGGTTTGGAATTGTACTTTCAATTTCATTTTTTAAAATATTTCTAACATCAGTAAACTGAATCTGGTCCATCTTTAGTTCCTTTTGGTACAATGGTTATCTTGAGTCCTTGACACAAAGAACCTCAGGCTATTAATAGCTCTCATTCTGTTGTCTTTTAGAAAATAGACTATTATATTCAGTCATAGGTTGATTGTGCCGTTAATAATACTTTTACTCTCAGGATAAGTCATCAGTATCATCACGTGATGAAGATTATTCTCAACATCGAGAGGAAAAATACCACCCAACAAGGGGTCCCTCACAGGCACGTCATGGTAGTCCTGACCAATTTTATCCAGAGAAGTCCAAAATGAATGATAAAAATGCAGAACCTAGTGAGGTCTTATGGATAGGATTTCCAGCTTCGTTAAAAGTGGATGACATGATTTTAAGGAACGCCTTTTCACCATTTGGGGGAATTGAGAAGATTACATCATTCCCTGGTCGTACTTATGCTTTTGTTCGTTTTCGGAGTGTAACATCAGCTTGGAGGGCTAAAGAAACTCTTCAGGGTAAACTATTTGGAAATCCCCGTGTACATATTTGTTTTGCAAAAAATGATTCTGGTTCATCCAACAGTGGAAGGAGCTCCATGAATGCACCCCTTTCTCCAAATTTTAAGTCAAATGATCGCCTAGGTTTTAGTGAAAATTTTCAAGTGGATAAGAGTTTTGGAAGCTTCAAAGGAGATTCTGGTCCGAGATCTCCTCACTTTTTCTCAAATTTTGATTCTGGACAATCTGATTCCCATGGCCTTAATAGGAAGGGTAATTCATGGACTAGTGGGAATGATGCATTTGAAATGAGGAGGTCTGGAGAATTCTCATCAAAATTGAGCCGATCACAAGATAGGTATGAATATCACGGTAGTCCGACAAGAGAGAGGGGTGTTCATCCAAACAACTTTCCTCAAAGATTTTCCCAACAAAGTCCGCCTTATGAAGATTCATGGGACTTGCCAGAGGATACAAACTTATATCACGGGGCCAAAAAATTAAAGACTGGCCCCTTTCCCCATGATAAAGAGCTTCCTGAGTATCCTTTATCTGATTTAGAACAAGACAGACGCATTTTTCCTAAACCATACTCTAATTTTTCCTCATCAGAGGCCTTTGATAAGAAGATGGACTCTGGGCCAATGGGATATAAACAGAGTTCTGATCGTCCAATAAGAACGTCTCTGCCATATGGAGAGAATGGTGAACACTGGAGGGAATCATATGATAATTTCCAGGTTTCTGATTCTCAGCCATCGAATGCTGTTGCCAGGAAAAGGCTCACTCCTGATTCAGAACGGCCATCCATAAAAGAATGGAAATGGGAAGGAACTATTGCAAAGGGAGGAACACCTGTTTGTCGTGCTCGCTGCTTTCCTGTGGGAAAGGTTCTGGATATGCTGTTGTAAGTATTTGATATTCTATCTTATTTATTCCCATTTAAACATTTTGAATTCTGCGCTGAAAAAAATATAGTTGCTACTAGCTATTTATTTTATCAGAAAGTGTAGTTTTCCACAAAAGGTATTTTACGAGTGACATAGAAATGGATGGTTTGAATTTCATTCTGTTACTGATTGTATCAGAGATGAGTAGAGTAGTTTTGTTTTTTTTTTTAAATATTGTTAGGAGATGAAGAATGTGGGTAATCGTTACTATTTACTTTTCTGGCCTTCTATGATTAGTGGAGGTTTGGTTATATGATCTACCTACCTTGATGAACTCTGCTTAGATAATTTATAGTTTCACCTTATTTTTAAAGATGAATTACGTTTAATTGGTCCTTTTCTCCAAGTTCTCTTACCCACTTTAAATACCTGACAAAAGAGGAAAATTTTAAGATGATAACTTTCCAAACTGCCTACTCTTTTATGTGATCGGATTTGGTTCTTGTTCTCTCCTTAATTTTCCAAGTATTCAGGATTATCCATCATAAATTTAGTGCAAATATTTGCAAGGGGAAAATCTCGCTTTTTAAAGAAGTTTTCTCCTATTAAAACTTATGAGATCCCTTGCATAACTGAAATTACATCCTGCAGGCCAGAGTTTTTAGACTGTACTGCAAGAACTGGTCTTGACATGCTTTCAAAGCATTACTATGAAGCAGCTAGTGCTTGGGTAGTTTTCTTTGTACCTGAAGGTGATTCTGATATGGTATTCTACAATGAATTCATGCACTATCTTGGTGAGAAGCAACGAGCAGCAGTTTCTAAGTTGGATGACAAAACCACCTTGTTTCTTGTACCACCTTCTGAATTCTCAGAGAAAGTGCTCAAAGTACCAGGAAAATTGAGCATTTCAGGTGTTATTCTGAGGTTAGAGCGTCCTGGTTCCAGTTCGAGGTCTCTTCCGTATCAAAATGAGACTTTACACGGTGATACATTGTATACTAAACCATCAACATCTTCAGCTCCTTTTGCCCCAGTACCATCTTTTCCTGATGTCAACAAATCAGGAGTAAAAAATATGTCATTGCCGAGGAATGTGACTACTTCAGCTTCACCTATGTTATTCCCTGGTTCAGCTAACCCTGCTGGAAGTTTGTCTGACCCTTATAATGAGAGCAGACCTGAGTATCCAATTCAACAAGGACCAAACTGGTCTTCTCACCATCAACATAACTCAAATTTGGATATTAGAAATATTCCATCTCAAGCTTCCAACAGTTATATCGATCCTGTTACTCAAGAGCGTCATTTCGTCAATCCAAGGGAAATCCAAGAAACAAGCTCCAGTCATTTTACGGTTGGGAATGCTAGTGCACCGTCTGGAACTGCTTCATCAACTCAACAAGAAATTAAACCTGCAGTCTCTTTATCCACCTCTCTTTCCTCCCTACCGGCAGAACAACTAGCACAGTTAGCATCGTCTCTTCTTGGGGCTCAAAGGCAGTTGGGGAACGCACCAAATACGTCGATGGGAGAAGATTTGAGGCAGAGAAACCGGGTCAATGAATCTGGTATGCCAACGGGAAAGTCTCAAAATGGTTCTTTTCAGAATAATCTGATGAATTCCGAGTCTCAAACATCTCAGATAGGTCAAGTTCAACAGATGCAGCTCTTACAACACCAGATGTCAAACATACCTGCCGGGCATCCAACAGCACAAAGAGAACATCAGACAGGGCCTCAAGGCAACCAACAGGCTCAAAACTCCGATGTGCATGGGGAAACGGAAGCAGATCCACAGAAACGTCTGCAAGCGACGCTGCAGTTGGCAGCTGCTCTTCTTCAGCAAATACAACAAGGAAAATGAAGTTAATTTTTCCCAATTATGTTAAATATGGGTCCCTTTAAATTGTTAGTTCAACTACTTGATCTTACAGATGATGGTGAAGGAATGTTGAAGCTATCAGAATCAATGGGGAAATGAAACATGTTAGAGCCTCCTGCATCATCAGCTCCCTCTAATCAAACATGTTTATAAGATGTTCATTAGCTTAATAGTTTTTAATGCCGACGAGAAATTGGAGGCTTTTATGTTGGTAAATTGCTCTTTTGTTTCATAATCTGAGGCTTTTTAAATTTTGTTATCGTCTTAGTTTTTATTGTGTGTTCCACTGAGTTATTGCTGCTTCTGTTAGTTATCTCAATGAATGGCGTGATGGACTATTTATTTTAAAATTTAATTCAAAATATGGTTGTATTAAATTTTAGTTTAAAAAAAATATTTTTAATTAAATGATAATTCATTTAAACATTTGAATATGTGAGTTTTTTCCAACTAAAATGTGATTTACTTCTACAATTTAGTCTAGTAATATAAAATCAATACAATTAAAAAGGCATTGATTATTCAGTATATATATATATACATACATACTCATATCTATGAAAAAATAAATTGGATACTAATTAGGAGCTTATTAATAAAGAAATTCAGATAAAATAATTAAAACAGATTTCTGAAATTATAATAGTAGAAATAACATACTGAGTCGATGACATTTTCCAGTCTAAGATAATGTTTCTCTAAATCAAGAATTATTTTCTGATTTTGGTTGTCTCTGCTTGGAGAGCATGCGGTAAACAACATTTGATAAAATTGGAAGAAAATGATTTTTTTTTTCTTTTTATATACAGGAAGAAAATGATTTTAATTCTTATGTAATAAAGGTTTCCGGAGAGAATTTATTGTAGCTCCAAAAGAAATTAAATTTGAAAATAAAGATTATGGTGTTTGGTGTGGTAGAAAGAAAAGAGAATCCTTTCCTTAGAATTCTTTCCATTCTTTGGTATAACAATTTTCTCAAGGATTCTATTCCTTATTTCATTCTCTTTCCATCATTTTGAAGGAATTGCCCTCCCAAGTCAAGGCTTGGGAGAGTTCATTCATTTCCTTTCTCTCTCTCTTTTCTTTTAATTTTAATTTGATATAATATATCAAATATAAATATTAATTAGTATGTAATCCTATTATATTTCAATAATTTAAAAAAGTTATGATTTAAAATTTTATTTAATTTAATTTTATTTATAATAAAATAAATATTTTTACTAATAAATTATTAAGATTATAATTACATTAATAGCATATATAATAATAATTATTGATTAAATAAATTATTGATAAAGTTTACAATTGGTAATAGTTTAAAACATTAAATGATAATTATTGGATATTTATGAGTATAATAAATATTCTAAAATAATATTTGTATTAATATTAATATTCATATTATTTAATTTGATAAAATAATACTACATATTTAAAATTATTATTTAAAACATTTTTTAAATATTAATTTAATTCATTTGAAGAATAAGTCATTTAATCATTACTTGAATCAAACAAAATACTTGATTCCTTTGAGAATTCCACTACTTATTTCATAAAGTAATTGATTCTGATCCCCTTCCCTTTTCAATTCATTTTTGATTCCATTCATTTTATTTCCTTTCAAGTGAACCAAACACCAATTTACTAACTACTGAATATAATCATTGGGTTTTCTTGCCAAAGAAGCTGAGGAATTACACTCCAGTTTGAATTGTAAGCCATCCAAATAAAGTAAAAAACCAAATAAAAGCCCGTTTATCTGTAACGACCAGTTACCAAGTAAGATTATAAATAAAATAAGTTTGGAAATTTATTTTATTTTCTCAAATGATATTAATGAGATTGGATCATAAATTGAATGAGAAATATCTCGTTATCTCGTAAGGGTATTTTGGTAATTTTCCAAAACCTCAAAATTAAGACCACAAGTTTAATTTAATATATTTAGATGATGTTGATCGTCTCATTATTACGATTCCAACATAACTGACGGCTCGTCGTTCTGAGTCCGATGAATGAGTTATGACCGTTTTTGCAAAGTGACATTTCCGTAAATAATGGAAATCGGGATTGAACCCTAAAATCCGTCTTCTTCTTCTTCCTTTAGCCGAAAATCAGCCTTTCCAAAATAAGTTTTCTCCCATTTTCGCCCAAAGCAACTTTTGTGGAGTATTTTCATCGTAACTTTCTCATTCGAACTCCGATTTACGCAAATAAGTAGTCTATTCTGATCGTTTTTCTGTTATCTTTCCAATGACATTAATTTTGTAACAAGATCATTTTTGTATAAAAAGTTATGACCTAAATACCCTTCGGGTCTACTATGGTTTTTTCGGCTCTGATCGATTTCTCTTTGTTAATTCATCGTTGTAGGTTTTATTCATCGTAGTTCTTGAAATTAGATAAGTTTGGAAAAGTGGTGATTATTTCCCTCATACTTTAAAAGGTTGTAAGGGTTTTTGGCAAAAAGAGAAGTAAGGTTCTTGAAAACGCAATTCAAGGTGAGTAGAACTTGTTAAATTTAAAATAGTTTCATTATCGTGTTTTCTTTTCTTTAAAAGTTAAACCTCTGATTGTTGGGCATGTAAATGGATGGCTAAATGTATGCTAAGGAGTTTTTTTGGGGCTGAATGTAAGTTACTATAATTTGGATTTAAAGTATGCGAAAAATTGGACTAAAGCATGTCTATTTTTTAGTACCGATATCGATTTACGGTAAAACTGAATTTATGAGTTTGCTTGTTTTCGTTTAGATGAAGCATATTTTTGTGTGTTTAAGGTTATATTTAAATGTTTAAAAAGGATTAAACATTGTTAGTTGAGAAATATGGGGTTGTCTTACTAATGCCCCTTTAAGACGAAAATATTAGTCTAGGCGGTTAACTATATAATAAATGAATTCCATATCGATTGTATTGTATTTTTGTATGATTAGGAGGAAAGTTGTGCACAACATAACGCCTTACTTAATGAAGAATATGTCGTTAAGGGGATGATTATAGTTGTGCACAACATAATATCACTTAGCGGGGCAGGTTCATTCCATGTGTACAATGGAAAAGAATATATAAGTAGGTTAACTTCTGTACTTTGCAAATACATAAGAAGAATATCTCTAAAGGTTTTAAATTGTGAAAAAGAGTGTTTAAAATTCTTCTTGAGCGTAGTCTCTCTTTATTTGCGGATAAAGAGAATATTAGAGGCATTGGTTTAAATAGTGAATATTCTCATAAGGATTTAAAATGTGAAAAAGAGTGTTTAAATACCTTATCGAGCGTAGTCTCTCTTTCTTTGCGGACAAAGAGGAGATTAGAGGTATTGATAGGAAGTTTTTTTATCGAAAAGTTTTAAATTGAGAAAAGAGTGTTTAAAACTGTTTCGATTGAGTTTTCTCTAAATTTGTGGATTATGAGAAGCATTGGAATGTTGTGATAAGTTCCGTGTGATTTGGTGTGAGAGAATATTTGGAAGTCGGTGAGGCCGATAATGGACTTAAAGACTTAGGAAACCTCTCATGACATTATTTTCTTTTTAACATTATTCTACTCATTGGGCGTAGCTTCATGATGCTACATATTTTTTTTCAGGTAAAGGAAAGAAGAAAGTTGGCGGTTGATGACGTTCGAGGCGGGTGGACTGGTTGGCATGGATTTACACGCCGACGACTTTTCATTCTTTTTGTCTTTAGTTATTTTGGGATGAGATTTGATTAAACGATTTTGATGTTTTACCGTCTTTTATTTTACTTGGAATGACTAGTTTGTTTGTTTTTGAAACAAGAATTTGTGATGATTTTAGTTTTCGAAATGAGGTCGTGATCAATGTTTGAACAATTTTTATTAATTTTTGAATGAAAATGAACTGAAACTACTTTTGATTTATGCTCCCGCTATTATTATATGATTTCCATGTTTTGGGAAACTTGGGGCTGTTACATTATTCCAAGGAAATATTAATGTCCCTAAAGAAAAAAAAAAAGTTGAAGAAAGGTGAAATTTGCCAACACGAGCATAGCTAAGTAGTTAGACACCTATTCCCTTCTCATGAGCCCCTCCCCCAATTTAATTTAATACCTAAAAAAAAGGTGAAACTTTAAAAAGTTAGTCTTTTATTTCCATTTTTTCCTTTCCTATTGAATGCTCAGAGGAAAGATTAAGGTCACTTGAATGATTATAGGAGGTGACTCTTTTTCTGTTGCTTTAAATCTTATTTTGATTCTTAAATTTTGACACTTTATTTTATTTAGTTTTCGATTTCTCAAAAGTGTTGTTTTAGTTCTTAAATTTTATATAACATTTTGTTTCATCCCCGGTATCTTTTTGTCTATGTTTTGACATAAAACTTTTGTAACACTATTTTTCAATATATGATGTTTGATTAAATAGATCGGGATCGAAAGAGAAAATAGGTAAAATGGTGTGAATTAATTGTGCTTATTTAATCAAAATAGGGAAGAAGAAAAAAATGGTTTAAGGTTTTTGAAAATTAATATGAAAGGTGATATTTGCTCATAGACATAACTAAATAGAAAATAGAATCACGTCAGTCTTCTTTAAAAAAAAATAGATAAATAGGTAATGAAAGAATTGAAACAAAATATTATGTGCAGTTTGAGAATTAGAATCCCATTATTTTTAAGTTCTTAAGTCTAAAATGGATAAAATGTTGAGCACCACAATAGGTTTTAAAACATAAAAATTCTATTTTATCTTTGATGGTCAATGACCTTGATTGATATTGCAATCTTTTGGCCATCTTCCTTGAGAAGCATAGAACAGAACGGTCAAGCAAAAGATAATCGAATGTAAATAATCGAAGATGTTATCCAAATGGCAAAGTTTGCTGTCTCATATATAAGATAAACTAACTAAAAGAAAGCCAATAGATAAAAATGAAGAAGCCATTTTTATTGAGCTGTGAAAAAAGAATAGAGTAATTAAATAACGTGCAAAAAAATAATCAGAGAAGAAGATTACCTCTTGACAGTTTGCTTTAATACAAATAAAATACGAACTTTTAAAGACTGCTATAAGAAATATACATTTGTACTTATGCTATGTATATGAATGAATTGTATGGCCAGGAGAGTAAAAATCATCAGAGATACAAATAAGTAGTTGTATCTGTTGCATTTGGAGAATCCCTGCAGAGAATCGATCGAGCTTCGACAACTGAACGAGGAGGCTCGATATCTTTTTCTTGCACTGCATTTCCTAGTAATCGCTGCATCTGTGAAGCAAATGTATCATCCAGTACCTACAATGCAAGAAAAAAAAGTCATTCATATCGACTCGTGACATAATGTCATGCAGCTGCTGGTTAGCACCAACACAAGAAGAAGAGTATAGTGTGTTGCAAAAAAGTGGTATGGTGGCATTAAAATTTGACATACCCCAAGAGCATAATAGGATCCATGGTACCATACTCGGTTTTCTTTCCTGCCTTCCAGAAATTTTAAGACAATCTGTTGCAAAATAGTATATAGATATTATATCAACTTAGAGTATCCATATGGGCTGTGAATTGAGATATTGTCCTTTAGCTTTACCTGTCCCATCCTGTCCCAAAATCCCCGACAAATTGCGACAAATATAGGACCTGAAAAGACTTCGTGCAAGTTGGATATGGAGTCAATGAGTTGTGAACTCAGCATTTGCATCCTTTCACGAACTTCAGGCTCACCTTCTTCTTCCCTCGTTTCCTCCAAGATCCTTTTAAGCCGTGTATTACGGTTGGCTTGCATCTGTTAATGAACCCAAAATCACAAGTTTAGAGTTATTGTGAGGGTGGGTTTTCTTTCCTTCCCTTATCATGTGTTCTGCCATTGTTGTACAGAAACAACACGTGCATTATAAAGAATTGTTATAATGTGTGCGATATGCTATATATATCGAGTACAGCATGATGGTTCATCCCCTAATATATACATCTATGAGAACCATAGATAAGCCATTACCCACTACTTTTACTGAGAAATATCAAGGAATGTGAGCTTACGTTGCATATGAGCTTCCCTACAGTCGCCTGTAAATAGTTTTTGTACTTCGTTCTCAGAAGAACTGTGATGCCATTCATTTGCTCTCCAAAGCACGACTTTTTTTCTCCCACAACAGGCATATAGGATGCCCAGGACTTTAAGATACCTTCAACTCTGACATGTAAGACATCTAGAATTCTCTTGATGGTATTAAGGAACATTCCCAACTGTTCAAAACAAGATGCCAAAACGTGAAAATCAGATGACAATAATAAGTTTGAATGGCAAAAATGTGATGCCATTTCTACACCAGGAATTTTGTTGCCCAGATAAATATGACTAAAAGTAAATACAAGGCATAGATGATAGATGAACGGCCTTCGAACCATAGGATGATGGGATACAAGGATAAGAACACCTACTTGATTAGGAACGGAGTATATTGTCGTTGATTGTCTTCTTGTTAGCTTTTGGACATGCATGTTCAGTCTTTTTGGAATGGTATCTTTCAAAGGTGTTAAGATATCATTGTATTGTTTCTCAAGTGCTTTTAATATTGCTCTCTCAACATCCGCAGCAGCCTATAATATATCAGTAATGTTATGCCATGTGGCAATTGGGAAGTTAGTATACACAACAAAAGATTACGGAATTGGACTGTTAATGTCACTATGAACAAAATTAGAAAATGTATGATATATAATGTAATGACGGATACATGATGTAGGTAAATGGTAGAGTAATGGTAAATATTCAGACTCACATTTTCCAGAGTCAATGAATATTGAGGCCACCGGTTGATCACTACTTCATAGTGAACAAGGGAGTCCCTTATTTTCTCATACATCTCCTCAGCAAATGGCGAGGTGGAATGGTTTGTTGACACACCAGACCACGGCACCTGTCATTCAATTCAATAAGTCCACTTATAGGCTGAATAGTAACTTTGTCGGAAGGATGAATGAGCCAGCATATATAAAGTTTCTCTATCCTGACAGCAATTTTTCTTCCCACACAAATAAAGAAAAAATCTTACCTTTTCTGCTTTACACAGATCAAGCAAAGTTAGTTGCATATCCTGTACCCACACCATTATATAGTTGTGGAATAAGCTTTTGGAGTCTACGCCACCCTGCACTGGACTGAAGGATTTCTAATGTCAGCAAAAAATGAAAATTCATTTGTTTCACACCTTTATTTCATTTTGATATAAAAAAATGACCATAAATATTAATCAGCTGTAGTATGTGTATGTATGACCCCCCCTTTCAGAGAATTGACCAAAATTTGTTAAATTATTTCTTAGACAAACCTGATATTCCATGATTCAAGATTTCTTTCAAAATCAGCAGTAGCTACTAAAAGTTCATTAATATAAGACAGTGGACCAGATGGAGGCAATGCAGCGAGGAACCCTCTAAGCCTGTTGCACAACTCGGTGCTGTAAACAGCGGCAGTGATGTTTGACAGGTCAATTGAACTGTGACAAATGGTAGCATGAGTTAGATCTATTTTCCAAATTTCAAAATGAAACCAATACTATTATACAAAGCTGCAGTGTCATTATTATCCTTGTGAAATTTATGTAACTATGTAAAATATGTCAATTTCATTACGGAACTTTTCTATCATTTGTAATGTAAATACCTCGGTAGTATATGCTGATTGTGAATTTTGATGTCAGTCTGAATTTCATCACTTATATTTTTAGTCAGATGTTTCATCTTCAAATATGCTGTGGAGATGGTAATAGAATCCAAGAGAAAATTTTCACTGTTGCCTGAGACAAACTCATCAGTCTCAATCATGTACTTTCGACAACGCTTTTTTGCTGCTGTCTGCATAGAAGTGCAACACTTGGTTAATTGATAGATCAAATTAATCAAAAAAAGGAAATTGCATTGTTTAGTCATAATCTCAAGAAAGTAATAATCTGTGTG
Organism: Gynostemma pentaphyllum; assembly: GCA_028015215.1. NCBI lineage: Eukaryota > Viridiplantae > Streptophyta > Magnoliopsida > Cucurbitales > Cucurbitaceae > Gynostemma > Gynostemma pentaphyllum. The sequence goes on from CM051355.1 coordinate 22,322,276, forward strand.
AAGTCAAAAGGGAATGCATGATGATTAAAAAGGGTATCCGTATAGTATACCTTAAAATAGTTTTTTAGCATATTTTGAGCATCTTGAGAAAGTATATCATGGAGCAGGGAGTAGATTTTCACGGCTGGAGAGAGAGCTGGTGCTACAGACTCCTGTGTTGGATCAAGTAAATTTGCCAATCCCGTAGGAGAATTTTCATCTAGAGACTTGTAGTTCTCAAAAACATTTGCCAGTAGACCCTCAATTTGAGTTTCACTATCTAACAATATACTTCTCTGTCATAGAGAATGCTTCAATTAGAAATAAAGATACTCATTTTGATCATTTCTAATGGACAGAGAATAATACTAGAATCCTGGAGAAATTACCATATTGAAAGCAAGAAAATGAAAAGTGAAATCTAATGTTCAACAATGATGCATCTTATCAAAAAAAAAAATCAAAGTGTATCGGCATTCAGAAAAGAAAAAGAAACAGTTGTCATGTCATCTATGAACAGATCAGCTCATAGGATAGGACTTGGACATGCATATCATCTTTGTAATTTAAAGCATAAACTTAGATGGTGTGAAAATTAGGCTTATGAGGAACTCTCCTTCATTTTAGAAAGAAAATAATTTACTTTAGCTGTAAAATTAAAAATCATAAGATTCTCACCACAGTGATCTCCTTATTTGGGTTATTTGGATAAACATACCTCTTGTCGAGTCAAACTTTTCTCACTTTTGGCCTTCATTATAGGTTCAAGTAATTCATATACGAGCTCTAAGCAATCTTTAGTTGGAGTAGCCACATTCATTACATGAGAAAGATATCTGCAAACAGAAACTACACAAGTCAGAATTCTACAAATAAAAAAAAGGATTCATATGCAAGAGAGTATGAACCACTGATTTTTTTACATTTATTTCTTCAAATGTCCATAATAACATCCTAGTACCTGAGTTTGGTATATGAATCAGAAACTCCATAATAGTCTGCAAATTCAGTCAACAACCACTTCCAAAGTCCATCTACCCGTAAACTTTTGGAACAAAAATTTTGCGCACGCATTGCAGCCTCTAGCACTAAATCATAGGCAAGAGTTTCCACAACAGGTCCACTCTACATCATATGAAAATACAAAGGATCAAAACCAACCAACTAACCTATCCTTATCCACCCCCACATTATCCTGTCCATCTCTTTTAAACTAGAAACAAATCCCATGTATAAAGAACTCCATTTGCTTAAGTAGACACTAAAATTTGATAGAGAACAAAAACATTATAAGTAAAATAATTATGTTTAAGTCTTCTGTCAAACGTTCAAAAGTGTTATTTATATTGACTTGACATGCCCATTAATACAAGTAGGATACAAAATTTAATCTACAACAGAATTTTCTTCAAGAAAGATTTTACATGCAATACATAATTAAAAAAACTCCACAAGCAATAAAACAACTGCATTTCACAAAGTTATCTTGTTTTATCCATAGCATGATATCATAAGAGGAAAAAGACCTTCATGTGATTAGCCTCGTCACTTGTCATTGTATGAACAATAGAAAGCTGAATTTTTCCAACACATTCCTGGTCATCATGGTATATGGGCCACCATCGAACTCTATCATTCTGCATAATGGGTGAAATCCCTTCATATAATAATTGATTGGTAAAATGGGAAAAAGAATTTAAAACATAAAGTTACTTACAACATTATCTATCAAGGATGAAACTGAAATTGTAGTTCGACCTTGAGTAGTTTTTTTGACATCTTGGATTTCTACCAAAAGAGTGTCCCCTGGAGCCTCTGGGAAACTGAAATCACACCTTCATTATATGACCTCATGTTCATAGAATAAGACTTTAAAAAGAGCAAAACTCTTCAGCTGAATCTAAATTTAATATCGGAAATAATATCCAGCACTCCAAACAATTAGTTAATATTCAAAACCGTTGTATTTGTAAACTAACTTGTGACTTTCTCGAATGAAAGAGAACTATAGTTGGCCAACTGCAGATACTAGTAATCCAACAAGTTATTTTTACAAACATCAGATCACGTGAGCCATATATGACCTGAATCTTGATTGGTGACAAGCCCAGCTAGTAAACTAAGTTAAAGACAGTAACATTAAACAAGCAAAGAAGAATTATGAGTGTGGACAGTAGTAGGCTAAGGTGAGTAAAATAGAAACTTACAAGATATGATAGTCTCCACTACCAGGATGCAAGCAAACGGCAGAATCAGGCTCCAGGTTAGAACCTTCTGTCGCACTCTTCAATTGAAATAAGCATGATAACGATTCTGAAAGCATTAAAAAATGCAAATCACTTTCCAACAATTGGATTGAATGTGTTTATGAAACACTAAAGGCCCAACATGCTGTCTGCTTTATCATTGATTTTTTAGAATTATGAGTATAAACTTAAAAGAATCAAACAGTATTTGGAATTACTAGAACTTATGTATAGGATTTAGGAGTGGAAGGACAGTTACATACGTACTTACAAGTAACAAAATAAATTCATAACAGCTACAAACCTTCTGATGTATTTGAGGAAGGAGCTACTTTTAGAGAAGTTATGCCATTTTTCACAAATGATGATATATATCGAACATACTCTGCTCCTGCTTGCATATAGATTGAGCCTCGTTGTGAATATGTATTCATCATTTTCCTCTTTGGTATTAATCTAAGTTTTTTCACTGCCGATATCAAAATATTGCACCCTTGGTCAATATACAACAAAATATAGAATCATTCTCAAAAGAGAAAATTACTTACAATCTTAACAGTATATAGAGAGAGAACCTAACATAGAATTTAGGACTGGAAGACTTTATGGAAATAAAGGAAACCAAATATATTGTTTAAGGAGAGGATTTCTGATTTTTTTTTAAGAAACTATACCTTCCACTCTTATCTTTCCAACAACTCTTTTTGGGTTCAAAGGCACTATTTTTTCTGAATGCTCGGCACTCCTCCCCCCTTCAGTTGGTTGTACATGTCGAGGTTGCAATAGAAATTTGTGAAGTCTAAAAATAAGCGGAACGTAGAGAGCACCCATAAGTCAGTGACCAAACGACAGCTACCATAAAACTTAAAAAAATGAGCAATATTTAGTAAAAAATCACAAGAAAGTGGTTTTATACCCAAAAGCATTCCGAAGTACTAGGCATTCATTGCGTAAAAATTCAGGTGAGTCTGTGCAGCCTCTTTCCCATGCTTGTAGGCACAAGCGTATACAAGCATCATATGCAATTAGAGTTTGCCAAGCAGATTGACCACTGCAATTAAGAAACTCAAAATGCACAAGAATGCAAGGGATCAGTAATAATTTAAAGTACCTTGAACAAAAATCATAGAACTAACTAATAAAAAACTGTTAAATTGTGGCTAGAAAGGAATAGAATGTCAATATCAATCGAGCACCTTGTGTTGTAACAGGATGAAGGATCCGGATGATTTGCTTGCAGATGAGATATATACGTCTCTTTTACTCCTGCTGAAGTGCTGTTCACCCGAAAGAATATAATAGGAAACATTAAAAGGAACTATAAAGCTTGTTTAAGATAAAAGTAGCTCATTATAAACCACAGTACCTTTGAATATTTTCGGTGGCTCCTAGAGAATGAGCTTTCCAATCTGTCAAAACTTCTTTACATCCATCAAAACCCGCAGGCACTTGCAATGAGCATCCATTGGAAGATTGACCAATTTCACTTAAACCTCCAGAGTCCCGTCTAGTCTGACTTTCACCCTCTGTGCTAATATCTTCCCTTTCAACATCAGCAATGGGAGGTGCACTAGGAGTTCCTGCCAAATCTTCAACAAAACTTCTCTGAACTTGGGGACCCTGCAATTATCAACTCAATTTCAACAATTAAAAAAGGGATAAACAGAAAAAATTTCCAACATATATTGAGAATTAACAAGGATTCAGAAATACTTACACGAGCACTGTGAAAGTAAACTCGTTTCTGAAGCTGACTCTCATAACCAGGGGTTAAAGATTTTTGTGAAAAATTCTTAATCCCTGATTCTCCATCAGTAAACCTCCTTAAATTAACAGGCACTTCAACTCTAAGATCTTCCTTCAAATTCCCTCTATTGAGAGAAGACATATTTCGAGTTTCCAATACTTTATTTACCCTAGACTGATAGAAACAAGCATCTTCATCAAAATCTTCATCAGAGTAAATACCGTAATCTTCAAACGGAACCGAAGCTATACTTTCATTAATATCATCACCATCACCATCACCGTCATCGTCGTAGTCGTCATCGAAGCAAGGAGATACCAAACTATGAGGTGCAAGAAGTCCAGAATGGAATTTCAAAGGAGGCAAAATATGAGAATTCGTGAAACTACTTCCATTAAAGGACAAAGGAGACTTCGGAAACATATCAGGACTGGTTTTCTCAACAAGCGGCGATCGAATTCGAATTCCAATTTCATCTTCTACTGTTCTATTATCCGAACCCTAAGAGAAAGATCGATAAAAACATGAAATAGGTAATCGCGAAGGAGTAAAAGATCAGGCTCCAGCTCAAGCTCAAGTAAATTCAAAAACAGAAAAAAAAAAAAAAAAGGTACCTTCTTGATCCAGTTAATTGCAGTTTCATCCAGACCATCAGTGAACATCTTGCTCAATAATTTCTTCTGAAAGAGTTCTAAGAGAGAGATAGTGAAAGCTGAGGGAGATGCTAAAAGAAGAAGAAGAAGAAGAAAGGGAGCGTATCAGTGCAGTTGGTCTTCGTTTGTTAACGGCTAGTTTTCATTTTGGAGGTCATTTTTTAAATTTTTGTGATTAAAAATAAAAAAGCAATGTATTAGTTGTCTAGTCTAGTGTGTCTATCAGTTTTTTATTTTAATACTTTTTTTATTTGGGGAATTATCTAATTAGGAGAAAAAGACAGGGGCAAAAATAGTAAAATTAGGTCCATATTTATAAAATAGTTGTAAAAAAAGTTATTTGCAAAAATAGCAAAAAACTCAAATTCGCCTAAAATATTACAAAATTACCACTAGGTTTGTATGAGTAATCAGTGATTTCCTTACAAGTAATCATTGATATCCTGATATTTTGTTCATGACTGATTACCTAATAGTTATCACTGATTATCTTATAAGTTATCAATGATATCTCTGATTCACATGAATGAAAGTTTTTAAAAATCTGCTATATTTGCAAATACTTTTTAAAAATGTTATATTTATAAATATTGCAGAAAATTATGCTACCCAATGAAATTTCCCAAAAGATATATAATTACTTATAAAATATATATTTTTAAATATTTACTAATATAGTATATTGCTTTTTGTTCAATTGATAATATATTTACTAAAATATGGTCAATACTGAAATAATATATTTCTACATAGTAATTATTGAAATGTTATAACATTTTAAAAATTACTCAAATAGCAATTAAATATCTATTGCAAAAAAGAAATAAATTTACTAAAAAAATAACATTAAAAATGAGAAAACATTTCATTAAATTATTTGGATAATTTTTAAAATGTTTCGACATTTCAATTTATTATGCAGAAATATGTTATTTGAGATAAATTTTAAAAAAAATTAAATTTATATTAACTTTTGTTTTGGGCTCAATGATTACCATCTAAATGAGTTTTTAATAACCAAAATTTTCATTTTATTACAAGTTAATTGAGAATTTATTTTGATAGTCTATCTGTTTCAAAAATCTAAAACACAAATAAAAATAATGACTTAAATAGAAATGCATATTTTTTTTTATATATATAAAATAGATATACATATCTAAAATTTGCTATGTGAGATAATTTATATTTTTATTATCAAAAGATGATATCTCCATTCGATATCATTTTTCTTATTTCCTTTTAATTCACGTTTAGTTTAGATAAAATTTCTTTTTAACCTTTTTTGTGGTCAATTGTTGAATCTATAAAAATTAAAAACATTTTATGATAACTAAAGAAATATTCAAGTATCGTTCTGTCTTTTTTTTTTTAATAAAATATTTCAGGTCATATGATAAGAAACATAATGTTTTAACAAAATTATATAACATTTATCTAAAGTATATAGTTTGATCCAATTTTACCTTAGTTATTTTAAAGGTTTTGATTTCACCCCTAATATTTCAATTTAGCAATTCATCAATATTTCTAGTTAAAATGCTAAAAGAAAATTTATTTGGCTACTAAATTTATACCAGAGGACATAGGTGTTTGATGTACATATGATTAAACCAATAACATGATTGCCAACCTCTCTTAGTGTTCGTTTGAGATAATTTTTAAAAGTGTTTAAAAATATTTTTTTTAATTATTTTTTATAACCATTAAAAAAAAACTTTAAAATTTTTTCCAAACAGGCCCTTAATTTCACTCAAAAGACACTGATTTTTTGGATAAAGTTTATTCAACATCTAAAAAGGGTAAAACAATTACAAGGGTTATTCAAACTTTTTAACAATCTTAGAATGTAGGCAGTCACATAAAACCCCATTGATATTGTGAGAAATGAAGGTCAAAAGAAATTATTATTTTAACATTTATACGTCCTCCTCCGTCGTTTTATATGATTATCATTTTTCTCTCTCTTTACAATATGAATTTGGTAAAAAAAAATGCAACTAAAAATGATGGTTAAAAGTAAAAATAAAATATTGATTGGATCGAAAAAGAAATAATGCAATTGAGAAAACTAATTCTTAAAGTTGAGGAGACCGCAAAATAATTCCAAAAATTGACAAATATGCTAATTTGGTTACTTTTAATATTTTCAATTTGCAATAAAAAAGAATCACTACAGAAGAATCCTCAACTCAAAGTACGCAGAAAATAATCAATAATATGGGAAAAGCCTAATTTAATCTTTCAATTTCTCTTGAAAAGATCAAAAAAGGAATAATATGTAAGAAAGCTCACTCTTAGCGTTTCTTTTAAGAAATAAAAAAATGAAAGCGGTATACAACTACATAGATGACTGCCTACAGAGAATTTGATTAGATATAATCAAGCAACCAAAAACTAAATCAATGGCATAAAAAACCAAAGACAAACCCTTTTTCTGCTCTTTTTTTTCCTTCTCTCGTAGGATAGTTGTGGGAGGGGCTTCTAAACATAGGTTGAGATTGTGATAGCAAAGTAATAACACCTTCATATGTAGTCTAACAGCTCCAAAGCTCAAATAGTCTAAGAGATATGCTGAAAAAGTATCAGAGAACTCATGGAATGTCGAGATATTTTCAAAAACATCCACTGCCAAGGCGTAAGGATGATGTTTGGCCACTTTCTAATCTATCTTTACCGACGAAAATAGGTAATGAACAAAGTAGAAAGACATCAGAAAGCCGATAGTGCCAGTTGACAACATAATGGCTGTTGCCATAATCAAAGAGTAACCGAGATAAAGAATTGCTGATACGGGTCCACTCAAACTCTGCAGCTCAAAAACCAGGTAGTGGATGGAATATAAGAACACGTAAAGAGCAACTGAACCAGAAGCAAAGAAAGCCTTCCACCACCACCGCCAATCCTCCACACAGAGCTGCATGTAGGTAAGGACGACTGATACTTCAGCACACACAACAACCAGCAGTGACAAAACTATCAGTAGGAACCCAAAAACGTAATAGAATCTTCCGAGCCAAATGCTTGAGAGTATAAAGAAAAGTTCAATGAAAAGAGTTCCAAAAGGTAGGGTTCCAGCTCCAAGAATGAGAAGCAAAGATGGATATTTTCGAGCAGGAATTTCCCTTGGAATTTGGTTGGTTCGCACGGGAAACTGGATTGCCTCTGCTCGTGTGCCAAAGAACCCTCCTAGCAAGGTGAGTGGCACAGATATGCAAAACCAAAGGGCCAGGAGTTCAAAATATAGTGAGATTGGAATGGCACCGGTACTCTTGCTGCTCCAAAGAATGAAGTTCAGTACCGTAAGAATAACAAAGACAATACCAGGAAAGAAGCAAGCAACGGACCAGGAAACCGACTTCCACCCTTCTGATGTTCCCTTTATGGTTCTCCATAGCCGTACACCAACATAACCGGCAATGAGTCCAAGGAAAAGATAAAGAATAATCATCCCAGTCAATAGCATTCCTCGTGAAGCTGGTGACATGAAACCAAATGCAGTACAAATAACAGTGACGACTGCCATGCCCAAAATCTGAACCCCATCGCCAACCATCACACACAGGAGCTTTGAGCAATCTGGTTCCCTGAACACATCTCCAACCACAAGTTTCCATCCAGAGAGTTCTTCGTTCATCTGTGCTTGTGATTCTTTGTCCAACTCCTCATACCTTGTCAAATCCCTTCTCACGGTCCTTAAGAATATGACAAAAACTATACCGGCTAAGAAAAAGATTACCATCAGCGAATTCAAAATTGAGAACCAGTGTACTCTGGAACCCTCCATCCTCAAATACGCATCCCACCTTGATGGCCATCTTATATCACTTTTAACAAATTGCACCTCATAAGTGAATGAAACCTGCTCTTTCTCCCGGATCATCTGAAACTTGTCGAGTTCTTTTGGACAGTCCACGTGCGAGATACTATCATACATATTAAGCTGCTTCATTTTTTCAGGATCATATTTAACACTGCAAGGTGCAACCTGAAATCCAACAATTTCATATCCAGAAGTCTTTTTCTGATCAGTCTGCGTAATTACACCCATACCTTCTTCCCCAGTGCCAATTATTTCCACACTACCCCCCTCATACTCATGAACCAAGACTGTAAACTTGAGGTGATTAATAATATAATCGTCATTACCGTTTGGTGGTGTATACCCAACAGGAAACCCAGTCCACTGAGTTTTAATCCCATTTTGCTCAGTAAATCTCATGGCAGGTAAATTATCCAATATCATGTTCACTTGATAAAGATCACGGGTTCTCTGCTTCAAAAGCTTCACTTGAACCTCACTCAAAGGGTCAGTGGTGCATAGGTAGACCGTCTCACTAACATTCATCCGAAAACGATAGGGTGAATTATCAATCAGATCACCCATAAGCAGCTCCCCAAGATTCTCAGCACTTTTCTTGACACCCCCCTGTGGTTTGCAGTAAGGGAGAGAATAATAACCGAAGGGAATCTCAGTTTCAATAGACGTCAAGGAATTAACTTTAGTTTCAATAGGATCCTCATAAGAGTAAATTTTCATATAGCTTCCGGGCAGATAGAAGCCATAGCAAGGACAGGCAAGAACCAAACATATAAGGAAAACCCAGTAAATTGAGGGCTCCCTCGAACAGGAGGAGGCCATTAGAAGCTGAAAAAAATTAACAATAATCATAAATCCAACTAAACCTAAAAAGATCCATTCTCCAGCAAAAAAAATAACAATTATTTAAACATTAAGATATAGAAAGGGAAGATCTAGAAAAAGAAAGAGATTTACTTTCACTGATGCACTAAGAATTTGCAAAATTGATAAGAAAACACATTAGATCTGAGTAATTAGCGGTTTCATGGAAGAATCAAAATGAACAAAAATCACAAATTCAAATGTAAACCTAAAAATTTCTCAAAACAAAAACTCAGAAAATTAACTCAATTAAATTTCCATGAACACTGATGGATAACAATCACGAAAAATCATGGAGAAATATATGGCTTTAGATCCATGGGGGAAAAGTAAAGATCTAGGTCAAGAACTTACATTCGACGAAGCGCAATGGAAAATGAAGAGAGTCTGGAGTATTAGAGGGTGTTTTGTTTTGATATTACGTTCTTTCCAGTTGATTAAAAGACGAGATGGAAACGAAGGGATAAAACGCTAACATCGCGTTTGTTTCGTTAATATAAATTCGGTTTAATTTGATATGGGTTTTAATTTAATCTTTACCGTATTAAAATTTTCAATTTAATCTTATGATTTAGGTTTTGGGTAATTTTATTCGTTTAAAATTTTAAATTTAATTCATAGTTTTTAATAACAATTCACAAAATGTCTTATCGTTACTAGATCATTTATATAGTTTTATTATACTAGTTTTTACCACTTTTTATATACTCATTTGAAAAATTCACTTTTTTTTTTATTTTAAATATTTGATCAAGATTTTAAAATGATAACAACATATACGATTTAAATAACCAACAATTTTTTTTATTAAATTAAAAAAATTGATATTTAATGGGAACGGTGAAAAATATTTGGTTTTAATTTAATGTGATTAAGTAGATAATTTGATTTATAGGTAGTTATTTATAAAACTAATTTGTAAATGACCGCTAAAATATTCAACCAATGCATGTAAGATTATAAAATGTCAATATACCAAATATATAATAATTTTATTTATTTATCAATATTATTTTTCATATTTCAATGAAACCAAACCTAAATTGGCTTCTAGAAATTAAGTTCTCACATAAATTGAATTCAACACATATAATAGTATGTCAAAAGTTATCATAATTATCAAATCAATAAATAATAAAAATCCCAACAATCATAGCATATTGCCGAATTTAAAAACTTTCTACTTAATTAAAATCTAGATATCCAGATAAATATTAAAAGAAAATACTTATATGCAAACAACTAATCTCAACTAAATACCAGTTCAACAAATGTTCATCAAATCATTAACGATCACTTTGACACTTTGACACGCTTGTTCTTCTCAAATATGTCCTTTTATGTAATTCTCATAAAATCTGAAGTGATGAAGTATTTGCAACCAGTTTTTTTTAAAATCGAATTAGTTATAGAAGGAATATAAGGAGATTCAGGAAATACACATAAAAAATTTAAAGCTCAGTTTCGAAAACTTAAGGGCTCGTTTACTAATCAGTAATCGTAATGAATGAATCGTAATCACACCTTTTCATTACGATTGTCATTGGAATCATTCCTAGCTTGTGGACCCTACCAAAAATTTTGGAATGATTACTGAACTTCATTACGTTCCAAAAGTCAAGGAATCTCATTACGATTACAGTAGAGTGTGTTGTACAAAATTATTTGTTTTTAATTTTACTATTTTAGCCTTAATTTTTTATGTTGAATCACTCACCATTCTATCTTATTTATTTATTAGAAAACCATCAAATAATGATTTTTTAATTAGTCAATCATTTATTTAATTTAAATTTAATAATACATTACTTATAAACAACTTTATAACAATAGAAAATCTCCTAAAAATTATCTCAATTATATTCTTCAATATAAATTATTATATTTTTCAAGATAATTATCGTGTAATTTAAAAAGATGTTTTTGACTCAATTATAATAAATATTTTAATTATTCTCATCACTATTAAGGGTGTTATAGTAATTGTCTAATTTCTGATTCCGATTCATTAACATAGTAAACATCGGGAATGAGAATTGATTCTCATTCCCTATAAGTTTAGTAAACATCAACAATCGTATTCTGATTCCGATTCCTTCTTATTCTGATTCCCCTTATTTTGATTCCGATTCCTTCTCATTCCGATTCCGGATTAGTAAACGAGCCCTAAAAGAACATACCCAATACTAAATACTGATAAAGAAATGAGGCTGATGTTGGGTTATTTATATACTATAAAATGAAAATCTCATTTAATTATTATAAATAAAATTGATTTACTAAATCTAAATCGATAATATAATGATATAATTTTTATCCTTGATGATTGTTTTGAAATCTTTCATCTAAATCTCAACTTTTAATAATGATTTGATTTTTAGCTTTAATTTTTTTGAAAAATGTTTTTTTAGTTTATAATTTTAAAAATGAAAATTATTTACTAATACGGATCATCATTATCATATCTTTCAATTTATATATATATATTTTTAGAATACGTATATATAGTTTTAGTTTAGTATCTAATTTTCAAAAAAAAAAATTTATTTACTAATAAAATCATTATTATCATATCTTTCCATTTTTAAAAACTAATAACTAATAAAATCATCATTATCATTTAGATACATTTATTTTCTTATTTAATTTAAATATTGAATTGATTTAATCAAAATTATTAGTAGTTAAATTTTTTTTATATCATTAATGACAAATCCTTTATTTTTTATTTTTTTTATACAATTTATATAATATATTTAATTATTTTGTTATTTATATTTGGTATTTTATTTAATTTATAATCATATCTGATTAGGATATGTGTAATTTTTCAATATATAGAGGGTATTTTAGTCTAAAAATGTTCCCCAAATTGTTAACTTTTTAATATAGTATAGATATAGATTATTTAATTTAAATATTGATTTGATTTAATCAAAATTATTAGTAGTTTAAATTTTTTTAATATCATTATATATTTTGCTACGTTTTTAATATATTTACAAATTATGGATTTTAGTTTATTCAAATATTGACTAATCCTTGATTTTTGATTTTTTATATGATTAGGATATGTGTAATTTTTCAATTATATAGAGGGTATTTTAGTCTAAAAATGTTTTCCTATCTTGTTAGCTTTTTAATATATTATAGATTATAGATAAACGTGATAATTATATAAGTAATTATGATAACTTGTGATAATGACAAACACGTTTTGTGAATTTTTATCAAATTATCATAATTAAATTAAGTGTTTTAAAACTATAGAGACTAAATTGACGTAAACCTAAATTATAGAGAATAAATTAACTCAAAACTTAAATTTGATCAAATTTATAATTTTAACGTATTAAATTTTCAGAACCTAAGTTTTATAAGTCGGGTAGTCTGATGAGGTGAGTTTGAACTTGAGTGGTTAGACCCTCCTATCTTCTTATCATGTATAAATATAAAAAAAATTGTTCTCATCAATTAAAATAATCATTTTCTTTTTATTTTTAAGTATTATTTGAACAAAAATTTAGGATGCTGTTAATTTTTTTCTTTCCTTTTTGGATTTTGATATTTTAAACTTGAAACTTATTCATGACAAGAATTTAGTTATGTTTACATTTTGACTGATTTATTAGTTCGTTTTATATAAATTTTTAATTTAATTTTAAATATGGTATTGATTTCATCATTTATTTAAATTTAGAATTCAATTTGATGAAACTAAAAGTTGAGATATATAAATTTCTAATTTAATTTTAAATATGGTAGTGATTTCATCATTTATTTAAATTTAAAATTCAATTTTATGAAACTAAAAGTTGAGATATAAATTGACTTATTTATATTGGTAAAAGAAAATACAATTTTTAAAAAAATGTTAATGTTAATGTTAATTTTAAAATTTTCTTATTCCAAACAAAATTCATTTCTAATTGTGAATCTAAACATAATTCAATTGATTAGAAACAAGTACTCTTTTCTTAATTTCAGAGTTTTTCCTTTCTAATTTAATACAATATCTTAATATGAAGAAAAAGAATTAATCTCTAACTTTTAAAATCATATCATCATCATGTAAAATCATTTTGATTCGAAAACTAAATACTGTCTAGGTTTCCTTCTGTTTTTTTATTCCAAAAGAAAGAAGTAGGTACCTAATTGGTTGAGTTATGTTCATGTTGACATCTAAAAAATATTTTTGACATTGCTTTCTTTAATATATTTATGACCATGATTAAGGGTATATAAATTTAAGAAGTGTAATTCGAAATCCTATAATTGACAAAAAAATGTTGAAGATAATTAAAAATTTATCTAGATCAAGTAAATCAATTAATAACAATGATTTCCCTAAGTCAAATTTTTATTATCTAAATAAAATTTATGGGCTAACAAAAATCAAAGTATTTTTAATTATTATTATTATAAAATTAAGTGATCTTGAAGTATAATATGATAATTATAAATCACACCCTTTGATTTAAAAATGATTTTAAATGTTCAGATGATTTGTAAATAACACCTCTCTATGAGTTAGTTTTAATGAAATTGTGACGTATGTTTGTTTATTTCCGTCTTTTATATGTTCCGATTCTATTATAAAATCTACAAAGTGTATTATATTGTTAAAAAATTTCACTATCATTAATAGAATTAGAATACGTGGAAAACATAGAATAAATGTGTAAAGGTTCGACTCTTTAATTTATAAATAAAACAAAATGAAATAAGTAGAAGACTTAATAATCATTTAAAACCTGTAAATCAATGAGTATCACCGTTTATCATTTCAAAATGAAATCAAGTTCTTAAACATTCAAAAGTGGGGATGCGCATCCCTTTCATAATCAAACTCAAATTCAAAGAGTTAAAGTTACATAAATCCAGAAATCCAACGAAATAACTTCAAATCATAACAAAGTATGCTCAAAAGAGTTAAATAAACCAAAGTATGTAAAATAAAGCATGGACATAAAGGAGAAACTAGCCCATCACATCGTCATCGATACGAAGTCATTCCGCACCAGCTCCAAGGCCTCTACCATGACCACGAACCATACCTGAAATGTAATATCATGAGTGAAAACCCAGTGAAGATAACATTTAGATCCCAAATTCGAATATAAATTGGTGTCTAAAAGCCCTACTATCTCTTGACTATTCCAAAACATACTTTCGTACATCACTTCCAACTCTCAGAGACGTAAACTTCCAAAAATCACAACCAGTTCTATAACGATACTCAAAATCTCACAAACTCATGCTAAGCTCATAACAAAAACACTCCAATATCAGAAAGCTTACATGCTAAGTACGCTCAGTCTCAACATTCTTCAATCCAGGACCGTCGTTGGCATGGTTTAATTGGTGCGACGGAACTGGACCCCATAGGATGAGTCATCATAATATTAAATATATATAAATGAGAAATTATGATTAAAGTAATTTGTGACATGTTGGCTTGCTTGATTCTCCTATTTACCCAAATCTTCTAGGCCGAGTTCAAATTCAATTGATGGTAGAAAATTTATTTTGTTATACTATTTTTTTATTTGTTATTTAAGAGTTATGATAAAGGGCTCAAAACTATATAATTGCATTGAACCCTTGTTATTTTAGGACCGGCTCTGCAATCACGAATAATCATGTGAATAATGACAATAATCTAAGTACACACAGTCTCAACATTACACATTAACTCGCTTGAACCAACATTACTCTTTAACTCGCTTAAACCATACAAAGTACACACAATATTTAAATCCATTACATTTAACTTTCTAGTTTGTTTTGTGCTCCATGATTCATATCAATTTTAATTAAATTAGAATTTAGATATTTTAGTCATCCATTTAGTAATTTGTAATGTATATGGATGAAAAATTATTTATTTATTAAAGTAATGTAATTACAACCGCATATTCTTGCCATAAAAGAAAAATAAAGAAGGAAGAAATTTTGTCGAGAAGAAAGTGGCCATTGATTTGCAATGTGGAGGATTAACGTGGCCCACTGAAAATCTGGCTCTTTTGGATGCTTCTATTCCATTCCTTGCTTCTATATAAACTTATTTATTTATTTTATTTAAATGTTGTAAAAAAATAATAATAAGTGGAGCCTATATAAAGAAAAATAACTGTTGTTAATGAAATTAAAAATTAAAAATCAGTGAAAAGTTTGATCTATATTAATTAGACATATATCAAAATAATTTTAATGATCAAATTAAAGGTTTGTGAGGAATACAATCTTAGAGGATGTTAAAAAGTTTCATCAATATACCTAAATTAAAATATAATTTAATAATAATTATTCCACTACTATATGAACAAAGTTTTTTTTTTCTTAAAAAAAAATATTAATTTGATTTTTTTATATTGATTTGGTCTCTATGATTTTAAAATTTGAATTTAGTCCTTATAGTTAAAAAAAATTGTAATATGATTGTTTTTTACACTTCTAATAAAAAAAAAAGTTGCCACATGGATAAAAAATTATAATTCCACTATTTTTTTTCTTTTCCACATGTGTGACATCATCTTATAGGATTGTAAGTATATTTGGCCATTCACATCCAAGTAGAAAAATAATATTTTCTTATAAAACAATTATACGAGTGATCTGATAATTAATAATTAGTAGTAGCGATATAATATTTTAAGAGTTTTTATCACATCATTATATTATAATTTTAAAATGACTAAATAAACATAAGCCCAAAATTATAATTAAACTAAATTTTTGACTTTTTATAGCATCCTACCCTACCCTTATTTAAATTAGAAGGGAAAAAAAAAAGTTACTCTTATTATCTATGGATGGATAGAGCGAGTGATTTTAATATTATCTTCATATCTACAAAATTCTGACATCGTTTCGCGACCTTTATTGGATTTGGATTGTGTTCTCTTTCTCTTCTGGTTGAGGTTCAACCTCCGAATTCTCCATTTCCATTTCACTCTCTTTCTAATTAGGTTTTTTTTTTTTTTTTAAAACTAATTTTCTTCTTCTTCTTCTTCATCTCCATTTCTTTCTGTATTCAATTTCAAATTATAGCTTCAAGATTCTGCTGAATTTGTCTTCTAACATTTTACTTTTCCAATTGATTTCAGTCATTTATTTCCATGGCTTCTCCTAGCCCTACGAAGGATGTTGCTGCTGGTAAGTTTTTATCCATTTCCTATCAGTATTGATCACATTCTCATTGTTTGTATCGTAGATTGTGGAGGAATTGTTTGTGTTTTTGTTTCTCCAATGAATTTTGGAGGTTTTCTTGTTTAGATTTTGATGGGTTTATTGTCTTGTCATTTTTTAATTTAATCTGCATTTTTTAGTTTAAAATTGAAATTACAGCTTCCAGATTGTGCTGGATTTTTTTTTTTTGTTATAACAGTTTGTTGTTCTAATTGAATCCAGAAACTCCAGTTGCTTCCAGTTCTACGAAGGATGCTGTAGCGGGTAAGTTTATATTGTAGATTTTTTCGGATGATTTTTGTGTTGCTATTTGCCTATGAAACTAGGAAGTTTCTCTTCTTTGAAGTTGATATATAGATTTATGCGGTACTTTTGAGCTCCTAAGGTCACATCACCTATGGATACATTATCAATATTTGATTGTTTTAAGGATTTGAGAGAATTATTTGCAAATGAAGTTGAAAGATAATGTGGTTTAGGTTGTGATATCGCTTGCTTTCCAGAGGTGATTGATTGATCATTAGTCCCTAAGGACCTTGCCTTTTAAATGCTGCACTTTCCTTATAGAATCTGTCATTACTGCGACCTGGGTTTAATGACCCTACTACTCCGCTCTGGGATTTCACGCCCCCCAACACCAGATATGGACGACTAGATGGATTTTTTCTTATTAAGCATTTCCCTGGAGGTTTGAACTCAGGATCTTGAGAAAAATTACTCCAACTACCAGGGCTACCCTACCCCTTGGAGCACTGGGGTAGTGTATTTTTAGTGACACTAGAGGGGATTTTGGCCCTTAGGATTATTAAATAGGACTAGGGTCAAAAGAGGATTGGGGTATTACTATTATAAGTGGAAGGAGAGAAGCAAATATATTAAGCGCAAGGTGAAATGGATATTTGCTAAGGATTTTAGGGAGGATATAATTTAGCAAAGAAGAAAGTTTAAAGGTAAGCTAACCACAAGTTTCATTGTCTAAATAAACAGAGAATTTCATCGTCAGCCTCATTGGTTCTTCTTCCCCTACCTTCATCTTCTTGTATATTAATAATCCCATTTGGAACTATTTTTGACTGAGCTATGTAATGTTAACACTATATGAGTAGAATTCAATGAGCTGGGGCAATCAAGGAAAAAACTGAAACAACAAATGGCAATATATTTTATTTTCTATCTTTTTTTAGATAACTCAAGTTTCTCATGAATTCTTTTTTACTTGCTTTTTTTTTCCTGACAACCTTTTATCTATTTGTAGATGAAAAGCCAGTTTCAACAGATAACAAAAATTCCAAAAGTGAAGCATCCTCTGTAGAGAAGCGGCCTGATAAACCAAAAACTTCATTATCTCAGGAAGGAGAAATTCCTCTCAATCCTTTTGATTTCTCAGCAATGACTGGCTTGCTTAATGTATGCTACATCTTTCATGTTTTCATTGTCAATTTCTAAATTATCGACATCTATTTGATTAAAATTTAATATACAGGCACACAAACTCTTTGGTTATATCAATTCTAATTCTGGTGTTTTTATTTAAAGTCCTTAAGGGGTGGATTTTTGTACTTTGGTTTCTTTTCATTCATCAATGCAAAGCAGCCCCTTCCAATAATAAAAAACAAACATACAAACAATTTGGTTGTTTAAGATTATTTGACTGGCGATGTTGTATTTTCTCTATTAAATACAGCACATATATGACATTTGAGGTGAGTAGAAACCAGTTAGAAGAATTTACTCTACTTGTAAATATGAATGTGGCAGACCCTTAAGATATCTAAGAGTTTTTATTTTGTCATGATTAAGCTGAAGAAATATAAGATTGAAGTAGATTGGATCAACTGTTTCATTTTAATTTCTTATGAGTTTTAATGGAGGAAATTAGTGATAGGTGCTTAGCTGAATCATATGGAAAAATAAATTTCATATGATTCTTCGACTATGTATAGGTTAAAATAAATTTCATATGATTCTTCACTGTTTTTTTTTTCTAAAGGTTGGGCCGCCGTAATAGTTAAAAAAGGTTTTGAATTTGACCAAGTGGTCATTGATTATAAAACTCTTTCTCTACTGTGTGTTAAGATATTAAACATGCCATGAGTTACCGGGCTACCAAAATTTCAAAGGTATTTTTTAAACCTAATGTTGTATAAAAAGATCATGTGGAGGGGGATATGGACATAAGCCATTGATTTGATATAACTTGAGCCAGGATTAAATTATCAAGTTAAGCACTTGGGATTCTTTCCGCTGTCCTAAGTAAAATTCTCATCTTTTTTATTTTTTATTTTTTTATAATAAACAAAGCTATTCTCATCTGAAAATATTAAAATTTATTCAAGTCTATTCTATCACTTATATAGTTATGTCTTGTATACAATCTATGTAGGATCCTAGCATTCAAGAGCTAGCTGCACAAATAGCAAAAGATCCTGCATTTAATCAGATGGCATCACAACTTCAAAATACTTTTCAAGGTGCTTCTGTTGAGCAGGGTGTACCTAATTTTGATTCACAACAGTACTATACTACCATGCAGCAGGTCATGCAGAATCCTCAATTTATGACAATGGCTGAGCGACTTGGAAATGCACTAATGCAGGTACCTGTTGTCTATTAAATACAAATACTTCCTTAATATTGTTCTCCATTCTCTATTTTAAGAGAGTATCGTCTGAAAGATATAATTTATGTCGTATATTTTCCCAGGATCCATCCATGTCTAACATCCTGGAAACTTTTACAAACCCATCAAATAAAGAGCAGCTTGACGAACGGATGGCACAAATCAAGGAAGATCCTAGTTTGAAGCCTATTTTGGATGAATTAGAGACTGGTGGTCCAGCTGCCATGATGAGGTTATGGTTTCTATTATCCTCTTTTCAATTCTCTTTTTTTGGAATTATATTTTATTAGTATTCTACAGACCTTTTTTTTAAGAGATAATTTTTTGCTTTCTCAGGTACTGGAATGACAAAGATGTCTTGAAAAAGCTGGGTGAAGCAATGGGTTTTGCAGTTCATGGAGATGCAGCCACTGCTGAAAGTTCTGCTGTAGATGATTCAGAAGAAGCAGGAAATGATGACGAGTCTATAGTTCATCAAACTGCTAGTGTTGGTGATGCGGAGGTACATGCATGATGCATCATAATTTTTTTTATCATCAAGCTCCATTTTCATTATGTTGTCCTTTCCATGTATGATGCTGCTGCATATCATTTTTGTGTTTAATTCATATGTGAAAATTTTGAAAACTCGGTTCTTTGCCTCACCCATTGAATATTTATGGAGAGTTGAATCGAATTATTGTGAGTTTGTTTCCTGATGAGGAACAGCAAACTAGAATAATAGATATCCAAGACACGAGAGATAAAGCCTCTAAACTTTTCAGGGGTTAAAAAATGCAATAGCAGCTGGTGCCAACAAGGACGAAGAGGATTCAGAGGGAAGGACAGCATTACATTTTGCATGTGGTTATGGTGAGGTATGATCGTTTCTAGTGGGAAATTTCTTTCTAACTTTTCCCTTAATTCTCATTATGCTTTATTACCTTCCTTGTGTATTTGGGAATATTGCACGTGTTTGACTTGTTACAATGCTAATGATAACTTTGAAATGCATCTGTTTGGAAAATGCTATGAATCCATGGCGGTTTACCCAGAGTAATCTTACTGGTATGATGAGTTTCCTGATTAAGTTGGTACACCAATTTATGCAACAATTTTGATGAATGGTACAATTAGAATGGTTGGTGTGGTTGTTTTTGTTTATAGTTGTATTGTATATATGAACATCCATGCAATCAAAGATGAAGCTTTGATTTTGTATTCAGGTTTTATTTTCATGCCCTAAGAATTACTCTGGTATGTTTTCTCTCTTTCTTTTCTCTTCCCACTTCCCATGTTTGCAAAGTCATGACATAAGGGGAGATTAATTGCCAAGGAATGGAAGATACCGGTTTGTCCTCTAAGAATCTTGTTGAGTAGGAATAAAATCAGAATGTTATGAGAGTTCAAATGGAATCAAAATCAGTTAAGAATTGATCAGACATAGCACTTTGTGATTATTAAGTGACCATCTGGTAATAATTTTGGTTTTTGCTTTCTATTTTTTTCAAACATTAGTTTGTTTATTAAGATTTCTTTGTTTTGTAATCCATTTATTAAAAATAATTTTAAAATTCTAGTCTCATTTTAAAAACAAAAACAATTGTTTCAAAAACTGGATTTTGTTTTTAAAATTTGACCAATATTTCAAAAGTGTTTTTAAAAGAGAAAACCAGATGAAAAATCAGAAAACTAAAATCAAATCTTTATCAAGCATAATGATATAAGTTAACTATTATATGCTAATGAAAATACTATTTCTTACAATATCATTAAATATTATAATATGATTTTGAGAGGGTAAAAAGGTTGACATTGATTGGATAAAAAGAAATGAGAATCCATCACCCCTTCCTAAACCATTCCTTAAAAATTGGTGGCATTCTTTCATCAAGGTACAAATTCACTACTGATTGCTGATGCAATTGCAACCTAGATATTGTTATTGGCTTATGAATAATTTCACTAAATTTCCCTCTCAGATCCTGGGAATCAGTATCAGATATACAGGCAGCATAATGTATTTGGCCTTCCTATTTAACCAATGCTGAATACTTATATTATATTGTGCTTGATGTCTGAATCTGATAATTGCCTAATTCAGTTTCTGGTGTGGTAACTTTATTAGTTAAACATGTTATCAGTGAATTTCCTATGATAGAAGTCTTTTGGCATGAATTTGCATTGTTTTTTAACTTTTCAAATATAAATCTGAAAATGTTTTGCCTCTTCTTTGAATAACCAGCTCCCCTTCCTCCCAACAGGCTAAGTGCGCTCAGGTCCTTCTCGAGGCTGGAGTGAAAGTGGATGCATTGGATAAGAATAAGAACACTGCACTTCATTATGCAGCTGGTTATGGCAGGAAGGAGTGTGTTGCATTACTACTTGAGCATGGCGCTGCAGTGTAAATGAACAGCCTATTGAACGACCATACTGCACTCTACCATTGTTTTCCTTCACCATTTAACTATTTTTCTTTTTCTGCCCGCAGCACTCTCCAAAACTTGGATGGAAAGACTCCAATAGATGTCGCCAAGCTAAACGACCAGCATGAGGTGCTAAAATTGCTCGAGAAGGATGTCTTCCTGTAATTTTGAAGCTATGGGAAATACTTTATGCGCCGCAATTCTAGCACACCATAGGCATTGAGGTGTTGCTAGATTATCTACTTTTTACACTGCTAGGATGTGGTTCAAAAGTTATGACTCAATCTACGTTAAGTTATTTGGAATGCTATAAGGTGTTTTGTGTGGCCCTTCGTTAATTGTGTTATGCCTGAGATTATGTACTGTTTTGCTATTTGACACAGAGAATCTTGTGTTCTATTCTTTTTTTTTCGTTTCAATAATATTGAAAATCAGGATGGCGAAATTTGGTGTTATATATAATTTGCTTGGGAGGAAAAGTTTTCGAAACTGTTATTTTTTAAGGGTAAATTTTTGCCTTTTTGTTTTTAATCAAGTATGTGTTAGTTTGTGCATACATCGACCAATTACATAAGACAACTATACGTCTCTATAATATTTAACATTGGGAAACTCGTAAGATGATATTTCATGTAGGCGATCACACCACACATAGATTTGAACTCATGATTTTATCATTTCTCTTTTGCGAAGACAAAACATTCGGCTTCAAATAGATGATGGTTACAAGCAGGTGTATTGAGATGCACGAGCCATGGGATTTTAGTTCGCGTGAGATTTTTCTTGAAAAGAACGTTACGCGATTGTGTAGCTGAGATATGACTACAGTCTTGAGGAAGAATAGCATCGGCTAAATGTCTGGGATTTAATCTCTAAAAGTGTCAAATGAAGGAAATATCTGAACAATGGTAAGTGAGAAGAGAACTGAGAACAAAATTTTGTTCAGCATAAATTTGTCCATAATGCAATGGTTTAGTACCAATGATTCCATTGACATTGATCTATGTAAATTATCATTTTTGTATTTTTTCCCCTATATCTTAAGATATAAAAATATAAACGTGTTTAATAATTATTTTATATTTTTATTCTTTATTTTTTATTATTGAAAAAAGAAATATACATGTGTTTGGTTAACAATTTAAAAATTTTGTTCAATAAAATTTAAATTTCAAAACATGATAATTTACCCAAAATTAATTTTTAAAATTAATATTCAAAATTATTAAATTATTTTAGAATTTTAGAATTTTTATATCTATTATGCATTTTTATAAGTTAAAAATAATAAACAATTGTAATTTTTACTAATGTTTTGAAAACAAAGAAACTATAATAAGAAATTAGAGGCCTCGTTTAATAACAATCTTACCTTTAATTTTCTGTTTATAAGAACTAAAAACTTTAAACAATGATTTCTTCATTTAGTTTTTCCACTATTATAAAACTCTTTTGCAATCTTAATTATATATTTTTTTAAAAATTATTTTTACTAAGCATAACTATGATTTTAAATGTTTTCAAAAAAGTAGATTATAAATAAATAAATAAATAAATTAACATAGTGTTATGTCTTTTTAAGGGTGACGATAAATATAACATTTATTAAAAATATGTTTAGCTATAACAATTTATTTGAACATATCAATCATTGATTACTTGATTGTTATGTAAATCAATAATCATTATGTGAAATGATAACTATTGTAATCCTTTTATCCTTCAAGGATATTCAATTTTACAAATTTATCAAGCTATTTTTTATGACACACATGTATTTATTCTCAATATCTCAAATTTTAATTATGACTATTTTTTTTCTTTCTATAATTCTTCTTGGTCTTTTTAATCCTGAAAAATAAAATAATGTTAATTATTGATTATTGATTTCCTCTCCAAAATTGTAGAGGATAAATTCATTATTTAGAAGTAAAAATTTAGTTTATTATGTAAATTATTATTTATATTTTAAAATAATTTTCACTAAATTATTCAATAATGAATAAAAAAATTACAAAAAAAAATAGATCTTATAAAAAGTGTTATTGTAAAATTTATTGAATTGTTTTAATTAATTACTAATAAAATGGTAATAATCAAATCAAAAAGAAGGCATTATAGTAAAGGCTTGAAATAAAATTGTGCAAGGTTGAAATATTGAAATTGAGGCTTAATGATAGTTTATAGATTTATTAAAAGTGAGAGGTATTAAATAAAAAAAATTCACTTTCCACACTTTTAGAATATAGGATAATAATAATAATAAGTAATAAAGATATAAAAGTATATATATAGATAGATAGATAGCTTTCATGATTTCTCACTCCCATATTTCTATTTTTTATGCAAAACTTAATTGCAAACATATTTGGTTTCAACTTCATAAACCAAATATGAAAATGAAAAAAAAAACCTCATAAAGTGAACAATTGACCATGCGAAGTAGAAGGAGAAATCGAGAGGGTGTCATCAGTCGCGGCGGTACCATCCCCGTCTGTTGGATGCGCTTCATCCCTGCCGGCGCCGTCTACGACCGGAGCACCGCCTTGAGGAGGGGCTAACATGCTGGCCCACTCTATCAGCTGGGCCCGGAGTCCAATAGCCCCGTGATATTGAATCGGGCTGAATTGCTCTCTGATATCCTCCAGCAACGCCTCTTTGATGGCATCCCCCCCAATTTCCATCCCGAGGAGCGTGGTTTGAGCGGACAACTCCACCGCCTTGGTCAATTCAGTCTGAAGGGCTCTGACTCTCTCTTTCAACGGGAGAAGTTCAACCACCTAAGAAGTCAAGGTGGCGATCTTCAGATTGGCAGCCGCCAACTCCTCCCCGACCTTCCGTGAAGACTCCTCACTCTGACGAAGATCATCTTCGGCCTTAGACTTCGCCTTAAGCTCGAGGTCTAGAAGCCGTTGGTTTTCTTTCCGCCTATCTTCGGCCAAGTCTATGAGATTCTTCATAGCGCTATTAGCTTCCCGAAGAGAGTCGTTCTCCTCCTTGACACTCCCGAGTTCAGCCGTCAGATCAAAAACCTCGGTTTTCAGTCCGGAAATCTCTACCTCAGTTTCTTGAAGGCGAGCCTTCAGTCGTATAGCCTCAGCAAGAGTAGAATCGAAATGGTCAGTCTGGTACTTGTCCAGTTCCTTTGTTAGCTCGACCATTTTGAGTCTAGATTGCGGCCCTTCGGCCTCAAGTTCTCCATATTCAGGGCCAGTTGGGCTGAAGCCTGGGCCCTCTGCCGAAAGAAAACGTAACAATGTTCAGGAAAATTAAGACTAAAAGATAAACAAGAAGAAAAAGACAAGGAAAACTATTCGGAGCAAATTCAGCACACTCACCAATAAAATATGATGACACATGTTCGAGTAAAAATAAAGAAGTAGTGAAGAGCAAGATCCGAGTAAAAATACTTACGACGCGCAATAGGCACAAATCCTTATGGAGGAGTCCATAATTTGGCGAAGGAGATCCAAGATTCCTGAGTAAATTCCTCCCAGTCAAAGGGACCCAACCTGTCGAGGAGATCGTACGTGAAAGTTCTTTTTCAGAAGCTGTCTTCGGAAGAAAGTCGACAACTGAAAAGAAAACACAAAAGTTACTGTGCAAACACAGTAACTAAGAGCGCAAAAAAGAAAAGGTGAAGATCTATCCCTTTACCGGTGTCCTCCCAAGAAGCAGGAAGAGTCTGACCCCCAGGAAAGATGAGACCACAGATAAAGAACCATTCTGGCTTCCAATCCTTGTTGCCCGTGGTTTGCTCGTCAACCAACAAAGACCCTGGCGGCTTTGGAGCACGAAGCACATCCTATCCTGGGTATTCGGGCGAATATTCTAGTAGTGGGAAATCATCCTAATGGTCGAGTCAATGTCTAAACCCGAGCACAAGAGCAAGACGGTAACCAAGGTTCTCAAGGTGTTCAACATAAGCTGACCTATGGCGATTTTAAACCCATAGAAGAGGTCGGCTAATAAAGAAAGAAGGGGAAACTGAACCCTACACTTAAAGAACATCGGGTAAAAGGCGGTCCATCCATCCCCCGGGGAAAGGTAAACCCGCTCCTATTTAGTTGGAAGCCTTATCTCAAACTCAGTGGGGATTTCATATTCTACCCTTCGTTTGTCAAAACGCTCTAGCGTCAATGTTGGCACCCAATGGGCAGAATTCTCTTCCTCTCGCACAGGTTTCGACCTAGACTTCTTCCTTTTCTTCTTCCCCACCTCTTCAGGAGTGGGCTAAGGGGAAGGAGGATCGGAAGGACCTACCGCACTACCAGTAACAATTAGAGCGGGGCCTTCCTGTAAAGACCCGACTTTTTAGAGTTTAAAACAAACACAATTAAAGCAGTGGAAGACTCAATAAATAACATTTATTGAAAATATGAAAATTCACAAAAATCAAATAAACATTTATTTAAAACAATAACTCCGGAGTTATAAAATTGAAAACAAATATCAATGAGACAATAATTTGTCCTCAAACAAACAAAACATTAAATATTAACCAAAAATCTCAAAATCCCATAATTCAGTTAAAACGATAAAACTCAATAATTCATTCATCAATAAGAACGAATAAATAAATATGTCATAAGTGATAGGTGGCTATCACGACATGAACCCCTCATCTTTGCTACATTATCAACCGCCACCTCTCGGTCCATTATTACATGGAAAAAAAATTATAGCACTGTGAAGCTAAAGCCAGTGAGAAAATGACTTAATCAAAGGTAAAGTCTTAAATAGTCTCTAACAACTTATACCAAGTCCCAAGCACTCAAACACTCTCCAATAACATCTAAGACACAAATCACTTAAATTTTAAGTCTCAACTCATTTACATGAATAGGCAATTCTCACTAATTCCATATTCAAGACCTTTAACCATCAATTCTACTTGGATCATCAATCCTTCCGTTTTCATAACCATAGTAAATATCCACACTTCTCATAATCTCATTCTCATACATGAATAGGCAACTCTAACTAGCTCCATATTCAAGGTAATACATAATAATTCTATTCATGAATAGGCAACACTACCGGGTTCCATAAACAAGACATAACTCATTATATTAACTCTAACTCAATCTCATGAGCTCAATTAATCCAATACATGAATAGGCAATTATCTCAAATTCCGTATTCTAGGTTTCTCGATAAAACTCACTTTACATTGATAGACAACTCTAACTAGTTTCATACCCAAGGCTTTCATTCACAAACTCCCATCATCGAAACTTAACATTCCGGATAACTAGAATCATTCTAAATTCACAAAGCAAATAATTTAACAAACAATACTAAGAAGACTGTCCCTCGGGACTACTAACACTTCCTAGTACCAGGGTATTAAATATCGACGATATGGGCGATATATTGATGGGTGTCGAAACCACCAAAAATAAATACTTACTCTCGTGATTTAGAATTTTGTAGTAGTGGTGAGTAAGGTCGATCTCCACAGGGAAAAGGGAATTAAATTAAAGTTAGTAAAAACGGGGGGTTTTGAATTGTGGAAATAAAACGGAAAATAAATTAAAAAAAAAAGAAATCAATAGAGAAAAGCTTCCAACTAAAGGTTTGATCTCAGTAATGATTCATGGATTTGATCATCGATTACTAAACATGCATTCCTAAATACTTCTCTAAATTGGTTGGAAGTCGTCAAAACCAATCAACAACTTATAAGTATTCTTCCTTAATTTTTCGATAGCCAAGATACGATCTAATGACTACTTCCCTAATTAACAGATAACCTTAGAATACGATAATAAGATTTAACCCATTAACAACATTAAGAAGAGAAGAACCCAATTCTAACTAACAAACACAGTACGACAGGTTCATTTAAGTTAGATCATAAATTCTCATAACATAAATCAAAAAGTGTCAATAATCAACTTATGCTATTATGCTACTTGTATTAGAAATAATTAAACAATTACGGATTCAATCATTCTAACTAGCAATATGAAAATCAATCAATGAACAAGTGGCCAATTTGAACAAGAATTAATCAACAATAAAATATGCGAAGAGAAATTACGAATAAAGAGAAAATAGGAATTAAATTGAAGAACAAAACCTCACAAAATCATAAATCAAACCTCGATAATCCTTTAGTTGGAATAAATAAACTAGCTAGAAAACATAACTAAAATAGTCTAAAAGTCCCAAAGAAATTAGGGGAAGAAGAGATTTTTAATTAGGGTACAATTGGGGCTTTAAATAGGACAAAAAAATGCTAAAAACGGATAAAATATCATCAAAATCTGCTCTAATCTCTTCACAAGCCGTCGGAGCCGCCTTCTGGAGCCGTGGAGCCGCGCCAGCTGTTGAGCCACCGCCTCTCGCTGTCTCTGAAGCCGAACGCGAGCCGCGAACCGAGCCGGAGCCGCGTCTGAAGCCGGATTCGCTGGTCCCTCTTTGTGTATAAGGGGCGACGTGTCGCCACTCACGGAGCGACACGTCACTCCGCTTCTTTGCTGCCAGCAATGGCGCTGACGTCATCGTGACGTCAGCGCCCACTATCTCCTTCACACCGCTGACGTCAGCACCAGCAGAAAACAATTTTTAATTATTTTCTCGTCGCCGCGGCGACGGGTCTCACCGCCGCTGCGCCCACTCTCGAGTTTTTTGGCCCGGATTTCGATTTTGGTCACCGTCGCGGCCATGGATCCCACCGCCGCGGCGGTGGGTCTTTTTCAATAATAAAATGGGCATAACTTCTTCGTTTTAAGTCCGAATTGAGCGCCGTTTTCGCCTATGTTCATGAAATTCAACGATTAATAATATTATGGACATTTCAATCAATTAACACTCATATTTTAATTATTTTGGAGATCAAACCACTTATAAACACGCATAAATTACGAGTTATCATATATCGCTCGATATTTCGCCAAATCAGACCTTCGACATATGAAAGGGGGGGTAAAAATTATTTTCATGAGAGTCGATGATATATTGGCGATGTCATCAAATAATTGTATATCGAACGACTTATCATTCATTTATCTTTGAGATATCGCTCGCAGATATAAAAAAATTATTTTAACTTAAAAATCGGCTCGTAGTTCACTGAATTCGGCCCAATTGCACGTAGCAATACCTTTTGCCACTACTCTACGCCTAACAGGAGGATCATTTTATAGTTTTACAAGATCCTTTGATTTTTAGAGCTTATAGATGTGGGAATGCTTCAGCCCTTTAAAACTTATTTATGCCTTTCAAATTTTCAATTGATGTGGGATTGCCAATTATATAACCTCTTTTTCTTTCCAGCTTGCAAAAATAATATTTTGATGGGTTTTCAATTTTAGGCAAGGTGGATCAAAATCGATTAGGGAAAAGGCTTTCGATTAGGAATTGGAAAGTGATGGAAGTTAGGTTTCAAGGATGGGTTCTTGAGTTCAGAAATTCAAACACTAACTCAAATTTCCAGAATTTAAATGATAAATAAAACTATCCAAAACACTTACCCAACGATAGAAATTCAAGGAATCAACCTTCAATCTTCACCCAACAATTAGTCACGTTCCAAACGATCACCTACCAATCAAAATTTGACGAAGAACATCAATTTAGGAACCCTAGGGGTGGCGGCATCATGGGGAAATCAAGAGGAGAAGAAAATTTTGCCTTTTGATTAGATGAGAATTCTCCAATCACTCCAAATTCAAGATCACACCTCGAATCGTTACCCAAACGACGAAGAATAGAACAAAATTCTCCGGCTTTCTCCAAGGGGGGAGGCAGCGACGTGAGACGGAGAGAAGAGAGTCTAAAAATTTGAGAATAACAAATGAGAAGTCATCTTAGGTTAGAAATCTTGAGTTGCCATATTTACAAAACTACCACTCACCTTAAAACGTCTATATCTTGATCACCGGGTCTCAGAACGAAAAACCATCAGTTGCGTTGGAATCATGACATGGAGACGATCAATTTTATGTCAAAATATTAATCAAATCATAAGGTTCAAATTTTGAGGTTTTCAAGAAAAATACCATAATGCCCTTTTTAAAAGAACACGATATTTCTGTTCCAATTAATCGATCAAGCCTGATTAATATTATTTAAAAATAATAATATTGATTTTAATTACCTCGTAACGGGGTGTTACACTTCCCCTGCCAAAGAAACAGCAACGAGAGACATAGGCCTCGATTTGGCCCTTTTCCCTTTTGAGGAAGTTTTCTTCTTCTTCCTCGCTGCTGCAACGATTGGTTCAGATAATGGTGCCCATGAGAAACCTCCCCCTTCCAAGCAAAGAGAGACAAAAGAGACCACATTCTCAGCATCCAACGTTGCGTCAAACTCTGAAAGAAATCCTATCCCACTCAAGAAGGAAGGAAATTCCTGTCAGGTGGGGATGGGTTATCCACAATGGGCTCGTTTCCCTCAAGCTCAGCCCTAGACGAAGGACCAGAACCAGACCCTAAAGTAGAAAGAGAAGGAGGAATGACGGCGACCCCAGATTCAACCCTATTTCTCTTAAAAACCCTACCATCTAAATCATCGTCATTCACCACAACCTGACGGGTTCTAGGACCCTTAACCACGGGAGTTTCTCCAGAACTATCCATGATAGATGACACAAAATGAAGAAGAGGAGGCGAAGAGACTAACCTTGAATCGAAACTGGGAAAACCTTGAAGAATAGAGCGTCACAGACAGAGAGTTTTTTTGCGATTCAAAGTCTCAGACGGCTTTCGTAACTCAAATGGCAAACGAGCCTTCAATTCAGGGAAGACACGCTATTTAAAGGAGGAGACACGCGTCAAATAATCGCGACACAAGGGAGAAGTCATGACGATCCGCATTTGCGAAGAGGCTGTTGGGATCAGGTTCGATTACAAGGCCCAAACGGTCTATTTTCTGACGAGTCATGTTCCTCCGAGCAAAGGAGTTGATGAAAGGCCACACGAAGCGTCACGTTGTCAATCCGAGCACACTCTATTCCCCACACTGGACTTTCCAATCCGGAAAATAAGGGAAAACTATAAAGGGTAAAAATAGCCCTCGTATGGGCCGAGTATATCAGGTCGATCCACACGGGTTCAGGCCCATCGAGATTATAGCTTGGGGGAACTACTTCCCATCGGGCCATTAGAAGATCTATAAAGCCTAGTCCTGAACTAGCTCTGTCAAGATGTCCACGATCAAGAGACTATAAAAGGTTCTTTAACCTATCAAATCAAGTAAGTGCACAAATCCCTAACCCTACATTTTGTCTTGCGGCGCACTCTACCTTCTCCACCAACTTTCACCTAACTTGATCGTCGGAGGGTCTTTGGCCGGTACTACACCGGTGCCCTTCTGATCACTCTTTATCCGTTTCAGGTAGCAGAGCTAGCAAGAACCCAACACGTGTCCACACGTGCTCAATTGTGTGTGGGAAATATCCCATACAATAATGAATAAAAAAATTTACAAAAAAATGATTTTATAAAAAAAATTATTGTAAATTTTATTGAATTGTTTTAATTAATTACTAATAAAATGGTAATAATCAAATAAAAAAAGGCATTATATTAAAGGCTTGAAATAAAATTATGCAAGGTTGAAATATTGAAATTGAGGCTTAATTATAGTTTATAGATTTATTAAAAGTGAGAGGTATTAATTTTTTAAAAAAAAACTTTTGCTATCCACACTTTTAGAATATAGTATAATAATAATAAGTATAATATAAAGATATAGATAGATAAATGTAAATATAGATAGCTTTCATGATTTCTCACTCCCATGTTTCTATTTGTTTATGCAAAAGTTAATTGGAAACATATTCCGTTTCAACTTCATAAACCAAATATGAAAGAAAGAAAGAAAGGGAAAAAGAAAAAAAAAAGTGAACAATAAACCGTATTGTACAATTTTTAAATTAAAAAAAAATCCATTTATAATTTCCTAATCCTCCTGTCTCATTCAAATTACATTATCAAAAATTTAAAACGCTTAAAATTAATTTTAACGTTCAACTCTCTATATCTCTCTCTAAATTCAACGTTGAAT
The DNA here is from genome assembly GCA_028015215.1 of Gynostemma pentaphyllum. NCBI lineage: Eukaryota > Viridiplantae > Streptophyta > Magnoliopsida > Cucurbitales > Cucurbitaceae > Gynostemma > Gynostemma pentaphyllum. The sequence continues at coordinate 22,353,818 of CM051355.1, forward strand.
TCCGTCTCATTGAATTTTCTTGTTAAGTTTAACATTAAATTTTCTCTCTTCAACTAAATATGTTTAAATTTCTATTTAATATTGAATTGTCTCTCTAATTAAGTTTAAGTTTCTGCTTAACATTAATTTCTGGAATTAAGTTTAGCATTAAACTCTTGAGAGGCGTAGAGAACGAGAATTTAAAACGTTTAGAATTGATAGTTTTTTAGGTGCTAGAAAAAAAGTAAGACATTTATTTGAAATCTACACAATTATTAATAATTCGATTTTTCCAGAGACTTTTAATCAAAGCCTCCATTGATTTTTGTTTGGTAAATTGTTTAAATTAAGATATCTTTTGATTTACACCATAGTTATCTTTTCCTTATTTGATTTTTTTATTTTATTTCTTAATTTAATAAATTAATAATTATTCACCAAAGCCCAGAAAGTGTAAAGCTTGGAAAGGCAATATATCACTTGTTGTCTTATTTTTGCCATCTTAATTTATTTTTTTTATTTCTATTGAAATTTGAAATTCAGATTTTTTTTTCATGGGGAATCGTTAATAACGTGCTAGTTGCTAAAAAAGGCAGCAAAGTGATGAGAAATTGAAGAAAGGCTTCGTTTTGAGGGTGGACTTTGATTTTGGAAGCATCAATTTTGGTGGAAAAAGAATCAATTAAGGTAAATAATTAAATTGAGTTTTTTTTTTTTTGGGTGTGAATTTAAACTGATTTTCTAATGAATTTGAGTGAATTGTTGTTGAATAAAGATAATTGGCCAAAAAAAAGCAAATGTTTTGATTTGGAATTGAAGAAGAATTGCTCATGGAGAAGAAGAAATCATCATCTGTTTCAGATATTGGAGCATGGGGTATGAATATTATCAGCTCAGTGGGCATTATCATGGCCAATAAGCAGCTTATGTCTCAAAGTGGCTTTGCCTTTTCCTTTGGTATGTTTCTCAATTCTCCTCTTCTCTCATAGTCAACTAATAGTGTTGTAGGTTATCCCGTGACATTAGTCGAGGTGTGCGTAAGCTGGTCTTGACACTCACGGACAACCCCGTATCTTTATTTTTGAAAAAAAGAGACATTGTTTAATGTTCAACTGCATTGAACTATGACATGAGGTGGTTCTGTTTGGATACTATTTTCAAAACCGGTTTTCTGTTTTTCTGAACAAAAATTCAAACATGTTTGGAGGGCTGTTTTTTAAAAGTTGTTCTCTACGGATGATTTTTTTTTTTTTTTTTTTTGGGAACAATCAGATGTGTTTTTCCTTTAAAATCGTTGATTAGTGAATAGTGACTCTAAAGATATTTTTAAAAATTAACTATTGAAAAAACGTCATAAAGCTGTTTTGAAAACCAAAGATACATTTACTCTTGAAATAATCATCCAAATGGGGCAAGTATTTTTTGACTGAATGAAGTAGTTTAGCTCTTTATGATATATTAGGTATATAATTATGATACTCAGGTTGGTAATCGATCATAAAGTTAAATGTCTTAGATGAACGATCGACTCGAAAATGATTATCACATTGGGTGTGTGAGTTCAGGCTGCAATAGTCAATGTATCCCTTTCATTTTTTTTCATCAATTAGTTGTTTAGTCTAAGGTTTTTCTCTTCTTGTGTTTCAGCAACAACTTTAACTGGATTTCACTTCTTAGTTACTGCATTGGTTGGTTGGGTTTCAAATGCCTCGGGCTATTCGGAATCCAAGTCTATTCCCTTCTGGGAGCTTCTTTGGTTCTCACTTGTAGCCAATACATCGATTGCAGCTATGAACTTCAGCCTCATGTTAAACTCTGTTGGATTTTATCAGGTTTATTCCCTTGCCCCCTTTTCTTTATTATTATAGTCACCATCAACGATAACTGATTTTTGTCGACTTTTTTTGTGCTTGCAGATATCAAAGCTTAGCATGATACCTGTGGTTTGTGTAATGGAGTGGATTCTTCATGGAAAACACTATTCAAGGGAAGTCAAGACGGCTGTAATCGTGGTGGTTGTCGGGGTCGGAGTCTGTACAGTGACCGATGTGAAAGTTAACGCCAAAGGTTTTCTTTGTGCCTTGGTAGCAGTCTTGGGCACATCACTGCAACAAATTGTAAGCAGTCTTGTGCCTTAATTTCGTAAACAAACACTTACAAATCACAAGCTGTTGTTTAATTTGTTTTTGCATTTGTTAAACAGTCTATAGGTTCATTACAGAAGAAGTACTCAATCGGCTCATTCGAATTGTTAAGCAAGACGGCTCCCATACAAGCTCTTTCCCTTCTCACAGTTGGTCCATTCATTGACTACTACCTTACTGGCCAAGTTCTAACAAAATACAGCTACACTTTTGGTGCATTTGTAAGTCATACCGACCCCTCTTCGAATCTCTTACGTTCTTTGGGCACATAAGTAAGTTCTAATATAAATCTATGAAACATATGGGCGGAAAAAATTGTTGCAGTTTTTCATACTACTATCATGCTCCCTAGCTGTTTTCTGCAACACTAGCCAATATCTCTGCATCGGGCGCTTCTCGGCTGTGTCGTTCCAGGTTTTAGGCCATATGAAAACGGTATGCGTATTGACATTAGGGTGGCTGCTGTTTGATTCAGAGCTGACATTCAAAAACATATCCGGAATGGCGGTTGCTATCATTGGAATGTTGGTGTATAGCTGGGCTGTTGAGGTTGAGAAGGAAGCTAATGCCAAGGTCATCCCTCTAACAAAGAGCCATCTTTCAGATGAGGATTTGATGCTGTTGAAGGAAGGGATTGAAGAGACTAGTTTGAAAGATGAAGAGCTAGGTGAACTTCCAAAACCAAATTGATATATGTATTTTTTTTTTCTCTCTTTTTCCAAAAGGGGCAACATTGAGCATATATGGTAATTTTGGTAATGCACACCCACCAAGGTGAATCTATTTTTTTTTTAATAATAATTATAATATAAATATGTTTAGAATGTTGACTAGATTTATTAGGAATGTTTATACAATTTGTTTCTTATTCTTTTTTAAAATAATAAATTGGACGTTTCATTGATGTATGAAATGATACAAAAAGGCCTACCACAAAATTACAAAATCGTTTTTCAGTTGGCTTCTATAATAGAAGTAGAATAGTTACAAGAAGAATTATAATTTATATCTCTAACGGGGATATTGAAAATAGAAAACTCTTAAAAATCATTGTAGTTAACAAAAATTCTCCTATTGTGTTTAAATCAAGTCAAATATTCTAGTTGATCATATTATGACTGATTAAAATATTTGAGAATAAAGAAGAAGATGACATTTAAACTTCACTTTAATTTTCAATACAGGATTTTTCTTGATACTACAAACTCAAATTAACATACCAATGTTTTCTCCATTCTCCACATGGTTAGAGAATTATGCTTGAATTAGATGGAACATAATAAGAGATTTTTTAGAATAATAAAAAATCGTGAATAGATTTGCGTTCTCAATGCGTCTGTGTCGGGTAAATACTTTTATAACTACTCTCCTTCTATTATTGTCGTTGGTTTAAAAAAAAACACAAAATGGAAGGCACTCACATAAAACAAATATGTTTCTTTGATTGATGTCATTTACTGGAAAAAGAGTATTGCTCTATTTCACCCAATCAAATTCACTTGCCCATGCTGTATTCCACCTGATCCACTTTTTTTTTTTTTTTAGATTACATCAAAATGGGGAGGGGGGACTCGAACCTTCGACCTCAAAGAAAAGGGAGTATATGCCAAACCAATTGAGCTATGCTCATGTTGGCACCTGATCCACTTAATGAAAGAAGGGAACCACAAATTTCTAACAGAAATTTCATTCTACATATGAAAATATCTAAAATCTAAGTTCACAAAATGAGTTATCTTAGTTTAGATAGACAGTAAAAAAATGTTTTAAATAAAGAGGGACTGTAAAATAAATATTTAAAAAATGTGAGTTTTGACATGTGGAGCAGCCTTTTACTCAAATATATGATATGTATTAAGTATTAACTTTAGACAAACAAGAAAGACTCATCTCGCACATAATTTTAACGTGAATTGATAAATTAATATATTGATAAATTTAATGAATCATAATAAAAAATATATATATATTATTTGGGATAGTTGAATATCACGTATGGTAGATACAGTTTAAGAATGGTTGTAGGTAACACACCTCTATAGAATACTTTAAAAAATTTGGGATACATATTTATTTTACATCCATCAAAAGTTTCAATTCTATAAAAAAACAATCGAATTTTTTTAACATATAATATATTTATAGAATAAGTGATTATTAACAATGTGTCAAATCCATAATTTACACCAATTTATTAAAAAAATCAATTATTATTAATGAAATTGTTTTAACTAAATATCAGAGGACGAGTAAACAATAATCACGACAACCACTAGTTAACATAATAAAATTTATACATAATTTTAAATAGTAATATATTTATAAATATTATATCAAATTCGGTACCAGTCAAATTTCTTATAGAGAGAAAGCACGAGCCGTTAATTTCGTTGGTCAATCGATTTGCCACAAACAGTCAAACTTATCCACTCAAAGATTGTACGGACAACTACACTGCGTATCAGAGAATCAACAAATTTGAGAAAGAACTGTATTCGATCGAGACGAAGATAATGGAAGCCTTGGAATTGGCAGGATTCAGGATAGGGTTTAACATTTCTCATCATCATCATCATCATCATTCTCGTTTTCTCCCTCTCTCTTCCCCTTCTTCATCTCTCTGCAACAAATTAGCATCTTCCTCAATCGACGCCATTAACCCTACTTCTAATGGAATCTTCGGTAATAGCAGTTATGCCAATTTGTATCGCCAATTTCATTCATCTCTTCGCTCTTCGCAGATTAGGTTTCGTTTCAGGTCTCTTTCTGCTCTTCCTGAAAGTGGAGAATCTGATTCCTCTGTTAGCAGCGATGATCAAGGCGAAGGTTTCTCATCGGAAACACTTGAAGAGGAAGAGGAAGAGGAAGGAGAAGGTTTTCTTTATGGCATTGGTAGTTCAACTATAGTTTCATCGTGTTTCGTTGGTCTTCTTACAGGCATCGGTGTTGTTCTCTTCAATATCGCAGTACTTCGTAATTCGTATACTTCATTTTTCTTCAATTTTTAAATTTTGATATACTGAATTGTCTGATAACATTCATAGTTTCGGTTAATTTATTGTGATTTTTGAATGAATGTAAGGTACATGAGATTCGTGATTTTTTCTGGGATGGAATTCCTAATAGAGGTGCGTCATGGTTAAGAGAAATGCCCGTTGAAGATATTTGGAAACGAGTTATATTGGTTCCTGCTTGTGGGGGTTTTATTGTCAGCATTTTGACTCTACTTAAAGATGCTACTGATTTGCGAGAGGATCAAACGGAAGGTGATGGTTCTCTTGCGAAATTTGGACTCCCAGTTTTGATTTCTAATAATTTCAAAGCGGCATTGCAACCGTTTCTTAAGGCTGTTTCTGCTTCTGTAACCCTTGGAACTGGAAACTCTTTGGGCCCCGAAGGTCCTAGTGTCGACATTGGCACATCAGTTGGCAAGGGTATTTCTACTGTGTTTAACAAGAATTCTGGAACAAGGCTTTCTTTGATAGCTGCAGGATCAGCTGCTGGAATCTCATCTGGTTGGTTTCTCTCTCTGATATGAGCTTTCGTTAGTTGATTGATAAATCGATTGGTTAAATTTTTTTATACGATTAAGTTTGCATTGTCTCCGTATGTGATATGTGGCTATATTGATTAACCTTAAATGTAATGAATGGTAAGCATTTATTTTTTTAAATGTTTGGACGTCTGTCTCGCATTTTGTTCATGAAATACATTTGTCATGCATCTATCTTCTTACACGGTCTTCTCTTATATAGTGAATGTGTGCTAGAAATCCTTTTAGATTTCATCTACTGAAGCTACTCGTCTGTTTTCACAGGGTTTAATGCTGCAGTTGCTGGTTGTTTCTTTGCTGTAGAGTCAGTACTATGGCCATCGCCAGCAGATTCAACTCGTTCTCTCACAAACACCACTTCAATGGTTATATTAAGTGCTGTGATAGCTTCTGTAGTTTCACAAGTTGGTCTTGGATTTCAACCAGCATTCAAGGTCCCAGAATATGATTTCCGCTCACCAAGTGGTAAACTAATAGTTTCAGTTGAAAACCACACGCTGTCACACAAAATAACTACCTGTCTTTCTCTTTAGGGTTTAAGGTTTATATTTGTCAACCAAGTTTCTATAAGAGTTATTTAACACGTTTTCAGAGCTTCCGCTATATCTGATGTTGGGTGTCCTCTGCGGTTTGGTATCATTGAGCTTTTCTAGGTGCACATCATATATGCTTGCGGCTGTCGACAAGTTTCACATGGACTTTGGTATACCAAGGGCCTTGTTTCCCATTCTAGGTGGTTTCACTACAGGACTGATAGCCTTGGCATATCCTGAAATTCTGTATTGGGGCTTTGAAAACGTTGATCTTTTGTTGGAATCTCGGCCATTTGTGAAAAGCCTCTCTGCTGATTTATTAGCCCAGCTTGTTGTCGTCAAGATATTAGCCACCTCTTTGTGCAGGGCATCTGGACTAGTGGGAGGCTATTATGCACCCTCCTTATTTATTGGTGCAGCAACAGGAATGGCATACGGGAAATTCATTAGCATTGCAGTTTCCCAGTCCAACATTGGAATTGACATCTCCTTTCTTGAAGTGGCGTCACCACAAGCATATGGATTGGTACAGTTCTATATCATTTTATTCCACAAATCTAAAAATACATCTAGGTTGGTGAACAATCCCCTAGTTGCACATCCTTTCTGAAATTACTGGGAACTGAGATTTTTTTATGACGTTCCAGAATATAATTAGTTGTTAAGAGTTTTCTTTTAAAATCATAAGGATAGGGTCGTGACACATAACATGGTACCCTTTTGGATTTTTCTACTTTTCTTCTGGTAATTCCTTCCAAGTGCTTGTATTTATTTGCTATTCTCAGTCTTCCACTGATGAGGCTATTTTGAACTTGGAAAATCTACGTAATCAGTATTCCATGAGACTAACTCGAGATTCTTGTGTTTGTGCATAGGGTGTTTGAAGAGTTGTAAATCTTAAATTCCTCTGCTAAGATCTGTAAAAAGGAATAAATAATTAATGGAAAAGGAAGGGGAAAAAAGTGACATCATAATTTAACTTTGGATTAAAATGATTTTTAAAATTAATTTACGATAATTAAATGTTACCAAACAGTACCATCTAAATATCTTCAAGTCTTTTTGTTGGATTTTCATGCCAAATAAACATACGGTCCTGAAATTTCATTAGACAACAAAAAGACTTGAAGATATTTAGATGGTACTGTTTGGTAACATTTAATTATCGTAAATAAGTTCAAATATTTTATTGTGTTAGTTCATTCAGATTAAGAACTGTCTAGTCTGAATACTTTGCACAATCCATCTGAGTATTCTTTAGTTTTCTTTTTCCTGCATTTTTCTGTTAACTAGCAGCTGCAACGAATATTAAAAACAACTGCTTTAATTGCAGGTTGGAATGGCTGCTACTCTTGCAGGGGTCTGTCAGGTACCTCTCACTGCTGTTTTGTTGCTTTTTGAGTTGACACAGGACTATCGAATTGTTCTTCCTTTACTTGGAGCTGTGGGGGTATCTTCGTGGATAACATCTGGGCAGAAAAGGAGAGGAAATTCCCAGAAGACAGAGAAAGTTCAGCAAGGAAATTTTCTTATTCCACAATCTAAAACATATGATTATAATGTGAATGGGCTATCTTCCAGCAATGCAATTGATGGAAAGGCAACTGACCCAAATGATCTCTGTGAAATTGAAAGCTCACTTTGTGCATATGATTCTGACTACGAAGCTGTAGAGTTAGAGAGGAAAATATCTGTGTCAGAAGCCATGACAACAAGATATGTTACCGTCTTCTTGAGCACTTTCCTTGTGGAAGCAGTAAATCTCATGCTTGCGAAGAAACAATCCTGTGCAGTGATTGTGGACGAAGAGAATACTTTGATTGGCATATTGGAGCTTAAAGACATTCAGAAGTTGAGCAAAAATACAAGCCCAACAAGCGAAAGATTAAAGGTGAGATGCTTTTTTTTATCAAGTCCTGCAACTTTGCTGAAAACTCATTTAGAAGTCATAAATAGGAATGAGAATAATTTAAGTGGGTTCAAGTCCATCGTAGTGAGGGCTTTATAAGTGGCCAAAATTGACCGGATCAGAAGAACAATATGAGCAGCCATGGCTACTTAAAGCCAATCAAAAGCAATCAAGTGGTCAAATTATTTTTTTTTATATTTTTTTTTCTCTTCTAGCAGCCACTTGGCTGCTTTTGATTGGTGGCTTTAAGTAGTTAATGAGATGCCAAGTATTATTCGGATCGGAAAGGTGTTTATTTTATTCTCTCTTTTTTTCGTACAGTTGGAAAAATGTTTTTGAATTTTAATTGAGTACTTGACACAGACAATCTTTAGAATGACAGTTTTTGCAGCTATAGTTTAAGGTAGTGTTAGGTGAGCGGGAATAGAAGTGTATAGTTTGGAATTGTTATGGGAATGGGTAAATTCGGGATGAGATAGATACATGTGCTTGGATTGTATATGAATGAGAATGGATATTGAAAATAATATTAGTGTATGAAATGAGATGTCAATCTCACAAATAAACATGGTCATACATGTATCAACCAAACTTTGTAATGAATTTTACAAACCCATTCGCACCTATCAAACAACCCTTAAAAGTGATCCGAGTTTAAAGAAATTTGTCCCTATTTTGAACCTCTAAAACTGAAAGCTTGACAGATATTTGTTCTTTTAAGCATCCATTCTGTACTGAGACTTGATGACTTATTTTTTTGGACAGGAACTATTAGTTTCTGAAATTTGCTCACTGGACGCGGAAATGTGTCAAGTACCATGGACAGCTACTCCCAGTATGGATGTTCTTGCGGCTCGGATGATTATGAATAAGCTTGGTTTGACCCAAGTTCCAGTTGTTAAAGATCACATGGGCTACCTAGTGGGTCTTTTGGACTCGCAATGTATTGATCTAACTTGCAGGTAAGATTTTCAGACTTCTAATTTTTTTATCAATCGTCTATTTTGCAATTTGGGACAAGCGCACATGAAGGTGGTGATTATGGTGAATGTGAAATTAACCCTTTTTTCCCCGTCATGGAGCATCTATTAGTTTACTATATTCATTTACTAATCTGTAATTTGTTTAGATATGCAAATCTACTTTAATTGCCTTCTTTGTTTAAAGTATAATGCTTGATCTAATCAAAACATGTCACATTAGCATAAAACTGGCAGAAGATTGTATTATTTAGTATCCTCTTCGTGATTTATGATTTTCACCGTTGGTGGGTGTAGAATCCTTGCAACTAGAGAATCTCTTGGCTGATGGTTTACAATTGAGACTCAAAACAACTGGACCACAAAGCTACGGCGCCGTTTAAGATCGATCTTCTTCAACAGATTGCCATCACTAGTCAAGCTGCCACGCAGAGAGAAGGCCAACCAAATCACATTATTGGTTACTTAAAACTTACACAGGCAAATCCCTCATTCTTTATGCAGTTACTTTTTTTCTTCTTCTTTATTCATTTTAGAATTCTGGACTTCTAATATTATTACTTCACACAACATGATATGTTGAACTTGATCATTGAAAGGCGAGCATTGCACTGCCTCGGCTTCCTTCGAGTTTGAAAGTCATCATCAAGAGAGCTTATAAAGAATTACTTACAAGATAGATTCTAAGCAGCCCCATAGTTCATATGCTGTGGAGTTTTTCTGATTTGATGTATGTAATAGTGGGAATCCAAAAAAAAAAACAGTTCCTGAAATCCATTCGTTTAAACGATAATATTTGTTGACCTATCATAATGCAAAACGTGTAACTAATTTTTTTTTACTCGCAACGTAAATTCAGATTTATCATTCTATTGATTCAAATCCCCATTGTGAATTAGAATTAGAACACATGGAAACAGACTTGGGTGAAAACGGCATGAATCATTCATTTCTCTAGGGGTAATAACTTCCCTACAAAATACAGTAACCTCTACACCCTCCAACATGGTAATTTACCAGGAAACCTCAGTAGAAATACCATGCAGGGAGTAAATTAGTTTTTCCATCATAACTCCTGAATTTGTACAAGAATAGTCTGGGCAAAACAGGATTTTCATAACTTACTTCTCATTCTTGGGCCGTAAATACGAAGTCAAGAAATTTGTGCAACAAAAAAGGTCAAATATCATCTCTATTTACTTCAGTCAGTTCTTGCATTCGATCCTTCCCGACTATGGGAACATCTGATCATTTTGCTTGCTGGCTTCTTCAAGTTTTACGCCAGGCTCCTCGATTTTTAAAGAACCTATATCTAAAGCCTGCAAAAGCAATTCAAACATATAACAAATGAGAACACGAGCGGCAAGTCACTTTATGTAAGAGTAACATAAAGTAGTATAAGTAATTGAAGAGACAAAAATAAAAGATATCATTTTAAACAGTTTATTACATTGAAAATAAAGGAAAACAAATTTAAAGAATGAGTTAGCAAAATAATTTTTAAATACATTTGTTTAAAAAAAATCTACCCAAACAGCATCTCCTAGTATTTTGCAATGTTGAAAATTTTCACCTTTGTGCATGAAGTCTCAGCTGCTGGTTTTTCTAAAACCCTTGCACTCTCGGGATTAACATCCTAGAAAATGTTGAACAGCCATGAATGGATTAAAATGCATTCGGAAGATATAACATTATGCATCTCAAGATTTTGAACCATTTACTGAGAAAAGTGAAGCTACAATTTAAACTTTGAACAGGGGTGAAATGGAACATATAATCTTAGAAGAGGTTATAGAATTAACAAATAGCTGGGCTGATCCTTTTATATATTTCATATTATTAATGAAATAGTTTCTTATCCGGAAAAAAAAGAAAAAAAATGGCAAATAGCCAACTGAGGAAAAATATTGAGCATACAAAAGTGTTCTTGAGAAGCAAGTCAACAATGGTTGGAATCATTACCCTGACCAATAGTAGCTTAAAACAGGAACATTTGCATGGAAAGAACAGAAATAAGCATCCCATATTTAATCTAAAGCATACCTGATCTTTGATCTCAGACTCGACCATTTCTTTTTTCACTCTGCCTGTTGTAGGTTTTCTGTGCAAACAGAAAGTGAGAAGCATGAAGTTAGGATACAAGAGATTGTGGGGAAAGAAAAAGGTTAAGTGTAATACCGCTCTTCATCAACATCCATGTCAGAGTCTGGATCCCATCTCCCATCTCTATCATCCTGGTCTTCATCCGCCTGAAGAGTGAAGATTATTTAATAGTTAGAGAACCAAGAGAGTTGATTACCAATGAATAAATTTACGAAGTCATGAAATTGTTTCTTATTAAAAAAATATATATACATTCAGTAGGTTCCCTAGCAAGATCTGATTCCAAGGGATCAACCAATAAAAGAGGGAAGAGGGAAAAGGGAAAGATTTTGCAGCTTGCGAGTATTAACTTCTCTCACATTACCACTGGATTGCCAATTTAAAGATGTCATCTTTCGATAAATATATCATCACCAAGCCTGGGGGACAAGCAACACCACACACACTAACACACATAAAATTTGTTCTGTAAGGAGCTGAAAGCCATCAGCAAACAACATACATGCTGACTGAGAGACGCAGGGAAAAATACTACAAACACATTTGACATAAAATACTTGTATAAATATAGCATAATTAAAGATTTTTATTTTATTCTTGATTCAAACTTCATGAACAATACTTTTTCTCCATTCATTACTCCCAAACCGTTCCACTTCTCAATCTTCAATAGATATGAAATTGGTGACTTGATCGTATACTTATATCTCATGTTGCCTAGGGGAGTATGAATCATGGCCTCTTGGTTAAGTCCAAAGGTATTTAAGGAAATACATTTAACTTTAGATTTTTAAAAGGTCAATGCATTACTAATGAGTTAGATGATATGATAATTGTGAGCTGTATCATAGAGAAATAATTTATAAAGCTAGTAACTATATCTTGATTCTTGAGGGTTGAGATCAATGAATTACCTCATGTTTAAAAAAGTCATACCAGATGTTATTATGAACATGAAAACCAACCAAAAATGCACAATTTAAATGAGAAAACTAATTAAACAATTTTATTTATTTTAACCCACCTCTGGGAGTTCAGTATCGGGAGGTCTTTCTTGAAACGGAACACTGGGTGCATGCTGAAGCCTTGAGAGGTATTCAAGCAGTTTTCCTTGGATTTCTTCCAACATCAGATGTGAATTTTTGTTCTCCATATTACTGGGAGCAACATGCAGAGTGTAATCAGGACCAAAATACTCGTAATACTCATGTGGTGGCATTTTGTCATCAACTTCCATTCCAAGTGCGACTCCTGTCTGCCTTACATGTGACAGATTAAGGTCAAAAAGCTAGTCAAAAAATTAATATAGATATGAGAAAGAAAAATTTAATGAAGAAAAAAAAAAGCTAGCAACAAAGGACGATGTATCTTCAAAAAATTCTTCAAACTCCACCTCTTGCATGCTCCAAGAAGCACTTGAAAGTTGAAACTAACCAACAATAACACACACACACACACCATGAAGAGAGTGAAATCTCCACATGAATTTCGTTGTAATTTGGAATGGATAGAAATGGAATATCTAGAAAGTTAAGGAAACTATTGGCCAGAAAATTGAATACAAGTGCTCTGAAAATAAGGCAAGGAAAAATTTAAGAATGAATATCCGTTGAAATTGAGTTGACCAGTGCCATTTAAGACTAAAGAGAAGAAAACTCTTAAATTGTGAAGACATAAGACACATAAATCGTATGCTTGATTTGTCATGGATATGTAACGAGATGTTTCCATAACATGCCCCTTCCTCTTTTACAGAATATCCCAAGGACATATCATAGCTATGATTGATTATGTTATATCATTTCATTCACTCATCATGAACTAATAACATCTAGTGCACCACTTACCAAAGATCCTTATTGAGATTGAGATACACATGAAACAAAAAATACTAACTCAAACCAAAATCATTATTTTGAAAACAAAAATTTTACCTCATAACACCAGCAGCGAGCAACATTTCGAATGGTATAGCCGCCACCACCAAGAAGCAATAAAGGCACATTGAATGACCTCATATATCTGACACACTCTGCATGACCTTTTATGGAAAGATTAAAGCATCCTAGCCTATCACCAGAAAGAGAGTCTGCACCACATTGGAGAACAACAGCACCTGGTTTAAAAACTTCCATGACTTTTCCTATAATGGGTTTGAACAAGAAATGGTAGCTCTCGTCATCAATTCCATCGTCCAATGGAACATTAAGGGAGTAGTACTTTCCTTTTCCATATCCAGTGTCTCTTATATCACCTGTACCAGGAAAATAATCTCCAAACTTATGGAATGATACAGTCATGACCCTGTCAGTTGTGTAAAAAGCCTCTTCTACACCATCTCCATGGTGGATGTCAATGTCAACATATAAAACACGCTGCAGATAAACAAAATTATAGGATAAACATGTTGAATTGACATGAAATTCATGGAAACCTAAGCAAAATCCATTTCATAGAAGTCACAATAATATGGAAAAAAAACCTAAAAAAAATCTTGCAGTTTTCGTGTGCAACATACTATTAAATGTTCGATAAGCAATGTCACAGTCTAATACGGTCCTTTAAGCAAAAACAGTTCAAAAAACAAACAAGCTGAAAGACTTACATGCATGTCATGACTGAGACTCAAGAGAACAGTCATCATTTCATAGATAACAAGAATTCCAAGCAATGTAACCAATAATTACAAGTAGACGAATAAAATAGAAAATTATATAATAAAAAAATCCACCTAGTAATTCAAGTAAAATGGAGTTCCATGTCACTTGTCACAATCACATCCTAGTTTGTGTTTACTGAACCCAAAATAAAATCGCACAACATTAAGCGATGGTGACTAAAAATCACAAAAACAAACTGTTAATCAGCAGCGTACAGAGTGAATACAACAACTCTCACAGGACAAAAACACATTTTGTGCAAGAACTCTCACTATTCATATTCAAGGCTTAACGCCATTCATACAAAATGGTAAAGGAGTCCCTTAAACATGTCATACTAGAAAAGCCTTATATCTTGAAATTAATTCATCAAACAGATGACAAAATACATGGATGTTCTAGAAGACATTATGCTCTTGCTACACAAACAACTCCTTAGAGAAAGGGCAAGCAAGGTATACAATGAGTGGTCAACAGTTAATCAAGCATCGAGATGAAAAAGAAAGCAAGACATTTGTATCTACACGAACCTCATAATGCTTCAGGAGCTCCAATATTGCCAAAACAATATCATTGACATAACAAAATCCAGAAGCTTCACACTTCTTAGCATGATGTAGCCCACCAGACCAATTGACAGCAATATCACAAACCTTATGGTTTAACTTCACAGCACCACCAACAGACCCCCCAGCATAAGTTTGACAGAAAGAGTAAAGACCATCAAAAACCGGACAATCCTCACCGACATTGAAACGCTTAAGCTGCCTCAGTTGATCTTGCTGTGTTTCAGGAGTAATACTTTTAAGGAATGCCACATAATCATCAGCATGAAATCTGCAAAGGACTTTATCCCTAGCAGGAACAGGCTTAAAAACCTGCATATGCTGAAGCAAACCATAATGGGCAAGAAGGGCATGGGTCATTCGGATTCGATGTGGCTTCATCGGGTGACCTTGTCCATAATAATAATTACCAACTTCCGGATCGTAGAAATAGCAAACCTTTCTCTTCACACCATCAGGCCCAGATGCTAATGAGTTGCCTCCTGTCTCCATAACCCCAACAAGGAGCGAAAATTGAAGATTCTAGGGCAAAAACAACAGAAACGAAAAAAAAAAAAAAGACCTGATTTTAGTTGAGTCGACAAAATAAAGCAGAAAAATGGCCAGAAATCAACAAAATTGAAACTTTAATCAGATTCTTTTTCATGCTAAAACGAAATTCAGAGAGTAATCACAAAAAGAAAACAATGAAGTAAACAGGAAGCAGATTGAAACAGTAATATGAAAATTGCAATATGGTAAAGCGAAGAAAGATTTTGAAGAGAGAGAGAGAGATACATAGAGTGAAGGCGCTTTAGAAAAGAATCAGCTCCATTGGAGAATGAAAATGAAAACCTAAACGGCGAAAAGAGAAAACCTTCGATGAAGAAACGGCACCATGAAATTGTTACTCACTATTAGACTGAACGAACAAAGAGAGAGATCCGAAACAATTTTCAGGACTGGTTTTGGAGTCTCACTTAACAACAGGTTTCTATTTTTATTTTATGTTTTAATTCCTTTTTTTTTTTTTTTTGATGACCTATTTTTTTAGTTAAACAATAGATTTCTTTATATATATATATTATATTAAACAGCCGGTTTATTTTTAGATAATATTAGAAAAACTAAAAAAAAAACAGTTTTTATTGAATTTGACTAATATTCTAAAAGGGTTTTAAAAACAAAAAATATAAAATTTTAAAACCAAATATCATATGGATATTGATTTTTTTTTTCGTGTGAATTTTGCAATGTTTAATTATTTTTTATTTTTGGTATATAATCATTGTTTATTTTTAGAAAAATTACATAAACCACTTTTAAATTATACAAGTGGTAACACTTACCTCTTCAACTTTTAATTTGAGCTATTAACCCCTAAAATTTTATAAAATGTTAAAACTGGACTCAATAAATTAATCTAAATGTTTATTTTGCATAAAAAATGTAAAATTATTCGTATCTTCCTAAATTAAGAGATATCATCATATAGGTGTATATGTATGAGAGAAAATTAGAGATCTCAAAACGTTTGAAATAAATTATTGAAATATTTATTGTTTCAATTTTAAATTGAATAATTATCGTTTAAATAAGTTTTTTGTTTGGTATTTTAATTGAATGGTTATCATTTAATAAATTTTCAGTAAAACTCTTATTTTATTGACAATCATTAATTTAATTTTAAAAATAGCCATTCCTTAGTTCACTAATTTTTAGAAAATGAAATATTTTTTTATTTTAATTGCAAATTTTAAAGGAAAATTTAATTGGGTGACAGATTTTTATGTAATATTTGTAAGAATATCAATTCAAAAAAAGTATTTACAAATATAGCAATTTTTATCATGTTTATCAGTGATTTATGTGTTTAAACTTAGTATAAAAATATGTAATTTAATGTTTATCACTGATAGACCCAATCAAAATTTATTATATTTATAAATATTTTTTTTGAACTTTTATTTTTATAAATATTATTAGAATATTTACTAGATTTGCAAATGCCCCAATTTTAAAAATAGTCTAGTATAAAAGACCATGCTTCGATCAAACTAAAATAAAAAATAAAAAAAGGCCAAAACAATTGAAAGTAGAGATTGGGCAGGGGCCGCGCGAACGCAGGCCCCCACTAGCACAAATTATGACGTAGGCTCTGCCACTTTGGGCAGACCTTAGGCGGGCACCCCTCCTTTAGTGCAATGGAGGTCACCAACCTAGGCCATGGGTCTTATTGATCGCCCATTGACCCCGTCCAGGTAAGTATGTTTTTATTTCATGCTTCCTTCTTTTTTATATTCTTACCTATTCCTTTCCTATCGCTTACTTTTTCGATGTGGGATTTCTTTGTCTTATCATTTTCTCAAATGCCTGCCCTTCAATTACGTTACATCAATTAAATATCCCCCACCCCAATTGATATATATATTTTTTTATGTATCTTTTGTATCCCTGGTTTTTGTTTTTTTAGATAGCTTAATTTGGTCTTTAATTGTAATTTTTCCAATGACTAGTGTAAAGAAATTCATCTACGAATGATTGAAAAATTAACATAGAGAATCAAATAGACCTTATTTCTCTGTACTCGAGGATAAAATAGACACAAATTTAAAACTCAGAGAACAAATAAGCATATTTCTCAAAACTCGAGAATGAAATAAACACTAATTGAAATTTTAGGGGCTAAATTGACAAAAGCCTAAAAAATCAGTGGTACTATAGCTTTTTCTTTTTTTTCTTTTTCAAAGATTATTGATTAAATTCATAGCATCTTTGAGCAATGAATATTTTGAATGGGTGATTATGCTTTAAAAGTTAGTTAGGCAATTAGTATTTGAAGGTACGTGAATTTTAGATACACGAATGTTCATGTATTTATGAAGAGTCAAAATATATGCATATCTGATAAGTTAATTCCAAAAGAAATACGCTACAAATTTCTTTAAAATGCTTATGAGTTTCTCTCGACTCTTCCGCTATGTTTCCGGAAAAGAAAAATCCTCATCTCACTTTCTAAGCTCTTTTTATAGAAGAAAATAATCTAATGAAAATATAATTTCTTCAAAATGAAGCCAACAAATCTACAGCTATCAGCAAGTTCTAGTATTCACGTAAGTGACCAGCACAAAACATATTAATGTTAAGTTGTATGTATTTAAAATGTTACTTGATTTGGTTTGGTTTAAACCAATTTATTAGAAGAAATCAAATCGAACCAAATCATTAGACTCTAAAACTCCGAACCGAACCGATGATTCCATGGCGAAAACGAAAGAGTGTGAGAAAGTTCATCCTTTAAGCATGCATTGTCTACTTATAGTTTGGCTCCTCAAGAGCCCCACGATTACCATATGCTCTACCTTCTCCATTCCCACTTCTCATTTTGAGCATCTATATAAACAAGTTTAGGTTTGGCTATTCCTTGCACTATCAAATAATTATGGAGCAAAAGCTTGAAAGTAAAGGCAAAGTGTGTGTTACTGGGGCTTCAGGATTTCTAGCTTCTTGGCTCGTCAAGCGATTGCTCTCATCGGGGTATCATGTCGTTGGAACCGTTAGAGACCCAGGTCGATATTGTCCACTTTGAGTCTAAGCGCACATGTATTTGTTTTGGGTTATAGCCAAAATCTTGTACTAATAGAAATATTGTCCTCTCGTATAAACTCGTGATTTTCTTCGGTTTTACATTTAACAGATGTGGGGACTTAAATGTGCAGGAAATGTAAAGAAGGTAGAACATCTATGGAGATTGAAAGGAGCAAAAGAGAGGCTAAAATTGGTGAGGGGTGATTTAATGGAAGAAGGGAGCTTTGATGATGCTATTAAGGGATGTCATGGTGTTTTTCATACAGCTTCCCCTGTCTTGAGCCTTGCCTCTGACCCTAAGGTTACATTCACATTTTTTTTTTAAATTTTGAGTTTGATTTTGAGTTTGAGTTTGAGTTTGAGTTTGAGTTTGATTTTGATTTTGATTTTGATTTTGATTGAAAACAATACACAAACAATGTTTCTTTGAGTTTGTTTGCTATTTGATGAAGATTCTGAACTTAATTAATTCCAAAGCAACTGCAACTACTAATTCATGCTTATGAAGGTCTTGATTTCTCAAGGCAGTCACTTTTTTTTTTCTTTCTATTTCATACTTCCATTTTTTTCTTAATAAGAAAAATTAATTGTAATTTTAGTCACTATAATTTAAATTTTTTAAATTATATCCATATAGTTTGATAAATAATCAGGAAATGCCTTTGTCGTCAAAAGGTTAATAAACAATTTGTGTTATGTTCTTGTCAATGTGACAACCACGTTGTAAAGACAGATTGTAACGTAGTATTAACGACATGTAAATATAGAGATTTTTTATGTGTAAGGTGACAATAATAATATTTTGCGTGCTTTTATCAAATTATATATAGACTAAATTGAAAAATATCCTAGAAGGCTAGAACAATTAGACCTAAAGAAAATTATAAACATGTTTTGTAACTATACGTTGTTTTTTGGTTCATTTTATATTATTCTTATTTTTTTTTGTTATTTTTTTTCTCTAAACTTTATTATTAAAACATAAAATTTGTATTTGAAAATAAATCTTTTCAATTAAATATTTAAATTTATTACGTCATTTTAATTTTATATATTTATTATGCGTTTTATTAGTAAAAAAATTAACGTAATAAAAAAGTTGAAACATGAAACGGAAATAAAAGATTATAATTTTTTTTTTCTCTAAAATTTCTTAAAAGTGAGAAATGTGAAACATAAAATATTGTTTAATGAACTGTTTCTCTAAATATAGAAACGATTTACTAAGGGGTACCTAAATAAATAGTTAGAATAGAACCAAAATTGAAAAATTGATGATGATATTGTCTATTAATGTTTGAAATGTGAATGAAATTTATATTGGTGTAAAATCTGGAATGTAACGGCTATACATCTTAATAAGA
Source organism: Gynostemma pentaphyllum (assembly GCA_028015215.1). Classification (NCBI taxonomy): domain Eukaryota; kingdom Viridiplantae; phylum Streptophyta; class Magnoliopsida; order Cucurbitales; family Cucurbitaceae; genus Gynostemma; species Gynostemma pentaphyllum. The sequence goes on from CM051355.1 coordinate 22,373,176, forward strand.
TTCGAGTCTCGTATCCTCAGTTTGATGTAATATCTAATAAAAACGAGTAACTAGACTAGAAAAAATAAGTGAAATGTGATGGGGGAATGAGAATGACATTTCCTACCTTTTAAAATCGATAGGAATGATTCTTAATTTTAGTGTGTGCGTCCCAAATTGAGATTTATCACTCGTTAATTAATTAATTTTAGTAAATATAGAAATGAGAAAATTCATTTTTTATTTCTTTGTTAACTCAAACAGGGAGAAATATTGGAACCAGCAGTAGAGGGCACATTGAATGTGTTGCGTTCATGTAAGAAGAATCCATATCTAAGGCGTGTAGTTCTCACCTCATCTTCTTCAACAGTGAGAGGAAGAGAAGATCTTAACCCTAAAATACCATTGGATGAGTCATCTTGGAGCTCTATTGAACTTTGTGAGAGACTTCAGGTTGTGCCATCACACCATTCTATCTCGCATGATCACGGACTCGTTTAACGTTCATCATCATTAGCGTAAATTATTTTTTTTCCATTAATGTGGTGGTATGTATAAATGGAAAAGAGTTGATCTCACAGCCCGAGATCAAGACAACAAAATGTTAGAAAGGACAATGAAAAAGCACATAGTAAAGGGAACAATTTCCCAACATCAAATAAAGCAAAAGCTAAGATCCCGAGCATAAATTATATTTTAGCCGAGTCTATATCTGGATTTATATATTTTTTTTAACAAGTATCACATTCACTAACCTTTAATTTTAGTATTATATTGTGTCAATATGATTTAGAAGATGTCATGGAGCTGACAAACTTTCTTGTGTTTCTCATTTAATGACATCAACCAAAAGATTTGGTATTCCCTAGCAAAAACTCTAGCTGAAAAGGCAGCTTGGAAATTCTGCAACGAGAACGGAATCGATTTGATCACTGTTCTCCCTTCGTTCATCGTCGGACCGAGCCTTTCGTCTGATTTGTGCTATACAGCATCCAACATCCTTGGCTTGCTCAAAGGTATAATGTGTGAAATTTTGCAGCCTAAACCTGGTCATTTGATGAATATTTTTAAACCCCCCTCCAAAAAATATGCAGGGGAAACAGGGGTATTCCAATCACTTGGAAGGATGGGTTATATTCATATTGATGATGCTGCCCTCTGCCACATCCTTGTTTATGAGAACAAAGATGCTCATGGGAGATACCTTTGTTCTTCAACCGTGCTCGAGAACAATGAGTTGGTATCGATATTATCATCGCGATATCCGTCTCTCCCGATCCCAACGAGGTTGGTTTTGAATTTGATCAACTTACCTATTGAAGATACATAATTAACTTTCTTTACATTGTTAATTTGATTTAGAGAATGATTTTGAATGGTTTGAAATTTCAGGTTTGATCCACTGGACAGGCCATATTATGAATTCAACACTTCAAAGATGGAGAAGTTAGGGGTCAAGTTCAAGTCAGTAGAGGAGATGTTTGATGACTGTATTGCATCTCTCTTGGAGCATGGGCATCTAATTTCTTGATCTTAATATTAATCCCTCTCTTAAATTGCAAGGAAAGTGTATAATAAATTCTATAGTAAGAAAAATGAACATGACCCAAAGTCATTGTTCACACAAAAACTTCAATGAGATGAAATAGATTGGGAATAAATATAAATTGCATTGATGTATTGGTAAATGGTTACCATTTCTATTATAAATAGTCATCTTATTTTTTTCTCCCTCTAAGTATAAATCTTGAATCAAGATTGTTCGGCGTGTTACTCCTATCAATGCAATTGAATCTTCAACTTCTTAACTTAAAAAGAATTAATTAATTGGATGTGGTCTTGAAGCTTAAACACTATAGTTTCCATAATTTACGAGATTTAATTTAAAAAAACCGTTTGTTTTCAAGGTAGTCTCAAACTAGTGTTTAAGTTCTCTATGAGTATTTTCCAACCTCTTAGGATGGCGAATAATCTGCTTTATTTATACAATTTCTATGGGTTTTTGAAGGGCACAAACTTTCTTAATTTGGACTCAGAGACATAACTTGATCATAATAATTAATATTATTAAAATGATCATGAAAAGACATGTGACAGTATTTAATTTGTTAATTTTTTATACTTTTTAATTTAACTTAGAAACGTGTCATATTTTGATTATTTTCTATTTTAATAATATATAATTTTGTCATTGATTTAAATAACTACTATAATAATTTAAAGTGAGTTGAATTTGGACTATGATCCTAGGGTAATTATTGGAAGAGACCAATAACATTGCTATTATGTGATTGATATGTGACCATTCATTTTCATATAATTACCAAACAGTAAAAATGTTGGTGTCTTACTCTTGAATTAAGGGTGAAAATTGACCTCATCACCCCCTCTCCGTATTCGTCAGATTCGTTCAATAGATAAGGTGGGGTTCTGGGTGTTTGGGCCTTGACTATAACGAAATCCTCACCCCGTTTAGACTTAATTTTTTCTTTTTCTTTTATTAGTTATAAACTTGTAAATGAGTTGGAAATTTGTATTTTTAATTAAAAATCATGTCCTACCCGACCGGGTTTGAGGTAGTAGTTAAATTGGGCGGAGTCAATGGGACTAAATTTCACCTAAAAGGAATGAGGTGTAAATGAGGTATCCGACCTCGCCCTGTTTACACCCACTTTCATGAGGGTGTTTTACAATTTAATAATCCAAGTGGGTTATGAGCATAAATTTCAGATGAATTATAGGGGTATAGTTAATAATTATCTTTAATTTATTAGTTTTTTTTTAATGTTAATAGTGAAAAGTTGATTTTTTATTATTTATAAATCGAAATAATCAAAAAATAATATTTCATGGAGAGAAAAACTCTTTGAGGTCGTTTGATTGTCAGGTTTGGGTTGTTAATAGGGTGTTATTAAGCAGGGAGTTTGTATAAAACAGTAACTTTGTTAAATGCAAAATGTGTTGAAATAGTGAAAATATATATATATATATAGGTTTGTTAAGAGAGGGGTTAACAATCTCATCATATTAGGTTTTAAAACTGGGAAACAAACATTGGTTAGGGTTATGTTGTGTAACCCCAACTCACTACCCAAACCTGGCAACCAAACGACCCATTTTAGTCTCCACCAAAGGAAAAAAGCAAGTTTCCTTATAATAATATGTTTGATTGTTTTGTCAGAACTATAAGTAATATTCAGGGGTAGTTGCAAATCTGATAATTTTTCGGGTAATATTTATAAAAATAAAAGCTTTAAAAAATATTTGTAAATATGACAAATTTTAATTCTGTGAATAGGTGATAAACATTAAATTACATATTTTTACATTAAATGTATCAATGATACACACATTAATCACTGATTAACATAGTAAAAAAATGTTATATTTACAAATATTTTTATAATTTCTATTTTTACAAATATTGCATCAAAATCTGTCACCCAATGAAATTTCTCTAATATTTAGTATAAATATTAGTTACTAAATTATTTAGAATTAATTAATAATTTAAGATTAATAAAAAAATTACATAGTTACTCAATTTTAATTAAAGCTAATTAATAAACTCCACTAACAAAAATCTCATTATTATGAAACTAACACAAATATTCTTCAGTTAAATATTTCAATTATCTTTCTCATTCAAGACAACCCCATATATTTCATAACCCTAATCTCACCTCAATCTTGAATCAAACAATCAATATTAATTTTTTATAGAGTTTAGCTCAACAGTAAGATAATTGTATTACTTCTACAAATTTTGGTATAGAAAAAAAAAACCACACTATTTTTTTTAAGGGTAAAATGCAAATGAGACCCCTGTGGTTTCTTCTAAATGCATGAACACCCCCTGTGGTTTGGAAATGACAAATCACACTCCTGTGGTTCCAATTTTTTTCAATCAGACCCCTTCCTTTCAATGTCAATAATTTTATTTTAGCCATAACTTCTTCGTTTGAACTCCGATTTAGATGATTCAAGATGTTTTAGAATCATCATTTCAAGCTTTACGTCATGACCGATTCAAAACTTCTAAATCATTAATGACAAATAGAGTTAAGAGTGTCAATCGTATGTAAAATTTAGATGTCAATAAACTATTTTATTTATTAATCATTTAAAAGTTTCGAAGTGACTATTATGTAGAGCCTGAAATTATGATTCCTAAACATCTTGAATCATCTAAATCGGAGTTCAAACGAAAAAGTTATGTCTAAAATAAAATTATTGACATTGAAGGGGAGGGGTCTGATTGAAAAAAATTGGAACCACAGGGGTGCGATTTGCCATTTCCAAACCATAGTGGGTGTTCATGCATTTGGAAGAAACCATAGGGGTCTCATTTGTATTTTACCCTTTTTTTAATAATGAGAGTGAAGAGAATATAAAAACTATTCATCATTAGATTCCTTTAATTGAAATGAAATGTCACGTTGTTAGTGAATGGACAATAAACACCATAAAAGATAACTCGGAGGACTCTACCTAGAACGAGTGGAGGCGTCGAGGCCCCGTAATCAGTGAGACCTTTCGTGTGGCTGCAACTCAAGCCACACGTTCATCCCAGTACCTCTGGGAAATGGACCTTTCAATGCCATTCATTCACAAATATTTGGTTGTAAATATCACAACGATTTTAACTTTACTTAATGAAAGCAACTGATCAGCTGCTTCGCTGTTTTAGTTCAATTATTATTGTTTTGTATTGTTATTACTACTCTGTTCTATTTTCCATTTTTGTTTTACTTTTTTTTCTTATAAAACTTACCATGAAAATCGAGTCACGGATATATTTAGCATTCTATTGGCTGGCTTGCCCATTATGGGAATCCTCTTTTTTTCTTTTTTATCCATTTATTTTGGATTTTTTTTAATATTACTTTTACTTACAAAACTTTTAGGTATGACTTTTCCACGCGAAAGACATCATCCAAAAAAAAAAAAGGTAGTTTTTAACTCAATTATATGAGGGGAATTTTACTCGTTAACATTTGATACAATATTTATAAATATATCATTATATAAAATAAAATTCCAATATTTAATATTTTTTTTATGAGTAATTATAAAGATAGCTAATGTTTTAAAATATTTAAAAAATGATAATCCTCATACTGAGTCTTCTCTCGATAATGAGATTAGACCAATGTTATCATAGAGTTCGTTTGATATAACTTCTTCTAAAAACGTTTTGAGTTAAACATTTTTAAAAAAATACTAATTAAGAGTTTCATCTAAAAACACAAATCAAGTATTTCTCCATAAACATTTTTTAGTGTACCCAAGTGTTTTTAGATAAAACACTTAATTAATATTTATTCTAAAATGTTTCACTCAAAACATTTTTAGGATAAATTATACCCACACACAGATCCTTAGTATGAGATTGGTGGATCTCAATATGAGAAATGCCGTTTTTTAAAATTTTCAAAAAACAATATCAATTTTGAAACCATTGTTTAAAATATTTATAAATATGATAATTTTTACTACATTAGTTACTAATTATCAATGAGTAATGTGTGAATAAGTAATTCACTTAAAATGGTAATCTCTATATGTGGCCCACTCAAAATTTGCTATATAATATCTCAAATATAATAGAATGTGTTTATTTAAACTTAAATGTTTATTTTTATCACTTTAAATCTTAAACTTATGTAAAGGGTATTATTAAGTGTAAAATGCAAATAAGCCCCATGTGTTTTTTTGTCAAATATATATGAATATCCCCTATCTCTATCTCTAATATATAAAAGTGGGGATGTTTTAGAAACATTTTAGGACCATTATACTCCTTTTTAATTATAAAATTTACAAAATATGTCACACAATAATTAATTACCACTAACAATTAATTGTTATATTCTTATATTACACGAGTTTAAAATTATTTTTTAATAAAATAATTTACTGTTTCTATCGAAGTTGACTATTATTTGGAACTATATCTTGATCAAAACTATAAACTAAATATTAATTTAAAAATAATGAAATGAAAATTATTTTGAAAATATATTTAGTATATGGAATACCATCTTCCCTTTTTTATCAACTAATATTATTATTTAAGTTATTACTAAACAGATGTTTATATATTTTCCCAATTTAATTTAGCTGTTTTAATTGTTAATTTAGCATATTATTTCATTATTCTTAAGGTATGTTTTGGGAATTCAAGATGTTTGTTTGTAATTAAAATTTAATGTATGAGTATGTATTTAAAAAAAAAAACAATATAATCAATATATAGTGTCAACACCTATTTTTACTTTTTAAAATAATGTATCAATATCTATTTGAGTTCATACAAAACTTTACTCAGTAAAAAGTTTTTAAAAGTATTTAAAATATTTTTTTTTATTTAATTTGATTTTAAAAATATCATTTCTTTAAAAAATAAACGTGTTCATAAGTAAAATATTTAATATATATATTAAAAAAATTAAAAGATTATTTTAATATATAATAAGATATTATGAAAACATATCTTGTGCATGACACGTGTTAATATACTAGTTGATTGAAAATTACAAATCATTATTCCAATTAGACTCTTCCCCTTCAATGCCATAAGTTTTATTTTAGCCACAATTTCTTCTTTTGAACTCTGATTTGGATGATTTAAGATGTTTTAGAATCTTTGTTTCGAGCTCTACGTCACGGTCACTTCAAAATCGTTAATAAATAAAAGAGTTTATTATCATCAAAATATTATGAATGATTTACACCATTAAAGATTTTGGTTCCTGATGATTTAGAACTTTTGAATTGACCTTAACGTAGAGCCCGAAATGAGGATTCCAAAACATATTGATTCATCCAAATAAAGTTTGGAACGAAGAAGTTATGGCTAAACAAAATTAATGGTGTTGAAGGGAAGATGTCTCATTGGAATAATTTAGAACTACAAAAGTATGATTTGTCATTTTCAAACCACAAAAGATATTCATACATTGATAAAAATCATAGGGGTTTTATTTACATTTCACCCTATTATTAAATAACCATATTAAATCAAAACTGTAAAATTGTCCAAAAACTACCAAACTACCGAGTGGGTCATAAAAAATCAAACTAATAAAACATTTGTAAAGTAATCAGAAAACCTTCATCTCATTCTAAAGAATACACACTCATAATCACACAATGAAAATACAAAAAGAAACAAAAACAAAAAATTAAACCTAACACCAAGTCGACCAATCTAACCATAAATTATGTGTTTTGCAATTACCTTAAAGAAAAAAAAAAGTTAGTTTTTTGTGCCAAATTTCAAAATAATCTTTAAATGAATGGAAAAACAAAGATGATTAATTTATTTGATTAGTAAATTAACATTTGTTCATAACTATAAAAATACAAAACATAATTATTATCGAACATAACCTCTTTATTACTTTAGTTTTAACAACAATAATCGTATCAAGAAAAATTTAAAACTTAAGATACCAAATAAAAAATACGACAAACTTTATAATATTCTAGAATGGTATTATTAATATTTACTTCACCGCCAACATGAACATAGCTCAATTGGTTAGATATATACTCCATTTCCCTTGAGGTCGAAGGTTCAAGTCTCCCTCCCTCACTTTGATGTATTCTGAAAAAAATAAAATAAAAAAATATTTGCTTCACCAAAACTAAACAAGAAAGAAACATCATCCAACAAAGCCAGAAAACATGCTAAAGTTTATAGAGAAAGAAGCATTATTAAGATCTCAATGTCAAAGAACTATACGTGGCGTTGAGAAACCCATTTATTGAGGTTCTGGAGCCTCTATAGCCTCTCCTATATCTTTCAAGTCTTCTCATTTTTAACTTTTACTTCATTTTCTCTTGCAATGAAAATGTTTACAAATATAGACAAAACTATGGATAAACTGGTTTCAAATCAACGGTCATCGTGGGATGAGCTTCTTTTTACATGGGCCATGCATTATAGTTGGGTGGGAGGCAGCATATTTATTTTGCCAATTGAGACGTTATCTTCAACCGTCTTCTTCTCTGCCCACTACCTGTTTGATCAAATTTCTCACTTAGCTTTTTACTCTGAAATTCAACAATGAAGTGGGAATTTTTCATTTTTCTTTGTTTATTACTTTAAATTCTAGTGATTTCCCATCTGGGTTTCTGTTATTTATAGCTTCTGATTCTTCATGTACTTCATCAACTTCAAACTGGGTTCACTCTGTTTTCCATAATTGAATCATGCAGGTTTGGTTTTTCTCTGTTTTTTCAATTGCTTTTCTTTTCTTGTTTCTAGTTGTTTTTCCTTTCCCTGTTTATGTTTTTTTTGTTTGATGTTTGGGTTTCTTGTCTACTTCTGACTGTCTCAGAATCTCAGCTTTTTGAGTGTCTAAAATTTTATTCATTTGACATTAATTGGGCAGGTTTTTCTGTGCACGAACTAAAGAGAGAGATTAGTAATGGAGGGCAATCGAGAGATTAACAGCAGCAGTGAGCTTTCTAGCAAATGGATGGCATTTGAAAATGCCACCAATGATTCAAATAAGTCCAATCAAGCACAACCTGAGAAGAAAAACTCCCCATCTTCTTCTTCCAAACCAGACATAATAACAGAAAGGGCAGCAGAGTGGGGACTGGTGGTTAAGACAGACGTGGAAGAAGGCAGTTTCAAGGCCATTGTGGGGAGAGCTTCCGGGGAAGGGGAGGGTAACAAAAGGTTATCAGAGAGAAACAGTGTAGGAAAAAACTCTAGCTTTAGTAATGAAGCTGGCTCAGGAGTTTTCCCAAGGGTATCACAAGAGTTGAAGGATGCTTTGTCTTCTTTGGAACAGACATTTGTGGTCTCTGATGCCACTAAACCAGACTGCCCCATCGTGTATGCAAGCAGTGGTTTTTTCGGCATGACCGGTTATGCTTCTGAGGAGGTCATTGGAAGGAACTGGTAAGATTCTCATCCAACCGGTTAAGATTTCCACATTGAAGAGAAAAAGGGACCTAATAGAGTTTATAAAATTATAATTTATATTGAGATAGAATCCCATAAATATCAAAATAATCCAATCACGGACCTAAATTTTAAAAATATAGAAAGAAAAAAAAACTTTTTATCGTAAAGGCTCCTTTTTAAAGGTGAACCGAACCAATGAAAGTACAATCTTTTGCAAATGGTAAAAAAAGACGACCAAAAATGGGAAACCCATGTCGCCTGTTCTTTTTTATTAGAAAATGTGTTTTTTTTTCTTTCTACAAATTGCAAAGGAAACACTTTTCCTCTGTCGAACTGCAGACAAAGTTGGTTTTAAATTTTAATTAGTGGATGAATTATTTAAAGGGTAAAATGCAAATAAGACCCTTGTGGTCTTTTCAAAATGCATGAACACCCCCTGTACTTTGGAAATGGCAAATCGCACCTCTGTGGTTCTATTTTTTTTCAATCAGACCCCTCCCCTTCAATGTCAATAATTTTCTTTTAGCCATAACTTCTTCGTTTAAACTCCGATTTGGACGATTCAAGATGTTTTGGAATCCCCACTTCAAGCTCTACATAAATGTCACTTCGAAACTTTGAAATCATTAATAAATAAAAGATTTTATTAACATCAAAACATTAGGTATGATTGACATCGTTAACTCTTTTGGTTATTGATGATTTCAAAGTTTCAAAATGACGATTATGTAAAGCCGGAAATGAAGATTCTAAAACATTTTGAATCATCCAAATCGGAGTTCAAACGAAGAAGTTATGGCTAAAAAAAAATTATTGACATTGAAGGGAGGGGTCTGATTGAAAAAAAATAGAACCACAGGGGTGCGATTTACCATTTTCAAAGTACAGGGGGTGTTCATGCATTTTGAAAAGACCACAAGGGTCTTATTTGCATTTTACCCTTATTTAAATGAACTAAACCCATTTTATTTGATTATTAGTTTTTTTTTTTAAATTAAATGAGATTTGTTATAATTAGTAATCATAATATATCGAATAGATTCTGGTGCCAGAAACAAACTGTGCCCACCAAGTAAATAGTCTTCCTGATATTACCGTTTAAACTGAATTTATACAAGCTAGTCGGGGGAATCAATAGAGAAAGCAACACAATTTTTTTTTTATGATATCCGTGTGTCTGGATCAGTTTGCATGGACTAATACCACAGGAAAAGCATAACACTTGGTGGAAAATGAAGACATCTCAAGCAGAAGGTCACACATAAATTTAAATCTATAACCTCAAGACTTATAGAAAACACTTTAATCACTAGATCAGGATGGTTAAACACCCATAATGAGTGGGAGATATTCCCAACATTTCTCAAATTGCGGACGTAGTTAGAATACCCAGAAGCAGAGATGCTTATTTATGGCTTGGAATATAGCATATCTTGGATTTAGTGCATTTGCTTCATTCCAGTCATCAGGATTCCAAATGAGAAAAGAGAAAAGGATTTATTTTTTGACTTGCTATGAAGCTTTACTGAACTGAAAAACGTATTGTACTTGGGTAATGAGTGAGGTTTTGTGGGCTGTGGGGAGCTAGCTATAATCTTTTTATTTTCCCGTTTCTTTTTTTTTTTTGGGTGGAAGCCGATTTCTTCAAGGACCAGAGACGGACCAGAAAGAGGTAGACAAAATTCGATCTGCAGTAAAAAATGGCAAAAGTTACTGTGGGAGGCTCTTGAACTACAAGAAGAATGGCACTCCTTTCTGGAATCTCCTAACGGTCACCCCTATCAAGGATGACAATGGAAATACCATCAAATTTATCGGGTCTGATTCCTTCTTTGAAATAATCTTTTGCTAATGCAGATACTTCTGTATGCAATGCACATATGGCTTTGTTTGATGGTTGATGCTAGAAAATCAGGCTTTTCTTTGTCGGAATGCATTCTTCTTCAGTTAAATGGTGTTGAATATTCTTTATGATCATAGTCTGTGTAGTGTTTGTAGTAATTGATTTAGTATTCATTTTTTCATTCTAAACCATGACATGATAACCACATCACTTGAATCCTAGGTGAGCCATGAAAAGAATTATTTGAAGTCAGTTTGTTCATGAACCATAGAGTTAGTTGGTTTTCCTCTGGTTGTTCAATTTGATGACATCAATTTTTTGGGTTGGAGTGGGTGGAAATATTATAGTTTATGACCTTTAGTCACGATAAACACCTAATTGGTCGAAGTTCTGTTTCTTGGACCATATAGATTGTAACTACTCTCTTGGTTATTGGTTTTCTCAAATTATCACGTCCATGTTGTCAAGGCGCTATGCTTGTGTATTGTTTTTCAATAGTTTCAAGAGTCAAGAGATTATCAAACTTACAGCTACTAAAATGCAAAGAGAACAGAAAAAACTATATATGACCACAATAGTCTGAATCTGAAAAAATGATGAACTAAGAAATAGAAGGGATTCAACACACATGGTGAGTCAGTTTATTGTGATTTTTTTAAGCTTTATAGAGAAATCTTAAGAGTTTAGAATTCTTGGACAACAATTCACAAAAGATAAAAATTTCTCCTGATTAATTATAAGAATTTTGCTGGAGATTTGTTTTATTATATATTTTTTGTCATTATAAACTCTATCATGTTTTGTTTTTAAAAAAATAGCATTTTGTTTGGCGGAAATCTTAAGAGTTTAGAATCCTTGGACAACAATTCACAAGAGATAAAAATTTCTCCTGATTAATTATATGAATTTTGCTGGAGATTTGTTTTATTATATTTTTTGTCATTATAAACTCTATCATGTTTTGTTTTGAAAAAAAAAGCATTTTGTTTGGCAGAATGCAGGTAGAGGTTAGCAAATACACAGAAGGCATAAATGATAAGGAACTACGACCAAATGGATTGCCCAAGTCATTGATCCGCTATGATGGTAACTAATCTAAGTAATCTTCCAATTTTACATGGAATATGACGCTAGCTTCTCCTCCAATTTTAACTTTTATCTTTCAGCTCGTCAGAAAGAAAAGGCAATGATTTCCATCACAGAGGTCATTCAGACTGTGAAAAATCCTCGATCTCAGGATCAAACGACTAGTCATGATACTAACAGAAATAATGAGGAGTTGGAGAAATTCAACCTGGACTATACTCTCCCAAAGTCAGTTGAAGCTGTAAATAGTACACCAAGTAGACAAACTCCTCAACATCCTGGAGATGATGTCGTAAGAAAGAAACCTAGTTTGTCAAGTCGCATTTCTTTAATGGGGTGAGTTATTCATACAGGATTAATTTATAGCGTCACTGTGGCTATTTATGTTAGCTATCTTTTGTTGTATTGGATTTTGGAACGTTGTTTGTTATGCTCTCATGCAGGTTTAAAGGGAAGTCTCTAAGCAGTTCTAGGAAGCTTCAAGAAAAAACAATCATTGAACCAGAAATTTTGATGACCAAGGAAATAGAACGGTCTGATAGTTGGGATCGTTCTGAAAGAGAAAAAGATGTTCGCCAAGGATTTGATTTAGCTACTACATTGGAACGCATTGAGAAAAATTTTGTCATTACTGATCCAAGACTGCCTGATAATCCAATTGTAAGATCAGTCTCTTACTGTATAAGGTTACCCTGTCCCTAACAGGATAAGATAGCAGTAGCACTGAAGAAACATGTCTCCATCAATCGTAGTTGTAGAATGGTTTTCAAGTGCTCAATCTGGTTTACAATATCTCTATTTCTTTGTTATGTCCTTCTGTGAAACAAAATGTTTACTCAAACAAAATGTTTCATGATTCAGACTTATGATATATCATCATTCATACTCCCCTTTTATTCTTGAAATAAGTGTTTCATACATCATTTTCTTCATCAATCATAGCATTGGCTAGATTTACAGAATTTTCTATTTATTCCTTTTTATCATACTGTACAGGGATTATGGAATATAGAATGCCTACCATACTAAGCAGAAGTTTGGGTTCCTTCTTTGCAATATTTAGTACAATATGCATTATAAACATGATATGACGTGCAATGCACCTTATAAGTGATTTTGGTTTTTGTATGCAGATATTTGCATCTGACAGCTTTCTTGAATTGACAGAATATACACGTGAAGAAATTTTAGGACGGAACTGCCGGTAGGATTTTTATCACAAATTTGAATAAACTTGGATTTTTTTTCCCTTTAATTTTCTCTTACTTCTAGTCAGAAACGTAGTTTCCCTTAATCTTTCCATACTTCTCAGAGCTTTTTTATTTTTAAATTTGCCCCCCTTTTGGGGGTGTTGGAGAAAGTTATCATCGTGTTCTTTGCTTGACACGAGTTTGCAAATTTTTTTGTTCCACATATGCGCTTGCATTAGGTTTTAACAGTCAGAGTTGTAAGTTTTCATTAAAAATAGAATGCTCCGCCGACAAGAGATTTTTTTTTCTTTTGGAAATATTTTGAATAATGATGATTGGAAAGAGGATTTTTTTTTAAGTAAGGTTGAAAACTTTTGGCTAGGTTTCTAGCAATAGCATGAAGACTTTCACTTCACCATGACGTGTATTTTGCTAGTATTTTTAGATGAAGTTCCTTTTCGTGGATGTTATTCTCTCCACATGAGGATACCTTGATATTTTTAGAATTATGAATTGAAGAAACTTGAAATGAGTTCGAAGACATTGATTTTGTTTGCGCTAAGCTGCTGGCATCAAGACTTTAAGTTATCTTTTACGAGTTTGTTTTGTAGATGGAGTTGCTTCTTGTGGATGTTGCCTTTCTGTGGCTTGAGGATGTCTTCTCCTTTTGACTATTTAAACGTGTGACTGTTTAATGAAACAGTTACTAATCTCAACATTTCAAGTTGATTTTTCGTTTGCCCGATCTTCTTTTTTGGGTTTCCTTATATACGAAACTTATGTAATTTTAAAGAACGGCAATGTCTAGTATACAAATTTTGTGTTTTTGTTTTTCTTAAACAAAGACAAATGGGGTGATGGGATTCAAAATCTTGATGGTTCTTTACACCAACTACTCTATACCAGTTGGGCTGTCCCTGTGGGACATTTAAGTATTCAACTGATTTGTATAGGAGATAGCAGATTAGTAATATTTGACCATTTACATGTATGTGATATCGTTACTTGTTAGCCAGTCCAGAACCAAAACAAATTATTCATAAGTATAACCTTGGTTGGGAATATGTTTAAGTATATCTCAGAGATAGGAAAATAATCTTCCCGCCCGAGGTTAATTTTATTTTTTGATAGAAAGTTCAGATTTCTATTATAAAAAAAAAAAAAAAACTTAGGTGGAAAGATTATTTTCCTATCTCTGAGATATGCTTAAACATATTACCAGCTGGGATTTTAGTTACATTGTCTTCCAGTAATTCCATACCTACTGCAACATTCTGGTCTGATTAACTTACAACAAAATTTCATATGAATTTAGCAGAAAAGATTTTGTTGTTTTTTTCTATTAATTTAATACATTTCCCATTCAATTTTATAATCATTAGTTGACTTAAGAAGAGAAGAACTTGTTTAGTAACAATACATTTTTTTTCCCTAATCCTATATTTCTGTGTTTTATGATTTATCCATCAAACAGGTTTCTTCAAGGACCCGAAACAGATCAAGAAACTGTCTCAAAGATAAGGGATGCAATTAGGGAGCAAAAGGAAATAACTGTTCAGTTGATCAATTATACCAAGACTGGTAGGACAATGTTGTGATGTTATTACAATGAAGATGAACATATGTAAATGCAATGCATGTCTGGGGAATTAGTTCTGGAATGATCATATTTGATGTACAGTTTTTTGGAGTGTTTACTGCATTGCTATGTGATATTCTATTTTAGAAATTTTGTGCTCTACATAATTTAACAGCCGTGTGTACAATTACTGGATTTATTAATTGTAGGTAAAAAGTTCTGGAATTTATTCCACTTGCAACCCATGCGTGATGAAAAGGTGACTACAATTTTTTTATTCTAAATCATTATGTGATGCTTGAATTTTTTCCATGAATAAGATTATATTATAATCCCTCCCAATTGAACTTTTCTTTTGAGTCCCATTTTATTTTTTGTAGGCCGAGCTTCAGTACTTTATCGGTGTACAACTGGATGGTAGTGGTCATGTGGAACCTTTGCGAAACCGCCTCTCAGAGGTAACAGAGCAACAAAGTGCCATGCAGGTATAACTTTATTTCTCTTTTTCCTTTCACTAGTCTATTATAGTGAGAAGTGTCAAGAATGAATTCTCATTGAATGTAAGAAAACAACATAAAATGAGGTGTTTGTGAGTCCCCCCACTCTCCTCACCAAATCTTCGGTGCATGACTAGTGTAACTAACACTCAACTGCTACTTCTTTCATGAGTAAATGTACATAACAAAAGGATGCTCTATAGTTTGGGGAAGATTTTGCAATTTGGCCATATATATCATAGTTTTAGAAAGAAAAATAAAATACTATATGTCTAAGAAGCATAAAAAAAAATGGAGGGGGGAAAGGGAAGTGAGGTCTCAATCTAGGCTACTTTCAAGTGAGTAACATTACCTTGTGTGTTGAGCTACCCTGAAAAGTTGCTGGAAGGTAACTGAAAACACTGTAAAATTAATAGCTGGAAAAGAATAATTAGGCATTTAAAGCAAGAGTTTGGAATTGAAATTGATAAACGAGTTCTAGTATTTTGATTGTTGCATAAGGTAAAATTGTAGAAATTAAATGATCCGTGTACTTGGTTAATAATTGATTATCTTCTACTATCTTTGTGTTTATTTGTCATCAGGTTAAAGCCACTGCAGAGAATGTTGATGAGGCTGTGCGTGAACTTCCTGATGCCAACTTGGTAAGGTACTACTTTTGCTCTATGTTTAAATTGAAATAACTACTGATATCTTTATTTCAGTGACGAAAAAATGACTTTTTTCTGACATTTCAAGTTTTTTTTTGTAATGCATTTAAATTTTTGGATTTTACATTATGTTCTCAAGCTGTTTAGATCTTTTTTAATTTCATCACATTTTGGTCTTTTATGATAAATTGAAATTATTATTTTTAAATAAAATATTAAAAATCATTGGGTGATGTTTAAATTGATGATATTTATTATATATTTTTAAGTCAAAATAGAGTAAATAACAATTTTATTAAAATTTTGTAAACTAGAAGCAAAAGCAATAAAAAAACTCTATTTCGAAAATTTGTAAACAATCTTGGGAGTGAGAAATAGGAATTAGTTATTTTAACGAATCCTTAATTACTGACAAAAATTATGTTTATCATTCTGGAGTTGAGAGTGGTCTTGCCTAACAAGCATAGCTTTCAGCTTAGGGAATTTGAAGATTATTCTTTTTTGGAAGAATGAAGAAAATCATCAATGAGTTTAATGTACACCTAAAGATTTGTAAAAATATTCCACGTATGGACACGTTTAGCAGCGATCAATTTAATGGCACTAACTTGTTATACAATGGTAAATCTAAATGTTTCCTCAAGGAAAAGTAATATTTCTAATTTACTACCATCGAGCTCATATGGTCAATAAAATATCAGGCATTTTTCCTTTGTTGGATTTCAAATTTTGATTACTAAAAGTAGATGATGTAATTATCCTACTCCTCCAATTTCAGAGACCAGACGATTTGTGGGCAATTCATTCTCAACCAGTCTTCCCAAAGCCTCATAAGAAGCATAGTTCTTCTTGGATTGCTATACAAAAGGTAACTCATACGAATTTGACATCTTATTTTTTGTACCATAATATTTTATCTTCTTTTACAAAATTGATCATCTTCCCTCATTGACCGACTTTTTGTGACCACTCTTCTAAATTCTGTGTCATGACAACTTAAGATTTTTCTTTAAAAAAAATTAATTGTTGTGTTGCCGCCAAAATACTTTTTAGCTTCTTGTTTTTGTGTTAGAAGCTTCTAAATTTGATTAAGTGATAGCCCTAAGTCGCCAGAAGACATATTGCTCTTGGCTCCCAGATTCATCCAAATTCTGACCTTGAGTGTTTTACTTTCATCCATACATTTTAACTACCGAGTAGATACCATGTTTTATAAGGTTGTGACTTGTAAGGCAAAGTTACAGTCCAAAAAAAGATGAGGCAATTGCAGTTTTGTCAGTACTTGATATTGTTTCTGATTTTTTTTTACTTGTTAGCCTACTTGTTTCCATACTTGCTATGTTTTCCTCTTGACAATTTTAAAGTTTTCACTGTAGATTATCTTAGGTGGCGAAAAAATTGGACTCCATCATTTCAGACCAATAAAACCATTGGGTTGTGGAGACACTGGGAGGTAATGTTTTTATCAGTGCATTATATATGATATTTTTGAGCTTTATTTTTACTTTATAATAAAATAAATTATAAATGAATATGATTAAACATCAACAAATAAAATAGTTTAATATTCTTTTATGCTTCATATTTATTATAAGCTTTAATGAAAGTTTGTCATTGAATTTCTTATTATAAATATTTGACAATAAGCTCAATTTTTTCAATGAATGAAAAAAAACATATACAAAGAAAGGAAAGGAAGATGAGGCATCCTCCATGATTCTTGACTCAAAATAGATTGCAAACGAACTTTCCATTTGGCATTGGCATTGATCCAATGAGAGTAATTAAAAAACTCTCTGCTAGGAGGGAATTCCAAGAGGAGGTAATAAATGATAGCAAATTCTGAAGTTGGTGAACGTTCCTATCCACCTGCTGAAAAATTATTGGATAATGTATATCCCCTGGCAACACCTTGACCACATTAGTCCAAAGATTTTTTGTTTTGTCTTAGAGGTGGTGGAGGGGGGGATGAGTGCACGCGAAACGAGAGAAATGAGAGAGGAGAGTGAACGATATTTTTGTCTTTATATATGCACATGACATCATCCAAAGGTAAAAAAAACTATAATTTGTAGGGGAGGGTGAAAAAACATTCATGCTAGATCTTTAACATGGTATAATATAATTCATATCTTTATTTTGAAATTTGGAATTAGTCTGTATACTTCAAAATTTTCAATGACTATATTGCCCTTTTTTATCTGAATCTTTTCTTTTTCTTATTTTATAAATTAAATAACAAGTTTGATTTTGCTAGAAGTTAAAAATAAATTATGACGATACTATTGTTTCTAGCCAACCGAGTTTATTTCTGCTCTGTTTAACTTATGCAGCATATTTGCTGCAGTGTTCATCTGGTGGAACTGCTAGGCACTGGTGAACTTTATGCTTTGAAAGCAATGGAGAAATCAATACTGTTGAATCGCAACAAGGTGTGTTACTAGAAACAATGCATTGATTTAGTAGAATACCCCCAGATTTTCAGTCGTGCTTTTTGAAGGCACTTCAAATATTCTACAAAAGTTCATGATTGTGTCAAGAAGTCTCCAAGCGTCTCAAATAACAGAGGCTTATAAGATTGTTAAAGTGTGCTTAGAAATACAGCTACAAGTACATAAATATAATTTTTCTTGAAAATTGGACAAATGGTTTGAGATGTTACATTATAAGACCATAGAGTTTTGAAAGATTCCACCTCTAGTTGCATAGTTACTTTATCTTAGTGCCTTGTTTGAAAAGTAATTTGTGATTTAATCATTTGTTGTGAAGGTCCACAGAGCATGCAGTGAAAGGCAAATCATTGCACTTCTGGATCATCCTTTTCTTCCTACACTATACACTTCATTTGCAGTTAGATCATTTCTTATCCCTTATCTTTTTACCAAATTATTTCTCTGTGTACATTAGAACTAATCCTGCTCATTTTTACAAATGTGGCATGTTAATGAATTTTGTGACTAGCAACTATAATTGTTTATTTTTTTTTGATGGAAAACTATAATTGTTTATGCATGTCAAGAATTCCTGTCTTAACAATTTCCAAAAGGCTTTAGTTCAGATTAACATGGCTCATTATTATGGTGGATAATTACCACCCCATAAGGGAATATTTGCATTTCATGGATTACCTTTGACTTGGTTGAGGCAGATTTTGGGATGGATGGCTCAATCCAGCGTCTAGTAGTAGAAACTATAATGTTCGAAGTGAGCCAGTTTGATAATTAATAAATAGTAGTTACTAGCTGAAATATAGTCTTAGAAGAACTGATAACCTAGTTTCCAAGTTTAAATATTTTAACCTACGATGTCTTATAACCATGCACATTTTACAAAAGACAGCTGTATGATGATAGCATTATTTGTATCTTTCTTCAGACCCCTACTCACGTTTGTTTGATAACGGACTTTTGCCCTGGTGGGGAGTTGTTTGCATTGATTGATAAGCAGCCAATGAAAATGTTTAAAGAGGAGTCTGCAAGGTACTTTTCTGTCAAAAAAAAATTAATACCCATAAATTCTTTATGTTTTTCACTTCTGCCAAGTTAGAAATTGGGATTACTTGCTGAACTTCATGATTTCTGACTAAAGTCAACTTCACAATATCTGACAGTTCAGAAAGATATTAAATTCTAGATACGTGCCAAGGAAGTTGTGAACCTTCATTATGACTTTAACCTAATTGTTTGAAGAGACTCTGGTGCTATAGAGATAGGGGAAACAAGAGCCGTGGAAACTTTTTCTCCCATCCTGTCCAGATACTTTTGTATTTTCATTTTTTGTCTTTTACCCAAAGGCAGGTTCACCCTAGACTTATACTCCATTTTCATCTTCAGGTTCTATGCTGCAGAGGTTGTCATTGGCTTGGAATATCTTCACTGTCTAGGTACATTGATATTTTGGTTCCTAAGCTTTGATTGCAGCTGCCTGTGAATAACATCAACTTATAGACGTGGTTTCTAAAATATTATAATTATTATTTGAAATTCAAGAACATTTTGACTTCATTTACAGAGATGATATAGATTTGAAGATTCATTTAATTCTACCCTTACCCTCGAAGTGTATTTTTTTTAAAGAAAATTAGAAGCACTTAAAAAGGAGAGGAGAATACAAACATATCATTGAATATATTACTTGTGCTTGTACCACTTCTAATTATTTTTTTCACAATGGCTTAATAATTTTTTGTTCATTTTTATATGGGAATGAGGACATTAAGATGGGTAATGATGAACATGATTGGATGTGAATATCGGACCTATGAAGCCAGATACTAGTTCATGCATTACTGATAGTCTGTGCCTTTGTTATTGATAGCTGCCTTGGATCAACTTACAATTTGTTTATTCATTTTTTGAAGCATAGAAATGTGCAAATGATTATCATATTTTCCCCTCTACGTCTCAATGACCATGTATGTATCTTAGGAGCCAGTCAGTATAATTTATCTTCATAAGCCATTTCACTATAGTACAGAGGATCAAAGCATTTGGCTTGTCTCTCAACTTACCCAATTCAATCTTACGGCCTGAGATAGGCTAATTTTTATTACTGGATGCAACATCTTTTCTCCTTCAAATGGATCATTAAACAGCCAGGTGATGAATCTCTGAAATATAAGATGCCTGCTAATGCTAGGACTTCATTGCTATACTATATGAATTAGGTGTGATTTTGTAGATATATTTAAGAAAATCAATTATTGTGAACTTCAAAATTAGTCCATGAATGTCTTTGCTAGCCTGGAAGCCTGCGCCTGTTTACTGCCGTAATCGAATATTAGTTAGTCTCAATACTCGTCGTGTGGAAAGTTTTACTGTATGATAAGACAAACTGTATCAATAATTACACAAGGAATTCAATTTTCAAGACCAACTTTTATTTTTCTTGATTTAATGTAGGAATTATTTATCGAGATCTGAAGCCTGAAAATATTCTTCTTCAGAAGGATGGACATGTTATACTTGCTGACTTCGATTTATCGCTTATGACATCTTGCAAACCACAGGTGCTTCCCTATTTCTAACTAAATATTCTGAAACCTCCTCATTTACTCATATCCTAAGGTTTCCCCCTTCCTAAGTTGGGGCAATGGTGTCAATTATATGAAATAAGCCTTGAGGTATGCACCATTCTGCAAATTGAAATGGCCGCATCAAACTATTCTAGGCCCATGTCACGTCTATGTTGGGTGCAGTGGAAGGGGTAGACGCTGAAGATAGGCTGATTAAGTAGTGGGGATTTTTGAAATAGAAGCCCGGGTACACCTTATTAAAGATAAGTGTAGGCATGCAAGGGGAGTGCATAGTCCCCTCACATGGAGACAAGTAAAAAAAATGGTTAGGAATTTTTGGAATCTGGTACATGGACTACTTTATCGTCCTAAATAATTAAGCTGATTGAAGCTGGAAGCCATGACCAGTTGAGATATATCATATGCATTATTCTCAGAGAGTTGAAAAAATTAATCCTGCTTAGTTAGGCTTATGTACACGACGGAAGAGGGAAAAAGCTGTACACAAATTGACAGAGAGATTGAAGATGACAAATAGGTTTTTAATGTCTAGAAACTAATTTTCTTGTCGTATAGCTAACTTGTGTAAACTCCCATTCAAATGACGTATAATAACAATGTTACTAATTGTTCTAATTGAATCACAGATAGTGAAGTATCCATTGCCTAACAGTAGAACTAGAAAGAGATCTCGAAGCCAACCACCACCAGTATTTGTTGCAGAGCCAGTTACACAATCAAATTCATTTGTTGGAACTGAAGAGTATATTGCTCCTGTATGGTGAATCTTTTGTTTAAGCGTTTACATATTTCATATTACTTTCGGTAATTTTTTTATTTTTATTTTGGCAAAAGGAACAAATTACCATTGATGTTTGAAAAGTTACATATACAACACAGCTCACAAGAAAGCTCCCAAAGTATAATCACAAAAGGAGTATAAATATAATTACCCAATCTTTATATGAGGAACACCAAGAGGAACATAGTTTAATTAAAAAACTCCATTCTCTTGTCTTTCCTTCCCATTAAAAATAGATGATTCCTCCCCCCACAACTCAAAGCTTTAATCGCATTCATCCATAAAGTCTCTGAACCCTTTCTAAATCTATGGCCACTAAACATCCGAAGCACATTGTCTTTTGCCTCTCTTTCCATGACCCAAGATGTTTGAAACTGTGCTGCAAGCCTGCAACGCCACTCAACATTTTGAGCTTAATGTGCAGTGAAAAACACATGGTCAAGTCTTCCTTATTGTATTGGTACTTTGATTGCAGGAAATTATAACAGGTGAAGGCCACAGTAGCTCTATTGACTGGTGGGCTCTTGGTAAGACCATGGTGGATTTATCAAAGACGATTTGTCTGTTTTTCTTTGCACTTCCCTTTTTTTAATGCTGTGTATAAGAAGAATATGAAGATGGCATTTCTGTGACTCAATTTGAGGAAACTACTAATGCCACAATAGTCCCATGGATTTATATTTGTTACAACTGAAAATTGTTTGCATCAAGTAATTAATGACATCACAAACAGACATTCTTGTTCTTTTTTTTTTTTTTTTTTTTTTTTGCAAAAGAACAGACATTCTTGTTGGTTAACTAGTTTTTTAAGACATTACATTGCAATTCTATTTTTTGGTAATTATTGTGGTTCTTTATAAATAAAATCACTAAAACATGTTCTTATTAGTTTTCATATTCTTAATATCATGGGTTCCATCTCAAAACCAATTGGTAATGAGAAGAGTACCCATGTATCTTATAAACCTTGTGAGTTTCTTTCATCTTTCCGATGTGGGATTCTCAACATGCTCCCTCAAAATGGTGCCTCTTTTGGGATCACTATTCTTGGGTTGAATTCCATTTTTGGACCGAATGCCCATTCGGGCTTGTTGGACTCTGATACCATCTTAATATAATGAGGTTCCATCTCAAAACCATTTGGAAATGAGAGGAGTAGCCCATGTATTTTATAACATTGTGAGTTCCGTTCATCTTTCGGATGTGGGATTCTCAACACATTTATATCAAATTGTTTATTTTCTGATTATTTATATGTTGAAAAGACTTTTTCTGTCCTTGTAAAAAAAAATTCTGCTTATTCAAAAGATTTGATGTGATGCTCTGCTAAATCAAGACCTGAAAATGGTTGTGTTTGGGATTCAGGTATATTGTTGTATGAGATGCTCTACGGTCGTACACCTTTCAGGGGAAAGAACAGGCAGAAGACTTTTGCTAACATCTTGCACAAAGATCTCACCTTTCCAAGCAGCATTCCGGTAAAATGAAAACCTCTTTAGATATATTATTTGATGCATTATTGCTATTATTTTCGCGTAGAATATTAAATGAAGTTCAGTAAATTATTCAAGGGAACAATCTAGCATACTCAAGGCTTGAGGCTTTTTTTTTTTTTCGGTTTAATCATCTTCTCCGATATTTACTAGAGTAACTTGTCATAATTTGAGCTGTAACTTCAAGCGAGCATCAGGGTGGTATGGATCATTTTTTGCCTAATATTTTAAAAAGAACTGTCTATATTCATGAAGTAGATTCTAGGATTGTGTTGCCTAAATTCTTCCGGAAAACCATTAGTTATGCCCAGATCTTTATTTTTTGAAGCTAATTTTTTAAATTTAATTTGAGGAAAGTATACTTGTTAAAAAGAGCATTTTAGATTATCAAGTAAAGTCACTTTCTCTGGGGTTTATAAACTTGATTAAAAATACAATTTGAAGAATATAGGGTGTCAGTGTAAAGAAGTGGTCTAACTAGCATTGGCTAATTGGTCAAACTAATTGAGGTATCAACCAACACATTCAAATAGAACCACCCTATATGATCAACCCAGGCTAATCTGTTATGGTTGCATGCTGCTAAAGCACCTATTAGTTAGCTGGAAAGCTTTGTCTAGCTTTTGTTGCTTCATGGAGTTGCGGCTGCTTGTTGGGGTTCCTCATATATATCATTGAAAGTGGAAAGCACAAAATAGCACATGGTGGAGTCAGTCATGTCACTAACAATTAAACATAGTCCATTGAACAAAGAGATGGCAAACATAGCAGAATCTATGGTGACTATAAAGAGGATTTGTAGATGATTCCAGGATCTTTTTCTTTGTTATGATATCTGTATTTATATGACATGACTGATAACACTTAAGGGCATATTCATTATTGAATCTCATTTAAATTATCGAGGGTTAGGGATCATTGTTAGATCACCATAACATTTATCTCTCCCTCCCTGAAAAGACGATGCGGGAACGAGGATTTTTACCATTTCTTATATGTTGTATTTGTTGCAACTGATGTTTTCAATTCTATGCTTCTTCAAAATCAACTGTTGATTTTACTTACTGTTCCAGGTAAGTCTTGCAGCAAGGCAGTTGATTAATGCATTGCTACAAAGAGACCCGACCAGACGTCTAGGATCGAGTACAGGTGCAAATGAAATCAAACAACACCCCTTTTTCCAATCGATCAATTGGCCACTGATCCGGTGTATGGTATGGATGCTCCTAACTTTTGCAGAGTGTATTCATGTTTAAAACTTAAATCAACTATTAATAATTAGATGATGTTCTTAGAAGCTGCTTGTTCTTTTGGTATGAAGGTCCCACCACCACTAGAATCACCCCTCCAGCTGATTGGGAAAGATAAGAAGACCAAGGACATAAATTGGGAAGACGATGGGGTGCTTGTTAATTCAATGGACACAGAATTTTTCTGAAGACCCTCGTTACCGGAGTAAATTCGAATATGCAATACGTCTAGGCTCAGCTGTTTCCTGTTAAAAATCGGTAATTTTCGTTATGCATTGCAGGGCTGTATAGGCTCATATTAGTTTGTAACCTTGCCAAGGCCACCCAATGAAAGTTCTGGTGTGGGTGTGGCCGGAATGGGATGAAGGGTGATTTGTATTACATGGTCAGAATCATTCTACCTTAAATCTTTGTTTGTATGATTATCTGTATGTAAGGGATAAATTACAAAATTTAAAGCAATATATTAGCAATATTCTGTCTCATTTTCTCGGCAAGATTTCATCCCAGACCAAGCATGGCCATTAGTAAGGTTGCTAGTTTTCTCAAATTAAGAGTTGGGAAACTTAAGTTCTATGATTTAGAAAAGAAGAATGAGGGAAATTAACCTATTTTTTAGACATCCGAAAATTGTTTGGTTTCTTTTATACCCCTTTAAACAAAAACATCCATGTAAATTTATGTTGTTGGATTTTTGGCAATTTACACTATGTCCACTTCCTCATAAATCAAATAGGTTTTGGTATGAGAAATTAAATTATATCACTGCATCGCAATTTTTCTATCTTAATTTCAAAAATAGTAAAAATTTGATTTATTATTAAAATATAGTATTTCTTTTTTACTTTTATTAAACTAATGGATTCATTTTTATTAAATAACAAAACCCATTACCTTTTTTTTATGATGGTTATTGAGTCGTATTAAATTAAAATTTTAATAATTTATTAAATTTTATTAGTTTTTACTGTTTTAATAAATTTATTGATTAATGGTTTTCTTTTGGTAAATTAATGAAAGTTAAGAAAAGTGTTGTTTTTAACGTTTGGAACATTTTTTTATTATTTTGAAAATAATTATTTAAAAATGTCATTAATTAAAATACCTCGATAATATGTAAGAGAACCTGCTTGGAAGTGTATAGTAGTTAGAAATCATAACGATTACTATTTTGTACTTTAAAGTATTGCTTTCAAATAACTAAACATTTGCCGTGATAGATTTTTTTTAAGAGTTTTGGTGTGATAGTTATACGTGTAAAACACTAATTAGTTTAAAGTTCAAATGTTTAATGGAGTTGAAACCTATCTAACTACACATTGTAAAAAAAAAAAGAAAAAAAAATATCGTCATTTGGTAATATAAGAGCTTGATTTAATAAAGACGTGATTTGTAATTTTCTCTAATTTATAAATTATTTTCTATAGTTTTTTTTTGAGATATTACATCATATTAAGGAAGGGGAGACTTGAACCTTCGTCTCAACGAAATGGAGTAAATATCTAATCAATTAAGCTATATTCACGTTGACATTTTTCATAGTTATTATACGATCTCTCCCTAATTTATTATAGTTTAATCAATAAAATTCATCGTCCCATAAAAAACTAATATATTTCATCTTCAACTTTTTTTAGAATGTCATTTAAGAAATGCAGATAAAATAAAAAAAATGGAACGGGCAGGCATCCACTTCTAGTTCTATCTATCTATATATATATATATTAGCATTACTAATGATAATATAAAAGAAACGGAAGAGCCAATAAGTTACTATTTTTTTAAATTTGACTTTTAAATACATTATTAAATACCTTTTCTTTTAATTAAAAAGAAAAAAGAAAAAAAAGAAAAACAAATTGACGTTTATGTTAATTATTGCGATGGAATATAATTAAACTTATTTAAAGCACACTTGTCACTGCCTATTTGGGCAACTTATTGAATAATTGACTTTTATGGGTTGTTTATGCATTGACCATTTACTTTTTTTTAAGCCATATATAATTATTTTTAATTATTTCATATTGATCAAATCTCACATGAATGTATTATTAATTTATCATTCTTCAATCAATCAACTAACGGCTTTATCGGCCAGTATGAACATAGTTTAACTGATTGGATATATATTCATTTTTCTTGAAATTGAATGTTGTAGTCTTCTCTCAATTTAATGTAAATTGACGGCTTTATCATCAGGATTATTTTAACATGTTATTATTATTTTAAAATATGTTAAAATTGAAAAAAGAAGGCCATACCATATGAGTTTATTAGATTGATTTTTTAAAATATGTTAAAATTGAAAAAAGAAGGCCATACCATGTGAGTTTATTAAATTGATTTTTAGCAGTGGAGACATTCTTTTGAAGCTCGGCTTCTGAATACAACAATTTCAAATATATCGTTATGGTTTTCAAGTCACTATAATTATTTAAATAATGGATAATACTTTCATACTCAGTTGCATATGTGTCATGTTTTTATTGGATAATACAGTTATAGGACTTATATATTCATTAATGAGACTCATACATTTAAAACTTAACTTCTATATTTGATTCAATAAAAACATGACACATATGTCAGTGAATATGAGTTCGTACTCATCGGTGAATATGTAAGTATTTTTCTAAAATAATTACGGTAAATTTTACTATAGAAAAAAAGAGTTGTATAATGAATGAGAATAATGTTTATAATTTCAACTTTTAAAATGAAATAGTTTTTGGAAAGAAAAAAAATTAAAAAATATTTTAAAAAAATAAAGGGGTTAAAAATTCAAAATTTATCTTTTTTATTTTTATTTATTTAAATTATTACTCCTTTTAGTATATAATTATAGTTAAAATTGATCAAATTAAAAGTTAATGATCAAATATCTCAACTCAATGATACATTTTTCTCACTACAACATATAAAAATTCTCACATCATTTCCAAATGAATTGAATGAACCAAAATGATATATATATACATTTCAAAGTAAATAAACTGAAGATTTCTATATACAAAAGGCTGAAAAAAATACCATAACAATTTCACTGCAAGAAATAATACAAAGAAGAAGGATGATCAGGGACAACAAATCCAACATTTTCACGACAAATTTCAACGTTAAAAAAACACCTACAAAGTGGGCAACTGAAATTGTTTCTCTCAATCCATTTATCAATACAATCCGTATGAAAAACGTGGCCGCAATCACGCAATTTACAAACCCCATCTTCTCTTACGAATTCCATCAAACAGATAGCGCACATCTCTGACTCCGACTCTTCCGTCTTCTCGTATCGGAATCTTCTCAAAGACGGCGGAGGCGGCCGAGATGGGAGGCTGAAAATCCTGGCGATGTAAAGAATGGATTCTTTGATTTTGAACAATGGGATCCATATGAGAGTGTAGAGGAACACGATCGGGAAACGAATTTCGGAGCTCCAAAGAATTAAACCTAACATCTTGCCGTTTCAATTTTGTCTGCGAATGGGGAATGGCGATGGCGATGGCGCTTTAAATAAGAGAATTGAGTCGTTGATTTTGCCATTTTAGTATTGGTTAAAGCTCTGACTTTTGGAAGGTGGGCCAAAGCAAAGCTTTTTTTTTTTTTTTTTAGGATTATTATTGGAGTTCTTGATATCGGCGGGGATGAAGGGCTGGCCAGCGATTACTCCATTGACCAAACGTACCAGTGGAGACAAATTTTGGGGAGAGTGAGGTAAATATGAATTCAAAAATTTGTTATTTTAAAACCTATTTTAATTCCAACATATTTTCTATTTTAGTCTCTGAACTTTCAATAAAATCTTTCGATTGATTGCCTCAAAAAGAAAAAAAAAATCTTAATATGTCAATATGAACATAGTTTGTGATTTGACATTCTCTTTCTATAAAGTAGGTCTCCCCTCCCCTAATTTATTGTAATAAATAAAAGTCTTATAGGGGCCGTTCATTTCCCGTTATCTTAGATCTGGATTGCAGGGAATATAAGATTACAACGTTCATTTTGCAGTAATTAAAAATGAGAATCTCATAGGTATAAAAGATTACATTGTTTGTTAGGTTGTATTTAAGGGAGGAAATTTGATGAATTGATAATTCTTCCAATAATACCCTTGTTTTAAGTTTCTCGTTGATAAATTTTATATATGAATTTAATTAATATTTTTTAATAGATTAATATACTTATACTATTTTTATAATTTAATTAGTTTATAACTTATTTATTTAAATATTTAATTAACATAAAAATTTAAATTTAATTTTATATACTTATTTGATACTAATGAATTTATTAAAGTA
This sequence comes from Gynostemma pentaphyllum, assembly GCA_028015215.1. Taxonomy (NCBI): domain Eukaryota; kingdom Viridiplantae; phylum Streptophyta; class Magnoliopsida; order Cucurbitales; family Cucurbitaceae; genus Gynostemma; species Gynostemma pentaphyllum. The sequence continues at coordinate 22,401,786 of CM051355.1, forward strand.
TCAATAATTAGTGTAACGAAAAAATTATTTATGTTTCTAAATTTAGTTATTGATGAGAAAATAAATTATCGTATGTATTTATATGTAAAAAGAAAAATAACATTTTATAATATTGAAGGACAAAAAAGTAAAAAACAGAATACATTCGTAATGTAATCTTAAAAACCCACCGGTGGAGAGTGTATTCTAAAATGGCCAGATATCATGTATTCTTTGATTACATGTAATCTAAGATATCTTTATATCTTTAAATACAGTAAAATGAACAATGTTATCTGAATACACCTCCCTCCGTAATCTTAGATAACATTAAAATAAACGGCCCCATAGTTAATAAAAGAAACCCTTAATTATATCTTCAAGACTTCAACCTTTGGATAATTATAGAGATGGGTTGAAAAAGTCTTATCATATCCAACCTACATTTAAATTTAAATTTAGTGTTTTAAAAATACAGAGGTGCAATCGTAAACACTCTTATAAATTTGGAGTGGTTTGTGCAATATTTAAAAATATAAAAGTATATGTTTTATCTTTGAACTTTACCACATGTGTCAATTTGATCCCTATACTTTAAAAGTTTCATTTACACCTTATATTTTTTTACTTATGTCAATTTAGTCCTTATATTTTTAAAAGTTTCATTTTAATTCCCTTATTTTACAATTTGTATTAATTTGGTCTATATAAATAAAGTTAAATTTTATTGATAATTATTAATTACTAGAGTCATTAGTGAATATTATTAATTTTGATGAAAAATTGACTTTAATAGGAAGTTAATAAGTCTAAGATAATTGTTTGAGTTGTAAAAATAAAGATATCTAAAAGAAGAACAAATTAATACATTAAAACATGTGTCAATATATGGTTAGGAATATAGTAAGGGCATACTAATAAATAATTGGAAAAAATTGTTAAGGGAATAGAGTTATAAATGGAGTGAGTAGGAAGAGGATTAGGAAATGCATATAATCGATATTAATACTAATTGAGGGGTCCGGGTGAAAACTTCATTTTTTCTCTCTTTCTAAAACTCAACAACCTTTTGTATTTTCTTACGAGATTTTTGCAAAAATAGTAAAATGAGGTTTAATATTTGCAAAAATAGCAGTAAAAAAAATTATTTGCAAAAATAGCAAAAAACTAACATTCGCGCCTAAAATATTACAAAATTGCCACTAATTTTACACGAGTAATAACTGATTTTACTGATATTTTGTGCATGAATCACAGATTACCTAATAAGGAATAATTATCACTGATTATCTTATAAGTTATCATTGATTTCTTTGATTCATATGAATGACGGTTTTTAAAAAACTGATATATTTACAAATACTTTTTAAAAATACTAAATTTATAAATATTCCTACCCAATAAAATTTCCCTTTTCTCAATCTTATTAAATATCAGTTTAGTTCATATCAATATATAGAGATTAAAGGTATTTCCCATTCTTCTATGTGAACCAGTAAAATTGTCAACAATAGAGTTAAGTTATTTGATATGGTACAATACAACCTAACATCAGCTCATCTTTTTCAGTATTTTAGTGTGCACCAAACATACACAACACACTCTTCACTCCTTGAGGCTAATGCATAAACATGCATGAGGCATACATACCTCATACAGTTCTTAAACCGATATACAATCCTAGTAATTTACAAACAAAATCATTGATACATAAAAACCAAACAAAAGCATGATATGTTTATGTTTTGAAATATGTTACTTGGATATCATGCCTCCAATTACACCAGCTATTATAGCTGTAGGATCCCCCAGGATGGCAGAGATGATCGTGCGAACAGCAGTACCGGCTATCTGAAAGCCCTTCTTGACTGTTCTTCCTCTCGCACTGTTATTGTTTTGTAGTGTCCCCTTGAGGCTTGGTATGGTAGTATGTATCTGCCTAACCTTATTCTTGTCCACATTGAAATACATGGCTTGCCAGCTTTCTGCCAGTAGCTCCTTCACACATGACAAATGAAGGTTGTAACTCTTGCACTGTGATCTGTAAGACCAACCCGGTCCCTTGCCTCCGCAGCTATGGCACGAACGAGAGAGCTTGTTACACAGGTAGAGATTGCGTTCCCCGTCGTCTAGGACTTGTGGGAGGTTTGCACAACAAGGATGGAGATCAAAATCACAACTCTTGCAGTTGTACACAAATCCTTGAACATAGCTTCTACACGCATCGCACACTCGCCTTCCTTTCCCCGGAGGAATGTAATACAATCGGAATTCGCATTTTTCGTAAAACGGGTGGGTGATTCTTGGAGAAGCAACGGCGCAAACCTTGTGCAAGTTGAAGTTACATTGTTGGCACTTGTATTTGTAGCCAATTCCCGCTTCTTTGCACCCATCACAATTGTAGGGAATCTCTGTGTATTCAAGCCTTAGCTTGTGTCGCGGGTGAATCGGGTGAGTTATCTCTTTCTCAATCTTCATGTGTTTTTGTTTCTCTCCTCTTCCACTGTGCTTGGAGGATGAGAGATCGTATTTATAAGAAGGTGAATTGGTGGTGTTTGATTTGTTATGTAATTCCTTGAAAGTGTTCTTTCAACAGTCTACAGTCTTTGTAAGTAGATACTTTGCTTACTCTTTACAATCAGAGAATATCTTTATTCAGTTTTCTTGAGAAGTGTTTGGTGGTGGGCCAAATGCTCTCCATTGAATCTGATGCCATTGAATGATTGAAGAATATTGTTTGATCTTACCTTAGAAGATCAACATTTCTAACACTAATATATATATATATATATGTATGATTCAAAATTTTATGAGAATACATGGATAATTAAATTTTCCTTAACCCAATAATTTAATTTTTTGGGTCTATTGATGATTTAATATAGCATTAGAGGCGTTCTCGAGTTCAAACTCTTGTATTGTCATTTCCTCCTTATTTATTAATATGTCACGTGATTGGGCCTAGTGTAAATATTCGAACCACACGTTGATAGTTCTTAAACTTTTGAGTCTAATTGGTGATTAAGCGAACTCTATCAATTGACCAAACAAGTCAATAGTTCTTACTTATCGGGGTAAATGAAGGTATTCTCAATGAAAGAATTTTCTCTCTCTTGCTTTTTCCCAATTTGATTCTCTCTTACTTGAATATCTTCTTATATTATTGCTACTTCAGATATAGTAGATATCCATATCCAGTTGCTTTTTTGAATTGCAGAGGCTCCTTTATTCCTTCATGCTTCATAAAAAAGCTTTTACTTTTTTGGAATAATTCAATGGGTTTCCTCTAGAACTTTGTCCCCAGTTCAGAGTGAGTTTGGAATCAACTTTTCGGAATAGTGGTTTTTTTGGTTAAAAAAAACATTAATTAAACAGTTTCCCCAAATCTTTAGTGAACGTTTGAATTCCGGGTTTGAGAAATTTGGGTTTGTGTAGTTTCAAGTTGTGTAGGCTGTATTTGATGTGTGGATTTAATCATGGTAGAAACTCATGTTAATGAATAAAAGTTAGAAAATTATTGTAGGGTAACTCGTGGGTTTAAAAAAATAAATTCATAATCTAAACACCCCTTAAATTTCCAAACACATTTTTGAACATGTAATCAAATATCAAAAAAAGTTTAAGACACATATTACACTTTTAAAAGTCATTTCAAACACGCACATACGGGCATGCTAAGAAATGGAAGGCATTATAATGGCTCTTCCTCTTTATATATGCTATGGAATGCAAATAAAAGGCAGCATGGTCCCACAGAATCTGCGTTATTGACAGGAAAAAGGAGCAATAATTTTGCAGTTGGGTTTGGATTTTAAAAAATCATTGTCAAAACAAAAGGGGTGGAATATTAGTTCAGGTTTGGTTCCTTCCGTGGGCAAAACAAAAAGGATGTGAATCTTCTTCTACAGTTAGATTGGATTGCTAGCTCAGATTCTGGTGAACCTTCACCAGTGATATTAATTTCGTCTCAATTTAATGTCCCAAAATAATAAAAATAGAAATCATATATATTTTATTATATTTTGTCTCTATGACGTGTTCCAATTCAGTCTAAATTAATTAATAAATGTAAAATTTATGAATTTATAAAGTATAAAGGTATTTAAAATATAGGAGTATGATTTATTTTACGCAAAAAGTATAAGATGTAATATACAAGAGTCTCAAAAAGTTAATTTGTTAACTTGTTTTCAAAGAGGGCAAAAAATATATGAAAAAGAAAATGTTCCACTTTCTTAAAATTATTTTTTTTTTAAAATTTATTTACCCCTTTTTTTTTCTCTTTTCAAAAGTTAATTTGATTTTAAACATTTTCCCACCTTGTTTCTTATTTTTTTTTTAAAAAAAACCTTTTAAAAATCCTAGCTGAATTTTAAAGGAAAAAAATTAATTTTAAAAAATACTTTTTTTTCTTTCTATATTGGACTAAGATTTAAAAAACAAAAAATGGTTACGAAATATTGAAAGTGTTAATAAACAAGGTTTAATTATATATATAAAAAAATCTAAAATCATTATCTGCTAATCATTAAAAATTTAATTTATTTTGAGATAATTATAAATGACACTATTATAGTCTACTTGAATGGAAAATAACCACTATGATTTTAATTGCCTACGTGGTTTGTAAAATTATAAATCACGTCAATCTACCACTTAATTAAGTGTAAAATCAAATCCATATGAATGCTATTTATAGAATAAGTTATTCTTAACAAGATGTAAAATCTACAATTGACATTCACATGTAAAAAAAAAAAATCTCTTTTTTTAATTTTTTAATAGAATTGGAATACGTAATAGACGTTAAATAATTATATAACAAGAATTTATAAAATTAACTCGTAGAAGAGTATGATTTACAATTTTTTTTTTTAAAAAAGATAATTTTTAAACCACATAAGTATACTTTTTAAACCAGATAAACTATAGGGGTGTGCTCCTCTAAATGCTATAAATTTTTTTATTTATTTGTAATAATTATTTACGTGATAAAAAAAAGAAGCCCTTAGACTTGGCCACGTTGGCTGAGTATTGGGCCTCTCATATGTTTATGTTTTAGCCCATTAAAAAAAGAAACAATAATACAAAAAAATAAATAAAATAAAAACGACGGGAAAGCAGCGATCGGAAACCTAGAAATCTCCGGTGAAGTGAATACTCCACTCTCACAAGTTTTCTTCCCTCTTTCAATTTTCTCCATTTTTTTTCACTTTCATTTAAAGCTAAATTTGAATTCTCTGAGTTGATTCAAAAAAATTTCAGTATGTTCTAAACGAGAAATTTTATCAATTTTTTTTTGTCCTTTTCGTGAATTCGAGCGAATTGAAAACGTCCTTTGGAAAAACGTAATTTGCGAACCCTAGGGGTTGGGGTTCAGAAAAGATGAAAAAGATGAAATTTCACTGGTAAATGCTTTGATTTTTATTTTACTTTTATAAGAAAATGAGTAGTGGCCGTCAGCGAACCCCAGGGGTTGGGGTTCAGCATGTTTTAGATTATCTAAAACGAATGCAGGCTGAAAATCCTGCTTTTTATTATGAAATTCAGAATAATGGTGATAATCATCAATCTGGGGGAAATGTTTTTTGGGCTGATGGAATGTGTAGGATGAATTATTCTTGTTTTGGTGATACTGTTGTATTTGACACAACTTATAGAACAAATCAGTATAGGGTACCTTTTGCTGCATTTACCGGGTTTAATCATCACGGTCAGCCAGTTTTATTTGGTTGTGGATTGGTTCTTTTTGAGTCTGAATCCTCTTTCATTTGGCTTTTTCAAACTTGGCTTCAAGCAATGTCTGGACAGCACCCAATTTCTATTACAACAGACCCAGATAGACTTATCCAAGTTGCTGTCGCCCAAGTTCTTCCCGGAACACGGCATCGTTTTTGTAAGTGGGCTATATTCAGAGAAACGCAGGAGAAATTGTCTCATCTTTGTCAATCTCATCCTACTTTCGAAACCGAGTTTAAGAAATGCATTAATGAGTCTGAGACGATTGATGAATTTGAGTCTTGCTGGGGATCGCTTTTGAATCGATATTATATCATGGATAATGAATGGCTTCAGTTAATGTATAGTGCTCGACAACAGTGGGTACCGGTGTATATGAAAGATACTTTTTTTGGAGAGCTGTCAAATGAGAGCTACATAAGTTTAAATTTGTTTTTTGATGGATATGTTACTACCTCTACTACAATACATATGATGATTAAGCAGTACGAGAAGGCCATGGCAAGCTGGCATGAAAAAGAATTGAAAGCTGATTATGACACGACTAACTCTTTGCCAGTTCTGAAGACACCATCTCCTATGGAAAAACAAGCTGCTGATCTCTATACTAGGAGAATATTTAGGAAGTTCCAAGAGGAATTGGTAGAAACTCTTGCTAATCCTGCAACCAAAATTGATGACACGGGAACTGTTGCTACTTATCGAGTAGCCAAATTTGGAGAAGACCATAAAGCTCATGCTGTTAGTTTTAATTCGAGTGAGATGAAAGCTAATTGCAGCTGTCAACTTTTTGAATATTCAGGAATAATTTGCAGGCATATGTTAGCGGTTTTTAAGGCAAAAAATGTTCTTACACTTCCTTCTCAATATGTATTGAAGCGTTGGACTAGAAATGCTAGAAGTGGAGCTGCAATTGATGACCATAGTTCTGAATTACCAAATGAATCTCGAGATTCTTTGACTGTTAGATATAGCAGCCTTCGCCAAGAAGCAATCAAATATGTTGAGGAAGGGGCAAAATCGATTCATATTTATAATGTGGCTATGGATGCTTTAAAAGAGGCTTCCAAAAAGATTGCTGCAGTTAAGAATCGGAGCCCTCGAGCTGCAAATGGTGATATTATGGTTAATGGAGGTGTTGGGGCATTGGTTGCAACAGAAGAGAATCAGGCAGAAACGCTTCAATCTGTGGTTGGTCTCCTCTTCATTTTGTCCTCTTAAACCACTGAAATATTTCGCTATCTATTAATGACACCTCCCCCCTTTCCCTAGTCAAGAGTGAGATATCTTGAGAGAATTTAGATTTTTTAACTGAAAGATTGGGCATTGTGTTTAGAAGGCATCTCAAAATTTTAGGTGGTCACATGCTAGCTTTCATGCGTCTCTTGATTATGAAACGTTGCAGGTTATGTTGAAATCTTCACTTTTGAACTGGATGAACAATGAAGGGGTGGGAGATTCTTAAGTATGAAATAACGATACTTGAATTTGGGCAGCATACGTATTATTGAGTTATTCTTAATTCTGCTATGTCAAGAATATTTTGAAGGGTTAAAATTTCTTTAGCATAACCTTTATAGCTGTAGTAGTAATTTAACTTGGTATCAGAATAGGAGATCTTGAGTTCAAATATTGTAATGTTATTTGTCCCCGCTTCATTTGTTGATATCCTAACTCACATGTGAATGGAGTGTTGAGAATACCTTGACGGGGTTAAATTTTCCTTACCTTAACAGTTTAAGTTTTTTGGTCTAAAACATGTTTTGCTGCCCATTAATGGCAGACATTTTATTTTATTAGGTGAATTCTTATGTTCTTACTGCATTCCATTTTCCCTTTTGCATCCTGCTGATGTGTTTATCTGCTCATCTTAGGATAGGTCAAGGTGTAAAGTTGGTTCTTGTAATCAAAATCAAAGTTCAATCTCTTCCACTATTTTTTTTATATCCGTGGTATCGGGCCCCCATCCACTACTTCAGAAGGGGAATTCGTGTGCTCCAACCCTAGTTCTAGGGGACATCAAGGGGGCATTTGGATTGCTGATATAAGAAGCATGAGTTTGGTGGATTCAGAAACCTATCTTTATGAAGGAAAGTTTAAAAAATATTGCATGTAGCAAACCTGTGTGCTTAAAAAATAGAATAATGTACCAGAGAAACCCATGAAATAAACCTTCAAAACAAATGCCCCTCAAAGGTTCTCTCTTATTAAGCATTCCACATGGAGGCTTCCCCGTGTACCTTGGGCTTACTTATTCCCAAGACTCCAAACCCTTACCACCATGGCAGTCCCTTCAGGGTCCCTTCCTCATTCTGAAATTGACCTTTCTTTGATGCATCTTTCATGCTGTTTCTGTATGCATTTAAGTTGAATTTAATCAGAAGACTATGCTTGACTTCTCTTGATGGACGTTGGAGAGATTCAATAGATTTGTAAAGCATTCAGTTTGTGTTCTATTGGTTAATTAGCTGTTCTGAGTTGTATAAATACATATTTGATGTGTCATACAGAATGTTTTTTTTTCTATATGGAATCATTTTTTATATTCTAACTTTTCTTTCTCTGAGACTGGAATCCAAAGTCACTGTCAGAATGTGATGCACTTTCTTACTTGTCGTCTGTTTCTGCTGTTTTCTAGGATCAGAAGGAGAAGAAAATTCGTGAACTGTCTGCCGAGTTGGAAAAAACAAATCAACGTTGTGAAGTTTATAGAGCTAATCTTCTGGCTGTTCTAAAAGATATGGAAGACCAGAAGCTGAAGTTATCAGTGAAGGTCCAAAATGCGAGGCTTAGTATGAAAGAATGAATGATAACCTGGTTGGTCCTGTGATTTCTCTCCCTTCGATGGCTGTTCTCCTGTTGAGTTGACATCATCCTGCCGATAATCTCAGCCTCTCTAAGGTCTTCCTTTAAAAGGATGAAAATAGGAAATCGGCAGAATGAGTGACTGGTGGGGAAGAAAGGAATGGCTGTGGATATCAACTATCATGTAAGTGTTCTTTGAACATGTGGCATTAGCAGCCGCTGTAGCTGTTTAAAATCCAGACTAGTGTAATGAAGATAAAAGCTGTTTAGTCCTTATGTTTCAAAACCCTTGATGAGTGCTTCTTGTAAAATAAAACCTAATATATGCTGTTAAATACCAAGTTAATACTGTGAATAATTTAAGGAGTGTGTTTGTATAGAAGGTGAAATCATGAAGTCTTCTTTTTTTTTTTTTTTTTTTGCATTGAAGTCTGACCAAGATCCAAGGACGTATGTAGATTTAATCAGACTAATTCAAGAGTTAAAAGATTTATTAGTTAGTTCAAATAACTCTGCCCGGACAATTGGTGACATTGATTTTTTTTTCCTTTCTAGAAAAGAAAGTTGATTTTTTAAATTTTTTTTAAGAAATGTGGAATATCAATAATCTGGTTCTATCATGGTAGTTGTGGACATGTTCTTTTTAATATTTTTTGGGAAAATTGTATGAACCATCCTTAAACTACATGGTTGTAACAATTACACCCTCAAAATTTCACTGTAAAGTGTTAATTGGATTAATTTATATTTTTAAATTTGACAAATTACCGCTTTAAAATGTATAGCACCAACATGCTTCCTCTAAATGCTAATTATATTGGATTTACATAGGAATCATACCATTTGGTCTTGGGCTATGGAGTGATTACTTATGAGAGAATACTTGGTCCTGACCGGTCAGAAGAAGTTCCTCCTGAAGTGTCTTAATCCTATTGAATATAACATATCAGTAGGTCCCTTGTGTTTATTAAAAAACTTTTTTTTATCTGTTACCAAAATTAATGGTTAAAAACTTCGCCTTTCTCTATCATAGAATTATGGTTCATCTTTATTTTTTTATTCACCCACAAATCCAAATTTAGTCGAATAAGTTATTATTGGAAAAACTGAATGAGGAAAGTTACTTTATTCACAATAATAATTGAATTTTGGGAAAAAGACACTTTTGGTCCCAGAGTTTTCAATTTGTTTACCATTTGGTCCCTAAGTTTTAAAAACCGACATTTTAGCCCCTGAGTTTTCATTTTGTTTGCCATTAGGTCCCTGCTGTCAAAAATCTGTTAAATATTTAACAGAATGCTGACGTGGCATTAAAATATTTGTTTAATATATATTTTGTTGCTTACGTGGCATGAGGTGGCATAATAAATGAATTTTATATTAATAATTTTAATTTATATATTTTAGATTAATTATTTATCTCTTCTCTCTCCTCCCCCTCTCTCTCCTCTTCATCTCCTTCCTCTCTCTTTCAATCCTCCATAGTAGCTTTCTGAAACCGATCAAACCCTTTCCGCCGATCAAATCCTTTCCGCCCACTTGCCTTCTCTTCTTCTCTTTAAGAAATCCCAAAAACAAAGAGAACCAAATTAAACCCTTCCATGGCTGATTCAGATTCAGATTCTAATTCCTTTGATTCTTTCGATTGTCTTCCTGATTCACATCTTATATTTCTTATTTCTTATTTTTACGAATTATATTCCTTTTTTTTTGTCTAATTTTTAAAAAAACAAAATCTTCTTCAATGTTAGAAAACTCCATCATCTCAGATCTGCAATCAGGGTTCTCTAGCTTTTGTCACATGTATATCTTCCTGACAAAATAAAGAGATTGCTATGACTTGCAAGAATATCCAAATAAATTATAATGAAATGAAAATTTTAAAGAATATGAGAAGGGGATTTTGTTCACTTTCATCTAAGATCTTCAAACAAAAAAAACCCAGAATCTATAGTTGAATTTTCTCTCTCTCTCTCTCTCTCTCTCTCTCTCATCTTAGATCCTCCCCGATCCTCTTCATCTTCTTCAAACAAACACCCAGCTGAGATTATCCAAGAATAAAGTTAAAAAAACAAAACTATGAACATCATGCCCAGATCTGGTTTTGAAACGAAGCCACGAAATAGATCTAATTTTATCTCCCTCTCCATTTATTTCCCTATCGTCTGTCAAATGAGAAGGAGGGTTATGATGTTGGAAACTTGTGTAATCTTTGACAGTAGAGAGACTAGATCTGATTAAAAAATTTCATGGGTCTTTGATTCAAGAAGAAGAAGAGATTTTTCGTTTTAAGAGAGGGGTTCGAGAGAGATCTGAGATGAGAGAGACTAAATCTGATTAACAAATTTCATGGGCCTTTGTTTCAAGAAGAAGAAGAGATTTTTCGTTTTCTAGGAGGGATTCGAGTGAGATCTGAGATGAGATTTTTCCAGATTTGATAAACAAGTTTTCTGGGTTCTTTTCGTTTGAAGAAGAAGATGGAGGCTGGTTATTTTTACGTTGAATAATATGTTTTTTCTTGATTTTTTAATGTTTCAGGAAGAAGATAGAAAAAAAAAAGTTTAATAAAATTTAATTTAATTTTTACCACATATATTTTGCAAAAGAATTTTTTTTACCACATAAGCAATATATAAATATAATATTAATAAATTAATGCCACGTAAGCAACAAAATATATATTAAACAAATATTTTAATGCCACGTCAGCATTCTGTTAAATATTTAACAGATTTTTGACAGCAGGGACCTAATGGCAAACAAAATGAAAACTCAGGGGCTAAAATGTCGGTTTTTAAAACTTAGGGACCAAATGGTAAACAAATTGAAAACTCAGGGACCAAAAGTATTTTTTTCCCTTGAATTTTTATACAAATAAAGTTTCTAATAATAGTAAGAAAGTGCAACTTGTAGTATAAATAACTAGGTTTGTAGTACAACTTAAGAAGTAAGAATATAAGATGTGTAATACACCCCCCACAAGATGGACTTTTAATGTTCAAAACAGCCATTCTGGACATCAGAGAAGTGAGTGGAGTAGTAGGTAAAGCTTTAGTAAAAGTATCAGCAAGTTGTTTCATTATGCAATATGATCTCACACAACATATTGAATCAAATCAAATTTTGTCAGAATATTCCAATACTAGGAAATCCTTTTCATACTTGTTTTTTTCCAAAGACCATTTTTTTTTCCTTCAATTTTGTGACAATAAAATGCCATGTCTAGGAATTCTTGTTGCAAATATATAAAATTCTGCTTCTGCCTCACAAAACTTGAAAAAAAATCATATTCATAATCATAGATTTTGAAGATATGGCCAACACCAATACTCAATCAATCAGTATAACTATTATTGCTCTGTTCATTTCATTCACCATCAAACTCATAGTTGGAGATCATCATAATAACATCATTAAGTGCATTGAAAGTGAGAGACAAGCTTTGTTATCATTTAAACATGGTCTTGAAGATCCAAATGGTATGCTTTTTTCATGGAGAAATCAAGATTGTTGCAATTGGGAAAGAGTTATATGCAACAATATCACAAGCCATGTTGTTCAACTTCATCTTCATGGCTCCAATTCACAATATTTGCGTGGTAATATTGGTCCTTCTCTTCTTCAATTGACTCACTTGAGCTATTTAGATCTTAGTATTAATAGGTTTACGGGTATTCCGATCCCGAATTTTATCGGTTCACTCGCTAACTTGAGGTATCTCAATTTATCTTACAATAATTTTTATGGTGTAGTTCCGCCTAATCTCGGTAACCTTTCTTCACTTCAGACTCTTGATCTTCAAATTTATGGGCTAAGTTCTAATAGCTTAAAATGGATCTCAGGTCTTTCTTCCTTACAACATCTTGACTTGAGTGTTATGAACCTTGAGAATGCAAGTGATTGGATGCAAGTTATTAATAAACTTCCTAACCTTAAAACTCTTATATTATCTTCTTGTGAGCTTCCACCACCTATTCTTCCATCCTATGATCTATATGCAAATATCTCCACTCCTTGTCTATCAATGTTGGATCTCTCCGAAAACCATCTCACGTCTTCGATTTTTCCGTGGTTGTCTAATTTCAATTCATGTCTTTTTCATTTGAATCTCGGTTACAACAATCTCCAAGGCTACATCCCGATCGCTTTCGGGAATTTGACTTCTTTATCGTATATTTTTTTGGGTCTCAATCAACTTGAGGGTGCATCCCCAAATTCCTTTTGGAATTTTTGTAATTTGAATTCATTACTTTTACCTGCAAACAAACTGAGAGGAACCGTTTCTGATTTTCTTCGAATATTGCCGAGTTGTGCTCTACATTCTTCTCTACAACGTTTGGACTTGTTTTTTAACAACTTCAATGGTATGCTGCCTGATTTTTCGACAATGCCGAATTTAACACTACTAGATCTATCTTCCAATGAATTTTCTGGAACAATCCCCATGAATCTTGGACAACTATCCAACTTAGAAACATTATGTCTTGACTATAATTCATTGGAAGGAAGTATTTTTGAAAATCATTTCTTGAAACTAACCAAATTGAGGTCATTGGATTTTTCTCACAACTCTTTGAGTTTTCAACCCCATTCTAACTGGGTTCCTCCATTTCATTTAGATTCCATCAGCTTAAGTTCTTGCAATCTTGGACCGAATTTTCCAAATTGGCTGCAAGGACAAAAATTTTCCGTACTCGATATTTCCGATGCTCGTATTTCAGATATCATTCCCCATTGGTTTTGGAACCTCTCTCCAAACTTGCAATATTTGGATCTTTCCAAGAATAAAATCAGAGGAGGAGTTCCCAATTTGTCCATGAGGTTCAATGGCCTAATTGTAATAAATTTGAGATCAAATGAATTCGAAGGTCAAATTCCCGCGTTTTTTTCACAAGTGAGTTACAGATTAGATATCTCTAACAACAAATTTTCTGGATCAACGGGTTTTTTCCACGGAATCAATACCATTTCGGGTTTAAGATATCTAGATATCTCAAACAATCAATTTTTGGAAGAGGTTCCAAATTCTTCTTGGGGAAAGGTTTCAAATTTATTGTTTTTGAGTATGGCAAGCAATGGCTTTTCTGGAGTTATCCCAACTAGTTTGAGTAATCTGAAAAGCCTCCAATCATTGCATTTAAACAATAATAGCTTCTCTGGTGAATTCCCGACGTGGTTGATAACCGTCTTGAATTTACAAGTCGTTAACCTTGAAGGTAATGAATTGTCAGGACCAATACCAACATGGATTGGAAATGGCTCTTTTAGGAATCTTGCAGCCTTAAGCTTAAGATCCAATCAATTTTATGGGGATTTACCTTCAAGTTTGTGTAATTTACGAGGTATTCAAATATTAGACCTTTCCTTGAACAATATTACAGGAGTGATACCGAATTGTCTTTCTAATCTCACTTCTTTGACAAGGAAATCAACTTCTTTCGATCGTTACAATACGCCAGTTATCTTTGTTTCCCATGATCGTCTTCAGCGAATTGATCGTCAACAGGACTACTTTGAAATGATACCAATGACTTGGAAAGGTAGAGAGTCTATGATCGGGAAGGGGACGTTGCGTTTCTTGAAGAGCATTGATTTCTCTGGAAACCATTTAACAGGAGAGATTCCAAATGGTATCACACAACTAGTTGAATTGAATACTTTGAACCTCTCTAGGAATAATTTGAGTGGTGAAATTCCTGAGAACATGGGTGAGTTGAAGAAGTTGGATTTCTTGGATTTATCAAGAAACGAACTCGTCGGTCATATCCCGTCTAGTTTGTCTCAAATAAGTGGTTTAGGCGTTTTGGACCTGTCTTATAATAAACTTTCTGGGAAAATACCAACAGGCACCCAACTCCAGAGTTTCAATGCTTCTACATATGTTGGAAACTCTGATCTTTGCGGATCACCGCTCGAAAGATGTCCCGAGGAAGAAGAAATAATTCCTGATTCCACAAACAAGAAAGCTGGATTTAAAAATGTACCAACAGGATTCTACATTAGTCTTGCCATTGGATTCATTGTTGGATTTTGGGGAGTTTGTGGAAGCTTTTTGTTTATCACTACATGGAGACATGCCTATTTTGGATTCTTCAGTTTTTTGAATGATTGGTTTTATGTAGAGATTAGAATTTTTATCAACAAGATGCAAAGATTAATGCACAGGTAAATCATCTCTTTCAAATCTATTTTTTGTTTTTGTTTTTGTTTTTAATGTTTAAAAACATCTCTTTGGGTTTTTAGTAAAGATTTTATGGTAAAACCATTTTTTTTTGGGTCAGGATTGGACTTTGAATTAAACAACTGCAACTGCAAGCAATCACTCGGTGTTTGGAGGCCAAGAAATCAGCTTCAAAGTTTAAGACTTTAATTTATGTATCACTTACTTATCTATCGTCATTGATTTTTCTTCTCTTCTTGTTCAACTCACGTTGAATGAATACTACCATTACCAGTTCTACACAAATCTGCTCTTAATTGAATGTTAGAATTTGTGATTTATAGATTCTAAATATGTGTATTTTTTTTTAATAAGACTTGTTCTTCAGTATCGAATGAAAATTTTTGTAACAAAGAAAATAAAATAACTAATCCAAATGATTTTTATTTTATTTGCGGCTAAAATATAAATATGTCTTTTAGAAAATATCCATTTGGATTTGAGAAATGTGAAAAAAGAAGAAGAATTGCACAAGTAGTTGAATCTCAAATGAGAGCTCTTGATAAATTCATCAGAAAAGAAACTCACGTGGATGGAGGAAAAGAGGATCTTGAGAATAAATTGTTTAAGGATCATGTTCATACAAAAAGTCAAGGTAATTGTAAGGATGATAAAATGTTGGATGACACTGAAAATCACATTGATAGATCTCAGGATGATAATGTGAATATTGAGAATGTTGATATATGTTTTGATAATGATGACCACAAGAATATCTAAATGATTCTTTGTTAATTGACATATATAATCCAAAGCATTGGGATGCTCTTGATTCTATAATGATAAATCTTCTGGAAAAAAAATGGTCCCAAGCCCCCGTTTGGTTCGGGTAATCTAAGATTACCTTATAAGGAGTATCTAATTTCATCGTTTGTTTGAGGTTTATTTAAAAATATTTTGGTAATCTAAGATTTTTGGAATCCATATTTTCCTAGATATGAGGGTATTTGATTACCTTTGAATTCGGGTGCTTTCTATGATTCTCACGAGAAAGTAATTTTTTTTTTAATTTCTTCCTATTTGTATTATTAATTTATCTTCTCCCTTTTTATATAATAGATTTGTTTAAAATCATTTCTCAACAAGTTAGATTTTTTTTGTTGTTGCTCATTTTGCTACATTTGATAAAGATTTTTTTCTCTAGGTTTTAATTTTATGGTATTGATTTCTTCTCCATACATTTGATAGACCCTTAAATTCATCTGAGATGAATCCTATTATTGTCGATATTGTAATTTTTTCCCTACATTTTCTTCGTGATTGAATTTATCTCTATTTATAGATTGTGGATAAATTCAGTAATATATTTTGTAAATAAATTATTGTGTGAAGTTGTATTAGTTCAAATTATCAGGCAATCCCATTGTATACTTAAGTTAAACAAACATAGTAATCTAAGATTCCTATTAATCAAATACTCTAGCATCAGATTCCCAGGTATTAGATTATTGGAAGTATTTTTGAATAAAGTGAACCAAACGGGGGCTAAAAGAATAACAAAATGTTCTAAAGATAAACATTCAAAGAGATTTTCGTAGAAGTCTTACACAAGATATTTGTCAAATGAAGAGAAGTGTGGTAGAGACTTGCTTGGATATTCAAAAGAGCTCGACAAAGTGTTATGTTTTTGTTCCATAAAAAAAAAGTTTGAAAATGTGTGTGTTTTTTTTTTTTTTTTGCAAAAGTAGAAAATGTGTTTTAGTTAATGAAGGTTTTGGGGATGGACACATCTTGGTGTTAGACTTAAAGAGCATGAAACAAATGCGGATCATATGACCAACATGGCTGCTTGGATGGAATTGCGGCTAAGAGAAAATGGTTTTTCCAATGCCATGGATGCTACCAAGAAAATTGTTATTGATTTGGAAATTGATTTGAACTCGAAGGCCAAAACGATAATGGATGCTCCTGCTTTCGTCTTTGCTTTTGAACGTTGTAGGTCTCCACGTTTATTATTATTATTTTCCTTTTATTTATTTATTTATGATAAATAGCTTTCTTTACAATTTTTTAAGTTTTAACTCACTGATTAGATATATCTTCCTGCTTGAATTGATTTATATTTCTGTCTTAAAGTTTCCGACTTCCAATGGGAGAGCAAACTATGATAGGAAATATCAAGATGAAGCAGTTGATGAAGAAGGAAATGAATACGAAAGTGAAAATGGCGAGGGCAGTACTGGCCTTGGAGATGATGAAGATGATCAGCCTGGAAATGGAGAAGTGGAAAAAAGTAAAAAGGTTCCTAATGAAGACAATGCTCATGGGGAGGAAGGAGATGCTGATAGTGAGAACGAGGAAGATGATGGTGAAGATGAAGACAGTGATGATGGTAGTGACGATAATAATAAAGAAAATGAATACAATGAAGAGAGAAATGAGGAGGAGAGAGGGGGGAATTAATGGAGGAGAGAGAAAAGGAAGAGATGAGAGATTGACACTTAGGCATTTAAAATTATAATAAAATAAAAAATATATTAAAATATTGTTAAAAAAAGCCACGTCAGCATGCCACATCAGCCTCCGTTAATGACCAGACGGAAAAAGTTCAGGGACGATTTTGATCTTTTTTGAAAGTTCAGGGACAAAAACGAAACCAAATGTAAAGTTCAGGGACGAAGATGGTATTTTACCCTAAATAATTACAAGTTCTAGGACACCATTCCTAACAGCTCCAAGGGCGGGTGACGTTGAGAAACTTAAAGAAAGAAACTTAATTAAGGAAATGACTAATAGGAGTTTTTGTAACCCAAGTAGAAGTTGATGTTATTTATAAGTTTTATTTTGTTTAACATTCTTTCTCACTTAACGAGTTTAGCTAAATGATATTATTACCAAAAGCATTTAAGGTATTGGTAGAGGGACTGGTACTTAATGATTATTGGCGTGTGGCGAGCCAATGGACTATTACGGCATATGTTGTTTAGGATGTTTATTTCTGTTTTGACTTTACATCTTTTCCTTCATTTTTATGATTCTTTGTAAAACCTCTTATATATCTTTTAGATGATTTTACTATATTTTGATGGTTGTTTTATGATACTTTAGAATCCCGGGATTCTTTTGAAATGAATTTTAAACGATGAGCTATTTGAAAATAGGTCTTCCGCTCCTTTATGATGCTTTAACATATTTATTATTGATTTAAAATCGGGTCTTTTATAGTACCCCAAAACAGGTCATATACTATATTATCCCTAATAAATATTTAACTCTAATAATTATAATTAAACATGGGAGGAGGTCCCAATATTTTTATATATTTAATTGATAATAAATATACTTAATAGCATATAAATAACGAGAAAAATGAAAAATCTTAGATACTATAAAAGTATAAAAAAAATTTCCCTAAATGAGAAGCTCCTTTTCCTAATTAAAAAAAATTGACATGTGTCACTATTGTGAGAGACGGCTATATTGAGGCTCTCCAAATCAATAATTATAATTTATATTGGATTGACATATTCAATTTTTATAGTGATTACTGTTCAAAGTTGAAATATAATAATAAAACAATAGTGGCAGTTCCTTCCGTCCTACTTGTCAAATACCCATATTTCACCAACGTACGCCATATGAATCCATTTAAAAAAATTACGTTCTTATTTTAAACCTAAAACAAGCCATCTAGACATATGATGATCCAAAAAAATTAGATAACTTATTAAAACATTTTTTGAAAGGGTAGTTGCTAATCTAGCAAATATTTTAGTAATATTTATAAAAATAATAACTCTAAAAAATATTTATAAATATAATAAATTTTGATTGGGTGAATCGGTGATTACCATTGAATTACATATGTTTGCATTAAATTTATCATTGATACACATTAATCATTATTAATCACTAAATTTATTCCTGATTAACATAGTAAAAACTGCTATATTTATAAATATTTGTTAAAGTTTCTATTTCTATAAATATTACATCAAAATTTGCTACCCAAAAAAGTTTCCCATTTTCTAAAATCAACTAATAAGAAAGTTTAGATGGTTAATTTTTTTTAATCTTGAATTACTATTAATAAATAAAAAGAATTTGTCTCAAATAGCATAAATCGGCGTACTAATTACTAAAATGTCAGAACTTTTTAAAAATTACTCAAATAGCATAATTATAGTTCAATAAATTATTGAATTGTAATTCAATTAATTATTGAACTATTTTTCATAGGTATTTTTAACGAATTTGTTTGTTTTTTGGTTTTTTAAGTTCAAGGTCAATAATTTATTGAAGTATTTGATATTTTTTATTATTATTTTCAATGAATTTATTAAAAAATTAAATTTTTTTAGTTCAATAAATTATTGAACTATAATTATGTTATTTGAGTAATTTTTGAAAAGTTCTGACATTTCACTAATTAGTATGTAAAAATATGTTATTTCAATAATTACCCTATAAATAAATTATTTGAAAGAAAAATAATTTCAATTATTTTAAAAAAAACAGATATTTTTTAAAATAAAGTAGAAGAAAATATGAGAACAATTTTTAAAAGAAAGTCATCCAAAAATATTGGTTTTTTTTCTTTCTAAAACGGTTAAACTAGAACATATAATTTCACCTTTAAAAGAGTGGTTGAATTTCCCACTAAACATTAAAAAACAAAATCGGTTCAAATTAAATGTCAATGTCCCTAAAAGCCAAAAATATGTTACGAGGGAGAAGAGATGATAAAAAGCCCAAATACAGAATGGAAAGATCCAAACTTCCCACAATGGCTGGCTGACAAGACTAGCATTTGCTATCTATCTGAGAGATGAAAAGTACCTTTCAAGCTCATAGATTTTGACTTTCAATTTCAAAACTAGAAGAAGCAAACCTCATCTTTATTTGTTATAATGATTTTATTTTATTTTTCTATTTATTTTATATTTATTGTGCAAATTAAAAAAAAAAATAGCTAAGTTATTATATTAAAATCAATTTCTCCATCGAATGAATTAAAAAAAAAAATCTAAAAATGAACTATTAGTCCACTTTATTCGTATTTTTGTTTTATATTTTAATTAAGAGTCTTAATTTTCGATAAAGTTTAATACCTTGTTTTGACCGCACTATATTTTGATGACGCCAAAATCGAAATATTATTTCTTAATTGGAGAAATTTCAATATATTTAAACTTGAGAAATCTTGACAATTTGACTTCCTCTACTCACTAATCTTTCAAAAGTTATATTTTCTCATAATCATTTTTAAAACCGATCTTGAGAAAATATATATTTAGATAGTGGGAAAGTTTGGAACTTGATTTTCTCTATCCACTAATATTTCAAGAAAGGGTATATTTATATAGTTTCTCATAATATTTTTTAAACCAGTCCAAGTAATTAAAAAATTATAAACCATCAATAAACCTAAAAATTTAAGTTATTGAGCTAATACAAATTTATTCTCAACATTCTTCTTCAATTTTCACATTTGGGTTCAGATATTTTTATAAGATCCAAACACATAGAATATTTTATAAATGGGGAGGAAATATCATCACACAGGGGTTCGAATTCAATACCTCTTTAATACAATATTAATCACTAACAGACCTAAAAATTTAAGCTTCGATAAATTTAATTTTTTATATATACGGAAAAGAAAAAAAAAAGAGGTCATATATAAAAGTAGTCGATATAGATTAAAGGGCATTAAATGAAACGATTATGGACATTATGACCTATATGGTAGCAAATTAGAATTGTTCAATCTTGACTAATGTCTAGTAAATGGGTAATTCAAAGCATTTAAGCTATGTTCAATGACTTTCAGATCATTGGGTAGATGTTCTTACTCCCTATCATCATTTTCCCAAATGAAAATAATATAAGGTTAAATTAAAAAAAAAAAATATATATATATATATATATATATCAAACACTTTTTTTTCACACAGTAAAAGAAAAATGGAAAGGTATTAAATATTCTTTCTAGGCTTCTTAGATGTTATAGGGTTATAAAAACAATTTTTTTTTTTTCACAGTAAAAGTAGAATGGAAAGGTATTAAATATTGTTTTTAGGGGGAATTTTTCTGACTAATGCGGGTTTTCAAACTATTAAGCAAAATAGAACACTGGTGAAACGTTTAAGCAAAATAGGGCAGTATTTGACCATTGACTAAAAACGTGGAATGATACCACGTTTTCATTTGCCATGTCAGCAGAAAGCGTGGTATCATTCCACGCTTTCATTGAAAACGTGGTATCATTCCACGTTTTCACCACAGCTTCATTTTTTCCCTTTTATAGATTTGGTAGTTACAAAAAAAAAAAAAAAATATATATATATATATATATATATATATACACACGTAAACAAATATGATTAAAATCTAAAATTAAAATATCCACTAATATTATAGATTTGGTAGTTACAAAAATTTATTTTTCATTTTTGTCTATTTAAAATCTATAATTAAAATATGATTTAAATGTAAACAAATTAATTTGAAAATTAATTAACTTAAAGATTTCTTAACAATTTGATTGTTCTTTATTTTTAAATTAAAAATAATTAAAAATTTACATTCAAATTGGAACAAAAATTTAAAAATAAAAGATAAGAAACGTTAAAAATAAAAGAATTGATAAAAGAAGTCAGGTTTTTTTTTTTAAAATTAATTAAATTTGAAATCAAATCAATTGATTTGAATTTAAAATCAAATCTTAATTATATTATTAAATCAAGTAGTTTTTGTTTTAGATTTAGAATTATAATTAGAATTAGAATTAAAATGTAAATGTTTATTTTCCTATAATTTCAAAATAAATTAAATTGAGATTAAAAAAAATAATCTTTTATTTAATTAATAATTTATTTGATTTTTTTAAATCTAATATATTTATTTTCCAGAATTTAGATTTAGAATTCAAAATCAAATGCTAACTTAATTAAATTAAAAAAATTCAAATTCAATTAAGAAATTGAAACTAATCTTTATTAATTAAATTAATATAACTAAATTTAAATTAATAATTTGAATTCAAAACTTAACTTGTTTAAAAATTATATTTTAATTTTGATTTGAAACCAAATATTAATTAACTAAATTGATATGACTAAACTTAGATTAATATTTTAAAATCAAATTGATATAAAATCTTTAATTTAATTAATAAAGTAAATTTGTTACATTAAAATCAGTTTTTTATTATAGATTTGAAACAAACGTAAAAAAATTAACTACCAAATCTATCAAAATGTAGTTACAGATTTTGGAAATAAAAGAAGGATAGAAAACGTGGAATGATTCCACGTTTTTAGAAAACGTGGATTCATTTCACGTTTTCATTGAAAACGTGATATGATATAACGTTTTCTTAGAAAACGTTATATCATTCAGCGTTTTCTAGGTTTACCAATCAAACGCTGATGCCACGTCAGTGCCACGTCGACAAACTGCCCTAGTTTGCTAAATATGTTTCAAACCTATCTATTTTGATTATTTTTTTTTAATTTTTGGCTTATTTTAGAAAAAATTCCTTGTTTTTAGGCTTCTTAGATGTTATAGGGTTGAGTAGTTTCTCTTACAGAATTTTATAAGATCTGCATGAATAATAATTAATAAGAGATAGTTAGTTTTACGGGTATAATTTTTTAAAATGTATAATGTATAAGTTTTTATATTATAATATATTACTTCTATAAATATATAATTTGTATAATTTTTTTATAAGATATAATATGTATAAATTATACGGTTTATAAATTCATGCACAAATTATAAAATATAAAAACTCAAAACAAATTATATAAACTCACATTTTTTAAACTCTGCGAATTGAATGGAGATGAAAAAGTAGAAAAATTAGAAACAAAACTATTTGAGAGTTCTGTTTCTCGTTTTTTAACTTTTTAAATTGAGAGATGATAAATTCTATGGAAAAATGGTATTTTTTTCTAATAAAATTTTGCACAAGTACAACATAAATTTATCACCATTTCCATTTTTATAAATTAAAAAAAAAATTGCAATTTTTCCACTGGGTTTAATTAATATATATATATATATATATATATATATATATATATATATATATATATATATTGGATAAACAATTTCTATAGTTTGATCATACCAGCACATGAATAATGTGGAACAATATAAAAAAAATAGCTAAAGCTTTGCACCATCCATCAAAATGATGAACCCATACTGAATAGTAAAAAGTTTTCATGTGTTTAACCAATTATTGAAGGAAGTTGCTCATACTTTTGAATACCTTAAAAAACTATGAGACAAAGGAAAAGAAAAGGGCCATATAATAATTCTTGATTATAATTTACATAGATAGCCACAATCACTCAATAATTTTCAAAATTTATACAATTCTTAATGGATTATTAAATATGCATGATTCAACAAACTACTAATAATAATTAATTCATGTATTAAATTATGAATATGTTAGATGCACTAGATTATTAATCACATTGATCAATTAAGATTTAATCTAAATGAGTGGTTTGATCTTCCACTCTGATATTATAATTATATACAAATTATTATCACATCAATTTGATTATGACTTTTAAATTAAGAAAATATTTATTAATTCAACAAGTAAATTTATTTCTTTTCTTAACAAAACAATATGCTTTGTTTCCATTATGTTTTACAATTTAATTGAATAAGATTGGTTAATTACTGAGTATCAAAATCTATATAATAATAATTGGAAAGTGATGACATATATATAACAAGTCAATGAAAACCTAATTTTAATAATAAACTTAAATATAACTCAACTCGTTAGATATAAATACTCCCTCCTATAAGATTAAAGATCTGAGTCTCTTTCATCTTATTTTATATAATATACGAACAAAGAGAGGGGGAAAAAACTAATAAAAAAATGCTTGATTATCGTGATTAAGTGTACTATTAAAAAATATATTGCAAAAAGGTTCACGAGGTGGAAATGGATGGTTATATGGAGAAATAAAATTGTTTAACAAAAAAAAATCAATTTGATTATGCAAAATGAGTCATGATAAAGTCACAAAGCTTACACGTCTTAACAAATTCTAATAAAATATTTCATAGATGGAGCCACAAATATTAGCATTTGGCAAATCTGATACCCCACATAATTTAGTTACTGAATTCTGACTTGAAATTGAGAGGAAATTGCCTTTGGTCGGTTCACATAAATAACTCCCCCCCAGCCCCAACTTACAGTCAAAGATTAGCTGTTGGCTTCTGTAGGGACCACACGTCTTTGTTGACCCTTTCCAGACAATAAAAAAATTACTTGTAATTTAATATTTTTTATATTTTCCTTTTTTGTTATAAAGCATATTCACTTGATTTGATGGCCTTCATCATCCATAATTAATCATTAGAAATATAATTTTAAAAATAGGAAAAACATTAGTGTGATATATATTTATTGATTATTTATGAGTGAGTCATATTCTTAAAATCTTTTTTTTAAAATTATATTCTTAAGATCAAATAAATTATTAATCATAAATATTATTAAATTATATGGTAGATTTTAATTATTAGTTCAAGGATAAAATAGATATTCATTTATGTTAATTAGTAGAAATAGATTATTATGTAACATCTTAGGTTAAGCCTCAAAATTCAATATAATCATAATATTTATGGCCGTTCTCCTCTCTCCAACTGGATTTTCTCTAAAGTTAACAAAATATAATGAAATGGAATAAAATTATCATTCCTCAACTTCGATACTATGAGGTTTTGAAGGCCATTAGACATAAGTATGAGAATGAATAAGAATAAGGAAGAGATTGTAAAAAATACGTCATTTAAAAAATTTCAATACTTATCAATTATCTTACATAAGATATTGCTATGTGAGATGTATCAATATGTAACTAAATCCTTATTTTGTTTTATTTTTACCTAAAGGCCAATTTTGTGACTCATAAATTTGTGGGTGTAGTTAGTTACTAAAATAATAATAATAAAGAATGCAATTGAATCAACACATATAATTTCGGGGTGGTATATGTGAATTTCTCATTTATTTGTTTTTTTAACTAATTAAATCGCTTTTTCCCTAGTATATATTATTTTTCAATTTAATCCCTAATTTGGTTTAAAAGTTTTGTGCTTTGGCTCATCATTATTTTTCAATCATATACTTGTTCAATAATATTAAAAGTTTGTAATAGGAAATGACGTCTAAAAAAATTATTTTAGATGAGTTTATCTATTTTAAAAAATAAATTCATAGAATCGTGTCCTAATAAGCCATATATCTTTAAAAAAAAACCCACTTAGTAAAGACATGTGGTATCAAAATAATATTATTTTAAATATTACATCACAAATATATTACAGATATATTATTGGACCGAAACTTAATTAAAAATATTATTATCTTAAAATATAAAAATATAAACATATGTTAAATGCATGATTTATAATAGGAGAGACAAGATTAAATAAGGGATAATCCATTTGATATCTTCTCCTCATCACTATCCAAGTTCCACCTTCCATGAAATTTCATATCGTCATCTCTTTAAGCAAAGAGGAAGATTTTTAAAGATCATTTTCCTTTATTTTATCATGTAATTTCTCCTTTTCTTGTGAAGAAAATGAAGTGAAGATACTAAGATAGGAAGCCAAAGTTAGACACGATGGTTTTAACGATTGAAAATGATAAATGGTTGACTAAATTGTAATAAATGAAAGTTCATTAATTAATAAGTAAAAAATAAATATTTTTCAATCTTGAGCAAGAACATAATTTAAAAGAAAAGAAAAAAAGAAGATTAAAAAAGGGGGAAATTTAATCCCCATTTTGCAATCATATCACACAAATTGCATATATAAATTACAAGTTCCATTGATTTGAATTTGGAGGAGATAAAGAAACAAGCTATATATAAACTAAAATTACAAAGGGTAAAAAAAAAAAAAAAAACTTGTTTTTGTTCTAAGGTTGACATGAGGTTTTGGTATTTTTTTTTCCCAATTTCCATTTTTGGGGTGTGTTTTTTTTTTCTTTTTGTGTCAATCCCTTGATTCAAAAAGTCATTGCCTTAATGCAATTTCCTTGAAAAAGTTGGGACTATTGAGTCTTTAAGAGGAACATTTGGTGACATCTCTACTTGATCTATTGTATTTCATATGACTTTTGACAAGCTGCCCTGCTGCAATGGCAGACATGAGAGAAAGCTCTCCTGCTAAAACAGAACCAGCTACTATGGTTGCTAGCAGCCTAGCATTGGATCCTGGTGCTTCTCTGTTCGCACCTTTTACTCCAAGTAGGTTCAAACATGCTGATTGTGAAGCTAGCTGGGTCCCTCCTCCAATCGTACCAACCTGTTTTAAAAAAAATATATAAGTTTCATTATATGACTAAAATAATAAACTTGAGACGTTCGGATTGCGGGGTTAAGAAGTCTCGGGTTGTATAGTGTCTAGTGAATTAGTTTATGCACGGTGTAAATTTATGTTTATTGCATTGCAACAAACATATGGGGAAGGTTTGAAAAAGCAATTCACCTCAATGGAAGGCATAGTAACAGAGACATGAAGATCCTGGCCATCATTTACAGCTTCCATCATTGTAATACAATGAGAACTCTCCACATTCTGAGCAGGATCTTGACCCGTTGCGATATAGATAGCGGTGACGATGTTACTAGCGTGGGCGTTGAAGCCACCAAGAGCTCCAGCCATGGCAGAACCAGCAAGATTCTTCAACATATTAAGCTCAACTAAGGCTTGTACACTAGTCTTTAAGACCTTTTTCACCACATCACCTTTAATGGTAACTTCACAAACCACAGATTTACCCCTTCCTTCAATCCAATTCACAGCAGCTGCCTTCTTGTCTGAACAATAGTTCCCTATTTTTTCAAAAAAAAAAAAAAACAAACAAATTTTCCCTGTTAGCAAAAACAAACAAAATTTCCCCTTCAGGAATTTTTGGCCACCATTTTTAAATAATGTTTTCAGCTTTTATTCGAATTTAGAAAAATAACCTATAAACTGTTTTTTTCCTTTAAATATAATATTGGAGTGGAGGTTTGAACCACTCTTGAGAGGATTGAAATATGCCAATGTCTAATATAATTGTTTTTTTTAAGCTAATTTCTATTGTTTTTAAATTTTAAAAATTGTTTGAAAAGATATATATATATTTATTAGTTTTCTCCTTATTCTCTATATTAATTAAAATCATCAGATATGTAAATTACTTTATATTTTAAATATTATGTAAAAATAAAAAATAATAAAAACATTAAAATAACAAAGAATTGTTTTCATTTTCTTTTGTTTTTTATTTAAGCGTAAATTATACAATATATCCCTAATCTACTAGGTAGTTTTAGTCTTTCCCCGTACGTTTTAATTTATTTCAAAAATACCCTTGGATAGCAATGTTTCCGTTAAATCTTATAAAAATTTATTAAAACTTTTAAAAACATTCCAGAACAAAATTGAAACTTACTACATTCAATATATTTTACCTCTAAATTTAAAATTCAGTAAAACTTTAAGGAAATTATTAACAGGGGTATTTTGAAATAAATTAATAGATTGAAACTTTTAAAATTAAAAAGTTATATAATTAAGGTTGAAAATAATAATAGATTTTGAACATTCTAAAAAGAGAAAAACGAAACAGAGTAATAAATTTATACATACCAGAAATGCCAATAACATCCATATCGGGAAAATCACGAAGAAGAAAATCCAATACATTCTGCACTCCTTTGGACACCATATTCATCCCCATAGCATCCCCAGTACAACACGAGAATCTCATGTACAGATTCTTCCCCGCAATCCCACATTTTATACTCATCAACCTCCCAAACCTACTCGATTTATTGAACACCGAACTCAACATCTCGAAATTCTTCTCATCCTCTACATAAAACTTCAATTCCGCCGCTCTTTTCGCCGTCGCAAACCTCACCACCGGCGCTCTCGTCATCGCATCCCTCAACAACACGCTCTCCGCCCCTCCTGATGCTGCTATCGCTTTACATCCTCGATTCGTACTCGCTACTAGACAACCTTCTGTCGTCGCCATCGGAATTGAATACTCTCTTCCGTCCAGCAATAATGGTCCTGCGATACCGACTGGAATCTGGATGTATCCGATTGGCATCTCACAACATTGCCCTAGAATTGAGGCGTAATCGAATCCTTCCAATGGAAGTCCCGCTAGTGATTTCTTTGTCATTCTCTGTACCGCTTCACGCCGAATCGCGGCTGCGCGATCGCAATCGCCGAGTTTTGATTCGAGTGAGTACGATGGAATCGTTCCTTCCACGACTGATTTCACGATTTCTTCGTCTTGTTGAATTGAATCGGAAATGGAATCGATTACTTTCGGATGTTTGAGATTGTGATCTTCTTTGATTGATGAAACGATGTCGGTTTCGGTTTCGTCGTCGGTCCAGACGTCGGTTGAAGGACGGAAAATCGATTGGACGAAATCGATGCCGAAGAAACCTAGAAGGTAAATGAAGGAAGCGATGAAGGCGATGATGGAGACCATTTCTGATAGAGTGACGACATGGAGAGGGATTGAGGAGCGGATTTTTTCACGCCATCGAGTGAGAAGGAAATAGACGACGAAGAAGAAGAGGGAGAAGAAGACGACGTTGGTGAGGTAGAGAGGGAGAGGGAGAGCGTCTGAAGGTTTCGGAGAATCGGTATCGACGGCGGTGAATTTTTTGATCGGAGAAGATCGACGGCGGCGGGCGTCCATTTTAAAATGGGGAAAGAAAAAAAATGGGAAACGCCGGCGCCGGAGAGCGGAGGAAAGTTGATGGATTTAAAAGGAAACGGTTTGTCAAAAATGGATTTTGTAAGGAGAAGAGGGAAATGAGGCATATTTATAGGGGGATTCTGGTAGGGAAGAATTGGGACTCACGTGAACTGAGAATTTAAGCCAGCTCACACGTGCCGAGCGGCTTCCGTAATTCTTTGTGGTTGTGGGTTGTGGGTTGGAAGCAATAGAACGTAAGCGTAATCATGTAGATACCGACAATTGTAATTGAATAAAGACAGAGTCAGCAGACTCGTACGAGTTTGTACTCACCGAAATACGTATTATATATTTAGAATGGGCTAAATATATTAATTGAACAGTAAATAGGTAAGTATTTTCTTTAAACTAGTCTTATAACATGTGTATTGTATGTTGTATTCTTTCTAATATTTGGAAGTTAGTATATTTTCTTTTTGAAAATTTATATGCATTAGTTTTAACTTTTTAATTTACAAGCTTTTTGATTATTTAATTTTCTTATATTTTTAAACTAATAAAAAATAATTTTTTATTAAAATAAAATATTTATATAATTGAAGTAAAAGAACGAACAAACAATAATAATATAGGCATTTTTAACATGTTGAATGATTAACCTAAAAAAATTATAAAAATTATAAAAATTTGATAAATAGTGTTTTTAATATTTTAAACTTTTGAACATATTTTTAATTTTTCTACTTCAATAAACATGGCAATATAAATTAATATCAAAAATATAATATGTATTGTGTATAAAATGTGTAAAGGGTAAAAATAACCCTCATACAGACCAAACACCGAGCCGGTTCATACGGGTCCAAGCCCACATGAACAATCGTCTAAGGAAGCTAATTCTCATTGGGCCATCAAAAGGTCCACAATGCCTAGACCTAAAACTAGCCTAGCCAAGCAGGCCCACGATCAAAGGAATATAAAAGGCTCGTTGACCTATCCCATCAGGTAAGTGCACAAATTCCTAAACCTACATTCTCTCTCGCGGCGCACTCTACCTACCACTATCTAACTTGATCGTCGGAGGGTCCTTGGCCAGTACCACATCAGTGCCCTTCGATTGTCTTTGATTCTGTTTCAAGCAGATGCGGTAAAAAGCCAACACGTGACAAAGCGTGCTCAACTGTGTGAGAAGAAATATCTCATACAATATGTTTTTTTAATTATAATAATTTATTGTACTAATTTTAATGAATTATTGGTAAATTAAGCAATAATTGAAAAAAAAAGAGTTAAATCAACATAAATGGTAATGGCATATTTGTAAATTGAAGGTTTGATGAAAGGTAGATTTAAAGTAAATAATAGCATATTTTGTAATTGTAAAAAATCATGAAGTATATATAAAATAGTCTAAAAACATTTCATAAACATTTCACCTTTTATATATTATATAAGGATATATATGTGTGCTATTTTATTGAAATGTTAGATTAATTATCTGTGTTCTGGTTTTTAAAAATAATTATTTAATAAAAATAATTGTAAATTTTTTAAATCCTACTCTTGTTCTCAATAACTTGTATGGTTTGTGAAATTTGTAATTGTATCGTTATATTACCACTTCTAGTTTTTTGTGGATATATAAAATATAATTGTAAAAGTGATTTTTCTTATTTATCAGTTAATTTTAATGAAATTAAGAACCGTATTAATTTTATGATTCTTATTTGTTTCAATTCCAATGTAGTTTATAGAATAAATCATAGATCATAATTAATATATATAAAAATCGTTGTCATCTGTTAATTTTTATATTTTTGTTTTTTTTAATTGAATAAAAAATGTATAAATGGACGGTGGTACTAATTAAAAAAAATGGAAAACAACAAATTAACTATATAAATTATTATCAATTAAAATGGAATATCATTTATTTACCCTTAACCAAAATTAAAGTAAAAGTAACATTTCAATGCCGTTTAATAATAATTTTAGCTTTTATTTTCAAATCTTAAAATTTTAATTTATTCATCAACAATTTTTTATTTTATTTTGTAATCTACTCTATAAAAATATTAATACGATCCTAAGCAATTTTTAAAAATAGAAAGAAAAAAAATGTAGCTTTTAAAATGTTATTTCAATTTTTGTTAAGATTTTAAAAGGTAAGTAAAAAATGAATAGCTAATTAGTTAAAAATAGAATATTAAATATCAAATTGTTTTCGAGTATCTTAATTAGGTAATGAAAATTTAACAAGTATCTTATTTAACAATAAACTAAAAAGGTGAATCTTATTTAATGAGATACATTATATACATACCTATTATCGACAGCTGATGAAGGGGAGTCATTATCCGTCGAAAGAAATTTTGACAAAAAGAGTTTTTAATCTGTAATTGAGATAAAAAAAATTATCCATATATATATATATATATATATATATATATATATATATATATAATATCATTTTATTATTGTCAAATATATTTTAAATTTATAGTAATAAAACTTTATTTAAAATGTGTTTTTTAATTAAAAACATGAGCAATTCAAAATAAGAAATGTGGATAATTATTCATGGATTTTTTCCTACCTTCATCATCCAATATATTTGTGAGTTACTATTTTTAAATAAAATAATAAATGTTTTATATTTATTATAAATATATTTCCATAAATAAGTATCAATCTCTCACATTCTATGTTTAATTTTTGAAATATCATTCTCTCTCCAATTAAAGATGACTCGTAATTACAGATTATATTAAGGGGTATTTTCATAAATATACTAATACTGACATCATTAAAAAGTCTACCTTTGTAAATATTTTAGATTCCCATTATTTAAGGAATTAGTTTCTAAAAATAGTCTAGATATGTACTTATCCCGGATATTATCTTGCGAGATCTCGCTCTATAATTACTTCATATGAAAAATAATAATTTAGTTATTGGCTTATATATTGATTTGTTGTAATCATATTAATCATTATTAACGTGTTCGTTAAATTGATATATTATACCAAATTTATAATTTCTTTTAAAAAAATATTATACTAGTAAATATTTTAAAAAAATTATTATTAGATTTGTAATTATCCTTTAAACTAAGGAAGATTTTTAACAAATTAAATTATATCTTTTATAGATAAATTCAAAATCTTTATATGGGTAAAAATTAATTAAGGCTATCAAACAAATCAACAAAACGGCTTTGGAAAAGGCAGGCGTTATGTTTTAATTACTCTCATTTGATACTATCTAGTAATTTACTTTTATTTATCTACTAATTTACTTTTAGGGTGAAAAATCAAGATAGCCACTTGAGAGACCATCTTTTCCCCTATAGCCATGTAGCTGAAAAATGTGATATCTAGCCACTTTTTACTATTTAATTTTTCAATATACCTATTTTGCCCTTTTCGTATGGCAGGTATAGTCTGACACATCTGACACGTATGGCCTGACAGTTCTGACATTTTTCTTTCCCAATGCATTCTTTCTTTCCCAGATTTTGGTATAGTTCGTATAGCGTCCATATTGTTTCAAGTATTTAGTATTTGTTTTATACTTTTATTATTTTTGCATTTTGATTTCATATTACATTTTCGATTTTTAATTCAATTTTATAGATTCATTTTAGTATATTACATTCTTTCTTTCCCAGATTTTGGTATAGTTCGTATAGCGTCCATAGTGTTCGTATAGCGTCGTAGTGTTTCATTTGTAGGTGCTATACGTAATATACATGTCATATAACCTTGCAAATGAAAACAAAAAGAGTGTTAATTCAATAATACTAAATGTACAAAAAAGATACTTAATATGCAAACAAAACAAAAAGAAATATATATTATATTACGTATATTACAAAACGAACATAAAAGAAAGTGGGTGTGCATCAAGAAAAACTCATAGGTGTGTATAGTACGTATATATCGTATATTACGTGTAGTACAGTTGTGTACATCAAGAAGAACTCGTATGTGTGTATAGTACGTATATATCATATATTACGTGTGATATAGATTGTATATCAAGAAAGACACATAGTTATGTATAGCACGTGTATTACAAAAGATAAATATTTAAACGAAGCAGGGAAAAAAGTATATTACGTATATTACATCTTGTATAGCAAACACAAAGAATGTAACGAGAGACCACAAAATATATATTTAAACAGACCACAGAAAAATGTATATTGCGTATAGTACGTATAGTACAAACATTACGAAACAGAAACAGACGACGGACAAAATATGTATAGTACGTATATTCCAAAAAAAACGTATATTGCATGCATTACATGTATAGCAGAAA
Organism: Gynostemma pentaphyllum; assembly: GCA_028015215.1. Classification (NCBI taxonomy): domain Eukaryota; kingdom Viridiplantae; phylum Streptophyta; class Magnoliopsida; order Cucurbitales; family Cucurbitaceae; genus Gynostemma; species Gynostemma pentaphyllum. Next base: position 22,434,572 of record CM051355.1, read on the forward strand.
ACAAAAAATTAAGAATTTATGTATAGTACATAAAACAACGAAAATATAGACTGTACATCAAGAAAGACGCATAGTTGTGTATAGTATGTATATTTCGTATATTGCGTGTATTACAAACTGTATATCAAGAAAAACACATAGTTATGTATAGCGCGTATATTACAACAGATATATGTTTAAACAGGCCAAAAAAAAGTATATTGCATATATTACATATTGTATAGCAAAAAACAACAATGAACGAGAGACCACAAAATATATATGTAAAGGACCACGAGAAAAATGTATATTATGTATAGGACGTATAGTATGGACATTACATTACGCAAAAACAGAAACAAACGAAAGACAAAATATGTATATTACGTATATTGCCAAAAAAAAAACTATATTGCATGCATTACATGTATAGCAGAAAACAAAAATGATAAAAAAAATATAAAAAGCTTAAAAAAAACTAATACCTTTCGTCAAATCCATTATATTTTTGGATTAGATCTTTAAGATCCGGAACTAAAACGGTGAAAAATATATATGAAAAAAACGAGAATGAGAAGAATTCTATTTATGGTTTAGATCTTCAAGATCCGGAACAAAAACGATGAAAAATATATATGAAAAAAAAAGAATGGAATAAATTAGGGAAAGACATAGTAAATGAGAAATTAAGGAATGACATAGAAAAATGGTAGAAGGAAAAAAAAGGAAAAAATCTATGGAGGTTTGAAAGAAAATAGGAAGAATATGGAGAAAGAAATGAGAGAGGGGAAGAAGAAATGAGAGGATAAATGAAAAAAATGAGAGGAAAATGAGGGAGAGAGAATAAAATATATTAAAGAAAATGGGGGGAAAAATAGGAGGGAAAATATTTTGAAAAATTGGAGTGAGCGTGTTAATATTTAAAAAGAAAAAAAAAGAGAGAAAAGAAAAAAAAAAGAGAAAAAGAAGGTGATGGACGTATGGAGAGAGAGGAGAGAGAAGTTGATGTGACATTATGGGCATTTAAGACTTTTTGCATTTAGAGGTGGCTTTTTTGTGATGTTTTAAAGATGGTGGCTATAGGTAAAAAGAGGGGGGGAAATATGGCTATTTATATATTTATCTCTTACTTTTATTTATGGGACAATTTCAAATATGTTAGAAATTTTTATAATATTTACAAATTTATTAGGAAAAAAAAATATTTACAAAAATGTTAGAATTTTAAAAATTATGAGTATATCAGTCAATCACTATTAGTATATCAGTGAACTATTAGTATATCAATGATAGTTTATCAGTCGATTCTATCATATCACTGATATACTATTAATTATTGACTGATATACTAATAAATTGATTGATATACTCGACTTTTAAAATTCTAACATTTTTATAAATATTTTTTTTCTAACAAATTTATAAATATTTCATCCAATTATAATATTCATGTAAATTGCCCTGGTTATTTATTAATAAATCTACTAATTTACTTGATGAAAGGGAGGTTTGACTCATCTTAGAAGTTAGAATGCATTTGGTCATAACAATACAAAAAAAAGTAATTATTGAAATTTTATTGCCCGTTTCATAACATTTTTTATTTTCTTTTACAAATATAAGTTTATTTATTCACAACTTTTTTTTAAAATCTTTATAATGATTTTATATACAAAATCTACCTTGACCCTAAAAGATTAAGGTTTAATTTGTTTTTTCCCTAAAAAATATTATTTATTAATTTGAATATCGCTCAATTAGTTAGATATCAACCCTGTCCGATAAGATTGAAGGTTCAAGTCTATCTTCTCAATTTAATGTAATAATTAAAAAATATACATTATTTTAACTATTTTAAAGAAAAGCAAGTCATGATACAATTTCTTCATTTACTCGAGAGTGTGATTTATTGTTAACTACTTTTTCTACACGACAAGTAAATTATTGAGGTTGGAAGGAATAGATGAGGTAGCTACAAATATTATTACTAAAGCTATGATAATTTGTGATTATCCACAATTCATTGGGACTTATTTTAAATATTATAATTTATACTATTATCTTTAAGGGGGCGTTTGGAGTGCGGGAATAGGAATTGAATGTCTGGGAATTAGATGTCTGAGAATAAGTAGTATGGAATAAAATGCCTGAGAATTTGATGTCTGTGCTTGGAGTGTGCTGGAATGGGATTCAAATGTCTGAGAATATGATGTCTGTGTTTGGAGTGTGCTGGAATTTGGTTTATGGGAATATGATTATTGTTTTTGTAGGAAGAAATATGATTTGTTATTTTATTTAATTATTATATAAAATTTATTTTAAAAATTGAAAAAAATAATTAATAATATTAAATTAAATTAAATTAAAATTATCAACTATATTTATTTATAAGTTTGAATTTTTTAATTTCCTTTTAAATATTATTTCATTAAATAAAATAAAATAAAATTGATGAAACATATAGGAATCAATTTCTTACAATCATGTATTATTATATAAACTAGTTGATATTAATTGACGGTAAAAAATAAATGATTGTTTTCATTCAATATTTAGGGTTTAATAATAAAACAAATTTATTAATTTAAAAAAAGTGAAAACGTGTTATTTAAAAAAAGGGTAAAATGTAAATAAAACCCCTGTGGTTTTTTTCAAATGCATGAACACCCCCCTAGGTTTGAAAATGGCAAATCACACCATTGTGGTTCTAAAAATTTTCAATCAGACCATTCCCCTTCAATGTCATTAATTTTATTTTAATCATAACTTCTTCGTTTGAACTCCGATTTGGATGATTCAAGATGTTTTGGAATCCTCATTTTGATCTCTACGCTATGGTCACTTCAAACTTTCAAATCACCAAAAACCAAAAGAGTTAACGGTGTCAATCATACCTAGTATTTTGATGTCAATCAACTCTTTTATTTATTAATCATTTCGAAGTTTTGAAGTGACTATTATATAGATCCTGAAATTAAGATTCCAAAATATCTTGAATCACCCAAATCGGAGTTCAAACGAAAAAAGTTATGGCTAAAATAAAAATTTTGACATTAAAGAGGAGGGGTTTGATTGAAAAAATTTGGAACCACAGGGGTGTGATTTACCATTTTCAAACCACAGAGGGTGTTCATGCATTTGAAAAAAACCACATGGGTCTCATTTACATTTTACCCTTAAAAAAATGTTGTATTTGGAATTAAGCTTGAAAAAAGTACTATAAAGTAAAATTTATCTGAATTAGTTAGTGTATTATTTTGAACATTCTTTTTAAATTTAATTATGTATAATATATTGAGTTTCTTTAAAAAAATATTTTTGATTTAAAAAATATGTATATTTTTTTAATTAAAAAATATTTTTTAATTTTATCTTGTTCACTATAACCTACTAAAATACTCATAATATATTTTTTTTCCTATTATAAATACCAAATAGTACAAAATTGGAGAGAGTTTAATTAAATGCCAATGACAAATGTCAATGCCAAAGCTAATGCCAATGTTAAATAAAGGGGAAATTTGGATGGGAATTGAATGTCAATACCAATGGTAAAAGAGGTTGAACCAAACAATGGAATGAGAATTGAATGCCAATACCCATGGGAATTGAATGCCAATGCCCGCACTTCAAACGCCCCCTAAGAGAAAAAGAAAAAGATTGTCACTCTTTTCTTTTTATATATATATTCCAAGTTTATCATTTACACTTTTTATTTTATTATTAATAATGGATATGATAGAATGATTATATCATCAAAACTTAAAATCAAAAGAGTGTGTGTCGCTACGTACCCGCGACGCGGAGAAGTAAAAAGAGTCGCCACTAATCATTGGTTTTTTACTGATAGGTGTGATTAGTCACCTAAGAATTTTATTAAGGATAGTCTACTAACTTTTGAAATGGGTTCGGAAGTTTATTCACACATAGGGAAGGTATTAGCACCCTATTATGTTCGTTTTGAAAACGATTACTGTTATTTATCTTTAATGTTTTATGTTAAAGCCTTTGGTTTTGAACACACAATATGTTTTTAAATTTTATTTTTAAATGTCTCATTATTCATTGATTAATACCCTAAACATTAGAAGGCTTAATCAAATTAGTATGAGTGGCGTAAAAGCCATTAAGAAAACTTGAGTTCAATTTCGGCATCCCTTAATTAAACTTTTATTCCTCAAGAAATAATAGGACATCAGCATCCTGAAAACTCCTATAACTCCATCGTCGGTATTTTTGAAAATCATCTTTAGAACATTTTAAATATGAGAATTGCTTTATGTTTTATGGAGAATATCATTTGTTTTTATAAAATATTTTTATCAAAATCGGAAATGGAATTGTTACTAAGGCTAGAGGTTTTTTTAATTTTTATTATTGAGGAAGAGTTATTTAATCAATTTGAAGTTTATTAATATTTTTAAATTTTATTGGTTTTTAAATAAGGGTATATTTATTGTTTTAAGATAGGAATATTTAGTTTGTTTTTTTTTAGATTGAAAAATTAGCATCCTAAAACTTCCAATATCCTTTTAATTCCTTCTTAATAAAACATTTTTTAAGGGAAAATTAGCATCCTAAAATTTCCCAATTTCTTATTTTAAAAATTTTAAACAAAATTTTAGTATAATATTTTAGAGGATTGACTTAAGTTATGGTGTTGGTTTTGAATATGAGAAACCTCAAAAATGTAAATGTGACATAATAATTAAATTAAAATTGAATAGAGCAAAAAAAAAATACATATATATATAAACAAATCAATTAAATTAAAGCTTATACTAGTTTAAAATAATATATCCTATCATAAAAAATATATATATATAAAAGGAAAAATGATATATATATAAAAGGGCATAGTAATATCATATTATATTATGCAAGATATTTATTAAACAAAAATTATTTTAATAATGCAAAACAGTAAAAAAAAATGTTGTCCAGCCCAGGGATTGAACCCAGGCCCATAATTAGTTAAGACTGCACAAACAGCCACTGAGCCAACTCTTTCCATGCATAGATATTGGCAGATTTAATTTAAAATCAATATTTCGATAATAGATGTAAAAAAAAAATGACAAAGTGGCGTTGGTGGGATTTGAACCACGGACGTGGGGGGATACAAAATTTGGACGGAAACCACTGGGCTAGTGCTATATATATTAAATAATATTGTAAATTAAATATGTAATAATACCTGACGCTGAAGCAGAAAACAGATTTTAAAACAGATTTGCTTCTTCTTCTCTCCTCCCTTTTCCAGAAAAATGAAAAAAAACAGAGCCTCCGAAACTGAACCAATACCAGCTATTTTTGGACCATTTCTTCAACTTAGACTCATGCCCAAAGAGAACCACGAAAATGGATAAACTTCCGACGACTTTAGGTGTCGAATTCCGGCGATTTTAGTGTGAAAACGATGAGTTTTTGCTTTTGAAAAGAAAACTAAAATAAACAGGGGCACTCCGTTTTTATAGAGAAATAGCTTTTGGAAATAAGAAAATAAAGATGGTTTTTAACTTTTTCTTGCTATAGATGACTATGAGCTCCCTCTTTCCTTTTCTTTTCACCTCTTCCTCTTTTTCCTCCCTGTTTTGAAGAACAAAGACAACCCGTATTTATAGATGGAAAGAAAACATTGGAGCATGGGAGATGTATTCAAAGTCCTTGAGCAGCTGATTTTTAGGGAAGATAAGATCCTTTTTTTCAAAGTTTGTAAGCTGAAAATGAGGGAATGGGCAAGAGAGAAGATGAAGAAAAAAAATGGCCATGAGATGGGAAAGTGATCTGCTGACAGATTTGTAGGTTGAAAATGGGGAAGAAGAAGAAAATGAAAAATGAGGCCATAAATGGTGAAGATCTTCTGCCAGATTTGTAGGTTGAAAATGGGGAAGAAGAAGAAGAAAATGGCGTCCATGGAGGGAGAAGTTTTTTTTTTTCTTTCTTTTTTTTTTAAATTCCTATTACATTATTTCAAAAATAAAAAATAAAAAAAAATTAAATTTTAGATAAATGTAGACAATATTACAATCAAACTAAATTTAGTTTTAAAAAAACTAATTTAGGAGAAAACTTCAAAATCAAAATAAAACATTTTTTTTTTTTTTTATATTTATTTTAAATATTCAAAACTTGTTAATTTTAAATAATATCGGACAAAAATTGGTGTCTACAGTGTGATTTTTTTCTTCCTCATTGTTTAATCAAGCTGTGGATTTCTTTTTTAATAATTAAATTAAAAAGTAATGAATGTCAAAATTTATTTACACGTATTATGTGCAAATACACGTAGTATTAGACTAGTTTGTCTAAAAAACAATATCAAAATAATTTTGGGAAAAATTTTATATCCATATATTTAGTAGGTTACATCAAGTTAAATCCTAAGGTTTTATCTCAAACGTTGATGAATCGATAAGGAATCTACGTGAGTTTGGAGAACAAACTGAATTGTATACATATTTTAGTTAAATTTCCAATGCCCTTTTTCTGGGTCTGCAATTTTTTAATTAAAATATATATATATATATATATATATATATATATATATAATTCAAAATGGATAAACCAAACAGTCACATTTTATGAAATACTTTTTCTGGATCCGTACGCTACCAAATCGATCGATCGATCTCATTAATTTACAGTCTAAAATGGAGTGTTTGAATAATTAAACGACCTGTCATTGAAGGAATTAAACTTTTTTTTTTCCTTTTTTTATGGAGGATGGAGACCGCTATTGCTGGAGTGAGTAATCAATTTTTGGTTTGCCTTCGGAGTCCAAAAATATATTTGATAATTTCAAATTCAATGATCAATTCTAAAGAAATAGTCTAGTCTCCTATGGCCTTTTATAACGGTTATGAAAAAGTTGGAATGATTTTGTGAAACGTCTATAAATATTAAGATATATTTATTATTTGACTAAGAGATCCATTTTAATTATTAATCCATTGAACGTTTGAGTCTCTCATAACCTATATTGATTGATGCAATATCTAAAATAAATTATAATAATATCTTTGATAATTGTTTTATTTGATGGAAAACGTGATAATATTAGGAAATTTTATAATTCTAATCAATGAGGCTTGAGTTGGGTCGTTCATATAACTTTCAAAAAAAATTATAACTTCCTAAATTTCTAAAATAGCTAGTTTGAAATTATTCATACTTTGGGCGTTAATTACAATGTAAAGAAGAATGATTGTATATATTATATTATGACGTGACATGGCTTAGATGGCCCTTTTAATTAATAATTTATATTATTTTTTACTATTCTCCTTTTGAACTAGCTAGTATATAAAAAAAGGAGAAAAGTAAATAACACTGATATGACTTACTTCTTATAATAAATTGGGAAATTTTATTGAATAGCATAATTTTCTTCAATATTTATATATCTAACAGTTTAAATAGGTATTTACAAATATAGCAGCTTTTTAAAAATCCTCATTTAAGTGAATTAAAGAAATCAGGATAACTTGAAGGTAATAAGTGATTACTTGCACGAAATATCATTTGATATAATGAACCAGTAAAATTGGTGATTATCTATGCACGATATCAATGATTACTTATACGGAAATCAATAATTACATACGCGAACTGGTGACAATTTTAAAAAATTTTGGCGTAAATTTGAGTTTTTAACTATTTTTGTAAATAACTTTTTGGACTGTTATTTTTGTAAATATTGGATATTTTTCAATTATATATGCAAGAGCCTCTTACCTTTGTATTTTAAAAATATTTTTTTCCCACCCGTGTGGTTTACTTGAATTGAAAAAAGCACGCCTCTATGTAATTTTTTTTTTTTTCATTTTTACTCGATTATTATCTGACTCATTTGTTTGGCAAGATTAAGCTAAACGTGAGGAGAGTTGTTGTCAATGTGGATGCTATTTCAACTCATAGTTTGTAAAAGTGGAATTTGAGGTATTATACATAGATGGATTTATCAATAGTTGATGTCCAAATATTTGTTGACGAATGGAAGTAAATGAAGATATGTAACAATTTGGTATTGTCTCACTCACCCCTTAACATTATTTATACCCATCCATATGTACAATACCTAATCTCGTATGTATATTCGATCACTTAAGTTAATATTTGTATTACATCTGATCTCAGGAAACATATTCTTTCATTGGTAGTTTGGTTCACATTAATTTAAGATACCTACAATAATCTAATACCTGAGAATTAAATGTCAAATAATTTGATTACTGAGAATTTTAGATACCATGTTTCTTTAACATGATCATAATATTAGTATATTTGAGAATTGAACACGGAAATGTGATACTTATTTTTTTTTTCCTAAAATACCTTTATTTAGGATCAACTTATATGAAATTAAATTATGCCTGTTCAAGTACAATTTATACATTTACTTAACAAAGCAAATAAATTTATTCATTTATCTAAAAAAATTCCTTTGACAAATCTAAAATGGAAATACTTATTTTTTAATGCCGAATGTTTTTTCTCAATTTTTAAATTAAATATCTTGCCTAAATTTAAATTATAAAATTGAAAATCATAGAATTGTTTTTAAAACACTTTTGTGATTTTTTAGCTTTATGATTAACAAGGGTTAAAAATATTCAAAAAAAAAAATCCATTATTTTTTAAGGTAATCAAATACCCTCATATTTAGAAAATTATGGATTCGTTAAATTTTAAATTATCAAGATGTTTTTGAATAACCACCAAGCAGACAAGAAAATTAGATGTCACTTACAAAATAATTATATATTACCACGAGTTACACGACCACGTGATAACTGATAACATATGTACATCTAAATGTCAAATAAATATTGGGTGAGTGACCACGGTTTTTATATATATATGTATCATGTCTAGATTGTTAAACAACTCCCAAGTTTTTTCTTTCTTATCGTTTCATCTAATTTAATAAGATGTAGTCTATCAAATCTATTTAGTATGTAACCATTTTCAACCTTTCATAGAGTTCAAACTAAATTATGATTTGAAAAGAAAACATTATTTTAAATATTTACTATTAATTTAAGTAAAACCAATAGTGGTCCAAATATCTGTCAAAATTAAAAATTAGTGGTCCAATAGTGTATGACTTCTTTTTTTAAATTAAAGACAATAGTCTATGAATTAGTTACTAATTAAATATTAAATTTGTTTGTTTTAAAAAAATATTAAATTTGAGTACCTTAAGTTAGCCCTCCATAAAATATACAAAAAACATCCCAGCAATTTCATTGGCAGTTTGAAGGTGGGGAAAATCATATAGCTTGATTACTAATTAAGAATAATAATCATAATTTAAAAGCAATATAATTCTCTTTGTACTTTATTCTATTTTGGTTGCTCTATGTGCCTTGTAGATTGGGTTAGCCTTAATTAATTCCCCCCCCTCTCGCCTATGTGTTCTTGGTATTTTTTTTAAAAATCCACATGGTTGCACCTCATTGGTGAGGTGCAGAGTGCAGCTAAGTTTTTTCTTTTTTAGGGTATCTCAATTTACAAATCGTTAAATATATATCATTTTTTTAGGAGGATGGTAAATCTAACCAATTTTTTTATAATATTTATATATATATCATAGTTTAAAAATATTTGTAAATATAGTAAATTTTTCAATGATTAGCATTGAATTACGTATTTTTATGATAAGCGAATCATTGATTCACACATTAATCATTGTTAATCACCGATTAACGTAGTAAAAATTACTATATTTATAAATAAATTTAAGCGATGATATATTTACAAATATTACATCAAAATTTGCTACCATTTTTTTTTTAATCTACTTTCTATAATTTTAAAATTCTAATCTCATTTCTCATATAATTTTATGATAGAATAAGAGGGCATTAACCTTTTAATACAACCTTATTTACAAATGGCTAAATATATCATTTTTCTAAGGAATAATATATACCATTTTTCAAATTAATTTCAATATTTTTATTTCTAAATCATCCGGGTTTTCCAATCAAATTTGTGTTTAAAAACATTTTTTAAAATTTTATCTATTAAAAAAACATTGTTAAAACTTTATATTTGAGATATTATTTTTTTTCTTTTAGGATAGGACTATATGAACATAACGAGTAAAGCCAATTTTAAAAATGGGCCTAAATTTTTGTCCCCCTTTTCTAATCTTATATTAAATTTTAAAAAATTGATTGATTGGTTCCACATGAAACAACCATTTTACACCCTAGTTTCTCTAATAATATCTTTCCAGATATAATTTTTTTTTTTTTTGTTCAACTTTTAAAAAAATAGAGATTAATTAATCAGTCAGACAATCCAACAAAGCATTTACAGACAATAAGAAACAAATGAAAAAACAATTTTTAAATTTTCTCCAATAAATTAGCAAAAAAAAAAAAAAAAAGTCAGATATTTGAAATATTCAAAACCATTTGATACATTATCCATATCCCATCAGAGATCAATTTTGACACAATTCTTTAAACTATGGCGTTAAACATTGGATACCAATTACCATAAACTAATTCTCAACATCAAATAAAACAAAATCCTTAAGAATCTCAAGTCAAAACTTTTGAGTTCTCAGTTTGAAGCAGCAGCCTCCATGCATGGATTATAATAGGAAAGAAGTTCCCAGTCAATTTGCTTCAATATTTTAAATCTTTCATCTAAATTCACCAAGTCATTTTGAGGAGCAATCAAATCACAGGAACCATGGAATTTTCCCTGTGAGTCACACTCTCAAAGGGGCATGAAAAGAGACTTCCCCTGCAATAAGAAAAGGTTGATGGGGTGTTCGGTAGGAGAAGTTGTTAAGTCCGTGTTCGTGTAGCCTATGTGTTTGGATGTGGTGGGGTAAAAGTTTCAGAAACCTAGGTTGATGTAGCATGCATGTATTTGGTAGATAAGTTTCTGTATGGGTTTTGTGTTGTTAAATTTTTTTAGAATAGTTTAACAAACCTTACTTTTTAATGTTTAAAACCCATGGTTCTAAGAAAATCAAACACGAGCTAATTAAAGCTACCTAATAAACATGGGTAAGGCTCATGAGCCTAGCCAACTTCACCTTTTCTACCAAACATCCCTTTAAAAAAAATTGTATTGGTTTTTAAAGACTAAACAATAAAAAGTCCCCATTGATGGTAATGAGATAAATTACAAGATATATGCAAACTTCAAACTTTGCATTTTTTATGTTAATTTCAAAAGGTCATACTATAGAATTGAAATGTTTTTCTTCATTTTATTGCCATTATCATAGAAATTTGAGAAGAATGTAACTTCTTGATATTTAATGTGATGTGGGATACATCCCCTTCTAATATTTAGAAGGGGAGGTATCCCAAGAAGATCAAAGTCTTCTTTTGAATTGTGGCTAATGAAGGCCCTAATTCCAAAAAAAAAATTCAAAAAATTCAAAAAATCCAAGCTAGGAAACCGTAGATAGCCCTTCAATCGAATTGGTGGTCTTTGCCAGAATAGTTAGGAAGATACAACCCATATCTTGTTCCATTGTTGTTTCTGTAATAACCAATGGAATATATTATTTAGGCTTTTTAGTATGAATTGAGTGTTGCACAGGGATTCAAAAAGTAATATTGTAACTCTTAGAAGGTTTTCGGCTTTTTTATGAGTTAAAAATTATCGCCGTCAATTGGAAGGCCTTTTGGAAATGGTTTGATTGGCCCTTATGGGCTTTTTCATATATCAATGAAAAATCCGATTTCTTATTAAAAAAATCTTGTTGATATTTATATGAAAGCCCACATAAACAATTTATCATCGAGTTGAATGATGATATTGACAATGCCACATCTTTAACAGCAAGGCCAAATCATGAAACAGGAATGAAATTCAAGGACTAAAATACAACTTTTGAAAACCTAAAAATCAATATAGAAAGCAATTATAGTAGTTTAAACTTGAATGTGGTGTGGTATTAAAACAAATCCCCATATGAAAAGAGACCTTAAAAAAAACCTGTTAAACTCTTGTTAAGGAAGTAGTTGATTACCTTCATTTAGTGGCATAAAAAAACAGCACCACTATTGTTAACACGGCTGATAGAAAAAATTTCCAGTGAGAATTTGAGAAAGAACACGAAACCGTGTGATGAACTCAGAAGAAAATGTTGGTAAGAAATGAGAATCTCACTAACAAAGTTGTGAAAAAACTCATTTTCAGTGCCATCGCCCCAACCTAACAGTGCAATCTGTGAAACAAACGTGCGAGACCGAGACGCAGAAATGATATGTAGCAAAAGAAACACTAATTTAATGAAGCAGGGAAGTAGATAAATGGAACATTTGATATTACATCACCTAATAACATGAGAGATACCCATGGTAATGTTATAGCATCATCGACAGTAACACAAAAATTAGAAACTTGTTGGCCGTTGCTCCTCGTGATTACAAGAGTCTCCGAGTTCCCAACTGACGTTCTCATCTCAACACCATCACATACAGTAGTCAATACAACTTGAGCACTGTTAATTTAATCGAAACTGACAAAATACATAGTACTTCATTACAAACAGTCAAGCACACACAGCTAGAACAGATGGCTTTGCATTGTCTATTGCTATGAAACAAGCAAAAAATACAACGGCGGCGCAACATGAATGTGGTAATAAGCCTAATAATAGAGAGTAGAGCTTACTTCCCCGCGAATAAGGGCACTCGGAATCTACCCTTTTGCAAGCTCTTCAAAAGCACTTAAAAATCCAGCACTTATTTCTTCAAAAACACTCCCAAACAATACCCACCTTCCAGTATATAATGGAGGAAGTTGCAATTTCCTGCATCTTTTCCAGTTCCTATACAAAAATGAGGCAGAGGAGGAGATATTGAAATATGAAAACAATTCATCATTTTGGAATGAATATTCAGAAATTATATTTCTTGAAAATTGGATGCATAGAATAGAATTCAATAAGTAGCTGAAATGAAAACCATAACGAATTTCCCGACATTGGATCTGAATAAAACAAGAGGAAGAAAAATAAACCTACCTAGCAAACAAGTAATTGAAATTGAAGAAAAAACCTGCCCATTCCATTTGGAATATGGATGGGAAAACCTTCAAAACTCATCAACGGCGTCCCAGAAGAGCTAAAAATGAGATTAAAAAGAAAAACTCATCAATGGGTCGGGAATCCCGGATCAGGTTCCTGCAAGATTATTCCTTATCTTATCTTTCTCTCTCTTTTTTTAAATTAAAAAAAAAAAGAAAAAAAAACTAATTAAATATTTAATATATAAAATTTAAACAATCTCCCTTTTTTTTCCTCTTGCTGATGAAATAGAATTCTCAACTCCCCAACACTCTTAGAAACATAATAAATAAAGTCAAAGATCAGTGTTCTGAAAAAAAACAACTCAACCATGGATTCCAAGTTCAACAATTTACTCTTTTGTATCATATCTCTTTTCCTGTTTCTTTCATCATCTGTTGCTGAAGAAAAAAACCCATCTTCTTCTTCATCAATCATATCAAGATTTCAACAATATCTTCAGATCAACACCGTTCAACCAAACCCCCAATACTATAAAGTTGCAGACTTTATCATTTCCCAGGCTGAATCACTCTCTCTTCAATCCCAAACACTTGAATTTGTAAAGGGTAAACCTTTAATTCTTCTGAAATGGCCTGGTTCGAATCCTGAACTTCCCTCTATTCTCCTCAATTCCCACACTGATGTTGTTCCCTTTGAGCATCATAAGTGGGTTCATCCTCCTCTTGAAGCTCATGTTGATTCTCATGGAAATATTTATGGCAGAGGGTCTCAGGATATGAAATGTGTTGGTATGCAGTATCTTGAGGCTATTAGACGTTTAAAGGCTTCTGGGTTTCAGCCTTTGCGTTCTGTTCATCTCTCTTTTGTTCCTGATGAAGAAGTTGGCGGTCATGATGGTGTTGAGAAATTTGTTGAATCTGATGTGTTTGAGAAGTTGAATGTCGGCATTGTGCTTGATGAAGGTTCTCAATGATTTTTTTTTTTTTTTTAATGACTCTGTTTGTGAATGTTTCTGGAAATTCGATACCATTATTTTAACAATATTTGCAAATATAACATATTTTTTAGCGTGATAATCAGCTATTCACAGTAATCAATGGTAAACAATTCAGAATATTACATTTAATCTTAGTAAATAATTGATTAACATGCTAAAAACTGATTTTTTTTCAGGTGTTCCTGTTATATCTTCACATGCTTTCTATGCAATATTATATTTGCAAAGTTCTCTAATTCTTTGGATGTTTAGACTAATGGTGGTTTTGAAAAATCAGGATTGGCTTCTCCAGAAGAGAACTATCGGGCTTTTTATGGTGAGAGGAGTCCCTGGTGGTTGGTGATCAAGGCAGTAGGTGCACCAGGTCATGGTGCAAAGCTGTATGATAACACAGCATTGGAGAATCTGTTTAAAAGCATTGAGAGTGTGAGAAGGTTCAGGGCTTCTCAGTTTGATTTGGTTAAGGCCGGTCTGAAGGCCGAAGGAGAGGTTGTCTCTGTCAACATGGTCTTCTTAAAAGCTGGCACACCATCTCCTACTGTGAGTTGACCTTTGTATTTATATCTTCCTGAATGCTTGAACTTTTTTTAATAGTATTTAACCTGACTAGTTTACAACTAGAGAGATGAATTAGTCTTTTAATTTGAATATCATTATTGTTTTATTTTATGTGTGACTTCCATGCAAAACCTCTCAAGACATCGGATAAGACAGTTCTATATCAATCAAGAATCAGTTAATTGACTTTTTCACGCCAGTGTTATATATTTATACGCACATTGTTAGGACATACTACTTTTGTTGAAATCCTATGTCGTATGGTACGTCAGAGGAACTTAATCCTGTAATGTGAGAGAATATTTATGCTTGATGATGATGATGAGACGATCTGTTGCCCATAAAGCCTGATGGTGCTCTGTTATCTTCCAGGGCTTTGTCATGAATCTGCAGCCATCAGAAGCTGAGGCTGGTTTTGATGTTCGCCTCCCACCCACTGCAGATCCAGAGTCTCTTTTGAGACGAATCGCAGAGGAATGGGCACCTGTTTCACGCAATATGACATTCCAGGTACTAATTGGGAGTCTTTAGTTTCTGTTCAATGCTGAAAAATCGCAAACTCCATGGCAAAAATTTAGTGTAGTCTAGTAGATACTCATATAATCCAAAGAAAAATTTAGCTTCAGTCATCTAATGGTTGCTTGAATAACCATGAAGAATAAGTGGTACGTTGACCCTATACTCTTGAAGGATTCTTCCGTTTATTGGTGATGAGCATAGGCCATAGGGAGTTAAATCATCTTGTGAGAGATAGGTAGTATCATTTCTATAGATTGGTTTGATCACTTATTCCAGAATTTAATCTTTCTATAATTCTAATTTCTTCCTATCATATTTTTCGTCATGCTTGCTTGCTCAGTTTAAGCAGAAGGTTTCTGTTTTGAATAAGTTTGGGAAGCCATCTCTTACTGCAACGGACAGTTCCAACCCTTGGTGGATTCTACTTGAGGAAGCTGTTCTAAATGCCAATGGGAAACTTGGAAAGCCAGAGATCTTTCCCGCTTCAACTGATGCCCGCTACTTTCGAGATCTGGGCTTGCCAGCAATTGGCTTCTCTCCAATGGCTAACACTCCTATACTTCTTCATGACCATAATGAGGTAAGAATCTTATCAGTTGTATCAACCAATAAATAAATTCTCATAGATTCACTAGTGTGCATGAAATTGTCTTGTGCCTATGTTTGTTTTTCTATCGAGGTCGATAATTGTGTTTTAGCAATACTATTTATGCAGTTATCTAATCTTGATAGGCAGTTGTCAGTGTCACAAACATTTGTGTGTCTGTATGAGGCTTTTCTTCTAGTGAAATATGATTTTGGAGTTAGCTGATGTTGCTAGTTGCATAAGAACGAAGGACCCTAGTCGTTGGAAAAATGTCATATGCATAACATTTTCCTTGTAGCACAAGAAGTTGACCTAATCCATGTAGGAATCGTGTTCTCAGTTTGCTTAACCTTTGACCTGATCATAATCTTTATTAAATTAATTTTGCATAGCTTCCTTATAAATTGATAATGAGCATTGAGAACTGTTAGAAGCAATCATAATTATTCAAAAAAAAAAAACACTTTGCTCCACGGTATTAAATAGGAACTTCCGTCTTTTTTATGTGGCTCATCTTCATTGGATAAGAAATATCTATAGGTTTCACATATTTATTAAATATAACAAGATTAACCCAATAAAAGTAAATGATGGTTATGAAATTTCAGTAGAATTCATATATTTATTGAACGTAACATGATTAATCCAATGAAAATTAACCATGGATAGAAGTACAAGTTCCTTCTTACTAGCTATATCTATATATTGTATGTTATCAAGTTCTGTTTAATTGCTTCATATGTATCTTTCAAAATTGCTCTCTATTCACTATTATCTGTTGGAAAGAGAGTCACATTTTTGTTTTCCATAATCTAGATGGGTTGTAGGTTCTATATAAAAATGGCTTAACATTCAACTTCGTAGCTATCTTTTTTCATTTTTTCCATACGAAAAAAGGTCATAGTTATCTTAACCATTTGTTTGTTTCACCCATTTCAGTTTCTGAACCAAGCTGAGTATTTGAAAGGCATTGAAGTGTACGAGTCAATAATCAAAGCTTATGCTTCTTATGTTGGTCACAAAACGACCGAAAGTGAAAGCTCGAGAGATGAGTTGTAAGAAAGCATCAAAAACAGTATCCATTCAGCAGAAGATACCAATTTCCTGCCTGCATTCTTGTGTTTAAAGATGGATAGTTCTGAATAATATGCCATCATGAAGTTGACAGGGATCATTTGATTATGTTTTATGCATAAAATCGATCATAACACATGCAGAAAATCTTCTGGACCTTTACATCATGCAATTCCAGAAAACAGAATTTGCTTTTGAATCAAATTTTTATTTACTTATCGCTTGATCTCTATATGACAATGTAAATTATGGAGTAAAATGACTCGTCAAGTTAACTCTATAATCTTTCAATCTTTTTATATTCTAACTCAAAAATTACAAATGAGAAAATCTATTGTTCGTTATCTGGAGATCTGAACATTGCTTCTTAAATCATCATAAATAGATGGGATAACAAATCACACTTATGTAATTTGCCTGATTTTTAAGTAGATCAATATGGCAATTAGCCCATTGATGGTTTATTCGTTCTGCGGTAGTAGGCCATTGACCAGTTATCCTCGTGCTCATTCCCAACATTGATGGAACTTCAGTTAGTTTTGATTACATTTGTGAAGCATTGATAACATCACTGACCGATCAGCTGGCTTGAGGATTTCTATGTTGTACATGGTCTGATGGTTTTGTCACCAGTAATCACCGCATGAACACACACCATCACGAAAATGATGATATCGGATAGGGTCTCTAATAACGATAACTCGATTTTCCACCTGCGAGACAAGTTTTGCAAAGATATGACAGTCCCCACAAATTCTGATATTTTTCCTAATACGGATGGTCTTCTCGCTTGGCAAGCTCAGCAAACCAAAGACAATTGCCAGTTTCTCACTGTGGTATTGAAGAGAATCTTCCATCTGTTCTCCCTCGAGATCCTGGAGCACAAAATTTGTATCTGGAATATAACCTACTCTAACTAGTCTACGAATCAACTGGCTCAGCTCGCTTTTTATCTCTTCTATATTTGGATGAGAGTTATCTCCCAATATAAAAGCATGCACTTGTTTACTCACTTCAATCCAGCTGCATCCCGGTTCCTTTTTTACACCCCCGGCTCTCATCATCTTTCTAACTTCTGCAGCATCTTCCCATTTCTGAGAATTGGCATAACTATTGGATAACAATATGTAGGTTCCTGCGTCCGTGGGATCCAGTTTTAGAATTTCTTTAGCAGCATATATGGCTAAATCCACATTCTTATGGACCCTGCAAGCACCTAGCAAGATCCGCCATGTCACAGCATCCGGTTCATGGTTCATTTCATGAATCAACTTAACTGCTTCATCAAGTCTGCCTGCTCTTCCAAGAAGATCAATTATGCAACCATAGTGTTCTCTTCCAGGGTCAATCCCGAAAAGCTCCTTCATTGACTGAAAATAGTACCATCCATCTTTTACCAGTCCTGCATGACTACAGGCAAAAAGAACCCCGAGTACAGTGATATAATTCGGTTTTGGCCCTGAAACTTTCATTGATTCAAACAATTTGAGTGCCTCTACACTGAATCCATTTTGGCCTAATCCTGCGATCATGGTGCTCCAAGAGATGACATCCTTCTCTACCATCCTAGTGAAAACCAAGTTTGCATCTTCTAGACTACCGCACTTGCAATACATGTCCACAAGTGCATTGTTAAGGATTAGATCCTGATTAAACTTCAATACATGGACATGGACTTGTCTGCCCAATTCTAAGAGCGCTAGCCCGGTGCAAGCTCGCAAAACACTAGTTAATGTAGACTGATCGGCTGTAAAACCAGCTCTCTTCATGCTCTTATAGAGATGTAAAGCTTCCTCCCCATCACCATTCTGAGCAAACCCACCAATGATGGAGTTCCAAACAACAAAATCACTAGTCACCATCTCATTAAAAACATTCAATGCATCTTGCTGTTCACCAAATTTTGAGTAAATATCAATCAAAGCACTCCTAACAAAGACATCAGAGTCCAAACCAACCTTAATTATGCTTGAATGCAGCTGCCTAAGGTTCGACAGACCATCGCAAGCTCTCAAAACAGAAGAATACGTGAACATATTTGGTCCAACACCTTCTCTAAGCATCAATATCAGAAACTCCATAGCCTTCTCATTGAGATTGGAGTTGGAGTAGGCAGATATCATCGTCGTCCACGAAACCACGTTCCTTTCAGGCATTTGGTCGAACAAATTCTCAGCTTCTTCCAAGAGGTTGAATTTAGCATACATATTGAGCAGAGTATTGATCAAGAATGTTTTGGGCTCATAACCATTTGAAAAAATATGCTCATGGACAAGCCGACCTTGTTCTACGGCCCCACGAGCTAAGCAGCATTTGATGAGCTCAGAATAAGTAATAGAATCTGCCCAGAGGCGGTTTTTCTGCATCCCATCCATGGCTTTCATAGCTCTTGTGAGGTCTTTCTGATAGCAAAATTTCGTAAATTCATCGACTAAAGAGGACGAAGAAGCTAATACATTGCGATACGAAGAAGCCGAAAACGAACAAAAACGAGATAGCCAAGGTGAAGCAAGCTTCAGCTTTAAGGTTGCTGTCATGGCTTAACAAGGATAAGAAATACAAGTACTGCTGTATACAGGTTATCCATGAAAGTGAAAACTTGAGCTCAATTGTAAGCTTTGTCAAAATCTTCACTTTCCTGCAATTTCTGCCATTGCTTTCTCATTTTATCGAATTCAAGATGATTTCATGAAATTCAATTGAAATTTTATATGATTCCGAAGAAGAATTCATTTGATTTGATTTTATAGAAGTAAAACCGTAGAGTTTGATTATGATAATTCCAGGTAGCGATTGCTCGACAAGAAATTAGGTTGAAAATGGAGAAAGAAAACCTAGAAAAAAGAGAAAATTGTTCTAATGGGAACTGCGTCGAAGTAGAACCAGGATAGCCAAGATGCAGCCCTTGGTATTACGGTTAACGGCGAGAAATACCGATCCCTCGCCTTAGATTTGCCAAGGCTAAGGCAATGAGATATATTTTATACTACAAATTAATTTTCTATAGTTTTTTTTTTTTTTTTTTTTGACAGAGAATTTTCTATAGTTTAAAATATGTTAATTTGTACTAAAAAACATATATATGTTAATTTAGTTCATCTAATTTTAAAAACTTCAATATATTCTAAAAATTCATGATTATCACAAATAAAAAATAAAAATTTATTTATGTAGTCATTATCTATGAACGATACAATTACGACTACATAATAGAGATAGATGACGATATAGCATTAACTAATATAAAATTAAAATATTATGATCTACAAATAGAAACTCCACATTTATATGTTTGTTATATGATTTATGGTAATGTATATATATAATAGTTTCATGAGTTTTATCAAATTTTAAAAACTAAATTGAAGTTTTTAAAGTTAAAAAGACTAAACGACACCCAAACCATATTGATTAAATTTGTGATTAAAACATCCTCCCCCCCCCCCCCAAAACCTTCTTTGATATTGTTAACCTTGCCTATTTCGCTATTTTTTCCCACTTAAAACACATTTTTAGTTGCCAATTAAGGCATAACCCATTGATTAAAGCAAGTAGTTCCACACTCAAGAATGTAGTTCAATCCCCACCCTAACAACTTTGTATTAAAAAAAACACAGTTTAAGTTTTTATAATTTTTCATTCTCTATTTTCCTTTATTAATTATGTAAATTATCTTTGTTTCTAATTTAGTTTCTTAACTTTTGAAAGTCTGATTAAGATGTATTTTAAGTCTCTTTACCTGAACTTGATATAATTCAGTTCAAGTACTTCCATAAATGTCACGACTTAAATACTTAGTATTAAAAATTTGTTTAATTATAAGAGGTTTCATTCAATAGGTTGGATTTCATATTTCATGCCTATGTTGAATCTTGATAAGATTTTAATTACATTGGTTTATTTATTAATTATTATAATTCTATAATTATATGAACAAAATTATTACATAAAAAAGTACGAGAACCAAACTATTATGAGTGACAAAGTACGACTACTACATATATGTTTTAAACCCAAAAAAAAAATTACTAGTTCAAATTTTAATGTCATTTAATCATTGTTGTTAATACATAAATTGAAACTTAACGAGAAGAAATGGCAGAAATCCTTCTATTGTAGACATAAATTCCGTGATTTAATCAACTTCATAGATGTTAATTGGCCATCAAAGTTCAATCTTAAGTCAAATTTCAATTGAATTGATGATTTAATTTGATACTTACAAAAATTGAGGGATCAAAAAAATCTTTTAAATGTAAATATATATATATATAGAAATTGGGATAAGACCCTTAGTTCAAAACTCTATTCAAATCATTATAAAACTATCCTAACCTAATTCAAAAACAACTCACAATGAAGATAACGAGTAATCCAATATCATCCTAAAAAGTTTTCCCCAGACATTTTTTTGGAAAACAAACAAAAAATCATTTTGCTTGTCTGGTTAATGCTCGGACAAGCTACGAGGTGACTATTGTGGTCAAGAAAGCATGGCCACAAGACACAGAAAACATCTGTCTTAGTTTTATTTACACACTAACTGCAGCTCCTATCTATTTGTGATTCCAAAAAGTTGAATTCTACAAGTTCACTACCCACGTTCCGGTTACATTGACCAGCAAATTGAAGTGGGCAGCTCAAATTCCCTTAAGATGAATCTTGAGTTTTCGTAACGAATATTTGTATTTTTGCTAATCATTTGTTATCTAACTTGTAGCTGGGCTTGTGTGATTTCTTCTCATGTAATCAGTTGAAACATATCATGGCCCAAAAAAGGCGATGAAGTACCCTATAGTCGGATACAAAATGGGCAGTAGTTGAATGGATCCCTATTGGAACTTGTCATTACCTTTGCAGCTTCCCAATTGAGTGTAGATAGACTGCAACCGATACAACACTGGAAAACAAAACAACAACAAAAGGTCAAAATTTTCCATACTCGTGTTATCTGGTAGGCTGAGATTCTAATGCCCCTTTTACTTGTGCAGAAAAGCATGTTGACGCATATACAATGAAAGACGTGCATTTGAAAAATTAGAATAGTCCCACTCTGCCCTGCCCCAATTCACTATCCGTAGAAAACTGAGAGAGAGCTAAAGCAGGTTCAAACCAAAATTGACTTACGTTGAGCCAAGGAAAAAGGCAAGGGACAGGTGAAACCCAAACAGAAAAACAGAAACAACTGCAGTGAGAATCATTGCCACGGAAGTAGAATAAACCTGTACCAAGTGAAATAGTGATAAGAACGTAGATTGAGAATTGAGAAGTGAAAATCCAAAAAAAAACAATTGGAAGTTTCATAGTTAATCCTCAGGATATAAAACATTTAAATACAAATGCTTTAAGATTGACGCAATAATGTTTCAATGACATAGGCAGAATTGTGGAACCCAAGCAACTAGTTGAGTAGACATATGCAAGTGGAATTGGTGTTAGATCAATAAAGAATTCCTCAAGCACAAAACGAGCTAATCCAAGGCCCCAGCATATAGATCGTAATCTTCGTCCAAAGATCCCAAATGTTGACCAACAGAACCATCAGAAATATCTTATTCAAGCTCAAAAGATCATGATTGGAAGATAACTACTTGTTCAAAATCTAAAAAACACCTTGCACTATTTTAAGTAAATGGTTTTCACATTCTTTAACATAAACTTGTTAATGAGAACCAATAAATAATACCATTTCTTATCAAATTGAAATATCAGGAGACATGATCCCATGCATATGTTTAAACTTTGAACTTCTAATTTTTTCTTCTTCTAATAGAACTTCAAACTTTTCAAAAGAAATAAAAGGTTAAGTGATAGTGCAAGTTACGGCTATAAATATTCAGATTATTTATTGCCTTGCAAATATGCAATAAAAAATGTTCCAAGCTGAACAGCTTACCTTCACAATATTATCCGCATACTTCAACACCATAGAAACAGCAATGCCACTGAAAAAATAATACTATAAGCATATTCTTCAAATACAAGAAGAAAAAGAAAAACGTTGGAATGCTTGTATGAACCAGCAAACCCGGTCAATGACAATCAAATCAACTGTCCCATATATTGCATTAAGAATTAAAGCCAAAAAGTGCAAAAGCTTTATTGACTAGAACTTTGGTTGGCAAAACTTTTCAGAATAATATAATTAATTATTATGCAATCACTGACACTGACACTCCATGGATTTTACAAATTCATACTTTTTCCAGTCATAGAATTTTCACATATCATCACTGTTGCATGATTCCATAAGAGTTAATTGCCTCGATAAGAAATTTTTTGAGGACTGCCGTAAAGTAAGCATACAATTTACTGTCACGCTAATAACTTGAAAAGAGATGGTTCATTACCTAAGTGCGTGATTCAGAATCATGAGAACCGTAATTAATGAGTAACCATGAAAGAATCCCCTGAAAAGGAGAAGCAATTTCAATATACTACAGTGTCAAGTGGTTAACAAAACTAGAAAAATTCAAGGAATGATAACTGTAAAACAAAATCTTTCATCTTTACAAACAAAAGGAAATTATCTCGATTAGTCATGAATTTATGTCTTCAAACTCATGGAGGTCAAGAAAATAAATGCAGTAAAAGTGCAAAAGTTGAAGCAAATTACTTATTCATGACTGCATCAAAATCTTGAATCAATATGGCAATAGCATTGAACACCATCCCAAACACGTATAACCAGAAGTTTTGTACATTTACATTCCTTGAAGGACGTTTCTTAATAATAGCCTGCAAAAGAAAAGGCATTTTAAATGTAATGAAATAAGAATGATTAGATATTCAACTTAAATGGAACAACGCTGTAGCTCCTTTAAGGCATCTATGGAAATTGATAGGAATTAGGAAGCATGAAATCAACTCAGGTTTGCTCTATCAAGCAGCCAGATAAAATCATTTTAACAAATAGCTAACCTTGATCCTTCTATGATTATTTAAAGAAAATGATAAAGGTCTTTCCATGAGAAGGAAAAAAAAGAGTGAGAACATGATGACATGACAGTAACCAATGAACTAAAATTGAAACTGCACACATAAGATTCACCTCAGTGTACACGCCTGCAAATCCACTCAAAAGTGCCATGACCTGTACAAGATTCAATCGCCATCAAGATAACAAGTACTTGAAGGTGTCCACCCACCCACAAAAACACACAGCATTATAAATTTGGAACTCACAATCGCCATCAGCCAACCTTGAAAGGGTGTCTGAAGAACACGATCAGAACTGCACAGAAAATGTTAATTGATGAAATGTACGATGAACAAGCACAAAATAAATTAGTTACAGTTATCATCTAACTGCTTTTATCCATAAAATGTTGATGTAACAACTTAACATATGAAATATCTCCTGGTGAAGTGGTGATTACCAATGACATTTCTGTTTATCAAAAACTTACCGAACATAACATGAGTTAACATAACAAAAGAAACATATTTCAACACTTGATAAACTCACAAGTTAACAAAGAAAACAGTCATAAAACTCTTACTTTGAATTTAGCTGTGCAGTAGTGCACCCAGCACATAGTAGAATAAACGCTGCCCATTGAATCTTACTTAACCTGAAATAAGAATCCTCTTAAAACATAATCCAAACAAGTATTCCTCAAGGACTGCACCAGGACATATTTTGAAAATTTGAAAATTTTATGGGCTAAGTGGTTGTTCCCCTCATCCAGCTTAAAACGTACGTTCTATTAAACCAGTGGTAATGCCTGAATAAGCTTATCATTCATCAAACTACCTATTCATGATATTTTTATTTTTATTTTATATTCGTGAGTGACTTGCTTGCACCTCAACTAATCTCACAAGACAACCACATGACCCTACACACTTGGCATCGAAAACTCGTAGGATAATAATATTCTAGGTAGCTGGTCACTCATGGGTTGAACTCCTGACCTCGAGACTTTAAGGAAAGAACTCTGACCACTAGGCCAACCCATTGTTAAGATGAAGAAATGGGTGAAAATGAATTTCTACAGTTCACCCATTTTCTTTCAAGTAATTTTGGTATTCCATGGATAAGGACAATTGCAACAGTGACTTTTAAACTTAGCCAAGCCATCAATAATACTCTTCCATTACAACAAAATAATTCCATTCTAACTACTGGACTTACTGTTTCTTAAGTATAATTCTGTACAAAATGCCAGTACTGATGATATTAAAATTCTTCAATATCTGATAACCCGGCGCATCCACATAAGCAAATATGTAATACTGCCACAACATGAACAAAAGTAAATGCACTTGCATATAAACAAGGACATGGAAATGTTACTCAAGGTAAAGACCAAAAAAAGAAAAATATCATGAAGGAAAATTAAACCTGGAGCAGATTTTTTACGAGGTAAAGTGCTGCAGGAATGGGATAGACAATAACTTCATCATATGTAGTGCTCAACCTAGTTATAAATCGAAAGTAGATGAGACACGAGAAGAAAAGTTTAGGGAGGAAATATTTTACTGTACTGAATATTACCAACATTTTTTTTTGCCAAGGACAGTGATGTAAGCAACGTGACAAATCTAAACAATCCCACCCCGAGACCTATTAGTTGGTTGATCAAAACAAAAATTATTACTACGCATATAATCAAATTTCTGCTCTAACCAAGAATATCTACAGAACCACAGAGGTATGGAATACTAGAACATAAAATCATGGCCCATTAAAGAAGCTTCCAAAAAGAATAGTTTCGAATAACTGTAACCTTTCACATTTTCCTCATCTAAGTTCATTTTTTTATAATTGAATATTTAATTTTTACCAGATGTGCTCCTTTAAAACAAAATTGATCAACTCAACCACTTCTCATAGAGAAAATACCTCACAGTAACAAAACAATATTACATCAACTCCTCAATGAATTAAATCTAATTTCTTGTAGGAAAAAAAGGAAGCAAAAGAAAGTAACCTGTTATCTTCGGTCACACCTTCACTCCTCCAAATTCGACTCAAGGCTGCAAGCGACAATGCACACTTCAAAGCCTCCACCTAATTGCACTTATAAACATGTCATAAGCTCCCCAATTCAATAAAATAACCTAAACTGCTGATCATATATTCCAAACCAGAGTTAATAAATTTACTGACCATAAAATTTGCAGTTGTTACACTGTATTCATATTTTCCGGCTCTCTTGGACCACACAATGAGAATTGCTTGTGAACTAGTAAGAACTGTTAAAGCAAGCGTAACTATGGACCTAATAAAAAACATCATAAAGAAAAGGAAATCAATTAGAATCTATTCGAAAGCGGAATCTAACGAGAAATCGATCATGATTCATAATCTTACTTCTGCTGCCACTTAGATCGATCAAAAGAATTTCCTCCAAGCTTTTCCGAATCACTCACTGCAAATTTCGTAATATGAACACAAAAACCACAAAGATTCTAAACCAGACGAAAATTTCGACGAAACAAAGATAGATTACCCACAGGAAAGCGCTTTCCCGCCGCGCAAGCTCTCCATATCATCTGCCACATCGACACCACCGCCATCGCCATTTCCATCTTTATCCTACGATTATAATCACAAAATTGAAATGCAGGAACAAAAAACAATAGAGTTCAGTTTCTCGATTTCGATTTTCAGGCGATAAACAACTACAAATCATCGAGCATTGTAAAAACTACAATGACCAGAAGAGAAGAAGGCGAACGAAAGTTGAGCTGATTAAGAAACAGAAGAAGGAGAAGGTAAAAAATGAATGAAACCTGATCTTTGATCCTTCTGTACTCCATTAGCGAAGGAAGAAATCACAGATCTGAGAGAAGAAGATAGATTTTTCAGTGTGATATTTTTTTTTAATAACAGAATTTCATTTTCTGCATGTCCGATAGGTTCCACTTCTAGATCTGGTTCTTTTCGATTTCTAAGCTCTTGGGCCTGCGGAGCCTCTTCAAGAGCCCAATAACTTAAGTTGGCCATAGTGGACGGATTATATAGGAAAGACCACACATGTCCCGAAAAGTGTTAAAATTATATGTGATATATACTATATTAAAAGGCTAACACGAGTTTGGAAAATATTTTTAGACTAAATATCTAATTAACAAATTACACATGTCCTAATCAGATATGATTATAAATTAAATAAAATACCAAATATAAATAACAAAATAATAATATCAAGATTTGTCAATATTTGAATAAAAAATTAGATCATAGATGTATCTACCTTAAATATAAAATAATAGAAAAATAAAAAATAAAAATATTGTTTTGGTTTAGAAAATCTTGATAACAACTTTGTATTTTAACATAAAATTACCGCTTTTGTTTAAAATTAACCTTGGAAGCTAGAAAATCATTACAAGCTTTCCAGATGAAATGCTTTAATTTCTTAGGAACATTAGCCTGTCAAATGAATTTCCAGCTTATCTTAGACAAAAAAGGATTACTACAACCACCCGAACCACTGGAATTAGAGGCCTGAGATTGCAAAAAGGATAATTGATTTGTAGTCTAATTTAACAGTAAATATACCATAGCCATTGAAATGCCAAATTAAAGAGGCTAGCAAAAATCAAAGAATCATCAAGAGAATTAAAAGTATTTCGCACAAGAAGGTCATTCCAGCTTTTACCATCAGGAGAGAAAAAAAATCAGCATCCATATAACCATCCCCATTTCTAGTAGTTGTAGGAAGAAAAGAGATGGGTCGAGGAAGTCAAGGATCATCCCAGATATATTAACCTTTAGACCATTACCAATTCTCCATTGAAGACCGATACACGAATTTTCCTCTCTTCCAAGATGCATCCTCAACCCTCAATAAGGTTTAATAGTCAATTTAGCCTTCAAAAAACTAGATCCTTTGAAATATTTAGCTTGAAAAACCCCACTTAATAATGAAGAAGGCTTCTGAAATCATAACCTAACTAGAAAGACAAATATTATTATGCTATTGTCAACCAACGGAGAAATTATTCGATATACCGAGAACATTGAGGTTGACTACTGTTTGAATGACATGTGTCTATTTTTTAAATTATAAATACAATAACTAAAATATAATCGATATTTCAAATTTTCAGAATTTTTCTATTGTTTTTTTTTCTTTTTTCACATAGCGAAAAGAGACAAAAAGTAATAGATACTCATATTTTTACACAGTTCCGTAATCACTTAAAAATAATTGAATATAAATTCAAAATATAATTAATTAATAAAAGTTTTAAAAAATCTATTTAAAAACCACCCATTCAATAATCATGAGTGACGGAGTCGAATTTTCATACTTTATAATTTCCTACTCACCAGATATAATAAAAACTAAAAGAAAATAAAAATAAATTTTCTCATTGTTGTCTTAGTACACGTTTGGTTCGCGAGTTTGGACATGGTTATCAAGATTGTGTTTGAATTATGCAAAATAGTAAATTTATTAATTACCTATATTTTAAAACTGAGAGATAAATAAAAGTTAGACTTTTGTGACCCCGACCCCTCACGGAACACGTAAACAAAACGCGCCCTCAAGCTTTAGTGAAATAAGGAATTATTAATTAGAAATAATCATAAACTATTTAGTAAAATTTAGAAAGAAGCAAAAAGATTAAGAAAGAGAGAGGTAAAAGGTAAGGGACCCTACGAAAATCATCCCACACCTTCCTCGCCGCGAATATAACACCCTGTTTTCCAGCTGTTTACAGACCAAACATCTTCCATTTCACCCTTCTTCTCCTTCTCCTTCTCCTTCACATCTTCTTTCAATTCTCCATTTTCCCAATCATGACTTCCATCGTTCAAACCTTTCAAAATCGAACGAAACTTCTCTCCAAATCTCTCCCCCTCTCTCAACCAGACTCCTCCGCCGCCGCCGAACAATCCACCCTCCGCCGCCGCCTCGCTTCCCTCTCCCTTAAACTCCAACCCATTTCTTCCCCTTCTTCTTCTTCAATCTCATGGTCTTTCCCCAGATCCAAATCCGTTTCTTCAATGGGAGAATTCGCCACCACTTCCGTTAAAAACTGGTGGGGTTGGGGTTGGACTTGGGTTCTTTCAAGAAAACCCATTTTCGCTCAAGATCTGGAAATGAATGAACAAGAAACCAAAATCCTTGGATCCCAGAACAAAGGGAGCTGGAGACATGTTCTTTTTAAGGTTAGGTCTGAATTCAAGAAGATTATTGGTGGGTCGTCTGATAATGTTCGTCTTCCTCAAACTTTTAAATATGATAATTCGTTCAAATCTTGATATGGGTTTAATCAGGAAAACAAAGATCGAGCTCTGATTTTTATTTATTTATTATTATTTGGTCGAATTTGCTGGCATTGTTTTGTTGAGTTCATGAAAGAATGGGATCAGATCGACGAAGGAGAATATAATATAGAATTCAATAGTTAGGGATATGGTTGTCATTATATAGATTGTTTTGCTTACGTAAATTGTTTTTTTTGGTTGGTTAATTAATTTTTATTGTAATTTTTGTGAAGTTTATTGTAATTGTAAAAAAAAAACATTCTGGTATTATTATTATTGTTATTTTGTTTAATGTTGGGTTGTTAGAATTGTTGAAAGAAAAAAAAGCTTCTTTCAAGACGATTTGGTATTGTTATTTCATGTTTCTTGTTCTAGAGAAGAAGAATGTTTGGAAAACAATTTTTTTTTAATGCATTTGATAATTTTGGTAACTTTTAAAAAGAAATAAAGTTTTCACCTGCAAAATTTAGAGAAAAAATATGGAATGTTTTTATATTAATTTTAATTGTTCGATACTATATATACAATTTGTAAACTAAAAAATAGAAAACTCATGTATTGGAAAGTTATGACAAAACATGGTAAAAAAAAATTGTTTTGCAAGTTTGTATACAATTTTAAGAATGTTATCGAATATTAAAATAAGAAAAAAAATATGTACCTGTTTTTAAAAAAATTAAAAATAAACTGGAAATGAAAACTACCAAATTGCTCTTTCAATTTCTTTTCATTAGATAGTTCAAATCAATTTATATTATGGATGTGTTTTAATTTTTTTTAGAAGGAAGAATAATAAAAGGGGTATTTTAATAAATGAAACTTTTTAATGATAAATTTTAAATATAACAAATATTTTCATAATTTTTATGTGTTAAATATATAAAATATCTCTAAGCTTTGGGTTGGTTTTAATTTCCCCCAACCTTTTAAAAGTTTTAATTTTACCCTCAATCTTTTGACTTGTTTCAAAAATACCTTTAGTTAGCACTTTTTGTTAAACTTCGTGGTAAAATTGAAATCTGCTACATATTTTTAATATTTATCTAAAAGTAAATGATAAAAAAAATAAGAGATGGAAAATTTTCATTTATACACAAAGAATATAAATATTGTAATAAAAATTTGATATTATTATTTGCTTATAAAACATTTTTTTTAAAGATATTACATCAAATTAGGAGAGTGAAAACTCGAACCTTCAACTTCAAAGAGAGAAAGTAAATATCTGACTAGTTGAGTTATGCGTAGGTTGACTATAAAACAATTGGTTTAAATAAAATGTTATAATTTTTTTAATTAAGGACTAAAATTAAATATTATATTAACTTTAAAGAGTCAATATTACATTAATCTTCATATCTCTCGAAGTCACGAGATATATCCATATTAAATTCATCTTCCCATCTCTCTAAAAACGTTGTTAGAAACTGCATGCCTATACCCCGTAATAAAAATTAATTAAGAGATAAACCATTCAATTTTTTTGAAGAATGTCTAAAAGGATTAACTATATGTAGCATCAAGTTGGATTACAATTTTAAAGATTGTTAGTTTGGTTTGACCTTAATTTGTTTAGCTATTTTTTAAAAGAAAAATATAAAAAAATAAAATGGTTTTAATTTTACCCTTAACTGTTTTAAAAGTTTCAATCTGGTAATAAATGTTTTTTTATATTTATAAAATAAAATTATTCTCCAAAGAAATTAAAAGATTGATGGTAGATTTAAAAAATTTAAAATGCTAGAGACAAAATTAAAATTAGTATCTTAAATCATAGGTATTTTTATATAATTTAACCATACATAATATAAATGAGACATAAAGAAAGTTAGGACTAGGAGGAGCTTCTCACTAATAATACCTAAATATTATTTTTAGAATTGTATTTAATCATAATGTGAAGGTTAAAGATAATTTACTTATTTTTTGAAATATTAGAGGTTAAATTAAAAATAAAAAAAAGGTATATTTTAATCATAAAACGAGCGGTGAAAAGGCAAAAGATCAGGTATAAATAATTACAAATTTAAATGGAGATATTGATAATATAATATGGTGTCGGTGATTATGAATCATGGATCCCAATCATTTGCCACCGATTATGTGGAGTCCAACTACAAGATAAAATTCACCTTCACATTATTCAAATAATTATATGATTTTTTCAATTATTAAAAAAAAAAGGACTAAAACATAATGTGAGGTGAATTTTAAGGATTGACACCATTTTTATTTTTTATTTTTGTTTTAAATAAATGACTAAAACAAGAAAAACATATAATAATAGATCGGTCGGAAATTATGACAAAAACTTGAACCCATTACGTATCACACCGACACGGAATTGTAAATTTGGAACCTCTAGAGGACAGCCATATGGGAGGACCCCACCCTCATGAGAATTATTTAAACAACAATATTATTACTATACAATCATTAATTGTATTTTTAATGTATAATTTAATTTAAATATGTGATAAAGTTAATATATAAAATAAATCAATGTAAATGTAAATACTAAAAAAAAAAAAAAACGGCATCTCTAAACAATTGTTAATTGTAATAAGTATAATTTTAAAATATTTTTAAAAATAAATGTTATTCGAAAAGTCAAATGAAGTAAAAAAAATATAATTTTCACGTATAATTTATGAATTATGTAAGATCAAATGATTGATAGATTGTTTTTTGCTGACATAAAATCGAATCGAAGTTCCCACTGCTTCATTTATCCTCAAATTTGGCCTTTTTAACACTTTTATTTTGTCACCTATTTAAAAGGGTTCAATTATTTTTGTCTCTATCAATTTTAATTTATTTGACCATTTTTATTTCACTACCATTACAAAATTAATATCTATTCCCAAATAAATAAAACAAAATTCCACCATATTAACATATGGAATATTATAAAAAAAAACTAAAACTAAAATCGTATTTAAAATCAGATATTATAAAAACTATGATTTCATTCAAATTTATAGATAAATTTAAAATTAAATCAAAATGTAGAGTCTAAAAACTTGTTTTTTTTTAATATATATATATATATAAAATCAACTAAAAAAAGCTCTATCTGAAAAATTTTAGAGCATTAAAAGGCAAATTTAACAACACATTCTACTTATTTTTGGTCACTTTAGCAACATAATATTCTTTGAGCAAACAGCAAGGCAAACTGAAAGGAGCTTAAGAGGGAAGTCAAGTATCAAAATCTCCAAGAACTTTTATCTTCTTAGAATAATAATTCTAGAGTCCAACTAATTTATCAAAGTTTACTAATAGATCGATCGACATGACATGAACTCATCGATTAAAAGTTTGGAATATTGGATATTTCTAACAATTCAAATGAATGAATTCATGTCATATCATTTGATTCGGTAAAACAATGTAAATTAATTGGACTCACGAGAACGGATCTACATTGTATTCACCTGTGTTGTGTAATACCTGCAAATTGAAAGTACAAGTCATCAGAAAAACGAGAAAATGATCAACAGATTATTATTTTGTAATTCTACCAATTAAAAATGTTTTGAAAATCCCAAACAAATTTCAAACACTACAACAACAGCAAAAAGATTTCAAAGACTGTTTTTTGTTCTAAAAAATTAGGCAAAACAAGAAATAAGTAGCAGATTAGGTTAAATTTTAAAAACAGAATACTAAAACCAAAATAATAATATCAAAATACTAAAAGCTAAAAAGTACCTCTAAAGTTGTATGGATGGAGGGGAACTAATGAGAACTCGGTGCATCCCTCATACTCAAATTCAAACTGTTTCTCATATTTCGTCTTCCTAGCCCTGCATTGCCTTTCTGCATCATGGCCACAAACTCGCCATAATCAATCCTTCCGTCCTGCACATACAATTAAGATTTATGATTTAACAAAGGCAGTAAAATGGTAGTCAAATAATAAGAGATGCGAGCCCCTCCCGTCCCACTAGGCATCCATTTTATTCAATACTAAACATGTTTGAGCTGCTGCATAGTATTTTCGAAAAAGAGGTACTTGTGTGTCTTAAACTTGTTTAAGCAGATGTAACCCTGTCATCAAGTTCCATGACTCACATTATCCTGATCTACTTCTCTGATAATATCGTCAAGGAATGCATCATTCATGTTATGCTCTAAACAAGCTTGTTGAAGCTCATCAACTGTAATATATCCACTACCATCCTTGTCAAAATATCGGAATGCTGCAACTAAATGTTCTTCACGTTCTAACTTGTTAAGATGGATTGTTGCTGCAACAAATTCACCATAATCAATGGTTCCATTGTTATCGACATCAGCCTGAAAGAATTAGTAGAGGCACAATCAAACAACACAATGATTTGAAAACACAGCAACCATTATAATGACTACTGTTAGAAAAAATGAACTGTTGGAAATAAGTCCATTACTGGAGCTAAAATATAGTCATCCAATTAACAAAATCATTGAGAAGAAAGAAAAATATGAATAAGATAATAAATTTCTTGAGATGACAGCAAATATAATTTTTATTTCTACCGCTTTCATAAGATCATGTATCTCTTTGTCTTCCATCGTGGCACCATATCTTTGCAAACCAGCTTTTAGTTCCTCGAATGTAATTGCACCACTGTGGTCTGTATCCATTGCCTCAAAAAGTTCTTTCAAACCAGCAATTTCTTCTTCAGAAAGGCTCTCTGCAATTACCTGACAGGATAAAAGAACATAAAGATAATTAAGCAGTGAGATTATACTTTCCTAAGATATGTGTAACTGCAACAAGGCATTTATTTTCAGTACAACATTGTACATATTAGCACGTGCCATGCTGACCCTTTGCTTATTCACAGCTTTTAGAAAATATGGTGTGTCTCGACAAGTACATGATCACAGAGGCGAGAGAAATATATCCATTACCCGTAAAGCCATCTTCTTTAATTTGTTCATTGCAGAGAACTGTTTAAGTTGAGACAGTACAGCTGCATCTAACGCTCTATCAGGAGCCACACCATTTTTGCAAATCCAAGGGTGACCTAAACAACATTGATGAAATATTTTCTCATTAAATCAATGCCTACTTAATTACTTAGCTAAATCATCGCATTTTAATTAAAACTTGAAGCCATAGATAGATCTTTGGGAACTTCCAGTGCTTAATACTTTGACCCAGTTTCCAGGATTACAAAACTTTTGTCTATATCATCACACTTGAATCATGTTCTAATTTGACCGATTGTATCTTTTTGGAGGTTTTAACTCAAGCTAGAGTAGGCAAAACTTATCTTATGGTAACTCCAGAGCAGAGCATTATTTCCCTACTACATAGTCAACTATTTACTAGAAACTTGCATGGAGAAAAAATAGCACAATTGATAGACCTTACAAATGTGAGCATTCTTGATATTCCTCCCACATCAGATTCCACAATTATAAATTTATATTTTATTGAAAGATTGAGATAATTTAAACATACATAATACGGCACGTGCAGTTATACGCTCTGAAGGTTTCGAACATAGCATCTTCCTGATCAGGTCTTTTGCGCTATCAGATATAGCAGGCCATGGGGCTGATTCAAAATCAATATGCCCCTTCAACACCATGTCAAATATTCCTTGTTGTGTTTCTGTAATAGACACAGAAGTCCAGGAACAACAAATAGATTAAAAAAAAGAAGGCGGTACACCAAATAGATAATGTTTTAACTTTAATTATAACTCAATCTACCTGCCCAAAACGGCGGTACACCACTCAGTAGTATATATAGAATGACCCCAGCGGTCCACACATCTGCTTCTGGTCCATAATTCTTAAGGAGTACCTCAGGAGCAACATAATAAGGACTCCCAACCACATCCGTGAAAACTTCTCCTAAAGGAGCAAACGCATGTGATGTTGTACAAATTAGACTGTAGCATTTAAGAATTATAACTGATTGTATCAAATAGTACGAAGACAAGCTACTGGCTCAAACGCAAGCCAAGATATCAATAAAAAATGGTATCCATATAGATTTTGGATAAAGTTACGCAACGTGGGAATTATCATGCCAATTATTCATTAAAAAAAAAAAGCTTAAGTAAACCTATTCAGGAACAATGACTACCTAAAACTATAGGAGATAAATGGTGTTTGCTTTCCTTTACTCTACCTGGTTTGAAGAAAACCGAGAGTCCAAAATCAATAGCTTTAAGCGAGAAATCATCATCCTTGTCAACCAACAGAAAATTTTCAGGCTTCAAGTCTCTATTAATGACCCCGAGCGAATGACAAGTCTCAACAACACCGACGATTATCTTTATCAACTCAGCAGCCATCCTTTCGCTGTAATGGCCCCTCTGGATGATCCTGTCAAACAACTCACCCCCAGCACAGAGTTCCATTACAATATAGACACACAAAGGATCCTCATAAGCACCCTTGATTTTAACGATATTCTTATGACCAGCCAAATGGTGCATTATCTGAATCTCCCTCTTGACATCATCTACATCCTCCTTAGATATCAACTTTCTCTTGGAAATAGATTTACAAGCATATTCAATGCCAGTGGCATTTTCAATGCAAGAATACGTCGTTCCAAACTGTCCCGATCCTAATTTCCGTCCCAGCGTATAGAGGTCACGAATATTGGCAGTCTTATAATCCAAGACATTAAAACCTTGGACATCATTGCCTCTTTTGATGATTTGGTCTTTCTTGGCCGGACTAGAAAGAGGCATGTTCTTGTTCTTGCTTTCGTCTTTGTCTTTGTCTATGAATTTATCAGAAGAGGGATTTCCTGAAGAAGAGTTGGTTTTGGATTTGCTGTCGCTTTGAAAATCTTTCCCCTTGAAAGAACGCCGGCATGTGTTGCCCATGAAATAAATCTTTCTCCTTCATCCAAATGATCACTTTCCCCAATCGAAAATGACGAATCTTCCTTTCCCAGAACTCAATTCCTGACCCATCAATTATCATAAAAATGGAAACTTTATTCTGTTACTAAACAAGGAACTGCAAAATTCAATACTTCATAAATATGCAAGATGATAATACATGCTCCGTTGACTTAATCAATTCTTGGGAAATCAGAGAAATGAAGATCATTAAAGAATATAGATAGATTTTCCCAATAATCTAATTCTTTTTTCTTGGGAAACAAACAAATCCCATTATGGAAATCTAGCTGGATTTCTCCATGATCAAAGTTAAACAACAATTATATGAAGGATAAAAAAAAAGTGAAAGAGAGAGCCCAGAAATGAAAAGAAAAATCAATATCGAAACAGAAGAGAGAAAGAGAAGGAAAGGGAGATAGTACCAACCAGATTGGGAGAAGATGAAAGACAGGATATTGCCACTGAAATCGCATCATACGTTGAACTTCAAAACAGAGAGAAAGAAAGAGAGAGGCAATAGTAAACGTCTTTTTAAGGGAAACTATGGACATTGTTTTCTTAAATATATAAAATCTAATTTTTTCAACAACAACGACAAAAATGTATGATCTAATAAACTCGAACCTTCGACCTCAAGGGAAGAGAGTATATACCTAACCAGTTGAACTATGCTCATGTTGGTAAAAATATTTATATTTATACAAAATATTGGGGGTGAGGATTGAAGCACTTTCTTAAGGATGAAACTAACTCTATTAACCAATGGGTTATGCCTTAGTTGGCAGATTTTCACCGGGTAACAGATTTTAATGCAATATTTGTAAATATATCATTGCTTAAAACTATTTTTACTATGTTATGAGTGATTAACATCGATTAATGTGTGAATCACTGATTAACTTATTGTAAAAAATATAAAATTCAATATTGATCGTTGATTAACCCGCTAAAAATTTGCTATATTTATAAATAAGAGTTGATATTTTTACAAATATTACTTACAAATTTACTAGATTTGCAATCAACCCAAATTAATTTAGTAAATAAGAGTTTTTATTCCTAAAAAATTATTTAGATGATAATTATTGGGGCATTTGCAAATCTAGCTATTTTTTTAATAATACTTGTAAAAATAAAGGCTCAAAAAAATATTTGCAAATATAGCAAATTTTGATCGAGTTTATTAGTGATAAACATTAAATTACATATTTTTACACTAAGTTTATCACTGATAAACATGATAAAAATTGCTATATTTGCAAATACTTTTTTGAGTTGGTATTTTTACAAATATTGTATAAAAATATGTCACCCAATAAAATTTCCCATAATTATTCAACCAAAATAAAAGTTAAATCAACTGAATTATTGAACTATAAATAATATGCTATTTTAGTAAATTTTAAAAGGTTGTGTTATATGAATAATCATATATATATTTTTTTACTATTTGAGTAATTGCCTCTTAAAATGCCATTTTTATTAAATTTTCAAAATATTTACTATTTTTTAAAATACATAGGGTAAAATACCATTTTGGTCCATGAACTTTCACTCCAGTTTCGTTTTCATCCTTGAACTTTCAAAAATGACTGATTTCGTCCCTGAACTTTCTAAATTGCTTCGTTTTCGTCCTTCCGTCCATTTTTTCGTCTGAGACATTAACGGAAGCTGACGTGGCTTTTTTTAATGACGTGGCTGGCTGACATGGCTTTTTTAAATGAGGTGGCATTAGTTTTTTAAATCAATTTTAAGTGGCATTTTTTATTCATTAAATAATTATCTCTCTCCTCTTCTCTAACCCTAACTTCATCATCTTCTTCCTTTGTTCATCTGAAGCCGTCGCCGCCCACCCCAACTATAACAACGCCGTCATATTCCTCCCTTGTTCACAAGTTAAATATTACCAGAATCAAACAGTTTACACAACCCATCAGATCCTGGAATCGTGGATATTCGCCGAAAACGAGCTTCTCAAACAAATCACAGATGGAATCGAAAGGAAAAGATTCGACGATTGTTACATACTAGGAAAAATCTAGAACCTTCTGGAAGAAATCGAAGTTAATGGATCCATATGATTTTCTGAAAATTACCTTCTTAAGATGGGGATGGATGGGTGCTAATCCAAATTTAAGGGGTGTTATTACATCTGTAAATGCTACTGGAGAAATAAGAGTTTCGTTATTTGGTTTGTCTGGTTGGTGGAGAGGAGATCCTGCCGATTTTGAGGTAGAGAAAATGTATGATGTGGTAGAGTGGGTAAGATTAAAAATGATACTGATGGACCGAAATCTTTGCAGACTGGGAGTATTGGTGTTGTCAGGCCACTCTCATGCCAGATGCAGATGGAAAAATTATAGTAGCTACTCCATCTACACAAAAGCCATGCACACTTGATCCATCATAAATCGATGTGGTGGAGGACCCCAATTTTTTTCTCTCTCTGTTTCTGTGATTTTGTTGGAAGACAAACAGAACTCATATGACAGAGAAAGGGATAATAGATGATACCATTGAAGAAGGGATAAATAATTAAGGAAGAAATTATTAAGATCTTCTGTGATTTTTTTGGAAAACAAACAATTTCCCTAAACACTAGTGCTCCCGATAATGGGAGAGAGAGAGAGAGAGAGAGAAATTGGATCTGGAGAAGAGTGAAGAAAAAAGAGAAAAGTGAAGAAAAATACAATGATGGTTGATCAAATAAACTCCATGAAAGAGTTTGAAGTCTCTTGATGGGGAGTGTTCACCGGAGAAGACGATAGAGGAGAAAGAGAGAAATGAGGATGAGAGAGGGGGAATTAATGGATGAGAGAGAAAAGGAAGAGAAAAATTTTAAAAATTGACACATAATCATTCAAAATTATAAAAAAATATTAAAATATTATTAAAAAAAACACATCAGCCTCCGTTAATGTCCTAGATGGAAAAATAGATGGAAGGACGAAAATGAAACGATTTGGAAATTTTAGGGACGAAATAGGTCATTTTTAAAAGTTCAGGGACGAAAACGAAACAGGAGTAAAAGTTCAGGGATTAAAATAGTATTTTACCCAAATACATATTCAAAAAGTGTCATCTAGTGAAATTTGTATTTAAAAAAATAGCAAAAGTTAAAAAAAAAAAAAATCAAAGATGACATTTTTTAAGTAGGTGTGGGTTGAATTTCACACTTACAATATGTGTGAATGAAAAAAATTCCTTCTTAAAGATTTTCAAAACTTTTGATATTTGTAATAATATCAATGCATAAAATATCTTTTTTTAAAATACACTTCCTTTTTTTACTTAATTCCTTTAAGATGATTTCAATTTCTTAAGTTTGTACAATAGATATTATGCTATAACTGAAAATAAATGGAAGAAAGAGCAAAAATGATTTGTCTAAGATTAAGTAGAAATGTCTCACGTAATTCCATTGACAAATCTTTATATTATACAATAAAATGGTTATTTTAAAAAAAATATCAACATAGTACTTTAATTGGAAATTTCATTGGGTGGCAGATTTTTATGCAATATTTGTAAAAATATCAACTTAAAAAAGTATTTGCAAATATAGCAATTTTTATTATGTTTATCAGTGATTAACAGTGATTTATGTGTTTATCAGTGATAAACTTAATATGTAATTCAATGTTTATCACTTATAAACCCAATCAAAATTTGCTATATTTGCAAATATTTTTTTGAGCTTTTATTTTTATAAATATTACTAAAAATTTTGCTAGATTTGCAAATCGCCCTACTTTAATGTTATTTTATTCTCTATCAACAAATCAAATCCAATATATACCCCACACGGTTTCAGAAGGGAAAAAATCAAAAAATCAAAATCAAAATCTTACCAAACAAATGGGAGACAAACTTTGCAACGTTGATTTTTTTTTCTTTTTTACACTGACGGGAATTTTTTTTTTTTCCTCTCGAAAATAATTGAATGTGCTATGTATTATTTTCGATTGAGAAATTAAAAATTAACTTAAATTATATTATCTTTCTTCATACTCATATTCTCATAACCGTTCTCCTTCATTCTTTTCATCTTCCATCTTTTTGAATCTCATCTTCATCTCATTCATCTTGTTTTCAACATCAAGATATATAAATCTCTACCTGCTCATCTCTTCCACATTATAGTATTAAGAGGAACATTAAATTTTCATCCATTCCAAAATATCTTATGTTATAGAATATTATAAACATGGTAGGGTGGAGATCGGTCGAAAAAAATAATTTTACTCCTCAAATATAACAAATGAAGTATAAAAACCTATTAATAAGGGTATAATATACTACTACTCTAGAGGCCTGTTTGGTATAGATTTTTAAAACGTTTCAAAGTGTTTTTTTAGTAGGTATTCAAAACACTTTATTTATTCAAAAACACTTTTAATCACTTCTAAAAGTTATCTCAAATGTGCATTAACAGAAATTGGAGGAGTGATTTGAGTGACTTTTATTTATTTATATAGAGTGATGATTCTAACAAAGGAAGTTGGGAATGGGGACATTTTTCTTTCGATGTTTCATTGAATTATCTTTGTTATGTTTTTTCTGTTATGATCTTGAAATTGAAAAGATTTATATCCAATATTAACGGGTACATAAAAAAAAGTTATATCTAGAATTATTAATAATACATCATTTCATTTTTCAACATCTATATCTCTAATATCTAAAAGTGGGGAAGATTGAGAAACATTTTTGGACAATTATATCTTTTTTAAATTAAAACCTTGAAATTACTATAATGCCATTATATATACCTTTTTAAAATCTCAAAATTACTAAATATGTCATTGCTATTAATACTCCACTTTCTACTAAATATCACATTTTTAGATTATTATACTCACTATTTATCTTCAATTGCATGCCACATTTCATGTACTTTTAGAAAAATAAATTTTGGAGATGTAAAAATAATAGATTTACATTGTAAAGTGACATTTTTTGCATAGTGATAATACTATTTTTCTCTCTCTTCATATTTTACTTTTCTCATATATTAACCTAATTTGATTTTTTTTTCTTTTTACGTCATTTTTTATATAATAATATTAAAATATTTATCAATCAATTAATAAGAAATTGTCAATTTTTTTAATAAATTCATTGGCTTTTTATTGTTTTCACAGCATCAAATTACAAAATAGTTGAAAAATTAAGTACAACATGTGAAACTGAATGTGATATTAGAATAACTATTAATTATTTAGATTTATCGCTCATTTATAAAAATAAATTATATTTAAGTATTCAACTATTAAATGATTTAATAAAGGTGATGGTGATTTAATTTTAAAAATAACTAAAAAAATAAATTGTTTCTTAAGTTAATATAAAAAAAATTACAACAAAATATAATTTATTGAATTTGTAAGGGTATAGTATTTTATAGTAATAAAATAAAATTTATATTTTTTAATAAGAAATATTTATAAAAATTTATAAATTTAAAATCAACCAGAAAAACTAATATAATTTCTTGAATTATAATTAAAATTAGAAATGAATAAATTAACTTAAAAAAAAAGAAGTATATATATTTAGACAAACGATTTATTTTTATTTGGTAGTACATATGGAAAAAAAATATCTGAAATAAAAAGAAAATCAACTTCATATAATTCATTGAATTAATAAAGTATACAATAATTTAAATCTTAAATAGAAAATAATAATACGTTTAATAATTAAAAAATTAATAAAAGAAAAATCATTTAAAAAAAAGATTTATAGAAGAATTAATATGTTAAACCTTTAAATTATAACAATTTGTCTCAAATAGCATAAATTTGCATACTAATTACTAAAATGTCAAAACTTTTTAAAAATTACTCAAATAGCATGATTATACTTCAAAAAATTATTGAACTATAATTCAATTAATTATTGAACTATTTTTCATAGGTATTTTTAACGAATTTGTTTGTTTTTTGTTTTTTTAAGTTGAAGGTTAATAATTTATTGAACTATTTGATTAATTTTTTTTATTATTTTCAATGAATTTGTCACAAAATTTAATTTTTTTTAGTTCAATAAATTATTGAACTACGGTTCAATAAATTATTTAACTATAATTATGCTATTTTAGTAATTTTTGCAAAGTTCAAAGATTTCAGTAATTAGTATGTAAAAATATGTTATTTCAGTAATTGCCCCTTAAATTATTCTATATTAGATAGAATATCACGTGC
This sequence comes from Gynostemma pentaphyllum, assembly GCA_028015215.1. Classification (NCBI taxonomy): domain Eukaryota; kingdom Viridiplantae; phylum Streptophyta; class Magnoliopsida; order Cucurbitales; family Cucurbitaceae; genus Gynostemma; species Gynostemma pentaphyllum. The sequence continues at coordinate 22,476,601 of CM051355.1, forward strand.
AACGCACGTGGTAAGAATCTAGTAATTACATAAGTAGTGAACTTTTTAAAACCTCATTTGCTTATCATAATAAGAAATTCAATATTAAAAAAATCAATAATTTTCCCCTTAATATGATTTAGAGTAAAATGCAAATGAGACCCCTATGATTTTTTTTTAAATGCATGAACATCCCCTCTGGTTTGAAAATTGTAAATGACACCCATGTGGTTCCAAATTTTTTCAATCAGACCCCTCCCTTTCAATATCATTAATTTTCTTTTAATCATAACTTCTTTGTTTGAACTCTAATTTAGATAATTCAAAATGTTTTAGAATCCTCATTTCAATATCTACGCTACGGTCACTTAAAAACTTCTAAATCATCAATAACCAAAAGAGTTAACAGTGTCAACCATACCTAGTACTTTGATGTTAATAAACTCTCTTATTTATTAACCATATCAAAGTTTTAAAGTGACTATTATGTAGAGCTTGAAATGAGGATTCCAAAACATCTTGAATCATCCAAATCAGAGTTCAAACGAAGAAGTTATGGCTAAAAAAAAATTATTGGCATTGAAGGGGAGGGGTTTGATTGAAAAAATTTAGAACCACAGGGGTGTGATCTGCCATTTTCAAACCACAGTTCATGCATTTGAAACAAACCACAGGGGTCTCATTTTCATTTCACCCTATGATTTAATTTTATATTATAAAACTAAACTAAATTAAAATGTTTAGCATACAATTATTTTTATGCAACTTCTAAACTAAAGTTTATCATTAAGGTGATCCATTTTATTCGTCTACTCAATCTAACATATTAAACTTTTTAAATTTGAACAGCGTCAATGAACATCACATAAAAACTTGTTACTAGTAGGAAAAAAATGGGACATTTTGAACAACATATTAAAAGTTGGACATTTAATAAATATGGATTTTCTCAAGTGTATTTTGCCCAAAAACCCTCAATTGACTTATTCACAAAGCCAAATTTAAGGTTAATCAACTTTTCTTTCCTATTCCCAGAGTTTCCGACTCGATAAATGTTAAATCAAATTTCGATAGCGATAACAACGATAATTCTACTTTTTTTTCCAACTTCTTTTGATTTAGAATAGTTTTTCTGAATCCATAATTTTGAGTTTCATGATTTCCTGCTAGAATTGCTCTTGAGTTAGGGTGGATCTTTTTTTTAGCGACGAAGCCATAAAAGCAAAAGGAAAGAAAAAAAACAAAGAACAACAATAGACTCAAGCAAGAAGAACGACTTCATGCAAACAGGAATAGGGATGGCAAAATTCCCCGCGGGGCCCCGACCCTATAGGGGTGGGGAATCCCCGTTTTATAGGGTTAGGGTTAGGGTTAGGGTGAGAAATTCCTCCCCGATTTGTTATAGGGTAAGGGTATGGGGATACATCCCCCGTCCCCGTCCCCGACCCCGAACCCGAACCCGATTTTTAAAGAATATCTTATATATTTTGTCTACTTTTATCTTTATTTATTGAAAAATATATGTGAAATATGATTATATTAATTAATACAATATAAAATGATTAGTAATATGTTTTTTTTTACTTAAAAATGTATATTACATTTTTATATTTCATTTTAAAATAAGAATTAAAATGTAAAACGGGGAATTTTCCCCGCGGGGAACCCGATCCCCTAATGGGGAATCCGCAAACCCGACCCCGATTTTTTGATTAGGGGATAGGGTAGGGTATGGGGATTAAAAATCCCCGCGGATTAGGGGATGGGAAATGCATCCCCGACACCGCCCCGCCCCGTTGCCATCCCTAAACAGGAAGAGCTCCCAGCGATATTGCGATCTAGACAAGCTAATGATTCCTTGGATAAGGAATAATCGAGCCAGATCGAAGCTTCGTCAATCCAGACTTCAGACAAGAAAGATCTTCGGGCATTGATAGCCTAATCATGAGCTACAAAGTTTCCATCTCTAGGAGTATGAAGAATTCCCCAAATTCCCACTTCATCCTCTAAATCCATAATATCTTAGATAAGAATTCCAATTTCAAAGATATCCCCAACTGGATTTTTCAGAAGACTGATTACCATGGCTGAATCAGACTCAATCCATAAATTGGAGGTAACCAATTCCTTGGATAAAAGAATACCTTCACGCATAGTTATGGCTTAAGCCATTAGCACCGAACCATAAATTTTGAGGGATTTTGACATGGCAACCATAACCTAATCCTCTATGTTTCTGATCATCGTACCAACTCCAAGGTATGGAGAATTTGAGTAAAGAGTTCCATCAACATTTACCAGTCTTTTCATAATGCCAGATCTTTATATCGTCCCTATCCGAGACACTAAGAGGAATATTCAGAATAAGAGAGGCATCCATCTAAAGGAAATTATCTCTGATTAGGTCTTCATTCCAACTATTCTTATTTGCTATCAGGCTGGAAAACTTGAGATTTGCTAGAGAGGAAAGAGGGAAAATGATCTTTAAGGAAGTCTCTCTGGGGATCCATCTATCTATATAAATGTCAATAGATCTTCCATTCCCAACTCTCCATCTAGTCTCTTTTACTGAAAGATCCCTACCCCAAAAGTATACTCTTCCGAGAGAAAGATGGAGAACAGTCAGCTAAAGCTTCAAAAATAGAAGAATCTGGAAAGTATTTTACCTTTAAAGTTCTGGCCAGCAAAAAAGAGGGGTTGTTGAGGATTCTCCATGAATGGTTTTCTAGTAAAGCTTGATTAAAACATTCTATGTCTCTAAAACCCATGCCTCCTAAGAATTTTGAGGAGGTCATAGACTTCCATTTCACCCAATGGATTTTATTTCCATTAGTAGAAGAACCCCACTAGAAGTCAGAGATAATTTTGTTGATTTCTTTGCAAAGGCTCACATGGAGTCTAAAGCAGCTCATGGTGTAAGTAGGATTGGCTTGTGCAATAGCCTTTATCAGAACTTCTTTTCCTGTCGTAGAGAATAGTTTTTCTTTCCACCCATTGAGTACTTTGTTCATCTTTTCCTTAATATAACCAAAATCCCTACTTTTGTTTCTGGAAAAAGATAAGGGAACTCCTAAATATCTTTCGTTGTCATTTACCAATTGAACTTGGAGAATATTATTTATAATGTATCCTGTGATAGCACCAACTTTAGGGCCCTTGCACATAGTAGATTTGTTAAAATTGATCATTTGACCTGAGGCTGCTTCATAGAGATTCAAGATATCCTGAATTCGCCAACATTCCTCGATAGAAGCCTTAAAAAAGAGAAAACTATCATCAGCAAAAAACAAATGAGCAATCGGGGAAGCTAACCTTGAAACTTTGATGCCAGTAATCCACTTCTGATATTCTTGAAGGGATTATTTACTAAAATAGCGAAAAAAAATTTAGTAAATTTATTAACATTTAATAACGGATCTATTAATATCATGCAATTTGTGATAAAAATACATGTAGATTCATGCTATTTTCGAAAATTAAAAGCCTTTTACTTACATTGAGTAATATATGGAGAATCAGTTGGAGGTTTCTTTACAGCATCAAATCCTTAGCAGCACCGGATCTTCTATGCTATATCCCGATCGAAAGCAAAACCGACTTGTAGGAATCGAACCGGAAGAACAAAAGAAGAAGAAATTTCTTCTAAATTTTTCCCTAAGGAAAATCGGCAATTGGGCAAAAACTTGAGAGAGAATTTTCACTTTTCTAATTAAAATGAGAACTGTATAAAATATGAATCTCAATGGTCATATTTATAGGAAAATATGATATCTTATCTATATAGATATGCTTATCTCCTAATTATTAAATAAAGAAAAGATAAATAATAAAATAATTAAAAATATATATATACAAATTCACATTCTCGTAACATTCAACGCACGCATGACAAGGAAACAAATTGACATGTATTATATATATTTATTATTTCTTTATTATTATTTTTACTTTTCTTTAATTAATAATTATATATATATATCTAAAATTAGAAAATTTCAAATAATAATTTCTAATAAAATATAATTAGCCAAAAATTAATATATTAATTACCATTGAATCTTATTCAATTAATTAATTATTTTGGGCCAAAACCAATTTGTTTCTTAAACCAATTGTATTTAATTCTCTCTAATATTTCTTATTAAATTAAATAAACTCATTATTTAATTAATAATACAAATTATTAATGAAACAATTGCACCCATAACCACATTAATTCACATAAATCCACTTTTCATGGTGTTTTCTTTTATATTTCAAATCTACCCATTAACCACCAATTTCAGCGGATCAGACGGTTGCTAATAAAACCTAAGGTTACTATTTTACCCTCATCGAATCTCTCAGCTACGTAGGACGAGATCTTTATATTTATTGCTTTTTTAAAAATTTTTATTTAATGATTAATTACCCATAAATCATGGGATTTGTAACAGCGTGTTTTTGAATCTTAACATCCCGTGATTGGTTCCTAATTCTCTCGTCTTCCTCTTCTTCTTCGTTTATCCATTTTGTTGTATTTTTTGCGAATTTCTGGGAGTTTGGTTCTCATTCATTTTTCATTCAAAATCGTCAAAGTAGTTGAATACAGATTAGGTCCCTTTCCACAATTTTTTTTTATCTCTTTTATATGTTTGTTGTTTTTGATCTTTTTCTTCCCACTCTTTCATTTTTTTTATGTTTGTTGTTACGTAACAACAAGTTTTTGTTCTAGCGAGTTGTTCATGTTCTCAATCATTTTTCATTCAAAATCGTCAAAGTTGTTGAATACATATTATGTCCTTTTCCACATGTTTTTTTTTTCTTTTTTTACCCGGTGTTCAACAGTATATTTAGTCTTCACAATTTGCTGAATTCATAATAATGCATAAACACGACTGTTTTGTTTTTTTAAAACAAACATTTACTTATTATAAACATTTTGAATAAAGTATCCAAATCGATTAATAAACTTACCTTACCATTCAACATATTACTATTTCACAGTATTTCAAATTCAGCTTAAACATACAAAATCACAGGAGCATAGTATTCAAAATACAAAATCACAGTACCATAGTATTTAAAGCACAAAATCAAACAGTAGATAGTTAGCTCCCAACTAAAATTCTAATAAACTAGTCTTTCTGTGTCGGGGTGTCAGTAAATGCCACATTGGTCCACCCTTTGATTGATCATTTGAACCAAACTCTTCAGTGTATGGATCTGATGTTGATTTATCTCCCCTTCTATTTCTCTGCCATTACATTTGGATTTTTTGTATCATCCTTCTTTTTCCTTTTATTACCCCCCTTTGCCCTTTTTCGTACTGTTTCAGTAGCATTTGATTCTCCTTTTTCTTTCGATACCACGACTTCATCTTCAGCTGTTTTTGAAGCCCCTTCATCTCTCTCGGTATCTTTTTGTTGCCCTTCCTATTATGTGTAGCAAAACAACAAACAGTATATATATTATAAATGTGTACTTTTATATAAACATAGTTTTTTTGAGCAAATTTTTTACCCTATATACGACAATTGCTTGTTCTTTATTTTTCAACCATTGCAATAAATCTGCACTCATCTTCACAGGTGAAACTTCACAGTCAGTCTCTTTTATGTGTTACTACATTTTATTTTATTTTTCATAGTTAATTTAACACTACCTTAATATATTAACTTCAATCGTTTCTACCTTTTTTCTTTATTCAAATAATCATACATCTACATCTTTATCTTTTGTAAGGTCCACCCTCTCTTCCTGATTTTATAGCCTTTTCAATACCTAATTCCTATTTATATTCAAGTATCTCTTCATTATAAACAATTGCTTTTTAATAAACATTTATATACATTCTAAATACATATACTGGTTTTCAATTTCATATAAGAATACACATACCTGAGCATCTTCTTATTCTTCATTGTCTTCCTCATTAACATCATCTCGTATGTTTTAATCTTCTTCTACATTCTCTACAACCTATTTTCAATTACAACACCAAATACTTAATGTAATTTCTTACATTTCATATCGACATTCTCAAAATTACCCCAAATTAGAAGCATGCATGTGAATCATATTATGAAAATTAATTACCTCTTCTACTCGATTCTATACACCAATGATTGTAGATTTATTTTCAGAATATAAAAAAAATCAAATCAATGTTTCAAAATCAAGATACTGAACTTACCCCTCTTCCTCTATTAACGTTCCCTCGAGTTCTCACCATTTTTTCCGGTTGCTTTTCTTCTTTATTTCACGGCTGATTTCTTCGTTTTAGGTTTTGAAACCAAAAACTCCTATTTTTGTTCCTCAGAAAACGGTTCCTTAAATCTTCCAAAAGATTTGATTTTTGAATTTCTTTTCCTAATCTCTTATTTTACGGTTACATTTAATGGGTTCTTGATTTAAGGGTTTTTTTTTATTAATATATTATTAGACTGAGGGCAGCGTTTGTCATTTCAATATCCATGTTGCCGGCCCGTGGAGCTTTTTTGGGCATATTTGTTTTTTATTATAAAACACACATTTATATGTAATAAATGGTATTTTTTTGGGTATCTATGAAATTAACTCATTATTAATTTCCATTTAAATAAACTCATTATTTAAATATTAATAATATTAAGATTAATTCCCGTTTAAATAATTTATTTATTTAAGCAATTAATTTTGCCTTATAATATTATAACTGATATGTTATATTAATTTCCATTTAAATAAACTCTTTATTTAAACAATGAATTTTGTATCAATATTAATAATATTAATATTAATTTTCATTTAAATAATCTCATTATTCAAATAATTAATATTGCCTAATTTTAAGTAAAATCAATTACTTAAATTATTTTGTTCTTCCTAAGTAAAATTAATAACTTAGTTTTGCTACAACGACATTTGGGCTAGCATAGGGACCCGTTGGACCTATAAATCATGGGCTTAATAATTAGTCAATTAAGTGATTAACTCATAATCAGTTAATTACTTATTATTTAACTATGAATAATTCCACTATAGATTCATAGCTGAACTCCCCTCACTATAGATGAGTTATGTCCATTTAGTTTATCTTTATTTATATCTGTGATATATCCTTCACGTGGAACCCTCATAATTACAGGCGAATAAATTTACCGTTTTGCCCCTGTAATTACCGCTTTATCCTTGTGTTCCAGCTGATTCTCCAATGAACATTATCTTTAGTCGAACTAGAGATAATATACTTCTGTGACCAATAGAAGTCGTGGCGCCACTTGTTCATGTCTCAAATCAGTACATCAAGGGAGTTTCCTAAAGTTCCTAAATTTTTTAGGTGTGGCACTAATACCATTAATTTATAGGAAAGTTATGAATTTCATCTCGTGAAGATGAGTTCCCAGCTACTTATCTAGCCATGTTCCCAAAACAAGAGTATATTGAGCGTTCTTACAGATCGCTCTCAACCATGTGAATCAAAGAACATAACTCCATAAATAGAAGTCCGCATTTCACTCAGGATTGAGATCTATCACGGTTGATAAACTTAGTTTGATATTTGATCATTTCTCGTAAACGGTACTAATGAGAAATTTGATCAAACATCGTGGTCCTATCTTATACAATCAACATTGCATATGATACTTTCATTTTATGTCTCCCACATGAATGATGAGGATTAGATCATTTGTCTATAAACAAAATCCGAAACTATCAACAGTGTTACCAGGATAAGGTTCCCAAACGTTATCCATTTACTGTAGACACTTTTAAGTTACTCATCTCGATTTTAATCATCTCGTATGACTCACATACTAAGTCGTGATTTCATAAGAGTAACTTAGGGTTTACTATTTGAATGTTTGATATTAATATATTTCCATATATTCCTAATATCGTCAATTGAATCAATCTAGATAATATAAAGAACCTATGTTTATTTATTTAATTTATTCGAAATAAATTATTATAATTAAATAATTACAAGTTCTAGGACACCATTCCTAACAATTCTGCCATTTTAAGCAGAGAAGAAATAAATAAGGGGAGAGTGGGTCCCTCTGTCTCAAGTCTCAAAAAGGAAGAAAATAATATGTGGGGAGCCATTGATTAAGACAACAAAAGTGACAGTTTCGACACACATTTTTATACGATCAATCCAACTCTTCAACAAACCCATTTTCTCCATGATTACCCAAAAGAAACTCCACTCAACACGATCATATACCTTGCTCATACCAAGTTTAAGAGAAATGAAGCTCTTCCTAATACCCTGGTTCTTCTTGATCGCATGTAAACATTCAGCCCCCAATAAAATATTATCAGAGATAAGACGACCTGGAACAAAAGCACTTTGTGTTGGAGAAATAATTCTATCCATGATGGTCTTCAATTTGTTTTCTATTGAACATGAGCTTTCAATGTAGACATTGTACTTTGGGGTTAATTACATTGATCAAAAGTGCTATATACAAAATAATTATACCAAAAACAAGTTTGATAAACAATAATAATTAAAGTCATTTATAATTGAATCAGAACTAAAATTCTCAAATAATTTCCTTTCAATGTAGACTGTCATATAATCTTCAAGGAACTCATCTTCCATTTTGTTGTGTAGTCTTGTTTTAATTAACTATTCTGATAGTAGAACAAAAGCTCATTTGGTTGTTGTTATTAACAATTAGCAGAAAATGGATAAGCCAATAAATCAAAGTAATAACCTTTGACTTTCCCGTTTCAATTAAGCAACAACATAGTTATGAAATTGTAGACATACTTTTTAAACATGAATGGTTAGGTAAATCTAATACTGCAATTAGAAACGTAAATTAAATATACATTGTTTTGTGAAATATTAATGGTAGAACTTCTTTACAAACTCACAAATAGAATCAATATCAACTAATTTGCAACTATCATTGTGATTCAATTTTCAGCTTAATATAAGAAGTTCAACTCTCTTTTCATTGAATATATTTTTCAACTCATATAATTGTGAATCAAATGTTGTATAAAATTTATTAATTTGATAATAATGCTCAATTGTAATATGATTATGTATTAGGTAGGAAGTTTGAATCACACAACAAAATTAATTAGTTGATTAATCAATAATTAATTAACTAAGATGATCGTTAATATTATGATAAATTATGATATTGTCCGAAACCTTATAAATAAGGTTTTAAAAAATTACGTAGTAAGATAATATGGAATTTGAGTTTACTTTTTTTTAACAAATATTAGTCTAGATCTCCAATTATATGAGCCGATCGTCAATAAAACTGGATTTATGAGATGAGTGCGTTCGTCAATCAAATTGAGTCCTATATTAAGATATTAATATTCCGCTTCCTTTGTTAAGTATATGGAGATAAATTAAATGGGCTCAAACTCAATAATAAGGCCCAAAACTATTGGATCCCAATTTCGACTCATTTGCTTGATCACTTCTTTGGTTACTAGATAATTAACACCTGCGATGCACGTGAAGTGTTTTTTTTTACTTTGATTATCTTTTATTTCATCCATATATAATAGTAATATAATTACGAATATGATGAATTAATATTTATTTGAAATTTTTAAAGTTAGATAGAACCTTACTAATGTAATTAATTTGTAAATGAAAATTCTCAACATTTATTTTTAAGTGGGTTCATAATGAATATTATCAAGTCTTGAGTAGTCCCCAACAATCTTTTTATCACTGATGAACTAAAAGTATAATAATATTTATTTTTTAAACCTAGCTTGAATTTTTAAATTTTTAAATTGACATTATAATCAATATAAAATTAAACTAGTGCTAATTGTAACAATACTGCAATTGAGTTATATTAATATAGTTTATAAATTTATTTTGATAGTTAAACATATATATATTACATTATAAATTGTGGTTTGTCTATCTTTGAATGCGGGTAATTTAAAGAAAATTGAGATAATTATCGAAACAAATACAACCATTTCTAAATAATTTAAAAAAAAAAAAATATTATATACATAATTGAGAAAATTATCAAAATTAGAAATAAGCGAAAAGCCATAATAAGACAATAAATAAATAAAAAATATTTATGGTTCGAGTGGTTGAAGATTAGAGTCTCTCGTCCCCAAATTTGATGTAATATATATATTAAAAAAATATCACAATATGACAAAACAAAAGGCAAAACAAAATAAATAAGACGGGAAATAATTTATAAAAAATAAAACAGGAATTAAGCAAAAAGCCAAACACAACTACATCTTCAATCTATCATTTAGCTCCTTAATCCAGGTTGGGATATAAACATCCCAAATATCACTCAGCCCTTCCGTTATAGCAAGTCGAATCAATGCAAATTCTTCTATTATAAAACATCAGATCTTGTACTCAATTTTAAGCAGGGTACATCTATTTATATCAATAGATTACGTATTTATTGGCATTTAAGTTGAGTGTGTTACTAATAATTTCACTCGAAGGGTCTGGAAAATGAAAGATTTTATAGCAAAAACGTTCACTTCATAATAATGGTCATACTGTTTGGAGAAGGAAATGTTTTAAGGATATATATATATTTTTAATTTCAATAGGGGAGCACGGAAATAATTTTAATTATTAAATTATTACTATGCTTATGATTTTCAAAATAGAACAGAGATATAAATATTAAAAATGATTTTCAAAACAATATTGATTGAAACTCAAAAGGACTTTGTAACTCCAAGTGAAAGAAATGATATATTAATGAAGTTTAAAATGGAATTCTTGTAAATAATTATAAATGAGGAGGGATTAAATTGTATAAAAAAACCACATAGTGTTCGAAACTTAAATCTACTGTGTATATGGATATTCATAGTTTATAATTTATCAATAACATTCATTAATAATTTAAAAGGAAAATAGATAGATTTCTTATGATTTTTTGCGTGAACATTTTCAACAAAAAGAATTATCAAATAAATATTGAAGAAATGCAATTTAGAGAATATTATAATAAATTTAAATTTAAATCAAATAAATAGATAAACTTTTAAATATATTTAAGAAATGAAATGATGATACCAATAAATTAAAATTCAAATAAATAGAGAAACTTTTAAAAAATGATGAAACAATAAATTAAAAATATTGAAGAAATATATTTTAGAGAATATTACAATAAAATTTAATTTAAATAAATAGAGAAACTTTTAAAAAAAATTCTTCATGAAATATCTTTTAATATATGCTTTCTAGTTTATTATATTCGTAAAATGATATTAAAGATTTTAAATAAAAGTTCATCTTAAAAATATTACACACAAAAGTTTAAAAAAATGAAAACAAAGGAATGACCATTAAATATAGTGAGATATGTTTGAGATTTTTAAAATAGAAAAGGGGCAAAAATGTCTAAAAAAGTTTCTCAACTTTCCCCACTTTTATATATTAGATATATATATTACGATAGCTCATTAGTTATAAGTTAAATAATAAACGGGGATTTACATAGATGTTAAAATTTGATTAAATATTTATATAATTATCATTTTTTAAAACTATTTACATATATGTTATTTTTTTAAAAGAAGGTCTAATGGTTTTTTTTTAATCCATAAATTATCTTTATCTTCTTTTTTTCATCATCCTCTTAAATTACATGTTTCCTTTTCCCCCCTCTAATTTCTCTGTTATTATTGTTGTCATCTCCTTCACCACCGTTGTCGTCTTCACCGCCACTGTTGTCGCCACCACAATCTCCACCATCGTCGTTGTTGCCCCAAAATATTTTGGCAAGAATTAAATCAAACTTAAAAACTATTACAAAACCTCTATTTATTTTTTCCTACAATTCATCTCCAAACTCATATTAGACGAAACCCGAAACTTCCAACTTGTTCTCCCCATCTATTTGACAAGAATTCGAAGTTTTCCGGCAAGACCTCAAACCCAAGAATTTTTTGTTTTCTACAAGAACTAAACAAGCCCGTATACATCACAAAACCATCGATTTTTTGGCCTAAAGCTATCCCTAAACCCATATTTGACGAAACCTACAACTTCCAACTTGTTTTCCCTAAACCCATAGTTCAACTGTTATCCACTACGTTAGCTAGATAACCCCACGCTCATTGACTTAGCAATTTCGTGGCCTTCAAAGCTAACATAACTTTTGGAGTTGTTCCAGTAATAGACCCATTGAATAAGGAACGAGAACCAAAAGGCAATCTAAACTCAACTCCTCTCTTATTATAAACTATATTAGTATGGTTCGCAGACAACCAATCTATGCCCAATATTACATCAAAGTCACTAATACTGAGAACTATTAAAGTTACACTCAGTTGATGACCACATAAAGCAATAACACCATATCTAACTTTCTGGTTAGCTTACATAGACACCCTAGCTAGAATGGATACATACAACTCAAAACCTAACGGTTCTAGTTCAAATATAGCATGCCTCACAAATACATAAGATATAAACGAATGGCTAGAACCTGAATCAAACAATGCAAAAGTTGAATGACAAAAAACATATAGTTTTGACACAACGACTCCAAAACCAATTGCTTCAACTCTGGTAGTAGCAAAAACCTTACCTTTCTGAGGGTCCTGACGTGTGGGGGAGGAAGGGCCTTAGAAGCTGCCTCTGATTAAGTGGAGTTGTTGTAGTAGTAGGGCACTGAGCAGCAATGTGACCCTCTTTGTTGCAAGTAAAACATTTCCTCTTCAAACACTATCTCGTGTGATATTTTAAACAATAGCGACACTGTGGATAAGTGTATCTAGAGGTGAACAAATCCAAACCAATCCAATTGTCCAAACTGAACCAAACTGTTTGGTTTGGTTTTTAAACTTCAATTTTTCCAAACCAATCCAAACCAATAAATACAGTTTGGTTCGGTTTTACAAATTTTTATAGTGATCCAAACCAATCCAATCCAATATATATTATGCTATATATATAATATAATATATTTTTAAAATATTCCATAAAACCTAATAAAATAAAAAAATAGGAAGAATTTTCAACCCTATTGTGTTATATTTGTGTAATTATAACAAGTGTTTATGAATTTTATTATGATTATGTTTGTAATTTTTTTTTTTTATATTGGACCTTTTGATAAATTGAAATTAGTCATCTTAAAATTTGTGGAAGTCATTTTTTAGATTTTATAGAACTTTTCATGATGTAAATTAAGTATTTAAAAAGGATAGAGAGAAAAAAAAACATGTAAGACCAAATCGAACCAAACCAAACCAATCCCGTTCGGTTCGGCTTCTTTATAGTGAACGGTTTGGTTTGGTTCATATAACTTGAAAGAAAATCCAATCGGTTCTGAAATTCTAGTAAAATCCAAACCAAACCAATCCATTGTTCACCCCTAAGTGTATCCTTGATCCTGTGATGATTTGTTCTGATGCTGCTGATTGCCCTGATATGACTGATTACCCTAAAACTGTTTCTGAGCCTACCCTTGTTTCTGATGACCATGAAACTGATCAAAATTTCTCTTCTGCCCGGAAAAATGGCCCTAAGATGCTTGTTGTTGGTTCTTACCAGACTACCCTTATCTAGGAACAACGCGATACTAAGAGCCAGAGCGTAAGCAGTGGGAAAGTGAGCTTCTACTCCTCCCTGAATATCCTCCATAAGTCCCATAATGAAAGCCTCCATCTTCTTAGCTTAAGTATCTACTTGATCGGGAGCAAAGCGAGATAATATGTCAAAGTCCCTCTCATAATTAACAACTGATCTTGACCCCTGAGTCAAGGTCAAAAACTCCCCTTTCATCTGATACTTATGAGCTTTAGGATAATACTTGTCAAAGAATTTTACTTTGAAAGTTTCCAAGGTATTATGCCATCGACGTGGTCTATAGATCTCACAGTAGAATCCTACCAATAACGAGCTCTCTCTTTCAACATTGCAGCACCACAATGAGCTTTCAACTTTTCAAGACAGTTAATCTCATCAAAACAAGCCTCTAACTAATACATCCAAGCATTAACAGTTGTAGGGTCCCTAGACTTCCCATCAAAAGTTTTTATTAAGCTCTTGCGAAGCATTGTAAGGAAAATCGCCTCCACTGTTACTCTAAATCGATCTACTACTGGCTCAGGTACTTGTACTGGTGTAGGTGGTGCTCTACTCAACGACTGAATAAGTTGAGATGCACACAAACACTCTCATAATCAGCAACTAATCTTGACCCCCAGAGTTAAGGTCAAAAACTCCTTTTTCATCTGATACTTATAAGCTTTAGGATAATACTTGTCAAAGAATTTCCTTGAAAGTTTCCAAGGTAATATGCCATCGACGCGGTCTATAGATCTCACAGTAGAATCTCACCAATAACAAGCTCCCTCTTTCAATATTGCAGCATCACAGTGAGCTTTCAGCCTTTCATGACAGTTAATCTCATCAAAACAAGCCTCTAACTGATATATTCATGCATCAGCAGCTGCAAAGGTCCCATAGACTTCCCATCAAAAGTCATTATTAAGCTCTTGCGAAGCATTGTAAGGAAACTCGCCTCCACTGTTATTCTGAATCGATCTACCACTGGCTCAGGTGCTTGTACTGGTGCAGGTGGTGCTCTACTCAGCGCCTGAATAAGTTGAGATGCACACAAATACTTCTGAGTGCTGCCTTCTCCTTGTACACTTGGCTGAGTTTTACTTATGCACTTGTTGCAGAAGAGGTGTTGATATTGGAACTTTGCCTTAGTCATTGTAAATAGCAAGTTAGTTAGTTAATTTTATTTCTTCGTATTTTCTATCTTTTCGCTTTACTCGAGGAAGGGCAATGATTCAAGTTTGGGGGTATGATAAATCCTCATAAGAGGAGTATTCACATAGCTAAACTTGGGTAAAAAGACTAAGTAATTCTATAAAATAGCAAATCTTTGTAAATATTTGGACTACTTTTGTGATTGCCAATTCTTTTTAGACTTATTATGATTTTAACTCTTTTTGCATAGTTTTTCCCTTTTTGTTAACTCTCGCCTCCAGGTTCCAAATACTGACTATTTTTAGTTTAAGATTCTAGGTAGTGCTCTTGGCAGTTTTCTTTTATTTCAGGGCAAACTTCGTTGAAGGCATGCTAAGTTGATGTTGAAGCAACCCAAATCAGAGAAGGGAAGATATTTATTTCCCTGTTGCCAGCTGCTTTTGATGGGACAGGCCGCTGTCACTTCGCGCTATAGTTCTTTAGCCGTGCGTGCAACTGGATAGAGCTTACCAATTTTGACGGGAAAAGGGAGGAAAAGAAAGGAGAAAACTTGGTTGATACTTAAGAAAGCTTTTAGGTCATTTTAAAGAAAAAATAAAATAGAGAAATAAAGATTACGAAAGGAAGCAAGGAGTAGTGTTTCAACAACAGTTTAGAGTTCTTAGTTGGTTTTTCTCTATTAGTTAGCTTTAGTTAAAGTTTGTATTTTTATCTTCTCCATGAACTACTTTCAGCAAGTTAGTTTAATTTTCATATCGTTGAAAGCCATGTTAGGCTAAAACTCTTTTGTGATGTTGTGCTAATTGGGATGCGGGATAGGTGAGATATAATGTTTTGGAACTCAAATATCTACATGAATTTGTGACGTTGAATTCTTCATATTCACATTCTTCTTTAAAGCTTTATGAAAATAGAGTTAGAAGACTTCAAGCAAGTATTGAAAGATCCATTGCATGACAACTTAGAGAAAGAATCAACTTATTCACTTTAACTTTAACTTTAGAAATAAACGAAGGGTTAAAGAGCAACAATAAGTTTTACGAGTTTGAAGGTAGCAGGTAATTATTCGAGATTTTAGAGATAGAATCAAGAGTTAATGAGTTGTGTTAGAGCTTATTTGAGAAATCTTGACCCTTGCCTTTTTATTCCTATCATGTTGTTGTCTCATAAATTCAGGTTGTACTGTGACCTTCACCGCAATCCTTTTACTTGATGGTTAAAACCTACCCTAATCCCTAGCACAGCATCACAATCTCATTCTCTCGATCTACATTCAATGTTGGATTCATTTGATTCCTACATTACAACATTACAACATTTCATCTTGATAACTTGCATTAGCTTTTTGTTTATAAAAATCTTTAATTATCTAGTCTTGCCTTGAAAACAACCATCCTTGTAGGACACGACACTCACTTACCACTTCTATTACTTGTTGACCATGTGCACTTGCATGTCACCCTTCCTCACTTAGTTTGATCACCATTTTCACCAACATGCATGTAAGTGTAGCACCATCCTCGTCAATCGCCTTAGTTTCAGTTATTAACTGTATTACCTGCAAAATAAAAGTTTGCAAGGATATCGAATGCCATGAGTTTTTAGCTCAGTAGATTAATTCTCAACTTAAATAAGTAAAACAGAATTAAATCATCTCATAAATATAGCACTTTATGGATACTAGTCCATTCCCACATTTTATAAATAATTAGTAGGTACTTAACCTACATTATTAAATTTGTACATAGGTATCACTGTGGAATACGCGACCACAAATGATGTGGGCCATACTATTCAGCTTGGAAATAGGTATCAAAGGCAAGCCAAGATACGTGTCGTAGTATTTAGCTTTACAAATTTAATATGGGTTCATTAATATGGTTAATTCAACTTAAATACTCATTAGGTTCTAATTGTAATATAAATCCAATTAACGATCATAAACCAAATATAAATAATTTTCACAAATCAAAATGTGCACGTAATAATATTTAAAATCAATACATTGTCTTCCAAAGTCATCATAATAATCATACAAAATAACAAGCAAGCACAAGCAATTTAATTTAAACTTCTAAGTAGGAATTAACCTACCTTAATTGCAAATTGAGGTAGGAAACGTCCTTGAAATAAAATCAAAAGTACCCCTAACAATGCCCAAAACTTGCAACGGCGACAGTGACGTTCAGGGGCTGATCCAGCATTGGAAACGACCAACAAATGTCTGGGATCAAACGTAACGATGAAACCAATGTAAAAACAACCACAAACTCGAGCAAACCCGCGAAGAAGAACCCAGAAAGGTGAGGTTCAACCTAGATTCCGGTGACCTAAAGTGAAGAATCCGGCGAACCTGATTTTCCAATGAAACGCAAAGAAAGCAACGTCCATTTAGCACGTAATTAACTTGAAACAATAACTAAACTTAAAGAAATGAAACCAACGATAAATACCAAAGAAAACAGAGAGATTCGAGGTTGTTTTTCTCTGATTTTTGGCGATGAAGAACCCTAACTCCGATGATAAACTAAACTCGATGAAAAGCATGAAAAAAGATGTCAAAACAGCTGGAAATTTACTCTAAATGACTACAAATTGAAAGAACAAACGAATGGATCAAAATGAAGAGAACTACCTCAACAAGAATTGACTAAAACGGCCAAGAACACGACTATTCTCCGGCGAAATGGGATGATTCAAAACTGGCTCGAAGAAACGAAGAGAAACGATGCTAAAAAAACATTTGACCTAAGTTTCTATTTTATTTAATGTTCAGATTGGATAGAAAAAGACCAAAATACCCCTAGTTAAAACATATTAAGAAAGGGTAAAAATGGTATTTAGGTCATATCTTTTTACTCAGGATTCATATTTAGAGACGGTCAATTGCCTTGAACTTATAACAACATGATGGTTAAAAATAACGTAAAATAAAGTTATTTAGATTGAAATTGATTAAAAGACTAAAATACCCTTACAAAAATATCGGGTTGTCACACGATCGCTCCACATCGTTCAGTGGGTAACGACATTCAAAACCAATGTTTGAAGTCAAATCATGTCACCAAAAAGAGACATTTTACCTAATAGTTTTAAAGCCTTAAGTAAATCCCTATATAAATTTTAAAATCCATCTAAATTTTTTTTTTATTGTAATTAGCTTTTTTTTCTGTTATTAAAGATTTCAATTTATGAATTTCGTGCTACTTTTGGAAAGTTAGTTCTCTAATTTCTTTTTAAAAAAAAAGAGAGATTATTCACAATTGTGGATGTTAAAAGTTAAATCAAAACAAGGTGTTGATTTTCTGAATATTTACCTTCCCTATTGATAAAGATGGGTCACTCCTTACTTTTATAGATGTTATATTTTTATGGTTAAATTATTCAAAATATCTCTAATTCATGAGATGGATTTCAATTTTACCCCTAACGTTTTAAAAGTTTCAATTCTACCCTTAATCTTTTAATTAGTTTCAAAAATACCATTTCTTTGAGGAAATTATGCTTTAAAAAATATCACCTATTTGGAAAATTATTCTTTGTTAGACAAAAAACCTTTTTATTTAAAAACACATGGTCAAAAATACCTTCAATCTTTAAAGTTTTATTAAACTTAATAAAAATTGCACAAGAAAAGTACAATTTTACCAATAAAGGGTAGTTTTGAAATAAATTAAAAAATTGAGGATAAAATTGAAACTTTTAAAACGTTAAGGGTAAAATTGAAACTGACCCATAAATTAAGAGAGTATTTTAAATAATTTAACCTGT
Organism: Gynostemma pentaphyllum; assembly: GCA_028015215.1. Lineage (NCBI taxonomy): Eukaryota > Viridiplantae > Streptophyta > Magnoliopsida > Cucurbitales > Cucurbitaceae > Gynostemma > Gynostemma pentaphyllum. The sequence goes on from CM051355.1 coordinate 22,495,034, forward strand.
TTTTATTTATTCAAACATAGTATTAATAAAATCCATATATTTAGCAAATATAATATTAATGAACTACTAGATTTATGTCACGAGACACGAGAGACTCTTCCTCATAATTATTCCAATTTTCTCGAGAAGATACTAAGTAAATGTAGCATCTTATCAATTGATGTGGCCATTTATGTGATGACACGTGTCCAATTCTTGACCTTTTTATTTTTTTAAAAATTATGACCAAAATCTCATCCAAATATCCAATGTACCCCCACAAACACACACATATATTATACACACTAGTCCTTCAACACGTGTGATTCAAGTGATATTCTTTATAATATTTAAAAGTCGGCATATTTTATTTTTTAAATTTTATATGCTTTAGGTTTTAACTTTTTGACTCATGAGTTTTTCCAATTATTTAACTTCTTCATGTTTTTGGAACTAATAAAAATAATTTTCTAAAGTCTTTTATATTATTTTTAATTGATATAAAATATATATTTTATTGAAATAAAAGAACAAAAAAATAATAATAATAATAATAATATAGGTATTTTTAACATGTTAAATCATTAACATAAAAAATTAAAATGTTAATAAAAATTTGATAAATAATTATATACAAATAGGGTTTTTAATATTTGTAAAGGCCGAACATAATTTTAATTTCACTTTCAGTAAATATGATAAAATAAATTAATATCAACAATGTATATGTATTGTATATAATATGTTTTTTGAATTTTAATAATTTAATGTATTAATTTTAATGAATTATTAATAAATTGATCAGTAATTAAAAAAAAGAATTAAAATCAGCATAAATAATACATAAGTAGTAATGGCATATTTTGTAAACTAAAGATTTGATGAAGGGTAAATTTAAAGTGAATAATGACATATTTTGTAATTTTCAAAAATCATGTAGGGATAAAATTGTCCAGAAATATTTCTTAAACATCTCGTTGTATATATGAAAATGATATATACATATAGTTTCTTCTCGAGATGGCTTCACTAGCTTGAAATTTTTAAATTAAATTGTTAATTAATTTATGCAATTTTAATATTATAAAATTATGTAAACCAATATTATAATTGCAAAACTCAAAAGAACTACGACAAAGAGAATTAAATATTAGAGCAATAGTTTGACTTGAAAGATCAACTCATTTTGAAGTTTTTGAAGAAAATACGAAGAATTTTTTTTTGTCAGTTTAGCTCATTATGTATCTTGTAATAACAGTGTAAATATTATTATTAACTTTTGATTTGTTAATTAGGAGAAAAATTACTTAAATTAAAGAGGGATATTCAAATCTTTAACAATGAACTTATAAAATATAATACATACGTCATACTAGTTGTATCATATGCTCAGGTTGGTTATTAACATTTACTTCTTTTATATATTTAGTTTTAGAATATAATAACTATACTAAATTAAATTATTAAAAATATAATTAATAATTATACGTAAACTTTTTAATATCTTGTAATTGTTTTTTAACATGGAAAAAAAACCAGACTCATTGTACAATCATCAATCCACATCAATTTATAATAATCAGTAATTTATCTGTTTTATAATTTAAATTATTTATACGCATTTAATATTTAATAAATTTAAACAAATGACATATTTTATGAGTACTTACAAAACTAATAAATATTTTGAAATATTTAAAAAGGACATTTTATCACTAGTTGAGATTGGTGGATTCATAATTGTCATTTTATCTATTTATTATTTTTTTTTAAAATATTCATTCTTGAAATGTCATTTTTCAAAAACCCACCTAATATTTATTCAACTAATATATTTGTGATATTTTATCTTAAAAAAAATTAAATTAAAATATTTCCTTGGCAGATATGTTTCACTTTATGCATAATTAGAGTGAGCAGTAAATTAGGCGTATTAGGTAAGTGTTCATTTCCGTTACTGTAAAACCCAAAATTTGATTTGCCCAGATAGAGATAAACCCTAGCTCCCAATTCAACAGAAGAAGAACTCCGTGATCCCTGCAACAAACTTTGCCGAGAAATTCATCAGTTTTATTAGGAAAACATTTCGTCTCTTTTCATGTTTTCTTCCTTACTGGGCTTGAAATTGAGGGAAAAAACATGCGTCATTGGAGAAATGGGTCGGAATTTCTGAAAAGAAAGTACAATGGGGAATTTCAAGATTTGGGTAACGATAAAATCTTCGGTTAGATTCAGAAAGCTGACTGGCTGGGAAATCAGAGAGTCATAGGGCAGGTGTCGAGGCAGAAAACGCTAAAAATAAAATATCATATTAAAAAAAGGTTTATTTTTTATTTTTTATTCTCTCTCTTTTATTTTATTTTTTGATTGGTCTCTGTCTTTCTCCTCTGACTTGCCCTCTGTTCCAGCGAATAGCGTGGATAGCATTTTTTCTAATAAAAAAATATTTGCTTTTCTTTTTAATAATATCATCACATGAAAAACAGAGACAGGATCTTTATGCCTGTTTATGTTGCTTTTATGGTGCCTGAAAGGCTGAAACACTCCTCTGATTCTTTCTTAGAGGTTATTGGTCATCTATACTGGATTTAGACCATTGGGTTTGCAATAATTACTTCTTTTTATTTTATTATCTTTTTTTAATCAGATTATTTTGATTTTTATTCTGGGAAAGTGAACGTGAAACCCTTGCTCTGTGATGCCATAGGTGATAAGAAGCCTGTCTCTCTATTTGTTTTAGTCAATTTGTTTGCTGAATTTGTTGGAAAAGAAGAATTGAGCCAGTTGTTTGATCTTTGATCTGGGTTTGTGTTTTTAGGTTAATTGATAATTGGTTTCAAGCTTTGTTATTGATTTAGAAGAAACAAAATGAGTGGTGCTGTTTTGGTGGCTATTGCTGCTGCAGTTGGTAACTTGTTGCAAGGATGGGATAATGCTACTATAGCAGGTAAAATCATTGCTTTTGTTCTTTTAAGTAGACCAAATAAAACATCAAGTTCTTCATGGTTTATCTTAAAATCTTGGTATGTTTTTTTATGCAGGGGCCGTTTGGTACATAAAAAAAGAATTTAATCTGGAAAGTAACCCTACTGTTGAAGGGCTGATTGTGGCCACGTCTCTTATTGGAGCCACTGTAATCACGACATGCTCGGGGGCTATATCGGACTGGCTAGGCCGACGGTTGATGCTGATAACGTCGTCTGTTCTTTACTTTATTAGTGGCATTATAATGTTGTGGTCTCCCAATGTATATGTTCTTCTCTTAGGGAGACTTTTGGATGGATTTGGAATAGGTTTGGCTGTTACACTGGTTCCAGTTTACATATCTGAGACTGCCCCACCTGAAATTAGAGGATTGTTAAATACTCTTCCTCAATTTACTGGTTCTGGTGGAATGTTTCTGTCATATTGCATGGTTTTTGGGATGTCTTTGATGAACTCACCTAGCTGGAGATTGATGCTTGGGGTTCTATTTGTTCCGTCTCTTTTATATTTAGCACTGACAATATTTTTCTTGCCCGAGTCACCTCGGTGGCTTGTTAGTAAAGGTCGGATGCTTGAGGCTAAGCAGGTTCTGCAGAGACTCCGAGGAAGGGAGGATGTATCTGGTCAGTTCTGAATGAATGCTAGATATACTAATTCTTTATTGGTGCTGTTTTTCATACTTAACTGTGGAAGTTTGTAGCACAACTGCATATAGGAAGAGGAATAACTGATTTAAAAATATAATTTTTAGAAAAAACTTTCAGTGTAGTAGTTTATACCAGAGGCTGCTATTCATTTAAGCTTTAGACTCTTTGATTAGAGTCAGTTATGCGTCTACTTTACATCCTTCATGTCAGTAACGTAGATTTGTATTGTCATATACCCACACTGCACAACAAGAGCATTATAAGTAGCATTCTATTTAATAGCATACACTATAAGTAGCTTTATGTTCTAATCATTCTTCTTCACATTTAGTTATTTGTTGGTCCTTGGTTGTAGTTCTAAGTTTTCATGTTGTGTGTATGTTGGGCATATATGTGCATAGAAATCATGTTGAGTGTTCGTGATTTGCCTTGCATGAAGGAATGATCTCATCAAAGATGATGAAACTTACATTTAGACGTTTTCTTTTTACTGTATCATGTTGATGTTATGGATATGAAAAAAAGTTGCAACAAATTATATAACATTCAAATATGTAGAGCAGCAATCGTTTTCATTTTCATTGTAGCTGCTACATTTTCTAGTAGATAGTTACATGTAGTGTCTGGGGAAAGGAACAGTGGGATTCAGTCACAACTCACACTAACTGATGGCTTTTACCATTATGGCTAATTTGATTGAACTAATTGAATGGTACTGACTACTGATCAAACGTAAAATGAAAAGGTGAGCTGGCTTTACTTGTTGAGGGTCTTGGAGTCGGGGGCGAAACATCTCTTGAAGAGTATATAATTGGTCCAGCTGAGGACTTTGATGACCAGGATGTATTGACTGACAAAGATGAAATCAAATTATATAGACCTGAACAAGGACTTTCTTGGGTTGCTAGGCCAGTGACGGGACAAAGTTCTCTTGGCTTAGCATCTCGGCATGGAAGCTTTGTAAATCAGAGTGGGCTTGTTGATCCTCTTGTTACCCTCTTTGGCAGTGTACATGAGAAGCTCCCCGATACGGGAAGCATGCTTAGTACACTCTTTCCACACTTTGGCAGCATGTTCAGCGTGGGAGGTAATCAACCAAGAAATGAAGATTGGGATGAAGAGAGTCTTGTTAGAGAAGGTGAGGAATACCAATCAGATGCTGCTGCTGGTGATTCTGATGATAATCTGAGGAGTCCTCTTATCTCACGTCAGACAACGAGCATGGAAAAAGACATGATTGCACCTAGCCATGGTAGTCTTTCAAATTTAAGACAGAGCAGTCTTGTTCAAGGAAATGGGGGAGAACCTGTTGGGAGCATGGGGATTGGCGGTGGTTGGCAGCTTGCTTGGAAATGGACTGAGAAAGAAGGCCAAGATGGAAGGGAAGGAGGGTTTAAAAGAGTTTACTTGCACCAAGAGGGCATTTCTGGTCAGCGGGGATCAATAGTCTCGCTTCCTGGTGGCGATGCCCCAACTGATAGTGGTTTCATTCAGGCTGCTGCCTTGGTAAGTCAACCGGCTCTTTATTCCAAGGAGCTTATGCAACAGCATCCGGTCGGGCCAGCTATGGTACACCCTGCTGAAACTGTTACTAAAGGCCCAAGTTGGGGTGACCTTTTTGAACCTGGAGTCAAACACGCACTGATGGTTGGAGTAGGACTTCAGATACTTCAGCAGGTAATTAATTGTACATACTGCAAATATCTGCCCTTCTGATGTTTATTATATTTCTTCCTTGTTTTGGGGGTTTGGGTGGAGAAGGATGTTTTTTAACTTTGATTCTTTCTTTTTGGTTTTGACTTGTGCTGCAATTATTCTCTCTCCCTCCCCTTTTCGTTTTCTTTTTTTCTTTTTGCTGTTGAAGGCAGGGGTGCTCTCTAATTCCACTTTTTCTTTTCATTCTATTACCTTCTTCCAAACTTTTTTATTTTATTTTCAGTTCTCTGGCATAAATGGAGTCCTTTATTACACTCCTCAAATACTTGAGAAAGCTGGTGTTGGAGTTCTTCTCTCAAACTTGGGGATTAGTGCTTCTTCTGCATCTTTGCTGATTAGTGCGCTGACGACGTTATTAATGCTCCCTTCAATTGCTGTGGCCATGAGACTAATGGATGTCTCGGGTCGGAGGTAATGTTATTTTCCCTTTCATTTATGATTTCGTGTTTGTAGATATATTTATAGCGTCTTTGTTTATCAGATCTTTTAGTTGAGCTCTATTTATGGAGTGAACTACTATTCCATGGATGATCTTTTGAGGTTATGAAACTTGAGAATTCAATCATTTTGGCCAGAGTAATTTTTTCTTTACTCATTCCAGCCTAATATGAATGTTTTTTCTTGACCACATTTCCCAGAATTAATAGTCGATCGAGAATAAAAACATCAAAATTATGTCAACGTAGCTAGTTCCCATGTCTGTTCACTTAAATAATAGGTCATGAATTCAAGTTCTCTCTGATAGCTTGCTCTTCCACTTTAAGATCTCACTCATTTGTTTCTCCAATCATGCAGGACCTTACTACTATGCACCATCCCTGCCTTAATAGTATCTCTCATTGTCCTAGTCATCGGCAGCGTAGTGCATATGGGCAGCATTGCGAACGCGTCGATCTCAACAGTCAGTGTAGTAGTTTACTTCTGTTTCTTTGTGATGGGGTTCGGGCCTATCCCGAACATACTCTGTGCAGAAATCTTCCCAACTCGGGTCCGTGGCCTTTGCATTGCCATCTGCGCTCTGACATTCTGGATTGGTGATATAATTGTGACATACACACTGCCGATGTTGCTAAACTCCGTGGGCCTTGGTGGTGTCTTCGGCATGTATGCCGTGGTTTGCATCATTTCATGGGTGTTTGTGTACTTAAAAGTTCCAGAAACGAAGGGCATGCCGCTTGAAGTCATCACTGAATTCTTCTCTGTTGGTGCCAGACAGGTTTTGGCGACGAAAAATAGTTGAACTCAAACATTAGATTAAGATTTTAAATTTTTTGACAGTGATATTTTTCCTGGTTTTGTTTGGAGTAATGTTCAATGATGTCAAACTCAGTTCTGTAAAGGGTGTTGGTCTCTCACTTTCACAATCCTCAATTTGAAATGCTTTATATAAAGTAACAGAGAGTCATTGCCGTTCATGTAGTTATAGACAAGATTTATACTGCTTGTAGTGTCTTGTTTCTTCAATCAAAAATAAAAAAAATGTAATTTTGTTTTTTTAACCAAGTGATATTTATTCTAAAATCTTTTAAATTTCTTTAGTAATTTTTTTTTTTTTTACCAACACGAGTATATCTCAAGCAGTTAGACACTTGCTCTTTTTTCATGAGGTCGAAGTTTCGAGTTTCTTCTTTTTCAATTTGTTGTAATACCTCAAAAAAATATAGCTTTTTAAGCGATTGGTTTAACTAAAATAAGGATTGTAATTAAAGAAACGACTTGTGGCTTAGGGTCCGTTTGGTATAATTCCTCTTAAAAATGTTTTGAGAAAGTTATAGTATATTCTTGAAAGAAAAATGCTATGTTGACGTACCTATTTTTTTTTTTAATTTATTTAAAAGATAATTGTAAATCATACCATTGTAGTTTGCCTAATTTATAATTGGTATAGTTTAAAAATATTTTAAAATACCTATGTAGTTTGGTAAAATTATAAATCACACACCATTATCAGTTAATTTATCAAAATTTCAGAGATGTGTTTATTTACATTTGTCCCATAATCTAAAGTCATATAAATAATCATAAAAATTTAATAGATGTACGTGAATTTTAAATTTTGTTAACAATGACATATTTTACAAACAACAGTCATTTTTTAAAATAATTTTAATTCTCTAGAATTGATTTAGATAAACCGAAAGATGTGTGTAGTTGTAATTTTAGTAAACCACATAAATGTTTAAAAATGTTTTAAAATTAGAATGTTGGGATTTGTAAATTAGAATTATAATCCTTCAAGGTCCTGCCTTTTTACGTGCTATTTTAAAATTCATTTTGTCATTTTGCATTAATTTAAAGAGCCACGTAATGTAATTTGCAGGGAACAAAAAAGTAGGATTTAGGTCACGGGTCGTTTTCATAATGTTCAGGACACGGCGACGAGTCCCGCGCGCGGCAAATGATTTCTCGAGTGCCGTATCCTGTTAAGATTCCGACGCAGCCGCCTTTCTTGAACCCATACCGCTCGTATACACGTGGCGGGTATACGCTGGCCTTTTACGTGCCCAACATGCACTAATTAGCCACGTGACAGATGTCACTCCCTTTAACCTCAATATTATTATTTTTTTATGATTTTATCAAGTGGCATATATCAAAAATATTGAGAAAAAAAAAAAGGCAGAAATCCACTAAAATACATTTACGGTTAAAATATATCTGTTTTTTTTTCAAATAAATTATTTTTTATTTTTTATATTTCTAATTTGATATTTTATCTTTTAAATTTTTTATTATAGTTCTTAAATTAAAAAGTTCTAAAAAATGTCTTTATTATTAAAATATTGTGTGATTAACAACAAAAAAAAGGCAATTACTGAAATACCATATTTTTACATACTAATTACTGAAATGTCATAACTTTTAAAAAATTACTCAAATAGCATAATTATAGTTCAATAATTTATTGAAGTATAGTTCAATAATTGAAGTAAAAAAATTTAACAAATTTATTGAAAATAATAATAAAAAATGATAAAATGCTTCAATAAATTATTGACCTTGAACTTAAAAAACCAAAAAACAAACAAATTTATCAAAAATACCTATGAAAAATAGTTCAATAATTTATTGAACTATAATTATGTTATTTGAGCCATTTTTAAAAAGTTCTGACATTTTAGTAATTAGTATGTAGATTAATGCTATTTGAGACGAATTCTTAAAAATAGTTGTTGGATTTTATTAATATTCATGTTACGAAATAAAATATTGAATTAACGTTTGTCAAAAATAGCTCATGTAATTTTTTATTCATTTAATTTTAATGATAAAGATTAAATTTACAATTTATTCCAATTTAAAGGATTTTATACTATTAAAAGTTAAAGGATTAAATTAAAATTAAAGATTTTTATTTTAACCAAACAAATAAAAATAGTATAAATCTAAATTATCTATTTTAGTCCACACACTTCAAAATTTAATATTTACACTTGAAATTCCATTCATTCTCCATTGTAGTTTTTTTATTTATAGAATCTCGAAAATATCCTAAAAATTTATCAAAATATATATATTAGTCCCGATCCTAAAAGTGGTAATATGATAATGACATATATAATAACTTAGACCATACAAAAAAAATGATGAGAGAGTTGCTAAAAGTTTATATTTCGTTATCATATTATAAAGAGCCATCAAATAGAAGGAACGAAAAGAAAAATAATTATTTATGTAGTTATTTATAATTTTTCAAATCACGTTTTGTAAAGCTTTAATTAAAATTTTCCAACCTTATCATAACTCTCAAAGTATAATTTTTTATTAATCCTAATGAAAAGATTATTTAAATTCAATAAAAAAAAGTTATCAATAATATAACTGCCTCAAACATATTACCATGGTTTTCAATTAAAACTAACATTTCTAAAATTTGAGATAATTATAAATCACACGAATATGATTTAAAATAATTTTAAATCCCTTGTAGTTTATGAAATTATAACTCACATTCATCTATTAATTAGTTTTAATAATGAATTTTAGACACATGTTTATTTTACAAATTATACTATGATTTAAAATTTTCAGTTATTTTATATGAAATAATAATATAAAACAAATATGAAATAAACAGATATCTAAAAATCATTAAAACTAACGTATCGAGAGATGTGTTTAATAACGTTTTTAAATCATAAAGAATGCGATTTGCAATAATCATAAAATTATGAAAGTATAGAAAATAAATTAATACAAGTGATAATTAACAGTAATTTTTTCATTATAATTTTTTCATTAAAAAAATATTATGAAATGGAAATATTCTGCCAGAATGGACCATACAGATGAACAACTGTTCTTCTTCACTGTACCGAAGAAGACGAAACCTGAAAAAGAAACAAAAAATAATAAATTCAGAAATTTCTAGAGAGAGAAAATATCTAAGAAAAAAAAGTACCCTTTTTTCAATATAAATTTCTCACCATTTTCCCTCCCTCCCATCCTTATCCCTCTCTGATCAGATTATCTTTTCAACAACCCACAAAAATCTCTCCCCCGTATCTCAAAAAACCCAATTTCTTCCTCTTCTTTTCCATTCCAATTTGATTCACAGAATTTTAAGGCGGTTCAAAGATCGATTTCTCAATCCATTTTCGGCGATGGGTTTCGATCATGAAGCAAGTTCTTCCTCGAACCGCCTTAAAGCTCCTATGCCAAGGGAAGATACGCCTCTTTTAGGGAGCCCCAAATCTTTATCTTCTCAATCGAAAACGTTCGCCAATGTTTTTATCGCCATTGTCGGAGCTGGAGTTCTTGGCCTTCCTTACGCCTTTAAACGCACAGGTTGGGTCATGAGTCTTCTCATGCTTTTTGCTGTTTCGGGTTTGACTTATTATTGTATGATGCTTCTTGTTTATACTCGTCGCAAAATCGATTCCTTTGCTGGGTTCTCAAAGATCAATTCTTTTGGTGATTTGGGTTTTATTGTCTGTGGTTCTCCTGGTAGGGTTATTGTTGATATTCTAATTATACTTTCTCAAACTGGGTTTTGTGTTGGTTATTTGATTTTCATTGGTAATACTATGGGAGAGATTTTTAATTCACCTACTGCTTCTGATTTGAGTCCTCATATTCTGGGTTTGGCTCCAAAGATTGTTTATATTTGGGGTTGTTTCCCTTTTCAATTGGGCTTGAATTCGATTCGAACGTTGACCCATTTGGCTCCTTTGAGTATTTTTGCTGATGTTGTTGATCTTGGAGCTATGGCTGTTGTTATGGTTAAGGATGTGTTGATTATCTCTAAGAAGAGTCCTGCTGTGGAGGCTTTTGGGGGGTTTTCTGTGTTTTTTTATGGTATTGGTGTTGCTGTTTATGCTTTTGAAGGGATTGGAATGGTTTTGCCTCTTGAATCAGAGACAAAGAATAAGGATAATTTTGGGAGAGTTTTGGGTTTGTCTATGGTTTTCATTACTGTTTTGTATGGAGCATTTGGGACACTTGGTTACTTTGCTTTTGGAAAAGATACTAGAGATATGATTACAGGTAACTTGGGTCCTGGATTGATCAGCACCATCGTGAAATTGGGTCTTTGTATTAATCTGTTCTTTACTTTGCCGTTGATGATGAACCCAGTTTACGAGATTGTGGAGAGGAGGTTTTGGGGTGGAAGGTATTGTCTTTGGTTGAGATGGGTTCTTGTTTTCATGGTCAGTTTGGTGGCACTCTCCGTCCCAAATTTTGCCGATTTCTTGTCGTTGGTTGGAAGTGCTGTTTGCTGTGCATTAGCATTTGTCTTGCCTGCTTTGTTTCATTTATTGGTTTTCAAAGAGGAGTTGGATTTGAAAGGGTGGTGTGTGGATATAGGCATTTTGGTGTTGGGTGCTGTGCTTGGAGTTTCTGGGACCTGGTCTGCTCTGGCTGAGATATTCTCTGTTAAGGTATGAACTGTCGAATTCAAGAGCTTTATCGATATTTCTGATGCAACTCCATGAATGAAATCATCGAAAATTCTTGGTAAAATGTCTCAATTTGGATCTCCAATGTGCATATTTTGTTTGAGCTATATGATTAAGAGGATAGAGGACATCCTCCTGATGATTTATCAGAATTGTAGATAGATAATAAAGAGTTGAATCTTATATTATCTCTTCTAATGTTTCGAATCAGATTTCGTTTTGTGAAACGAGTATGAAATTTATAAGACCATTTGATATTTGTATTCATTATTTCTACTTTGCTTTGAGAGAAGATTTTGCTTGCTGTTGTGTCAATTAAGTTGTTTGATAGTTAGCTAATAATTATTTCACTTTGAAATGGCTTGAAATTGTGTTTTACTGTGATAACAAAGTAAACCTTAAAAATACAATGATTTTGATAATATTTTGAATTTATGAAAAATAGTTTGAATTATTTATTATGGTAGACGATTTTGGATTGAACACAAAATTTTAAAAAAAAAACCATTTTTTAATATTATAAGCCGATAAATCTTTTTCTTATTAAAGCATGAACATAGTTCTGACTCATATACCATAGATTTGTTGGGTCAATCCCTGTTGAACACTTCACTGGGCTTTAAGAAGTTTATCAAGCCCAGCCCATCTAGGTAACTAAGAATTAAAAACTTTGTTTTTCATAATAATTTTAAAAATTATTGTAGATTCATGTTTCTTTATCTTTATAATTTTTTCAGAGTTATTTTTCTTTTTTTGTATTTTTTTTGTAATTATTAAGGTTTGGACTTGTAAATAATGACTCCAAATATTAAACAAAACACTAATTTAAAATCTTTTTTAAAACTAAAAGTTGCTTTTAAAAATAAACATTTTCATCCTTCGGTATGGGGATAGATTTGAGTGGTCTATAATCTTTAAAATGTTATCCCCATATTTACAAAAATAAATTCATAATTAATTGAATAATTAAAAAGATTAGATAATGTAACATTCTAAGCAATTTGTTTTGTTAAAATAAAATTTATATGACTTAATATAATGTTAGATCCTCTATATAGGCAGAATTAGGAAGGAATAAAGATTTTAACGAGTATAATATTCTTTCAAATTAGAATAAAAAAATCATGTTATCGATTTCTCCAAATTGGCTGAATCTTTGACTAAGCAACATCAACTTAGTGTAATATATCTAAATTATGACCCATAATGAAAGCTCCCTAATTCTTATTACATGTGGAAGAGCGATCTCATTATCAATTAGTTTTGTTTGAGATGAAAGTCTATAAATATTGAGTTAGTAACACGACCCAATAAGTCTTAAATGAACTTATAGTCTAAAAATGAAATCCGACTTTAAAATTATTAGTCAAAAAAGTAATTATCTAGAAGAGGAACCTAACAATGTCTTTGAAAACAAATTGAGATTGTTGGTATGTTTTTTCAAACATTTTCTTAATTGCCACCTTTATTTATTAAATTAGTCTCATATTATTTTTACACCCTTAAAATAAATTCTCGATCCACCCTTACATATGAATATTAAGAAGGATCATTTATTTAGTGGAAGTTTAATATTATATCCTGATAATTAGGTATGCAATACAGTAACTGAACCCGTCATTTTCTTAATTTTAAACCGTAAAAAGACCATTCATGCAGCCAACTTTATTCTTAAACCCAGGGGCGGATCCAAGAATTTTTTTTAAGGAAGGCAAAAACTATATAAAAATATTTTTTAAAAATTTGGGGGGCAAAATATATAAAATACATTAAAAAGTTAGTTTTTTACTTATATTTTTTCATTTTTACATTAGAAAAATAAAAAAATAAAAAATTTAGGGGGGGCAACTGCCCCCCAACTCCCTTAGTAGATCCGCCCCTGCTTAAACCTCATGTATCCACATATTCAATAATTCAAGCATTTAAACCAAATAATAATTTCAAATTCGTTTATAAAACTTGGCATAGAGAATAATATTTTGCTCGATTGGGAGGGTTTTGATTTAGACATAATTTTTCGAATTCTTTGATTAAAATTTTTTTTTGGATGATATTGATAATGGCTGATTCAATAAACATGATTGACAACTATTTTTTTTGTTTTGTTTACCAAAAAAGAGTCAATGAGATGAGGTGAAGTTAGTATTTGGGTTTGGGTTCTCTTATATTATGCTGTCATTCATTAACAACTATTTTTGCTCCCATTGTAAAAGACATTTCCCTCTTTAGTTTTCTTTAATTACTTGCTTTTTTAAAATTGGAAAAAAAATCAAATAATTCCATGCAAAAATTAATTTAGATGGACTTTTCTTAGTCGGTTTAATTTCTTTTTCCGAGGGGATTTTATTGAAGGTGGAGGTTTGATATGAGGATTGGGTTTTTAGCCTCTCCATTGGTTTTATTTTATTGATTTATAATTATAATTTAGAAGAAAAAAGTTAAGATTTTACTTCTGAAATCAGTACGTATGGTGTGTTAATTTAACATTGAACTTACCAGATATGTCAATATAAAACTTGAACTTTTATCACTTCTGCAAATTATCATATTTTTTAGTTAAACTACTATTAATTTTGGAGTTTTATGGTTATATGTATGTATTTTTGTGGCTCGATAGAGATATTTTTGTGGATATTGTTTTTTATGCTTGTGTTGAACATTTTTATGGCTAGATTAAGCTATTTTGGTGTCAGGTTTGAACCTTTCTTTTTTCTTTTGCTATTTGATTTTATGATTGTGATTGAGTATTTTATGCATGTTTTCTAATCTCTAGTTATTTTTTGGTGATTTATTAGTTGGTTCGAAAAGTAATTTTGTTTTGATTCGAGTATAAATTACACCACTTTTGAAAATTTAGAGTTTAAACTTACTCTCTCTTAAGTTTAGGAGTATAAATTGAACTTTTTACCTTACAATTACCAATAACTTGTAATTATTATAAAAAAATATTAGTATCTAAATGATTTTTTAAATTCATTATTTTCAATTTATATAAAAAAGTAAAAAAGGGGAATTCATTAACAGAAAATATATATATATATATATAATTATTCAAATATCATAACTTTAAAAATTCATCAAAATAACATATTGTTTATGATTCACCAATTTATTAAAATAGTTCAATAAATTAATGAACCGTTACTTAAAATATTTACTATTTTAATTATGATTTGGGTTGAACAATTATCTTCTAAATGAGGTTTTATGAACTAAAACTATCATTTACTAAATAGGTTCTATACCATGTCATCAAAATAACATATTTTTTCTAGTTTAATTTGTTGAACTAATTCAATATATTAATGAACCTATTCCCTTTCTTTGAAGTCCAAGGTTCAAGTCTCTCCTCCCCTCCCCTCCCCTCCCCACGATGTAATATCTCAAAAAAAATGTAATATCCCAAAAAAAAAAAAAAAACTTAAAAATAGTGACATGAATGAAATTATGAAATATATATCTAAAATTTATTATTTGGGATAATTTCTCAAAACTTTTCAACTTTCATTTAATAACATACTTGGTTCAAATTTTAAAAAAGTCATTTTGAATATTATCTGCATATATAATATTTTTTGAAAAAATCAATTTGCATCTCTAAACTTTGCATGATGTGTCAATTTAAAATATGAACTTTTGATTTAATCAATTTACAACTTGAAAGCGTTTTTATATCTAAATGGAGTTTTTTTAGAAATTAATTTTTATTCTTGTGTTAAATATTTTTATGTTAGATTTGACTATTTTGATGTCTGAGTTTGAAATTTTTCTACCGTTTGTCACCTTGTTTTTTTTTGGTGATTTCTTAAAAGAATTTTGAGCAATTTTATAGTTTGGTTTCAATATAGGCGTTAATTGAACACTTGTTGAGTTCAAGGTTTAAATTGACCGCCGTATAAAGTTCGGGGTGAAAATTGCTTTTTTCCCTAATTTTTTTAAGATAATAAAATATAACATTATTAAATATAATCGTAATTAAAAAGAAAAACAATCACCAAAGTCGTTAGGAAGTTATAAAACAATAATTGAAAGAAATAATTCATAATAGGTATTAAAATTGGGGGTAACGTGCCCGTGGTAGAAACTTTCTTTATTGAACCAAAGACATTAAAATTTCCAATCTAATCTTCTTCTTTTTTTTTTTTTTTAATCATAGTAGTAGTAAAGAGAAAAGTGTTAAAACATCGAAATAAAGATAAAGAAGTCAGTTTCTCAATTTGGAGAAAGGGAAAGGTCATTTATGCCATCTAAAGATGGACCCCACATCCAAACCCATGTCTGAGTTATTATTTATTATCAAATCCAACCCATCCTTTTTAATTAACTCACATGCAATTTGAGTTTTCAGATCTCACCCTTTATTATTGTTTTTCACATTTTACAATTTTCTTTTTGTTTCCCTCTTGTTTTTTCTTTTCTTTGAAATATTTCATCAAAATAGATAAGAGAAGACTCGAATCTTCAACCTCTATGAAAGGAAGTAGGTCATAAATGGAATTCACATCTCTAAAGTTAATTAAAAAACTAATTAATAAACAATATTTGAGTTAATAGTAATTATATTAATTAATGATTATTATAAAATTAAAATTTGAGTTGATACTCTGATCAAATTCAATCAGTAATTAGTGCAAATTTAAAAATATCATGTTTGTTATTATTTTCTACAAAAAGTATTATATTTATTATGAAAATTAAAATACTCACTTTTCTCACCATTTTTTTTCCTTCAGATTAAGAGTAATTTAAAATAGCTGTTAAAAGGGTAAATTACAAATATGATTTATCGGGTTTAAGGTTAATGTAAATTCGCCTCTTGTATTTTAAAATTGACTATGACCCACATTCTTTCCAAATTAAAAGGTTGCCCCTATGCTTACCAATTAAACCGAGAGTAATGATTCACAGGGTTGTAGTCATCGTCTCCATTTATTTTAATGCCGATAAGTAAGTATGGGTGTAAACTTTTAGGGTGCGTTTAGTTCGTCAATCAGGGAAATGAGTTGAGGATTATATAAACATAACTATCACCATCATCAATGGGCCGAATGAGCCAAGCCTACCAAACATTAGAAGGCGCAAGCTCGGCTCGGCTCGAGCCCAACGAGCTTATACTTTTGGTCGAGAGAAGGCTGGCTTACCAATCTAAAATTTTAAGGCTCACGGCTCGGCCATGGGCTAGGCTCATCGAGCCAAAGCTGGGCCTGGCTCGTTGGAGCGAGCCAAGCTGGTTTATCATATGAGTTCATTTTTGTATTAAACTTAATTATTTTGAGCAAAGAAAGCAAAAATTGTTCCATTTTATCCGTTAAATAATTTAACTATTTTATTTTATCCTATTTAGTAATTACACAAAAGTATCAACTTTAAAAAATAGACATTTTTATTAATTATTTCATACATGAATATTTGAGAATAAAGTGCAAGACTACAATATAAAGACATCCCAACTAGGTTGACACTCACTCATTTGTCAATCATATACATTTTTTTCAACTTATATTATAGTGATCCAGGGTATATAATATAAAAAAAAGGAGGTATATTATTATTTTTTTATCTTTAATCTTTAAATTGGTAAAATATAAAATTCAATTTAAATAATAAATAAATATCACGAGTTTTATTTGGTAGGGCTCAAGGCTCGTTGGAACTACCTATGGAGGCTCAAACGAGTGGCCCACGAGCCCATTCAAAAAAAAGCTGTCTCATATCCAATCCAAACATTTAACGAGCCGAGCCGAAGTAGCCAGTCACAAACGTTGACTTTCAGAGACCGAGCTCAAACGACAGCCCAGCTTGGGCCGGCCTTTAGGCCACGAGCCGGATGATGATGGTGACATAACTACGACTGTTTCCCAATTCTTAAACTCATATGATGAGGGTTCCTTAACTCTCTTACTTAAAAAATTCATTCAGTTTAATAATTTCATCATATTTACACTAAATCGGACTTAACAAACCCGCTGTTTTAATAAATTTCAAAAACAGCCGACGAATTAAACACACCCTTAACTAACTAGTGAAGTAAGTGGGTTAAAAAAGTCATCTTTAAACTACCAAATGAGAATGTACATATATATATGTATGAGTTAACTAGCATTCAGCTGTATTTTTGTCTGTACTCTATCTAGAAGAAGAATACAAGTATATAGTATAGGTTAAATATTTGAAAACAATTCCAAAACTCAAACCTCAAAGAGAGAGAGAAGCAAAAAGCAAAGTATCAAACCAATCCAAGAAAACACAAACACCATTAGCTGTAACCAGCCCATTTCCCTCCCATTCATGCCTATTTCCCCCTCTTTATAAAACTCCCCCTCTTCTCCTTCAACCTCACTCATCCTCTGCTCTAATGGCACCTCTCTCCCTTTTCTCCTTCTTCCTCTTTCTCTACACTACCTCTGCCTCTCTCTCTTCCCAACCCCTCAAAACCCACCCCTCACCTCAATTCTTCAACCCAAAACTCCCCCCCAAAACCCTCTCTTCCTCCAAAAAATTCGAAGGCTCATCAGACTTCATCAACCTCCGTTACCACATGGGTCCTGTCCTTTCCTCTTCCCCCATCAACCTCTACCTCATCTGGTATGGCAAATGGTCCATTTCTCAAAAACTCATCATCAAAGACTTCCTCTTGTCAATCTCCACCCCCTCCATCCCTTCCCCTTCCGTCGCTGAATGGTGGCAAACAGCCACCCTCTACACCGATCAAACCGGCGCCAACGTATCACGCTCTGTCGTAATCGCCGGCGAACACACCGACCTCCAACACTCCCACGGAACCCACCTCACCCGCCTCTCAATTCAGGAAGTAATCGCCACCGCAGTCAAAACCGAGCCTTTCCCCATCGACCACAAGAACGGGATGTTCTTGGTTTTGACAGCAGGCGATGTGACGATGCAGGACTTTTGTCGAGCAGTTTGTGGGTTCCATTATTTCACTTTCCCATCAATCGTGGGCTACACATTACCATACGCTTGGGTCGGGCATTCAGGAAAGCAATGCCCATCGCAATGCGCATACCCATTTGCGATACCGGAATATATGGCAGGAGGTGGGCCGGGGGCGTTATCGCCGCCGAATCGAGACGTGGCGTTGGATGGGATGATAAGTGTGATAGGGCATGAAATGGCGGAAGTGGCATCGAATCCATTGGTGAATGCTTGGTATGCAGGGGAGGATCCGACAGCGCCGACGGAGATAGGGGATTTGTGTGAGGGATTGTATGGGACAGGAGGCGGGGGTGGGTATATAGGACAGGTGATGAGAGATGGAGAAGGGAGAAGTTATAATGTGAATGGAAGGAGAGGGAGAAGGTTTTTGTTGCAGTGGCTATGGAGTCCGGTTTTGAAAGCTTGTGCTGGTCCTAATGCTTTGGATTAGAGTTTTTTCCATGGTGTATATTTTAGATGAAATTCAAAATTTTGATCATTGCTAAATTCAATTTATGGTGATATTAATTCTTAATGATTTATAGAGAGAGAATTTTGTGTTTTTTAAGTGCTTGAAACTAAGAGAAGTTATTTTTTTATAATTGTTAATTTAATTTTAATAATCTATTTTTGATTATTTATTTTTTTATTTAAATTAAAAATCACTAATGAATTTGCTTTAGGTTTCATTAGTATTATAAAATTTTAGGGGTATTATACTATAAAACTATTTCAACAATAATCAAATACAATCGTTCCCCCAAATCTTTCAAATATATTGATACCCTCAATGCAAACAAACACGATTTACATTTTTAAATGTGAAATCGTTAACAATTAGTTAATATAAAGGTTAACCTTATTACTACTTGCCCCTAATTAGGTAACTAACCCTACATAATTTAAGGTTAAAATCAGTGATATTTCAGCTCGGTTTACTAATCATGACTCATAATAATTAGAAATTGGAATTGAAACCAATTCAAGATGATAATTTTTTCCATCTAAATAACAGATAATAACATAAATAAAAATATACATTTATAATCCATTATTTGAAACCGTTTTTATTTTTTATTAACCAATTCTCTAGTCTGTTATTCACTTTTTAAAAACGTTTATGAAATTCCAATTAATTTTAAAATTGAAATGGTTTTTAAAAATTGATTCTTAATTAATATCAAAGTATTTAAAAAGTGAGGAGATAATATGAAGAATAGTTAATAAATGAGTTAAATTTTTAAAACTAAGGAGGAAAAATCAATTTATATCCCTGAATTTCACATGATATGCCAATTTAAACTCAGAATTTTTAAACTAATAAAAAAAACATTTTAATTTCAACCTCTTAAAATTTATTTTATTTTGTCACGGTTTTGATTGTATAAGAAACGTTTGGGTGAAGTTTCAAGACTTCATATCTGAAAATTGATTTTTTTAAAAAATAAAGTATTATATAATAATTTTAATTTAATTATATATAATTAACTCATTTATTAAAAATATAATTAAATTTCAGAAATCATAATTATTATATATCAAACACAAATATCCTAATCTTAAATATCTCATTCTATCTTCACCTACCAAGTACTTCTTTTGAATGATTTATTTTGAATTTATAGAGAAGCCAGAATAAATAAATAGATAAATAAGAAAGCAAAAGAAAAGAGAAGAAAAGTGAAAAATGGGTTTTAAATTTAATAATGAAAAAGGAATAAATGAAAAGAGAGAAGGGAGTGGGGATGGGAGGCAGAAAAACAGGTCCTCAGAGTTAATGGAACATTTGTGATACACAGCTAATAATGGACCCCACTTTTCTTTCTTTGTTAACTGGCAGTCTCGTCCTTTCCCTTCTTCCCATTCTATTTCCATGGCCCATTTTGCTTTCTTTTTACTATACGTCAGCATCCCCTAACTAATATCCATTTCTTTTTCATTTTCTCTTGTTTCATTATATTATTTAATTCAATGATAGAAAATAGTTATTTATTTGTTTATTAATGTAAATAAATTATGATATTGTGTTTTAGGTTAAATTCGTTTATACAATATAATCTTAAGTGATGTTTACTTGAAGGTAGTGGGAACGAGAGAAAAGAATCATTCTCTTTCTATTTTCATTCTTGTTGTTTAGTTAGGGTTTGGACATTGATTTGATTTAGATTTTGTTAAAACTTCATTTCTAATTGTGTCTATTTCATCCTCGAGATCTATTTACAATTATAGGTCGGTTACAATACAATACAAACTATTGAACTCTGACATTGTATTATAAAATCAGACATGACATTAAAAAAAATAAGAGTCGAAAGCAATAAACATGACATGATAGTGAATACATTATAAGACTCATTAATTTAATACAACACAGCCTTAAAAAAAGCATCGATTTTTACATTGTGAGATGTGAGAGAATTATGAAAAACAAATAAATACTTTTTTTTTTATTACAATACTTCATTATTAAACCATATAAATTTTAGGAAACTAGGAATAAACTCTGTGTAATTATTTAAATACATTAAATGAGTAGATCGTTCTACTTTATTGTCTCAAATGAATTTTAGACGAGTGAAATTAGGTGAGGGAATAAATATTGAATTGAAACCGTCAACAAAAAAAAAAAAATATCAAAAAGGAAAGTGAAAGATGTTCGATATGGGCCAGACTAGTGATTAGAGGCCCACTTATTGGGCCCAATAAAAAGGGATGTCTCAATCTCTGAGTTGGAAAAAACACATTCCTATCCCCACTGACATTCAATCCCATCAAGGAAGCTGTTTGCTGCTATGCAAATCAGAAAGAGACAACCTGCCACGTCAGCGATTCATTTTGGCTTTATCCCATCTATTCTTTTATTTGAATTATCAAAATGGTTTTGGTTTTTTTTTTTTTTTTTTGAAAAATAAACTTCTGTGAGTAAAGATTAATTGATATTCAGAAGAGACATTATAAATATGTTTGAAAATGGTTTAAGAACTAAAAACAATTTTTATTATTTTCTTTACTGTCTTATATATTAATTACTTTTATATAATAATTTATTAATACATTAAAAATATAATAATAGATAAAAACACGGTTTTGATAAAATTCACAAAACCAGCATCAAATCATTAATAGCCTTCCACTCACGATGACATTGTAACGAGACGACTGATCGGTTACGTAAACATATGACAAAACAAACCGACAATCACAAGATCTGAGACGAGACGACACATGCCACGTACACACACACGTGTAATCAGAAGAAGGAACGTAGGAGTGGCATGTGGCATGCAGCACACGTGGAAAAGGCTTCGGTTTTAAAGTTGATATTTAAATGAAAAAAGAAAATATGAGTGAAGTGAAGGAAGAAAATGGCAGGAATGGGAGGAGGCGGCGTCAGAGTTTGCAACGAAGTCTGTGGTTGCCCTACTCCCTGCCCCGGCGGTGCCGCTTGCAGGTCTCTTTTTTCCTCATTCTCTCTTTTAGGTGTAAAAATTACTATTCATATCGTAATTGTTTATTAAATAATAGAGAATTGACGTAAACACGAACATAACTCAAGTCTGCTCTCTTTCCATGCTTTTGATTATTCTTAAACCATACCCTTATTTTTTATAGTCAACAGTTTAAACATTACAGTTCAAATTCATCAGTCGTTAGTTTTTTTTTTGGTTATTAACAATCCTATTAATATCCAGAACAGGTGTGCAACGGTGCAGATAGCCGGCAGGGAGGAGCACAAGCGGTGCTCGTGTGGGGAGCACTGCGGATGCAACCCATGCACGTGCCCAAGTGCGGTAATAGCGGTTGGCAAGGCCAACTGTAAGTGCGGCCAGAATTGCCCATGTCCGACTTGTGCTTATACAGCTGCCCAATAAACCAACCCCCTAAAACATCGTCGTTTTGATTCTGTTTCGGTTTTTTCATTGAGTTTACGTTTGTAAACACTCCTGCGAGTTTGTGAATTTGTATTCTATGGAATAAACCTCAGCTGTGCTAAACGTTTCTTCAATAAACAAACTTATTTTTACATTGATATCACATAGATTATTATTGAACAAAAGTTACAAAACTAACCTTGATAACAATTTACAACTAGACCATGCTAACTGGAAGGGTTTTACATTGATTTTTCACATAGATTATCATGAGAACTAAAGTTACGAAACTTCAATTTCTGCGCAGCAAGGTTATAAAAATCCACGAAAAGCGACAGGCCGTATTGTCTATGCCAACAAGTTTTCAATCTTGTAAGTAAAACTCTTGTCCATCCATAAATCATTCTCCAGATGCTTCTCAAAGAAGGTAGCTTCCCCATTGTTCTTGACAGACAAAGCAGATATGCTTCGAGTTCCATATTGTCCCTATACAATGGAGTAAACCCTTTTTCAGTTTCTGCCAAATATAATAGATAGAGCTAAGAAAATGATCCTTTTTTCGGCTTTACCATGGGAGAATGTACATCAACGAATATGGAGCTAAGTTGGTGTTCACGTTGAGGAGGAGAAATGTCAGGGAGCTTGCTCTCTTCATCTTTTACAGTGTTCTTCATTAGCTTTTCGATCATCTCTTCTATTGGAAGTTCATTATCACCATTTTTGTTTAGAAACTCTCTGAAACTTTGGTCTAGTCTCTGTGCCTACAAATTTGAGAGAATTTACTGATGACAGAATTATATTGGTGATGATGAAAGAAAATAGGAGGAAATTAAATGTCAAATCTATGCCACTGAATAATTCGTGTGTTTTTGTATTTCATTTTATATTTGAAAAAATAAAGTTTGATTCATGTATGGGTTTGTAGTGAAAGAATCCAGTACTTTGAATCAAGATTGATCATATTCACGGATTTTCAAATTCTCTCTCATTTTCCAAGTTAGATTACCAACTCTAATAACAAAAAAACCATTCAGAAATTAATTCAATGAAATTCCAAACAGAGCTATCAGGAATTTGAAATCTTCTTACCTTAGGCCATGGAGAGTCCAGCAGTGCATTTGTGAGCACATGAACGCCAGGAGAAACCACAGTTACAAAACTTTCGTTATCGGTTGGCCTATTGGTGACATAAACCATGGTTTTGGAGCAAATATCAGTTAGGATCAAGTTGAAACCATTGTACTGATCTGCTTCTTTTACAACTTCTTCAGCAAACTCCAGAGGACTCTTCTTGCTCTGCTAACAGAAATAAACAGAACAAATTAATCTACAACACAAAAATGCCAATGCCAATGGCTATGCATCATTGCATCTGTTTGCAACTTAATCAACTCATAGAGAATAGCCAGATTGATATTTGATTCCAATCGATTTCAAAATAAAATACAAACGTCAATTTCAAGATCTCGGGCTATTCGAGAATTAGCGACTCGGTAAACAGTAGGGCAAGGGATAGTGTCCAAAATAATTCAAATTCAATTATTTAAAAAAAAAAGACCAAATGAACTTGTTCAAATGCACTTACTTCACTATGAAAATAGCACATAGATTCTATGGTTTTTTTTTTTATAAGAACACCTCACAAGGCCATTTCATTAAAATAATGAAAGAGAAAAGTAAAAACGATACAATAAAAAGTGGCAAAAACAAACCAAAAGCCACAAAAAGCATGGTATACCATATACCTCACTACCTAAAAACCCCGCACCGCCACCTAATTACAAGTATGCGGGCCAACTATTTATAATTAAGCCTAGAGGGTAATTACAAAATAATTTTGAAGTTCACACCAAAAAAGATGCATTTAAATGTACCAACTCCCAAACATAGTCCCATGATCTCGATTCCCCCCTACAGATTCTCCTATTCCTTTCCAACCAAATTCCCCACGTTATAGCACAAAAATCTGGTATCCAAAGGCATTTTCCTCCGTTTTTGAAATGGGGAAATAATAGTAGCTCCTCCAATGTTTGGCGAAAAGATGCGTTATCCACCCAAGTTAGCCCAAAAGTGTAGAAATTTTTTTGCCAAA
Organism: Gynostemma pentaphyllum; assembly: GCA_028015215.1. NCBI lineage: Eukaryota > Viridiplantae > Streptophyta > Magnoliopsida > Cucurbitales > Cucurbitaceae > Gynostemma > Gynostemma pentaphyllum. Next base: position 22,519,158 of record CM051355.1, read on the forward strand.
TTTGCTGCACTTCCACATGATGTGATTAAGATCCTCTGAATCCTGGTTACATAAACTACACCAATGGGGATTGGGGGTATAGGAGGAAGATCGCAGAAGAAACTCAAAAGTGTTAATTTTGCCCAGTGCCAACGACCAGATAGAAAACATGACTTTCTTCGGGGTCTTCACCTTCCATAGATTTGAAAAGAATAGGGTGGAAGGACTCAAAGAAGGTGTTTGACTAAACTCAAAAAAAGATTTGCAAGTAAAAAGGTTAGAAGAGTTTAAGGACCACAACCTAGTATCGCCTAAGCCCTCTCTCACTGCAACACCCTCAAGATTTAAGATGATAGAAGATAATTCCGTCATTTTCCTATCCCGGATTAATCTTCGAAAATGGAAATCAATATTCACTCTTAACCCCTCAGTTTGAATAAAGGACGAAATTGGTGCATTTTTGGCTAGGGGCAACTTCCCCAAGCCAAGCGTCCTCCCAAAAGCGTATTCGTTTTCTGTCTCCAACTTTCCATTTTACACAGTTAAGGAAGAGAGGGTAACATTTGAATATCGCCTTCCAAGGATTCCTAGCAGTACCTCTGAGCACTACGTTCGTATCCCATCCGTTTGGTTGACAACCATATTTACTCATAATCACTTTGTGCCAAAGACTAAGTGGTTCAATGGGGAATCTCCATAACCATTTTACAAGTAAAGCCAAATTTCTTTTGTCCAAGTTTCCAATTCCAAATTTCTTTTGGACATCTTAAGAATTGTCATCTTTTGTTCGAAACCTTTTTATCATGATTCTCCAAATCTAATTTATTTTGAAACCCTCATAGACAAGTTTCCAAGAATATGAAACACACCGATTTTGGATCTCGACTCTGAATCACATGTTCAAAACACCAAATTAAACTCAAAGTGATAGTACAAAACATGTTTTTCAATTCTATCTTTTTCGTTAAGAAACCGAAACCGAAACTGAACCCAAATGAAAATTTCAAAATTGTTCAAGTTTTTCTCTAGGAATCTTGTAACCTATAGTACTGGAGATTGAAGAGTAACGAGGTCAGGTACTCATGGAATCTAGACAAAAAAAAAGGTGGCTTCTAAAGCATAATTTTTTACAACTCTGCCTTTTAAAAATAAAAATTAAAAACAAAAAACAAAAAACAAAAAATATGAAATTGAAAATGAATTGGTTATCAAACACGCTTTAGTATTCATAATTTGTAGCTCAAATTTGATTCTTTTATTTCAAATTTCAAATTTTCCTCCCAAAATTATGATGAAAGATTCATTCACAATACCTTCAAGAAACGAACGGGAAGATCTCCCCTGCTCTTAGCCACAGGAATGGAAAGAAGATCCCTGAAATTCGTGAGGAAAGCAACTCTACCATCCCTGGTTGAAGCCAGCCACGTCCCACCTGCCGATCCATCTCTTCCTCCCAAAATTTCGCCATCTTCCCACCAATCCAACGAGTCAGTGGGCCTGACAAAAGGTAAAACAAAACCCTAATTTCATCAAACTCATTAAAAAATTCTCAAATCGAGCCATGAAGATAATAAATTGATTGGACTCGCCTCTTGAGGAATTCGTCACGGTTAAGCAAGAGGAAGAAAGGGGAAAGGGAGTGAGATTGCCATATAAATACTGCTATACACATTATTTAGTTTTATCAAATATATGGATTGTCACTGCTTTTTTAAAAATTTGAGATAATGGATTGATAATGATTCCGAACCGGTAGGACTCTTTTAAAAATATTTATAGCATGTTGATGTTTGGCGCCACTAGTCGACAAATACGTGCTTCGCACGTGTCTTTAAGTTTTTTTATTGAATATTTAAAAATAAATAATTTAATTAGTAAAACAATGCATACTTGATTTATATCAATTTATAATTTTCATTACTATATTTTGTTTTTTAAAATGGGCAAATGGATTTAAATTTTTTACATCAGTTGATCACATTATTTCTTAAACATGAAAGTTTAAAGTATTTGCATCGTCATTATTATTTCAATAAATTGCTATATATATTTGAAATCTTCAACTGTCACATGCTTTGAAAAATAGGAATCTAAAATTAATTTATATTAGCGTTTTCACTAAATTAGTGAAAATAATAAAATTCACAAACACGATCAATATAACCTACAAATTAACAATAAGATGTTCTAAGACGAAAGAAATTGAAAAGAGAACATACCCATTGAAAGAGATAGATGAAAACTTCGAAGAAGGACGAACTTGATATCACGTCCCAAGAAGTCGTAAAGATTAAAAGCAGTGGAATCGTAAGTTTGATTCATTAAAATGAATTTGATGACATGAGATAGAAAAATATCCTAAAAATTCTTAAGAAACATAATTATAAAATAAAAGGGAAAAAATTCCATACCAAATCAAATCAAATCCTGCAACAAATACATTTTTTTAAATAACCTAAAAGTTCTTAAAAAACATAATTATAAAATAGAAGGGAAAAAATACCATACCAAATCAAATCCTGCAATAAATACATTTTTTTTGGTAAATTGAATCCCCCTGTTTAGCAGGGTATATGAATTGTAAATTTATAGGAAGTAAGGGTGGTTCTCTTCTTTGAATTTTCCCTTTCTTTTGCAATCCCCAATAAAAGAAAAAAAAACTCTTCATAAATGAGTTTAATTAGGAAATGAACAATCCCCCCCCCCCAAAAAAAAAAAAACTCTTATAATGAGTTTAATTAGGAAAAGAATTTACTATGCTTCTAAATTGACTTTTTATGTCTCGAGGTGCATCTCCCCAATATTCTTAAGAATATTAATACTGATATTAATGTTAAAAGAGTTGTCAAAAGAAAGCAAATCATGTGGGAGGTTTTGGAAGTTGGCTCACAATATCAATGAGGGATATAAATATTTCTTTCTAACAATTGAAAATTTACATTGTAAAAAAAGAAGGGTATTTTAGGAAGCTAAAGATTCTCCAAATATGACACCTTTTAAAGATACTATAGATTACCAATACAAAATACTTAAAAAATATCTTTAAAAAAAATTATGTTTCATATTCATTTTTTATTTTTAAAAAGTAAACTTGTTCTAAATTCCTAATTATTAAATATATATATTTTAAAAACTTTTATGGAATGCTAGCCCGACCAAAAAAAACTAACATACAAAAAGGAGTTGTAAGAAAAATATTACATTTAAAAAACAAACAAAGGCTGTGACTAAAATTACTCTTAACCTTTAATAAAATACCAATACAAAATACTTTTTCTACATCTATATATATAAATATATATATATATATATATTATATCCTTTTTTATTATAATTTAAAAAAAAAAAGGTTTTATACAATTTATATTAGGGTGTACCTTCATATAATTCCACCTTCATATTAGATACAAAGATGATTGGATTAGTTTGTATGTTGTTTTCTAAATCAGAACCTTTATTGATTGCTAAATCTCCCCATAAAATTAATCTGATTGGCTTGCCACTGAAAAAAAAAACAATTTAATAAGTTTTAATCTAAGTAATATTAAATTAAAATCAAAAGTAACAGTATTTATTACCTTTCTTTCTATAAGAAAAACATCTCTCTTCATTGTATTTTTGGAATCTTTTGTTCTTAACTCCATCATAGACCGCACAGAGTACACAATTCCTATGCAATCTTTTTTTTTATAAAAAAAATAGAGAGAGTAAGTATAATAATTTCAATGTATATACACAATAAAATTTTGTATTTAAAAAAATATATATATACCTATAAGATCTCCAAAACGAACATAGGATTCAAACTCTTGGATTTCAATAAACTTGTTGTTCTCCAAACAAATCGGAAATGATTGTTCAATCTTCTCAATTTCCGTGGCCGTAGAGAAGCTGATTTGAATGTCCTCATTAGCATTTGCAAAATACTTGTTAAGAAAGCTGACTCTTCCATTTTCGATAAAATAAGTTTTATTTTTTTCTATATTTTCACCGATTTTTCCAATAATGTCATTGAACCTGACGACTTGAATTTTGGTACCCTAAACATTAGAGTTTAAAAATAAAGTTATAAACGTAATGTTGCAAAATATAATCAATAGATATAGAATGTAAAAATAGAGATTTTAAAAAAAAAACCTGTTCACCAATTAAGATAATCCTTAAGATCGTGCAATCGTCACCTTTACATGGTATCCGTTCACCTACATAGTAGAATAAATAAAGACAATAAATTATGCACAATTTACAAAAGGAAATTATCATGAATGAAAGGTCAATGTTTTTCTCTTTTCCATAATATAATAGACACGTATATCATAAAAAAAAGTTAAATAATAATTATTATTGGAAGGATAGAAAGGGAATAAACCAATTAAATGAGGGTAAATTTGGAACCCAATGTTTCTCCATACTTTGCCACATTTAGATATGTTATAGATTATAATTGTCATGTTTGATTTTCACATGTACTAGAAATGTGCCACTATCCATTTTCACATGTTCTATTTATTTTTAGCGGTTTTTAAAATTGATATTTTCATAGATGATAAAAGTTGAATTTTTTTTTTTAAAAATCACGCTTTTTTATATTAAGATGTATCAATTTCAGACTGAGATTGATAAATATTATTTTTTAAATATTTCAAAATTTATACTATTTTTTAAATTATTCATTAAAGAAAATATTAAATGTTGTTTTTTCCCGTAATAAGTATGGTGGGAAGATTTGAACTCATCCCTTTTTTTAAAAGTTATATCTCTCTAATCAAGGGTTTTTGTCATTTATGGTCCGTTTGGTAACCTTCCCAATTTCTGTTTCTTGTTTCTATTTCTCATTTTTTAAGAAATGGAGTTGTTTGGTAACTCTTCTTGTTTCTTGTTTCTATTTTTTTAGAAACACTTTCCAAAATGTGTAGAAATTTTAGAAACAACAAATTCTAGTTTCTTATTTCTCTTTCTTGTTTCCAAAATTTTCAATACATTGATAAATTATTACCTTGTCACATTTTGATTTATAAAATATATTATAAATATCCAAAAATTATATTAATATAATATTTTTAAATATGTTATTTAAAATTGTAATATTTTAAAAATATTTTTATTTTTTTAAATGAGAAACATAAACAAGAAATAGTTACCAAACATGTTTCTGTTTATCTTTTTAAAAAAACAGGAACAAGAAACAATAAATAAAAATAAGAAACAATAAATGGAAACGAGAAAAGTTACCAAACGGGCCCTAAGTCACCTTAAATTAAAAAGTTTTTTTTATACTATATTTATAAATATTTTTAAGAAGTATTATATTTATAAATATTTTACAAAACCTATTAAAAAGAAAAATAAATAATTGCTCCCATGACCATATTAATTAACATTAATCCACTTTTCATGGTGGTTTTAATTATATTTCAATTATACCCAATTACCACCCATTTTTTAGGAATCAACGGTTGCTCCCTCATTTTAAGGTTATGTTTTTGCCCCTTCCGATTCTGTTAGCTCATAATAAATCTTTATTTTATATTTCCTTTTTTATTTTTGATATTATTGTCCTTTAATTATGGGATTTTGTAACAGTAATTGATTTGGGTATCTTTATTTAATTTTTTCTTATACGGTTTCTTTTCTTCTTCCCCGTTTCCCTTTAATATTCATTTTTTTGAAATTTTCATTTCTTATACGTTCTTGTTTTCTTTTTTCGTTTTCTACTTTTTTTGTTTTTCACAAAAATGAGAACGACATTTGTTGACATTATTTACGATGGGTGTTGGGATGAAGCTCGCGTTTACGAATCCTATGAACTCAAAACTATGATGTATTTCCAAAATACTACATTTATTGATCTTGTCAAGAAGGTTCGTCGTAAAGTTCTGTTGCGTGGAATTGTGTTACGCAAGTGCACGTAGTCTAACAAGTAATAAAGTGATAAGAAAGATCGTTCCCACGAGGATTAGTGACTTAAAGTAGTGTTTAACAAATAGCTTAAAGAAAATAAAAACAATGATAAATTTTGGGTGATATGATTTATGAAACTAAACAACTAAAATTGTGAAATTATGCAAAACTAAATAAATAAATTCAAAATTAATTAAGGAAAATAAGTATGATGGTCTAAAGTGGCTGAGATTACTCCTAAAATATGCAAGAATATTAAAGTGATTAAACTATGTAGAGACAAACGGTTGGAAAATCAAGAATCTCTCTAAAGAGCCTTAGAATTCAAAATATTGCAGCAGTGTTTGTGGCTGTGCTACAGCAATCTGCAATAATAAATTCACTTTTTATGCAAGTAAACCCATTTGTTCAAGTGACTTCGTCAAGCCTAACATGATTCTAATTCCTAATCCAATTTAAATCCTATGTCTAGGTAAAATTAGATTAAGAAATATGTGTTAATGTTCTGATTTAGGTTTTAGGGTGTAATTACATATGTCTATGCATTACTAAATAATGATTCAAATAATCATTAAACCCTATCAATCAATATTTTTCCATTCAATCTTAACCTTTTCAGAATTAAAACTAAACTAAACAATTCACTTAGGTTGATTAAGCATAAGCAAAGAGAATAAAAAAATCAAACCATTGATTGAGCATAAAAATTGAATTCAATAAAGCTTTGAAAACTAATCCCCCTTAGGGTTCATCTATCAATTCCAACCTAAGAATTTAGTTCATAATGAAACCTAAATTAACAAAAGAGTTTAACAAAATAAAAACTAAATCTAACATAACTTGAATTCAATAATGAAATTCTAAAGAATCAAGAATAAAGAGTAAATGGTGGAAGAGTTAAAACGAATTTCTCTATGGCGAAGAAGGATTCTTCACGTAATTGTCGTTGCTTCTGTCTCTCACGTCAGCCTGCTTCTCACGTGCATTGCTGCTTCTCTGTCTTCAGTTCTCTGGTTCTTTTTCACGTGGCAGCCTCTTTTGTTTAGGTTAATTTCTCTCCTTTCTTGCTTTTGGGCTTGGGCTTAATCTCCTCCAAATTTGCTTCTAAGTTGGACCCCAATGATGGGCTTATTATTTCCTGCGTGGATGTGCTGAAACAGACCCAGAAAGATGAATTTTTAATCCAAAAATCGTGATTTGCACTGCTGCCCAAAACTGTTCCAGTGTGCTACAGCACTGCCACAACACTATTGAAAAATCTGCACTTTTTTCTTTGTTCCTGCATGAAATTTGCAATTCTTTTAGGACCCTCTTTCATTCAAATTGACAAGATTAAATACCGAAAGCCAAGAAAAATCCTAAATATACTTTAAAGTGCTAAAAACCCGAGTTTTTCTCAAAATAAGCTTTGTTAAAGAATGATTCTAAATAAGTTCAAAGTGTGCAAAATATAAGCAAAGTTCAATCAAATAATTATCACTTAGGCATTAAAATAGGACCAAATAACTCTATTTTATAGAGTTGTCAAGTTCCCTTCGATCGGACACCAATTGCTTATTGATGGAACTTGTTACGTAATCCAAAGTTAGGGTTGATCTTGATGTTAAATCTGACAATGATGTCTTAGTCTTAAAAACCTCACCTTTTTTATAACTATTCCGGTTATGTGGCTTTTGTCATTGATAAGAAAAAAACGATTTCTAATTCTGTAAAAGTTGACATTGGTAGCAACCCTTCTTGTTTATATCTTATAAATGTTTATTTTTTATAAACATTTTTATGAAAACAGACAAAATAGTCATTAAAATCAAGCTTCAACATAATACAAAACCACATCAGTTTAACATCAGTTTACATCACAAATTTCCAGAAACATAGTTTTCAAAATATTGAATTCACTGTAGTCAGTCTTCATAATAATAAACCTACGCACTCTATTCTTCCTGAGTCGGTTGTGTAAGTATATGAAACTTCGGCCCTTCATGTCTTTTGTCTTTTGATCCAAATTCATCTGTGTATGTATCTGAGGTTGATCTTCCTCCTCTTTGATCTCTTTTTGGCTTGTTCACAACATTTGCATTCTCCTCTACATTTTTCTTCTTTCTTTTCTCCCCCCTTCCCCCTGTTTCTTTTTCAGCTGCCTTTCCTTTCCCTCTTTTCTTTGGTGCACTATCTTCTTCTTTGATTCACTGCCTATTTGTTCAATCAATACTGTTTCAGTATATGGTTTATATATAAGTAAATGTTTAATTTTTATAAACTTTTTTATTCTCAAAAATCTCAAACATATTAATAGGTTTTTCATCTGAAGTTTACATTTTAGCAAACATATATTTTAAATAAACGTTTTTATATCAATACAACGAATTACGAATATTTGATTCACTTCTTCTTCTTCATCATCTTCGTCGTTTTCTTCTTTTTCCAATTCTATTTATTCTTCAAAGTCTTCTACAGCCTACAAGTAATTTTTTTCAAACAAAAACTTGAATCACTTCATTCACTTCTTCAGATCCAGAACATGTATGTATCTAATTAAATCAGAAAATAACAAAACAGATTTTGAAATTGAAACCTCCTCTTCATCCTTTATTTCTTCAATCTCTGGTTCTAGCATTTCAGCTTCTTCTTCATTCCTCTTTCTCCTTCTTCCTCTTCCCTACATTTGATGAATTTTTGTTTCATTTTCAATACTAAAAACTGAAAATCACATATCCTCTTTCAACACTTTGAATATAACGAACTTACCCCTCTTCCACCGTTAACGTTTCCTCTCGTTCTTGCCATTCTTTTCTCCCAGATGCTTTTTGCTTCCTCAATTCGGAGGTTTCTTCCCCTTTCACTTTCTATCGCCAGACGCTTCTTCTTTTATTTTTCAAAAAAATGAGAAACGGTTTTGATTTAATAAATCTTTATTTTTATTCCATATATCCTTGAATAATGATTACGAGATTTTCGGATTTCGAAATTCCTGACAGTTGCAAGCGTGAATCATGGGATTTTTTTGAATATTTTATTTAAAAGGGCAACTGATGTCTTTTGAGCAAAAATGTAGCCGGCGCGTGGGTGGGTTTTGGGTGGGTTTTCTTTTTATTAAAAAAATGACATTTATATGTAATAAAAGGTTTTTATTAGGGTACCTATGAAATTAACACAAAGAAAAAAGACAACCTAAAAAACCATAAAATTCGATAAGGATACAAACCGTAAAGTTGTCTGAAACATGTGGAAATGACAACGAAAACAACGTGGGGAATTAAGATGGTCTAAGATTACCACCACACCACATGAACATAGGACACCCAAATAGGTTGGGTAGAAGAATTAGGTTAGGCTATAATTCAATCAAGTTTGTTGGGTGGATATGTTAGCCTAACTTATTTATTAAGTAGGAAGATTATTTTTCATTAACTTAACACACATTAGTTGGTTCAATAATCCTAAATTTATATTCTCTAAACTTATAGTACTAAACAATTTAAAAGAAAATTGAAGTTGTTAAAGTCTTCTAATTGAGTTAAATTATTATGAATTCAAATGAATCCCACAAATCAATACATATATATATAACCTTTTGAAATATTTGTTTTATATTTAATACTTATTTTGACATTTTATTTTAGGATAAAAACTTATTAAAAATTTCTTAATTTGAGCATCCTTATTTTCATTTAAGGAATAGTTGTTTTATTTCATCCTTAATTAGTTGACATTATTTTAAATGGGAAGTTTGAGTAAATTGTGGATCTTAATTGTATAATTTAATTATGCATATGGAAGCTTTTTAAATGGACATTTTGACGACTTTTTTCAATTACTCCATTATTGTTTAATACAAGACATTTCAATTTAGAATCATTGATTTTCGGATTTCAAGTATTGTGTAAGGAAAAAATAATTGAAATTTCAAATTGATGATTTATTAAAGGAAAGTTGTTTATTACCTTGTTGTCATCCGAAGGACAGGCAGTTGCAACGGCTCTAGCTGGCTGAATGTATCTTGACAGATTTAGAGTCTTGTTCATTTTACCTGATGAAGGTTTTCTTTTAGCTTGTTCAACCAAGCTTTTTATATTTTCTCTCACTTTTAATTCAGCCTATTGTGCTTATGTTATAATTGATCTGAGAGTTTATTTTGTAAGAATTATTATTCCAAATTCTTTATATTGTTATTGCTTGGAGAGAGTCGATTTGATTCTTGGGAGGAAGAAGTAAACTTGCTCCTACATCAAAGAAGGGATTACTTTGATTCAAATCCATAAGGGGAGCTTGTGGTGATCGAAACAAGAACGAGAGGTTCTTGATTCAAATCTTCACAAAGGGAGCTTGTGATCGTATCCACTGAATAAGGCGTTATTGCAAGGAGCAATCAAGACAAAGAAAAAAGGGAGTTTTTTTTTTGTTTCGTTTGTGCTTTTACTTTGTTTTAAATTCTTGTATTGAACGACTAACGAATTTAGTGGATTTTTTCAGGGCGATGTCTCGTGAGTTTTTACCGGTTGGAGGTTTCTCACGTTAATCACTTCATCGTGTCGATCTCGTTCCCTTACTTTATAATTTTGTCTTGCTGCCTTGCATCAAGCCCACACTGTCATAACAGTTAAATCCATGGGCTATATAAAGTAGTGTTGTAAATAAGAATTGCAGAATATTCTTAATTTACCTCTTAAACGAAATTAATTGGATAAATCAGAGAAATAAGTTCATTTGTACATTTAAACTCAAGTTATATAAAATTAACCATTGCTTACTACATAGACTCAAGCTTTACAAATATCTCTAACTCGATACCAACGCTTTAGCAAATTCCATTTTAATATAAAATTAACAAATTTGTATGCCTCAATTTAAACACGGGTTCACATGGAAAAAAAATACAACTAGATAATAGATCTAGTATGATGGATACTTTAAAAAGATATCTAAATACTATAGAAACGAGTTATAGTTTGCTAAAAAAAACAGGTATTTGGGATTTTTGACCTCTAAAAATAGCCAATTAAAGGTTATTATCCTCAATTTTCATTTTAATCATTTTTTACCTTGCAATGTTGTCATTTTGATGTGAAATTACTTTTTTACCCTTAAACTTTAATATATTGAATACTCATTGTCTATCATTTGTATCTTTTATCTCTCCCAAAACCTCAACACTATTTTTCACATAGCCTCAATCTTTGAGTTTTTTATTCTTATTATAAGGTAATACAACTTAACTTTTAGTTTCAAATATTTATTTTGAAAAAAAAACTTTGGGTTGCCCCGGATTTTGAGTTTTGCCTCAAAATTGCGTATTTTCCCAAATTTTCATGAGTTTTACCCCGAAATTTGGACCAAACTTGGTGTTTTTCACCTAAATTAGGCATCGGAATTGGAGTTTTGATTAATAAAATCTTTCAATTTTTAACTAAAAATAAAGATAAAATTATTAAAAAAAAAAGAAAGAAAGAAAGAAAATTTATGGGAGTTTTTCTCCGAAATCGGGGAAATTTGCATGAGTTTTGCCCCGAAATTTAGACCTAAATTGTTTTTTTTTCCCTGAATTGGAGTTTTGATTAAAAAAAACTTTCGCTTTTTAAACTAAAAATTATAAAAGAAAAGAAATAAAGGAAAGGAAATAAAAAAAGGGTGGCTGCCAAGGATTTCGATCCAAAATCTTAGACCGAAATCGTTGGTAGCGTTGTTTTTTTTTTCTTTTTTCTTTCTTTCTTTTATAATTTTGTATTTATTTTTAGTTAAAAAAATGAAAGTTTTTTTTTAAAAAAAAATCAAAACACCAATCTTGGTCCAAATTTCGAGGCAAAACCCAAATTCCAGAGTAAATTTCGGGGAAAACTAAATATTTGAAACTAAAAGATAACTAGTATTACCTTATAATAAGAATCAAAAGCTTGCACATTACTTGAGACTATGTGAAAAATAGTATTGAGGTAGAGAGTGTTGAGGATTTAGGAGAGATAAAAAATACAAATGATAACTGATGAGTATTCAATATATTGAAGTAAGGGTAAAAAAGTAATTTCACAGCAAAATGTCATCATCATAAGGTTAAAAAGGGTTAAAATGAAAATGGAGGTTAATAACCTTTAATTACCTATTTTGGAGGTCAAAAATCCCAAATAAAAAAAAAACACCCACATGGGGTTTGATAAAAAACGACCTTAAATTAAGGGTCATATGGTGCATAGGAATGAGAATGAGAGTCTGGGAATAATAAATTTTTGTATGATATATGAATTAGATTGTAGAACATGATTTAGATTATTATTTAATGTTACTATATCTTTCTAAAAAATAATGGCATCAATTTAAATTAAATTTATCTGTATTTTTCTTAAAATTTTACTTTATAATAAATTGAAAACAGATAATTAAAATTAAAGAAAATTAAATTGAAAATTTATTTTTAAGGTAAAATACCATTTTAGTCATTGTAGTTTGAGTTTGGTTCTATTTTAGTCTCTGTAGTTTCAAAATTGATTTTTTATCCCTCAACTTTGAGAAACCTATTGTCTACATCATTTTGTTAAAAAAAATCCATTTTGAAACTACATTGATCAAAACTCAACTAAACGAAAACTACATGGTATTTTATCTTTTTTTTTTTTTTTTTATGTATAATGGGTTTAGGATGCCAATCCAAATATTAACTATGGGTTTATGATTCCCAATAATCTAACTTCAATTTCGTGCACCAAATGGCTCCTAATAGGTTTTCTTTTTTGATGTGGAAATGTATATTTTTACCCTTCCATTTAAAAAACATATTATACATACAACTTTCAAAATGAAATTAGACCACAGTTGTACATTTTGAGAGATTGGACTAAGTTTGGTATAATTTTCCCTAAAAATATTTTGTGTTGAACATTTTAAAAGAAATACTAATGAAGTGTTTAATCTAAAAATATTTGAATATACTAAAGGTGTTTTTTTGATTTGTGATTCTTTTAAAAGTGTTTATAAACAAGTATTTCACTTAAAATATTCACTCAAGTGTTTTTAGATGAAATACTTCATTAGTATTTCTTTTAAAATGTTCAACACATAACACTTTTAAGAGAAACTATACCAAACGGACCCTAAAATCACACCAAATTTATGCATTTTGACCGTCATTACAATGAACATGCAACAATTTCGATCGAGATTATATAAATATTATGCATACTGAAAATGATAAATGTACAATAGTTTGACTGAGTTAGGCATTTTGACCGAGATTGCGGTGAATATACAATAATTTTATGTTTAAAAATAACAAAAAAAATTATAATCTATATTATCTAAAAAGTGGCTTGAAGGGCGGTTAGGTTGACTTTGACTTTGGAAACGCTACTAAGGACCGGGTGAAGAATGAAAAACGTCCGCTAACGCCCTTTAAGCCCCTTATAATTCATTTTAATTTCAATAATGCCATCACTCATAATTAATAACTATTTTATTAGTAATTAAAAAAATCAGATAAAAAATTAAATATCAATTAATATTAAAATAAAAAATAAAATTAGCACACAAAAAAGCCTTTTAAATTATTATTTTCAATCCTATTCGTAAACTATAAATTATAAATTACCAATTTAATTAAAAAAATAATAATTTTTATGAATTAACGTGTTTGTAAAAATCTATTAAAAAATTATGAATCTACTATTTTTTGATAATTTTGGAAAGAATACGTTTAATTTTTTTTTTCAAATAATAAATAATTGAAATTGAAATTCTATTTTTAAAAAAATATGATTTTTACTATTTATTTGACCATTTATTGAAAAAATATGATAGAATTCGTTTAAAATATAATAAAGTTTTTTTAAAACTATTTTGCTATAGGTTGAAAAAAATGCACAAGTATTCCTAATACAAAGTTTCTTTTCCCTATGTTCCAAAGGGTACACGTACACGTTACTTGAAAAAAGAAAAAAAAAAGACATTAAACAATTAATTGCATGCCCTTTTGATATTCCTAATTAAGTGGAGTGCATTAATTGATATAAATTTATTTTTAAGTTAGATGTAATTTATATTGTCGTTTCGTTTATAGAAATCTTCAACTTCTTTTCTTTTTATTATTATAAATATAAATTAGGGTGCACTTCTTAGAGGATACAAGATTTATTTGAAAAATTCTTACCGCCACTTAACAAACAAAAGGGAGAATCGAAGATTTAACAAGAGATCAAACACATGTGAGTAAAATTATTAGTGTATTTTCTTTCATCGTTTTCTTAGAATTTATTAATTTTTCATCTCTAGAATTCACATACGTTGGTTTTCATTATCTTTTATTTCTTTTTTTCTTTCATATTCTAAAGGTTGGTCAAATTGATATAATACTAATAATATTTAAACTATCTTTTCTCTACCTCATGGATTTTCAGGTTTATTTACGGAAGAGATCGAACTCAATTTTATGTTTTTATTTCAAAGAAACTACTCAATATGTGGACTTCCATGTTTATTAAGATGTAGTAAGAGTTGTAGACTTAGACCGAGTATCATGAAGATAAAAATGATGATCCACCTTCAAAGTCTTTTGGGCAATCGAGTAATTAATCAAAATCTTCATTTCAATGAAAGGTACACAATGTTTGAGAAGGTAAGTGAAAATGTCAGCAAGTAAAGGGATGGGTAAGTCTAACTGAGAAATTTCATTTTTTTCAATGTCGAGATGAGATGAAGAATTGTCAAACCACACTCTCGAAAGAAAAAAGAACCAGATTGTAACGTATTTTTTTTCTATTTTAATACCTAAGATCTTTACCATTCCTTGCTATATTTTTTTATTAAAAATTTGAAATCACCTACCAATATCACAATAAAACTATATACCATTTATTAATCTCATTCATATATTTATGTTTTTCATATTAGAATATCCACGTGCATTTCACGTGCTAAAAAAACTAGTACTATAAAGTAGCCCTTTTTAAAACTTCTCATAAAATTTATCAAACAGATTGAAGAATACTGAATTTTAATTTAAAATAATCTCAATTAGAAACATAAAAACACAACAATAAGATTAACTGTTAATGGTGGAAGGATTTTTAAGAAACAATGAGATTATAGTTCGTCTAGTTTTCTCTCACCAGTCCATCGGCTACAATGAAGAAGAAAATAGTCATGGTTTCTCCATTTCCAACTCAAGCCGATGCTCATTCTCGCTAAGTTTTTCCATTTCCTTATCGTTCAAATCCATTATTGTTCACGAATTCATTATAAAATGCATCATACTTATGCGTTTCTCAATTACCCAATCTGCCGCGAGGCTTTCTACTTTGATTTCAATGATAAAAAACGCATCTTCCGTTGGCAAATGGCAAGAATCCATCCACCTTTACAATGAAATAAGAAACTCTGGAACCCAATTAACAGATTCTTCAGTGTTTCCTTCTATTCTCAAAGCATGTTCAAATCTTTCTTTTACTCTCGCAACTGCTATGCATGGATTCCTGATCAGACAAGGGTTTGAATCTTTCACTTCCGTTGGTAATTCCACTATTGACTTTTATATGAAATGGGGTGACTTGGATTCTGCAAAATGCGTTTTTGATTCTTTGGAAAACAAGGATTCCATATCTTGGAATGTAATGGTTCATGGGCATTTATCAAATGGGTGTTTATGGGAAGGGTTGTTGTGGTTTAAGAAGGGTAGGTTTGCTCGTTTTCAGCCTAATGTTTCTTCGTTGGTACTTGTAATTCAGGCATTTCGTGATCTTGAAGCATATCGCAAAGGATTTGTGTTTCATGGTTATGTGATTCGAAGTGGGTTTTGGGCTATTCATTCTGTTCAAAATTCTCTATTGGGTTTGTATGCTGAAGTTGATATACATATTGCTCGAAAGGTGTTCGATGAAATGTGTGACAGAGATGATGTAATTTCATGGAGTATCCTGATAGGGGGTTATGTGCAGTGTGGGGAAGCTCAATATGGGTTGAGGATTTTTCGTAATATGGCATCGCAGGTTGGTTTATCATTGGATGGGGTTATTGTGGTGGGTGTGCTTAAAGCATGTACTGATCTAAGGGATGTTGTATTTGGAACAATGGTCCATGGGTTAGTGGTTTTTAGAGGCTTGGAGTGTGATTTGTTTGTTGGGAACTCTTTAATAGATATGTATTCCAAATGTTATGATGTTTGCTCTGCTATTAAAACTTTCAAGGAGATGCCTGAAAGGAATATTGTCTCATGGAATTTGATGTTATCGGCATATGTCCTCAATGAGAAACATTTGGAAGCCATATTGTTGCTTAGGACAATGGTGAAAGAAGAGATTGAGAAAGACGAGGTGACTTTTGTAAATATTCTTCAGATATTTAAGCATTTTCTAGACCCATTGCAATGCAAATCTGCCCACTGCATGGTTATCAGGCGGGGATATGAATCAAATGAAACAGTGCTGAATTCTGTAATTGATGCTTATGCAAAATGCAATCTTGTTGAGCTTTCGAGTACACTTTTTGATGGAATGAAGAAGGACGTAGTTGCTTGGAGCACGATGATTGCAGGGTTTGCCCATAATGGCAAGCCTGACCAAGCCGTGTCTCTCTTTAGGCAAATGAATGAAGAGGTGAAACCCAATCCAGTTTCGATTATGAACCTTATGGAGGCTTGTGCTGTTTCTGCTGACTTGAGACGATCGAAATGGGCTCACGGTATAGCTATTAGAAGAGGTTTGGCTAGTGATGTTGCTGTTGGAACTGCAATAATTGACATGTACTCAAAATGTGGAGATATAGAAGCCTCAATGAGAGCATTCAACCAGATACCTGAGAAGAATGTTGTTTCTTGGAGTGCCATGATATCTGCCTATGGCATAAACGGTCTAGCACATGAAGCCTTAGTCTTGCTGGAGAAAATGAAAGAGACTGACAGGAAGCCAAATGCTGTGACTGCTTTGTCACTGTTATCTGCTTGTAGTCATGGAGGATTAATCGAAGAAGGGATCTCCTTTTTCACATCCATGTTGAAGGAACATGACATTGAGCCTGGATTGGAACATTACTCATGCGTTGTGGACATGTTGGCTCGAGCAGGAAAATTCAATGATGCTTTGGAATTGATCGAGAAGATACCTGAAGAAATGGAAGCTGGCGCAAGTGTTTGGGGGGCGCTCTTGAGTTCTTGTAGGAGCTATGGGAACATTGTGCTTGGCTCGGGAGCTGTCTCTCGTGTTCTTGGAATGGAACCTTTTAGCTCAGCAGGCTATGTGCTTGCATCAAACTTGTATGCCGGCTGCGGGCTGATGACTGATTCTGCAAGAATGAGAAGGCTGGCAAAAGAGAGGGGAGTTAGAGCTGTGGCTGGGTTCAGTTTGGTGCATATCAATTCACAGACTAGGAGGTTTGTTGCGGGTAATGAGTTTCATCCACAAGCTGATGAGATTTATTTAATGGTTGATCAATTACATTATGTAATGAAGTTTGATTATTCGAAAATATTCTATGCAAATTTTATTGTTGAATATAATTGCTAAAGAGTGATCAAACAACACAAAAATTGAAAATAATTGGAAATTTAATTATAGACTTGATTTGATATTTTAAGGGGCATTTGTAAATCTAGTAATTTTTTTAGTAATATTTACAAAAATAAAAGTTCGAAAAAATATTTACAAATATAGCAAATTTTGATTGGGTTTATCAGTGATAAACATTGAATTACATATTTTTACACTAAGTTTATCACTGATAAACACATAAATCACTGTTCGATAAACTTGATAAAAATTACTATATTTACAAATACTTTTTTGAGTTGATATTTTTACAAATATTGCATAAAAATCTACCACCCAATGAAATTTCCCATATTTTAACGGGGAAATTTTTATAAGCATATATATATATATGTGTGTGTGTGTGTGCGGGATTTTTTTTGTAACTTTGAAATATGATTTTTAAAGGTTGATTGCAATTTAGTTTAAACTCTATTTTTGTCTTGGACTTTTTATACCTATTCAACTTTCCTTCCTAAACTTTTAAATGTTTTATTTTAGTTACTGAAAGGTAAAATATCTTTAAATTTTTAAAAGTTACATTTTAAAATATCCGAACAAATATTTTAAAACGCGATGTTTTAAAGTTACATTTTAAAATACTTTACATTTTAAAGTTACGTTTTAAATTTTTAATATATCCGAAAAAATATCACTTTTACAAGTTTATGAACGAAAATAAAACCTGAGTGAAAGTTCATAGACTAAAATAGTATTTTACCCTTAATATATAATTTACATAAAATACAATTTTAGTTCCATCTTATTTCTGTTCAATTGTATTTTTAGAAAATTTGATAAGAACCAACGTGATGTTTTTTATACAAAATTCAGATACTAAAACACTTGACATTTGAGAGTTTAAAAACTAAAAAATAACATTTGAGGGGCGTTTGGAGTGCGTGAATCGGAATTGAATGCCTGAGAATTAGATGTCTGGGAATAAGTAGTATGGAATAAAATGGATGAGAATTTGATGCATGTGTTTGGAGTGTGCTGGAATGAGATTCAAATGTCTAGGAATATGATGTCTGTGTTTTGAGTGCGCTGGAATTAAATTTAAATGCCTGGGAATATGATTGTTGTGTTTGGTTGGAACTTGGAAGGAATATGATTTGTATAATATGATTTGATTTTTTTTATTTAATTATTATCTAAAATTTAATAATAAAAAAGTTGAAAATTTAATTAATGATATTAAATTTTATTAAATTAAAAGATTATCAACTATATTTTAATTTAATTTTATTTTAAGTATTACTTTATTAAATAATATAAAATAAAATTGCCGAAACATATAAGCACTAATTTCTTACAATCATGTTTTATTATATAAAATATTTGATATTAGTTGATAATAAAAAATAAATAGTTATTGCCGGGTGTTTTAAAACACGTCAGATTTTATTGTTTTATTTCCTTTTTATCCTTCTCCCTTTTCCTTTGAAAATAAAATAATAAATTAGACTTTCGTTATTGTGTATACAATTTCCCAATAGATGAATGCTCAATTGAATTTCATAGAAACAATATCCATTCATCTGAGGAAAATTGAATTTCATAAATACATGGGCATCTAAATGCAATGAGTTTGACATAGTATAATATTTTTTTCTATTATTTGGTTGGCAAGAAATGCACAACACACTGAAATTAAATAGATTCTTTCTATATAAACAATTGAATTTAAAAAAAATGTTTATATACTCTTAACTTTCTCATTTTTCTTTACGAGGTTTTTTAGTCGAAGTGAAATCTTCATCTATCACTATTCACCTCATAATGAAGGCATGTTAATGTTACTATTTGATCTAAATTCAAGTTTTTGTTATTCACACTTTATTGAAATGTGATTTGATTTATATAATATGATTTGATTTTTTAAATTTAATTATTATCTAAAATTTAATATGAAAAATTGAAAAATTAATTAATGTTAGGGTCAATTTCAGTAATGGAAAAATTAATGTTGTTTATTAGTGTGATTAATTCTTAGTGATTAATTCTTAATGTTATAAAATTTAATTAAATTATGATTATCAACTATGTTTTATTTATAAGTTTGTATTTTTTTTTAAATTTCCTTTTAAGTATTATTTATTTTAAGAATACATTTTTACTTAATTAAATTTTAAATATGTGTATATACTAATTTTATGAAGAAAAAAATTAACTCATACTAAATTCATAATATTTGATAATAAATAATAAGTTATTAATTAATTCAAATACATGAACAGATTTAACATATTATTTTATTTAATATTAGAAAACAATAATATAAAATCAATTTATATGATGTATAATTACAGATTGACACACTCAGATAAATTAATTACTATGTTATTTTTATTTGAGAAATTATAAAAAAAAGAACAAACCATAGAGAGAGAGAGAAAAAACCGGTGAAGTCAAGTCAAATGGAGATTTCTAAATATAAAAATAATAATAATAAAGTTGATAAAAATACACAAACATTCAAAATTATTGGGATTTGATCATTTGGATGCCAGCCAATAAAATAACCTTTCATTTCCATTGGCATATAATTCTCATGCCCAATAGTAATTCTTTGTTATCCAAACACTGGAATGGATTATAAAACCAATTCTCATCACTCAAATTCGGCACTCCAAACACCCCTGAAGGTTTAAAAACTGAAATGAAACATTTAGAACTCAAAATAAAACAAAAATATTTCATATAAAACGATATTTACGTAATGAAATTAAAATATATCTTGAGACTAAAACTATATTCTTAAGCCATATTATGTAGGAGAAAACCCACTCAACAATAGATCTTATAAGTTATATCTTAATAATGAAGCAAATGGATAGAATAGAAAGAAGTAAGAAATCATGCCAACATGAGCTTAGAATGAAAAGTTTGGAGTTTCCGCTTTCCTAATTTGATTTAATATATAAAATCTAAAATAAAAAACAAATTATTTATTATCCAAAAAGGAAAAAGAAAAGAGAAAAAGAAAAGAACAAATCAAGCGGCTAACAAACATGATTTGGTGTTAGTTTGACCAACCAAACTGAATAAATAGTCCTTCGCATTCCTATATAAGTCATACAGCTTTCCCATTCCATCTTTCTTTGTTTTTCTCCTCATCTAAATTACACAGACTGTGAGAAAATCAGACAGAATCGCTCATGTTTCTTACTCGTGGAGTAATGGCCTCCCATTTAGGGCTTCCAATTTCCATTTTCTTGTTACAGGTAAGCTTATTTTCCTTCTATTTATTCTCTGATTATGTTTTTTTCGCTTTTGAACTAGACTGAGAACTGGATGGGTCCCTTGTCGTGGATTTCATTAAAAGACTCAAGCTTTTCAATTTATCCCCGCTGGGTTTTAATGGGTTTTCATCAGATTATAGTTTAGTGAATTTTTATTTTGCCTTTTTTTTGGGTTATTTGGGCTCAATTATGTATGATTTGATTTGGAAGTTCCAAATTTTTTGTGGTAGTGTAATTAATTGATAATAATTGGGGGAGACTTTAATTTGCTGATATTCTGTTTTTATTTAAGTTGTTAAAATGGGTATAATTCTTTGATGGTGTAGATGATCTTCTTTGTATCAATGCTGAGAGGAGGGGAGACTAATCCCTTGCTTCCTGGTTTCACCTTTGGGTAAGACCTCTCTAATTAGCAATGACCGTGTCAATGACGAACTCTCGTAATATGTGGATATCTGTTCTTTTTGCTGTTTTTTATGTTGATGAAATGGGTTTAGTTGATTTCTTTGATTAAGATTAATTTCCCGATGACATAAGCGGAACTTTGTTTTAGCAGTTGTAACCTCTGGTTAATCTGTGATCTGCTACTGAATGTGGCAATGGTTCCTCACATCACAATAGTGGCCAACGTGATCGTGTGTTGAGCTTATTATTATTATTTTGTAATATCTCTTTCTTCTGTTAGGACTATTCTTCGGGGGATAGTAATCGCTAGTTGGAGAGTTTGTACGAGTGAAATTCGTTATATATAGGGTGAGTTATGGAGATAGACATATTTTTGGTGAGAACGAAGTTTCTCAAATGTTATACTCTTCTATTTCTTCTCCTTTTGTATCAATACAAATAACATATTTCCACCGTTTTTTCGTTTCATGTTCTAATTCCTATGAATTGGTGTCCAGGCGACAATCACATTCCACCGTTGGAGACGGGGGGAAAAGCCATAAATATTTTTTAGAGGGGGCAAAAACTATATAAAGCTATTTTTAATAAATGAAGGGGGACACTAGATAAAATGTACTCAAAATTCAAAATTGTACCTGATTTTTTTTTTCAATTTTACATAAAATTATTTCATTTTTTAAGAAATGAGGGGACCCCCTCCTCCCCACGTAGATCCGTTCCTGCTTGGAGATGGAATTGAAATGCAGGAAAATGTTGTTGAAAATGGGTATTATAGTGGATAAGTTGTTTAGTGACTTAACATCGATGAGTTTTTCGTAGAAAAAAATGAAGAAGTCGAAGAACAACGACGTGTCAAAATCTTGAGAGGCCGAGTCAAAGTTTATAGGAACAGGAAAGGAGGTGAAACAACTAAAAGAAATTCGAATATGCCAAATTACCAGGGTAGAAGGTATAAGATATTGAGAAGGATATGATGAAATCAACATTGCAAGAATTAAGTGATTGATTTATCAATTCATCAATTTCTTTTAAGGAAGTTGGAAATTAAGAGAAATGGGCTGAAGTTGTAACTTGCAGTGTTTTATAACGTGATAAGCGTACCAAGGTGATTAAGTCCCCTAAGGCTTAAGCGCGAAGTGAAAAAAACGAGTTCTTCTTTTCGATGAAGTAATTTAAAAATAAAGAATAGGTACTTTATTTATGAAAATTATAGTATAATCAAGAATCATATTATGAAAAATTAAAGAAACGAGGGCTTTCTCTTAGATATTGTTTAAAACAAAGCATATCTTTATATTTTTCCCCTTAAAAAAACTAAAAAAACTGGAAGAACAAAATAAAATTGAGAAAATACCTAAAGAGGGCTGTGGCGCACACCTCACATCAGCAGAAAAGCGTGCGCTTTTTCAGAAGAAGCATGTACCTCATTTTGAGGCGAGGTTTGCTTAAAGCGCATGCCTCAGAGCAATTTTTTAACACTGGTAACTCGTGGGTCACGGATTGAAGAATACACATTGGATTGGGTTGGGTCAGGTTAAAAATGATCAAACTTGTACAAAACATACCGGAAGCTTGTTAATTGTGGCTGGTTGTTGGCTACAGTTGACGTATTAGGAAAACACTCCTGGAAGCTTGTTTAAGGGCCAACAAAAGAAATCTGAGAACAAACTTGATTACTTGAGTGTATATACAGTGATTTCAGATTTGTATTCAAATCAAAATTGGTTGAATGCAACTTGAACAAGTCAATCTTAAAATTCTTAGATAAAAAACTATGGAATTCAGGTTGGATTTAGTTGAAAATCGGTAAGGAAAATTGGGTTGAATGAGTCTATGTTGAACACACCGGGTGAAATAATAGGTCTTTGTAACACTGGATAGAGTTACTTACTAGTACTACCATGGAATAACTTCTTTTACTGCTATGTTAATTGTCTGCTGATCAGGGAGAGACATTCAGCAGAGTACTGTGCTATGTATGATATATGTGGTGCACGAAGTGATGGGAAGGTTTTGAACTGCCCTTATGGTTCTCCATCTGTCAAGGTATTTATTTTTCAGCTAATTCTTCTAGGATGCATGTGTATAAATGTTCTTCAAAATCCTTGTATATTATTCCATGCAGCCTGATAACCTGTTCTCTGGAAAAATTCAAAGCCTGTGTCCTACAATAAGTGGAAATGTGTGTTGTACTGAGGCTCAATTTGAGACATTGCGGTCGCAGTCTCAACAGGTAAGACTCATGATCCATCTTCAAATGTTTTGGTGATACATTTCTAACTATAATGACTGACTATTTATGGAAACAACTCTTAAAAAACAGTGTATACAGATCTGAAAAAGAAAGGGGAGTGTGGAAATTGTTCTTTTAATGTAGTATATGTAACCTTCTGTGTATGATCCTCTCCTGTTCCTCAATAGTGTATTGGCACTGTGGCATGAGGCATATATATGATTCTCAAACTTTTGTTAATGAAGTGTCTGTCTATTGAAACATATCATATCTTTTCATGTTGTACAAGGTCATGTGCAGTGACCAATGTAAATGTTTACTTTATAAATATTACCACAACAAACCTTCATAAGATCTTCCTTAGTTTGAGATTTTGTTGCCTTTTAGAGATGCTTTGAGTGTGAGCGTTCTTCTTTTATGCATCGATAACCCAGATTTATCCTGCCCATTTTACCTAATTCTCTTCATGATTATTGATTGATTTTTTAAGTCCACAAAATTCAATTTCAAGGTTAAGAAAGTAGATATTACTTGGCTTTTTGATTGTACCTGTTGATTACTGCTTCTTCAAGATGCTTTGATTTTAAATTCTCTTTATATAAGCTGATCATATAGTTTAATAAGTTGAAGAATTGTTTTCTTTTGCATCTCTTGTTTCTCGCATGTTGATGTGTTTCAGGATTGAGAATGGGTTTGCTAAGTGCACGTCTTACAATATGTCCCACAAATCTAATGGCTTTTACGTTTTATCTGCTGCAGGCTATACCACTTTTTGTAGGCTGTCCAGCATGCTTGAGGAATTTCCTAAATCTTTTTTGTGAGCTTTCCTGCTCTCCAAGACAGAGTTTATATATTAATGTGACTTCAGTCTCTGAGGTACCACATACCAATTAGCTTTTACCATTCTTCTTTAAGGTCATTTACATCTTGTGGAACAATATTTCTGAAAAAGAAGCATCCACATTTTTTTTTTTGATAAGAAACAAGCAATTTCATTGATGGGTGGCTAGTAACTTATTAGCTAGATGAGTGGCTAATAAGTTAGCTTTAAGGTTTATTCTTTGTACTGTTCCAATATGAGAACTCAAAAGTCTATCATAGACCATAAATTTTCTCCTTTGGAGTTTGGATTATATGTCCCGATAAGATATTACTAGCTGTTTTCCCTGTTATTGTGATATAATTAGCATATCAGAACGAACTCCCTTTATATATGTTGATAATGCATAGGTTGATGGAAAGATGACCGTGGATGGCATTGACTACTATGTAACTCAAAACTTTGGAGAAGGGCTTTATGATTCGTGCAAGGATGTTAAATTTGGTACCATGAATACACGTGCCATAGATTTTGTTGGTGGTGGTGCTAAAAATTTTGAAGGTAAGGTTTCATGTGGTGAGGTTATCACTATGAAGTGCGTGCTTTTTTTATATTCACGTGACTGTCATATGTCATCTTTATTTTTGAAGATTTTACCGTCAAGTATTCAGGACAAACTTTAAAATTAGTTCTCAATACTATTCCAATATTACTAGTGCTTAGTAATATATAATTAATTTAATTTTCAAGTATTTTTTTTTTAAATTATTAAATATTTTTTGATATAAAGATGAACTTTCAATGATCAATGTAAAAAAGATAAATACAAGTAAATATAAGAGAAGATGGGGAATCCTCAAGTAACAAAAGAAAAAAAACTAAATGAAAGAATTCTATTTATAGAACATGGAATGAAGAGGAAAATTTCTATTAGAAAAAAAAAGAACAGGACAATTAATATCAGTGTTTTACGACATTTGCCCAACTAAAAATGCGATAAAAAATAGTATCCCATGTAAGCTTCCATGAATTAGCTTTTCCATCGAAGATCCAAGAATTGCGTTCTAACCAAATACTCCCAAGCAAGGTAGATACATACAAACACATTTCCAGAAAGTCTTTATCTTCTTAGAAGCCCTTGAACCAAAAACATCACAAATTAATAAATCAAGAACTTCCTTTGGAGGAACCCAACTCAAATTAAATTGGTAAAGAAGTTTAAACCAAAGTTTAGCTGTGACATCACAATGTAGAAACATATGAGAAACAATTTCATAATTCTGATCACAAATAAAACATGTGGAGACAAAAAAGAAGTGGGCATACAAGATTGCAATACTATTAAAGTATTAAACTAATGTATCAAATTATCTACCATAAGTTGATATGTTAAGTTAGTTTTTTTTCATAGATATGTTAAATTAGTTTAATATGCCAACGTTTTGTATGAAAATATCTTAACTCAATTCTTTTCAACTCAATGTAATTTCGGAATAATCCTCAACACACTCAAAAGATTCTCATGAACAAATTTTGTAGGAAACACAATAATCTAAAAATGTCGGACATATGGATTTCCTACAAGTTAATGGCCCATCTGGATTCCCTGCAAGTTAATGGCCTTTTAGAAAGGGTACAATATTATTATTAACAAATAGAATACAAGCTTAATGATAGTGAAAGTGAATGGCTTGGAATGGTTGTAGATATGCTAGCTTTAAAATCCATTCTGTCATTATCTTCAAAACTAAAAAGTTATTTGTAGAAAGGGTGACACTTGTGCTTGGTGTGGTTAGTTTATTAATTTTTGAGAGGATGCGTGGCAAAGAACGTCCCTCTAAAACCTATCTTCTAGGAGAATCCAGGTGTCACACCCGACTTGTGAATTGTACCCGTCGTGACACTCTCCACTGGGATATCTTGGGATTTTTTTTTTGATAGTAAACAAGCTGTCAATGTATAAATTTCATTGATACAAAGAATGTACAAATTTGGTTCTTAAATAACCCGTATTATAAACATAGTTTAGGAAAAAATACAAGTAAATAAGGAAAACAATTACACCCTGTAATTTAGGGGCTAATTACAAGGTAACCAAAAAAGTACTTTCCTAAATGCCTAATTACAAGGTAACCAAAAAAGTACTTTCCTAAATGAAATCTTTCTATAAAAAAAAACTTTTCTAAATGAAATAAATAGAGACAAATAAGAATATTTTGACCCTCCCCCTCAAGCTGGTGAGTGAATATTTTCCATTCTCAGCTTGCCAACAAAATTTTGAAAACACTTGCCATTCAATTCTTTAGTGAAGATGTCTGCAAACTGGTTATTGGTTGATACAAATGGAGTACATCTAAGACCAGTGTCCAACTTCTCCTTAATAAAATGTTTATCAACTTCAATATGCTTGGTTCTATCATGTGAACCTGGTTATGAGCAATGTTAATTGCTGATTTGTTGTCACAATACAGCTTCATAGTTCCCTCCCATGAATTTGTAGGTCTTCTAAAATAATCTTGATCCAAAGCAATTCACAGATGTCCAAGGTCATAGCCCTAAACTCTGCTTCTGAGGTGGATCTTGCAACTACATTTTGTTTCTTACTCCTCCATGTTACCAAGTTTCCTCCAAAGAAGCTACAATAACCGGAAGTAGATTTTATGTCATCTATGGAACCTGCATAGTTTGCATCTGTGTAAGCTTCAAGATTAAGTTCATGTCGTTTCTTAAACGATAAACCTCTTCCAATTGAACCCTTCAAATAGTGAAGAATTCTATGAACAACTTGAAGATGAACCTCTTTAGGATTATGCATAAATTGGCTCACAAATCCTACAACATAAGCAATATCCGGCCTTATATGAGAAAGATATATCAACTTTCCAACAAGGCTTTGGTAAGCTTCTTTATTTACTAGAGGGTTTTCCTCAGCCATACATAGTTTATGATTTTGGTCCATAGGTGTTTCCATTGGTTTGCTACCAATCTTCCCAGTCTCAGTGAGTAAGTCAATCACATATTTTTGTTGTGATAAGAAAACACCTCGTTGAGAATAAGCAACTTCAATTCCAAGAAAATATTTCAATCTGCCAAGTTCTTTAACTTCAAATTCCTGAAGTAAACACTTCCTCAGTTGGTCATGTTCTTTAACATCATCTCGTGTAACAATTATATCATCAACATACACAATCAATGCTGTACTCCCTTTGAACCAGAATGTTTTATGAATAGTGTATGATCTCCTTGACTTTGTTTATATCCCATTCTAATCATAACTTTGGAAAATCTACCGAACCAAACTCTAGGAGATTGTTTCAAACCATATAAAGCTTTTCTCAATTCTTGAGACCTTTCTTTCTACAAAAATCTTAAAGATGGTGAAATTTTAGATTTTGCTAATCTCCTCAGGTTTATTTCCTTTTTTAGTCTTTCAAACAACCTTATCGTATTTCTTTGATAATTGAGCCCACTGGTTCTTTTAGTTGCATCTTTTCTTTCAAAGCCAAATTTTTTTCTTCTTCTGGTTTTTCCCCTTATAATCTCATTTGGTTTAATGGACTTAAAGCTAAAATCCAGTTTTTCCCGGGGACCTTTTCTTGGGATAAGCTATTGACAGTGTTTTACAAACTTGCATGCCTTATTGTTCTTTGTTTCCTCATATTGCTTTTTTTTTGTTTTCAGAATTGTGATTCTGCCTCCCAAATTTTCCTTGATTGTGAGATTACAGCTAAACTTTGGTTCAAGCTTTTGTGGCAGTTCGATTTGAGTTGGGATCCTTCAAAGGAGGCTTTAGATTTTCTTTTTTGGGTTTTTTTCATCAGTCTTACTTCCAAGGAAAAAGATTCTTTGGATTTGTGCCATTTGAGCTCTTTTGTGGATAGTTTGGATTGAGTGTAATACTTGGCTTTTTGAGATAAATTTAGTTCTATGGATAATATTTGGGATTTAATTGTTCACTGTTTCTCTTGGGCTAAATCTACAAAAACCCATTGATTTTATTTTTCCCTTTTTATTCCATGTGCTTCGAATGGAACTACATTTTGAAATTATTTGTAACTTTGAGGACTCTTCGTCCTCTTTTTATTTTTTCCTTTAATCAATAAAAGTTTATCTTTCTATTAAAAAAATCATTTTTTCGTCCTCTCTTTTTGATAATGAAGTCTTCAACTCTTATTAATCATTTTATTCAATTGTTTTGTTAGAATGGTTTGCATTTATTGGTAAGAAAGCAGCCCCTGGTTTTCCTGGATCACCATATACCATAAATTTTAAGTTGAATGCTCCCAAGTCATCTCAAATGGAGCTTATGAATGCATCTGCTTATTCATGTGGCGACACTTCTTTGGGCTGCTCCTGTGGTGATTGTCCTTTGTCTCCTGTTTGCTCAAGCTCTGAACCTCCTTCCCCACACAAAAGGGATGCTTGCACTATTAAAATTTGGTCTCTCGAGGTAGAAATCTACCTTATTGCGACTTAATGTTACATTTTTAATTCATTGAACAACAGTTAAACGCTGGAGTATTAAAAACTTTTACAACTTTAAAACTTAAGAATATGGATACCGAGACTACCTTGTGAATAATATCTGCATTCTTATTTCTCTTAGTGTCATTTCTAATATATTGATGTATATTGAATGCATTGTTGTTGTTGATTCTTGCAGAGCAGTTGCATTGACTTTTCAATTTCAATTCTTTATATTATATTTATTTCTGCATTCCTTGGATGGGCCTTGTTTTATCGTACAAGAGAAAGGATGCGGTTTTCAGCTGGGGAAGAGCCATTATTGAACATTCCAGATGATGAAGACATCAATTCTGTTAATTTTGAAAAGAATGAGAACTTTGGAACAAAGCAGGTTTCAATGTTATATTTGAGTTATTTTTGTAATTTCTTGGGCATTATATTTTGTGTGTGGTTTTCCCGATACTTTTATGCTGTTTAACGTTCTTCCCATAAACATTTTGTTTGCCATATTTTTTCTTATGAGAAACGATTTCATTGTTAATATGAAATATACAAAAGGAGCAGCCCAGGGGTTACTTAAAACCCCGCCAATTAGGGCAATAGAAGTGGGGAGTAATTATAAAAATCCTTATCTTGGGAACTCTAAAGAGAGGCATGCCTCACAATCGAATCCTCACCACCTGAGTATCGTTGGTCTTCTCCTCAAACAATATGTTATTTCTTTCCAACCAACAAAGCCACCAAATAGCTCTCACATCGTTGTTCCATGGACCAAAAAAACATTCAATAACCCGTTCCAACATGGGTTGGCCTAGTTGTCAAGTGGTTCTTTCCAACCTTGAGGTCATGGTTTCAAACCATGTTGCCCACCTACCTAGGATATTATCCTACGATTGAACTAACGCCAAGTGTTGTAGGGTCATGAGGTTGTCCTATGAGATTAGTCGTGGTGCGCGTAAGCTAGCCTGGACACTCACGGTATTAAAAAAAAAAAAAGAGATGCCAGACAAGAAATGAAACTTTTCATTGATGAATAAAACACCAAAATGCCAAAAAAAAAAAAACAGTGACAAAAAGACATTTAGTTCGCGGAGATAGTTGATAGAGAATAATTACAAAAATCTTTAAAAAATTAACACTCCCAAGTGGAGGCATTGAAAACACAAAGATCCCAAATTTCATCCCAAGATTTTGTGATTGTCCATAAATATTCTTTTATTGCGCTCGAGCCACACATCACTTATCCAGTTATCCTTGATTATACACGGAATCTTCCAATCATCCCAGCCCCCCCCACCCCACCCCACCCCACCCCACCCCATCCCCACACAAAAAAAACCAAAAAAGAAAAAAAAAACAAGTGCAAAAAACCTCCTCATAGTTTGGTGTTTTGATATCAGATGACAATTTTTTTTTGATATCCTTGACAATATTAGTATCCAATTTATAATTTTTTTGATTTTTCTGCAATTGAACCTCTTAATTATTATTATTTTTTCTTTTGACAAAAAGGCATGTGCTCCTTATGTGGGACGTTTGCAGATTCTTATTTCTACATATGAAGTTCTAAGTGTTATTTATGGTCAACTTTTAGATTCTGTACTAGTTAAGATAGCTTATAAATTAGCTGAACTAATTGAGTGGATAGGAATTGTGACGTTCCAATTTATTTTTGACCTTTGGGATAATATTCAGGCTCTTTTCCTAAGGAGAATGGGAATGAAGGAGAATCATAATAAAAACTTATATGAATAAAATGTTGCGACATGATAATGGCATTTCTAATATTGTATTGGTTATAATTCTGGAACCAGTACTAAAATGAGGTGTACTACTGTTCGGGTGTCAAATGTCGTCGACTTCATCGACATGTCACTCCACATGTCGAGAAATTTACAATATGATAGATTGAAGGGGAGTTAAAGAATATCTTCCCTCGAGTCGACGTAATATCATCAAACACTTCAAAGATGTCAATGATTTTTGCAAAAATTAAATTAAAAAAATTATTTATTACCTGAACCTTCAGCCCAAATTTTTTGGCTCACTTTAGAAACCTAAAGGGAAGGAACATTAGAGCCATCATGGTTGAAAAAGTAAGGAGATATTGGCTGGAGCCTGGAACCTCACCTCAACCTTGAATATTTTCGATGTGGGATTGTGTGGGACTGAGACTACAACTTGCACCTACTTCCTTAATTCTCTCTCTCGATGTGAGACAACAAGATACACATAAAATTTTCTCTATCTCTTGCTTTTTCAAATCTCACGTCCTCCAACCCCCTCTTTTAATTACATTCTTGGTTTCTCTCTCCCTTTCTTCCATAACCCTCTCTCTTCTCTCTTTTTTTCTTCCTTAATTCTCTTTCTATTTTCTATTTCTTATATAATTTTATCAACTTTTTAATTTACTCATAAAAACAAATAGTATTTTTCACACTATATTTAATTAACTTATAACAAAATAAAATCATTCAATTGTTTTTTTGTGGTTAGTTATGATTATGAATGATGGTATCAACTCTAATGGTAATCTTCAGTCTAGGATGCCCTGGATTGCCCTTCAACCCAATTGGTGCTCTCTTTGCCAAAGGAATGGGGAGACTATAGGCTATCTTCTTTTCGAGCGTAGCTTTTCTCAATCCATTTGGCATTCCCTTTTTTTGACCAACTTCAATATGAAGTGGGTGAACCATAAGGATCCTAAGTTTATCATCATAGCTCTTTTGGGTGGTACGTTGCTCACCACAAGAAGGCGAACCTTGTGGGATAACGCGGTGAGATCTATCATGTGGAATATTTGGTTGGAGGCCATGGAAGAACTTTTGCGGACAAATGTAGGTCTTGGGAGGAAGTTTGGAATTAAGTGTGTTTAATGCCTCCAATTGGAGTGCAAATTGTAAATTTGTTTTAACTACACACCTTCTACTATAGCTTTAGATAGGAAGGCATTTTTGTAATCTTTCTTGCTTTTTTGGGCTTTTTCATCCATCAATAAAATTACAAATTTATTATAAAAAAAAAAATCATTTAAATGTTTTTTTTAATATCTGTGAGTGTCAGGGCCAATTTACGCACCTTTACTAATCTCACGGGACAACCACAAGATCTTACAACATTTGGCGTTGGGAAACTTGTAGGATAATATCCTAAGTAAATTGATAATTGAAGAATAAATTTAAAAATCATTTGAATGTTTTTAAAGTTATTCTTCATTCTTTATTCATTATTTATATAATTTGTAATTATATAAATTACTTATATATTTGGATACAAATATAAAAAATGATGAATTATGACTAATTTAAACAATGATCAAGTTTCATTGATTAATTATGAATTATTTAGGCAATTGTTTTAATTTCATTGATTAATTCTAATAATCAACTTAAGTTTTCATCATTTTTGTGATTGTATTGAAATATCACCGACATCGATATTTCTGTCGACATATCTGTAAATCTGAAGCTTGACATTTTTGTCAACATCGACTTCTAACACCTTGATTACCATTGATTTTGTTTACTAAACATCAGGAATGACAATCAATTTAAACTAAATGTGATAAAGTAGAGACAAACAAAAAGTATTAAAACTAAAAATAGAAGGCAGGGCCATAAATTTGGGAATCGAATAACATTCCTTACTCTTTTGGGGAGTGTCATCCTCTTCAAAATTAGAAATCATTTCTAATTGTGGCATTTCAAATTTTGGCATCCGTAGTTCGTGATTCATTCCTGACTTTTAAAATACACTAATATTGGGAGACATGAAGAAAGATACCCACTCTCTCATTCCCATTCCCATTTCCGTCGAGTAAACAGGCCATAGTTGAATACTCGATTTCCTTAGCAATGTCCACCAATGTCTGAATGTATAATTGCAGTATTGTATTACTCTAAACCAGTTGTGAATGACTTCCTTCAAGTGGTTTCTTTATAGGATGTCCATTCATAAGTTGTGGTCTTGGGGTTTTTTTCACCCATGTGAAGATTTGTTGTGAACATTCGATTTTGAATTTGGATCTCTATAATTTTTTTCTCATATTTTCAGGACCACGGGGTGTATCATACATTGAGGAATGGTATTCAACTCTCCTCTATTCAAGGATACATGTCTAACTTTTACAGGTGTCCATCTTGTTCTTTGCTTTGTAGTGAGTCATAAACTGTTACATTCTTCCATATCTGATCTTGTTTTTCTAGGAACTATGGAGCTTGGGTTGCTCGACATCCTATTCTAGTCCTGTTGTCCTCTTTATCCGTAGTTCTTATCCTGTGTGTGGGACTTGTTCGTTTTAAGGTGGAATCTCGACCGGAGAAGGTATTATATTTCCTTTTAACACTATTAGCATGTAAAGTTATCTGCTATGAAATAGTATTAAATTAGTTTTTATTTTTTGAAATTATATGCATGGAGAACTATATTTTTCACATTGATGTTAATTCACCCCTAAACCAAGAGTTTAAACTGTTAGGCTAAGATAACTTTAACCTCTTGTAGGTATTTTCAGAATATTGAAGTTGCAAGTACCTATCTCATATTCTACATATTTGTTTTTTTTTTGTACAACTATATTCGAGTAAAATAGATTTTTTTGTCCTTGGACTTTTACATAATTGTTCTGATCTCTAAACTTCAAAAAATGATGAGGTCATGAGAATGCTTTGGGGGTTTAAGAATCTTGCTTTTTAAAAAACATAGCTAAATTAACCAAGAGGTTGTGGCATTTTCCTTTTGAGGCTATTGTACTCTCTGAGCCCAAGGAGAAGATTTTTTTTTTATTATTCGGAAAATAATGTAAAAGGTATATAATTTGGCTTTTCTTTTGTAACCATGGGCTTTGGGATTCTTTTATTTAGTTTTCTTTGTCTTCTTGTATGTGAGGAGCTCTCATTCTCTCCTTGGTATTTTACTTTTTTAAAAATTGTTGTGATTTCATCTAAAAATATTTTCTGAATATTTGACTGATTTAAGGTTGCAGTTGTGGGTAGGTCATGGGAGTAAGGCAGCAGCAGAGAAGCAGTTTTTTGACAGGCATCTTGCACCCTTTTACAGAATTGAACAGGTGTCGTAGTTATGTTTATTGTTTAGTTTTCTAGCTCTTAAACATTACATCTCTTGATGTTGGCTGATATATCAGCTTCATATGTAAAAAGAAAATAAAATAAAAAAATGACTTTATTTTTATGTATGTTGTAAAGAGGTATTGAATATATAACTATATTGATTCTTTCTGATCCAACAAAAATCCTTTATGATTGAACTTGATTCGAGCCGAGTGTCACATATGATGAAGAACTAGAATTAAACATTCTGTCAATTGAGGAACGTTAAATCCCCATTAGACGCAAACGTTTAAGTTCTTAGGATGAAAAAATTTAACCTTTTAAGGTATTCCCAACATTCCCTCTCAAATGAGAGCTTGAGTATTAACAAACGCCTAACATGTGAATAAATAATATGAGATAGGAGCAAATAGAAAAACATAGGTTTGCACTCCTAACCTCCTGGTTTGATACCCTTGCAAATCAAACTAGATGATACCATTGCAAATCAAACTAGACCCAAAAGCTTACGCTATTAGGATAAGACAAATTTAATCATTTAAGGTATTCCCAACAAGAGTAAGATGTTCTTTGCTAAGTGTTACTGTTACATCACCCCGCTAGGTCCAAAAGCTCACGCTTATTCATAGATTCTTAGTCTCTAAGGACTAGCTCTCCATTTTTCAGGATTCCATATGCTCTTGTAAAGCTAGAACTACTTCGGACCACTTCCCCATTTTGCTCGAGACTGGGACGTTTAAATAGGGTCCCTTGTTCAAATTTGGAAACCTTCTTTTCACTCAAGCATAATGCCTCTCATGATGGCTGGCCGGTCGGGCTTCGTCTTTAATAAAAAATTCAAGATTGTTAAAAAAATAATATCTAGCAGTTGGATAGGGAGGTTTCAAGATGCCAGAGTGGAGAGATTGCCTAGAATTATGTCTGATCACTATCCTATTCTCTTGTAGACTGGAAATTTCCATTGGGGTCCTTCTCCTTTCAGGTTCGAAAATATGTGGCTAGATCATAGTTTGTTTAAAGCTAATGTGGCTAGATGGTGGGCAAATTTTGACAACAATCATTGGCCAGGGCATTCGTTGATGATTAAACTGAAGCTTTTAAAGGCTAAGCTTAAGGAGTGGAATAAGGAGACTTTTGGGAACATTTTCTCTAAAAAACTTGCCTTGTTGAAAGCTACCCAAGTTCTCGACGATTTAGATGAAGGTGGAACCCTTGCTCATTCTCAGAGATTGGATAGGTTCAAATTAAAAGGTGAGCTCATGGACTTAATCCTGAAGGAGAATGTGTATTGGAGACAGAGGAACAGGGCTCAATGGCTGCGAGATGGAGATGAAAACACTAAACTCTTTCACAATATTTTGAAAGGAAGGAGGAAAAAGAGTTTTATTAATCAAATTCTTGACAGGACCAATAAGTTGCTGCTGAATGAAATGGAGGTGGAAAATGAGTTTCTGGCCAGCTTCTCAGAATTGTTTACCAAGAGGGTTGTTTGCACGTTTAGTTAGGATAGCATTGATTGGAGTCCTATTTCTATTCAAGCTAATGTCAGGCTTACAGCTCCTTTCACTGAAGAAGAGGTTTTTAGGGCTATCTCTGGTTTAGGTGGGAATAAAGCGCCTGGTCCAGATGGTTTTGCTGCTGAGTTCTTTAAAAATACTTGGAACATCATTAAGAAAGACATTATGATGGTGTTCCAAGAGTTTTTTGAGAAAGGGATCGTCAATGCTAGCGTCAATGAAACTTTTATAACCCTTATCCCTAAGAAGATTGATACCATGACAGTCAGAGACTATCGTCCAATCAGCCTTACTACCAGCCTCTACAAAATCATAGCCAAAGTACTTGCTGATCGGCTAAAATTGGTGCTTCTTGATACTATTACCCCCTTCCAAAATGCTTTCATCGGAGGTAGACAGATTGTAGATTCCATCCTCATTGCCAATGAGCTAGTTGAAGATTGTAAAAGGAAGAAAGAAAAGGGTGTCATTCTTAAGCTTGACATTGAAAAAGCTTATGATAGTGTAGATTGGGAGTTCTTGTTGGAAATTCTCAAGAGAAAAGGGTTCAACCGTAAGTGGTGTCTATGGATTAGGGGTTGTCTTAAAAGCACCAATTTTTCTATCCTTTTAAATGGCAAGGAAAAAGGGAAGATTAAGGCTTCTCGAGGCATTAGACAAGGAGATCCCTTATCTCCCTTTCTTTTCCTTCTTGTAGCTGACTGTTTCAGCAGGTTGCTTTTAAAACAGCAAATGGATAGGCAGATCAGAGGTTTCTTTGCTGGCTCTGTTGAGGTTTCTCATCTACAGTTTGCTGATGATACTCTTCTATTTTCTCACTTTAATCCGCATTTACTGGCTAATCTGTATACAGTGATCTTGGAGTTCGAAAGAGGTTCGGGTTTATGTATTAATAGACTTAAGTCTTGTGCTGTGGGCATTAATCTGAATGAGGAAGAGCTACTTGAAGTGAGTCTATTGTTCAACTATGCCTTGGGTTCCTTGCCCTTGCTTTACCTAGGCTTACCCCTTGGTGGCAATCCCTCCTCTAAGAGCTTTTGGGATCCGGTGGTGGAAAAAATTTATAAGAGGATTAAAAAATGGAAGAGTTTCCTCATTTCAAGAGGTGGCAGATTGACTCTAGTCCAAGCTATCCTCTCTAGCCTTCCTACTTATTATCTCTCTGTTTTTAAAGCCCCTGTGATGGTTACCAATTGCATTAACAAATTGTTGAGAGATTTCTTTTGGGAAGGGGCTGATAAAGATGGAAGTTCCCACCTTGTTAAATGGGATAAAATCCATCCCCCTTTTTTGAAAGGAGGCCTTGCCTTTGGTGGCGTGAATAAGCGTAATGATGCTCTCCTTCTTAAATGGCTGTGGAGGTTCCCTTTAGAAGTTGATAGCCTTTGGCACAAGACTATTGGTGGTATTCATGGCTTCAAACCTTTGGGTTGGTCCTCCAATATCAAGGCAGGTTGCACTAATAGAAGCCCTTGGAAACAAATCCACAAGCTTCTTAATATCATGGAGACTAATAGCCTCTTCTCGGTTGGTAAGGGTGATAGAGTTCTGTTTTGGCACCACTGTTGGGCGGCAGATTTGCCCTTTGCATACAAATTTTCTAATTTTTTTGCAATAGCTAAGGACAAATCTCTTACGGTTATTCATTTTTGGAAGGAGGACCTTAGCTCTTGGATTATTAATTTTAGGAGAAATCTGACCGATGAGGAGGTGGAAGAGTGGATTGCCCTTATGGAGATTTTGGCTACTGTTAGTTTGAACAACAGGGAGGATCTCAGAATTTGGAAGCCAGATAAGGCCAAAGGGTTTAGTTGCAAATCTGCTTTGAAGTTGTTGTGGAAGAATTTGAGGGATGATCCTAACATGAACTTAGTGTGGAATGGTAATTATCAAAGGAAGATTAAAGTCTTCTTGTGGATTCTTATCAATGATGGTTTAAACTCTCACCAAAAATGGCAAGTGAGTAACCCGTGGATAACCCTTCAGCCTAATAGATGTTCCCTTTGTTTGGAAGCTTCTGAAAGTACAAGCCACTTGTTCTTCCATTGCAAATTTTCTAGTTCAATTTGGGTTAATCTTCTTAGCACTTTCCATTTGAGTTGGGTCTTCCATGGTGACTCTAGAAGCAACTTTTTGGCTCTTCTTGTTGGCTATCCGAATGGGGGTAAGAAGAAAGTGTTGTGGGCCAATGCCGTTCGGTCTATTTGCTGGAATTTATGGCTAGAGAGGAATAGGAGGTTTTTTGTTGATAAGCATAGGATTGTGAACGATATTTGGGATTGTATTGTGCTTAATGCCTCCACTTGGAGTGCTTCTTGTAAATATTTTAATAGTTATACCCCCTCCGTTATTGCCTCTAACTGGCATGCCTTTTTGTAATTGCTAGTGGGCCCTTTTGGGGCTGTTTCACTTATCAATGAAAGAGTTCAGTTTATTATCAAAAAAAAATAATAATAATATCTAGTTGTGGAACAAGCTTACTTTTGGTTACCTGTGGGGTAGGAAAAGCAAAGATAAATGTTCGAGGAAATAATGTTGGGAAAAGTTAGGGGAGCCAATATAAGTTAAAAAAAACCTTTATTCTTACTCATCGCTGCTCACGAATGTCAAATCTCATGGGTGAGGAAAGAAGCAAGTCGATTACCTTTCTCAGGTGAAATAGAAGAATAGCTTGAACACATGCATCTCGTCTCAGGTGCTCATGCATCTCATTTGTAGGGGAATCCGTGCAAGGAGCTTGTTAGCCGATAGGAAAGGCCAAGATCCGAACTTTATATCCGGCCCAATTTCCTACTTAGTAGCTCCTACTGAGGTTGGAAGCATTGATGATCTTCCTTCCTTCTTTTTTGGACATGACTACTATGTGCTTGATTAGTCCTCCTTTTTTTAAATTATAGTTAGTAAGGATCAACCACAATAACAAATTCAAGATCAAAGCTATGTCCAAGCATGATATCAGGACAATCAGATAGTGTATCGTCTATTAAGACCTGTTGAGTTGATCTGACACCAAGTGGACGCAAACCATTAGAGCATATGACAACACAGGGAGGTAATGGGCATTCTGGCCTAGTAATTCATTGCAGAATCAGTTCTGTTTAAGGAAGAATTCCATGTATGATTTACAAGGCCCGATGGTTCACATAGACAATTTTGTTCCTAATCTAGCCGAAACTTTGTACTTTAATGCACCTAGGACCTCTGTCATTCATTACAATAGGATATCTAAGGCCGATGCCTGAGAGGGAAGCTCGAGCACCCACAAAGTGGTGGATGATGCGGAAGTGAGAATGTTGGCTTGAGTAACACAAACATTTGTGAGAATCCAATGCATTAAAAACCTAAAATTCTTCTGCAAGGTTTGCCCATGAAGGATGAGTTAGAGCCTAAAGATCAGAGTGAAAGGCATAGTCTAATATTCCTGTACTATCCCTTGTTGGTCCAGAGGTGTTTCGGGTGATTGGAATCCTTTGAGGTCAAGTAAACTGTAAACATGCTGAAAATTGGCAGAATATGCTGAGTGGCTTGAAAAGTGTGGCTGACCCATAACGAGGACTGCAGAAGGATGAGGTTCATGTTAATGAACATGAGAAGGCCGCAATACATCATCACCATTCTTTAAATCAAGTTGGTTGAGTGGCCAGCCGTAGTTAATAAACTAGACTTTAAGGCTCAAAAATATCTTGGGTATGTGAATTTATTAGATGTTAGAGTTAAGGTTGAAAATGAAACATAAAGCATAAGTGTTTATAAGAGAGTCACAAATGGTGTGCTTAGTGCAAGTTCCAGTCCCCTTTCAATTAGGAAATAGACGGAGCAAGATCATTACCAGGCTCGTTCAGTGCAAGTTCTAGTCCCTTTTCAACTGTGTATTTAACCTTGGATATATCTTGAGTTTTGAATAATCTTTTAATTGAATCCTAGTTGGTTTGCATCACGGCCCAAGTTAAGGAGATAAATTATAAAATCTTCAACAAAGTGTGATATTCTTGTAGGTGCT
The DNA here is from genome assembly GCA_028015215.1 of Gynostemma pentaphyllum. Taxonomy (NCBI): domain Eukaryota; kingdom Viridiplantae; phylum Streptophyta; class Magnoliopsida; order Cucurbitales; family Cucurbitaceae; genus Gynostemma; species Gynostemma pentaphyllum. The sequence continues at coordinate 22,558,295 of CM051355.1, forward strand.
GATGTGGCAAAGTTGGAAACTCTCCTCCAAAAGACTACCTTTTGAAAGCTTCCTACCTGATTATATTTTTTTATGTGCTTAAATATGTTTCTAGTATTTTGTGCACATGGTTATATTTTCCAAACTTTCTCTCTCCCTAAATATAGTTTTAGCTCGAGGGTATCCCATTTTTGATTTTTTATAACCGGTGGAAAACTGTGGTCTTTTCATATGTTTCAGCTGATAATAGCAACCAAGCCTGAAGAAAGGCACGGCACGGCACCCAGTATAGTAACAGAGGATAATATCCTATTACTCTTTGATGTTCAGGATAAGGTATTTTGAGCACTCTATGCTTCTTGTACTATATTTTATTTTATCATTTACTTTTTTCTTCTGAGTTCTCATAAAATTTCTCTTGTGCAACAATTTTGATAGGTCAATAAACTCACTGCAAACTATTCTGGCTCACTTGTATTTCTAAATGATATATGCATGAAGCCACTCGGTGATGATTGTGCGACACAAAGTATTCTACAGGTTTCTTGCTGTCTTAGTTAATTGTACTTTTCTAATTGGATAAAGCTTGTATCACTTTTCTTAAAGATATTGTATAATGAGATAGGATGTCCACTGCAGACTGCAGTTTTCACCTCTTTCTTTTTCCTAACCATCTTCAGTTTGAAAGCTAATGCTTTTAATCAAACAAAGTTTATTAATTTTCATTTTATTTTTAATTTAATTTTATAGTACTTCAAAATGGATCCTGAAAATTTTGATGACTATGGGGGAGTGGAACATGCTGAATATTGCTTCCAGGTAAACTTATCATTTTTATTCCGGCTAAAATTACTGGAGAATTCCCAATTGTTTGCTGAATATTTTTAAATTAGTTTTTTTCAATTCACTTTCTCTTTGCAAATATATTAACTCTAAGCCTTGCATCAACTTGTCTTCAGCATTATGGTTCGACGGAGACATGTTTAAGTGCTTTCAAGGGTCCACTTGATCCCAGCACCTCCTTGGGTGGATTTTCTGGCCAAAATTATTCTGAGGTTGTTTTTTTCTCCCTTCTATTTGTTTTTGTGATTTTTCATCTAAGAATGTCTTGATTCTCTAATTTCAGGCCTCTGCGTTTGTTGTCACATATCCTGTTAATAACGCAATTGATGCAGTTGGCAATGAGAATGGGAAAGCATTAGCATGGGAAAAAGCTTTTATCAAGTTAGCTAAGGTTTGAGTCCTTTTTCTTGTAGTTTCCTTGCAGAAGGTGATTTTTAAGGAGCCATGGAAATTCCCCCTTTGGTTGAATTTTTTTTCCACTTAATGAAGATTGCATAGTTACATTCTATATGATTTAGCACCTACTGGTCTTTTGGATTTCTTACCCTCCTTTCTTCTTTTCTGATTCATTGATAGGAGGAGCTGCTGCCACTAGTGCAGTCCAGAAATCTTACTCTTTCCTTTTCATCTGAGAGCTCAATTGAAGAGGAATTGAAAAGAGAAAGCACTGCAGATGTAGTGACAATTGTTGTAAGTCAATGAAAAGTGATATCTTTTTGTTAGTTAGATGCAAAATAGATTTTAAATAATATGGTTTGTAATTATTAGCTAATTGACTGTTTGTGGATGTACCCTACGTTTATGTAACTCAATCACTCTATTTTCAGACCTTTGACTTCTAACACTTATCAGGTAAGCTACCTTGTAATGTTTGCTTACATATCAGTGGCCTTGGGAGATTCAACCTGTTCGTCTTCTTTTTACCTCTCATCCAAGGTGTGCTTCCAATTTTCGAGTATTATGTACTCTGATTTGTGGTTAAACTTATTTTTGCTACCCACCTTTTATTTGGGGCCTAGCAGTTAGCTAGTTCTAATTTGACTGGGTTATGAATTATTAGTTTTAGGCTGCTGCTTCTTGTCAAGTTTAGACTTCATTTACACTTGGCATACGTTTGTGGAAAAACCAACATGTGCTTGTTAATTAGTAAACTTTTAGTTCTATGACTGGATTAGTCTATTAATTTTGAAATCATCGTTAATAGGTTAAAAATTTTTTAGTACTTATTTTTTATTATTATAAGTTCATCTAATTGGCATTAAAAAAAAAAAAGAATTGTAGTTACAAAATAAATATAAGAGAGAGCTCCAGAGAGAAACTTTACAGTGCAGAAGATCCCGAATTTCTCCACTATCCTTAAGCTTGTCATTGAATATTATATTGTCTCTCTCATAAGAAGATTATTATTATTATTACTTTTTTAAAAATGTAAATGTATAGATTATTATTATTATTACTTTTTTAAAAATGTAAATGTATATATTATATTATTCTAGAAGGTTATTAAATTTGTAGGTTTAAGTTTGGCAAGTTTACTTAATGAAAAAAAGAAAGGTTACTTTAGCTTTAAAATGTTATGATTTGTATAAAGAAAATGAATTTTTTCTCCCCTTATGTTCCTTTAATACCTATCATAGATGCTCAAATTTAGGTTGAACTTCACAAAATAATTGGGATGATTTGCCTTCCCATTCATATTTTTTTGACCCATTTTTTAAGTTTTATTATTGAGTTTCTTATATGGGGGAACAATCTTATTTCTTCTTCACTTTCGTTGATCTTAAAAACCAAATGTATCTTATTTTTATATTTGTTTGCTTCCCTTCATCTCTTACCCAGCTTTCTATGTGATATTTCCAGGTGTTGCTTGGTCTTTCAGGAGTTATGCTTGTTGTGCTCTCTGTTCTAGGATCTGCTGGATTTTTCAGTGCCATTGGATTGACATCAACATTAATAATTATGGAGGTTATCCCATTCCTGGTCTTGGCGGTAGGTTATTGGGATGCTTTGAAGTTGCTGTTGAATTTCCTGATATCAGTTTGGTGTTACATAACTTGGCAGAAATATACTTTTATTATTGGTTTTTTGTTGTTTGCATTTCCTCATTGTTTAAAGACGTAATGATAGTGTCCTGTATTTAAGATTAAAACCAAGTCAATGTGTAGTATGCATGTAGTAGGTCTTGATGGATTTTTTCTTGTGAACTACATAATTTGGATTAAAAATGGGAACCATGTATATTGCCGTGGGAAAGGCATGTGATACAATACAAACATGACAATGACATCATACCTAACCAAAAATCAGGACACATTTATTTTATAAATATAGTTGAAGAACATCTATCATGTTCATGTCATAGGAACTTCTCAACTCTCATTTTGAATAAAAACGGAGGGGTTTACATATATAGGAATAGCTCTGGAGTTGGCATTGCTGTAATGTGTCACTTTGACCATTGCAATGGCTCTTTACTGTGGGCCTTTTCACTTATCAATGAAAGAGTTCAAGTTTATTATCAAAAAAAAAAAGCCAAAAAAAAGTGTTTTGATTTTGGAACGATTTTTTAGGAATTTTCTTTGCTATAATATTGGGGAAGGCAAAAGAATGCATCTTGTTAATTAGAAAACGGTTTGCAAACCAAAAGTTTTGGGAGGGTTGGGTTTTGGAAATCTTGAATTACGAAACTTGGCATTATTTAGAAAATGGATTTGGCGTTTTTATTTTGAATCGAACAATTTTTGGGCTTCTGTCATTGAAAGTAAATATGGATCTTAAAACTTTGGTTCAAGCTACTTTCCACAATTTGATTTGAGTTGGGTCCCTCCTAAGGAAGCTAAGGATTTGATAGTTTCAGATTTTTTCGGTTCAGGAAGTTAAAAAAAGAATGAGAGTTTTTTATGGAAATGTGCAGTTGCTGCTTTTTTGTGGAGTATTTGGCTTGAACGTAACTCTAGGATTTTCATGGGTGACTCTAAATCTTGGAATCACTTATAGGATCTTATTGCTTCCCGGACTTTTAGTTAGGCAAAAGTTGTAAATTATGTAGATTTTAATTTTCCTATTCATTCCATGTCCATTTATTGTTTTAAACCTTACTTTTTAGTTTTTCTGCTTTTGAGGATTCCCCATTCTCTTTGTACTCTTATATTGTTTTTTCCTTGATCAATGAAAGTTTCACTTTCTATCAAAAAAAATTCTCTTAATGAAATGCCCGTTGTTTATTAAAAAAAATAAAAAGATTTGTGGACCTCCTCCCATCTTTCGTTTTCTATTTATACAATGTTCCTTCACTGAAACGCAATAATTGAGATGACAATCCCATTTAATTGATGTGGCAGGGTTCGTTCTGATGCAGCTTTTTTTATAACTTAGGACAAAAGATGCCTATCATGATTTTTTTCTTTACTGTTTCCCCCCAAATATTTGTTTGTTAATGGAAGTCGTCATCTATCATATTTTTTCTTTGGTGCCTTAATCAGGTCGGAGTTGATAACATGTGTATACTAGTACATGCTGTGAAACGACAACCATTAGAGTTGGCTTTAGAAGAGCGAATAAGCGGAGCACTGGTCGAAGTTGGTCCTTCCATAACACTTGCTAGTTTATCAGAGATCTTGGCATTTGCTGTGGGCGCTTTTGTTCCCATGCCTGCATGTCGTGTCTTTTCCATGTTTGCTGGTTAGAAGATTTTTTTTCCCATCCTACTGTAATGCTAATGGATGAAGCGTTATCTTTTAATTGCCTTTTTTTTTTAATTTAGCTTTGGCAGTGTTGTTGGACTTCCTTCTTCAACTGTCGGCATTTGTAGCAATTATAGTTTTTGATATTTTGAGAGCTGAGGATAACAGAATTGATTGTTTTCCATGCATAAAAGTTCCGCCACATTCCGATGAACCCAATCAAGGTTCTTAGTTAATTTTTTGAAGTTAAATAATCTTGTTTTTTAGTCTTTAATTATATTATAATCTACGGTTGCGTATCTAAGTCTGCGTATCTTTACCACTTTTTAATCTTTCTAGTTATGATTCAATGTTTGGAATAAATTTTAGGCTTCAATCAGGGTAAAGCTGGGCTTCTTTCTCGGTACATGAAGGTAATTCTTACTGTTAGTAAGAGGTACCATTTATTCTGGTAGAATGTTCCTTTTATTTTTTGGAAAATGAAATTTAGGTCATGCTTACCTTATATTGAATATTTGTTCTTATTCTTCCATAGATTTTTTTTGTACTGTTACATTTTTTGCTCATTGTTTATGTAAATACCGAATTGTTATTCTCTTTTTAAAGGATGTTCACGCACCCCTACTTGGACTTTGGGGAGTTAAGATAGCTGTTATTGCCATCTTTGTCGGCTTTACTTTTGCAAGCATTGTAAGTTCTCGTTTCCTATTCAACTTCTTTAAATTGACCTTGTAGGGCACTGGGTATCAATATATTTTTGTTTGTGCACATTTGTTTGCATGCACATGCAGGGAGGGTTAATGCTTTTGTGTGTATTAGTACATATATGTAAACTGCTTGTGATTTATCTGCTGCAAGATTTAGCTGCTATATATTATGTATCCACTGTTATATGAGCAATGTTCATACTCTATTTTATCAAGGCATTATCCACGAAGATTGAGGTTGGATTGGAACAAAAGATTGTCCTTCCACGAGATTCTTACCTACAGGTGGGCTTCAGATTGCATAGCAGTTTATGAGTAATTTGCTTCGATTTCCCCTTTTCTCTTTGTCATCTCAATTTTTTTTCCTCTACTATTAGGGTTATTTCAACGATCTTGCAGAATATCTACGAATTGGACCACCTTTATATTTTGTTGTAAAGGATTACAACTATAGGTATCTGCTTATGATATTCTTTACCTTTATGTGCTTTAGGATTAATATTTCTCAAGTTCAACTGTATTTTCGATGTAGATGTTTCAAATATGAAAAGTTACTTATTTATATTACTATCAAACAATATTCAAATGTACATAGTTTTGCTAAGCTTATAAATTATTGTTACCATGTAATTTAAGAAAATAATATACAATTAATGCAATTGAGGGAGCGAATAAAGAGGACATGGATAGAGACGAAATGACTATCATTGATTCAGCCATATTGGTTGACAATGAAGAAATTTTCTATGAGAATATTGTTCAGAAGCTGCATCAGAAAATTTCAGGGAACAAGAAACAATTATGATAAGTATGTGGAAGCCGAAGAATCACCTATAGCCAATGAATCTGTGATCTTTAATAGAAAATAAAATGACGTAAAAAATAAGCCAGGGAAATGTTTTATTGAAGTTTTGCGGGAAATAAGCAGTATAATAGTTTCTACTAGTATAGAATTGTTAGTCATATTATTAGGATTATTATAATGTATAGTTACTTAGTTAGAGGCCCATTACTTTTAAGCCCATTAGGTTAGACTGTAATGTGTGTGTATATGTGTATGTATATGTGATTAGTAAATGATATGAATTACATTCTCTTCAACTCTTTAGTTTACATTGTATCAGAGCCTAAAGGTTCCTAAATTTGTTTGAGAGTTGTTAGAGTGAATTCTTGTTTAATAGGGTTAGGGTTCGAGTTCGGGTCTCAATCAAAAGTGACCATTTGTCGACACCACCCTCGTAGAAAGAACCGTTGAGTCGCCGCAGCCGCCGTTCACCAGAAAAAGCCACGTGTGGGCCCCACGCCCTGCCCTTCAGTCTGCTCGGCGCGTGTGCCGCCGTGCCACGACGCCGTTCGTTGGATTTTGTTTGGAATCACATTTCCGGTCTGTCTGTGGTGTTTTTGGGTGAAAATCGCGTTTCGTTGTGAAGAAATCGGGTGTTTTGTGTGCTGTCCAGATTTGCTCTTGACCCTATTTTGGTTCAGATATGTTTTTCTAGGGTTACTTGCTTGCTGTCCGGTTTGTTTTTGTGGCCTATCTTTACCATTCGTTTTCTACATATTTATGGCTATTTAGCCGTTTGTTGGACTATTTTTGTTCGTTGTTTGTTGCTTTGTGCCAAGTATAAGTTTCTACTTATTTGATGGCTGAAAGAGTGAATCATCAGCCTCAGTCTGGTAAATCGACATCATGTCTTGTTTCTTCTTCCTCAAAATGGGTCATAGATTCTGGTGCAACTGACCATATGACAGGTAATCCTAAATTACTTTCTACATTCGAACCACACACTTCTTCATCTCATGTTACTTTAGCAGAAGGATCCACTTCCACTGTTATTAGGTCCGGTCAAGCTAAACCTGTTCCTTCATTATCCTTATCTTCTGTTCTTAGCCTCCCTGATTTTTCATTTGATTTGATGTCTGTCAGTGAGATTACTCGCTCTTTAAATTGTTGTGTCTCATTCTTTCCCAGTTATTGTTTGTTTCAGGATTTTACGACGAAGCAGATTATTGGTAAAGGACATGAGTCTGGCGGCCTTTACGTTCTTGACCCTCAGTTTTCTGTTGCATGTTCTGGAGTATCGTCATCGTCTGCTTTTGATACTCATTGTCGATTCGGTCATCCTTCTTTTTCTGTTTTTAAGAAATTGTGTCCTCAATTTCAGCATTTGTCCTCTTTAGATTGTGAGTCGTGCCAGTTTACTAAACACCACCGTATCAGTCATGGTCCACGAGTCAATAAATGAGCAAGTGGTCCTTTTGAGTTAGTTCATTCCGATGTTTGGGGTCCATGTCTTGTTGCTCTATAACTAGATTTCGGTATTTTGTTACCTTTGTCGATGATTATTCTCGAATGACATGGCCTATATTTCATGAAAACTCGTTCTAAGGTATTTTCTTATTTTTCTGCTTTTGTGCTTAAATTCGAACCCAGTTCAATATCTTAATAAAAACTCTTCAAAGTGATAATGCAAAAGAATACATGTCATCCACTTTTCAAAATTTTATGACCACACATGGCATTCTCTGAAGTACCGTTGTTCCACCTCCCTCAGAAGTACCGACTTCTGTTTTGCCACCTCCCTCTGAAGTACCAACTTCTGTTTCTCCTCCTCTACCAATCTCCTTGCCCCATGCCTCCCTTTCCTCAAGTGTTTACCCGTCGTCCTCGTATTGTATCAGATTCATGTCCAGATGCCACCATTCAAGAAGCTTCGTCGTCAGATCCAGTCACAGAAGTTGATCTCCCTATTGCCCTACTCAAGGGGAAACGAACATGTACGTATCCTGTTACTTCTTTCGTATCTTATAATAATTTGTCTCCTTTGTGTTCTTTTTTGAATCCCTTGATTCTGTGTCTTTACCTAAGACTGTTCATGATGCCCTCTCCTATTCTGGGTGGCGTAATGCCATGATAGAGGAAATGCGAGCCTTGGAAGAAAATGGAACATGGACTTTGGTCGATTTACCTACTGGTAAGAAAGCTATTGGTTGAAAGTGGGTCTTCGCTATCAAGGTTAATCCTGATGGATCTATTGCTCGTTTGAAAGCCCACCTCGTTGCTGAAGGGTATGCTCAGGTCTATAAGATATATTATTCTGACACATTTTCTCATGTTGCCAAACTCACATCAGTGAAATTGTTTATTTCTCTGGCTGCTACATATGGTTGGCTTCTGCACCAGATATTAAGAACGCTTTTCTTCATGGGGTTCTTCAGGAAGAGGTGTATATGGAGCAACCACCTGGATTTGTTGCTCAGAGGGAGAATGGAAAGGTTTGTTATCTGAGAAAATCGTTGTATGGCTTGAAACAGAGCCCTCAGGCATGGTTTGGTAAATTTAGCTTGGCAGTTGAACAATTTGGCATGAGGAAAAGTAAATCAGATCATTCTGTTTTTCATCGCAAGTCTGCAGCTAGGATCATTCTATTGGTTGTGTATGTAGATGACATTGTCATCACCGGAAGTGATAGTGCAGTTATTTTATCTCTCAAAACTTTCCTCCATAGTCAATTCCATACAAAGGACTTAGGGGCGTTAAAGTATTTTTTGGGTGTGGAAGTGACGAGAAGCAATAGAGGGATTTTCCTTCTCAAAGGAAATACGTGTTAGATTTACTATCAGAAATTGGTGAATTGGGGGCTAAACCATGTAACACCCCAATGAATCCTAATTTGTAGCTTACAAAGGATGGTGAGTTATTTGAAGAACCTGAAAGATACCGGAGGTTGGTTGGAAAACTTAATTACCTTACTGTAACTCGTCCAGATATTGCATATTCAGTAAGTATAGTGAGTCAATATTTGTCCTCACCTATTATTGAACATTGGAAGGCGGTTGAGCTGATTTTGTGTTACTTAAAAGGTGCTCCTAGACGAGGAATTCTATATGGCAACCATGGACGCATTGAGATTGAATGCTTCTCAAATGTTGATTGGGCTGGGTCTAAGGAAGATCAGATCTACTACTTGTTATTGTGTTTTTGTTGGAGGGAATTTAGTCTCATGAAAGAGTAAGAAGCAACATGTTGTGTCACGATCTAGTGTTGAATCAGAATATAGAGCTATGGCTTAGTCAGCTTGTGAAGTGATCTGGATTCATCAACTTCTTCTTGAGTTGGGATTTTCAGTCTCGTGTACAACGAAACTATGGTGTGATAACCAAGCTACCCTCCATATTGCTTCCCACCCTGTTTTTCATGAGCGTACTAAACACATTGATGTTGATTGTTACTTTGTTCGTGAGAAAATACAATTGGGGCTGATTTTTACCGGATATGTGAAGACCGGAGAACAATTAGGCGACATCACTTTGAATGGACCACGGATTGACTACCTTTGTAACAAGATGGGCATGATTAACATATATGCTTTAGCTTGAGGGGGGGGGGGTGTTAGACATATTATTAGGATTATTATAATGTATAGTTACGTAGTTAGAGGCCCATTACTTTTAAGCCCATTAGGTTAGACTCTAATGTGTATATATATGTGTATGTGATTAGTAAATGATATGAATTACATTCTCTTCAACTCTTTAGTTTACAATAATGAAAGAGATGGTTAGAGTATGTCAAGTTGTTAACAAATATCTCTTTCCAACAAGTAAATCTGGTGCTTATATAGAAAAAACAGTGAATTAAAGGAAGTTGTTAATTATTCTGGGATAGGAAATCAAACAATTACAATTGGAGACTAGGAGGTTGAGGGAGGAAGACAATCAAGGATATATCATACAGAATTTGGCACATGAGATAGTCGAAGACTTTTCATACACAAAAAGGTTCTATGGGATAGCTTCCAATTGGGTCTTGAGTCAACCTTAATTTTCTATCCTTTCTATTGTATCCCATGAAGTCATGGACTTCTATGGAAAACTTGATGTAAAAATTAAGTCAGGGTAATGTTAGAGAAGGTTTGAAAGAATTGGTTTTTAACATCTTATCCTGAAGTTGATAGTAGAAATGGTTTTTGGCATGATATAAGTGTAAAATTAGAGGTGACATTTTGGCGTTTGCTCTTGATTAGTGTAAAATCTGCAAATTTGCATGAGCAGGAGCGGGCGATTTAGTCCCTTGGGGCTTAAGGGCGAGGCTCAAAGAAAAGTGATGGTTTTTTCTGGGAGGCGCATGTTATATAAATACAAGATAAATATTTTATACATTTATCAAGAGTTATATTATGAATAGTTATTGAATTGTGGGTTTTTCTTAGATATTGATTAAAAATAAAGCCATATCTTTTTGTGCATTTCCTCCCTTGAAAAACTCTAAAATATTTAAGAAAAAGGATAGAAACATGAAAAAATAATATTATAAAAAGCCCATGAAGGGTTGAGGCGCATGAAAAGGTGCACTCCTTTTGATTTCGCCTTGCCTCACTTAAGGCAAGCATGTCAGTTGCTTCCACCAAAGGTTGAATTTGTCTTCTTAACCTATCAACTTAAGCTTTTAAATCTAGTTGGTTGTCATTGTTTTTAGATGAATTCATAACATATTATTGAAAAAAAAGAAATAGAATACAAAAGAGAGGATGAGGAATCCTAAGGAGGAAATAAAAGAAACTGAAAAATAAATAGAGGAAAAACAAATAGAGCTATAAAAAAGTATCCTAAGGCAGAAACATAGCTACAAAAGAAAACCCAAAACCAAGATCTTTTAATAATTATGAAAATCAAGCAAAAATTTTTTTGTGTGGTTTTCTTGTTGGGGTGAACTGGGTTTTGTTTTCCTGCTTCCAACAAATTGTCGAAAATTGATGGTTTACATTGAGATGTATATAACCTGATGTTTAATAACTATACTACGCAGCTCAAAATCTAGACATACAAACCAGCTATGCTCTATCAGCCGCTGTGATTCAAACTCTCTGTTGAATGAGGTACGCCAAATCTGTGGAATTGATTGTACTTACGTACATAAATTGCTTAAAAAGGGTTTTCCCCTGTTTTTTCAATAGTTCAGCTCAGAATGGCCCAAAAGGATGGCCAAAGAAGTCAACTTTTTTTAATAGAAAAATTGCAGATATTTTAGGCGATATGTTGGTTAATATATACACTCACTGTGTTTGTCTGTGTACATACCTTTTTATCCACCTTGTTTCATTCTTCTTTTAGATATCGAGAGCCTCATTGACACCAGAGTCAAACTACATTGCTAAACCAGCAGCCTCATGGCTTGATGATTTTCTTGTATGGTTGTCACCAGAGGCTTTTGGTTGCTGCCGGAAGTTTACAAACGGTTCATATTGTCCACCAGATGACCAGGTTGGTGGTTCCATATTTTTGTTCTTTCCTTTCCAGTGCGTCATTTTACTGCTGATGGTTGCAGATTCTGGAGCTTGAGATTTGTTTGCAAACTCTCATCCCTTAGATATGTTGTTGGGAGCTATAGATATTGAGATAATGGTGCATATAAGTTTTTTCAATTGTCACGAGCGCATGTGATTCTTTTGCACACCATCCTCTAACATCAGTTTTCTTCAATATTATCCATTCTTTTGCAACAATTTTTTTCCTCAGCCCCCTTGCTGTTTTCCGGATGAAGGTTCTTGTGACTTAAGTGGAGGAGTTTGCAAAGATTGCACAACTGTAAATTTCTATTTTCTTTTCTTTTCCTTAATTTTCAATAGTTTAAGGTGGCTGCCTATTATTCAGATTCAATAAATGAGATCAGACAGCTTAAATATTAATCAAGTGAGGATCAGTGTTGAAAAAATGGTCATGAGCCCTTATTTCTGTGTTTTCTAGTGCTTCCGCCACTCAGATTTGGTTGCTGATCGTCCAACCACAGAGCAATTCCAGGAAAAGCTTCCATGGTTCCTCGATGCACTGCCATCTGCTGATTGTGCAAAGGGTGGTCATGGAGCTTATACCAATAGTGTGGATCTGAATGGTAATATATTTTTCATTGTTATTTATCACCTTTTTTACTAATACTTTTCTATATTAATATGATTTTTTTTGTCAGCTTCTCTGTGCAATAAGTCATGGCTTGCTCTGTTTATTAAGTTTTTGTTCTATCCTTATTTCAGGTTATAAAAGTGGTATCATTCAAGCATCTGAGTTCCGGACCTATCACACACCACTTAATAAACAAGTATGCTAGTAGCTTGGTGTTATTCATGATTTTGAACTCTGTTGGCATTATTATAACTGGGAACTTCGTGAATTCACACTGTTTGCAGGGTGACTATGTAAGCGCACTGCGAGCTGCTCGGGAGTTCAGCTCAAAGATTTCCGATTCATTGAAGGTTTAAATTACATGTAGACTTAGAATTGTGTTAGCTGGCAAACTGAGTTTCAGCATGCTTTTCTGAATTACGTCTTACGGCAGCAAATTAATTTTGCAATAGATTCTTACAATAGTCTTCAATGATGGTAAGTGGGTCTATTTGAAGAATTTCTGTTGGTAGCTTATTAGGAAGCTACTTGGTGAGCATACAATATTATCTCTTGTTTTTATGTTATTGTGATTGGCATATTGTTGCAATAGTTTGTGTCCATTATAATTTTTTTGTAAAACTCCGTGTTTTGTAGCTAACCCTCAAGGAATTCTGTGTCAAACACTGGGAAACAAAATGGTTTCCATTTGTTAGATTGAAAAAATACACTTGGATTATTGTGGAGTAGAACTGGATTTGTTTGATCTAGATCTATATATTTTACTGACAGTAGCTCTGTTGCAGATGGACATTTTTCCATACTCGGTCTTCTATATATTCTTTGAGCAATATCTTGATATATGGAGGACAGCTTTAATGAACATCGGCATTGCACTTGGTTAGTAGTATTCTGAGTGAGCAGGAAAAAAACCATGGATTTGGTTTGCGATGTGTCATGAAATTTTATTCTTTGTATTGTATGTCATGTCACCAAGGGTTTTCTTTTTTTTGCAGGTGCCATATTTATCGTCTCTCTGGTTATCACATCCAGGTATAAATTTCATTTTGTGATTGAACACTTTCCACAGTACGAAAATACCTTTCTTTGTCTGATCTTGCCTTTTCTATTGATTTCCAATGCAGTTTGTGGAGCTCAGGAATCATTCTACTTGTTTTGGCTATGATTATTATTGATCTCATGGTACCTCTATGTATTTATGTTTAAGACCCCCCACACCAAAACACACACACACACAAAAAAAAACTATTTTTGTCGTTGCTAGTGTTTGTTTCAGGGCTTTTGTCATTATTATTGATTTTTTTTTTTTGTTCCTTTTGGGCAGGGAGTAATGGCAATTTTGAACATTCAACTAAATGCGGTCTCTGTTGTTAACATCTTAATGGCTATTGGAATTGCCGTTGAGTTTTGCGTCCATATAGTTCATGCCTTTTTGGTTAGTATCAACTACAATTGCTCCATCAGACTGATTTTCTTTATTGTTTATTTAACTAATTCAACTTGTTGAAGTCGTCCTGCAAATGTCTGGGGGACTTGAGTGATCATTCACCCTTGGTGGTGTTTGTTTTAATGGTGTCCACAACCATTTATACATGTTTTATATTACCAGAATATTGGATATTTTGGCCTTTCATAGGAAAAACTACAATTGGCTAGAGTATTACTGGATAAGACACCTAATGTTGAGTGTTTTGGCCAAATGCTCTCTTGTAGGTTAGCCGTGGTGACAGGAATCAGCGAGCAAACGAGGCCTTGAGTACCATGGGGGCCTCTGTCTTCAGGTAGACATTTTATCTCGCCTTTCCTATTTGATGTTATGACGTATTGAGTTTTTTATTACATTACATTAAATATAAAGATCAATAATTTAAATGATTAGAAGAGCTGATTTTTTAAGATACTTTCAGTTTCATACTTTGTCCAACTGTTACACTTGATTGAGCTTTTCCTTGTAAATGCTACTCAACCCTTTCTATACGATTATCGAATTTCCACTTTGTTTGATTTTGATCCTAGTTACTCCTTGTTTTTTTTTTGCCAGATAAAATATATAGCAATTATTGGTTTATTAAAAAATAATAATAATTAGACACTGTTTTCTCATAATTATTATGATTTATACAAAACATTTTCATTTATTTTTCTCGAGTAAACATCTTGCTTTATTTCCAGCATCCACACTATGCTCTGCAGTTTGCAGAAATTGATGTATATTCTTGTTTTGCAGTGGGATTACTCTCACAAAGCTTGTTGGGGTTATCGTTCTTTACTTCTCGAAATCAGAAATTTTTGTGGTATCTGGTCTTTAACCTTATTTTATCTTAAAAACTTGTGCTAATTTGTTTAGGAGACCTAAAAAATAAAATTTGGCTCTGGATTCTGCAGGTTTATTACTTTCAGATGTATCTGGCATTGGTTCTAATCGGTTTCCTTCATGGCCTTGTGTTTTTACCAGTAAGTTCAGACCGCCATTCTAAAAGTGATCGACTTGTCCCGTCTTATTTTTTGATTTGATCCGTTGTAAATTTGTTCTCTTTTGCAGGTACTATTAAGTATGGTTGGACCACCACCAAGAAGATACTTGGTTAACAATGATGCTCCAGTTGAAACCGAGCTTCTTGTTTCATAAAATACGAAATGTATCACTCTCTTGACTGAAATAAATTTCCGAATTTTCTTTCCCACGTTCTTGTTCATATACGGGATAAACGTTATAGACTAAATGTATATTTTAACCTTAATTTTATATACAAACAAGACCTAAGTTTTCACTTATTTTGTCTAAAGTAATGGGTGAAAAGAATGGAGTTGGTCAACATTATGGTTGCCCTAAAAATAATTCCCTCAGGTGTTTAGTTAATTTGCATGTTACTAAAGAAATGCATATGTTTCTCCTGTCATTATATTTTGTTCTTTTGACTAAATCTAAGATTATCAAAGGGACGTCACAAAATCACCTAGGATTGGAATAGGATGAATTCCAGAACATTTGAAGCTAATTTCTTAAACTAGAATAATGGGATTAACTCTAAATGAAGCTTTCAGATAAACTAAAAACTATATTTAAATGGGTTTTTTAATTATAGCTTTAGACAGTTTTTATAAATATAGTAGATTTTTAGCATGATAGATGAAGATTAATAAAGTGATAATAATTTAATGGGATAGGAAGATATATGAGCTTTAAAAATGACAGAAGACAAACCTGGAGTCTAAACCTGTGAACTGGATTTTTTTAATGCCTATTGGAAATTGGTATTTAAATTAGGGGTGTAAATCGGTCGGAGTCGGTTTTAGTCGGTTTTGCACAAAAAATATTCACCACTACCGCCGACCGAAAAATTGAAAAAAGGGATTACCTTGGCGGTCGGTCGGGGCGGTCGGAGTAGGCAATTTTTTTTTTTAAACCGACCGATTTTGGTCGGTTTTGGGTAATTCAAAACCGACTCCGACCGAATTGGTCGGTTTCTCCGACCGACTTTATCGGTTTCGTCGGTTTTTCGGTTTTAATTTACACCCCTAATTTAAATATGGAAGATACTTGTGGTCAGAGGAGTTCATCTTGACTTTTTTACATGTTTCATTTTTATTGATTAAAATATATTAATGGTAGTAAAATATGTGATTTTTTAATAAATACATGAGATCCTCTTATGTGTTTTACCCAATAAAAATGAGACACGTAGGGAAGTTAGGAGAAGTTCAGAAGGCAAATATTTTCTTTTAAATATAGCATTTAGGTTGGTGAAAATGTATCCTTTCAACATTAATTGTCTCACGTAGTACAATTATGTATATTAATTAGTGAAATGTCAGAACTTTTTAAAAATGACTAAAATAATAGTTCAACAGTTCAATAATTTTATAGAATTATTATTTATTGGTTTTTTTTTTTCACCTGAATTGCTATTTGGGTTTTTTTAAAAATTATGATAAATAATGAGTACAAAAAAATACGTAATTTTAGTAATTACCCCTATTATCAAAGCGTTCGAGTTATGGGTTATGTTAATCATCATTAATTGGACAAGTTATTATGATTCTCATCTTATGAAATCAACATCGTCATTTTACCCTTGTATACATGATAAATATTATCGAAGAGAAATAAATGTAATTTTTTTTTTGAAATAGATGAATTATTTTGTGGTATATATTGCTATCAAAATTAATTTAGAACATACATAAAATAATTTTGAATGATATTAATAGATAACGTAAATGTGATTAAATTGAAAAGATGAGTGGAATTTTTCACTAGGCTGCATATTTTAGACGGAATTAAAATACAACTTAAAATCTATGTAATAATAAATCAACAGTATTGTATTCCAATAATAATAGAATCTCATATAAATCTAAACATATAGACATCAAGCTGCTTTGAGTTGTGAATGAAAAAGTGCTGGGAGGATAAATATTCAAAAACTCATTGGGACCAACTTTATAATAGTTGCTTATAAAAGGATTACCCCTATGATTCGTATTTACATTACAACCTAGTTCTAATATTAGAATTTTGGTTTACTGAAAATAAGAAACTTTCTTTTGATAGAATGAATTTTAATTTGAGTTAAATTCTCAATTTTTCTGTGTTTCTTTTTTCCTTGAGAAAATATCCAAAATTTATCGGGTAAAACATTTAGAATAAATCATAGTGATTAGTGAACTTCTTGAAAATTCTTCAATATAATTGTGTTTTCTATTTTTGTGTTTGTGTTTGAAATAACATATTTTTTATATTAATTATTGAAATGTCAAAATATTTTAAAAATGATCTAAATAACAGTTCAATAATTTATTGAAATATTATCATCTTAATAATTGATGATCTTTTATCATCTTAATAATTGATGAACTTTCATCTAAAAACCAATTGATAATGAGAAATGGTAACCCAATACTATTTATAAACTTTGTTAGAGTCTTTTATCTTTTCGATCACTATTACTCTAATCTTTAGGCTTATGTTGGATGTTTTTTTTCTCTCTTAAATTGGATTTTTTATTTTATTATTTTAGGAAGAAGAAAGAAAGCTTTTTGAGATGGACAGTTTCTCTAAATATGACATTCGAACTTGCATCTCAATATTACTAACAATGCCATTTGGAGATACAAGTCGTGAGCATCATTTAAACTAGGAAAGGATTACTTATAAAAAATGAAACACTAAAAATTTAGTAATCATTTTGATGTGTGAATCATGTAACCCGTGTATTTAATGTGAAAAATACTGAATTAAAAAAATTCAAGGCAGCAAACGATTATTTATTACAAGTCAAGTTCAATCCTAATTGCATTGCATTAATGACAACTCAAGCTTCATTAATGATAACTCAAGTTGCATTTAAGCCAACTCAAACTTCATTAAAGAGAACTCAAAGAAACTTCAAGATAAGCTTTCAAATGTTTGTAATCTTGCCTTAGGTTGTATGTTTAGAAACATTTAAGGGGGAGTGATCAACCAGTGTTTTGAGTCATGAAATGATGAAACGTAATTGTTTGTCCATTTCATAACTTTTAGATCAATATAAGGTAACTTGCTTTCTAGCCTTTCCTTATGGTTGTTTCTAATTACATATGTGTGGGGTTCTTCAGTTTGATCTTTTGGGGTTCTTAATTATGTCGAAGTGTTTTAATAACAATTTCATAGGACTTTTATATCACATTTGATATGAAATAAAAAAGATAACTCATTTCAATGGTTAAAAATGAGAGGTACTCGATCTAAAAAGATGTAGTCGTATAAACATACTTTTTTACATTTCTAAGGAAATTTTCTCTTCTCATACAATTAATCTAGAATCTGAATTGATTCTAAATAATTTCATAATTTATAAAAAAAAATTAAAAAAAAAAAGTCATATATACCAATAGTCAAATTGTTAAATCTTAAGATCTTGAGGAGAAAAAATATGAGTCATATTTGAAACTATTTTCATGTTTATAAACTTATGTGTAAAATGAGTTAAAAGATCATTATAAACTAATTAACTCTTGACAGGATCGTTCTTAAAAAAAATTAAGGATCCATTGCGATATATAAATTTGGGCCGTTGATTATATAATTCCTAATATGAAAAATCACAAATATATATAAAAATTATTTTTATTAAAACACGATATCAATAAAATAATATAATAAAAGAATACATAAAATTATCAAAGTAGTATAAAAAAATATAAAAAATGAACTTTGAACTTATGTTGGGATCAAACTCAATTCATAATGACAGAGAACATAGAGATCGATATTGTAAAAAGAAGGTTAGCCAACAATACTTAGAATAAATTCTCATTTATATATTATTAATTCAAGATTTGGGGCCCCCAAAGTTCGGGGGCTCTGTTCTGTCGCACCAGTTGCACCATACCTACGACGGCCCGGACTCTTGAAAAATATTATATTTAGCAGGTTACATTTTCATAAGATTTTTTATGAATGGATTATTAAACGAGATGATTAAATTATATAACTTATCGAATATTCAAAAACATAAATTTGCAAACAAACAATTATAGTTGTTGATGTTTGAATTAAGTTCATATTACTTATTTATCATAAAATAAAATAACGTTTAACATATAACACACGTGGTAATAGAGACCTAGTGGTATTAAGAAGTTAAAAAACATTGAAATTTTTACGTATATTGCACGCAAAACTTAAAAGTAGACTAATCCTCTTAAATAAGATATCAATAAATGACTAATATATACTTTTCATAAACATCGAAAATTATATCAATATCCTTTTTTATATTATGACAATAAAAAATTATAACATATTTAAATCTCCTTTAATTTATTGGATATATATAATATGAATCAAACATATAAAAAAATTAGATCAAATGTAATTAAAAAGAAAAAGAGAGATTTAACTATCACATAAAATGAAATTTGCATTCTAAATAATTAGTAGAATATATATATATATATGAGTTCATCAATGACATCTATTTATCAAACTCTAATAGTGCATCAAAGAGTAGTTCGACACTAGTATTTTTTTCTATGAGATCGAAAGTTAGAACCTCTCGTCTTCTAATTTGATATGTATACAACACGAACATTAATCAATTAAAGACGTAATCTTAGATCCAAAATAAGCCGTGAAGAAAATGAGGAAGAAGAATGTTGCATGTGATCCATAGGAGGCAAATTCAAATCCAAAAAACCATTAAAACATTCTTCTTTCTCTTCCCAATGACACCTCATGTGCCCACCCAATGCTTGGCCACTTGAAAACACTTTTAAGCAAACGCTACACTCATGCACCACCGCCGCCGCCGCCATTCCCACGTTCTCCGCCAGCGCCGCCATAGCAAAGCATCCTTTCACATTCTTATGACTCGCTCTATGTCCTCCCAATGCTTGATGTGATCCAAACACTTTCTTACAACTCGAACATTCGAATCGCCACGACGACGACGAACCGCTACATTCCACATCCCGGCATACTTCCACCGCCGCCGCCGCCGTCTCCAATTCTTCAACTTCTCGACATTTAGGTTTAGCAACATCTGCGTCGGAGCGGCCGTTAGCGAGCAAGATCAAACACGTAGCGATTTCGATATCTTGATCGGTCATGGTTTCGGAAACCCTAGAACGTCGGAAATTGGGAGGAGGATTAATGCCTCGCCATTGACGTTCAGGATGGCAACGCATGTGGCCAAACAAAGCCTTCCAAGACCAGAATTTCTTGCCGCATTCGGTACACGGTCGAGTAATCTTGGGAGCGGAAGGGTCAGGTTTCTTAGGCTTGGAAGAAGAAGAAGTCGACGGAGAAATTAGGTTATCGTTGATTTTGATCATTTTAGAACGCTTTCTCTTAGGATTTTGGATAGTAATTAAAGAAGAAGGAGGAGGGTAAAAATGGAAGGGGAAATGAGAAAAGGAATCAGTATCCATGGAAGCTGAAGAAGAAAAATTGAAGAAAAAGAAAAAGAGTGTAATGGAAGAGGAGGTTTGGTTTTTATAGGCTGATTCAGTTATTACAGAAAGAGAGGAATTTCGGCGGTTAATTATTTTTATTATTATTTTAATTGAAAAATGGGAGAGTGAGTTAGTTATAAAGGGGGGTGGTTATTGATAATTAGGGATAATAATTAAAACATGTTTATAGTGATTTTCGAACATTGTTAACTGACTTCGATCTTACCTTCTCAGCTTCCTTTTCTTTCATAGTTATCTATTTAGTTGTGTTTTAAGGTTTTTTTTTTTTTACATAAATTGAAATGAAAAAAGATTTTGAGATGGTTTTTTTTTTTTTTTTTTTTTTTACAACTTGAGCTCTTATTTAGCTTGATATATATATAAATTGTTGGATTTAATTATGTGGTCTAAGTTTTTGGAGGTTGATTTACTAGTAAAAAAAAATGGTAACTAATTTGTGAATTTTTTTATTGAATAAGAATTATTTATTACTTAAAAAATATAGTGAGATTTTAATGGGTGATGGATTTAAAAGTATTTATAAATATTACAGATTTTTTCGTGTGAATTAATGAAGGACAGTGATCAACATTACTCATTTGAGATAAATAGTAATAATTATCGATACACAGAAAAAAAAATTGTTGTATTTATAAATACTTTTTAACTCATGTTGTATTTGTAACTACCCTAAAAATATAATTAAGGTAACGATCATTTATAATGTAACAAAAGTATGGCTAGTTAGTGTATTTTAATTACATTGATAGTTGTTTATTGTAAAAACTACATGGGCTATGAAGTTTAGGTTGAATTTCATTTTAATGATTATAAATTTTAAAATTTTACAATTCAACCTCTAGAATTTGAAAATAATTTATTTTGGTCCCTATTGAATAGTATAAAATTTTGATTTTAAAAAATCACATAAACAATGGCCATGTTATTAAATTAATATCCCATCAATTTTCCGTTATCAACGTCCCACAAAAGCATAGCTCAAGTGATCGAGCACTTACTCCATTCCTTTGAGTTGAAGGTTCGAGAGTCTTCCCTCCCCTAATTAATTTAATGTAAATACCTCTTGTAAAAAAAGAAGAAGAAAAAACCTTGATATTGAGTGACCGAGCTCAAGATTAAAAATGTAATTTCTCTAATAATTATATTGCGAAAATAATATTCAGGTACATGAATTTTAGTGACCGATCAGCTAAGATTGATCCACGTTTACTCAATTTGTGAACATCAACTAACATTTATCTTTAAATGGTAAAAATATATGATTAAATAGTGAACTCAAAATGGGTATGGTAGTCGGGAAAGCTTGCCTCTCATTTCCCAATTTACCACTACCATATTGCCATGATTGGTTATCTAGCTTAATAATTATTATTATCCTAGACGTTTGAGGATATTATTAACTTAAACTTTAAATTTCAATTTATATAAGTAGTTGTAAATTTAACATTCTATTAACTGATTAGTAACAAGATAATAATTATTCATATTAAATTCCATTAGTTTTCTTAGGTTGAAAAGAAAATTGGGTCATAAAATAATAAAATAACTATTTGATATATATATAAAAAAAAAATCAAATGATATTGGATCAGATCTTCACTCTCACAAAATCTAACACCTTAGGTTTCAATTATACCTCCTCAAATTATTCACATATTCTATTTAAACCATTCTAATTCCTTATGTTTCATCTTCTTTTTTAAACATAAATAAAACGTTATTTTTATCATTTTTTTTCTTATAAAATACATCATTGATATCAAATAAAAATAAAAATTACATAAGAAATTTACCCATTTAAAAATTTTAATTTTATAATTAAAAATCAGTTTTTTAATTTAAAAGTTTAAAGATAAATAAAAAAAAATGTTGCCAAAAGCATTTCCAACAAAAAAGAGATCAAAATAGTATCAAACAAACTTTTGATTTTCTTTTTTAAAAATATAGAATTGGAATAAAAATGAGGAAAGATAAATAAACAAAAGAAACGTTGTCAAACAAACCCGATAGTTCGAAGTTTATAAGTAGAGAAAAAAATGTAACATTCTTGAGAAAGGGAAAGGTGATGCTGCCTGATCATTAACTTGAACCTGACAACGTTCATGGAAGTGAGATATGTGCTTTTCAAGTGTTGGTAAAGTGTTCTGTTGGTGAAGATTGACCTACCTCTTGATGAATATGCCTAATTTACTTCAGAGCTTGCAATTGCAGCTTATAATATAGTATTCCTGTAACCACTTTCTGAACATTATTCTCACAACCGTCTCCTACTGATGGGAATTTGCTTCAATATTTCCTCATCATAAAATTTTCAATGTTGAAGGGAGGATATTTACCTAAAACAAAGGGTGGGAATGGAGATTACTAATTCTCCATCTCATTACAGCGAGTGAATAAAGAATTAACATCTCGATATGAGGTTATAATTCTCTCGATCGATATCGATTCATCTTACTTGAGCAGAAATAAATATGGACAACACAGTTGCAATTTTTTCACAAAATCCTTTACATTTAAAATTGAACAACATTAGAGGAGAGGAGGAACAGAGGCAGAATATTACAAGAAACCGGCAAAGGCACCACGTTGATGGGAGCTGACTGCTGAGAATGGCTGGATAAAACAAACTAGATAGGCTATATGTTGAGCCAACAAGAACAAAGGGGTGAAAAATAAAATAAATGTTGTCCCTTCTCTTACATCTCTGATCCCTGCTGTTGAGGCGAGGGCGCTTTGATATTCTTCACAGAATTTCCTAACACATTCAAAACCCCGACTCGCTGCAACTCTTTCGCTGTCATGAAGAAAGGCAGAATTATGTTATTTTGATCATATTCAATAGTAACAAGATACTAATGATGTTTCATAGCTAGTGCTATCTTGGTGCCCAACAATGAACTAAAAATAAGATGATGTTGCAGAAATGTATGCTTGCAACAGAATGATAATTTTAATACTGAACACTAGAATAAAATATAAAGATGAAGTCTCAAATCTACCTTGGGAAGTGAATGAAAAATAATAATTATTTACAACATTTTGCTATGAACCAATCATATATTCATTAAGTCATAAGTTATATAACTGAAACATAATGAAAAGACAAGTTGAAAACTTCCTAACAAGATAATAATCTGGAAGTTCATCAAAATGGCATGTCTTAGTTTTTGTAATGAACGTTACATGTTGATGAAAAGCTCAAACTTTGTCATCAAATCAGATCCTTAACAGTTCGGTCTTCCCCCATATATTTTCTAGGCATTTCTTCTTTTACAAAAGCATAGTTGTGGTTATGCCAAATCAAAATTCATATCAAACTTTAAATTCTCTATTCCATTAATTTGACACTTTAGTTACTTCAATCCATGTTTGCAAGTCAAAACCCAAAGGAAAGCTCAAAATACGTAGGAAGAAAGTTTAAACTAACATATCAACAAAGTAAATAATTCCCCCAAAGTACAATCTTTATGCCTTTGAATCACTAAATTACCCAATAATGAGAATATCTAAATGGTTCAGATCCAAGACTTCTTGAGCCAAGAGAAAGATAAATCAACAGTGGAAATACAAAAGGTCACAACGAAAAAAGACGATAGAAATGGAATCACGTTATTTTTTTTTGTTGATAACCCATTTTGCAGACTTTAGGAATTTCTTTAAGATCACAGAAAAGGAAAACAAAGCTGTGAAAAGCCAAATATCAAATTACCTTCCTCAAGGGACAGCTGAATGGATCTCTTTTCCAGTTCAACTGCATGTCTGCTAAGTTCAACTGCTGACAGTGAGCGGAGCACTGATGAAAATATCACATTATTAAAGAAGTTTGTAAGGTTTATTCATACTACTTCAGTGACAAATTGAAACACAAACACGAAGCATACCCTGAAGATAATCTTCTTGATCAGATTGGTCCAATTTATTCAGTAAAATCTGCAACTGATAATATCTCTCTTCCCACTGCAAATTTTTCCATCCTGTAGGAATGCCCACTAAAGGGACAGAAGAAGGCGCAAGATGACAGTTCAATTCTGCTGCAGCAAAATTGACGCCATACTTTCCAAGGTGATGAGGAACTGAAGATTTTCCAGATGGATTCATAGGTGAAGCCACTGAAAAGGGAGCAAATGCTGGAAAGCAATGATTATTAAACTCCTTAACCTGGGATTTGAGATGCCCGGTTTCATCCTGTGGATCAAATTTCCTTAGATTTGGATATTCGGCATTTATGCTTGTACTATCACAAGGACTATTCTTCCCTAATTCAGTATCAGCTTTTCGACGAACGTAAACAAGATGCCCATTCGCAGCATTAGAGCTTGGAGAATGAAGATGAGAGGGATTCACTGGAAAGACAGGAGAAGGTTTGTTGCCAGAAACTTTAATGAAATCACCACTAGGACCTCTTTCCTTTAAAAGAGGGGAGTTTCCAGTATAATTGGAAGCTGTGATCCTATTATCATTTTGCAAATCCCTTAGTGCTGTCTTCTTTGCAGAAATCTGCAGTTGCTTTTCGTGTATGGGCACGTCCTTTCCAGAATTTCCATGCCCATATTCACTGAACTTGGAATCTATGGATTTTTGAACCATCTGACAAGTCTAAAATATTGACAAGACACAAACTTATAAAATTAGAGGGATCAAGTAACATGAATAAGACAAATTTGATATTTAAATAAACAAGCTGGCTTTTGAACAATAAATAGTAGCACATGGATATATATCCATTTGTAACATTAACGATGTTACACTCAAAAGGAAAGTAGAGGCCCATTTGTGTTTATTTTCTAAAAACTGATTTTCATTTTTTTTAATTTCCCAATGAAAATCTTACACAATAGAAAAGGAATTTGAGCCTATAAACACAAATATCAGGACGACAATAAGTAGTAAACCTTTCACCTTTAGAATCTCAACCATTATAAAAGCACCATATTTATTCTTACTCCTAAGAAGGATCATTGGAGAATTTTCCCGAGAGTTTTCTTTTTTAGGAAAACATTACCAATAATTGAAAGATTTTTGTTATTAACCAAACGAACTTCTAACCTTTTTCATTTCCTTCTCAAAGGAGTTTACAGAATATTTATTCAATTTGAGAAGCAATTCATTTAGGGAGCTTAACGATGGAAAGATAATAAATGGGGAAGCTTTCAAAAGAAGAAGAAATCTCCCCATTCTTGTAGCAAAAATTATATCTAATAATCATTGAACTAAGAGTTTTAAGAGTCAGAAAACTAATATATGCTTTTAATTTTTTTTAAACAATTAAGTAATTTCAAAAATATCATAAGTCTTTGCCCTGGTTAGATATAAAAAATAATAAGTCCATCAAACCAAAATGTCAGACTTCCCAATTTCTCCACCAAGTTACCACACAATCTCTTCTCTAAATCATTCTCGCACTTGTTCAACAATTCATTCCTAAGAGGAAAGTTTCTCATAATTCCAAAACCTCTCGACATGATTAATACTCCATTACTACTACATATAAAACTGAAAAGTTAACTATTAAAACCACATACACGTGCTGATAAAAAATTATAAAGACCTAATTATACATGTGAATGTGATTACATTAACGCTACGAAAAAATATGAATAAATTACTAGTCACTAAAATATCGAATGGGTCAGTAAAAGTTTATCACTACCAACTCAGAACTTACCTGATAAAAAAGTCGTGACCTACACAATGTGTCTAGAACACCAACTCCTCTCCTTCAAAAATTTATACTCCACTCCTTATTATCTTCCCTAATGATCAACCAAATTACTGTCCCTTCTTCATCCAGTCCCACACTGTCACAACTTATCAACAATTTGTAGCCCTCTAACCATAGGTCACGGATTCAAACAAAAAACCAGCAAATAAACTTAACGTTTGCAGCATATCGTTAGCTCGAAATATAACTTTCGAACTAAAATGCCATCACGATAGTGCCATACATTCACACTCTATTAGCTAGATTTCAAGGCAATAACAATTTCTCCTAGATAAATTTATCAGTATAATCAACATTTTTCCCCTTACCAGCTTATCTATTCAAATGTATCCACACAGAAGTACTTTCCACAAACCTAACCCTTAGATTATATTTTGACAAATCTAAATTGAAATGCAGTGCCAAGCTACAAAATTAAATCACAATACATTAAAACTCACCAATTGAATTTGAAATTAGACAGAAATTAGAACCAACTCGAGAAGCATAAATTATAATCAAATTCCACTTCTTCGAATCCTTTCAAGTTTTCTCCTCGCTATCTCTCACGATTACAAATGCGATAATGCAGAAAGAATACGCCCCTTCTTCTCGACCTTTGAACAAATTCTAAAGCGGAAAAGAAAAGAAAACAGCCATCATTAAGAAGCTCATCTTCAGAATCACGAATAGGAATTGAAGAACAGAAAACGAGCTGATTATCTTCTCCGTTTCACATCAAAACACGAACTTTTTCGTGAAAAGGAAAACAAATTCGATTAAACGAATTCAGAATGAGAGTTAATGGAAGAAAATTACCTTTTTAATTTAATCTCAGCTCATTGGAATCGCTCTCATGAAGGAGAGGAGAGGGATGAGCCATATGGAATGGAACCAAACCTTCTTTACTCGAGATCCGGTGAGTTTTATTTATTTATTTATTTATTATTTAGTCCCTCAAATGGTATCTTGAAACATTTTTTATTCTCTCTCGGAATTTTATTGAAATTACAATTTGACCCAAGATATTTTGGGAATGTATAAATCTTACGGTGAGGCGTGTAACATCAATTAGTTTTAGTTAAGGTATGTACTTCTATAATCAAAAGCGTGGTTTAATCCTCACCCCGATACTTTATATTAAAAGATAAATAAAATAAAAATGAAAGAAGCTGAGGAGGGTAGCGACAACGAGGAGATTGATGTTGACGGATTTATTGGAAGACACGTGGAATGAAAATATGGTTTTGGATGGGTAAGAAGTATAATATTTGTAAAGTTGTTGGATGGGAGATAATTTGAAAATGTTGGGGGTGGCAGTTAATTGGCAATTCATTTCCAGAAAGGTTAGGTAACGTGAACATGAAACAGTTTTTTAAACTATATGTTCGATCATAATTACTTTGTATTGATTTGGTCCTAATTTTAAATTAAAAAAAAAATGTATTCAATAGTTATTTTAAATCTTACCTATAATCTATATATAGGTATATATATATCAAATAAATTATATTAATTTTACAATAAATTGGGGTATCTTCTTTCAAATAAATTATTATTGTTCTATCATTATTCATTGAGGAAGTGGTCTGAATTTATCAAATTACAAAATCATTAATATATAAATCATAGTTTATTGGGTTTGTAAATCGTGAGTATTTTAAATTAGAGTGATTTTCTCCTCCAATTGTCCTGTTTCTCATTCAAGCACAGGTGCTATCTTCATATTTTCGTATCAATTTGTTTCTCTTAAATAACCATAATCTTCAATTCACGAACTGTCATTTGACTCTCTCATTTTTTAGCCACCTTAGCAAAATTTAAGAACGGTTTAGACTAACAAACACAAATGATGGGAACATTTTTGACACTTCTAAAAACTTAAGAGAAGATACTGATACTATAAAAAAAAAAAAAAAAAAAAAAAAGATAGAGACGAAATGTATAATTTACTATTTTTTGAAAAATATATTAACCAAATTTAATATTAGTGGTAATATATAGAGACTAAAGATATAATTTAACATAATAATTTTTATTAACAATTCAACTCGCAAATTTTAAGTGGTCATCTTGAGTTTCTATTCATTATAACTTAATCAAGAACAAATTTTAGAAGCAGAAAAAAAAAGTGATATGGTTCAAGTCATTTTCATATACAAAATAGTTCAAAAGAACAATGAAAATACTCCCTTATTTTGTAAAATTCTTAATTAAGGGTATTCCATGTACATATCGATTAATCTTACAAAACAATCTTAAATATTCCCATATGACTTCCGGACCAACCCATAGTTGATGAAACATTTCTATTCTAGAACCACAAAAGTAACATGAAATACAACAAACAAGGTTTAAAATTACAATGGTGATTGCAGAACTATAAACTACTCAACAAATTACTATAGCTACATTGATTAAGTATTCATTAATATACCTTCAATGTGCTTCATCTCCTATAAGCTACTATACCTATTCTGTAAACACTACATGGCTAAGCCAAGTCTATACAGGAAGTTGTTTACAACCTTTGATATGTCAACTCCAACAAAGTCACAAGCAAAACAACGTTGGATGGAAAAGGAAAAAAAAAAAACATCTTGTTTTGCTTTCCATTATAAAATGTCCTCAAATATTTTCCCATGGATCAGGGAATGTGTTCACACTTGCTCATATACAGCAAGAGTGAATTTGCTTTTCTCTGGGCTCTATTTGTCCCACATTTTGTGAGTTCTACCAAATGTTCATACACACCATATTGGAGAGCAACCAAAATGGAAGGTGAATTGTTCAGTCCCAGCTCTAGAAGTACTGATGTAGCACATTCCTTGTTCTTTGGAGTCCCGCTTTTTATAATATCGACGAGAGTTTCGATGAAAGAAACATGACTAATCTCAGTTCGGCCTTCGGGATGTGATGTCAGAAGTAACAAAATTGATAAAGCTTCATCAATCATTCCCAGATTCTTATCCTCAAGTAAATAGAGCAGTGGTGGTATTATACCAGCTTTGATGGCCCTGGACTTGTTTGCTTGATTTAACGACAAGTTAAAAAGTGCAGTAGCGGCATCCTTTTTTCCTCTGATTGTTCCGTTTCGCAGAAGAGCTACTAAGGGTGGGATTCCCTTCAGAGATCCAATCAGAACTTTGTTCTCATTCAGCATTGACAAGCTAAATAAGGCAGCAGCAGAGTTCTCTTTAGCTTCATCTGTTCCATGCTGCAGTATTTCTATAATAGCAGGAATAGCTCCTTCTCTTGCTATGAGTCTTTTATTCGCATCATCGATAGACAAGTTCAATAGAGCAGTAACAGTGTGTTCTTGAAAATTGGGATCTGGGTTGGAGAGTAGTTTAACCAATGGAGGGATGACTCCACTATTTGCAATCCAAATTCTGTTCTCTGGGTTCTCTTTGGAAAGGATCCTGATCCTGATGATGGCCGACCTCTGGACATCCAACTGACCAGATAATAGATTGTGGACTATAGATGAGATTTCTCCAATGAGATCAGGTGGAGTGTCACCCAATCCATCATTTTTCGGTAGTTCAAAGTCGTTCTGTTGACACCACTGCAGAATGAGATTCTTGAGGGCATAATTTGATGCCAGTGACAGATGCTCCAAAATTTGTCCTGTTTTTGGGCAGGTCCGGTGATTGGAATTCAGCCATTTCTGTATGCTTTCCCGGTCATAAGTCTGTGAGAGACAAGGATAACTCACTCAGTTCACAAATCATTAGCAGAGTTTTGAAATACTAACACTCTTAAGCTGTAAGATTTTAATCTAGGACATACTAGTTAAGTAACTTTTCATCTGACGTTCAAACTCAAAATCTAGGACATACTAGTTAGATTAAAGATATATAAAATTCAACAATATGGAGATCAGATGACGATATCATGTACAACCTCATTATGGTGAACCAGGATTTATTTCTATCCTAAAGAACAAATGTAACCCTTAAAAACAAAATTTCATCATTGCAAGGCCGGTTGCAATCAAATATGGAATCTATGAGCCAAAAATTCAAGGCATAATTCTTGATTTCTACCAAAGAATGTGCAAGAGATGGCAAGATAGCTCGAGAGTGTAGCATATGAATATCAATCAATAAATGCTTAAGTTTTGTTACATAGATGTCTTGGGATTTTTCAAGTTACCTGCCCGGTTGCGACAATAACAGGATCTGTCATGATTTCTAGAGTAATTGGACAGAGGAATTCATGAGGAATTAACGAAGACTGACATCGTCGCAGACATTTTGATGAAACAGGACCATCAGGAGCAATATTATTTTCCATACCTGCAATTTGTTTAAACTTGCATAGAACGTTTAAAATTTGCTGAAGACTTTCAGAATTCTGCCCACCTCTACGTTTAACTAATTTTTGAACAGCTTCTGTTTCTGCTTCCAAATCTGCAATTTTGCGTAATTCCAATTTATTTGCCAGTCTTTCGAGTATAACAGGGTCAGAATTTCTCTCATCATTTTTAGAAAACACAACCATCATATCCATTGCTAGTTCCATGTCTTGTGTGTCTTTCCTACACTTTGCCCTTTTGAGTTGCGTACACATGAGTTCAACCTGCGTGAATGATTGTTAAACAGTTATCGGGAAAGGTAAAAGCAATTACATCTTGATTTTAATAAGTAAAATGAAAAAAAAACAGATAAACTAAAATCATTATATTTAACTCTAATGTGTACCAACATTCCCAATGAACTTTCAACCATTCAACACAAAGAATAAACTATGTCTGGGCACCATTCTCAACACTTTCGGTTCTAAATTATTATCGGTTTTAGATGGTCTCAAGTGAGCTACACCGATGCTACTCAGAAAAATGAGATACAAGTAGTAGTAGCTACCTCTAGAAAGTATTTGAGTGCAAAATCAATAAAGAAGAAACTTCTATGGAAAAGAAAGACATCAATATATACCTATATGTTTGATCGTTGGATAATAATTAGGTTCATTCGCTCGAAATCATTAATTCTTTTCAATCATATTTGCTCTAAATCCTTGAAAGTATAGCATTAATGACGCCTACTTCCGTACAAAGATTCAAAATAAGTGCCACTTTTGAAAGTAGAATTACTAAAACAAACCCAAATTGCAAATGGCTAAGGCAAAAGTTCCAGTAAGCAAAAAGATCGAGAAACGTACTTGTTCTTTCAATTCAACTGAGATTCCAAGCTCGTCATAAGGTATCCCATCAAGGGCTTCCTTCAATTTATCATAAACAGCATGAAACCTTGCCATTACAGCCTCATTCTCAAGAGCCTAACCAATGGAAAAAAAAAAACAGAAAAAGAATCAACAATCAAAGTATCAAACAAGACTAAAATAAAACTCCCACCATGAAATCAAACAAGAAAAACAACAAACCAAGTAAATCTTGCTTCCATTGTGGCAATTCTTCAATAACCTTTCGGCCGAGATAAGAGCCTCTTTCAAAAGAACAAGATGGAAACTCAAAACCTCAGTAGAAACCAAACTATGAAGATCTTTAATCTCCTCCAATAAAGGAACCATCATCTTCAACCTCCTGACCAAATTCAAACACTCTTTTCCCTGAGTTTTACGAAACCCAGAAAATGTCCCAACAGTCTCGATCACTTGATTCACTTCCATCAACTCCCTAATCACCAAATCACTCTCTTTCTCCATCTTCACTTCTCAAAATTTCGTCTTTTTTCCTTTCAACCACTATGCAACTCGAATTTTCAAGTGGGTAGGATGTTAAATTTAAAGACGACCTTTTTTTTCCCGGAAAATGGATGGTTTTTTATTTTTTTACTTTTTCCCGAGAAAGAGAAAGGGAAAAGAAAAGGTGGTGTGGTAAGTAACTAAATTAGTGGACAAACCGTCATTGGCGGGCTTTATGGTTTTGCTTTTGGTTCTATAAATGAGTTTTTTTTTTTCCAACATAACAGTTGTCTTTTAATTTACCCGAAAAATAACATTATTTATGATTTGCTCCAATTATTTTATTTACGTTGTTTTGCGTCAGTTTTATGTTTTGGATGGATATATTATTTAATTAATTAAGTTTTGTAAAATGAAATTAAAATTTTGAATTGCATAATAAGTAGCGTGCAAATAAAAAATGGACTAAATATTTCACACTTGCTTTATTTATTTCTTCTTTAGATATTATATTAAATTCAGATATGCGACTAATTCAAAGAAATAGAATAAATATTGACCGATTGAGGTATGTTTGGGTTGACTTCACTTGCTTTTTTATAAGTAGTATAATTGTTGCTGAAGTATAGACTATTTTAAGATTCAATTCTTATTGTTTAAAAAAAATAAAAATCAAACATGATGTGCTAATTTTTTTGTTTAAATTATATTTCTCTATATAACATTGTCTACATTTATAATAAACTGTCGAGGCAATGTCTTCATTACTTTTCGTGAACACAAATTATATTTAAAATAAAATTAGTAAATAAATTTATTTTATAGAGTTGATTTTATATGTAAAATTCATGGAGTCTTGACCAGAAAACTCATCAAGGCTCTCTTAAAAAAAATAAAAAATAAAGAAGAATCTGATAGAGATATACTCAGTCAATTTTTAAAATATAAAAAAAAAATTAAAAAATCAAATTTGATTGAGAAATATTAATATCTTGGGAAGAATTTTTAAAAAATGGAAAATAAACTGAAAAATGTTATATATGATCAAATAATAAATTTAGCCAAATTATAATATAAATTTCTAAAGTTTTATTTAAAAAAGATGATGATCAACTGGTGCAGCCCTGCATCTTGTCTTGCTGATGCATAGTGTTTAGCAATCACATGGCACATGGTGTTATGCCCTTTGTACACAGTAAATCGATTATATCAGCCAAACACTTAAATTATTCATAATTTAAATATACTATTTGCTTCTCAACTTTTGTACCATTATTCTATTTCAGCCTTTAATTTTCATAAACATCAATTTTGATCTTAGTTTTAATTTTTTTTTCGTATCGTATTTGATCTAAACCTTACATCGATAATTTTTAAATATAATATACAAAGTTGTAATATGTGATAGCTTAAATCTTAAATTCATGTTGTGTCACGTAATGTATTTTTATTAAAATTTATTACAAAAATTTTAGAAATATCAAATTAAAATTTTATTTAAAATTTAAAGACAACTAAAATAAAATATTCAAAAATATAATTAAAAAACTTTAGAAATTTAGAAATCAAAATAGAATTTAAACTATATTATTCATTTGTAAACTATAACTTTTTTTCTTCAGTTTGACACTTTTAAAATCCTAATAATCTCTTGGAATTTATTACTTATTATCAAAACGCCCTTAATCTTAATTCTATTTGTAAAAAAAAAACAAAATAAAATTGTAGCATGACGTGTTACTTACGATTTATCTGACATATTTGAAAAGGCAATTCTGGACATTGGTAATAAAATGAATTTAATTGTTTAAAAAAGTGTAGCTTTTTTTTTTTTGGGTGAAGATTAAAAAAAAAAAAGGATTGGCTTGACTTAGCTATCAACCTATCATCTTTATCAAGTTGAGATAGTTGGAAAAAAACAATTATGGGACTATCACTTTCCTCCAGCAACGTGTGCGTTGAAATTCTGTGGGTTAGGTTAACTTCTATGCAATGTACGAATTCATGCAGTATTGCTTTTGAAGAAATATTTACGATAAATTAGATGTAGTATAGTAACCATTGTAACATAGAAACTATGAATTGTTATTTACGGGTAGTAATTATAGTGTTTTCTGATTCTATAGACTACTGTGTTGAAATATTTTTCTTTAATAGTTTTTTGTTGTTATCTTTTTTGGTTTTGTATTGTGTTTTGGCTTGAATTTTTTCTATTTGTTTGAGTAAGAAGTTTTTGTGTTTGTTGTCTTGATCTCAAGCATTCAGATTACCCTTTTTTTGCATTTATATAAACTCACTTTTGTGAAAGAAAAAAAAACTATGAACTAACCCATAATTATTTATCTCGTAGACTGTGGTATCAATTTTAAGTCTACTAAACTTTTTAATTAAAAAAATACATTTGGGCTATGCACATAATAGTAGAATCAAACTTAATATTTTATAAAAACAGTATTCAAAAAACTTGTTTACAATTATAGTATTTACTAAATTGTCATTAATTTCACGCATATAATTATAGTAATCATTGATTTAAATTATAAGTAATCACTCAAATTCGTTCATATAATATGAAGAAAAAAAACTATATTGTAACCCTACTATATATTATTTTAGGAGAAGAGACTCAAATTTCTGATAACACATGTCAAACTAGTTAAGTTAGTTTAAAATTGAGGGATAATTTTCACTATTTGGTCATCAATATACATAATAAGAGAAATTGTATAACTTTCTTTTGTAAAATGTAAAAATAATTTGAATTTAAAAATAGTTAAATAACAGGTATGAAAATGAAAAAGAAATCATAGTTGGATTTTAGAAAATGAAGGGGACGCGTAATCTCGTGCTGGAATTGCTTTCACAAGCTAGCCAACCCAACCAAGCGAAGCTTCTTTGTAGAGGATTTGACCAAGTCTTTGGGGGGTTTAGTTATGGGAAAATGGGTCCCACCACCTGTTGGACAGAGAAATCCAATGCTGGGATCCACATCTGATACCCTGTGCCCGCCCCATATACTGACAAAATGGTTTTTCAATACACTGTTTTTCATTTAATTAATTTAAATTTATTTATTTATTTATTTATTTTGGACAGTTTGGCTTGAATGGGAGAAGTATTTCCATCAATGATTTAATAACGGTTCGGTTGAGAGCTATCAGTCACAAATATATGCCTTCATTCGTTATCTATGTTTTTGGGTAATGTCCATAGTTTTAACTTCTTCATTAATTTAACTAATAATGTTGGTATATTCATAATTATGTAATAATACTAGCATTGTTTTTCTTTGTCTTCCATGTTTGTTTTAAATGGTAAAAATAAAATATTAAAAGTTCGTATGATATGCGAGATTGGAATTACATTCAGAAAAATCTTAAACGCATATTATTATTTGGATTGACATCATAAACACACCATATATAAAAATTAAATGTTAATAATTTTCTTTAATTTTAATTGTTTATTTTTAAAATTTATTATGATGTTTATTTAAGATGAATATTATTCATAATTTTAGTTTAATATTATGTAGTTATTTATTATATAAAAATAAAATAAAATAAATTAATTATTAAAAAAATTAAACAATATCTTATAATCTCATTCGTGCACACTATAAATAGAGACATTTTATTCCCGGGAATATGAAATTTGTGTTTAATATAAAAAATAGGGATTGTAAAATGTGGTTTAATTTTTATTTAATTAATTTATTGTATTTAAAAAACATAAAGAATGGTATAAAATAAAATAATTTTACCAATAATATTTTACTTAAAAAATTACTTCATAATAAATTTAAAATATATTTTTTAATTAAACAATATATAATTGAAAATTAAATAATTGAATAATTGTATAAATATTTATGAATGATGAGTTTAAGTTGTCAATCCAAATAATAACTTTGAGTTTGTAATTCCCATAAATCCAATTCCAATTACGCTCACCAAACGACTAAAAATGAAAAAAAAAATGCATATAATGTACTTGAATATTATTTTAATTGTCTAATGTCAGTGATTAAAAATTGATACATTAAGATTCATAATGTTGATTATAGAGTGAAGAATATGGGAATCATGTGTTAATCATCATGTTGGGCTTACATACATGAATGTCAAAAAAAAATTCAACATGTGAGGCAAGCATGTGAATATTGGATGTTGACTTAAGGGAGTAATTATCTCATTGTCATGGAAAATATGTCCACACCTTTTGGTATTTCTAAGAAATTATTTTAAATAGTAGATTATATATTTTTTTATCTATATTATTATTGTTAATTTTCTTTATTTAAATAACATATTTATTATTCAATAATTTATTAAAATTAAATGTATAAATTATTGATATTAGGAATAGAGTGTCAAAGTTACATTAATAATTATTTTATTATAAAATGAGAGTTTTATTTCGTAAAACTCATTTTAGATGACGATTATTCAACATAAAATAAAAGTTATAATTTATTGAACTAAAAATAATATGTTATTTTAGTAAGATTTTAAAAGTTGGTGTTACATAAGTAAATACAATTTTTTTTTTTTTTGCTATTTTAGTAAGTCCACTCTTTCTAATTATTTGGTGACGGTTTAAATAAGAGAGACCGTAACCTACTTGGGTTTATGGTCCACAATCTAAGATCTTCTACAAAAATGTATCAGTCGAAGCCTTTTGTGCGCTCGACGCATCAGATGAAAGAAAGATCCTTAGTTGATCCATCTTTATAAGCACTAAATCTCCAACCTTGAATTAACCTTGTGTCCTCTTTTTGTCGGCCAAATTCATCATTTGGAAGCTTTCTCAAGCAAGATAGGCTCGAGCAACTTCAGCATTCTTGTGCAACTCCTTCGCGAACTGGTAAGCTCTGGGACTCTTTCCTACGGTTCTTTTCTCTTATTGCATCAACTAGGACAGCTAAAAGACTCCCTTAATTTACTGAAAGTGAAAGCTCTTAAGGTTAGTAGCTTCTTTTTAATTATGTTTCTTTGCTTTAATGTCTATTGGTTCCAAAAGTACCTTTTCAAAGTTCTAAAGGGAAAGATTCATCGTGGGTTGACGTATAGTGCAACTTGTTGGATATATTAGGTCATATGGTATTTTCCGTTCTCCCTCCTGATCAAGATATTGTCTCTTTCTCCCAATTATGCAACCTTAATCTACCATACATATCAAACTCATTGCTTTTCACAATTTAAACACATTTTACACCAAGTCAAATTTAACAAACTCACTATTCTGTAAAATTTAAAGACAGACTTAGATCTTAATATATCATCCACAATTCAAACACAAGCTTAGATCTTGATGCCCGTCAACTTCCCTTGAAAATTGATACATGTACCATTTTGTATCATTTTTCTCTTGATCTTTTCATGAACAAAGTAACTTTGGGAAATTCTTGAAAGAATGTGTTTTGAGTTGAATTTTGTTTATTCTCAAGTTTCTTGTCGTGATATTTATTGAATTAATACTTTAAATCATTCATGGATTATTTTATAGTAATTTTTTTAATTTTTTTTTAACTTATAAAATAAAATTTGAGTGATTTAAAAAAAAAATTGTTGAGTACTCGAATCAATAATTAAAAAAATCTTTAAACGAATTAGCAGCTTATTTTCATTTATTTATT
Source organism: Gynostemma pentaphyllum (assembly GCA_028015215.1). Taxonomy (NCBI): domain Eukaryota; kingdom Viridiplantae; phylum Streptophyta; class Magnoliopsida; order Cucurbitales; family Cucurbitaceae; genus Gynostemma; species Gynostemma pentaphyllum. The sequence goes on from CM051355.1 coordinate 22,595,354, forward strand.
ATGTGAGGAAAGAAGTTGCCATCTTCTATAAAATTTGTAGCCCGTGGTTAAAGATTAAAAAAATTATCTCATCTAGTATATTTCTACTAGTTATTGAATGTGATAACATTTTAAAAATTACTCAAATATTCAAATTAAATATTAAAAATGATTGATCATTCGTTTCAAGATACAAAATTCAAGCACATATCATAGAAATTTGGTGGATTTTACAATTGTTTACCGATTTTTCAGACAATATGACCAATTACAAGAATTCTCAAAGTATTTGAATAGAGGGGATAATCTCCTTATGAAATAGTCAAATTTAGGAGCTAGGCTGTCGTTAATTTTACTCTACATTAAAGATAAAATTAATTTTAAAAACCCATGTAGGGAGAAGACAATTAAAAAAATATCCAATTAGGATAAGCATATTCTCAATACCTTCTTCATCTAGTGCATCCCAAAATTTCAATAAAATAATTATAAAACAAGATTTTTTTATAAGTTGATGAAAAAATATTTGTTGCATACTAGCCAATTGATCCTAGACACAATTTATTTACAAAAAATAAATATATATATCAAATAAAAAGTTTAAACAAATTATCAAGGTGAGCAATTTTTATTAATTAGAAGTAGACTGGTTACCCATCACCGATTGGTCTCACCAATTTGAACACAACTCAATTAGTTAAAATCAATTATCTATTTCCTAAGACTAAAGATTCAAGTCTCCCTTCCTCCAATTTAATATAATATATAAAAAAAATCAACCAGTCATACCCCAATAATAATATATTATTACTAGGTAGAAAGATACTATTATCACCCTAAAACTTAATTGAATGTGTCAATTAAAGCTCCGAACTTTTACATGCAATTTAACTATCTCACTCATAAAATCAAGATAAATAAAATTTCAAACCTGATAATAAAATAACTCAATGTAACAAAAAAAATGTTCAACGAGAGCTTAAAAATCAATATCTATTAAATGACATCATTGAGCTAAAAAAACGTCCATATTAAATATAAATTGCTTGACATTACATATATAAGTGGAAGGGTATAAATAGAACTTCCCCCATACATTTAATTTATATATTTTTTTTGAGTAAACATTAGATAAAATTGGAGACAAAGAAAATGAAGGAGCGAGGAAAAGAGGGGGAATTAAATGCAAGAGGGGAAATGATAAAACACGCCAGATTGCCTGGGCATGAAAACGAGAGCTGAATTGCATGTGGGCTTGTCTAAGAGAAAGGACTATTTGTGGTATACGGTCTCATTTGACCTTCACTCCCGACTCCCGACCAAGACAGAACAGAGCTGGTTTCATGTGACTTCGTATTTCAAATATTGCCCCTTTCATTCTGTTCGCAAGTCTACTCAATTTAGCTATAGCTAGTGCCTTCATCTCATGTCAAACAGCCTTCGTCCTTACTTACAATTATTTATTGTAACGTTTTTCTTCTTTTTGAGTTCCAATCACCAATGGTTTTGTTCTAATTTGACAGGTTGTGTTTTTTGAGAAATCATGCCTCTAATGGGTATGAGATAAGTCACATTGTGAATTATCGCGTCGAATGATTTTCTATTTGTGTTTAGGATTGTTTTATTCGGGGCTGCGACTCCAAATCACCAAACTGAATTGGTCGGTTTGTTATATAAAAAAAAATAAAAATCAATGAGCTAAATTTCAAAAGAAATGCATTAAAAATATAACACAGACACTTTTAGAAGTTAGACATGTAAGTCAATGAGCTAAATTTCAAAAGAAATGGTTTTAGAAGATCACCACTATATAGAAGAAATAATATCATAATTCTCAAAAACCAAGTACCAACAATACCTTTTGGAGATATATAAATAATCACATGTTTAATTTAACATAGCATAATGGTTTCTGTGATTTGTTGATGGATAAAATTTGACTGTACATCTAAAGTACTATTTCATGATAAGATGTTATATGTATAGAAAAAGAAATTATTTTACATATTATAGCATTCTATTGATGGATACTAAAGCTAAATTTTATTCCATATTAAAGCGTTATTTACCCAAGATAGAAGAAGAAAAAAGGAGGTGAAACAAATATAGTTTGAAATCAAAGTTGTCAAACACTTTAATATTTATCAGATTATTAGATTACATTCGAAATTTTCGTTTAGTATAATTTTTAGCCAATGATTACTAAAGACAAATACTAAATATAGGGCATTTTGAAAAATGAATGCTCGATTGGTAACGTTCCTCGTTTCTATTTCTTATTTCTTGTTCCCATTTTTTTTAAAAGAGAAACAGAAACATGTTTGGTAACTGTTTCTTATTTCTTGTTTCTGAAAAAAATAAATATATATTATATCATTTTAAAAAAAATAAAAATATTTTGAAAATATTACAATTTTAAATGACATATTTAAAAATATTATATCAATATAATTTTTGGATATTTATAATATATTTAATAAGTTAAACGGAACAACGTAAGAATTTATCAATGTGTTGAAAATTTTAGAAACAAAAAAAAGAAATAAGAAACTAGAATTTGTTGTTTCTAAAATTTCTACACAATTTTGAGAAGTGATTCTAAAAAAGAGAGAAAGAAGAAGAGTTACTAAACAACTAAATTTCTTAAAAAATGAGAAATAGAAAAAAAAAAAAAAAAAAAAAAAAACAGAAACTGAAAAGTTTACCAAACGGGCCCGAAATGATTTTCCAAAATATGGCCCAATGAGTCAGTTTAAGTCCAAAACCCTCCCGTTCCAAATGTCTCCAGGGCCCACTTATTATGAAATATCGGAGTTTTTTTTCATGTGAGCAGCTGGAATTATTTACAAACAATCAAATTAATTGGGCCTATAAAAAATCAAATCAAACCAACCTATTATATTTGGAAAATCAAACATTTAATATGAGTAGGTGATCTTAGATTTAAGGTTCAAATCATCTTATATTGGTCCTAAATTTGTATCCTTAATCCCGTTTTATTTTTCAATATTTTATTTTAGTCTATGAATTTTGTATAATAATTCATTTTAATCCTTTATATTAATTTTAAATAAACTATTTAGCAGAAATCTAACATGACATATATTTTGTCTAATTGTTATCGGATTAAATTTTCAAAATAACTACTAAATGTTTTTATACAATATATAAAGAGAGGACTCAAATTAAAAAAGAAAAAAAAAACTCTTAGTAGAGGAAGTACAAATACTTATAAATCTCAATAGATTCTTTCAAGATAACTACAGAATGTTTTTATACAATATATAATGAGAGGATTCAAACTAAAAAAAAAACTTGAATTTGTAGGATAACTACTGTGCCCCATTTGGTTTGGGGTAATCTTAGATTCCCTTATAAGGGCATCTAATTTCATTGTTTGTTTAGGGTTTATTTAAAAATATCTAGGTAATCTAAGATTTCTGACATCCATATTTTCCTAAATATGAGGGTATTTGATTACCTTTGAATTCAGGTGCTTTCTATGATTCCCATGAGAAGGTAATCTTATTTTTTACAATTTTAACCCTACTTAATTAGAAAAAGTTGTTAGAAAAAAATTAGGAAAATAATCTACACTCATGTTTTCATTTCTTCTTCATAATTATGTGGTTTCTCCAATTTCCTATATGTATTATTAATTAATCCTCTCTCTTTTTGTATAATAGGTTTGATCAAAATCATTCTCAACAGCCAACATGAGCATAGCTCAAGTGGTTTGAGGATATACTCATTTCCTCTTGAGATCGAAGGTTCGAGTCCCCCCTCCCCCACTTTGATGTAATCTCAAAAAAAAAAAAAATCATTCTCAACAAGTTTTTTTTTTTTCAGTTCATTTTGCTACATTTGATAAAGATTTTTTCCACTGGATTTTAATTTTATGATATTTTGATTTATTCTATATATATTTGATAGACCCCAAATTCCTTTGAGATAAATCCTATTATTATTGAAATTGCAATTTTTTGTTGTTGCATTTTCTTCGTGATTGAATTTATCTCTATTTATAGATTTGTGGATAAATTTTGTAATATACTTTGTAAATGAATTATTGTGTGAAGTTTTATTAGTTCAAATTACTAGGTATTAGATTACTAGTGGTATCTTAAATTATAGCGAACCGAACGAGTGCTATATGTTTTTATATCATATATATAAGGAGAGGACTTAAACTTGTTAAAAAAAATAGGCCTAGGAGAGGAAGTACAAGTACTTATAAATCATCTCGATTCATAGTTACTGAATATTACGTATTCAAGTAATGATCCGGGTTATAAATCCAATATTTATATTTGTATTTTAAATATTCGTTTACTATAAAAACAAAATTAAGTATACCTTCATTAAAAAAAAAACATATTTCATCTCAAAAAAAAAAAACATATTTTTTTGACACCTTTAAATTAAAAAATTATTATAACTTAAAAAAACAGTTTATCTAAAAATCAGTAATGAAATACATTTAAAAAAAAAAAAAAGTAAACTATGTTAGTTTTTATTTAAAATAAAATTAATCTTGTTTTGTCTTTTACGAAATTATAACAATTCTATGAGAACTTTCAAGGAAATTAAAAATTAAAAATGTCCAAGTTTTGAATATAACTAAAAAATTAATTTTATCCTTCTAATAAATTGCAAATATTAGTAAAATAAAATACAAAACGACACCGATCTGTGCCTGTGATCATCTCTGTAACCTCTGAAATCGTCAATCCGTTTTTTTTTTTTTTACAGAACACGAAAATGGAGAATTCGGGAATTCTGAAGGATTGGTTCGATCGAGTTGACTCAGAGAAATCCGGAAGCATCATAGCTCCTCAGCTCAAGGTTCTTCTTCTTCTTCTTCTTGTTCTTTAGAGCTTTATCGTCTTTATCTCAAATTTCAATCTATGATCAGAGAGCTCTGGCGGTTGGGAACCTCGATTTTCCTCTCTCAATTGTTCAACAAATGATTAGGTTTTCATCGTCTTCTCTTTCAATTTTCTCTTCAATTTGTTTTCTGCTGATTTCTTTTGTTTTGCTTGTGCTTAGAATGTATGATTTTGATAGAAATGGAACTATGAACTTCGAAGGTAAGTAAATGATTTTGAATCTGCGCCTTTCTGTTTTTGAATTTTGAGTTTGAGAAGCAGCGTCAGTTTTCATGAATATTATATGCATTGTTCTCTCTCTGATTTTGTAAATGCTTTTTTCTTTCCAGAGTTTGTAGCTCTCAACAAATTCCTCCTTAAGGTTAATTTTTTTTTTCAAGTAATCAAATTATGAAGTGTTTTCTCTTTATTTTATATACTGATTACTTTTAGTTTCTTTTCAGCTTCAACGTGCGTTCTCTGAATTAGAGAGGTGATTCTGAAATTTCCTATTAGCATCTTCAATTATCGTCATCACTACATAGTTTTTTAAAGCATCATTCATTAGCTAGAGACTCCCTCGTGTATTGTCGATTAATTTGCATTTTGGTATCTGCTGTTTTCTGAATAATTTATACCATAATTGAACTCATACCGGTTATTCAACACTCCTAGTTGCAGCCGGTAGAACATTGAACTCGTAGTTTATTTCTTGATGAATCTGAAGTATGTCTCCTCTTGGTTTGATGTTACAGAGGTCGTGGTTATATAGTCCCTGATGATGTTCATAAGGTACTTGTGCAAGGAATCATATATTCCATATTGTGTAATACGTTCACGAATTTCAGACATTGTCCAGTACTTCCTGCTTGTTATTTCACTTATGATTCATGAGCTAAAGCATTCCAACTTTCGTTGAACTTCTATTTTTTTAATTTACTTTTCTTACGTCTTTAATTGCTGAAATATCTTTTTCAGGCATTGATTAAAATTGGCTTCACGCTGGATTCTCCTGCTTTTTACACTGTCTGCGAGGTGAACCATATTTTTATTTACAGATGAAATTGAAGAAAATTAGTGTTCTTAGGTGATACACAATTTTCAGAAGTATCAAGGTCAATGGAAATATAATGTTTAAAATCTTAAAAAACTATAGTTTAGTGGATTGCCCAAGCAAAGAAGCTTAATAGCCAGAATTTATCTATGCTACAGATGTATCATGAACTGCACAACCTTTGAAAATTTGATTTCAGCTTAAGACAGAAGACTGCTTACTAATGTGACAAGTTCATTCACTTTGGTTTGATTAGGTCAGAGAAAATTGCATTCATGGGGTATTTAGTCACAAGATTTTTGGCTGCCCGGGGATATATTCATTAAATGGAGTGGACAAATGTCCATTCATATAACAACCCTCACCACCACCTCCAAGAGGAATGGAAGAGAGAAATAGTATTTAGTAGAAACCACTCTTTTTCAATAGTAATTTATTCCCTCCTTGTGATCCTTTTAGAAATCTGCAATCTTTCAATAGAGAGCCTTTTGTCGATCCCCAATTTATCTTCTTGGTTCTGGTCCCTCTCCTCCTTGTAATTTCTGTTGATAGAATTGATGGTTTTTTTTTATAATCAAAACGAAAAAAACAAGACAACATTTCTTCGGGCCCATCTCCATGATGTTTTGAAAATGAACTTTCTTTACTAGAAATCAAGTCTTGTTACAACTTACAAGGATGAATAAGTATCTATATTGTTCAGTTGCTTGGGAATATGAATTGGTATAAGAAAGTTGAAACTGCTACTGTTTTTCTATATATTTGCAGAGCTTTGATCAAAAGAAGAATGGAAGATTTCGGTTAGATGACTTCATATCACTTTGTATATTTGTTCAATCAGCCGGGTAGGTTCTTCTTAAAACGAATCTGTGAATGTGTGTAGAAGAAAAAATAAGTTGTTTCCGCTTTTCTCTGAACTAAATTCTTTTATGTTGTTTTGGTTGGTTGGAACTTGAAAAGAATTTTTCAAATTTTCCAATTTTTTTAGCAAAGTAGGTTCAATATATTCTCTCATTTTATCTTAATATTTATTTTCTGCCAATTCTCTCGATGCATGATTTATGCTTCCTGATTTTGTTTTCCTAACTTGACAAGACTGCCATTAAATCTTAAAATTTAGTGTATGAACTGATTCAGATTAGGATTGCATTGCATCTTGAATCTTTCAAGTTATCCACTAGTAGCTAGAAGGCTAACATCGTTTTCATGACTACATGGAAGTTTAATTATTTTATATTTTGGTTGTTTGTAGGAATTTGTTTAACTCCTTCGATACATCTAAACAAGGGAGGGTGACTCTTGATTTCAACCAATTTGTCTATTGCAGTGAGTTACTGACTTAGTATGACACCTTGTAGACTTATCTTTTTCGTGGATGTCTAGTGAGTTTATTTTCCTCCTAATTTGGTGTTTCCATCTTATTCTCTACTCCCTACTGTGAGCTCAATAAATAATGCACGGGTGAGATCATGTCCTTTTAGAATTAATTCAAAAGTCGAGGGACATAAGGCAAAAAAAAGTAAATTGTCAACTTGAGTTATCGACATCTGGTGCTAATTTTGCATGAACTGTCAATTCTTTTGATAATACCTCACCCACATCATCTCTAATCTTGAGCAGTTCCAACTCCTGAACTCCAAATAAACACTGTTCAATAATTGCAGCTTTTTCCACTTTCTTGCCGTCTAGTTCTCTAGCATCAGTACGGAACTCTACTGACTGATTTATTTCTTCCATTTCTCTTTCAGCTGCCAATTGTAGAATATGAAACTGTGTAAATATTTCGACAAAGAGGTACATCAGTCTGCAGAAATTGATAGGTCACCCTTAGATCCAGAACATGATCATGTTTTGTATGAACTGAAAATTGAAACTTCAGTTGCATTATATATCCTATTGTTTTATTATCTGTAGATTTAGATCCTCTACTACCTACCGAGCTTTGATCGTTTCAAAGACCCGTTTAATTGAAAGAGTTGTGATTCCATTTTATTAAATTCTCTGTATTGTAAATGAAGTCTACAGTGCATTTGTTCATACCTACCGAGTGTTCTTATATCATATGGCTTCCAGCCTCTACAACCAAGCAGTACCAGTGTAGCACACACCAAGAATCTTACAATTTTCAGTCGAAGACGCCGAAGGTGCGTGATAATGGTAAATAATAAATAATGTTATAAAAATAGGTTAGATTATACCAAATACCGTTAATCTAGGGGTTGAATTTAATTTTGTCACTAACATATTAATAGTTTCAATTCTATTTTCAGTCTTTTAATTTGTTTTTAAAGTATCATTTGTTTGCAAATTAGGTCAAGTTTAACGAAAATTTAAACATTCGGGGTAAAACTGAAATTTTAAAACATTAGAGGTAAAATTGATAAGTTATTAACTCGTTTCCCAAGTTCCCAACACACCTTATTCTTCTTAATAGGCTCAATGACTTCTTGAGGAAGCTGTTTCATATCTCCATAAATATTGTAACGTCTGAAATAGATAGGAGCATGCATTGCTTCCATTACTTGCTCAATCACGTTTTTTAACTTATGAGAGGACCTATTCCATCTTCTGGGATTAGAGTTACTCGACGTTAGGCGATGGGTCGGTAATTCGAGTAGAGGGTGGAGTGGAAGTGGCGTGAGATTGGAAAGGGTCGAGGACGGGACATTTGTGGTAAGGAAGGAGATGTAGATAAGCTAGGTGTTGGTTGATATGATGAGAAAGGCGGGTTTTCAAAGAGCAGCCATGAAGGGAGGAGAACTTGGTCGCAAAATACAACATGATCATGAAGGATATATATATATATATATATATATATAATAAAAATAGTCTATATATAGAGTTAACCCAACTCAAGAAATTTACACAATCTTATCCTAAAAACTCACCAATTCTAATGAAAAGGAAAGAAGGAATTAGTATTGGTGAAGATATAAGATTTCAAAAATGATATTTTTAAGAGTTGTTATAAATTTGTTACAAATTTTTAACGACGTTATTGGTCAGGGGTCTAATTGAAAAATGTTGATATATGTTGATATATTAGGTATGAAATTAAAAAATTTAAAACAAGAAGGAATAAATTGAAAAATGGTGTATACATTCAGAATCAAATGGTATGTTTAATCTTAAAAATGGTACAAAATGATCTACAATTTGTTTTTTTCATGTTAAGAGAGAAGTCAAATGCTCCTTTTATTAAATGAAATCATATATATTATTGAAAAATGTGTTAGATATTACAGCAATATGGTATGTTTAAAAAAAATGATGGAATGTATAATAAACTAGTTCAGCTGTTACATTATTGAAAAATAAGTATATAATATATAAACAAGATCCACTAAAATGTCTTGGTTCAAAGTCTTCAAAAGAAAATAGAAGATATCTGATGGAAGAAAAAAAGGGAGAATATATCTGACACTTCCTTTGAGGAAAGATTTTTAAAAGCAAAATTTAGGAAGCATTATCCTGCAATGAAGGAAGGGTCCGTCTAAGTTAAAATTTCAATTAAAAAAAAACTTGAGGAGTTATTTAGCAATCATGTTTAAAGACAATTTCTATTTAAAAAAATACAATTAATAAACTTGTGTAGTATATTTTTTTATTGTAATTTTTTTTACTGTCTTGTATATTAACTAACAATATATAAAATTATTAATTGTACCTTTAATTACTTGATGTGTGATATCTTTTTATATAAAAATTATTATCTTTAAATTAATAGATAATAACATAAATAGTAGATGATAAAATAGAATACAGTTCAAATGAATTAATTTGAAATGTAATTTTTAAATTTAAATAAGAACTCAAATAGTGTTTAAAGTGCTTCCTTTGAATTACAATATTATAAGTTGAACTAGTGGTAAGAAGACTGACTTTAAACTTTAAGGTCATGCGTGACCACATATTCAAGGTATTATCCTATGAATTTTCTATGATAAATATTGTAAGACCGGATAGTTATCTCATAAAATTAGTTGAAGTGCGTATAAATATATATATAAATAAACACTCTTGAAGCTGTAAAAAACCAAAACCAACTACCAACTAAAGTGTACTAAAAAAAAACTACCAAGTGAAGAGACGTAGAACAAAATCAGGAAGCAAAGATAGCTCTAGAAACAAGGCCCAATCATGATTGCCGGCAATCCAAATGGGAAGTAAGCCACCGAAAAAAAATACACATCAGCCCACATAGAATTTCATTCGTACAAAAATTTAAAGGAGAAAAACTATATGTTATTTCTATTATAGGCACGGATTCAGGTTAGTTTATGATGCAACTCAACCAATCCCATAAAAAATTATATAATCTTACAACATTAGACTTATAAAACCACTTTAAAGAGGCCTCGTTTTGTCCGTTGTTCCTCAGTAGCTCAGTGGTAGAGCGATCGGCTGTTAACCGACTTGGATACATATTTTTTTTTGCCAACTAACAATAGTTGGGGGAAGAAAAACTAGATGTTAATCTTTGACAAAAGAATGTAAAAATTTTCAAAATACAGAAACTTCCAAAGAATACAAAAAAGTTTTTAAATAAACAACTCACATAACTATTTAGAGAAAGAAATTCTCCTCGGATACTCAAAGGTGTGGTCGTAGGAGTTTGATTTCAAGAACCAAAAACTGGCTTTTGGAAAACGACCAAAGATAAGCAAGCAGACTCCATAATTCTGGTCACGGCATCTATAAGTATAACTCGATACGTACATATACCGAATCGTTTCAGATGCGCCCGATAAGCACTGTAATGACCGAAGGGAATCGAGCTAATGGCTTGAAGAAACAGGAACACTGCCAAGTCCCATCTTCTGCCCCAACAGCGAAAGCTGCTCAACAAACTCAGCTCCGGTGAGGATTTCTGTAGTACCATATATAATATGCCTGACTGGCTGCTGATTCAGTGCCAGCTCTTGCAAGCTGCCATACTCGACATAATTACCTCCTCCAATCATGAAAACAATGGCTTCCTTAAATGGTCCTTTTAAATGACTTCCACTTGTTCCAGCACTCGACTTTGGAGCACGGGGATCAAACACGAGGAAAGAATCAATTTCAGGATTTGGTTTCCCCTCCATCAACCCCTCTACTGTTCTTGTTAATGCAAGTTGCCTATCACTAGATAAGAGATTTTTAACACCAGCAGTCACTGCACTAATTGACTGTCCATAGAGTTTTTCAGCCCAATCAACAATGTTACTTCTGCTAGCTGAATTTGCTGATGAAAATGAGACATTCAATGACTTAATCTTCTTGACATATTGAAATGCACTAGTATCAACCTCTGATTCTTTCAAAATAGCTTCCACCGCCTCCACTTCAGATTGGTTTATAGTTTCAGAAGAGATAAGATATATAACAGCCAATCGAAGCTTATCCGTTTTCGTACCCTTCCCTTTGAGCACACTCAAGAGTTCATTCCTATCAATACCTCCTCTGGCCATCATGTCATTCTCCTTTTTAGCATAAGAATCAAGAGACCTCTCTTTGATTTCACCCAACAGTGCAGTAGCAATGTTTGTGTGCTTATCAATAACTTGCTTCCGTTCAGTCAATTCTGGTAATGAGTTCACTGCATTCATTAAATGCTTTGTATTCCCAATTAAATCTGTTCCATTAAATTCAGCACCATCAGTCCCACCAGTTCTTTTATTCACCTCATCAACATCCTTCTTATATTTACTCAACTGAGTCTCAATTTCGACAGCAACTTCTGGAAACTCCAGATATCCATTTGTCATCCAGAATGCGTCTGAACTATCTAATTCAAAGGACTTCATCCCACCTTTTTCACCTTGCACACTTAATCTAATTCAACTTCAATCCCAGGACATCATGCACTAAAGGTCGATACCTAAAATCATGCTGAATTCCTACAGACAACTCGAAAGTCCGATCAAACAGACACAAAATCGGGCGCTGAAAAGAGCTAGCAAAGCCCCCACCTTCCGTAAACAAATTATTCTTCGCCAACAAATGATCTCGCAACCTCTGATCCAATGCCGAGGCAACCATTTCCGCCGGCCCGCCTCGTGGGCATCGGATAATCGGCACCACAGCAAGCGTAGCCAAAACACTAAACAAACCACTCACAATCCTCTCTATAATCTCCTCAATTTCACGATCTCCAGCCGAGGGATCATTCAATTGAAGATATATACTCTTCTGAGCCAACGAGAACAAATTATCTTCCAATGTAACGAACTCCAAATACTGATCATGCAGCTTCGCAATTCGCTGAACGGAATTGGAATTCAGTGTTCCAGAAGCAAGATCCTCAAGAAGAGGACGAGGAACAGAAGAAGAGAAATTTAGGTAAAAGCTATCGTAGAGGAAACGGGAAGAATCAGCAACAATCCTATCAATATTGATCTTACTAGGTTGAACAAAATAAACAGCAGGAACATCATGAACAGGTTTTCGATCCTTATCAATAAGAAAATATAGGGTTACGCCATGTTTACGAAGGTCCTTAACATGGATCAAAGGGGATAATATATTTTGACAAAATCTATCAAAGATCAAGATCTTGTAAACATCTTCGTTGGCAGTTGACGTTGAGTTTAATGGTTGGTTCAAATTCAACAATCGGATTATACATTCTGTAATCACAAGAAATTCCGATCAAATTCAGAGATAAAATTCAAGTTAGAAATGGCGTTTTTTTCGTTTTAGTTAATGGCTAAGATTGGATCTAGAGAGAGAGAGAGAGAGACCTGTTTGCTTCTGACGGAGATTAAGAGCCATGGGAGAGAAGCTCCGTAGTTCTTCAATGGAAGACGATTCAGCGTTATGGAGTTGGGATTCGGCTCAGGGCTCAGCAGTTCGTTGCGCAACCAGAAACGACGGTGGTCGGTGGCTGGATATATAGCCCAAATAGATGTTTTTTTTTTTTAATAAAATAAAATATTATAAGTCAAAATATAATTTGATTTTTTTTTTTTTAAATTTGAAAAGTTTTCATTAAAACTCAGGTTTGGATTAACTTCAATCATCACTTTTACTATTTGTCACTACGTGTTTTGTGACGCGGAGCGGCCGACGTTCTTTATTAAGAAAATGTTATATGAAGTCGCCATCAACCATAAAAGGTGTGGTTGATCACCAAAAAAAAAATGTCTACGAAAACTAGATTAAGTTCGGGAGTCGATTATGTATAGGGAAGGTATTAGCACCCTAAAACATCTGTTTTAAAAAAAACAGTTACCTAGTTTTATCTATTATTATCCTAATTTCAAAAATGATTTTATTTTTTAAAAAAAATGGTTGCTTTTATTTTTGAAAAACAAATGTCCCATTTAAATTTCTCTTATCTTCAAGAATGAAGTAAGGATGAAAATTAAGATGGGTGGGGTTATGGCCATTTATTGAACAATGTTGGAACTTTGGAAAATTCCACCTCAAGAATTTGAGAATTTAACTTCTCAAAATCCATCATAGGATTGTATTTATATTTTAAAAACATTTTTCTTTAATTTTGAAATTCTATTATTTTAAAAAAAAAAAAAAAAAAATTATTTTATTTTTGGGTTTATTTAAAAAATCTACGTTTTTATCTTTTTTTAAAAAAAAGAAAAAAACTTTTTATTTATTTTTTTTTAAAAAGGGGCTACGTTTTTTAGTTTCTTTTTTTTAAAAAAAATTATTTTGTTTTTAAAAGAAAACTGACTTCAGAACTAAAATCCTTTTTTTGTATTGTTTTTTTTTAACTTTATTTTTATTAATTTTTTTTAAACTTCTGTTTCTAACTCAGATTTCAAACACTTTTTTTGTTATTATTATTTTTTTTAAACTTTTGTTTTTCTTACTTACTGACTTGAAACAAAATTTCTTTTTTTTTTAATTTTTTTTTATTTTTTTAACATATGTTTTTAATCTGCTAATTTACTAACTAAAATTTTATCTGCTACTTAGCTAACTTATCATTAAAGAAAATTTAAAAGCCATTTTTTTATCTGCTACTTTACTAACTAAATTTTTATTTTTAAAAAAAAAAAAAAAAAAAAAAAATACTGGTTCTTAAAGTAAAATATTCTAAATTAAAATTTTATTTCATTCTAAAATATACAAGACATTCCTTTATACAATTTATTTATTTATTTGTTTATTTTTAAATATCCTTCACAAATTTAATCTTTAAATTAGACTAATTATTTCACAGGAACTATATTCTAAAATGCATGAACATGATATTATGGAAAAATATTTTTATCAAACGATTCAATTTTAAAAGATCAAATGACAATAACGAATTGCTAAATTAAATAACATAACAAACATAAACAGATTTTGATGCAAATAAAATTAAAATTTCATTCTAAACATGAAACTTTTGACGGAAGAATTACTCATTCTAAAACAAAATCTTAAAATATGCAATTTACATAACTTGAAATGAGAATAATTAAATTAGAGCACATGCATGAAATTAAAAAATATAACGAATAACAACGAAAGAAAGAAAAAAAAATGAAGGGTAAGATGATTTACCCTTGTAGTACACAAACGAAGCCCACGTATCAAAAAAGAAAATTGAGGGTTAATGGTGGGAAGAAAAGGTGATGGCAGGAGAAGCCTTCTGGAATTTTTCTTTGTCTTTTTTTTGTTTTTTTTTTTTTCTCCCTTTTTTCTTTCGTCCCTTTTTTTTTTTTTTAATTGATAAAGCCTTCTCCCTATTTATAATGCTTGAAAAAAAATCTAAATTTATTTTATTAAATCATCATAGATTCCAACAGGATAACAAACTTTATTTATTTTTTGTTGAGATAAAATCTCAAATTTAAAACCTAATCTTAACAGCAAATAATTGACTAAGTAAATTATTATTTTTTTTTAGAAAACGTGAAATCCTTATTTTATTTTTATTATTAAAAAAAATAAAAATAAATTTCCAACACAAAATTCAAATTAGAATCATTTTTTTATTTTTTATTTTGAATTAAGAATTACGACCTTTTTATTTATCAATTTACTATCTTTTTTTTTATTTATTTTTTAAATTTCCTTTTCAAAATTTTTAATTATTACCTTTTAAAAATGAAATTCGCAGGACAAAATACGGTGTCTACAGCTTGTCCCCATTTGTCCTTCTTTGAAAGGATTGAAAAAGTTGGACAAATGAATAGATTAAGTATTTTGGTGGCGAAAATTTCATTTTGAAAAATGAAAAAGACCTAATTTAACATAGGCCTCAATCCAAACTTGAAAGAGTAAAATAAAATGGGCCTGGCTCACAGGCTTCGACCTCTAACGGGTGGACCGACGTTAGAATTCGATTTAACCACAAGATAAAGGAAAATGGACCTGGCTCACAGGCTTCGACCTCTAACGGGTGGACCGGCGTTAGGATTCGATTTAACCAAAAGATAAAGGAAAATGGACCTGGCTCACAGGCTTCGACCTCTAACGGGTGGACCGGCGTTAGGATTCGATTTAACCAAAAGATAAAGGAAAATGGACCTGGCTCACAGGCTTCGACCTCTAACGGGTGGACCGGCGTTAGGATTCGATTTAACCAAAAGATAAAGGAAAATGGACCTGGCTCACAAGCTTCGACCTCTAACGGGTGGACCTGGCGTTAGGATTCGATTTAACCAAAAGATAAGGGAAAATGGACCTGGCTCACAGGCTTCGACCTCTAACGGATGGACCGGCGTTAGGATTCGATTTAACCAAAAGATAAGGGAAAATGGACCTGGCTCACAGGCTTCGACCTCTAACGGGTGGACCGGCGTTAGGATTCGATTTAACCAAAAGATAAGGGAAAATGGACCTGGCTCACAGGCTTCGACCTCTAACGGGTGGACCGGCGTTAGGATTCGATTTAACCAAGGGAAAATGGACCTGGCTCACAGGTCTCTACCGGGAGTAAATCACGGTAGTAAAAATTAGTAATTTTGTGAGAAATAAGATTTCTCAAAATTTCAATTTTAGATGATGCATGATGGTGAAATGATAAATCTTTTTAAAACTTGATGCATGATTTTAATTTTATCAATGGATGTATTATTGCGTAAAGACAAAACTTCAACATGAGATGACTTGAGTTGCCCCAGTCCTAAAAATATGCAATGTGATGCAACAATCATGCAACTTATGTTAGAACTTTCAAATCCATGCATGATGAATATTGAAGTTGATGAGAATGCATGCATGATGCATTTTTTTACTTTCAACAATGTAAAAGAAAATAGAATATATCAAATATTTATTTGTATGAATGCAATGACTACAAAAAATTTATTTTGCTTATAAAGCTCAATCATGAATGTGCAACATTAATAAAACAATATTTATTATTATTATTTTTTTAAAAAAAAAAAAGAAAAGTTTTAGAACAAATAGCTCGATACCCACAAGCTCATTCTTTGGAAACAAAATTCTTAGCTCAGCTGTGGATTTCCATAATACTTTAGAGAGTGTTGCATATTTTTATGTCAGACGCCTTGATGAGATATAGACTTCTTGAAAATATGTCATTTGCTTATAAATCCTGGTGCCGATGTCAGCTCTCACATTACTTCAGTTTCACATTTGAAATTGACCAGCTTACCATCATTGTCATAGAAAATCACAAAATCTCATTTCATTTTTTTATAATTGTTATTGCAATAAAAGCAATCATGTCAACATTTAAGTGGGCAGAAGATGAGAATGAATAAATTATGAAAGGTCTCAAATTGAGAAGTATTTATTGATAAGGCTCAAAGGTTACAAAATGATAAGAGGAGAAAGAAATGAATAAAAAATGTAGGGTTACATGATATCTTAAACAATTAAACTGAAATCAAAACCCAAATCTCTTAATATTCATGAATTTCCTGCAACTTGTTGAATGCTCTGAGTCTGAATTTATGCATAATATTTCCGAACGTGGTCAGAATTGATAGGATTTGTCAATTCTCTATCATCCATATTTGCTAGAATTAAAGCTCCTCCAGAGAAAGCACTTTTCACAACATATGGCCCTTCATAGTTTGGGGTCCATTTGCCTCGATGATCCTTCTGATAGGGAAGGATTCTTCTAAGCACTAAATCTCCTTCTTTAAATGCTCGTGGTCGAACTTTCTTGTCATATGCTCTCATCATTCTTCTTTGGTAAAGTTGACCTCTACACAATGCTGTCAACCTCTTCCCCTCTACAAAATTAAGCTGCTCATAACGGTTTTTAACCCATTCAGCTTCTTCAAGTTTTGCTTCCATGAGGACTCTTAACGAAGGAATTTCAACTTCAATTGGGAGAACTGCTTCCATCCCGTAAACTAAAGAATATGGTGTTGTCCCAGTTGAGGTACGAACTGAAGTGCGGTATCCATGCAAAGCGAAAGGAAGCATTTCATGCCAATCTTTATATGTGGTGGACATTTTCTCAACTATTCTCTTGATATTCTTGTTAGCTGCTTCAACTGCACCATTCATCTTTGGACGATAAGGAGTAGAATTAACATGCTTGATTTTGAATTGTTCACATAATTCATTCATTATTTTGTTGTTCAAATTTCTTGCATTATCTGTAATTAGTGTTTCTGGAAGACCATAACGACAGATAATCTCTCTCTTGATAAATTTGACCACGACTCCTTTTGTCACCTCTCGATAAGAAACTGCTTCGACCCATTTGGTGAAATAATCGATAGCACCGGAATAAAGCGATGCCCATTTGAAGCTTTTGGCTCGATAGGTCCGATTACATCCATTCCCCACATGGAAAAAGGCCAAGGTGCTGTTAAAACTTGCAATTGTGATGAAGGAGCATGAGTTTTATCAGCATAAATTTGACATTTATGACATTCTCTTGCATATTTGATGCAATCAGTCTCCATAGTTAGCCAATAATATCCATATCTAAGGACTTGTCTCGCCATCATGTGTCCATTCGAATGAGTACCACAAATTCCTTCATGTACTTCTTCCATAATTCTATTAGCTTCGACTGCATCAACACATCTGAGCAATACCATATCATGATTCCTTTTATATAAAATTTCTCCATTCAGAAAGAATTTCATAGATAATCTTCTAATAGTGCGTTTATCATTCTCTGAAGCATTTATTGGATATTCTCTACACTTTATGAACTGTTTGATGTCGTGATACCACGGTTTTCCATCCAATTCTTCTTCAATGTTCATGCAAAAGGCCGGAACATCTCGCTTCTCAATTTTAATAGGTTGAATGTCTTCTTTGAAGTCTACATCAAACATTACGGCTAAAGTAGCCAATGCATCAGCTATTAGATTATCTTCCCTCGGTATGTGATCAAATGTGATTTCATCAAATTTCTGGGATAATTTTGTTATGAGCTTATGATAGGGAAGCAACTTGGAATCTTTGGTTTCCCATTCTCCATTCAACTGGTGAATTACCAACAACGAGTCTCCGAAAACTTTGAGTTTTTTTACTTTCATATCCAGTGCTGCTTGGAGTCCCATGGAACAAGCTTCATATTCTGCCATATTATGTGTGCAATCAAAGCATAACTTTGTAGTGAGCGGGAATAAATTTCTGTCTGGTGACATCAAAATAACACCAATGCCATGACCCAACTCATTTGAGGCCCCATCAAACAACATAATCCACTGATCTGGATCTGAAACTTCGTTTTCTGTTTCTACAGCAAAAACATGCTCGTCGGGGAAATCTAGTTTCATGGGTTCGTAATCATCTATCGACTGCTGGGCCAAATAATCGGCAAGTGCGCTTCCTTTTACTGATTTTCTTGTGACATAAACAATATCGTATTCTGTTAACAAAACTTGCCATTTTGCAATTCTTCCAGAGAGAGAAGGCTTCTCAAAAATGTATTTTATCGGATCCATTTTTGAAATCAACCAAGTTGTGTAGTAAAGCATATATTGCCTCAAACGATGTGTGGTCCAGGCTAAAGCACAACAAGTTCTTTCAAGTAAAGAGTATTTGGCTTCATAACTGGTGAATTTCTTGCTTATATAATATATGGCTTGCTCTTTCCTTCCAGAATTATCATGTTGTCCCAAGACACAACCCATTGAATTTTCTAATATCTTGTGAGATACAAAATCAGTGGACGCCCTGGTGTGGGTGGAACGAGTACAGGAGGATTCTGTAAATATTGCTTTATTTTCTCAAATGCACGTTGACAATCTTCATTCCATGCTCCAGGATCACTTTTACGAAGTAATTTAAATATTGGTTCACAGGTTGCCGTAAGATGAGATATAAATCTGGCAATATAGTTCAACCTCCCTAAAAATCCTCTAACCTCTTTCTGAGTTCGCGGTGGTGGCATTTCCATGATCGCTCTGACTTTATCAGGATCGACTTCAACTCCTTCCTGACTTACAATGAAGCCTAACAATTTTCCAGAGCTTACCCCAAATGTACATTTACTCGGATTAAGTTTTAACTGAAACTTTCTCAATCGGTCAAATAATTTTTTGAGAGTATCTGCATGCTCTTCCCCATGTCTTGATTTGGCAATCATATCGTCAACATATACTTCAATTTCTTTGTGCATTAAATCATGAAAAAGTGTGACCATTGCACGTTGATAAGTTGCCCCAGCATTCTTCAAACCGAAAGGCATTACTTTGTAGCAGAAAGTTCCCCATAGTGTAATGAATGTGGTTTTTTCACGATCTTCTGGTGCCATCTTGATCTGGTTATAACCTGAGAATCCATCCATGAATGAGAACGTTGAGAATCCAGCAGTATTGTCCACTAAAATATCAATGTGAGGAAGTGGAAAATTATCTTTAGGACTTGCTCTGTTCAAATTTCTATAATCGACACACATTCTAACTTGCCCATTTTTCTTTGGTACAGGAACAATGTTTGCTACCCATTCAGGGTAATTAGACACAGTTAAGAAACCTGCATCAATCTGCTTTCTAACCTCATCTTTTATTTTTAACAGCATATCTGGCTTCATCTTTCGTAACTTCTGCCTTACTGGTTTGCATTCAGGTTTAAGAGGTAAACGATGAACTACAATGTCTGTATCTAGTCCTGGCATATCTTGATAAGACCAAGCAAATATATCTATATATTCACGAAGCAATCTGATTATCTTTTTACGATCTTCCTCCGAAATGCTAGTGCCAACTTTGACCTCTTTAGGTTCTTCCTCAGATCCCAAATTAATTATTTCTATTGACTCTTGATGAGGCTCTAACACCTTCTCTTCTTCTTCTACCATTCTTGATAATTCAGAGTTTGGTTCAAAATGGTCTTCTTCTTCATCTGACTCAACATTGTAAATAGGAGTATCCAAATTATACCTCGAATCATCCACGCATTCAATCTCGGTTTTCTTGTTTAAGATATCAATTATTTTTTGTTCGGAATTTTGGATAATGTGATAGATTGTAAAAGGAAAGGAAAAATGACAAGATAGAAAAGAAATGAAAATTGGATCTTTATTGATAAAGTAGAATGTTGACATGAAAAATAAAATTACAAAAACAATTATTCAAAATGAAATGAAATACTGAAAAATTACTTTGGAATATTTAAAAATGATGGCAGCTCTAAAATCGTCCAATTATCAAGCTCGAAGTCTTCTGTGACTGGATAAATCATTGCAGTTGATTCTTTTCCATCCTCTACTACAGCAGCAACTGTTGAACTGGTTAAACATGACAAAGGATTTTTCAAATGAATTACACCACCGCTTTTGAATGTCTTATATAGATTCGGTATTGCTATCCTCTTGTGACTTGGCTCACGGTTTTCAAATCTCGCCAGCCGTTTTTCTTCCCTCTCTTTTCGAGCCTGGTCCTTGTCTGCCTTGGTTGGTTTATAACCTATACCAAATCTGTCTTTATTATCCTTCAGTTTCAAAAGTTCTTCTAAGCTCTGGTTAGTTTCTTTCAAAGACAATCTTGACATGCCCAGACTTAAACTATCTCTTGTTCTTCCAGGAGAGATCGAAGCATATGCAATTTCAAAAGATCGATAAGAACATTCCAACGCTTCTACGGATGCCTCAACATATGGCATTGAATCAGGCTTTGTCGAATGAAGTCTTCCTCACCTGGATACACATATAAGCTTTTGATCAACAATAAATTTCAACTTTTGATGTAATGAGGAAGCAACCGCTCCAGAAGAGTGAATCCAGGGTCTTCCCAAGAGAAAACTGTAGGCTGGCGAGATATCCATAATTTGAAATTGGATATCAAAAGTACATGGTCCAACCTGGATTGGAATTTCAATTTCTCCGATGACTACGCTTCGCTTTCCATCAAAGGCCCGCACTATCATTGAGCTTGGTCTAATATGAGACATATTAATTGGAAGCTTTTCCAATGTTGACTTAGGCATTATATTCAAAGCTGACCCATTGTCGATTAAAACCCTTGATACCACAACATTTTTACATTTCACTGATATATGAAGAGCCTTAGTATGTCCATAGCCACCCTCGGGAATTTCATCACACATGAAAGATAATGAATTTGAAGATGTCACTTTTTCCACAATCTCGCTCAAATTATTTCCTGAAATATCGGGAGCAACATAAGCCTGATTCAAAATTTCAAGCATAACTTTCCTATGTGCCTCTCGAGTGCATCAACAAGGACGAATTGAAATTTTAGCATGAGTCTTTCCCAATTGTTCTATCACCTGGTACTCGCTTTGCTTGATGAGCTTTAAAAATTCTTCGACTTCTTCTTTTGAAACCTAGGTTGGCTACATTCTTCATCCTTGTCTCATCTTTTCCTTGTGATTGAATTTCAATCACTGGATCCTTCACTTTATTTTTTTCTTTCCCTCTATACTCGAATTTTTTTCCTTTTCTTTCAACAAAATATTTGGTGTGTAGCATCTCCCGGTTCTTGTCAATCCGCCCACTCCTGTGATATTTTCTACCGAGAGAGGCCGCTTCTCATGATTAGTATTCATCGCGCAATCATATTTCCATGAAAGCAATTTGTATTCTTAAGCGGAAAAGAACTTGGAATTTGAATAGTGATTGGCCTGGGGCTAAAACCTGGACGTGCGATTCCAGGTGTGTCATGATATATGACGGTGAGAGGTTTGGGTCCCCAAGAACTAACCTCATTCTTTTTATAATCTTCAACGAAATTAACTTCATTTCTTTTGTATCCTTCATTTGTTTTCCCTTGAGAGATGACAAGCTGCTTGGAATCAAGTAAACACTGAACTTTATTCTTAAAAGAGTGGCATTGCTGAATTGAGTGACCTTTTGCCCCAGCATGGAACAAACATGTCAAGTCGTTGTGAAGCTTTTCTGCATTCGGGTTCAACTGTTCTGTCTGAATGTACCCACATTTATGAAGAACTTCAAACAATTCTTTCATAGGTGTTATAATTTCTTCAACATTTTCTTTCAGAGTTTCTTCATGGCACTCCACTGCATTCACCCCAGCACCACCATGATTTGGAAGAGGGTTATTAATAACATCGGGAGCATCCTCTTTCTTAAAGTTCAACCATCCAGCCTGAGTCAATTCTTTCACCTTTCGTTTGAGGGCTGTACAATTTTCGGTTGAATGCCCTGTAATTCCTGCATGATACTCACAACGAGCATTTACATTATACCAAGGTGGGTAAGGTGGTTGCATGGGCTTTATTTGGACTGGAGTCAGAAGACGACTTTCAAAGAGGGTGGTTAAAAGGTCTGTATAAGACATGGGAATTGGGTCAAAAATTTCCCTGGGCTTTCTGTTATTTTGTTGGCTTGGAGTGTATGGAACAGGTGGGTTTCTAGGTTGGTATGGTGGGTTGGTAAAAGGTTTGGAATTTTGAAGAGGAGTTGTAGGATATTGATATGATGTGTTATTTATGAATGGTTGAGGGTGTCCATATGGGTTGGAATGATAATTGGTGGGTATTGGGTATGTTGAGGTGATTGTACCCAAGGGATATGGTTTCCTTTTCCCACCAATTGCATTTCTCCTTCTTTCTTTTTCACAAAACCTCCTTTTTTAAGAATTGACGACTCAACTTTCTCATCCTTTATTCTTCCATTTTTAACTCCAAACTCGATTCGTTCTCCAATTGTCATGATATCGAGAAGTTTGTGGAAGCGTTTCCAATCATACGATCATAAAATGGAGATTTGAGGGTATTGATAAACGTAGCGAGATAGTTCTTTGTCTGTCAAAGGAGGTTGAACCTGAGCATTGTATCTCTCCATCTTTGAGCATACTCTTTAAAGTTCTCTGTGGATGTCATCTCCATCCTCTGCAAGTCAAGCCTGTCCAGGGCTAAATCGATGTTATGCTTATCTTGTTTCAAAAAAGAATCAGCCAAATCTTTCCATGAACAAACATGTGTACTATCTAGTTTCATATACCGAAGCAAAGGCCGTTAAACTATCCTGAAAAGCATTGAATAAGCAATTTGTCATTCGACTATAGGTCGCCATTTTTCTACAAGTACATAATGAGGTGACCTTTAGGACAAGTCGTCCCATCATATTTCTCAAACTCAGGGGTCTTGAATTTTGGTGGAATGACAACCCGGGAACCAAGCATAATTGAGTAGCATCAATATTCCCAAAAACATCTGTTCCTTCTATCGCTTCCCGAGTCTTTCCTCAAAAACTTGAAGCTTTTCACTTGAAACATTCTTTTTTTCTCTTTCAAATAATTCTTTTCTAACCTCCTGGGTCATCAAGATCTGCAATCGCAACATGTGCTTTAAACTGTTCACTGTCCTGGTGAGAAGCGGCTCCCATAGGTACTTGTTGGCCTTGAAAGAAATGATGTCGTCGCTCAATGGAAGATCATACAATGGGTTGTATGAAGTAGATCGATGAGCTAAACCATCATTTGGTTTCTTAGTGAAAGATGGACCAAATCCAGGTGGATAAAATGAGAAATCGTCAGGAATATGTCCGAGAATCGGGCGTAGTTGATGGTCTGCGTGTGTTTGAAAATCCGAACGTATTTGATGATCGAGCCTGGTAAAATCGAAGTTTCTTGAATAGGTTCCGCAACCTCTTTCCCTTTCTCCAAGGCAATCGGAATCTTAGCAATCTGTTGTTGCATTAAGTCCATATCACTCCTCATTTTTTCTTTATGTCTTTGTTCGTCTAGCCTTTTCACTCTTTCTTCTTTTTTTTGTATTTCTTTTTCTATATTATGTTCGTCCTCCATTATCCTTGCTTTGAATCTTGTATTGTAAGGATGATTTTGTGTTTCTCGAGCTATTTTGATGCTGAGTTAAATGTGTAATTGAAGAAATCAGGTAATAGTAGAAAGAATTAAAAAAAATGAGGAAAACAAACTTTTATTATTATAAAAAAAGAAAGTGAAACTTCTAACATAAAATTGTCTTAAAAAGTGAATGAGATTCCAATCAATGCAAAGAAAATAAATAAAATCTAAACTAAAATTTATTACAATTAAATGTGGAAACTAATGGAAACGTCCAAGATATCCAAAATCTCTGCGAATCGTCCTCAGAAAATCTGACAAGTCTTGTGCATTGGGCTGTACTGGTGAAACAGTATTGTTCAGCTCCATTGCCCACTCAGCGTACACATCTGCTCTTCGGGCCATTGTTCTAAGAATATCAACCATTCGATTCACCTTGTCCAGAGTTATGTCGAAATCATTCTTTAACACCTCATAATTGGTCTTCAAACAAATATTTTCTTTTTTAAGAGCTTCATTCTTGCTTAATATTTTTGTACTTGCCCTCGACAACCATGAAGTTGAAACTTTAAAGAATTTGCAGTCCTTGGAGAATTCTATAATCTTCAGATGATTCTTTTGCCTTCAAGAGTAAGTCATCAATGGTTCGATGTAATGAAAGATTATAGCCTTCTATCTCAAAGAAGTGGGATTTTTGACTAACAATGGTCGTATCCAGGTCTTTAACAAGTCCAGGAAGTAGCTCTTTTGCCTTTTGAAGGTCTTTGATACAATTGTCTCGTGAAGTGAGTGTTTCATGGAGCCTTGCCCTTTCATTCTTCAAAGTATGATTTTCTTTATTCAAACGTCTCAAGTCTCTATCAATGGCTTCATAATTTCTTTCTGATCTTGCAGAAAGCTTTACTTGTTCCAAATCCTTCGTGATCTTAGAGGCATGATTCTTCCATTGATCAGCTTCGTTTCTCAAGTTTATATTTTCTTGTTCTAAGGCCAAATTTCTTTCTTCGAGTTTCCTGTACTCTTCCAGCAACTGGGTCTGTCTATTTTCTTCTCTTGCTCGAGGTTCTCTCATCATCAAATCATTTGGCCTTGAAGTGCTTTTTCTGGTTGACTGCCAATTCTCGTATTCGAGAGGTGACCCCTCTTCAGTGCCTCTTGGTGCTAACTCTTTTCGGACTTTTCCATGCATTTATAGCCAAACGCTTCTTATCATTAAGCTCTTCAGAATCATATAAAAATTCTTGATCTTTCAGGCCGTGAGTTACTGGGATAAATTGTTTAAAGCAAATTTGCCTTGCAGCTAGTAATGGAGTATAGTGAATGCCACCCCAAGGGCCTAGAAGCGGAACATTGTAGAAATCTCCACATTTATAAATCATTTCTGTCAAAGGCATCCAACGAGCTCTCCACACAATGTCTTCAATTCCGAGTCCAGAGAAAAAATTTAACCATGCCATTTTTTTGGGGTATTGTGGGTCCCAAAATGCAGAACCAAACTCACTGATTGGGCTTCTTGTGATATTCCACGGACCATTGTAAATAATCTTTGGGCACCCAAAGTCTTGTGGACAAATAATGTGACTATGCATCCAGATATAAAGCAATTGAACACAACATCTAAGCTTTCCCACGGCTCGTGTTCTACAATAGTTGAGAGATCGAAAAGTTTCACCAAAATAGGAATGACTGGATTTACTCCTTGTTCCATGCTGAGGAAAAACTTAATTACTTTTCCATCGACGTATCCTTTAGCACTTGGAAATATGACGGTTCCGTAAATGCAAAGTGCTAGAATTGTCAACCCTTTCCCTTCATTGAAATGACCTCGGATTAAATTAAGAAGATAATCAATGGGCACATTATCCTCTTTCCCTTTTTCCTTTATAAGTTTTTGTATATCAGCATTTCGAACGTTCACCAAATCAGATAAAGCCCTACTTGCGGTGAGTGTCGGGTTATAGTTGTATACCATATCCATTGAGCTTTGGGGAAGATTGAGCATCACTTGATACTCTTCGATCATTGGCACCAAATCAATTGACCCAAATGTAAAACATCGATATGCTGGATCCCAAGAAATTCAACAAGGCTCTTAGAGCGGCATCATTCACATGGATGTACATCAAATACGCTATGTGCCCATACTTCTTGAAAATTCGAACTTGCGTTCGTTGATAGTGCTTCCCATCTTGTCTTCAAAGCGGCCAAATCATTCCTTACAAACTCCGTCTTGGTTGGTAATGATATTTGACTGGTTCAGATAGACTATCCCCAAATTTTTGTTGCATCTGCTCAGACCATTGAAGCACAACACTATGATCATCACTCTTGATAGCCGAAGATGATTGCATTGAAATGTTGGATATCTTGGAGTTCATTTTATCTAAAAAAAAAATGAGATGATGAAAGAGGTACTAAGTAAATGTTATGAAAATTTAAAAAAAAAAAAAAATAAAATAAAATAAAATAAAAATAAAAATAAAAATCGTGAGCCTGTACGGGGACCGGGGCCTCTCGAAGGTCGACACTACATTGGAATGGAAAAGAAAGAATAAAATGATTGGTTAATTCTAAGCTATATAATTATTTGTGAGGATTTATCATGAGCCTACACGGGGACCAGGGTCCCTCGAAAGTCAACATTACATTAGTCTAAATAAAATTAGAATCTTAGATGTATATTTTAAGATAATAGAATAAGTGATATGGAAATTATAGTGTAATGAAGAAATAAAATGTATGTAAAAAAAAAAAATAATAATAATAAATAAATAAATAAAAGTAAAGTAAAAAATAATAATAATAATAAAAGGATAAAAAATAAATAAATAAATAAAATGAATAACTTTTAAAGAAGTAAATGTTAATTTTATTTTTGTTTATTTTTTCCTTAGTTTTAAATGTACCGTTATCTAAATTTTATATTTAAGTATGTTTTAATGGTATGAAAAAAAAAATAATAATAAAAGAAAATTTAATGATATTTTTTTTAATTCTATATGGTAGTGAATAATATAATTTTTAAACTTTATTCTTTAAAATAAATAAATAAATAAATAAAAAATATAAAAGATAAAAAAAACAAAAAAAACAAAAACTAGGTGTACGAAACTTTAGGATTTATTTTAAAGGTTATTTTTTTAATTTAAAACAAAGTATTATTTAAAAAAAAAAAAAAATTAATAATAAAATAATAATAATGGAAAATAAAATATGATTTTTTCTTAGTTATCTTCATATGCATATACACAAACACTTCAACTATATAAAAAAATATGTTGTGGAGTTAGGCTCTAAAATTTCTAAAAAGGTCCCCAGATTAAATCCAAAGAAATAATCTGAGTGAGGATGTCTCGTGAGCCTACACGGGGACCGGGGTCCCTCGAAAGTCGACACTTCTCATCCTCCCTAATTCTAAAAGGTAAGAGCCCGGGTAGAAGGCTTGTGATTGTGCGTGAATGTATGATATGCTACTAATAATAATACAATAAATTTAAGCAACAAATAAATTACGAACAAACATGAAATAAAGAAACATAAAGATTATTTACACAAAATATATATATAAAAAAAACAAAATGAAACAATAGGATAATAACAAATAAAAAACTAAAGGCTTGACTCTCTAATTGTCCCCAGTGAAGTCGCCAAGCTGTCACTACGTGTTTTGTGACGCGGAGCGGCCGACGTTCTTTATTAAGAAAATGTTATATGAAGTCGCCATCAACCATAAAAGGTGTGGTTGATCACCAAAAAAAAAATGTCTACGAAAACTAGATTAAGTTCGGGAGTCGATTATGTATAGGGAAGGTATTAGCACCCTAAAACATCTGTTTTAAAAAAAACAGTTACCTAGTTTTATCTATTATTATCCTAATTTCAAAAATGATTTTATTTTTTAAAAAAAATGGTTGCTTTTATTTTTGAAAAACAAATGTCCCATTTAAATTTCTCTTATCTTCAAGAATGAAGTAAGGATGAAAATTAAGATGGGTGGGGTTATGGCCATTTATTGAACAATGTTGGAACTTTGGAAAATTCCACCTCAAGAATTTGAGAATTTAACTTCTCAAAATCCATCATAGGATTGTATTTATATTTTAAAAACATTTTTCTTTAATTTTGAAATTCTATTATTTTAAAAAAAAAAAAAAAAAAAAATTATTTTATTTTTGGGTTTATTTAAAAAATCTACGTTTTTATCTTTTTTTAAAAAAAAGAAAAAAACTTTTTATTTATTTTTTTTTAAAAAGGGGCTACGTTTTTTAGTTTCTTTTTTTTAAAAAAAATTATTTTGTTTTTAAAAGAAAACTGACTTCAGAACTAAAATCCTTTTTTTGTATTGTTTTTTTTTAACTTTATTTTTATTAATTTTTTTTTAAACTTCTGTTTCTAACTCAGATTTCAAACACTTTTTTTGTTATTATTATTTTTTTTAAACTTTTGTTTTTCTTACTTACTGACTTGAAACAAAATTTCTTTTTTTTTTAATTTTTTTTTATTTTTTTAACATATGTTTTTAATCTGCTAATTTACTAACTAAAATTTTATCTGCTACTTAGCTAACTTATCATTAAAGAAAATTTAAAAGCCATTTTTTTATCTGCTACTTTACTAACTAAATTTTTATTTTTAAAAAAAAAAAAAAAAAAAAAAAAAAATACTGGTTCTTAAAGTAAAATATTCTAAATTAAAATTTTATTTCATTCTAAAATATACAAGACATTCCTTTATACAATTTATTTATTTATTTGTTTATTTTTAAATATCCTTCACAAATTTAATCTTTAAATTAGACTAATTATTTCACAGGAACTATATTCTAAAATGCATGAACATGATATTATGGAAAAATATTTTTATCAAACGATTCAATTTTAAAAGATCAAATGACAATAACGAATTGCTAAATTAAATAACATAACAAACATAAACAGATTTTGATGCAAATAAAATTAAAATTTCATTCTAAACATGAAACTTTTGACGGAAGAATTACTCATTCTAAAACAAAATCTTAAAATATGCAATTTACATAACTTGAAATGAGAATAATTAAATTAGAGCACATGCATGAAATTAAAAAATATAACGAATAACAACGAAAGAAAGAAAAAAAAATGAAGGGTAAGATGATTTACCCTTGTAGTACACAAACGAAGCCCACGTATCAAAAAAGAAAATTGAGGGTTAATGGTGGGAAGAAAAGGTGATGGCAGGAGAAGCCTTCTGGAATTTTTCTTTGTCTTTTTTTTGTTTTCTTTTTTTTCTTCTCTTTTTTCTTTCGTCTCCTTTTTTTTTTTTTTAATTGATAAAGCCTTCTCCCTATTTATAATGCTGAAAAAAAAATCTAAATTTATTTTATTAAATCATCATAGATTCCAACAGATAACAAACTTTATTTATTTTTTGTTGAGATAAAATCTCAAATTTAAAACCTAATCTTAACAGCAAATAATTGACTAAGTAAATTATTATTTTTTTTTAGAAAACGTGAAATCCTTATTTTATTTTTATTATTAAAAAAAATAAAAATAAATTTCCAACACAAAATTCAAATTAGAATCATTTTTTTTATTTTTTATTTTGAATTAAGAATTACAGCCTTTTTATTTATCAATTTACTATCTTTTTTTTTTATTTATTTTTTAAATTTCCTTTTCAAAATTTTTAATTATTACCTTTTAAAAATGAAATTCGCCCGGACAAAATACGGTGTCTACACTATTAATATTTTCAATAAAAGAAAATTTGATCGGGTAATTATTTTTCTTCTTCTAATTATCATCAATATTTAACTCCGGTTGAAATGGATACTATATAAATTATTTTCTTTTTTTAAAACAAAATTAATAAAAAAAAAATTCTATATCAATTAATAAAAAAAAGTTTATATTGTCAAAAATTCGTTAACAAATATCACGACAAGGATCGGAATTGAACTTAATCAAAATATAAACACTAAATTGAAACTTAAGAACTAAATTATAAATTATGACTAATACGAGTGATCAGATGTAGATTTTAACTAAATTTATAATTGATAAAATAAAATAATAAATAACTATGGGTGTGTTTGAGTTAGGCTAGTTTGAATTAAGGGTTGTTTGGAAGGAATTTAAATACCCGATATTTTATTCACATCTCATATGTTCGGAATCCAAATGTTCAACATCTTTAGATAGATGTGTTGTGTTTGTTTTGTAGTAAAATTTTAGATAGTTGCTTGGAAATATTTGGGTAACTGTGTAATGTATGTAGGAAATGCATTATAATTACATGTGATTCTAATTATAACCTTATTTATTTATATCAACAATACTCTTTTTATATTTTTATTTGTATCGATTAATTTATGTGAATAAAATATTTAAATTACATGATTATTATTATTAATTTTATTTTATAAAAAATCAATACACTCATTTAATAATTTTAATTTTATTCTCATTCTACTCTATTTAATATGTTATTGAACCATTGATTAATATATTACCTAATTAAAAGAGATAAATGCAAAATACACTCTTACACTTTGGGTTATTGTTAAATCATACCCCTACACTATTTTTTTGTCAAAAAATACCCCTACACGTTAGTAAAATTGTAAATCACACCCTTCAACCGATTAGTTTTAACGAAATCGAGATATATTTATATTCTACATATGCCATGTATTATGATTTTATGAAAAATAACAAAAAGAAAATTTGACAAAAGTGTAGAATTTTAGAATAAACTCTCATGTTAATACTATGCAAAACCTATAAATCACACTCAAATGTTCAATTTTTTTCGAAATTTTTAATGGTTTTGGAACACATGGTATGCGTATAATATAGATGTGTCTAATTTCGTTAAAACTAATTGATTGGAGGGTGTGATTTACAATTTTACTAAAGTGCAGAGATATTATTTAACAATAATCCAAAATACAGGAGTGTATTTTGCATTTATCCCTAAATTACTATATAAATTAGGGTTAATTTCAGTATTGGACAAATTAATGTTGTTTATTTCAAAAAAACACAATCTTTTATATATATATATATATCAAAACTACCCAAAACCACCACCAGAAAAATTAAATTACATTGTGAAATGACGAAACATACCCCGATAAATTTTCCTTAATTAAATGATATGTAATTAATGAGATATAGTTATTAGGAGAGATAAAAGGGTAATAAGGTAAACAATGAATCAGAATCCACCAGAATCGCCACCATAAATAGTGTTTTATGGGTAAATCTGATATTAATATGAAACAACCATTAAAACTAAATTGAGTGAATGAAATTGGTTATTGATGTAATTAATTCTATAAATTAATACAGGTACAAGTTGGCTCTAGTTGACGAAAATAACGTCTACAAAAGTCATTTCATCTCACTAGTCACTATATAAACATATTAAAAAAAACATAATAAGGAATGGGTTATACCCACTTTGACATTTATAAATAGTTTAAAACAATGGTAAATTTATAAATATTCTTTAAAAAAAATATTAAATAAAATTATGTTATAGAGTAAAATCTCTCTCAAAGAATAATAATAGACTCTAGGGTATTAAATGTCTTCGACATTGTCGACATGTCTCTAAAATGGAGGTTCGACTTTTTAAACGGGGATAAACAACATCTTCGACATTATCGACATTTCCATCGGAGTACTACTAAACTATCGTTGATTACCATCTTTCCTTTTTTCTTTTTTTACCTTTTATTTTAATTATTCTCTCTATTTAATTTATTACTAACTTTTAGTTCATTCTCTCTTTGATTTTTCTAAAACATTTTTTTTTATCTCTATCTTTAATCTATTGAATTTTTTTATTTTCTCGATGTTAAATATCATTTATGAGTGTATAACTTACTTATATGATTAATTATGACTTATTTAAAGAGTAATTCAAGTTTCATTGATTAATTCTAAGTATTTATTTAAGTTTTCATCGTTTCCATCATTTTATCCAAATATTTGTTGATGTCAATATTTCATCGACATGTCCGTTGTTGTTGCGTAAAAATGGAGAGCTTCCACGTAGGCAACAAACTTAAATATATGGGATGAGTCGGAGGTAGTGCGCTACTTCGACGGCGTGCTACATAGGTATCTGCATAAAAAAGGAAAAGAGCACCGGTGTGGTGCCGGTCTAACACCCTCCGATGCTTAAGTCAGAGCTAGTGTGCCAAAGAGAATAGTAGTAGAAATTCGTTACCTAATGAGTGAATTTCTTCTCCTATTTATAGGAGAATATATTGATGACATAATCGTGCCACGTGTCGCGTCAGGATTGGACCACGTGTTGCTTCTCAATTATGTGTCGCTTTTTGGTTACGACACGTGTCATTTTCTAATTGGACACTTGCATTCGGTTTAAATATGCAGGTCTATGTTGGAGACTGCGTAGCCAGGTCTTTTCGGTGCGTGGACTTTATGACTAGGTACCGTGGTCAGACCAGGTGCCCAAGTACAGCGGTCAGACCAGGTGTCCTGATACTGCGGTCAGATGAGGTGTCCAAATATTATGATCAGACGAGGAGCCCTGGTACTACAGTCAAACGAGGTGCCCTGGTATTACAGTCTGACGAGGTGCCTAGGTACTACGCTCAGACGAGGTGTGTAGACATTCTTGCAAGTTGTAAAATTCCATGTGTTATCAATTTCATCCCACAACAGAGGCCCCTACTTCCGAGCTGAGTTGAGATGTGAGTTCAATGCTGCTTGGGAGTAATCTTTTAAAGTGGAATTTGCCTCAATGATATTTCTGAAAATATTATAAGTGTTAAACTTTGTAGCTTAAATCTTCTACCATTGCAGTCGTCAAAATTTTGAGAGTTTGTAACTTGAATTTTCTCCCTCTGTAATTTGAATTTTTCGTCATTAATTTTTTTTTGAGACAATACTAAATTGTGAAGCTTGGTAGGTTGAGTTTTCTGTCCCTGGTTGTTTTGGAGTTGGGTTGTATATCCATGTTATCACGTTTAATCATCACATACTTCGCCCCCTTTGATTTTGAGAGTAAAAGTTCTCTGGAAATCAAATATATTAAACTTTCCATCTATTATTGGAAAAATGATTCGAAAAATTTTAAAAAAATAAAAAATTAAATTGAACATGAAAGTAGTAAGAAAGAAAAATTAAAAATAAATAGAAAAAAGAATTTCGAATACTTTAGCAAGATCTCGATTCACACCTCAAACTTGCTCTTCTAAAGCATCTACCCTTCCGTCTGGCATTGACACAACTCTAACTACTTCTTGATTTTCATCAGCTTGTTGTTGTTGTTGTTGTTGTTGTCGTCGTCGTTCTCTAGTGCTACGAGTTTGATATCTCGTATTACGAGGGTTACGGTTTTCATCGTCATCTATATCATCACCGTGTTGTTGACTTCTCGACTCATCCTTGATGGCAGAGCACTTAGTTATATACTCTTTCCCACAGACGGCGCCAAATGTTGTTGCGTAAAAATGGAGAGCTTCCACGTAGGCAACGAACTTAATATATGGGACGAGTCGGAGGTAGTGCGCTGTTTCGACGGTGTGCTACGTAGGTACCTGCACAGGAAAGGAAAAGAGCACCGGTGTGGTGCCGGTCTAACACCCTCTGATGCTTAAGTCAGAGCTAGTGTGCCAGAGAGAATAGTAGTAGAAATTAGTTACCTAATGAGTGAATTTCTTCTCCTATTTATAGGAGAATATGTTTATGACATCATCGTGCCACGTGTCGCATCAGGATTGGACCACGTGTCGCTTCTCAATTACGTGTCACTTTTGGGTTACGCCACGTGTCATTTTCTAATTGGACACTTGCATTCGGTTTAAATATGTAGGTCTATGTTGGAGACTGCATAGCCAGGTCTTTTCAGGTGCGTGGGCTTTATGACTAGGTACCGCGGTCAGACCAGGTGTCCTAATACTTCGGTCAGACGAGGTGCCAAGTATTGCGATCAGATGAAGAGTCCTGGTACTACGGTCATACGAGTCTATTGGTATTGCGATCGGACGAGGTGCCCCGCAAATGCTGTGGTCGGGACGAGGTGTGTAGACATTCTTGCCAAGTTGTAAAATTCCATGTGTTATCATTTTCACCTCACAACATCCGTAAATTTGAAGCTCGATATTCCTATCGACATCGACTTTGAACACCTTGATAGACTCACAAAATGAAAGAGATCTTTTCTCCACGAGATATATATGAGGTTGGTTCTTCGTGTGGCAGTTACCTTTTGCCAGTATCTCAAGGATGACTCGCCTCGCCTGCGGACCTTACTAAACGTGAAGGCTTCTCATTGGCTACTCGGTTCTACAAGTACCAAAAAGTGTACATAAAATTGACGGAATCTTAAAAAAAATTCAGCGTAGATTCTGAAACTGAAAGAAAGACAAGGAAGAGGGTGGAACAGAGAAACTTGCTGAAGAATGGCAACAATGGCGTCATTTCTACGCAACAGATACTGGATTCTCAGACATGGCAAGAGCATTCCCAATCAAAATGGCCTTATTGTTTCCTCCATGGTCTCTCTCTCTCTCCCTTTTTTCTTTCTTTGTTTTTTGGTTTTTAAGAAGGAAAAAAAAAATGGTGTCTTTGGCTTATACTGATCAAAGATTTTTAAAATGTGGGAGATTTTGGCCATTTTCTGTCATGGGTTTTTGTTAATTTTGGATAATTATTTGTGTGATTAAGAATTGGGTTGTTCATTGATGCTGATTTTAGGGTCCAAAAATTGCCGTGATGCTTACCCTTTTCAATTGACATCTCTAATTTTTCTTGGGGGAAAGAGAATAAGAAGAAGGGATAAAAAAGGAATGTGAGAAAAAATGGTTTATAAAATTGTTATATATGTAGGGAAGAAATGACACCATTGTAGTTTACCTATTTTGTAAATCATATTCTTTTTAAGTGTATTTAAAAATTGTTCTTGACATGCTTGTGATTTGTAGACACAATTCTATTAAATTTTACGGCGGAATTAGCATAGGTGTTGAATTCCGTCAAAACTAAATGACAGAAGAGTGTAATATACAAATCCGTAGTGTAAAAAAAAATTAAAAATATATATTTGATTTGTAAATTTGACAAACCAGAGAATGTAATTTGCAATTATCACAAAAAAAAAATACGGGGAGAAATGTTTCACTTCTGAGATCCATAGTCTTTGTTGAATCCTTTGACTATGTTAGTATGAAAAAGACTTGTAATCGGATTCTTTTTTGAAGTAATTGACAGTGTGATTCTGCTGTAGGAAAACGGTATCCTCCCGGAGTATCAACTGGCACCAGATGGTGTTGTACAGGCACAATTGGCAGGAGATCAATTTCTAAAGGTATTTGGTCCTTAATTCATGCTTTGAAGAGGGATAAAAGGAAGGGGAAAAAAACTGGGATATGAAGAAATTCATGGATTATATTATAGAACGATATTTGGAATCTGAAGAAATTCATGGATTTATAGGAAGACTTCAAGCTTACTGGTTTCATTTGTTTGATCTCCATATAATTGTAAGAAAAAGATTGGTTTAGATATTAAAACTTCGTTGTTTTGAATAAAACTCATGAATTCCTTTGTTCTCTCCAAATAGGATCCATATTGTTGTGTGATACATATTAGGGAAGAACATTGGCCAACCAGTTGATATACTTGTAGCATGACTTGATTCGTGTCCCGGATTTCATTGTTTTGATTTGAGCAACAATTCATCTGTAATGGGAAACTGATTTTACAGTTGTTTTCATAGAATTCACTGGTTAAACTTACATTGCACATGCAGGAGCTGAAGGACAATTGCATACCACTTGAAAATGTTCGGATTTGCTATTCGCCATTCTCAAGAACAATTCATACAGCTAAAGCCGTTGCATCTGTATTAAATATTTCCTTTGAAGGTCCTCAATGTAAGGTAAACTGTTGTGTGCACGTCTTAGTGTTCTTACATGATCTCATTTGTTCTTCTGTAACGAATCTGGTGAGAAACTTTTTGATTCATCATCTTCTTTAAGCTGATCATAAGATAGACTCTCGTTACAGATGATGGAAGATCTCCGGGAACGCTACTTTGGTCCTACATTTGAACTCCAGTCTCATGACAAAGTAAGATGCAGTTACTAGTTCTTGATGCACATTATGTTTAAGTCTGCTGGATAATTATAGTATTTCATTTCTAGATTAGCATTCTCTTCCCCCTTTTGTAACAGTATGAAGAAATCTGGGCTCTTGACGCGGAAGATCCCTTCAAGCGGCCGGAAGCTGGAGAAAGTGTAGAAGATGTTGCTTGTAGACTTGCCAAAGCTATAGTAACAATGGAGTCAGAATTTCAAGGGTATCCTATTTATCCTTATTTGCTATTTGGGGAAAAAAAATGTTACGAAAATATCCATAAAAGATGATAAATACATGAACACTGATTTTATGTTAAAAAACATGGAGAACAAAGAAAACAGCATAAGAACACGGATTTTACATGGAAAACTCTTGAGAGTGAAAAAACCATGGTGAGAATTAAGAGGAGAAGAAATCCATAGATCAAAATTGGTAAGATTATAGTTCAAATTGCATGTCAATGCAATAAATAATAAAAACCTACTGGGACGATTCGTTCACTACCACCACAGTTCTCAATTTTTCTCACTTTAAAAATCGCTATACGAGTTTTTCGAGTTAGATCATAAATAATTCAGGTTGTGTATCATTTACAGAAATGACAAATGGTTTGTTCAGCCCTGAGTATTCAAATCAAGCTCACATTACTTTTCCATTCTTCATGTTAGGAATCATATGCAAAACTTCATTTCCATGGAAGAAAAGAATTCAAACTCTAAACCGAAAGTCATCCATTTCACATGATGCTTATTTACTTGAATTGTTTGAATCTTCAGCTCTGAGAATTCGACTACTGCTGGAGCTGATAATCCTATTTGAAAACATTCCGTTATAACTTTTCATATATATTATGCTTCTTGCAGGTGTGTTATCTTGGTCGTCAGCCACGGTGACCCTCTGCAAATTTTCCAAACTGTACTAGGAGCTGCCAAGCAAAAAAATGTACCTAGTTCTCAAGACTTGTCATCAAGAATACAAGCCGTCATCACTCAGTCCGTCCTGTCGCAGCACCGGAAATTTGCTCTGCTAACCGGAGAACTTCGGGCAGTCATATGAATTTTGATCCTTGTTAATTCTCTTCTACATTTGAAGGTAATTGCTATTGGCAGGCATTGTCAAAAGGGAAGTTCTTGGCAGACATATTGAAGAAGGGAATTCAGGAGTTGCTTTTCCTCTCATTTGAATGAAACTTTTGAATAATGAATGGGATTGAAAACTACATTAATGGTTGTTGGGATGGGAGTAGATAATATATAATTAATGGATTGGGGGTGTTTTTTTATTTAAAAAATAAGAGAGATGTATCTGATATATTGGGTATTTTTGAAATTTTAAAACAGATTGATTATTTTTGAAATTGATAGTTGAAAAGTGGGTACCATTGATAATTTCTCTACAAAATAAAGTAAAGATAGAAATAGAATAAATCATGTGATACTTGTTCAAATTTTATTAAGAGTAAAATGCAAGAATGACACCTCTACTTTCACCTAATTTCAAGAACGACACTTACACTTTTTTTTTTGGGGTCAAAAAACACCCATGCACTACCGAGGAGCAATAATCCGTAAAGTTTTCCATCCAAACTAGCTATATAGTTTTATTCTTTTTTTTTTTTTCTAAATATAGTAATATGATGACTATTATTATTAAAAGGCAGGGGCATTCTTGAAACTGAGTGAAAGTGTAAGAGTCATTCTTACACTTTATTCTTTTATTAAAATATAATTTAAGAGAAAGAAGGAAGAAGCAAATAATTAAATGGGAAAAATATATTTGGTGAACATCTAAGGGAAAGATTATAAGGTAAATAAAAATAAAAGTGGGTTAAAATATAATTTTGATCCTTGGTTATAAATTTATCCCTAAATTTTTAAAATTTTATTTTAATCTTTCAAATTTTGATAAGTTTCTAATTACGTCGCTACAAATCATAACGCTTCATTAATTTTGTTAGTACCAATGACTTTTTTATTTTTTATTTATGATTTTTTCACCCTTTCAGGAATCGCAAACCTAGATATAAGGACTTTTTTGCAACTTAGCCCTTTTTTAAGAAGTAATTAAGTATATGTCCAAATGTTTAAAGTAATTGGGAAAATGTCCATTTTTTGAGAAGTTGAAGGTTGAAGACCCGTCTTTGACTGACTGGAGTGATGACAGTTGCCATGTGGCAAAGACGGGTTTTGAAGACCCGTTTTCAATAGGTGTTTTTTTTTTCTTCTAAAAAAAAACATAAAATCAATTTTAGAAAAATTGTTCCATTTGAAACTTGTTGTTGCAATGGATGTAAAACTAAAAACTCAATGCGTTTTTAATTTAAGTGATAATTTCGAATTATCGAGTTTCCATTGTCGATAAGACGCGGTTGATCGGAGAGACGAAAGTAGAGATCTTTCTTCTTCTTCTTCCTCGTCATCTTTTAATTTTCTATTCAAGAAAGATCTTGTGACAACCCGTGTTCCCGGTAAGTAGTATTTTAATAAATATTATTTATTTTATAATATTATTGAAATATTAGAAGAAAGTGGTGTTAATTAAATTTAATTCTTTTATAGGGATTAAATTTAAAAGGTGTTATCTTTATCTTGGAATAAAGAAAAAAAAGGAAAAGAGGTGTAAAAAGGGAGGAGGGGAAAAGAAAAGGAAAAAAAAAAGAGAAACATGTTGAGGGAATTTCTTAATTAGCCCATGACTGATTCAAGAGAAACGAATACCGAAAGCAGAAGCGTACCTTACTTCAAATCGAAACGATTATCGAACGGGTTTAGATCTTCCAATTCCTCTGTAGTTTCACTGTGTGAAGTCTTCTCTGAAGGGGAGATGAAGATACGTGAAAACTGACAGGGAATGGGGACTATAACCCACCCTGTAACTGCTTAAGTAGTTTACAAGTTTATATATTTATAATTTAGCCCCTCAATAAATTATAAATATCAAATGATATCTATGAATATATGTAAGCCCATGGGAATATATTATAACTCTATTATGTCAATACCTAAACTTTATTAGATCACTTTAATTGGCTTATTATAAATAGCATACACATTTAATTAATTACACGTGTGGTCCCTAATTATTGAATTTATTTCAACAATCTCCCACTGGACCACATATGTAATTTTACAAATGTGTTTAAACCTTATGAGCTCCAAAAATTGCTATCATAAATAGAGTACCTTAACAATCTCGTCCATTAACTATATCAATATTGGATCAAAGCGGTTTTCGTCACATTTATCGTAACTAAACCCATCAATGGTCACAAATACCAATACAACTAAATGACATAGATCAACCATGGATGCATAGCATGGAAATTATAAGTAGTGTGATCTGTACATATCTATTCCAACTAGTCCTACCTTACTTTAGTGAGATCAAAACTTTAACTTAATATAACAGAGTGCAATTAATTTAATTTCCTTATTCTGATCAGAAAATATCCAAAATACTTGAACAATATATTTATAAAATCATATATAAAGCAATAAAAAATTACTCAAACTCCCACTGAACTGAAATATCCTGATATAGGATAGTACTCTATGAGCAATATGCTCATGAAAGACCTTGAAGTGGATCCACTATCGTTGAGTTTGACCGGATGTGCTCTATTGATATATGTTCACTCTGTTTCTTTCCATCACAACTAGGAACATACAAGCTCCTATTGTTATTAGAATATGGCATAACTAACTTATTATTATCACCATAAATTTTGAGTGGTCTTTCAACACCCTCTAAAATATGCAGGCCCGTGATAAATATTCAGAACCATATCCAATGATTAGATGCCTCATATTTTGCTGCCTTAATAGAAGAAATTATGAGTGTCTATTCGACACTTCCCCAAAACTTAGATCCACCAGTTAATATATAAATATAACCTTATAGTGGATTCCTTATTATCTTGGCATCTATCAAAATTAGAGCCGGAATACCGAATGATCTCTTATATGTGAGCATATAATCTTTAGCTCTCTACAAATACCTTATAACCTACTTGGCTGCCTTCTAATGATCCATACCAGGATTACCAAAAAATGTACGCAGTATCCGAAGACGTACATATCTAAAAATACATTATACTTCACACTTTTAAAGAGTAAGAACCTTTTGTATTTCCTTAACTGCAAGATTGCTTTTCGAGCGCTTATTGAGATTAAAATTATCTCCTTAAACATACTAATTCTTGAGGTTGTTGAGTTTGTTCCTCGGGAATAATTATACCAACATAAAATTGGTAGCCTTATAAGTTTCCTTATCCTCAATAATCTTTAACTTTATTTCTTCCCCAAACTCAACTTCCTCAAAAATATTGTAGATCCCATCCCAAAAATTTTTCCAAAGTTGGGATCAATGAATTTATACCCCTGGATCGTTTAGTTTAGCCAGTATCTTAATTGTTTACTATTTTGGAGTCCAATTTATTTCCATGTGGTCGGTAAAACCTACCCTTAGTTGGACATGCTCATGTATGAATTGTAGAGAGCAAAACAAGCAAACCATGCTCACTTTATACTTTATCATCAATAAATTCAAAGAATGGCAATTCCCATCTCAAGATACCGATACATCATTAATATCAAGTTTTTGGACAGTAATATTAACTGCAAGTGGTATCAGAGCAATCTTATAACTGATTCCTGAGAACTTCTTCTCAAAATTCCCAGATTTAAGATTTGATTAGCATACACATTTAATTAATTACACGTGTGGTCCCTAATTATTGAATTTATTTCAACAAAACAGTCTCAGTCAGAACGTGAAGTTTTCTACAGAGAAGAGAAAAATGTAGGGTTGCTTCACTTTCTTCTTCTTCCTCAATTCCTTTGCCGCCATTCATCTAGTGTTTACGGGGCATAAATTTTATGTTTTCCCTCCCTTTTTCTCATGTCTCAGGTGTGGTTTTTCACGGGTTGTGAATTGGAGAAGAATCGAAGTTATTGGGAACATCTTCCAAAGTTCAAGAAAAAAGTAATTGGAATTCATCCTTTTCATTCAAGAATTCTAGTTTCTAATGAATTTATTAGAGAAACTAAGAGATTTATCAAATTCTGAAAACCCTAGAAACCCTAACCCTTACCTTTCTTGAAAAACCCATTCACCCTACCTTTCAAAATATCGAAAATCGAGATCATGTGTTATTTTCTTTTTCTTTATAAGAACTCTTTGAATCTGAATTTGTGAGACTTTGGAGACTTATTAAGATGATTTTTATATGATTTGGGCTGAATCTTTAATACAAGAAATTGGAGATTAAAAAAGGATATTAAAACGACTTGCATGCATGCTTTTGGACTTGTTGTTACCTATAAATTCTAATATATGTTTTTTTAGATTTTTTGATGGTCGTATGATGTTTTATACCTTAATTTGGATGTTTTAAGGCCTAGAAAAGATGCTGGAATATTTATTTTATCGAATGAATTGATAGTGCCCAATAAGAAAAAATTAGTCTAGGTGAGCTTTTATTTGGGAGTTTGATTGGTGGGTTATTTTTGGAGGATACCTAAGTGTAATAGGTTGATTTAAGGGCTGTTATTAGTTCATTTTTGCTGCTGGAAGTATTTAGAAAAATTCACTCATCTCTAGCGCCGAAAAATAAGCAAAACTACACTAGTTTAGGCTAGTTTGGCTTATTCGAGTGGGTTTTCTTTGGGGAACCTTCCCGTGAGTTATGGATCTAATTTTTGGTGTTTTTAGATCATATTAACATTGAAAACTTGGTAAATTTCCAGATTTTAGAATTTTTAAGATTTAGTCTGTTGAGGTCAGTTTTAGGTGGAAACGAGTTTTCTAGGCTAGAAACTAGACCTAGACTTTGTCATGCATTTATATAAATCACATTATTTTGGTGCCTTAAATAATGTGGTTGGAGGTTCGCATTAAGTAGGGTCATACTTAATGAAGAATAAACCGTTAAGGGGTTAATTAGAGTTGTGCACGACTTAATTACACTTAGCGGGGTAGGTTCATTCCATCTAATCAATGGGAAAGAATAAACAATGTAGGTTCGCTTGTGAGCCTTGCAAACTCATAAGATGAATAACTCAAAGGGTTGGATCGTGGCGACACGGGTTCAATGCCTTTGAGTGAGAAGCTCACTTTGCTTGTGAATAAAGATGAGCTAAGGCATTGGGGTAAATCTTTGTTCTCTTTGGAATTGAGAGTTTAGTTTCGGAAGTTGTGAGGTCGTCGATGGACTTAAAGAATTTAGGAAATTTCTCATGGCATTGCTCATCTTTTAACGTAACTACTCATTGGGCGTAGCCTCATGATGCTACAATTATTTTTTTCAGGTAGGAAGAAAAAGAAGACCGGGAACTGAAGAGTTCGTGATTGGTGGCGGTTGGATATGGATTTACATGCCGACATTTGCTATTCTTTCTCATTTTATTTTTGGGAATGACTTTGTTTGATATGATACTGGTTCCGGATTTATTTATCATGTTTCTGTGAGTTTTTTGGAAAATTGTTGGTTTTATTTTTTTATTTTCAATAAACTCAACAAAATGTTTAAGCTGTGTTTCTAATGTTTTATGTATTCGATCGCGATCAATAAAATGGACTGATTTGATTTTTGTTTTAATTGAGAAAGAAATGTGATTTAGTATTGTTTCCGCTGCTTTATTGTCGATTTTCATGTTTTGGAATTTGGGGTTGTTACAGATCTCTACTTCCGTCTCTTCGATCAACCGCGCCTTATCGACAATGGAAAACTTGATAATTCGATATTATCACTTAAATTAAAGGAATTTTATCATATCTACCCCAAAATTAAAGTGTGTTATAAAAAATACCCCTTCTTCTATGATACTTTCATTTTTACCCTTTGGTTATTTATATTCATCCCACTAACTTTAATTGGCTAGCCTCCATGTGTAAAATTAGGGGCAATTTTGATAACTTCTACATACATAGGGTAAATTTGAAAATGAGTTTTTCCAATGGGATAGTTATGAAAATTTCCCTAAATTAAAAACGGTTTGAGTTTTTAGTTTTACATCCATTGCAACAAGTTTCAAATGGAACAATTTTTCAAAAATCGATTTTGTGTTTTTTTTTAAATAAAAAAAATCTCACCCACGCTCTCTCCCTCTCACTCATTTTTCCCAACCCCCCCCCCCCCCCCTGTTTCCCTCATTTTTCTCTCTTTAAGGATTTGCTTCTCTCTCTCTCTTCCTCATTTCACTTTTTTCTCTCTCTCTCTCTCTCTCTCCATTCAAACCTCCATTCTTTCTCTCTTTTCTCTCTTTCTTTTTCTACAAAAATCTACCATTTTCATCTTCTGCAAGCTTCAACTCATCAAAATTTACCCTATCTTAATTTTGTCTCTTTCTCGATTTTTCATAAATATTTTCATCATTTTTTGTTGTTATTTTTCCTTCATCTTAGATCTTATAAATCTTGAAGATCTAAACCAAGAATAGCGTGAATTTGACAAAAGGTTTTTTTTTTTATGATTTTTTTCATAAATTTTCATTATTTTTGTTCTTAGTTTGTATTATGTAATATATGTATGTTGCTAATAGTGTTTTCTGTGATACACGTAAAGTAGAAACTACAAATATATATATATATATATAATATACGTTCTATTTGTCTCTTTTACACGATGGTTGATTCTCTAAATATTTTTTTTTTTGTAATATACATAACTACTGTTTTCTTCATCATGTTCTATTGTTTTGCTTAACACACCGTTTGTAATACACATGATATACATAACTATCTATTTTCTTCATCATGTAATGTTATTTTGCTTAACATTGTAATATACATAACACACCATCTGTAATACACATGATATACATAATTATCTATTTTTCTCACCATGTTTCATTGTATTGCTTAACATACTGTCGCTAATATACATAACACACCATCTGTAATACACATGATATACATAACTATCAGGGCCGTAGTTGACAATAGTTCATTTGGTGCGACAGAACAGGGCCCCCGAACATTGGGGCCTCAAATCTTGGATGAGTCTAAATAATATAATATATATAAAAAATGAGTAACTATGTTAAAAATGTCTAGTGGAGTGTTGGCTTGCATAAATCCCTATAAAAGATTATCATATTATACAAATTTAATTAAAAAAAATTGGTGTTTTTTTTATATATAAGATTATATGATAAATGGCCCAAAACTATATAACGTACTGGGCCCTTATTTTATTAGGAACGGCTTTGATAACTATCTATTTTCTTCACCATGTTTTATTGTATTTCTTAACGTATAGTCTATAATATACATAACGCACTGTCTGTAATACACATGATATACATAACTATCTATTTAATCACCATGTTTGTTGTATTGCTTAACGTACAGTCTATAATATACGTGATATACATTTTATGTA
Organism: Gynostemma pentaphyllum; assembly: GCA_028015215.1. NCBI lineage: Eukaryota > Viridiplantae > Streptophyta > Magnoliopsida > Cucurbitales > Cucurbitaceae > Gynostemma > Gynostemma pentaphyllum. The sequence continues at coordinate 22,639,858 of CM051355.1, forward strand.
GTTTGTTTGCATATCAAGTCTTTTTTGTATTTGTGTACTAACACTTTTTGTTTTTTATTTGCAGATTAAATGATATGTATATTACGTATATTATACATACGTTATATTTTCTCAAATGTACTTACAAAATGGAGGACAATGTACCCATAATATACCAATAGACAAAACATTTACATGACAATACGATATACCAAATATATTAAAAACGATCTACAAAAATGAATTAAAATTGAAATATGTAGTATAAAACATTACACAAAATATTGAAATGTAAAAATATACTTAAAAATTGGCAGAAAATGCATTGGGAAATAAAAAAATGCATTGGAAAAGAAAATATTGAGAAATAAAAAATGTCAGAGATGTCAGGCATACGTAATATACGGATGTTAGTGTCAGACTATACTCGAAATACGAAAAAGGTAAACTTGGTATTTTAAAATTGGTGAGGCTATTTTTTTTTTTTTTTTTTACTTTTTCCCATGGTGGCTATTTGCTTAACATAACCTAAAATATGGCTATATTGATTTATCACCCCTTTTTTTCCTCCACTGAAAAACCAAATATATTAGCAAGAGGGAAAATAGGCAAAAGCCATACACTGTTTGGCTTAAAAGTGGCCTCCCAATTCTTATCCCTGAAAACATAATTAAAGGCAATACAAGAAAAAACTTTCTTCAAATACAATCCAGAGATCTAGGGCTAGTCAACACTCCATTGATGGCATCTACCCGCCCCTCAACATCAGTTAAAACTGAAATGGATCTCAAAATAATTATATTGATCATTTGATAATGTCACTATTTTATGAAAGTATATTTTTAGGAAATTGATAAAAATGACCTCTAAAATTAGGGGGTTAGTGACCTCCATTTCTAATTTATACATTCAAGATCTTTTACTGATTTTTTTTAAAAAAAACTCTAAAACTCTCTCACTTTCTTATTTTTGTTCTTTTTTTTTCCCCATTATTTTTGTTCTTATTAAAAGAGCTTCTTTATACAAGCTCATCTATTTTAAGACACCAAAAACACAATTGAACACAATTCTTTTTTTTAAATTAAAAAAAAAATCTGAAAATCGATTAGATCATGATTTGTCCAATAATAAGGGTATTCTACTTATAACTTTTTCTATAAAATCGAGATTTATACGAAATTAGATTTAGATATGATCCAAAAAATGAATGGAATCAATATCTTATTTACACGAAACGGAGTTTGAATAAAGATTTGACGGCCAAAATATTAAAGGATCGGTACAATCTGGACCAATCTTGATCGGTTTTTAAGAGAAAATCCACTAAACTCACACACAAACTTCAAAATTTTAGTGAACTAATAGAAAAGGTGAAATTAACATAATCATTGAATTGCTTAAAAAAGAAATTATTTTACATAATATATTTCATATTAATTTAAAAATTAATGCAGTTAGAATAATTATTGAACCATTTTATTATTTTTTTAATAAACTTATTGGTTTCCGACCGTTCAATAATGATTGAATTACTATTTAAGTAATTTTTATAATACTAGTTTTTACCACACGTGCGATGCACTTTCATTTTTAATTACTTTTTTTTTTATTATTGTAAATTAATATTTATCTTCAGTTTTGGTTTTTTCTCCATTTTTTTATTTTTTTAAAGTAAAATACATATTTATTCCATTGTATTTTCTTTTCTCTTTGTTTTTTTCAAGGTAAAAAATAACATATAATATCATTTTTTTGGGGTTAAACATGTTTGTGAATTCTCATTTTATTATATATTAATTTTTAATTTAATTTTGATGATGTATGTCTAATTTCAATAATTTATTTAAAAATAAACCTACCATTTCACTAAAAAACAATATGACATAAAAAATATATAACGAATATTTCTTTTTACATTTTTATCTGCTGTTATCTACATTTGAATAGATAATGATTTGGTTTTTAATTTTAGAATTTTAAATATAAAATTTATTTATTAATAAATTTAATTCATTATCATAACTAGTTTTTATAACTTTTATATTTCAAAAATTAGATTAAAATTTTGAAATATAGAATAAAAACTGTATACAACCAATCTTATTTTTTTTTTACATTTTTATCTTTTTCTTTATATAAACCTGAATTTATAATTTTTTTATTTCAATTTTTAAATTTGAAACTTATTTACTAATAAATTTGTTATCTTATCTTTCCCTTTTTAATAATTTTTAAAAAAATTAAAAATTAGTTTTTAGAAAAAGAAATTTCACTATATGACATTTATAAATTGATATTTAAAAAAATTGAAAATTTTCAAATTTTATATTTTTCTTAAACGTATATGTGGATTGGGTTTCATTTTATTTTCATTGAGGGAGGAAAAAAATTATTATTCTTCAAGATTTTCAAAACTTTTGCTATTTCTGAATTTATCAATTCATAAAATACTATTTTTAAAAAGAATTTTTTTATCAAACAGAATTAGGATTCCCTAAATGTGCATTACCATTTTTCTTTTTAAAGTTATAGTTATGTAAAAAATAAGCCCATAACATTAAGCGAAGAAAATGGAGAGAAAGGATTCGTTTTAATTTTTTCCTTCTATATATATAATAGTGTGTTAATTTTAAACATAAAAATGAATAGGATCGAATATGCATTATTCATTGTTACTTTACTCCTACTAATGAATTACAAATACTGAAAAATAAACTAAAGTAGCTAAAATACTATATAGTGAAAGAAGAAATTCAATTTATAAAGCAAAGAACAATTTTTAAAAAATAAAGAACTCAAAAAACATGGAATATGAAATTGAGATAAAACAAAAATAAAGAAATTGAATAGAAAAGTTTAAAAACCCGCAAAGTGACCCAAATAGATCTTGAAGGGTATTCGTATAGTAAAACCTAGACTCGAATTTCGAACTAACCTCAAACTCGGAAGTAATAACGCCAAGAAACATCCAACAAACTGAACACATATTGAATGTCTCTTACCCAATCAACCGCCAAAGGTTCTTGAACCTAAGTAAAAAATTACAATGGTATTCTTTCCCAATTATCTACTATCAAAATTACATAGTAAACACAAATAATTCCAATATCTGAGAATCATACCATTCTCGATAAACATCAATACTTATTTCATCCCTAAATTGAAAATAAAAATATTGAAAAGAAAAAATTAAAAAAAAAATAGTTAAATTTGGTCTCCAAAATATGGCATCAATTGATGATAGTCACGATTCTTTTTATAGAGTAGAAAAAATGAATATATAAAATTATTTGTAAAATCAATTATATCTTAATTAATAAAATTAAATCAGATTTAAAATTTGAACTCAAAACCTTATTTTTGTGTAGAAATATCTTTTTCCCTCTAATATTGGTTGTTTTTATTCTCTTTATTTTTTTTAAATTTTTTAATGTTTGCATGAAGAGATGTAGAAATAGCTGTCTAATATTATCCTACATATAATAAAACTTTTTTATTTAGAATTGGAGTCCTTATTTCGTATATATTTTTATTTCTATTTGAAATATAGAAATGATTTTGAAATAAAGAAAGTATAGAAAAGAAACAAAAGAGGTTAAAATTAAATGTTTTTTTAGTTTAAGTTGACAAAAGTTTTTGGAATGAATTGAAATAGATTAGTAGGAATCATTTTTATATTTGGTATTCAGGAATAGAATTTATGTAATATATTTTGATCTTTTTTATTTCATTATTAACTAAAAAATTCAATAAAAAAATTTAAAAATTTATTAACAATATAAAATTAAATTAAAACTATTAATTATATTTTATTAAAAAATTACATCATAATAAATTTATTTCTAATTTTAAAAAATTAATAAATATAATTAGTAATTCTAAATTAAATAATTAGTTTCTCCGTTAAAAAAAAATTAAATAATTAGTTTTAATATTAATTATTTATGGTGAGTTTTGATGAAAATCTCAATAGTGTATGAAATTCAATTCAAAGGAATTTAAATCTCAAATGCTATTAATTTTTTTAACTAAAAAAAATAGGAAATAGGATTCATCTGAATAAATTTAATTTTAGAAATAAAAACATAAATAAAAATAATCAAATCAAATGAACCTTTATCTGTATTAAAACGAGTGAGTCTTGTTCTAAAATAGGGAAATTTCATTGAGGTAGCAATTTTTTTTTCAATATTTATAAATATAACATTTTTAAAAAGTATTTGTAAATATAGCAGTTTTTTTAAAAATCTACATTCATATGAATCAGAGAAATTTGTGATAATTTGTAAGATAATCAGTGATAACTATTAGGTAATCAGTGATTCATGTACAAAATATCAAGATATCAGTAAAATCATTGATTACTTGCGTGGAAATCAGTGGTTACTTGTGATGAAATCACTTATTACTCATGTAAAACTAGTGGTAATTTTGTAGTATATTAAGCGCGAATTTAAGTTTTTTTTGTTATTTTTGTAATTAAGTTTTTTTACTGCTATTTTTAAAAATATTGAACCTAATTTTTCTATTTTTTCAAACAGCCCCAGTAAAATATCTCTAATAAATATTACTTAGCTGTTAAAAAACTGCTTAGGGTTAATAAAAAACTGTGAAGAATTTTGCAATTTTTTCTTTTCTTTCCAAATTTTATCCATGTGACAATTCTTTTTACTTGCCAATCAAACGGATTGTTTGACTTATTAGGTATTCTCATAATTTTTCAGTCCCTATAATTTGATGTATGTCAAATTTGGTTAATATGGTTTTAAAAGTTTAATTATATCTTTAGTGATTGATAAAAAAAAGTCATGAAAATATCTGTCATTATAAAAAAAGGTTTTTTTTTTTACATTTTTCTTATGTAAAAGTTTTCCATAAAAGTGACAACCAAGTGTTTAAGACTGATGTCAGTACAATGTTAATTAACGTGTAAATGTAAGACCTTTTGATATGTAAATGTGGTAATAATTAACCGAGACGTTTTATGAGTCTTAATCAAATCATATAGATTAAAGTTGAAAATTTTAAAACTATAAGGACGAAATTGACACAATTCTAAATTATAAAAAAAGAAATTGAAACGTATCTCAAACCATTTAATTGGTACGTAAACAACGAAAATTTACTTATCAAACATAAGAAATAAAAATGGAAACGAGAAGGTCATTCTTTATTTTAGGCCCCAAACACTCCCTTAGAGCCGGCCCTGTTTGGTACGTAAACGACGAAAAATCACTTACAAGGTCCTTTACATTACTAATATATATAAATAGATAGTGTTTAGACAAAAGAATGAAATAAGAAAAGGAAAATGGAAAGTAGGAAAGTGGGTATTGTAGGAGCAGGAATAAGTGGGCTTTTGGCTTGCAAATATGCCTTATCAAAAGCCTTCATTCCCATAGTTTTCGAGTCAAAAGACAGTATCGGTGGTGTTTGGACACAAACTCTAGAGACCACAGCTCTTCAAACCCCTAAAGCCGTTTTCCAATTCTCAGATTTCCCATGGCCTTCTTCTGTGCCTCAAGATTTTCCAAATCAACATCAAGTTCTTGATTATCTTAAATCTTATTTTAATCATTTCGATTTGCTTAAACACATTAGATTTAATTCCAAAGTGATAAGCATCGATTATGAAAACCAATATGGGGAGGAAGAGATTGAAGCCTGGAGGAGTGTTTGGAATGGAAAAGGTAAATGGAGACTCAAAGTGGAACATAATCAGAATCAGAGGAAGCTTTTCCATGAGGTAAATTGGATCTTTCTTTTCATTTTTTTTGTTTTAATGAATTCAAATTTCGAAAAATAGAAATATGATAATTTTTTTATTTATTTCAAAAAATATAACCTTTTCATGAACTTTCAAGAACATTTTTCATTTTTCTTCTCCAAACTTTTTTTTTTCCAAAAGTTTTCTCACTCTTTTTCAACCCAAACCATTTTATTTTTTGAGTTGGGTTTCAGAAAAAATAGGAAACAAAGTAAAAAGAGTGGATTTATCTTTTCATACACTAATCATATCCCTAAAAGATTAATAGAGGGTCTTACACATATAGTAAAATCAAACCAATATTTATATATATTTATAAAAATGGTAGCATAAAAACTTATTTATGAATCATTGATTACCGATGTGTTGAATCACTGATTTACTGTAGTAATCGATATTTTGTAATCACTACACTAATCACCTAATAAATTTATCACCGGTTACCTTATAAGTCTATTCACTGATATCTTTGATTCACATGAATGTGATTTTTTTTCTTTTTAAAAAAAAGCTATATTTGCAAATACTTTTTAAAAATACTATATTTACATATATTACATAAAATTCTGTTACCCAATGAAATTTCTCATAAAAATAGTGAGGGAATGTCAATAAACCATAAAAATTAAATAGATGATTGTAAATTGTTAGATAATTGTTGTAAAAATAAATATGGCAAATTATGAGCGCAATGACCAGTATTGAATTACATATTTTTTCAATAAATTAATCACTGATTCATATATTAGTATTTTAATCATTGATGAACGTAGTAAAAATTATTATATCTATAAATAGTTTTTAAGTAATTATATATTTCCAATAAAAATTTCTAAAATTAAATTTGAAGGTCCTTAATGACAATTTGAGTTAATTCCATTGGGATCTCAATTATTAACATATGGACATCACATCACACATGGGGATCTCAATTATCAACCTTCTGACATCGACTGGCAAAAGTTATTAACTATTTTCAGATGTGGTAAATACGGAAGAAAATAGAAATGACTATTTTCGGTGGAGTATTAACCTATTTTCAGATATGGTAAATACGGAAGAAAATAGAAATGACTATTTTCGGTGGAGTATCTACAAATCTGAATGAGAAGTAGATATATCATATTTGTTGGGGCTCTTAAATTTTGACACATAGCATTATCCCTTTTGTCTTATTCTCTCTTTCATTTTTCCTTTTATACATAATTAGTAAAGGGAACCGATTAATTAAAAAAAAAAAGAAAAAAACTAACCGGAAGAGTTTCTATCTCTTTCCTTTTAGATAATATATGAAAATGATATCCAACACGAACATAACTTAAGTGGTTAGACACTTACTTTAATAGAAAGTTCGAGTATCTCATCTCTTAATTTGATATAACATCTAAAAAAACATAAAGATGATATTAATATATTTGTTAAAAAAAAAATTATATATTTCTTACTTACAAATATATTTAATACAATAAAATTAATTCATGGATAGTTGCATGCATCATATAGGTAAGTTAATAACAAAATTGAGGGTTTTTTTTGTTTTTTGTTTTTAAAATTGAAGATTTTGATTTTATTTCTTTTGTTTTTTACAAAAGTAAATTGGGTAACGAGGTAAATTACATTCAACCAATCAGACTTTTTTTTAGTTGTTTTTATAGAATATTTAATTTTCAATGCTCTAAAATGTTCTAAAATATCATTTTCAAACAACTCATAAATTACCTAAAAGATAATTGCGTTGATTAATTAGGCTTCAATCCACTCAAATCATTCAAATATATTACTACCTTCTATATAAACATACATATCTACATTTTTAAGCTTGAAATCATTAACAACTAATTAATAAAAAAAACAATTTACAACTATTTATACAGTTTAATATTAAAATCGATAAAATTTAAAATTCAAGTTTAAAGTTGATAATAATCTCAATATGAAAATTGATTTCCCTCCTTAAATAAAATTATTATTAAACAAACTAAATTCTTATAAAAACAAAACACAACCCAAAATTATTATGAAACCAACCCTAAAAAAATTCCCAAGTATAAAATGGAGAAAATCAAGTATTTTTTTTCTTTAATTTCAGCCATAGTGAAGATTTATAAATGTAAGGTATTTTCAGGAATATGAGGTGGACTTTATGATCCTTTGCATTGGAAGATTCAGTGACATTCCCAATATTCCAAAATTCCCTAAAAATAAAGGTCCAGATGTTTTTAAAGGACAAGTCATTCACTCAATGGAATATGCTGCCATGGATTTCAAAACTGCTTCCAATTTCATCCAAGGGAAGAAAATTGCTGTTGTTGGCTTCCAGAAATCTGCTCTTGACATTGCCATGGAATGTTCCAATGCCAATGGTAAATTTACTTTGATATAAAACTTCGGTTTGTTTAAATGTTAAAGATCCCATGTCAGAAAAAATGGAACGAGACCTCACAATGTTTATAAGATTATTAATTCCTAGTCTCATTGTGTGCTATTGATTTGGTTTGGAGGGTTGGAGAAACCTTGCACGGTGCTATACAGAAGCGAACATTGGAACATTCCGGATTTTCTTCCATGGGGGATTCCTCTAGCTTTTCTCTATCTTAATCGATTTTCTGAGCTTCTTCTTCATAAACCTGGTGAAACCTTTCTTCTCTCTCTCCTCGCCACCTTTCTCTCTCCTCTGGTAACTTTTCTCTATCTTAATCGCTTCCAATTGAATGAATAATTTAGTGTTGAAACCAGTTTGGTTTTCTAACCGGACCCGTTCAGTTTCTCTTAAATAAAAACTGAATCGAACTGGTTTATAAAGGGAATCGGTCCGGTTTTGGTTTTTTCACTCTTAATTTCTGCATCAAAATTAGAAATAAAATAAAATAAAAATTGCAACTCAATTGGGCTTAGACTGCTAGGTGGGGTGGGCCCTTACAATTTATTTATTTATAAATTATTTCCGGTTCCCTTTTTTTTCACCCCTTAAAAACGATTCGGATATAATTAATAGAATTGTCTTAAATAACATAAATCTGGATAGTAATCACTAAAAATGTTGGAATTTTTTAAAACTTACTCAAATAGTATAATTATAATTTAATAAATTATTGAACTAATACTTAGTTATTTTTCATCGGTATTTTCAATGAATTTATTTGTTTTTTGCTTTTTAAGTTCGAGTTCAATAATATATTGAACTATTTGATTGTTTTCATTATTATTTTAGAAATTTGGGTAAATTGACCTCCAAAATTCATAACCTGAAAGTAGATTCCTTTTATTTTATTTTTTAGTTAAATTATTAGTTTTAACTATTTGCTTTTCATAAAGTGACTGACAAGGGTCCTGTCTTGTCTCTTACTTTATATCTTTTAATAAGTTAGATTTAATTTCAGTTTCAAATCCGGAGTCTATAAAAGACTTTGTTAGTTCATTTGTTAGGCATTCGGAGTTCGAGCACAAGTATTAAGCTCTCACCTCCGCCTTTCTTTTCTTTTCCTTTCCTTTCCGCTCAAAGCTACAACTCTGTAGTAAAGATTCATTGTAAAGATCCTCGGGTTTATATGGTATCAGAGCATAAGCTCAATCCGATCCATCATGACTTAGTTCATGATACATCTCTTGAATCAATTCAAAGTGTATGTTCGTTACCGAACTACCATCAAGAAATTTCTGAAACATAAATTTCTATTAAAAAGATAGATCCTATTTTGGACTATCATCAAAGAACTCCTAAAGCCAGTTCAGAGTTCAACTCAATTAACGCCTTATCAAGTTTCTCTCCTAACATGAGAAAACTTGAAGAAGACTTCATGTCAAAAAGCAACAAGCTTGCTAGAAGATCTTTCCTCATAGCTTATAGCTCTGAAGAGAAAGAACTATTCAAATCTAGTTGGATCCAGACAATGGAAAGACTAGAATTAGAGATTCCTTTCTTTCAATGGTTTGCTCATGCAAAGAAAGAAAATTACTCAAAAGTCAAGAACATCATGAGTTCTAGACCAAGTTCAAGTTCAAATTCTTCTGAACCTAGATCAGAAGTAAGTTCATATTCAAAAACTTCTGAATCCTTGTCAGAAGATCCAAACACTATTCGAAAGGAAGAAACCTTCTACCATCAAATTACTCCTACGGAAGATCCTCCAGATCTTTCCCAGGACATCAATGGAAGATCTCTTCAAGATCTACCCATATCAAACACAGATCATTCTGATTTGTCAACACAAAATATAGATCTAGACCAGATCTATACTTCAAAGGAAGATCTTTCAACAATCTATCCAAATTCAAATATTGATACTAGCCGAGTATCAAAGGATTCAAAAGGAAATTCAGATCTCAAATCTGATTTCGGAGAAGAATCAGATCTTTCTTCGGATCTAGATTCAAAACCGAAAAATGATTTAGATCTCCCTTCAGATCTCATCTCATCTTTCAAATCGAATTTTGATTCTCTCTACGAATCAAACTTTTGTTCAACTCTTAAATTCTATGATGAATTCGAATATTCAAATCTTGATTCGTTCCATGATGAATCATTTCATTATCATGAATCAATCTATGATTCAGATCACGATTTTATTTATCATTATGATCATGAATCGCTCTATGATTCAGATCATAATAGTTCACCTATCAGATCGGTTCAAGTTCCAGAACCTCGATATCCAAAACTTGACTCAACTCTTGTCTCAAGTTATTATCAAAATCATGAATCAGCTTGTGATTCAAATAATTCAAAGAATTTAAATCTTTCTAGCCATGATTTAAAGCTCCTTTCAACTATTGATTCAATGCTCGAATATATCAATTCAAAAATTAAAATCTGGTCCAATTCGTGTTCCAGTTCAAGATTCTCCAAAGCTTTCAGACAAGGAGAAACTCAAGTCAAAAAAGACGGTTATTCAAACTTTCTCTACTAACACAGAGAAACTCAAAGAAGATAAACCTTCAAAAGAGGTACGTCTTTCGAAGGTAGATTCAGATTCAATCTGCAGTCAAAATTCAATTTTCTCTATGAACAAAGAGAAACTAAGAGCAGGCTTCCTTTCCGAAGAAAATAAGCCTGCATGCAAAGCTTTCTTTCGTGACTACAACGACGAAGAAAAAGAAGAATTCAAATCTAGCTGGAAACAAACCATGGAAGAGCTAAAACAAGTCATTCCTTTCTTTCGCTGGTTCACCACCAGAAGTAATTATGCAAAGAAAGTAAAACAAGTCAAAGAAAATAAGTTTCAAACAATTTCTTCAGACCTTCTATCAGTCGAAAAAATTCCACTTCAAACAATCTCTTCAGATCTTCAGTTTGAAGAAATCCAGTTGCAATCGATCTCTACAGATCTCCAATCTGATAAAAAGATCGAAATTAGCACAGTTCAAAGTCAAAACATCTGTTCAGACAAACTGTTATCTGCGGAAGCAAGTCAGCCTGACTCAGTAGATGAAACAGTCCAAATAAGAAATTTCAAAGGAAATTCTTTCAAATAGACAGACAATGAAGACGTCATAGATGCCACGTATAAAGGTATTCATTCTGTCCAATTTCAATTAAATTATTCTAACGAACTGCTTTCCACTTTGGCAATTAAGCTTAACAAGGTTAAAGAAGCAGTCGAAGAAAGCAATTCAAAGATTCTTGAGGGATTCCAAGTTCCTAGAGAAACTAAAGACAGTATCTATCCCAAGATAGATTCTTCAATACCACTGTTTCAATCAACTGAAATAGATTCAAATCAAAGTATGTCTAACTCTCCTTTTTGTGAGAAAAAAGATGTTCAATGTTACAGGTGCAAAGCATATGGTCATTTTGCTACCACTTGTAAGAAGATTAAAGCCAAGACCAATCATCCAAAGATTGATGAAGAATTCAAACAAGATTCAGATGTTCAATCTGACTCTAATTCAATTTCAAAGAGAGATACAGTTTCCTGTAATGAAATCCCAAGAAACTGTGACAATGATGTCACTCAGGTATATTCCAAATTGACATTATTCAAATCTTATAATATTACAGATGTTGCTCAACCATCTGAAACTCAAAAACAAGAATTACCCAAAGTTCTTGGTAAGGATATGGAATTCTCTGTTCTTAACAGGTTCGACCATTCCAATTACATTAACAATTTAATTCATGAATCAGTTCATCATGAATTAAATTTTAAATCAAATAATGATTCTCTCAAAGAATCATTAGATCAATTAATTTATGATCATCCTGATCATAAATCAATTGTTTCAATTAATATTGATTCGCCTTCTGTTGAATCAATATTAAATGAAAATCATTTAATTCATGATTCCTTTAATCATGAATCAAATAATGATTCTCTCAAAGAATCATTAGATGAATTAATTTATGATCATCCTGATCATAAATCAATTGTTTCAATTAATATTGATTCGCCTTCTGTTGAATCAATATTAAATGAAAATAATTTAATTCATGATTCCTTTAATCATGAATCAAATAATGATTCTCTAAAAGAATCATTAGATCAATTAATTTATGATCATCCTGATCATAAATCAATTGTTTCAATTAATATTGATTCGCCTTCTGTTGAATCAATATTAAATGAAAATCATTTAATTCATGATTCCTTTAATCATGAATCAAATGAATCAAATAATGATTCTCTCAAAGAATCATTAGATGAATTAATTTATGATCATCCTGATCATAAATCAAACATTGATTCTTTTCAAGAATCAATTCAAAATAATTTAATTCATGATTCTGCTGATCGTCATGAATTAAATTTTAAATCACATATTGATTCACTTTATGAATCAATAATTTTACAAGATCTTGACTTAGACCTAAGATCTAATAACATCAAAGAAATGGTTAATTCTGTTAACATTTCAATTTCAATTCTTGATTTTCTTCAAAAATCAATTCAATTAAAGTCTGATTCAATCCTTGAATCAATTCATATTTCAAATCTTGATTCACTCCATGAATCAATTCAATCAGACCTTGATTCTTTCCTTGAATCATTTAGTCCTTCAAAAAATGATTCGCTTCACGAATCATATTCAATTCTTGATTCAAATAACGAATCAATTCATTCTTCAATCCTTGATTCAATTCGTGAATCAACCATCAAATTCATTCATGATGCATCTCATGAATCTTTTCAAGATACATTTCATGAATCGACATTTAAATCAGTTCATGATTATATTTTCAAATTAGTTCATAACTCAATTCTTGAATCAATTCCTGATTCAAGAAGTTCAATTAATCCATCATAAGGATTAAATACTCCTAATCGCAAGAGTATAAACTGCAAGATACCAGACAATTTTCTCTTCAAGGAAATAGTCTCTTTCAAATAATTCCATCCTGGAATTCTTTCAAATGCTCCTTATCACATGAGCTTAAACTGTATGATAACCGAATATCCCTCCTGGATATTTTGTTTCAATTATCCATTAATATGGTATTTTTATTCATTTCTTATTCAATAAAAAAAAAGTTGTAAATCTTCTCTTTAGTGTTATAAAGTCTTATGTAAATTAAATTTCTCATTTATTAGTAAATAATTTTGATATTCCTCTAAGAGCAAAAACTCTATAAAGGTTTTTATACCCGATGAGTACTCGGATGAGTATGAACTCTAAGAGCAATATGAAAGTTGTTAACTCTATAAAATTTACGAATTTTGTTGTAAATTATTCAACATCATGTAAATCATGTATTGTAAACATTGTACTATAAATTATCCATATGTTCATTACTTCACAACGAACGGCAACATTCGGACGGATGATTGTTTTTCCAAGTGTATGTTAGTCATCTTCAGACTTTCCCAATAATTTGAAAAGCTCTTCAAGACGGATGTCCAAGAGCAATATGATTATGTTTTCTTAAACATTGAAGAGATTTTGAAAGCTTCAGTTCTTCAAATGATATATGTATCATTTCTTCAGATGTCCTAAGCTTCAGTTATTCAGTAAGGATGCTAAGTTTTAGTCCGACAGTCAGGTGTTCCACGTGGCGCAAAAGTAGTAAGACGCGTAAATCGGTTGGTAAGCTTGACAGACTAATGATAGTAGATAGACTGATGGTTGCAGAAGACAGCTGATGGTTACATATAGCAGATGATGGTTGAAATCAAGATTTCAACAAATGAAGGAAAACATGTGACGATTTCTTAAAAGCACCTTTAATAAAGCCAACTTTATTAAAGCCACTTTTGAGGGGTGGAAGAGGACATGCATGACAGTAATTTCTCCACTATCTACGTCTCCATCATTTTCAACTTTTGTAAAGCAGATTCCTTCTACTTTGTTTTCTAGCGAATTATTGCTTTTTACTATTTGTTTTTTGACTTTTCTGAAAGTAGATTCTTTTTATTTTGTTTTTTAGTTAAATTATTAGTTTTTACTATTTGCTTTTCATAAAGTGACTGACAAGGGTCCTGTCTTGTCTCTTACTTTATATCTTTTAATAAGTTAGATTTAATTTCAGTTTCAAATCCGGAGTCTATAAAAGACTTCGTTAGTTCATTTGTTAGGCATTCGAAGTTCGAGCACAAGTATTAAGCTCTCACCTCCGCCTTTCTTTTCTTTTCCTTTCCGCTCAAAGCTACAACTATGTAGTAAAGATTCTGAATCAACTTTATAAAAGATAAGATAATAAAAGAAAAAAGAACAAAAGAAGGTGGGAGACAAGACAAGACCCTTGTCAGTCACCTTTTCAAAAAGCAAATAGTAAACTTAAATAATTACATAAGAGAACAAAATAAAAGGAATCTAATAATGGGGCTCATAATGGAGTGTGAGCTGTCTCGAGCTGGCTATGGTGCACGTCTTCCTCCCCGTGAAAGTGACTTTAATAAAGTTGGCTTTATTAAAGTTGCTTTTACTGATGTATCATGTATTTTTGTCGTTTTGTAGAATTTTGTCGGTAACTGCTAGCTGTCAAGCTTACCAACCGTCTTACGCCTCACGCTGCGTGGAACACCTGACTGTCGGCTAACGGACGGAAACCTTCAGAATAGGACAAACTTCTAAAAATACAGAGTCTTCAAGCTCTACGATCACACGATTCGTTGGAGCGGTTGTCGTCGAACAATCTTCATGGGAAGTCGGAGATGAACTTTGCCAGATGGATAATTTACAACACTTGTAATTTACATAAATTTTACAAAAACTTAATACTCTTTGTTTTTTTTTTTTTTTTGACCAAGAACTTACTTGTATATAGTTCTTGATGGTTATAAAACTAAAAGAAAGAAAATTTACAAGAGATACAAAATTATTTTGGGGGGTTGAGAATTTACAGGGAAGTAAATAAAAAAGGTAAAATGAGGTGAAGAATGTACAGGGTATGAAAGTAAAATACTAAAGTACTAATTTAATACTCAGCCTTTCAGCTGATCATTGAGGTTGAGAATCGTAAAACGGATCGTAAGGATCGAATACGAATTCGTCTTCATCTTCCCCAAGTGATACTGAAGAAGTTTTTGATGGAGATCTTTCAGAAATAGAACCGGCTGCTTCTGAAAGTATTTTGTCTAAATCTGCTCTTGTGGTAGATTGCGTCATTCTTGCCATGAGAGCTGATTTTTCCTTTGTAAGCTCTTGTTGTTGTATCAACGAGAGATCTTGGTGGTGTGCATTATTGGCGAACCATTGTTTAACGACTGTCAACTCTGCAGTATTCCAGGAATACTTTTCCCACCATTTGACTTTGATAACTTTAACGAGGCTGCGAAAACCTTCGGGTTCCAAAAAGAGATTCTTCCAGTCAATATTCAAGAGTCTCTTCATTACTTCTCAACATACATAGCAAAAACTGCAATCCCTCCTGGATTAAGATTTGCTATGACCTTCCAAGTTCCATGGATCCTTGCATGGGGCAATGAAGTTCAAGAACTTTTGAACAAAGGGATTGTTGGATCTACCTTTGGGAATGATCCATCTTTAAAATCCGTGGGGATTTTTGATTCATTATTCTGAACTGCTTCCTCTATCTTGTCTAGCTGAGTAGACATGGATGACAGCAATTTGTTAGAATAATTATTTTGCATTTGGATAGAGCGAATACCTTTGAGGGATGCAGTAGCTGCGTCTTTCTCTTCCATTTGCTTGAATGGGCTACCGATTACGGTATGACCATATTTGGTTTGAAATATCATATCTTCAAGAGGAGGGTGATGAGAGGAGACCTCCTTTTGGCTCGTTTTCCATTTGGTTTCCTTGATGTGGCAAAGCTATTGTTCATAGTCTTTGCGTCTGGCAAACCAATGAAATAAAGGAATATTCTTTTCTAGCTCTTGCATGGTCTGCTTCCAGCTAGCTTTGAATTCTTCTTGCTTCTCGTCGCTATAGGCACGGAAGAAATATCGTCTGCATAATTTATTGTTTTCTGAAAGAAATTCTGCTCTTAGCTTCTCCATATTTGGGGAGAATATCGTTGTAATAACATTAATTGTATTGAATTCTGACGGTGGTGCCATGTCAGATAGAGTTGGAGAGGATGAACCTTGTCCATCTTCATAATTAATGTTTGGTATGGTATGGTCAAAGTCAACAGACCTTATATTCATATAATTACTCCTAGTAATTCTTTCTGAGGCAAAGATCTGGTTCCAGAGGTGCTTGGTCTTGATTTCAAGAAATTCTTGACCTTTGGGGTATGATCAGTTTCATCTGTGAAGTTGACTTCTACACGGCCATCTGGGAACTCAGTGATATTAGAGAGAGTCCTCTTTGCCGGAATAGGCTTTGTCGCTCCCTCTAGATTCCATCTGGTTTTCCAGGTTACTTGATCCCAAGGTATTCTTTTTGGGGTGTTGACTGCGGATCTCTCAGTATTTACTTCAATCAAGATTGTTTCGCCTCTTTTAGAAGACTTGATTGCTTCGGGGGATATGTTTGTATTCATCAGCTTATAACACGTCCTGAATATAATCACTGCTGATAGTGATTTTTCTTCCATCTTTAACTCCTTGGAATTCACTCTAAACATCAGAGAAGATAAGATGTGAGGGTCGAATAACGAGAGTGTATGATTTGGGAAAACATTGAAATATACCGAACCGTTTTCTAGGTTGGATTCAATTATTCCCAACATGTTATCCGTATAATTTTTGAATCTTTCATCTCTTAGAGAGATGAGTATTGGAGCGTTTAACCCCAGTCTGAAAAGAGGTTTGACCGCTACTTGAATTAGTCCGAGATGAATATATTTGAACTCTTCTCGGTGTTTGAGAATAGACTCATTTGTGAATAGATGGAGTACTTCTGCATCAGTGGTGACAGATACATTTCTTTCTACCGTTTTGATTACATCTCTTGATGTAAAGTTGAAGGTACTTCTGTAATAGATCTCTTTGGGATCTATCTTTGGAATACTCCAGTTCTAGAGTTCTTGCTCTACTCGGGCAATTCTCATCTCTTCATTGCCTTGGGCGGACAAGATATCTGGTTCTCCTTTGATATCCAAGATGCCTTCTTCTTTGGCATCTTCCTTTGCTTTTCCCTTTGATAGTATCCTTTTAAATAATTTGGACATAAAATTAAGTTAGTTCAAAACTGAATTGACAAAGGTAGAAGGACTTCTTTGTTTGGCTGCTTACAGCTGGAACACCTGGCTTACCAACGGACTTACTCAGACTGCCTGGAACACCTAACGGTTTACCAACGCTGCGGACGAGCAACCGTACGAACAAATCGTAGTTCTATCTTTATAATTCTAATTTTGAAGAGAACTTAAGATTATCTCTTCCACTATTTAAATTGATAATATAAATGGACAAGCAAGAGAAGATATTGAAGATGAAGACGATGGATAATGATTGGAAAATTTTATTGATCATCGGCTCGATACTAATAAGAAACGACCTAGGATCGAATATCAATAAAGAGAGAGAGAGAAGGGGGGGATGAGAGCTTAATGCTTTTGCTCGATGATCCCTTTGAAACAAGACTCGGTCCTTTTATAGACTGATATTTGAACTAACTAGTGTTATACTAACCTTACTATGGTTATCTAAAGAGATAAGGACGAGTGACTCAGCAGGACAGGACCCCTGTCTGAATCAACTTTATAAAAGATAAGATAATAAAAGACACAAGAACAAAAGAAGGTGGGAGACAAGACAAGACCCTTGTCAGTCACCTTTTCAAAAAGCAAATAGAAACTTAAATAATTACATAAGAGAACAAAATAAAAGGAATCTAATAATGGGGCTCATAATGGAGTGTGAGCTATCTCGAGCTGCCTGATCATAAATTAATTGTTTCAATTACTATTGATTCGCCTTCTGTTGAATCAATATTAAATGAAAATCATTTAATTCATGATTCCTTTCATCATGAATCAAATAATGATTCTCTCAAAGAATCATTAGATGAATTAATTTATGATCATCCTGATCATAAATCAATTGTTTCAATTAATATTGATTCGCCTTCTGTTGAATCAATATTAAATGAAAATCATTTAATTCATGATTCCTTTCATCATGAATCAAATGAATCAAATAATGATGCTCTCAAAGAATCATTAGATGAATTAATTTATGATCATCCTGATCATAAATCAATTGTTTCAATTAATATTGATTCGCCTTCTGTTGAATCAATATTAAATGAAAATCATTTAATTCATAATTCCTTTCATCATGAATCAAATGAATCAAATAATGATTCTCTCAAAGAATCATTAGATGAATTAATTTATGATCATCACCCGATCATAAATCAATTGTTTCAATTAATATTGATTCGCCTTCTGTTGAATCAATATTAAATGAAAATCATTTAATTCATGATTCCTTTCATCATGAATCAAATGAATCAAATAATGATTCTCTCAAAGAATCATTACATGAATTAATTTATGATCATCCTGATCATAAATCAATTGTTTCAATTAATATTGATTCGCCTTCTGTTGAATCAATATTAAATGAAAATCATTTAATTCATGATTCCTTTCATCATGAATCAAATGAATCAAATAATGATTCTCTCGAAGAATCATTAGATAAATTAATTTATGATCATCCTAATCATAAATCAATTGTTTCAATTAATATTGATTCGCCTTCTGTTGAATCAATATTAAATGAAAATCATTTAATTCATGATTCCTTTCATCATGAATCAAATGAATCAAATAATGATTCTCTCAAAAAATCATTAGATCAATTAATTTATGATCATCCTGATCATAAATCAAACATTGATTCTCTTCAAGAATCAACGTGCACCATAGCCAGCTCGAGACAGCTCACACTCCATTATGAGCCCCATTATTAGATTCCTTTTATTTTGTTCTCTTATGTAATTATTTAAGTTTACTATTTGCTTTTTGAAAAGGTGACTGACAAGGGTCTTGTCTTGTCTCCCACCTTCTTTTGTTCTTTTGTCTTTTATTATCTTATCTTTTATAAAGTTGATTCGGCACAGGGGTTTGTCTCATTCGAGTTACTCGTCCTTATCTCTTTAGATAACCATAGTAAGGTTAGTATAACACTAGTTAGTTCAAATTTCAGTCTATAAAAGGACCGAGTCTTGTTTCAAAGGGATCATCGAGCAAAAGCATTAAGCTCTCATCCCCCCCTCTCTCTCTCTCTTTTATTGATATTCCGATCCTAGGCTGTTCTTATTGGTATCAGAGCCAGTATCAATAAAATTCTCCAATCATTATCCATCGTCTTCATCTTCAATATCTTCTCTTGCTTGTCCATTTATATTATCAATTTAAATAGTGGAAGAGATAATCTTAAGTTCTCTTCAAAATTAGAATTATAAAGATAGAACTACGATTTGTTCGTACGGTTGCTCGTCCGCAGCGTTGGTAAACCGTTAGGTGTTCCAGGCAGTCTGAGTAAGTCCGTTGGTAAGCCAGGTGTTCCTGCTGTAAGCAGCCAAACAGAGAAGTCCTTCTACCTTTGTCAATTCAGTTTTGAACTAACTTAATTTTATGTCCAAATTATTTAAAAGGATACTATCAAAGGGAAAAGCAAAGGAAGATGCCAAAGAAGAAGGCATCTTGGATATCAAAGGAGAACCAGATATCTTGTCCGCCTAGGGAAATGAAGAGATGAGAATTGCCCGAGTAGAGCAAGAACTCCAGAACTGGAGTATTCCAAAGATAGATCCCAGAGAGATCTATTACAGAAGTACCTTCAACTTTACATCAAGAGATGTAATCAAAACGGCAGAAAGAAATGTATCTGTCACCACTGATGCAGAAGTACTCCATCTATTCACAAATGAGTCTATTCTCAAACACCGAGAAGAGTTCAAATATATTCATCTCGGACTAATTCAAGTAGCGGTCAAACCTCTTTTCAGACTGGGGTTAAACGCTCCAATACTCATCTCTCTAAGAGATGAAAGATTCAAAAATTATACGGATAACATGTTTGGAATAATTGAATCCAACCTAGAAAACGGTCTGGTATATTTCAACGTTTTCCCAAATCATACACTCTCGTTATTCGACCCTCACATCTTATCTTTTCTGATGTTGAGAGTGAATTCTAAGGAGTTAAAGATGGAAGAAAAATCACTATCAGCAGTGATTATATTCAGGATGTGTTATAAGCTGATGAATACAAACATATCCCCCAGAGCAATCAAGTCTTCTAAAAGAGGCGAAACAATCTTGATTGAAGTAAATACGGAGAGGTCCTCAGTCAACACCCCAAAAAGAATACCTTGGGATCAAGTAACCTGGAAAACCAGATGGAATCTAGAGGGAGCGACAAAGCCTATTCCGGCAAAGAAGACTCTCTCTAATATCACTGAGTTCCCAGATGGCCGTGTAGAAGTCAACTTCACAGATGAAACTGATCATACCCCAAAGGTCAAGAATTTCTTGAAATCAAGACCAAGCACCTCTGGAACTAGATCTTTGCCTCAGAAAGAATTACTAGGAGTAATTCTATGAATATAAGGTCTGTTGACTTTGACCAGACCATACCAAACATTAATTATGAAGATGGACAGGGTTCATCCTCTCCAACTCTATCTGACATGGCACCACCGTCAGAATTCAATACAATTAATGTTATTACAACGATATTCTCCCCAAATATGGAGAAGCTAAGAGCAGAATTTCTTTCAGAAAACAATAAATTATGCAGACGATATTTCTTCTGTGCCTATAGCGACGAGAAGCAAGAAGAATCCAAAGCTAGCTGGAAGCAGACCATGCAAGAGCTAGAAAAGGATATTTCATTCTTTCATTGGTTTGCCAGACGCAAAGACTATGAACAACAGCTTTGCCATATCAAGGAAACCAAATGGAAAACGAGCCAAAAGGAGGTCTCCTCTCATCACCCTCCTCTTGAAGATATTATATTTCAAACCAAATATGGTCATACCGTAATCGGTAGCCCATTCAAGCAAATGGAAGAGAAAGACGTAGCTACTGCATCCCTCAAATGTATTCGCTCTATCCAAATGCAAAATAATTATTCTAACAAATTGCTGTCATCCATGTCTACTCAGCTAGACAGGATAGAGGAAGCAGTTCAGAATAATGAATCAAAAATCCCCACGGATTCCAAAGATGGATCATTCCCAAAGGTAGATCCAACAATCCCTTTGTTCAAACCGCTTGAGGTAGAAACAAAGATTAAAATGATCTCTAGGGAGCAAGAAATGCTAAAGGAGATTAACACAATGTTAGAGAAATTCCACATCTCTACACCTTCAAAAGCATTCCCTTCAGCACAGATTAATGTCTTGAATGAACAAGACGAAGCAATCGAAGAGATGATTCAAGGAGTGAAGAATCTTTCACTTCTCACCAATCAAATAGATAACATAGATTCGAATAATGAACAACCTGAGGAGGTTCAACGAATCTATAAACAAAGAAACCAGTTTCAAGGAAATATGAGAAATTGGTATCCAAGACCGACTTTTCCAAACATCCAGATTGAGGAAAAGGATCTTACTACAAATAGGACTTTTGATGGAAGGTCCTTCAATGAATGGAACATAGATGGATTATCTGAGTATCAAATCCTCAATGTTCTACATCAAATGATGATCGCAGCCTCGGCATTCAAAACACATGATATTGAAGATCATGTTATTGCAAGCTCTATTGCCACAGGATTCTGCGGACAGCTCAAAGGATGGTGGGATAACTTTCTCACTAGGGAAGAAAGGAGGGATGTGTTAACTCACACAACCACCACAATCATAAGAATAGAAATAAAAGTCGAAGGACAACAGACATCATGGGAAGATAAAGAAGAAACAATCTCAGATGCTGTCAGTACACTCCTTTATCTAATCGCAAAGCACTTTGTTGGAGATCATACAAGCTATCAACAAAGGGCAGCAAGCCATCTTCAAAATTTGAGATGCCCAACTCTCCAAGATTTTAGATGGTACAAAGATACTTTTCTTACTCAAGTATTTTTTAGAACTGACTGCAATTCTCCTTTTTGGAAAGAAAGATTTATTGCAGGTCTTCCAAGACTCTTCGCAGAAAGACTCAGACTAAGTCTTGAAGAGAAATACAATAGTAATATCCCATGGGACTCCTTAACCTATGGAGAACTGATCAACTACATTATCACAGAAGGATTGAAACTGTGTAATGAAATAAAGATTCAGAAGAAGATAACCCATTCTAAAGGATCTGACAAAAAGGAGCTAGGATCTTTTTGCAAACAATATGGGTATGAAAAGACTGAAGCGCCATCTCAAGTAAGAAAGTGACAAGCTAAGAAGAACAATCCTAGAAGAAATTCTGGACCTTATAATAACCAACAAGGTTATTATAACAAAGCTCCAACGGAGAACAAGTACAGGTCAAACAATCGCAAGGGGAAGTTTAATCCGAAAAATAAACCTCCAACTCGCGATGCCAAGAAAATCCAATGCTACAAATGTAGAGCATTTGGTCATTATGCAAGTGCCTGTAAATTGAAGGAAAAAGTTAACCAGCTTGAGATTGATGAAGAGGTCAAGCAGGAATTACTCAATGTCTTCATGACAGATCCAGAAATCTCTGAAGGAGAAAACGATCAGATCATGGCCATTGAAGAAGATGATCAGCTAGATTCCAACTCTAGCGATAACGAGGACAGCAGCCCAGACGAAGAAGGTAAACACGTCTGTCCCTGCCCTAACCATAATTGCATTAATGTTTTGACTGCAGATCAGGAACTGTTGTTCGAAGCAGTAGCAAAACTTGAGGATGAACAATTAAAAATAACAATCCTCAACAGACTCAAAGAGTCAATCAATTTTGGCACACCAAAAAGGGAATCCAATCTCGCCCCTTACTCCATTAAAGATGTGTATGCAAAATTTGAAGCTCCCAAGGAAGCATCTGTTGCGGATCTTCAAAAGGAAATTAGAGACTTGAAGAAAGAAGTCTCTATTCTCAAACAGTCATCCTTCAACTTCCAAGAAGAAGCTCGAGGTGACATTTCTCAATTATATTTTGAAATTGCATTTTTAAGATCATATGATACTAACAATGCAGGAAATTCAGAAAGTCAAAAGGAAGATATCCCAGAATCTTCAGAAACAGTTGATAAACCTTCAAAAGAAAAAAAAGAGGTTTTTATCAACTCCATTACCCAAATTCGCCTACAAAAGTGGTATTCAATTATCACTTTAAGGATCAAAGACTTCAATATGAATATGGTAGCACTTATTGACTCAGGTGCTGACCAAAACTGTATTCTAGAAGAAATAATCCCATCAAAATACTTTGAAAAGACCACCGAAGGTCTCAAAGGAGCCAATGGACAGCCTTTGAACATCAAACATCTTTTTAATTTCATAGAAATTATTAAGAAAAATGGTTTAGTCGTCTCCCAGAAGAAGATTAAAATGTTTCAAACAAGTATTCGCTTCTTAGGTTTTGAAATCCATTTAGGGTTAATCAAACATATCTAGAGATCCTTAGAGTTCACCTCTAAGTTCCCAGATAAGATCCTAGACAAAACCCAACTACAAAGGTTCCTAGGATGCCTCAATTATGTGTCTGATTTCCTTAAAGACATTAGACCCATTTGCAAACCTCTTTTTCAAAGATTAAAAAAGAATCAAACACCTTGGACGGACAAGCATACGCAAGCCGTCAAATCCATCAAATCTCTTGTCAAAAAGATTCCGTGTCTTAGCCTTATTGATGAGTCAGCCAATCTTATCGTCGAAACAGACGCGTCAAACATAGGATATGGAGGGATCCTCAAACAGTGCAAAGATAAGCACGAATCAATAGTCATATTTCATTCTGGAATCTGGAATAGTACCCAATCAAATTACTCCACAGTCAAAAAGGAAATTTTGGCCATTGCCCTTTGTGTTCAAAAATTTCAAGGGGAGTTAATCAATAAATCTTTTACCATAAAGACAGATTCAAAAGCTTCAACTTTTGTTCTAGTAAAAGATGTCAAAAATATGGTCTCCAAACAAATCTTTGCCAGGTGGCAAGCAATCTTATCCTGTTTTGATTACAGAATTTTGCCTATAAAAGGAACCCAAAATCCCTTGGCAGATTATCTTTCGAGAGAACACCTCTCAAAAGAAAAACCTTAGCTTTCTTTCTCCTTCCTCTTTCCCTCATCATGGGTGGAAGCAAAAGAAATCAAAGGGCCTCTTCCTCTTCAAAGGGAAAGGCACCTGCCTTTGAAATGCCCTCTCCTATGAGAGCAGAACAATACGCCTTGTGCGATGAAGAAGGCTTCATGCCTGTTTCAAGAACTCGCCGTCATGGCAGAGGTATTCAAATTAACGAGCCTTTGGCTTCGGGATCTTCAATCCCACCGAGGCCTTCAGCCTCGTTACTTTCTTCAAATAAGGGTTATTCGAATCCTTCCACTTTTTCTCAAGTCGTAACCCCGTTACCCAGGTTCATTCCTGAACCCGTGGCAAAAGGTTATGTAGACAAAACAGCAACATTCTTCGACTGTATTGTTGAACCTGAATACGAAGCTTCCTCTGTTGAGGGTATACTCTCTAAAGTATTCCCTAAAGGCTTCGACTTCCTTCCTGAATCTACCGAAAAGACCAGGAAGTTCTATGAGTTGATTCTAATCGATTCTCACTCCGTTGAGATCACTCATATGCCAGATTCGAGATCAGGAAAGGTAGTCATGTTCTCGAAAATCAAAATCTTCAAAGTCTTGACTCCTGCCAAGTGGAATCAAGAGCGATATACGGAGAGAAGATTCTCTATCACTTATTCTCCTCAAACATATAGTTATCATGACTATATAAAAGCTTGGTCAAGAGTTCTCTTTTCTGAAAGACCGTGATCACTCCTGGTTCATTGAGTTCTGCCAGAACTTTCACAAAACTCAAATACCACTATGGTTCGTTTCATGGTGGAAAACCTTCGGGTTCCAAAAGGAGATTCTTCTAGTCAATATTCAAGAGTCTCTTCATTACTTCTCAACATACATAGCAAAAACTGCAATCCCTCCTGGATTAAGATTTGCTATGACCTTCCAAGTTCCATGGATCCTTGCATGGGGCAATGAAGTTCAAGAACTTTTCGGGTTTCACAGCCTCGTTAAAGTTATCAAAGTCAAATGGTGGGAAAAGTATTCCTGGAATACTGCAGAGTTGACAGCCGTCAAACAATGGTTCGCCAATAATGCACACCACCAAGATCTCTCGTTGATACCACAACAAGAGCTTACAAAGGAAAAATCAGCTCTCATGGCAAGAATGGCGCAAGCTACCACAAGAGCAGATTTAGACAAAATACTTTCAGAAGCAGCCGGTTCTATTTCTGAAAGATCTCCATCAAAAACTTCTTCAGTATCACTTGGGGAAGATGAAGACGAATTCGTATTCGATCCTTACGATCCGTTTTACGATTCTCAACCTCAATGATCAGCTGAAAGGCTGAGTATTAAATTAGTACTTTAGTATTTTACTTTCATACCCTGTACATTCTTCACCTCATTTTACCTTTTTTATTTACTTCCCTGTAAATTCTCAACCCCCCAAAATAATTTTGTATCTCTTGTAAATTTTCTTTCTTTTAGTTTTATAACCATCAAGAACTATATACAAGTAAGTTCTTGGTCAAAAAAAAAAAAACAAAGAGTATTAAGTTTTTGTAAAATTTATGTAAATTACAAGTGTTGTAAATTATCCATCTGGCAAAGTTCATCTCCGACTTCCCATGAAGATTGTTCGACGACAACCGCTCCAACGAACTGTGTGATCGTAGAGCTTGAAGACTCTGTATTTTTAGAAGTTTGTCCTATTCTGAAGGTTTCCGTCCGTTAGCCGACAGTCAGGTGTTCCACGTAGCGTGAGGCGTAAGACGGTTGGTAAGCTTGACAGCTAGCAGTTACCGACAAAATTCTACAAAACGACAAAAATACATGATACATCAGTAAAAACAACTTTAATAAAGCCAACTTTATTAAAGTCACTTTCACGGGGAGGAAGACGTGCACCATAGCCAGCTCGAGACAGCTCACACTCCATTATGAGCCCCATTATTAGATTCTTTTTATTTTGTTCTCTTATGTAATTGTTTAAGTTTACTATTTGCTTTTTGAAAAGGTGACTGACAAGGGTCTTGTCTTGTCTCCCACCTTCTTTTGTTCTTTTGTCTTTTATTATCTTATCTTTTATAAAGTTGATTCAGGCAGGGGTCCTGTCCTGCTGAGTCACTCGTCCTTATCTCTTTAGATAACCATAGTAAGGTTAGTATAACACTAGTTAGTTCAAATATCAGCTATAAAAGGACTGAGTCTTGTTTCAAAGGGATCATCGAGCAAAAGCATTAAGCTCTCATCCCTCTCTCTCTCTCTCTCTCTCTCTTATTAATATTCCAAAAAATTCGGGTTGCTTCGGAATATGACAATTTTCTCCTGAATCCAGACCGGCTTTTGCAATTTTCTCCAGACCGGCTTTTGCAATTTTTAAAATTTTCTTCGGATTTGACAAAGTTATCTCTTACTTTCAAACAATTTTTTTGAAAAAAAAATGGGTTTCTCCGGAATTTGACAATTTTCTCCGAAATCCGGACCGACTTTTGCATTTTTCTCCGGAATTTGAATTTCTCCAGAGAAAAATGAAAAAGCCGGTCTGGATTCCGGAGAAAAATGAAAAATCCGGTCCGGATTCCGGAGAAAATTGTAAAAGCCGGTCCGAATGAAGGAGAAAATTGTCAAATTCTGGAGCAACCCGAATTTTTTTTTTTCAAAAAATTGTTTGAAAGTAATGATCAAAGACTTGAATGATGGAGAGATTAAAAAGAGAGTTGATGGTTGAACACTTATCAAATGCTTAATGGAGAGATTGAGAAGAGGAATGATTGAGAGAGTTGAGAATTTTAGAGAGAGAGAAATTTTAGAGTGAGAAAATAAAATTCCAAAGTGAGAGGGTTGAATATTAGATATATATGTTTAAGGTCGTTGTATAGTATTCGTCGTATTTCGTCGTTAATGTCGCAGTTAGAGATTGAAGGAATAGAAGCGAGATGAGAGGATTTAGTAAGTTTCAATGGAGAAGAGAGAAGTTTAGTGGAGAGTTGGAGAAGAGAAGTGAAGGGTATTTTTGATATTTCACCCCAAAGTGACATCATTAAAGGGTCAAAAAAGATTAATATGAGAATGGAGGTCTTAAACCATTAGTTATGAATTTTGGAGGTCAATTTACCCAAATTTCCTATTATTTTCAATGAATTTGTTCATTTTTTTTTTGTTACTTTTTTAGTTCAATAAATTATTGAACTATAATTATATTATTTGAGTAATTTTTATAAAATTTAGACATTTCAATAATTAGTATGTAAAAATATGTTATTTCAGTAATTACCCTATAATTAATTCTAAAATTTGAAAATGAGTACTGAATTCAAAATAAATAGAAAATGATGTCACATCACATGGGATTTCTGCTATAAAAAAATAGATAGGAATGAACTAAAACGAAATTTTAAAAAAAAAATTAAGGATAAAAAAAACAAAAATTTAAGGATTAAAAATTGGTTTGAAACCTATAAATTTGTGAAAACAGAGATGGGTGTGCTCAAAATTCGTTGAAGGCCATGTAAAAAAGAAGCTTGGATTGGACAAGTATGGGATGGTACCAAACCATAGTTTTCTGCAAGAAATAAGTTCATGTTTGATTTCAACGGTGCCTGAAAATTTCTATAAAAGAGTGGAAGAAGGAAGTTTAATATTGAAGAAATCTCCAAGCTTTAGTTTCTGTGAAGAAGGTATCGTTGTTGAAGGAGAAGAAGCTTCACCAATTTCCAAAGATTTGGTCATTTTGGCAACTGGATTCAGAGGTGACCAAAAGCTTAGAGACATTTTTACTTCATCCACTTTTCAAGACTACATTTTTGGCTCTCATAATGCTGCACTTCCCTTGTATAGGTCAGTAATTTACCTTCTCCTTTTTATTTTTTTTATTATTATTATTAGACGGGTGATTGCTAAAATAAACATAGTCTTCTAAATTTACTAAAATAATTTATTACTTAAATTATTAAAATAAATATACCGTTCAATTAATTTTCTTCTGTTTTGATTTGAATAATTGTCTTCTAAATGAGTTTTGATGAACTAACTTTTTTTTTATTACAAGTTAATTGGTAATTTGATTTTGATAATTTATTCCTAATTTTAATAATTTATTATTTTTATTTCAATAAGTATTGATAATAACCATATTAAATTAAAATACATATATATAATAGGGGTAATTTAAACTTTTTAAAATTTACCTAAATAACAGTTCAAAGTATTAAATTATAGTTTAATAATTTATTGAACTAAAAAAAGAAAGAAAGTAAATTCATTTGAAAAATAACAAAAAAAAAGAAAGAAAAAAACAAAAACCAAATTAGGTCAATAGCTATTTGGATAATTATAAAAAAACACTGTATTTCAATTATTAGTACGTAAACAAATGTTCTTTAAGATAATTTTTATATATAAAATCTGATATTTGAGACAAATTTTTATATATGCTGGCTGGAGGATATATGTTTATTTTTGTTTTTTAATTTCGAACAGGGAATGTATTCATCCAAGAATTCCTCAGCTAGCAGTGATTGGATTCTCAGAAAGTGTTTCAAATTTATATACTTCAGAAATGAGGTGTCGATGGCTGGCAGAGCTTTTGGATGGAAAATTCAAATTGCCAAATATTAAAGAGATGGAAAAAGAAATAGCCAATTGGGATTCATTCATGAAACGTTACTCTGGTCCTTACTACAGGAGATCATGCATTGGTGCCCTTCATATTTGGTACAATGACCAATTATGTAAGGACATTGGATGGAACCCTATGAGGAAAAAAGGCTTCTTTGCTGAATTATTTGAGCCTTATGGCCCATTGGACTATACATGCCCTTGAAACCCAAAGCATCAATTATTAGTCCATCCATAAATAAGGGGGGGATTTTGTAAGTATATATTAACATTTTATAAAAAAAATAAGTTAATTATTGATTAGCTGTGATAAATTATATTATAACTATCGATTTATGTACTCGATGATTTTTTCGTGTTTATATTTTTATAAAATATTATGATAATTTGCAATCATGGTTTTGTACTTATTGATTTTGTTCAATTTTCTTTCTTTATTTTATTTATCAATTAAATTTGGCATGTTATATCTAATTATTTACAATCAATAAAAATAAAATTATATTTATGATATGGGGTATAATATAATTGTTACATTACTTACCATCCTACTAAACCTTATAAGTTATCTTAACAAATTTTCAACTCAAATTGTAGTTTAGATTAATCACTTTGTATTAATTTAAGTAAACATTCCATGAAAATGTAGGGTTAATTAATTAAATAATTAATCCAATTTTGAAAATTATATTGATTTTTGATTCATCAAAACATAACTCAACTGATTAGATAAAAAACTTTCTTCCTATAAGCTTAACAGTAAGAGTCTCATTTTCCCTCTATTTAATGTATTATCTAAAAAAAACACTTTTAATTCCAATCTCATAAAAATTAGATAAATTGAATTTTATGAATAAATGATACGATATATTTTTAGGCTAAGAAATATCTTGCTAGCTTATAGCAAAGACAAACTTTTTTTAACGAACAAAACACTTTTTAAACTATTTTTTTATAGGGCAAAATTCATATAACACCTCTATGGTTTTGGTTTGATAAATTCAAATACAACCCTTATAGTTAGAAAATTAATATTTATATCCTTATAGTTTTAAAATTATGCAATTTGACCCCTCCCCATTAACGTTGTCAACTACTTTTAGCTATAATCCTTTCATTTGAATTCTGATTTAGATGATTCATGATGTTTGGAACTCTCGTTTTGATCTCTCCGTTATAGTTTCTTCAAAACTTTTAAATCAATAATAAATGAAAGAGTTATCCTCATCAAAACATTAGGTATGATTGAAGTCATAAACCATTTTCTTTACCAAATAATTTAGAAGTTTTAAAGTGATTGTTATGTTACTTAGATTTCGTAACAAGGATCCCAGAATATCTTTAATCATTCAAATCAGAGTTCAAACGAAAAAATTATGACTAAAAGAAATTGACAACGTTAGTGAGGAGGGGACAAAGTTGCATAATTTTGAAATTATAAGAGTATAAATATTCATTTTTTTTTATAACTGTAAGAGATGTGTTTGCATTTGACCAAAACCATAGAGGTGTTATTCTTCTTCGCATTTTTTTTAATAACAGAGAGGTAAATTAGAAAAATAAGAAAATATATTATATCAATTTCTCGTCAAAATGAACATCATTCTATTATGAAAAAGACAATAAGATTTAATTAAAATACCAGGATTTAAATAAAAACTTTTTAAATGTATAGGACTAAATTGGAAAAAATTATAAAATAAAATGAAAAAATATATATAATTCTACTCCTTTGAATTGAAAAAAAAACATATAATTTTTTTGGGCAATTACAAATATAATATAACTTAAAAAGTATTTATAAGTATAGTAGATTTTCTGTGTAAATCAGTGATTAACTATGATGAATAATAATTATCTCAAGTGATTAACGTTGATAGCTGTTAATCACCGCTAGAAAAAAGATTCTTATATTTATAAATACATTTTAAAAGTACTACACTCATTGAAATAAAGAATGAACATAAAGTTTCATTTAAAATTAGTAATTATGTAGACTATGTATTAGATATATTCAAGTTTTGACCTAAATGTAATAAGTGGGTGTCAATTATTTTGAAAATTTGCCATTGCACTATTATCGTCACCCCGGTCTGTCTGATTGACTTTGGATAAAATTTTGATTATTAAAAAAAGTTGTTTCTGACAATGAGGGTAGTATTATTAACAAATTAAATAAATAAGTAAACAATGGGGGTATGGAGTCAAGTGCTATCTCATCCAATATCTGATCTCTATATTTTGGAGCCGTACAGTTCAAAACAATATTCGTAACTATGTATTAATAATGTGACATTCATCTCAAATAGGGATGGCAATGGTGCGGAGCGGGGGCAGGGGCGGGGATGCTATTCTCATCCCCTAACCTCTGGGGATTTTTAATCCTCATACCCTACCCTATCCCCTAATCAAAAAATAGGGGCGGGTTCGGGGATTCCCCGTTCGGGGATCGGGCTCCCCGCAGGGAAAATTCTATTTTTTATATTTTAATTCTTATTTAAAAAGAAATATAAAAAAACAATGTATATTTAAGATATACATTTTTAAGATAAAAAGAAAACATAATATTAAACATTTTATAATTTATAAGTTGATATAACCATATTTTATATATTTTTTCTAATAAATAAAGATAAAAGTAAACAAAATACATAAGATGCTATTAAAATATCGGGTTCAGGGTCGGGGGCGGGGCGGGGAATGTGTTCCCATCCCCTAACCCTAAAACAAATTTGGGAAAATTTCCCCCCTAACCCTAACCCTAACCCGTGAGGAATTTTGCCATCTCTAATCTCAAATCTAATTGGTAATGAGTTGAGTGACTCTTAGACTTTATAAATATTGTTAGGTCCCTTCATCTTTTCGATGTGAGATCCTTAACATGCCCCTTAAAATGGTGCCTCTTTTGGGCTCACCAATCTTAGACCGGATCCCATTTTTGGACCAGATGCTCATTTAAACTTTGTTGGGCTCTGATATTATATTAATAAGGAATTTTAACATATCTACCCTAAATTTAAGGTGTGTTATCAAAAATACCCTCTCTCTTATGATACTTTCATTTTTACCCCTTGGTTAGTTATAGTCATTCCACTAACTTTAATTGGTTAGTCTCCATGTGTAAAATTAAGGGTAATTTTGATAACTTCTACATACATAGGGTAAATTTGAAAACTAGTTTTTCTAATGGGGTAGTTATGAAAATTCCCCTATTAATAATGTGGCATCCGTCTCAAAACCAATTGATAATGAGATGAGTGACCTTTAGACTTTATAAATGTTGTTAGGTCCCTTCATCTTTCCGATGTGTGATCCTTAACACTATTAGTTTTGCAATAATTACTTTATGAGAATCTTCCATAAGTATGTATTGATCCGATTCACTCAATGTAAAATGACAATATAAAATTAATTAGGGTAAATATCATTTTGATCTCGAACTTTCACTCCGGTTTCATTTTCGTCCCTAAACTTTCAAAAGTTACATTTTTTCGTCCTTGAACTTTACAATTCGTTCTGTTTTAATTCTTCCTATAAGTGACTTATTTCTCGTATAATTAAATAACAATTCGTTTTATGTCAATTTACTTGCGGAAATCACATTTAATAGGCTCGATTAAAAGTTCGTCGATAGAGGCACAGTTGTAACAGTAGGATCGTGAAAGTTTTAACTGTCGGCAGAATATAGAATGAACAAAAACAAAATTTTAAAGATCAAAGGAAGGAGATGACACAAGGAATTATTAACGTGGGAAACCAAACGGTGAAAACCCACGAGGCCATGTCTAGAGAAAAATCCACTAGAAAAATCAATATACATTCAAAACAAGAATTTAAAGCAAACACAAGCACAAATGAAAAACTCCCCTTTTCTTTGTCTTTGATTGCTCCTTGATGATGTTGATCTTCAAGTTGGATTTCTTCACAAGTTCCCCTTGCGAATCTCGATCTAAGAAACTCCCTTCTTTGTCACGAGCGTATCAAACCGAACTCCCTTCGGAAAGTGTTAGTTTTCTCCAAGACTTCTTGAATTTGTATAATGAAAAGAAATACTAACAACAACTCTCTCAACAACAAATAATTCTCACAAGAGATTGCACAAAATAGAGAGTAATATAAAGCACTATTAATTTGACAATTTTCTTATAGCATGAGTGCTTAGAAGAGGTGTCTTGAAATGGTTGCTCTCACCTCTTTTTATAAGAGGAAAAAACTTCAATACAAATGGTATTTGTCAATCAAAATAAAGGCAAATCAATTTGCCAACAAATTGATCAATTACTCATAGTTGTCAATTAAGATAAATCATTCCATGAAATCAAATTTGCAAGCTAAGACATGAGTTGGCTACAATTCAAATTTGAAAATCAAATAATGTGATAAAATAATTAAAGAGTTTTTGACAAAATAAATGACAATTAAAAATATATTCTTACAATCTCTCCCTTTGGCATTGTTTTGGCAAAAACCAAAAATAAAATTGAATTTTGAAAATTAACAATTTTTTCCCTTAAATATGTATTTCAAAACTCTTACTCAAAAAAATATTTTCACAATTTTTAAATCTTCTCTCCCTGTTTTTGTCAATACAAGACCAAAACAAATCTTTTTATTTATTTATGTATTTCAAAACTCCCCCTCAATTTCAAAACTCTCCCTAAAAAATAAAACTCGTAACTCTCCCTAAATAAAATATCGATCTTGCAAGATTAAAAAAACACCTTTAAAAAAAATTTGCAAGACAAAAAACATGTAAAAACCAAAATTAAAAAAATGACATGAAGAGCATACACAAAAATCAAGTATTTGAACGACAAGTTTTCAAACAATTATGAGAAACAAATGTTTCTAACTCATCTTTTCTCACCCATATTTGTTTAGGAAAATGATTTTGAAAATTAGGCATATATTTTTCTTGATTTTTCTTCAATATATTTTTTTTTAAAACACTTTGGCCTAATATGTCCATGAATTCCACAAAAGTGACAAATAGGTATAAAATTATGAGTCTTACCATATGAATTTACCTTTTGTCCTTGATTTCTTAAGGTAGCAACATTCTCATTATTCCTCCAAGAGATGGAATTAGGAACTCTAACATAACAAGTCTTTTTATCATTTTGATTAGACTTAGTTGCAATTGTGGCATCCATCATATTATTGACAATTGCAAAATTCGGTTGAGATTTCACAAAAACATTTTGGCTTTTGAGTGTTTCTCTCTTATAGCTAGCCTCTTTTTGTTTATTAGAATCTTTATCTACACTCAATAGACAATCATACTTTTCAATATTTGAATTTAACAATTTAATGCCTTTATTTGAATTATCTAATTCCAATTTTATCTCAAGAATCTCTTTATCTTTATCAACAAGCACTTTATTCAAATGATCATTTTTTGAAACTAAATTCTTATTTTCTGAAGTTAAAGTCAGAATTTACCTCCATCAATACCTTATTTTGCTCGGATAATGATTTGTTCCTTTTGCATACTTTGATCCATTCATTATACATTTTCATGTAAGCTTCCTCAATAGAATCTTCCTCTTCCTCAAATGAATCACTATCAACTTGAGCTTCTAAAATATCATCCTTTTTATTTGAAACCTGTACACTAGTAGATTCATCAGTAATAACTGAAGTAGTAAAAGCTACATTACCCACCATATTTTCTTCTTGATTTGAATCATCATCACTCCATGTGTTTTTCGCGCCTTTGGTATTTTTCTTTAAAGTGTTTGCACATTCGGCTTGTATGTGGCCATAACCTTCACATTTTCTACAATGTATACCTTTCTTTTTCTCATTTTGTTTTGAAAAGGTAGAATTGTCTTTTGAAAATTTTATATGATCCTTGAACTTTTCATCCATAAATTTTCTAAAACCCTCAAATAACAAAGCATATCTATCATTATTTCACCATCTTCAAAATGATTAGAATTGAAAGCTATAGTTTTCACTTTATCTCTTTCTTTTATGTTCATTTCAAAAGTCCTAAGAGATCTCATTAACTCGTCAGCTCTCATACTATCTAAGTCTTTGCTTTCCTCAATTGCAGTAATTTTAGAAGAAAACCTATTAGGCAAAGACCTGACAATTTTTCTAACTAATTTAGAATCAGACATTTTTTTTACATTCTAAGATTCTAATTTAGTGTAAAAATCAGATAAAGACTCATGTTCTAACATTCTAAGATTTTCAAAACGAGTAGTAAGCATAATAAGTTTAGTTCTTTTAACATCACCAGTGCCTTCATAAGTCTTTTGAAGAGTGTCCCAAGCATCTTTAGCAGTCTCGTACGTTGATATCAACTTGATTTGATTCAAATCTACACGGCTAAATATGGCATTCAATGCTTTGCTGTTGTAGTTGGACAATTTATCTTCTTCAATAGTCCACTCAATTTAAGGCTTCAGGGAAACAATTTTAGTTTCCTCATCTGTTTTAATGGGACATGACCAACCAGTCAACACAGATTTCCAAGCTCTTTCATCCATAGCTTTGATGTACGGCCTCATTCGGATTTTCCAATATGAATAGTTATTTCCATTCAAGAGCGGAGGTCTAGTAGTAGAAACACCTTCAAAAATAGACATAATTCAAAAAACAATAGGTCAATAAATCCTAAAATATCGCTAATAAATTAAGCGACTTGCTCTGATACCAATTATAAGTGACCTATTTCTCGTATAATTAAATAACAATCCATTTTACGTCAATTTACTTGCGGAAATCACATTTAATAGGCTCGATTAAAAGTTCGTCGATAGAGACACAGTTGTAACAGTAGGATCGTGAAAGTTGTAACTGTCGGCAGAATATAGAATGAACAAAAACAAAATTTTAAAGATCAAAGGAAGGAAATGACACAAAGAATTATTAACGTGGGAAACCAAACGGTGAAAACCCACGAGGCCACGCCTAGAGAAAAATCCACTAGAAAAATCAATATACATTCAAAACAAGAATTTAAAGCAAACACAAGCACAAATGAAAAACTCCCTTTTTCTTTGTCTTTGATTGCTCCTTGATGATAATGTCGATCTTCAAGTTGGATTTCTTCACAAGTTCCCCTTGCGAATCTCGATCTAAGAAACTCCCTTCTTTGTCACAAGCGTATCAAACCGAACTCCCTTCGGAATGTGTTAGTCTTCTCCAAGACTTCTTGAATTTATATAATGAAAAGAAATACTAACAACAACTCTCTCAACAAAAAATAATTCTCACAAGAGATTGCACAAAATAGAGAGTAATATAAAACACTATTAATTTGACAATTTTCTTATAGCATGAGTGCTTAGAAGAGGTGTCTTGAAATGGTTGCTCTCACCTCTTTTTATAAGAGGAAAAAACTTCAATGCAAATGATATTTGTCAATCAAAATAAAGGCAAATCAATTTGTCAACAAATTAATCAATTACTAGCATCATAGTTGTCAATTAAGATAAATTATTCCATCAAATCAAATTTGCAAGCTAAGACATGAGTTGGCTACAATTCAAATTTGAAAATCAAATAATGTGATAAAATAATTAAAGAGTTTTTGACAAAATAAATGACAATTAAAAATATATTCTTACACTTCCATATATTTTTTCCATTCGAAACATTAAAATATGGCTTAAGCGGCATGTAATTGATGATGTGACATTATAGAAATATGCAGTTAATGATATGAAAAACGAAAAATATAGTGAGGTTAATCTCATTCTTTTCTTCTTAATTGTAGTCTTAGACCTCACTTTTATTTGTTTTCTATGTCATTCAACCTCATTATATATTTATATAATGTCACAATATTAATTACATGCTACATAAGTCGTCCAGTAGTGTCATTGACGAAAAAATATAGATGAAAGGACTAAAACGGACCAAATCATAAAGTTTAGGGACAAAAAATGTCACTTTTGAAAGTTCAAGGACGAAAATGAAACATGGATGAAAGTTTAGGGACTAAAATGATATTTTACACAATTAATTAATTAGTTATTGGAATTGAACAATAATTATATAGGACGATTAAGAGAATAGTGTTAATTTTATAGAAATTGTCTAAAATAGTATATTATTGGGCATAATTTTTTTTTTGTTACAAAAGAGTGGTAAAAAAACATATTTATTTTCATGTACTTACTTTTTAAATATTACTCAAATAGCATTTTTTTTACTTTCTTTATTTTCTTGCGCGTTCAATACTTTTCTCAAATCCCCCAAATGCCCTAATCTTTCTTTTTTAAATCATTGCTCTCTCTAAAAAAAATAAGCCAAAAATCAAAATATGGGTAAAATCTCTAAGGTTATGATTTTGGGTTTGGACCTATTATGCTACATGCGGGTAATATATGAAAAGTATTGCTTTTTAAATAATATTATATATTTAATATACTATTTGATTTTAGGGTTCCAAAAAGGACATTTTTTAAATTATAAAATAAAAAATATAAAAAGTTTTCAAAATTTCAGAAGTAGCACTTTCATTAATAATGAAAGTTCTAAAATAAAAAAAAAACAAAAAAAAAAGCTAACCAAACTTAGTCGTATTAATGTATCATTTGAATATGATTCAAATTTGACATCTTAAAAAGAATTGTAAAGTTATATCATTTGAATGATCCAAATCTTATAAATAATTAATTGTCATCATATTGACCCTTTAACAAGTATTTTATTTTATTTGTTTCAAAATAATTTATAAGCCTAAATTATTATATATTATTCACTAAAAATATTTGAATGTATTTGATTTTATAAAAATAATATTTGATTAAAAATATAATTTTAAGATAAATTAAATTGATGTATACAATGAAATGTATAATTGTATAAATTTTAGTCTATATCTTGCTGAAATGTTAATTTAATTGAAATTAAATTGATATATAGAACCAGTTGAGAATAAATTATAAACCACGACGCTAGTAAAATAATTGATAGTTTTATAATACTTTCGTAGATAAATTCTAGGGTAAAGTATTTTTTTAGTTCATGAATTTTGGAGGTCGTGTCTATTCACTCTCTTTGTTTTCAATTTGTGTTTAAGTTGTCACTCAATTTTGGACATCATATCTATTTGGTCCCGCGTTTTCATTTTGAGTCTCAATGGTCCCTGAATTTTAGACATTGTGTCTATTTGGTCCCTGAATTCTCAAGAACTTATAGAAATAAATTTAATTGGTCCTTTAATTTATCAAATTCATTAACTTCTTAATAGAATATTGATTTAACGCTGACATAACATGTCTAATTGGTCAAAATACTAAAATGAGATTAAATATTATTTCAATATTTTTTTTTATCAATCTAGACCTACAATTTGAAAAAATAATTAATCTAATGTCAGTATTTTGACCAATTAAACATTTTATGTGAGCATTGAGTCAATATTTTTTTTAAAAGTTAACAAATTAAGGACCAATTAAAATTATTTATAATAATTTAGGGACCATTTAGACACAAATTGAAAATCCAAACACTAAAAATAGGCACAATGCCCAAAACTCAAGTACCATTTAGACACAAATTAAAACGCAAGAACTAAATAAACACAACATCCAAAACTTAGGGACCATTTAAATACAAATTAAAAATACGGAGACCAAATAGACACGACCTCTAAAACTCATAAACTAAAAAGTATTTTACCATAAATTCTATCATTCAACATTCTCAAACATCCTCCCACGACATTAAGAATAAATGATGTAAAATAAATATAACTATTTTTAGTTTTAAGAAGTCTTGAATCCCTCAGAATGAACGACTCAACTACAAAACTTTCATAATCATTCTAATAATTTATAATAGGTATGGTTGATATAAAACTAATGCACAAAAAATTAATAATAATACAAAAATTAAACTATTAATAAACAAAACATGTTTTCTACCGATAAAATATGGGAAATTTTAGTGGATATCATATTTAAAAAATGTTTAATTAATGATTAATGTTGATCGAATTATAATAAATCACTAAATGAAATACTAAAAATTATGTTACATTTATAATGTTTTATAAATAAAACTATATTTATAAAACTCCTAAAATATATTACTTATATAATTAACACATCATATTCTAGTTAATGTATCACAATCAACAATAATAAAGAAAAGAAAGAAATGCATAGAAAGGAACTCAAAACGATCACCCACAAGATATAATTTATTAGTTACTTGACATGTAGTTTTATGTTTAAGAGAGTGATTCAATCTCTCACCTACTATATTATAATTATATAAAAGAAAGGATGAGAGAGAGAGAAAAAAAGTTCCAAAACATGCCTATTTGACATTTTCCTTTTGTGGAGAGGTTGGAAATGAAATCCAATTAAAATCCAATCGGCAGAAAGAAAAACTAATAAAATTAGCTGTCTTTTTTCATATATTTTTTTAGCAAAATGGCCATCATCTCTCCAATTTTACAAATTGTCTCATATTATTTTCTATATTCTTGCCCCTTTCGCTCAATGATTTTGGCAAGTCAATAAGGAGAACGTCCACAACTAAGATATATTTTTGGTTTACACACCTAATATCAATCTCCTCCATTTCTATTTTGCTTCCATATTTTTGTAATTATGGACACTAAATAAATTCATTGATTTACACTACTAATATCAACTTTTTTTTTGTCAACATGAGCATAGCTCAACTGGTTCAATATCTTCTCATTTTCTTTGAAGTTGAACGTTCGAATCTTCTCTCTCCCACTTTAACGTAATATCTAAAAAAGTACTTTAACGTAATATCTAAAAAAATATTAACTTTTTTTATATAAAAAGAAAGAAAACTTCTTTTGTCTTAATATTTGGTATTAAAAAAATTATAAGATATTCATATTTTTTTAAGTAGTTACCGAAACTTGAGCTTGCAATTGTACTTGATTGTTTTTACTTTTACTTTTTACATGAATTTTTACAATAATTATTATTTTTAGTTTAATATCCTTAATAATTATTTATTTTTTTAAAATGATCTAACAACTATACATAATTGGAATGTCTCTCTTTAATATATTTTCTGATTATGGGAAGAAAACAATCTTAGTTGTTTAGATTAAATAATACACTACTCAATTTTTGAAAAATGGAGAGCTTTATATGTTTTGGTTGAACCAATTTTGTTGAAGTTATGGTTAGTACTAAATTATTTAGGAGTAGTTGTAAATCTAGCCAATTTTCCAGTAATATTTAGTTACATATTTTTATATTAAGTTAATCATTAATATATATTTTTTTATTGTTAATCACTATCAACACAATAAAAAAATTTATATTTTCAAATAGTTTAAAATGATGATTATATTTATAAATATTGTATCAAAATCTACTGCCGAATAAAATTTCCCAAATATTTACTCAAGGTGTTGATTTAAAGAAAAGGACATCGACTTATTTTTCTTTTAAAAAAGGAAAATTATATAATCTACTCTGGAACAATAGGATTTTTAATACTTACCTATAGAGGTTTGATGATGAACGATGTTGTGGAGACGAGGGTTTTTGGCCGCGGCGACGGTTCGACAGAAAAGCTACCAAATTTAGTTTATTCTATTTGATATATTTATCTTATTTATCTTATTCTATTTGATAATTATCTTTTTCTATTTAGATTATATTTTCCTTATTTATATATATTAGGTTTTCTATATAAACAATGTAATAGGTTTGAGATTGATAAAAAGAAAATTACAATGTAGTCTTACGGGTTATCCGTTTCTTCTCTCCCTCTTCTTTTTTCTTCTCTTTAGTTTATCATATTATTTAATTTTATCATTACCTTTTAAATTCTCAATTGGAGTAACTGATCCCATAAACTTTATAAATTGTTAAAATTACATCAGAAAAATTTTAATTTAGAAAGTAAACGTCGTTTAGATTTGTGTAACCCTAAATTTCTTGATCGAACCAAACACCCCTCAAGGGTTTTACTACTTTATCACTTTTTTTTGTAGGGAGTTTATAATTGAATAGTAATATTCAGATTTATTTTGGGGAAAAAAATTATACTATAATTTGTAACTAAATCTCAATCGTTGTTTTCATGAGAAACTGTTTTCCTTTAATTCTGATTTTAAAAAGATAAGACTAGGAGGGTTAAGGCATTGATACATTGCAATTCTCGCAAGCAAGCCCATGTGGACCCTACCCTTCTGCCGTTTTGAACTTTAAAAAAAAATATTAATTAATTTTTTTTAAAAAAAAAACCGTAGAACGAGTCCTGGAGGCGTGAAAAACAAACTCAGAAACGACAATGTTATGATTCGGCAGGACGATTCTCTTCTCACGCCCCTCACCGCGAGTGTATTGACAACACTCCATCATTTTGGCTTCTATCTTCTTGTCCTCCCAATGGCCAATCAGAACACGCGCTATGATTTGGAATCAGGTCATCCGCTCCACGTAGCACGTGAGGGACACGTGAACCTGAAAAGACAAACTGACCAGACAAGGCAGCACTACGGAGTTGCCGGCAGAATGAAGAAATACATTCCGTGAGGGCTAGGGGGATATGTTCTGCTGTTAATGCTCACACCGTATATTCAAATACATTATGTTGTTTGCCTTTTGTTTCTTTTCTTCAGATTGGAGAGGTCAAAATAGAGGGTGGGAGGGACTTTCCTTAAAAGTCTCGAGGTCATGAGTTTAAACGAATTTCTCGATGATACACCAGAAATGAATCAATTGATACTCACGTTTATGTAATAGACAAGGAGATATAATAAGTAACAACTAACTAACTACTAATACTATACAAGATACTAACTAACTTAGTTAATTATAGTTTGTGTAATACCCGACTTCAAATGTATTTTGTAGGATCGTCGTGAAATTGGTTGAGATACGTTCAAATTGGTCTAGATACTTCCAGTTATTAAAAAAAATGTGAAATGTAAATAAGACCTTTTGGTTTTGATCAAATGTATGAACACCACCCGGATAATTTAAAATGGTAAATTATACCCACGTAATTTAAAATGGAAAATACTTATCTCCTGACTGATCCTACAAGTTCCAATACTATTGGATCAAATTTATTAATGGATGATAAATTTTTTTTTTTTTAATAAATATAAGGGACCTACTACATGTTTTATCCAATTAGAATGGGGCACAAAGGAAAGTAGGATGAGTTTCTCGTGGCCGGTCAGAAGGCAAATATTATTCATTCTAAATTATGTCAATGAGATCCCTCATTTCAAACGCTGTTAACTTTCTTTTAACCATAATTTCAATTTGAATGATTCGAGATATTTTAAAATC
The DNA here is from genome assembly GCA_028015215.1 of Gynostemma pentaphyllum. Lineage (NCBI taxonomy): Eukaryota > Viridiplantae > Streptophyta > Magnoliopsida > Cucurbitales > Cucurbitaceae > Gynostemma > Gynostemma pentaphyllum. The sequence continues at coordinate 22,681,986 of CM051355.1, forward strand.
CTCGTTTCGAACTCTATGTTATGATCGCTTCAAAATTTCAAAATTATCAATAAATAAAAGAGTTTATTATTATTATCAAAACATTAGATATGATTTTATTCACCGATGATTTTAAAGTTTGAAATGACCAAAATGTATAGTTTTAAACTAGGATTTCAAAACATTTTAAACTATCCAAATCGCAATTCAAGAAATAAGTTATAGTAAAAAAAAGTTAACTGCGTTGGATGTAAGAGTCTTATTGGCATAATTTAAAACTATATAGGTGTAATTTACCCTTTTTAAACTACAAGAAATCTGCATGCATTTAACCAAAATCACAAGAGTTTTATGGGTAGTTTACCTAAAAAAAATAGAAAGTGGAAGGAAGACTGGATTTTTACCCTTCCCTAATTCATATTTAAATTCTCAAACTCTATCTATTATCAAATAATAATTTATTAATTTTTTTTCGTCATGCTTTTTTCCCAACGATTTGGATGAATCAATTTACATGCATTTTCTAAGGTGATGTTTGGAAAATTTGAGGCGCATTTGAAAACGATTTTCGCTTTGTTTGAGTATTGTGTTTGCTGTAATGAAATGGTTTTTTTTTTTAAATATTATTTTCGAAAAGTGTTTTTCACCTTTTTGAAATAAAAAATTAGGGCAACCATATTTGAAGAACTGGTTTTTTTTTTTCCAAAATTAATATATTTTTAGAACGAATGAAATTATCCTTTTGAAATTATAGACTTGTAAATAATAACTTACTGTATATAAAATCTTACTATGTAATAAACCAATTTTAAAATCAAAAGCAGAAAGTTGCTTTTGAAAGCAATATTCAAACATATATATGTTTAAAAATAGTTATGAAGTTTATGTTTTGAAACTTGACTAAGGTTTCACTAACTTTTTTTTTCAAAAGTGAAAAGCAAAATAAAGAAATGTAAATAAAAAACTAGATAAAAAAATATTATCGGAATAATATAGCATTATCAAAATTGTTTTCTATAGACTATTAGTACCCGTTTGGGATCACTTTTAAAAATGTTTTTAATAACTATTAAAAAAAACATTTTCAAATACTTTTAAAAATTATTCTAAAACTATACTTATTGATACTGGTGGATCGACCGTTGTCTTCAAATCTCTCAACTCCTAATTATATCTCGGTAAACAAATTCAAGTGTAAAACATGGTAAATATAATTCCTCAAAACAATATGGTTTGTTTGAAAGCAGGTTTTGAAAGGTGTTTAAACTTTTATTTGAAAAACAATTTTTAAAAATGATTTTGGAGTGATTTTAATAATGATGAAATTTTTAGTTAGTACTTAGTCACAATTCACATGGATTTTAGAAGGAAAAAACCTTTTAAAAATGTTCTCATTTCACATATTTTCACTTAACTTTAAGTCAAGATAAAAATTAGGGGTGTTTGTCTTGGGGGTGGTTGCACAAATGATTGGGCCTCATTTGTTTTTTTTATTTAGCAACTCTAGATATAGTGAGTTATCTGAATTTATTATTCTTAAAAAACTAATTTCGTTTTACAATCTAAACACATATTAAATTAATTCATTCTTAATACAGACATAGACATTATTATGTACAATTTAAACAAAGATTTAACACACTCAATCAAAACTGTGTATCAAACATTCCCTTAAAAGCTCGTCAAACAAGTTCTTCCAAAATGCTTAAAATTAATCTAATAGTTAACAGTCACACCTTTTTTTTTTTTTTATTAATATAGTTATTCTTACGAGACAATTACTATATACTAATTACTAAAATGTCATAATTTTTTGAAAATTACTAAAATAACAATTCAATAATTTATTGAACTGCTATTTAGATAATATTTTAAAAAGTTTTGAAATTTAAATAATCAATATGTAGAAATATGTTATTTGAGCTAATTTATGTATTCTAATTCACTCCGGCATAAATATTAAATCATATTTTTCCCAAATAATAATCAATAATGAAAAGTCAAAAACAGATTAAAAAAAAAAACGGTATGAGCAACCGCACGATAGCAAAACCCCACAGAGATTTTTGGTAAGTTAAAGGTGGGGAACCCAGCCAGATTTTCATTTCTTTCTCATTCTCTCTCTTTTTTATATTTTTATTTTTTAATTTATTGTGAGGGAAAGTTTATATAGAGAGCATTGTCATTACCAACTCTTCGTCTTCCTCATTGTTGAAGCACCACGACTCAGTCCTTCATTCTAAACCAGACGTCTCTCTCTCTCTCTCTCTCTCTCCCGCCATGAACAAGAAGCATCAGAGTTCTGTAGCTCGTACTTCTACTCTCTCTACTCTTCATCATCTTCTCTCTGACGTTTTCTTCCGCTTCCACCGCCGCCGCCTTTACTACCGTTTCTTTCCTTTTCTCTCTGCTTTAGCTGCTTGTGTTTTCCTCTGTTTCGTTGCTTTCTCTCTTCTTCTCTCTCCTCCTGTTCATCATCATGATCATCTTCATATCTCTCTCTTTCACGACGTCTCTTTGGTAATTCATCACTAATCACGATTTTGATTATTTCTTTTTGTTTCTATCTGTTGTTTTTTTTTTACTCTTTTTTTTTTCTTTCTCAGAGTGATGGAGAATCAGGCATTGAGCGTGGACCGAATTCTGATTCGGAATCATCGTTTAACGTTCCTGTACGGATTCATTCTGTATCTTGTTTTTAGATTAGAGATTTCGTGTTTTCTGGAAGTTTCTTATTTCCGTGTTTTGTTTGAATATGTGTAGGAAACTGGAGGGAGTTTGGAGCGTGATTTATGGATTACGAATCATTCGAGTTTCTTCTATGGTTGTAGTAATGCTAGCAAGAAGTTTACGAGTAATGTTTCGAAATCTCGAGTTAATTCTGGAATTATGCCCTAAATATAGCTCACATATTGCATTTTCAGCTTCAAATTTTCATGTTTAACTTTAATTTATGAGGTTATTAATTAATTCTGAGCTGTGTTCTTTGAATTATAGATGCAGCAGAGAAAACAGATTCGAATAGGTATTTGTTGATTACTACAAGTGGAGGATTGAATCAACAAAGAACAGGGGTAATTCTCGTCGACTATTTCAATTTCGGATAGAGATTGAGTAAAGTTATAATTTAACTTGTTCATTAGGGAAATAAATTTATGTTATTCTGATATTTGCTGTCAAATTCTGTCATTATATGGATAAGGGATTTTTGGTGGCGTCAGTTGACTAGATCAAGTTTGGATGATTTGAATTGTTCTTTTCTTGAAAGTCGTGTATGTGCTGGCTCTGTTTCTTGTTTCTAATTTGATTTTACTTATGAATGATCCAATTGGCTAATTTAATGATTTTCAAATAATTATTTAATGAAATAGAAATCCCATGTACAAGTTGTTTATTAGCTATAGAATTTCAAAACTGATGCCAGTTATTTTTTTTTTCCAATTTATGTTTATTGTATGAATATTGAATTTAGGTTGCAATTTCCTCATTCTTACCATAATACTTAGGATTATGACTGCAGATAACAGATGCTGTTGTTGCAGCTTACATTTTGAATGCCACTCTTGTTGTTCCCAAGCTGGATCAAAACTCATTTTGGAAGGATAGCAGGTCTGAAATGAGGCTACTTTTTAATTTTTGATGATATTGGTGGAGAATAAATTTAGTAGCTTCAGTGTTATTTACTTAAAAGTGGTGTTTGATGCAGCAATTTTGCAGAAATTTTTGACGTCGATTGGTTTGTTTCATTTCTATCAAAAGACGTTCAAATCATCAAACAATTACCAAAGAATGGCGGGAAAGCTTTGACTCCACATAGCATGCGTGTTCCGAGGAAGTGTACTCCAAAATGCTATGAGACGCATGTTCTTCCTGTTCTTAAAAAGAAGCATGTACGTATTAAGTTCAGAACGGGGCTATGCACATCTTAGGATACTGTCATTGTTTAGTGTTTACAATTGATGCTACTGAAATCCATGATTGATTAAGTAGTTGAGAAAATTAAGTTTAAGAAGTAAACTGTTAGTATTAGTAACTCCTGTAATCATTTCATTGATCCATATTACTTATTGATCATCCTTTTCCTTCTGTCATGTTTTGTGAAAGCCTAGTGACAATTTTTAAAATTGGGTTCAGGTCTTTTAAGGTTTTATTTTCTGCTGTGCAGGCTGTTCAGCTTGGAAAATTTGATTATAGGCTTGCAAATAAGTTGTCCACTGACTTACAGAAGTTGAGATGCAGAGTTAACTATCATGCTTTAAAGTTTACTAATCCAATCAATGAAATGGGCAAAATATTGGTTGAAAGGATGAGGATGAAGAGCAAACATTTTATTGCCCTACATCTGAGGTGATGCAATCAACCTTTTTTTAGTGTACAAATTTATCATCATAATGGAAGATTTCAATCCGCTTTATTTTTCATAGCTTTCATTCCTCGTTATGCTCTTTTGAGATGATATAGCTAAATTCAGATTTGACTGTTGCATAGATTTTTGCTTTGACTTATTTTACTTGCGGCATAATTGGATAGATTTTTTGGAGTCATAATGTAGGTTTGAGCCAGACATGCTTGCATTTTCTGGGTGCTATTATGGCGGGGGAGAAACCGAAAGGATAGAACTCGGAGCAATTAGAAAGAGATGGAAAACTTTACATGTAAGATTTTACTTCTTGATCATTGAAACTATTACCCCACTATAAACTTCACTGCAATACGAAATACCTATCCTTCTTGGATTTGCAGGTGAGCAATCCTGAAAAGGTACGAAGGCATGGAAGATGCCCTCTCACTCCAGAAGAAGTTGGCCTCATGCTTCGAGGGTTGGGTTTCGGAAGTGATGTGCACCTTTATGTGGCATCTGGTGAAGTATATGGAGGAGAAAAAACTCTAGCACCACTCAAAGCCCTTTTTCCAAATTTTCATTCTAAGGAGACTGTAGCTAGCCAAGAAGAGTTGGCACCATTCTCATCGTTTTCTTCACGCATGGCTGCTCTAGACTTTATTGTTTGCGATGAAAGTGATGTTTTCGTTACGAACAACAATGGGAACATGGCAAAGATTTTAGCCGGACGAAGGTAAAGTTTTGCACATTCTTACGGTTCATTTCAGCCAACACCTATGGAACTTAACATTCTTGATTTTGATTAAAACTCGACAATTGGCAATGAAGCAAATTTCTCTAATGCAGGAGATACTTCGGGCACAAGCCAACCATAAGGCCAAATGCTAAAAAATTGTACCGACTGTTAATGGACAGAAACAATATGACATGGGAAGAATTTTCGTCCAAGGTTCAAACTCATCAAAATGGCTTCATGGGTGAGCCAAATGAGGTAAAGCCCGGAAGGGGCGAGTTTCACGAAAATCCTTTATCCTGCATATGCGAGAATTCCGACTCAAAGGCCAAGGAAATTCCACAACTTATCAACCAAATTCATTACAGTTATAATGATGGTAAGGAAGATAATAATACCTATAGAGAGACTAACAATCCAACAGACGAACAAACAACAGATGATGACCAAGAATGGTCTGGCATTGAATATTTAGAAACTGGAGTTGGATTGGGAGAGAAAAGATTGCCCAGTATAAATGAGCCTGATCTTGGTGTTCAAGGCAAGCCTGAAAGACCAGAATTAGAAGAGTTATTTTCAGACTAAACAAAAGGTCCATAATTCAATCCAAAATCTTGACCAAATTCTTTGGGTAATTTTTTGTTACCCATTCAAAAGAAAGACATTTTTTAAAGAATTGCTAAACCAAAAGCGAATTCATAACCCTCTTTGTAATCTGTAAATAACAGTTGTAGCAAAGGATAGGATACGAGTCCACATCACATAGATTTGAAACCTGTACATTAGGAACATTTAGAAATTGGGTATAATTTTTTGCTTCTTTTAGTTTTCTTGCAATCGAGGCAGAGATTTATGTCTTTAAAATTGCATTAATTGAAAAATTGTTAGAGCAGATTTTGGAGCTACTTGATTTCTTTAATTATCTACGTTGTAGTTGATGTGTAAATCCACAAATTAGGTGCATGTGAGTGTGAATGGGATGCTGAAAATAGAATGTATGTGTTTAGTATCTCCAAATGAAATTGTGAAATATGATTTAGTTATTTTTATTTAATTTATTTATTTATATTTTTTATAAATTAAATTATGCCATAAAATTAAATTAATCTTTTCAATAGGTATTTTACTTAAAAAATTAAAAATGAATAATTAAAATTAAAAAAATTTGAATATTTTATTTTAATAAATGGCGAATTTAAAAAATCAATTAGTAATCATGAGATTAAGAATCATGAGAATGTGATTCAAATCCTACCTAATAAACAACCCTTTATAATGACTAGAATTCTAGCACGTGCGATGCACGTGTAATTTTACTTTATAATAAAATGCATTTATCAATTATAATAATTAACTAAAATTGTATAAATAATTTAAATTTATAACTTTTTATGTATTAAATAAATGTTTTTTTTTTAATTTCGCAATTTCATTAGTTTTTTTTTTAATAAAGTAAATTATCTATTAGATATTATTTTTAAAATTTAACACATTTTTAATATTATAATTTTATGTGGTCACAAAATTATCTTTATTATAATTGGCTAACTTAAAATATGAATCAAAATAAGAAAATGTAACATTTTCAATACTTGAGTAGACATTATTTAAAAAAACACATTGATATATATCATACATATTGTGACTTTTAAACTTCTTTCGATTTTGTATATTTTGTTGATAGTTACTACAAAATAATTAGTTTTACGTTATTTGTACCTTGAAATGTATTTTTTTATAATCATTTTATTTTTAAAGCTTTTACAATTCTAGCACATAAAAAAAAAAGAATTATCATTATGAAAACAAAAATTAGAAAATATTAGAATCATTGTTGCTTTATTAGAAGAAAAAAAAATGTAAAATCAATTATTGTAGATATAAAGTTCTATAACTCTAGTCTTTCATCGTGAGTGAAAATCTTGAGAAAGCTTTCATTGTAAAAACTGCATTGAAAATTATAATCAATATTACTAAACACACATTTGAGTATTTAATTATCCAAGAAGAAATTTAAATTTTATAAACATTCTAAAATAATTGAATCACATAAATTTAAGAAGAAAATTAATATATATAAAATGAATGGGGTAAATATCATACCTAGAGCTCGAGCCAACCAAAGATATCAACTACAAACAATCCAAAAGAATACAACTTGTGTAGTAATAATGATGATCGTGCAATGATAAGAATCAAACTTAAATATCAACTTTGTAAAACATCTAAAAGAAAAATTATTATTAAAAACATTACATAAAAATAATTATTTGATAGAAATTATGCCAATAGATTCGGGAGGAAATATCAATAAAGTAAAACATCTACAAAAAAACCACAAATTCGATTAGAAATTACATAAATTAAAAAAAACAACAAAAAAACACATAAGAATACACAGTAGGATTAAAAGTCTAATCTTACACATACCTTGATAATTCTAACCATCTTCAAATTACATTTTTCTAAATAAATCAGTTAAAATGTGGTGAGAAACCATATTGGTGTATTTTTTCTAACATATAAATATTTAAAAGATCGAAATATTTTTTATTTGATTTTTCTATGGTTTATAAATCTTTTTCGAAATGATTTTATTAACATATTATTATGTTCTATTTAATATTTAAATTATTGTATAGTTTACTAATTTACATAATTATATGCCTTTTTATATAAGACGATTTTTTAACATCTTTATTTTTAAAATTTATACTACCACATAAAAAATAAATTGTTTGTTCTATATACATATTTTAGTTAATTTTTGCATTTATAGATTATTTATTTCTAATTTTAATTAAAATTTAAGAAATTATATTTTTTTTCTCTTTGATTTTTAAACTTTTAAATATTTTTAATTAAAAAAATTTAATATATTTAAATATTATAAAATATTATACTATTACTAATTCAATAAATTATATTTTGTTGTAGTTGTTTTTTTTAATCTTAACTGTTTTTTTTAAACAATTTAAGTTTTTTTTTAATATTTTTTAAAATTAAAGCACCGTCACCTTTATTAAATCATTTAATATTTGAATACTTAAATATAATTTATTTTTCATAAATTGGTGTTAAATCTAAACAATAAATTCATTTTAATATCACATTCATTTTCATATGTTGTACTTGTTTTTTCAATTATTTTATAATTTGATGTTGTGAAAACAATAAAAAAACCAAGGAATTTATTTAATAAAATTGATAATTTCTTATTCAATGAAGAGAAATATTTTATTTATTAAAAAAAGAGAAATATTTTATTAAAAATATAAATAATCATTTAATAGATAGTGGAGTATAAATAATAATGACATTTTTAGTAATTTGAAGGTTTTAAAAGGGTATATATAATGACATGTTAGTAATTTTAAGATTTTAAAAGGGGTATAGTAGTCCAAAAAAATTTCTTAAACATCACCACTTTTATATATTAAAGATAAGAATAAGGATAAATATCTATCATCTACACTACACCTATATCTTTGTGGATAATGTAAAAGGTTTGATTTTATAACTTGTGTTAGTCCCATCGATTTTAATATCGAAATAACCCTGATAATCAAACTAATAATTATTGGCAAACGATCTATGAATTTTAGAGGAGTAAAAAAGAAAAGCAATAGACGAATAAATTTGGTGTCTAAATGAGCTTATCCTATAAGGATTTATTTATATGATTGTACTATTAAATGGGGGGTCAATGGACTTCGTGTGGGATACTCATATATGTAGTGATATTTTTTGTTTAAAGTCTATGGTTTGATTATTATTATTATTTCAACTAATGACAGTGACGGATCCCATTTCACAAACAATTCAAATCGGTTATAATTAATTCCATTAAACTATTTAAATCGGTTATAAATTTCTCGGTTCTTGTACATTATTTTAATGATGAATTTCAATTAATGCAATTAGTCGTCTTAAAATAACTCTTCCATCTCTTATCGTATCTTTATTAAAGAACTAATTATGTTCTAAGATGAAAAATCTAAACACACCAAATTACATTTTTTAGGTTTAATTATTAATTTAGTCTTTAGGGTGGTATTACATTTTTTTAGCAAGTGGTATTATAATTTAATCTTTATAGTTTTTAAAATTTTAATTAATTTTTTATACTAGATTGACATCTGTCTTAATCACGTAATTATCACATTCATAGAAAATAAATATATAAGAAAAAAGTTGATTCTTTTTTTATATAATAAGAGTGATGTTTCATAAATTTATTAAAAGCATAAGTGCCAAATTAAAATTTTGAAAACCATAAAAACTAAATCAACATATAATTCAATGATAAAATTAAAACTTTTAAAATCATATTACAATCCAAGTTGATTAATTTTTTTATTAACGTGAAAAAAAAAAAAATCCTTAAATTCAAAACGCTTCTTCACCTCCATAAAATCTGAACCAGGAAGAACCGGATATGACACGTAGATCAAATCATTATCCACTTCCGTAAATCGACCACTTTCAGTTCTTCTATCGTTTTTCTTCAACCTCTCTCTCTCTCTCTCTCAGTCTCAGAGCTCAGAGAAAAAAGAGCGCGCAACTTAGAAAACCAAAAATCAAGAAAATGGCGTTGAGGCTGCCCACTCAGCTAGCGACACCTGGCAATCTCCACCATCTCCACCGCCACGCTTTATCGTCTCGCCGCCCCTTCCCGTCGCCGGACTCTCTTTTCTCTCTCCTTCCTTCTCTCACCTCTTCCTCCGGTAAGTCCTCTTTCACTTAATTCTCCTCACGATTCCGATTCCGATTCCGACACCGATTCATTTTCTCTGTTGTGTTAATTCGTTAGGGAGATCGTATTTGTTACCGGTTGTGAAATGTACGGCTCAGCAGCAATCAGGAGCTGTTAACCTAGCACCGGGAACACCGGTTCGGCCGACGAGCATTCTGGTGGTCGGTGCCACCGGAACTCTCGGTAGACAGATCGTTAGGCGCGCTTTGGACGAAGGTTATGAAGTTCGTTGTCTTGTTAGACCTCGTCCCGCTCCTGCCGATTTTCTTCGTGATTGGGGCGCCATTGTCGTCAATGTCTGTCTCATTTATCAATTCGATGTTTAATTTTGTGTGTGGAGTTTGGATAAATTGTGATTTTATGATTTAGTGTTTGATGTTGGACAGGCAGATTTAAGTAAACCAGAGACCATTCCTGCTACTTTGGTTGGTATTCATACTATTATTGACTGCGCTACGGGGCGGCCGGAAGAGCCAATTAAGACGGTAATTTTTCGTATCGAATGTTTGTTGTGCTTTTTTTTAATTGAATGTACCGGTTTCTGAATGTTTGAATAGCCCGGCGAATTGCAACTAGGATCATTATGCTTCAATGTGTAACTGAGGCTTTGTAATTTAGTAGAATATAATTGAGTGATGACTTTTTTTATGCTTGGTTAGAATTTTTTTAGTTTGTAGTTTTATTATAGATAACTTCCATTTTATTTTCTTCCTCCATATATTTTTGGTCTAGTAGTTCAGTTTTTTCCTTGGGACACGATTTTATAATAGTGAGTATTGGCTTCAACTCTCGTGAAGCCTTCTACAAGCCGTGTCTAACAATTTCACTGTTGTGGCTTCGTTGAAATCATTATATACTCACTATTATTCAATGGTGAAGATTGTGTGAATCTATGTCTGTCTAATATTTATTTAGATAATCATAGAATTTGAGATGATTTCATGTATTTGGTCCTATATTCTAACTGATGAACCAAGCACTAACTATGTAACTCAGATTGAGATTTGAAGTTTAACTAGTGTTATTCTCAAGCATTATCGTGACCTTTGTCTTATCTGAGTTATCTTCTGTTTAGGTAGATTGGGAAGGAAAAGTTGCTCTGATACAATGTGCAAAAGCAATGGGAATCCAGAAATATATTTTCTTTTCCATCCATAACTGTGACAAGCATCCTGAAGTTCCACTTATGGAGATCAAGTATTGCACTGAGAAGTTTCTTAAGGACTCGGGCCTAACTCATGTCATCGTTCGGCTATGTGGTTTCATGCAAGTAATTATCACCTTAGTTGAAGCTCCATGTTTTCTCCTATATATTGTATTGGCTGGCTGCTATTAATTTTGGGTTTCCCTGTCAGATTTATCTGCCCTTGGAGAACTTCAATTCATACATTAGACCTTTCGTAGAAACGAGATAAAAACGGAAAGAAGTAAACAAATAGATTGAAAATAATTAGTACGAGAAAATTTAAATTGATATGCTTTTTGAGGTATCTGTTCTTGGAGATTCAGTTCATTATTTCATATGCATGCATGAACAATTAGATAGTTTGTAGCCTCAAAGAAAGCTATACAGAAATTAACATCCTGCAATAAAGAAGTCCTTTTATTTTTTGATGGAGGTCTATCCATACAATATGATGTTCTTATTTGAGTTCTCCATTTCCTTAATCAAATTTCAATTATCTTTGGTTTTTATTCTGAATATTAATACTAAGATGAAGTTCTTTTTGTTCAGGGTCTCATTGGCCAGTATGCTGTACCTATACTAGAAGAGAAATCAGTTTGGGGAACAGATGCTCCCACAAGAATTGCCTACATGGACACCCAGGTTTGTTTGTCAAATCATTATCTCCTCTGATTATTTCCTATTTAATCATAACAATTGTGATAACTAAACCCATATTTTTATTTATTAGGATATAGCCAGGCTGACATTTATTGCATTGCGTAATGAGAATGTAAATGGGAAGCTTCTTACATTTGCTGGCCCTCGTGCATGGACAACTCAAGAGGTAAGCAATCATATTCTGCTATCTGTAAGATAGATGATTTAATTTTTATGCTCGTTATTCTTCCACCTGCTCAAAAAATAAATGAGAGAAGAAGAATTTAGTTTCCTTTTATTATATAGAAAAAGAATTAGTTTCCTTCATCAGATTGCTCAAAATCAAATGAAAAAGCCTTGGGGCCAGCACTCACTGAGTTAAGAAATGCCATGTTCTCACATGGACCTAAATGCCCCCTCTGTTCAACCTTTTTTTAATGGTGAATTGTGCGAATACTTGAAAACTTGAACCTGAATCTGATAGGATATGCTGTATAGATATTTTGGTTTTCCTTCTCTTCAATTAGAACTTATTGCAAGCAATACACAGTACACACAAGTACTTTTTATTAGCTTTGCGTTTTCTATATGAAAATATGATAGGGTTTATGTGCGTGGACTCTTTGATATTTTTTTTCCCCCAAATAATCGAGCTTTATCAATATAATATTCAACCACCCGAGACTCTCTTCTGCTAGGTTGCCTCCATGGCAAAAGATGAGACTGGTTATTTAAGGGTAATTTGTTTCCAGGTGATAACATTATGTGAGAGGCTTGCTGGGCAAGATGCAAATGTTACTACAGTCCCAGTTTCAGTATTGAGCTTCACTCGCCAATTGACGAGGTTTTTTGAGTGGACAAATGATGTTGCTGATAGATTAGCATTTTCAGAGGTAATAAGTCCTTGTCTTTCATATAAAGTGTATCATGCAGATTTGGTTCTTTATGTTCTGTTTTTCCAATTTGATCTACAACGAGCTAATTCTATTGGCATAATCCTGTTAAAAGATAAGCTTTTTCATGAACATAATTTCATTCAGACGATAAAAAAATTCCAAATCTGCAGAACTTGATGTGCACTTGATGAAATGTATATTACTGTAGCAATTTACTGGATCAGATATCATATAGCATATTGGCTCCATCCAAACACCCACTGCATGTCTGTTAACCATATTTCAGTTACTGTACCCTGCTAGTTCTCTAAATAATTTGATTGATAGGAATGGTACTTTATAAAATACCACCGTACAAGCTATTTATCTTCTAGAACAGGCAAAATTACTTGAAATGTGTGCATTTTATCTGTATGTAGTTGAACTATATTTAACTTGGAAGGAAAGAGTTTAATAAAAAGAGAAATGGAAGAAATGTTACAACATTGAACAAGAGTAAATGATGAAGTATGCCTAGCATGTTGAAAAGTGGCTTTCACATACTTTCGATATTCAACAAAAACCGCCTAGTCCTACCTTTCAATTACTCACATATTGATTCTTCTGTTTAATCATTATTTTGGTGATATGATCACCAAATAACCGAGAGGCTAACATCTTTCCCTGGGGCATTTGTAGGTTCTGACAAGCGATACTGTTTTCTCTGTTCCAATGACAGAGACATACAATCTCCTTGGTGTAGATGCAAAAGATATTGCTACTTTAGAGAAATACTTGCAGGATTACTTCACAAACATTTTGAAGAAACTGAAAGATCTCAAAGCACAATCAAAGCAAACTGATATTTACTTTTAAAGTCAGTCTGATTTGTAATGTATATGGAGCTTTGTATGTATTTAACTCTTAATACATCATAACTACTCATGCAAAGGTATGACATTCGTTTATTCCTTATCTCTTCCTCTAACATCGGTACCTCTCTCTGTCTCTGTTCTGTGCAATTGTAACTCTGTAGATTCCATTATGTTGCTTGCTGATGGGTCATCCTATATTGTATATATCAGTACAAGTTTTGTATGCTTATATTGAAAGTATATAATTTACACCATAATTGTGAAAGAAAAAAAAAATCGACAGTTTGAACTTTTTTTTGTCATGAAAATTTGTATAATTTGTACATTTAGATTTACAGTTAGGAAGCTATGTAGACACTATTGAACTGATATTAGCTGAGGTAGATTTAGGTTGGATGACAAAAACCAAGTTCCTTCAATATTTACACAGAATGGGAAAAAAAGAGTAGAAAAAAGAAAAAGACAGAGAACTCTGTCGAAAATAGTCCTTTTCTTTTTGGCTGAATTTTTTTGGGTGGAACAGATTCTCTTATCTCTTCAAAGTGCTTCGGAAAATTTCCCAAGGTAATAAGGATGACAGGAAGGGGTGCTGTATGCAATCCGTTCAGCATGCTTCTCAAATGGTACGTTTAAGCTGATTGATCGTTGCAAAATATTTCTGTCTTACCCCCTACATCTTGCCAGCATTGAGAAAATAATATGTAGTTTCACAGGAGTACTACTACCTATTATTGCATACGATCTATTATTACATGCTATATGCAATTTTTTTTTTGGGAAACCTAAAGTAGAAAGAGAAAAAATTTAATGTTTCTCATCGCATTATATTGAAAAAGTTATGAATATTTATAGTGCTCCTTGTACTGAAAATGCTCTCTCAGCAATCCAGTAAGTTGGCAACTTACTTGCTGCAAATAAAGTTATGTAGTCCATCTCATCTCAATCATGATTTAGATAGTTAAATTTGCAGTAGTTTTTTTGGTAATATTTTTGAAGGGTGAAAATCCTATGAATTTAAATTAATATTGTAGTTCAAGAAAGATGATTTGAATAAACTCGGATGAGTGAAGTACCTGGATTTTTTTTTACAAACATCATAGTTTATTTTTTATATTTGACATTGTGACAAACGTATTTGGAAGTTTTAGTTGTTTTTTATTGAGTTGGAAAAATTTCTCTTTCCTCACCTTTTTCTCCTCCCAAGTCCTACATGTCCTCTCTCGCTCCTTCCTCGTGACCCTCAATCATCTTTTGTTGTGTGAGGTGCTCAGCTTGAGGCGCTACACCGCCAAAAAAAGTTTAGACCTAGCATGTGGGTGAAAGATTGTTGAGGGTGCGATCAAAGTCCTACCTCATTTCGAGGTGGGGAATATGTTTATAAGTAAAGAAATCTCCACTGATATAAAGCTTTTGGGTAGGCTTAAAACAAATCTATGCAGGCTAAGGCCCAAATAGAATAATATTATATCAATATGAAGATTTCAGAGGGCTCGTTGATGACTTGAAAGATGACCAATCCCACCCACAATATATTTATCAAATTTAAAATCTAAAACAAATTTTCATATGGTTAGCCACAGCTCTCCAACCCTCCCTTCCCTATTCAAATGGAAAGTTTTTTTCCATTGTAGATGCTTACTAGCCTTTGACGGAATCCTTTTTTCCTTGCACGATTTTAAGAGAATGAGTGAAGTTGAAGAGATGATGTTGGAAGGAGGAGTAGTGTGTACAAAAGTACTATCATTTGAAGGTAGATTAAAGTGTTTCAATAAATATAAATCAATAAAATGAAGATGCATGTACTAAAATCTTGATATTAGCTATATATCAATATTTAGCCTATATTCAGTTTGGACTATCTTAAATTTTGTTTGCGATTTTAGCAAGTGCCTGAAAATCGATCCAGGTGCACAACAACATTGTTTGGAGATGGAGTTGAAGGATAGCGGTGGGTAGAGGAATGTCATAGCTCATTTGTGAGGGAAGAATGGCTGAACACCGATGTGGTGTCTACCAAACTCTCCTTAATGCTTAAGTTAGGATCGAGTCTCGAACTTGGGACAGTTTTAGTACGGAAAATGAACTTACCAAGACTGATGGAACTCCTCTATTTATAAGAGAGATGTCATCATGAGACCTGGTGTTGGCAGTGTGATGGGTAGCTGATAGGGCGATGTTAGGATGCAACCTTAATGTGATGTCATGGTAGTGTGATTGCTAAGATCACCTTATAGCCTTTGCGTTGTCTAATTGGTGCCAGTGATGGGTGATTCATGTAGACTTATGTAGCACACCAGACCAAGGTAAGCTCGGGCATCGCCAGGCCTTTTTAGCTTGCTTCCTCTGCTCGAATGTCGTGTCAGACACTGATTGGGCCTACCTATATTGCTGTGACATGGCGAGTTTTCTGGCCTTGAGCTAAGCTCCTCTATTCTAAGTTGGGCTGGTTTTGTAGGCTTGATTGAGGAACTTGTCATCTACCTTAAAGCATTGACCAAGCCAAAATGGCCACCTTGATTACCCTCTATTGAGTTGGGCTAAAGCTTAACTGAGACTTTGACTAAACATTGACTATAAGTGGCATAAATTTTGTTTTAAAAGTTTCACCCATAACAAGTTTTATGCCCATTGTTGAGTTTGTATGGTTACATTTGCATCCGTGATTTAAGAAGAAAATAATCAATTACTACTCAATTCTTTTCTTTCCTGCCAAATTATTATTAACAATAGCAATAATATAAGGGGTGTTTGTTTCAAGTGTTTGGGGATGAGGATCTAAACCCATAGGGATCCCATAGCCCCCTCTATGGGGTTTAAAATCCCTTTTAAACACATGGGCTCTCACATCTAGGGGTGTTTCCGGTTCGGTTCCTACCGGTTCTTGGCAAAAACCGGAATCGAACCAGGTAAGGAAAGAAGAAAAATTAAAGAATCGGAACCGGAAAAGATTAGAACCGGTAAGGAATCAGAACCGGTTTTTCCGGTTCCTTAGTCGTCGTCTATTTTTTTTTTTTTAATTTTACTTAATTAAAATGAAATCAAAATAATGGAAATAAAATGAGGGAGAACTTGGGCCTTGGACGATGTGAACGACGAAGGGAAGAAAAGAAAGGAAAGGACTGGGGCCTTGGACCATGGGCAAAAAAATTGGGCCTCTTATATATATATATATATAAATTTTTTAATAAATAAAAACGTTACCGGTTCGGTTCCGGTTCTCTTACCGGTTTTTTAATAAGAAACCGGAACCGAACCGGAACTCTTATCGGTTCTAAAAATAAGAACTGAATCGGAACCGTATGAACCGATTCCGGTTCGATTCTTCTTGAAATAGATGAGAGAGAAAGGAAGAGAGAAGAGGAGAGAGAGAAATTTAATTTTATTATTCACATCTCCATCTAAAACCAAGCATAGTGATCTCGTCCTAGGGCATCTCGTCTCATGAATCTCATCCTCGGGCATCTCATGCAAACCTGGAAACAAACGCCTTAAATATGCATTCATACCCACACATCTTCGTTTTGTTCTCTCTTTTTGTTTCTCCTTTGTAAACTACTTTTCTTTGTATAGACTATAATTTTTAGCTCATTTAACCAATCATTTGAAAAATAAAAATTAATCCTAAGCTCTTTATGAGAAGGTGAATAGTTGCGTAAGAGCACGTGATTTATTGATAGATTCGCCTCACATTCCTCCATTATGGTGTATTAAACTTCTTTTGTTTGTTGCAATATAGAAAGCAAAAACATGTATTAAGATAAAAACAATAGCAGAATTGGTTGTTGTCATGCCAATATTTATAGTTGTAGTTTTTTTTTTTTTTTTTTTTTTGGGGGGGGGGGGGGGGGGGGGGGGGGAAGGCAAGAAGTAAATAGTGAAGACTAGAGAAAGATGAAAGAGAGAATAGTAGGGATAAAAATAGATAGAAATAATGATGACCATTCAAGAAAGAATTTGATAGGAAGTGAAATATAGAAATAGGTTTGATAAGACTAATAAAATAATTAAAAATGGTAGCTTGAAAAAAAATTAAAAACAGTAGTTGTTTGTTTGTAATATTCAAAATAAAATGTGAGCAAAGTAAATAGCATCATTCATTTTAGAATCAAAGTTAGAATTTATATTCAAATATATACCCCCATTATTGACAATGTTGGTATCTCTTTGAGTTTTAAAATAGATGGCTGGTTCATACAACCAATCACCAAGTGAATTTTCACTTGTAAAATGTGGCTCTCTTGTGGCCTTGGTTTATATCAATTTCACTAAATCACTCAATATCATCATTTTCAAGTAAAACTAAAGCAAAAGTCGAAAACATAGCTGTCGAGTTGGGTCCTTCTTCCTTTATTCGTCTCATCTTTTTATTTTTCCCTTGATGTCTCTCTCTCAATTCATTTTTCTCATTTTTTTTTTATATTTGTGAAGGTTCGAGTCAGTTTATATACATCTCAACTAATCTCACAGACCAATCACACGACTCTACAACATTTAGTATCAAAATTTGATAGGATTATATCTTAGGTAAGTCAAAACATATGGTTTGAATTCATGACTTTTAAAAATTATAAGAACAACATTTTAACCACGACGCCCACCCATGATTGGCTATTTTTTTCACTTTTAATCTTCCATATATTCCTTTTATTAGTGCTTGATTGTCCCATCTCTTTCAATCAAGATTTTCCTAGTGCGCATCTCTTTTACTCAAACTGATCAGTCTGGTGGGGTAAAATGACTTCATCCAAGTCATGCAAATAGTAATCTACTTTTGATTTCTTTTGCTATGATTTGATGCTTTGCACAAATTTGAGTACAATTACTTTGGATTTTGTACAGTGACAGGGAAAATAACATCACAATGAAGGAGGGAAAAGGACAAAAACCATTTCTTTGGCTTCATGTAATAGGAATTTTTCTCTTTCTTCTTGTTGTTAATTAGCTTTTGGTATTTTTTGACATGTGAATCACTTACATGCAGGGCCAGCACTGAGGGAGTGCCACATGGGCACTGGAATAGGGCCCCCTGGGGGCCTAAAATAAGGAGAGAAGATAATTTAGTTATATTAAAACAAGAAATTGTAAGGACTCTTGGTGGAACATTGACGGTCAGTTTCTTAAACTTCTTCCAGTTCAAATTCTTACAAATATTTTTTAGATTCTTATTTTACCCTCTCACTTCATCTACTTCATTTATTTATAGTAAAATCATTTTTTTTCTTCCCAATTTTAATAATTTCAATTATTTATTATATCAATATAACTTGAATGAAATTAGATTTAATTGATAAAAGATTATTTATTTTTATGATTTTATTTTTTACAAATTAAATATTATTGATTAATTTTTTTATTTTTTTTAAAGTTATCATAATGAAAAATTAAGCCCAATAGTATTTTTAACCTTAATTTCTATTATAGTAAAATGTTTGCTTTATTTAAAAAAAAATCTTCTTATATTGATGATTTACGTATCTCATTAATTTTTTTATAATGAATATTGAGATATTTTGAATAAGACCAGTCAGTGTCTAAAATTGGGTTTTATTAAATGAAATAATGCAATATAAAAAAATCTCTTCTATTTATGTGGATTAGGAAAATATATTTCAAACTTTAATTTTCTAAAATCCTTTATTATGTCACTAAAAGTTTAATAATTTTTGTTATTATATTTTGTTATTTTTTTACATTAAAAAAATATTAAAGGCCCAAAAACATAATTTCACACGGGACCGACCTTTCCATGTTAAGTTTTGGAAAGTTTAAAGCCTCACAATTTGTTATCCAATGGATATTGGGATATTTTAGGTGAAATATGGTTTGAAAAAAAAAGGTGGGACTCACCCAAAAAAAAAAGAAAAAAAGAAGGGTAAGGATATTTTTTGTCCTTCTAGGAATGAGTCATTTAAAATGATTCTAAGTTTTAGTGTGAGACTCATAAATTAATAATTGTTTTTTTATTTTTTTGTTGATTTAATAAATAATAATAAAGGAGAATCATTCTTATTCCTTCTATATTTTAGCAAAATATATTATGGATCTTTATTTAAATGTTTAAGGTAAGTCTAATCATTTAGTTCATTTTAACAACAAATAATGAAAATTCTTTATAGAATTGAAATGAATCTTTTATTTTTTTTTAGGATTTATCTTAGTATTTTTATTTGTAATTTATCCGGTTTCATTCTTCATTTAATTTTTCACAAAGTTATTGTTCTAAATAATTAAACAAAAATTAACAAGCATTCATATTTAATTTGCATACCTTCAAATGATTGAATAACTAATATTGATTTTTTTTTCTTCCTAAAGGTTCAAACTCAAGAGACAAATATTAAATACCAATAAACTTCAAATATAGAATAAAATTGAAAAATAATTTACTATTTGTGTGGTTCAAAATGGGTCATAGTACTACTTACTAATAAGAAGTCAAGTTGTATTAATTGATATTAACTTCGGGTTTCATCTCCTTATGTTCTGGAAAGTACTTGCATACACACCGGTGAGTAGAAGATCATACTTATTTTCATGTGTCATATTTCTATTGGATCAAATATATAAATATGTGATAAATGTATGGGCCTACTAATATATATATATAAGTTCTACTAATATGTTTGGTCCAAAAAATAGGACACGTAGAAAGTAGGTATGAACTCGTACTTAGAGATGACAATGAGGTGAGGCGGGGTCGGGGATGCACTCCCCGTCCCTTTTTAACCCCCATCACTGTCCCTAACCCCTAATCAGGGAATCGGGGATCATATTCCCCGTTTTAATTTTATTTATATTTATATTATACATTTTTATGACAAATAAAAACATAATAGTAAACATTTTACAATTTATTAATTATTCAATAATATTTTTTTATATATTTTTTCAATAAATAAAGATCAACATAAAAATACATAATATATTATTAAAATCTGGTTCTGGGTCGGGATCGGAGCAGAAATATATATCCCGTCCTCACACCCAAAAAATAATTTGGGGATTTTTCCCCCCCGTCCCCGACCCTTATATTGTCTGAAACGGGGATTCCTGGCCCATAGGCTCTCGCGGAAAATTTTATCATCCCTCCTCGTACTCACTGATTGTTCTCTTCCTAAACTTTTTGTCTTCTTCTCCGATCGTGTCATATATGTCACAATATCAATGATCAAATTTTGACCTCTCGGTTACATGTTAAAAAATGAATTTGGAGGATGTAGTTGAAGAAGGAACAAAAAAAATCAATCGAAAAAAAATGTAAAAACTTGTAGTCTATACTACAATTCACACACATCGTTTCTTCAACTTTTTCTATATTCTCTTAATGAGCATTGAGACTAAAATGTTTCAAGTGTTTTCAAACAATAATCAGAGTGAGATCTTCACCCAGAGACTCTGAACATAACAATATTTAATTTGTAACCCATGATTTTTGTGGGACTTTTAAAGTCCAAACAAAGAGGAAAGAGAATGGTGGGGGATGACATTGGTATTTTCTATATCTTCTTTCATTGTTTCATCCCTCTTTTACTTTATATTCTGACATGTATAAATACTCATTTTGTTTTTAATAGAAAATAACCACTTTATTTTCTTTTATGGATTAATTATAAATCATACTCTCGTGCTTTGTTTAATCTATATATTACACAAAAGTTTTGTAAAATTACAAATTACATCTCACTACCAATTAATGAAACTGAGAAATTATGTTTATTTTACGTTTGTCATGTTATCTAATTATATTAAAAATAATTGGAAAATTTTAATAAATGAGTGTAAGTCGTAGATTTTACATCTTATGCCTTATTCTCAAAATTGCACTCATCTATTTAAAATTTTCAGGTATTTTTAATGGAATTGAAAAATATGATAGATGTAAAATAAGTACATGTTCTAATTTAGTCAAAACTGACAGGTATACAAGTGTGATTTATAATTGTACAAACAATAATAGTATTTAAATTTTTTTTTTTTTTAAATATAGGGGTATGATTTACATATCAAATAAATCATATGGGTGGAAAGAAGATACTTGGCTTCATCCATTAAAGAGTCAAGCCTCCATATTTTGAGTAGATTTTGATCACATATAGATGATAATTTTTTTCTGTAATTATTATATATTTTTTTGCACACTTGTATCTAAGGGATGGGGGCTTGGCTCTAAGGAATGGAGCCAAATCTTTTTCATACCTGAAATTTTGTCTTTCCACTCATGATGCTTTATTAAGATTGAGAATTTTAACCAGAGATTTTGGCAGTAGCAGTCTAGCAAATGACCCAAAAACCTTAAAAATGGGAAACACAAATGAACCATCCCACTTTGCCAGCATAAGATTTGATTTGATGCCTATTATTAAAAGTTAAAACCAAACACAAACTCAGATAACTCTTCCTTTGAGAGAGAGTAAAGGGCAAATTCATAGTATAGAGAGAAATGTCAGAGGGAAAAGTGAAAGTGAAAATTCCACTTTTTCCCATCCAAACAGATTGCATTTTCTTAAAAGAAGACATCTTTAAAATCCCACATGCTCTTGACCCATTTTAAAAGAAGTCTTTTTTTTTTTAAAAAAAAAAAAAAAATAGGGCCAAACAAACCCAATTGGTCTCCTTGTTTACACTAAACAAAGCTAAATTATGTGCCATGATTTCAAAGGAAATTAAGGCCCAAACCCATTTCTAAACTCCCCAAGTCATTAACCTAACGAAAATACCATGTATGAATTGAACTCCTTTTGATTTATTTTAAGAAGAATACCTGATTAAAATTAAGCCGTCCAGACTATTTAGACCCAATAAAAATTATCATATTAGATTAAAATTATTACCCTTATGACAATTATTTCTCATTAGGTCTAAGTAGTTTTGGCTGTTTTATTTGAAGTCACCAAATTTTGTTCTCATATTAATGAGAGGATATCTAATTTTTGCAATAAATATAATTGGGATAATTTATTTCATCGAGATGATAAAAAAAATTCATTTTTTCAATATTATTGAATAATTGCTTTAAGTATTTACTCTATTTTTGTATAATTATGAGGAGTAATTCCTAGAAGAGAGATGATAAGAGTTGTGTGGTTGAAAGGAATCAGAAGTAGCTGTTTTTGTATAATTTTGACATTATAAGAAGATGAAAGGGAACCTCATTATGTGTTTGAAAGGGAGAGACTGGCCACAGTGACAATAGAATCTCTCCACATTTAGCATGTGATGATGATGATAGCTAGCTGCACTGATTGGAACTTTGCTCTCTCTCTCTCTGCCAATTTTATGGTGGCATCATTTTCCATCTTTTTTGTTGTTTTCCCCTCCTTAATAGTGAAAATGTACGGATTTGTTTTTCCCCTATCCATTATTAGCATGCGAGTAATAATTTTATTGGATAATTATATGATTCTATAATACTTGATGTCGAAAAACTTTAGTGTTACCAGATATATAAATTTAAATTCATGACCTTAAAGTTTTAATGATTTTTTTTATATCACTATACCTAACTTAGGGTTGGTGGTTGAAATGTAAGGAAATTTCAAAAAAATAAAAAAGAGTTTCAAAATAATTCTCAAAATATTTTATTCTACAATTTTATATATTTGTGTAGAGTAGATATATTCTTTCATAAGCAAACATGATGAGATGAGAGATCGCACCATTTTCATCCAACTTGGTGTATGATGTCAGCTTATTGGGATAATTTTGATGATAGGGTGGACTAAATCTGTATTCCATAATTATAGGTTTGAATTTTATTTAAAAGATCTGTTGAAATATAATTAAACTTATCTTTATAAATTAGTTTGATTTTTGGATGTAATGATAATTTAATATATTTAATATGGTATGAAATCTTGATTTGAACTTATATGAAGAAGTTTCCTCCTAAATTATTAAAATATTTACATTATTACGATATAAGATTAAATTTACTCTTACCTATTAGCTTAAATTTGAGTCTAATAGTAATTTAGTCTATTTTCGATGTTAAGGATTCTATTCAGATTTGGGGTACTTTGATTTCATTTTGTGATTTTCTCCCAACGCCATGACATCAAGTTTGTGTGCCATGACATCCATACGTTTTGTTTGATTATCTTTTTTTGATTATTTTTTTATGTAAATTTTTCCTTGTGTACATTGTTGAGTTGAATTGATGTTAAAGGAAGAGTGTTGTAACAGTGCTATAGTAGTGCTGTAGCATAGCTAGTTTGCTATGAGATTTACTTTGTTAGTTAGTTAGTTCTCTGTTATAAATACACACACTTGTAATTAGTTCATCCTTAACAACTTCAATAATATACGTTTCCTTTTCTCTCTCTCTTTCTTGTTATTACAAATTGGTATCAGAGCACAAGGAAGGATATCAAGCTGCAGACTACAAACGAATTGAAGAACATTCAGTGAAACTCAAGATTAAGAAGTTTCAAGAAATAGTTCAAGAATCAATTCCTCACGACTGAAGATCCTCTCAAGAAACTCAAGTTCGAAGTTTCAAGAAGATCCTCTCTTTCAAAAGAAGACATTCTAGATTTGAAGAGAATGTCAACGAAGTTCGAAATTGAGAGATACGATGGAAAAGAGGATTTTGGATTATGGAAGATAAAGATGAAGGCTCTCCTGGTTCAAAACAAATCCATCAAAGCACTTGATCCTACCATGGTTCCAGCCACGATGACAGCATACAAGAAGCAAGAGTTGAATGAGTTAGCCCACAGTACCATTGTTTTGCACCTTGTAGACAATGTATTAAGACAAGTTGCAGCAGAGCAAGATCCAGTGCAACTATAGGAGAAGTTGGATAAAATGTATATGAAGAAGGCCCTACCTAACAAGATATTTCTGAAAGAAAAACTATTTGCTTACAAACCAGATCCCTCGAAGACTTTGGAAGAAAATCTTGATGCCTTCTCAAAGATTACACTTGATCTTTCTAATATAGGAGAAAAAGTGGAACCAGAAACTCAAGCTATTATATTGCTGAATTCATTGCCAGATTCATACAATGATGTCAGAAGTGCCATCAAATATGCCAGAGATGATCTTGATCTGGATTTTGTAATGAATACATTGAGAACAAAGAATCTTGAAATGAAACCATTGAAGAATCCTGATGAAACCCTCTATGTTAAGGGAAGATTTGACAAAAGCAGTCAACAGAATCACAACTGGAGGAAAGACCAACAGAAGAAGAAAGATTAAGGCTGGAATTCAGACAATAGAGAAAGAGGCAGAAAAGAAACAAGAAAGTGTTTCACTTGCAACAAGGTTGGTCATTTAAACAAGAATTGCTGGGAGAATACCAGAAAAGGCTTCAAGAATGAAAGAAATGGAGCCAGTCACTGATAATGCAAATGTGACAGAAGACCAAGGTCCAGAGATGCTTTCCATATCAGAAGATGAAACTAATGAAGAATGGGTTCTTGATTCGGGTTACACATATCATATGACTTCAAATAGGAACTATTTCTCTGAATTTGAACCTTATAATGGCAGGAAGGTGCTAATGGGAAATAATAGTCTATCTGAAGTAACAGGGATTGGCAAGGTAGTATTAAAACTTCAAGACAACTCTGAGAAGATCCTGTCTGAAGTAAGATATGTACCAGATCTTGCAAGAAACTTGATTTCTCTAAGTTTTCTAGACAAGAAGGGGTATGAATTCCATTCAAAGAAAACACTCAGAATGTCTAAAGATGGAGACACTAAATTGATAGGCATCAGGACAAATGGGTTGTATATCTTGCAAGGGAGTGCACATACAACAGAGGCCAATATAGTTATAAAATAAGAAGAACCATCTATGGATCTCTGGCATAAGAGACTTGGTCATTTATCTGAACAAGGATTAATTGAATTGCATAAACAGAAGCTTCTAAGAAAACTGGTGATCAGTGAGCTTCAGACATGTGAACACTGCATACTTGGTAAAATGACAAGAACCAAGTTCCCTCCAGCCATTCACTGTACCAAGAAGAAACTTGGTTATGCTCACTCTGATATATGGGGACCAACACCTGTTGACACTCATAGAGGAGGGAAATACTTCTTGACTATCATTGATGACCTAACTAGGAAGGTATGAATCTACATACTTAAGCAAAAGGGTGAGGCCTTCTCAAAGTTCAAGGATTGGTTAGCCCTGGTCCAAAACCAGTCAGAATGCAAGCTAAATGTGCTAAAAACTAACAATGGATTAGAATTTCTTAGTAATGAATTCAATCAATTCTGCAATAGTCATGGCATCAAGAGACATCTCATTGTGAGACACACTCCACAACAGAACGAGCTTGCTAAACGAATGAACAGGACAATACTTGAAAGAGTCAGAAGTATGATGTCTTATGCAGGTCTTCCAAAATCTTTTTGGGGTGAGGCTGTTGCAACTGCTATTTACTTGATAAATAGATGTCCAGTTGTTGCTTTAAAATTCAAGACTCCTAAGGAAGCATGGACAGAGAAGCCACCAAATTTGGAGAACCTGAAGACTTTTGGGTGTGCTGCCTTTGCACATGACAAACAAGGGAAGCTGGATTCGAGAGCATTAAGATGTAGTATGATAAGCTATCCAGAAAATATTAAGGGGTATAAGTTGTGGTGCCTTGAGAAGAACAATGTCAAGTGTGTCATCAGTAGAGATGTGATATTTGATGAACAAAAGATGCCCTATAAAGCTGACAGTACAAGAAGTATAGATGCTGCAGCAGTTAACACTCAGTCAGACAAGATCATCATGCCCTTATCAGAAGAAGAAAATCCTGAGGAGATGGATGTTCCAATTGTTAGTGGAAGTTCTCTTGAAGATTACAATCTTACTAGAGATAGATCCAAAAGGATAGTAGCTCCTTCAAACATGTATCCTTCTGAAGACTATGTTTCTTTTGCTCTAACAGTTGCATTAGAACCTTTGGAACCAAAACCTTTTACATATCAAAAGGCCATTAAGAGCAATGACAGTAAGTTCTAGATTGAAGCTATGCAAGATGAAATGTCATCTTTGAGTAAGAACAAGACTTGGATTCTTACAAATAAACCAAAAGAACAGAAGGTGGTTGGTTGCAAATGGATCTTCAAGATAAAACAAGGTCCAAATGGTGTACATGACAAGAAGTTCAAAGCCAGGCTGGTTGCAAGAGGCTTTACTTAAGAGTATGGTGTTGACTATACAGAAGTCTTCAGTCTAGTGGTGAGACACACTTCCATTCGAGTATTGATGTCATTGACAGCTTGTTTTGATCTTGAATTAGAACAAATGGATGTCAGGACTGCTTTTCTACATGGAAAGCTTGAGGAGGAGATATATATATATATATATATCAACCTCTTGGTTTTGTAGAAAAGGGGCATGAAGATAAAGTGTGTTTGCTGAAGAAATCCTTGTATGGTTTAAAACAGTCTTCAAGACAGTGGTACAAAAGGTTTGATGCATTTGTTTGTTCAAGGGGGTTTGTCAGGTGTTCATATGACATTTTTGTGTATTTTAGAAAGGTAACCTCTTCCCATTTCTTATATATACTGATCTATGTTGATGATATGTTGTTAGCTTGCACAAATAAAAAGTTAATTGCTGAGTTAAAGATGGAACTTAGTACTGAATTTGACATGAAAGACCTTGGACCTGCAAAGAAGATTTTGGGCATTGAAATTTAGAGAGACAGGTCTAAGAAACAACTGTTCTTAAGTCAGACAGATTACCTTAAGAAAGTTTTGAAGAGGTTTCATATGGATCAATGTAAATCAGTTAGAGTGCCTTTATCCTCTAATTTCAGGTTGTCTATAAATCAGTCTCCAAACACAAAAGAAGAGAAGATTCAAATGTGTGGAGTTCCTTATTCAGCTGTTGTTGATAGTATAATGTATATTATGATATGTACTCGGCCAGATTTGGCTTATGCTCTTAGTTTGTCTAGCAAATTTATGTCAAATCTTGTAAAAGCTCATTGGTGTGCTGTTAAACATATGCTGAGATATATACAAGGGACATTATGTTGTGGATTGATTTATGGAGGAGCTCGAGGCAGTGAAGGGGCTTAGAATTGAAGGCTTTGTAGATGCAGATTATGCTGCAGATCTTGATAAAAGAAGCTCTAGAACTGGTTATGTATTCAAATTACATGGAAATACTGTGAGTTGGAAGTCTTCATTGCAAAGTGTTGTTGCTTTGAACTCTACTGAGTCTGAATATGCTGCTCTATCAGATGCAACAAAAGAAGCTTTATGGATACAATGAAATTACAGGAAATGTTTATAGTGTAACTATAAATTGTGATAGCCAAAGTGCTATACATTTGTCCAAGAATCAAGTGCATCATGAGAAGACAAAACACATAGATATTAAGCTTCATTTTGTAAGAGAGATCTTTGCTAAAGATCTGTTTGAATTGAACAAAGTTGATACAAGTGAAAATACAACTGACATGCTTATTAAACCTGTTCCATTAGAGAAGTTAAATGTTTGTTGTAGCTTATTGAAGGTCTGTTCTGTAGAAACTTGAAGAGTTTGTTGCTAATGTTCAAAGTTTCAGGTTTAAATATTGATTGTTGTATAGCTACTGTGAAGATGATGAGTTTAACATCAAGGAGGAGTTTTGTTGAGTTGAATTGATGTTAAAGGAAGAGTGTTGTAACAGTGCTATAGCAGTGCTGTAGCATAGCTAGTTTGCTATGAGATTTACTTTGTTAGTTAGTTAGTTCTCTGTTATAAATACACACACTTGTAATTACTTCATCCTTAGCACCTTCAATAATATACGTTTCCTTTTCTCTCTCTTTCTTGTTATTACATACGTTGTCACAATTGTTAAAACTTTTTTTATATATATATATATATATATATATATATATATATATAAACACCAAGGGTTTTAGCCGAAATCAATACAAGAAAATCACAAAAATCTTTATATTCAATAAGATTTAAGTGTTATCAAACTCATTTTATCTAATAATTTTCATTAAGTACTATGATTGGATTTGATTTGTAAGATAATTATTTTTTCACGTCCATGATTATCATGGATTTAGACTTTAGTCAAGTGTGAGTACTTTATATATTTTTATAGGGCACTTGTATTTTTACATGATTTAATATTCATTTAGGTTAAATTTCAAGCATGTATTAATTAATTAATTAGGTTCTGATGAGTTTGATTTGTCATAATGAGCAAAAGGATAAAGGGAGGGCCAAATTTAAAACTAAGCTCTAATATTTATAAATTTGTTAATCGTAAAAGGTGTTTACAAAAATATTAAATTTTTAATACCCTCATTTCACCTAAGTATATTAGGTAGTCACTTATTACACAAAAGTATATTAATAATAATCTATTTCAATATATCAGTGATTGATTATTATTGATTTACCATGATATACTGACAATGATTGATTCTCATCGATTTTTCATGATATACTACAACCGATTTACCATAATTGATATACAACTTTATGAAATCAGGAGAGGTCTCATCGGAAAATTTCAAACTTTCAATGGAAAACCGCGAAAAACCAGTTGGAAGCTTTTGGTTTCGTCAAATTTGAGTTAGGGTTGAGTTTTGAGTGAAAAATCGATGGTGTTGTGATGGTTTTCGAGTTTGGTTTAGTTCTTGTTGGAACAAAAAAAATCTTGGGTTTGAAGTCTCGTTGGAACACTTCAAATTCTCAACGAATAGCAAAAGGAAACAAGTTGGAAGGTTTGCGTTTCGTCAAATCTGAGTTGGGGATGAATTCTAGCAAAAAAAAATTAATGGTTTTGTGATGGATTTTGGGTTTGGTTTAATTCTTGTAAAAAAATTGTGTGGCGAAGACAATGGCGGTGGATGAGATGGCGACAACAAAAAGTGGGGAGAAAATAGAAAGATAAATAGGAAAAGGTAAATTAAGAAGATGATGATGAAGGAAGTAAAGGTGAGGATAATTTAGGAATTAAAAAGGATTCATTAAACTCTCTTTTAAAAAAGTAACAAATGTGTAAATAGTTTTCAAAAATGATAAATAAGTAAATATTTAATCAAATTTTAACATCCATGTAAATTCTCCAATTTAGTTTGAGAACTTCTAATTTTAAGACCCATTTAATAATCATTTTATTTTTAATTTTTGAAAAACATAATTGTTTAGTAAATTTTTTTTGGGTTAAAAAAAACTTAGAACCAACCTAATTAAAAAAATAACATTATTTAAAAGTTCAGAAACCAAGAAACTAATTTGTTTTCAAGGAATTTCGTTTTTCAAAAATTAAAAACAAAAAAAGGTGAAATGAATTGGTTATCAAAGGCCCATAGGACATCAACTTTGCGGCAAAAAGCGGGTTCCACAAAAATTCCTCTCTCCCAAAGAAATTATCGTCTAACAAAAAAAAAAAAAGTTATCGAGAGATGCCTGAAAATTTCATATGTTAAAAAATACTGTATCTTATTTCTGATCGATCATAATTATTTCCTTTCCTTAAATTTTAATGGTAAATGATTCAACAAACAAAACCAAAACCTCCTTCAAGATTTTAATTGACATGGGGAAGAATTAAAGATCATGAATCTTAATTTCAATTTATAAAATGTCATGATCTATAACTTTTAGTAATATACCCTATCAATGAAACTATTACAATTGGCAAAAAGGGAGCCTACATTTGATGCTTTGGAGTTTGATCCGTGTAATTTCATACATCACTACCAAAACTTTTACAACAAAAAAAAAAAAAACACGACTTTTTTGCATGGTGGACCAATCACTTTCAATTAGTGCTTTTTTTTAATAATGATAAAAGAAAATTGATAAGAAAAGAGATGGAAAGCAAATAGCAAAGTATTTATGTATGTGAATAGTGTTGTTAAAAGGAACTTCACGTTGATTGAAAAACATGATCAATTTGAGTACGTCTCTATTTATAACATAAATTCATAGTCATTAAAATATAAATTGTTCCTTGTAAATATAGTCTTTCCCTCAACATGGAAATCTATCTATATAATTATTTTTTTAGAATAAGGGTAAACCACACCATTGTGGTTTATTCAGAAATTGTTGAATGATTAAATTTATTTTTACTTATTGGAAGTTTTTTTTTTTTTTTTTTTTTTTTTTTTTTTGTCTAGTAGTGATTTATTATTTAATAAGATATCAAAGTATGATGTTCTGAATTTGAACTCTTGTGATGACATTTTTTCTCAACTGATTAAAAAAATTTCACATGTGAGAGAGAATGTTGAGATGTATGGTTAAATTTGTCTTTACTCATTGGCTAAAGCTTTTTGGGTTTATTGGTGATTTAACATATTCAATAGAAATCAACACCTTACGTTTTAAACACCTCTATGATTTGTACAATTTTAAATTACACACCTCTATTAATTAGTTTTAACTGATTTTTGTAATGTGTTTATTTTTCATTTGTCGCGTGTTCCAATTTAATTGAAAATAAACGATTTTTTTTAAACATAAGTGTAATTTTGTAGAATGTCATTCTTAATAATGTGTAGAATCTAAAATTCGCACTTAATAAGGTTCTTTTTTTTAATTAAATTATAATGTATGATAGTATGTAGAGTAAATATGTGATCTAATTTAATTAAAACCAACCGATAGAGAGAAGTGATTTACAATTTACAAATCACAAAGATTTTTAAATCACATCACTTACGATTTGTAATTATCCCTTATTTTTAATAATTGACCGTCGTTTAATTTTTCTTATGATACGACTTCGTTGCTGTTTTTTTATAACCTATGAAGGTTATCTATAATGAATTTGAAATCTTTTTTTACTACTTTTTATTCATATCTTAATGTAAATTAGAATTACTTTTGAATAGATAAAAATTTAACAGATTATGATAAAATTAAAAGGGGCTTTTTCAAAAGTGGCATTTTAAGAATTGATACTTTCAAAATAATAAAATTTTCAAAAATAACATTTCTAGACTGAGACCAACTAATCTCATATTGAAATTGGTCTAATTTCAGATCGGTCTAATCTCAAACTAAAATTGATGGAATCCCAATGTAAAAATTATTATTTTAAAGATATTTCAAAATATATGTTACTTTTGAAATTACTCATTAAATGTATTAAAGTTTTTCAAATTAAAATTACCAAGTGAATTTCAAATATAAGTTTGATTTTTTCTAGCTCTTTGGTTTTTAGTGTTTTTTCCATGTATTTGCACAAAAATAGTTTAATATATCATTCATTTAGATCCAAATCAAAAATATTTCAAAACTGTTACTTTTGAAATTACTCATTAAATGTATTAAAGTTTTTCAAATTAAAATTACCAAGTGAATTTCAAATATAAGTTTGATTTTTTCTAGCTCTTTGGTTTTTAGTGTTTTTTCCATGTATTTACACAAAAATAGTTTAATATATCATTCATTTAGATCCAATTCAAAGAAATTCTATGTCACTTTTTGTTGTAATAGAGACGTATTGTAAGACGAAAAAAAAGTAGAAAGAAACACAACATTTAGGTGTAATTGCATTAATTTCTTTTATTGTGGTTCAAACTGGCTTTTGACCTCTTTTTGAAGTGGCATTGCATTGGAGATTGGATTCTCTTTTCTTGAGTTGAGTGATAATTTCACGTACGTTTTCTTATTTGTTCATGGATAATGTATATTACTTTCTTAAAATTAAATACAAACCATTAAAAATTTAAATTTAAATATAATTGCAATGGATATACTTTCATCCCTATAACATTTTAGTTCATATACTTTTATTTGTAGTGATTTGATATATTCACATTAAAAAAAAATATATATAAATATAACAATTAGGTTACTGTTGTTAAAAACATCATTATAATTAGTTTTACAATTAGATCGTATTTATATTTGAGTTATAAGTTATTTTAAATGAAAATTTTGAATTTTTTTACGATAATGACTTAAATGTTACATTTATTAAAATATAGTGACTAAATTATTGTATATGTCGAAATCTGTCATTTAGTTCTAGGCAATCTACAAAACAAATAAAAGAATGTGGAATTCAAAAGACAAACTTATTAAAAAAATCTATCTTATTTAATTTGCGAATTGAGCATATAACCATATTCTACTCTTTTGGTTGGAGAGAAAACAA
This sequence comes from Gynostemma pentaphyllum, assembly GCA_028015215.1. Taxonomy (NCBI): domain Eukaryota; kingdom Viridiplantae; phylum Streptophyta; class Magnoliopsida; order Cucurbitales; family Cucurbitaceae; genus Gynostemma; species Gynostemma pentaphyllum. The sequence continues at coordinate 22,714,453 of CM051355.1, forward strand.
CAAGAAAACGAAACCCATTTTTTTAAGGTTTTTATTTTCTTAGTTTCTCTCAAGCAAATTGCCCAAGTGGCATCTTCTTGCATGCAATAAAGCCGAGTACAAAATAGGAAAAAAAAATGTTGGAAATTTTTTGGATGCATCCATTATATATTGTGGTCTATATTTGACCACAAAATCTTAATTTTTTTTATTTTTTGTAATTTTTATTCTATTTGAAAGGGTTATCACTAAAAAAAGTGTTACTTGCCACGCATGAAAAAAGCGTGGCTAAGCTCACCATTATCGACGCAGTGTTGGTGATGGTTGGTGATGGTGAGTCAGGATATTTGGAGACCCATTGTCGACACAAATCTTGTGCGTCATTAATGCTCCATGAAAAAAAAAATTAAATCTTCAATGAAGTGAGCGTTTAAAGTCTTCGAAGTCGTCAACGTTTAGGGTCTTCGATCTTCGGGATCTCCGGTTTTCAAGAAGTCTTCAAAGAGTCTTTGGTCTTCGAAGAGTATTTGGTCTTCAAAAAGTCTTTAGTTTTTGAGAAGTTTTCAATCTTCAAGGCTTCGTTCTTTAAAGTCTTCAATCTCGATCTCGAGGTCTTCGATCTTCAAAGAAAATTTGATCTTGGGAAGTCTTCGATCGTCGAACTCTTTAATCTCGATCGTCTTCGTTGTTCTTCGAGGTCTTTGATCTTCAAAGTCTTCAGCCTTTTCTCTGAATCTTCTCTGTTGTTGACCCCCCCACAAATGATGAATGGCCTACTCTATTTATAGAGTTTTCTATGGGCATTTGGTGGATATGGGCTTTATTTTATTTGAGCCCAATTGCCACGTGGCATATTTTCATTGGACTAATTTATGTCATCCAATGGCCAAGAAAAAGACGCGTGGCATCATTTGATTTGCCAATTTAATGTCTTTTAATTTAATTTAAAGACACGTGTCAATTTATGATTTGTCTTTGTTTAATGACATGTAATTTTGTCATTGGCTTGAATAATTTATAATTTGACAAATTTTCTCCTTCTACAAATGCCCCATTTTCAAGATTTATGCACGAATTTGGTTGTGAATGAATCTTTAAAATATAGCTCTTAAAAATAGAAGCTAAAAAAATCCCGAGTTTGAGATGAGGTGCATATTGGTAATTTGCCCATTTTCAGAATTCATAGCATTCAAATTTTAAATGCTCCGGTGCAATCGTCTCATCGTTACGATGCCAATGCAGTTCACGGATTTAAAATCGAAACCCGGAATAAGAAGTTAGGATAGATTTTATTATTATTATTATTATATATATATATATATATATATATATATATATATATATAATAAATAACCTTTTTTTTTTCTTCCAAAACAAGCGTACGCTTGTTAACTTTTTTTTTTTTTAACAAGCAAGCAGCTGCTTTTTTTTTTTTTTGTTTTTTTTTATCTTAATCTAATCTATAAACTAATAGATTATGATATCTTTGGAATAAGAGATAGTCTTCTAGTCAATCACAATTTCTCTTTTCTCTCTATAAAAAGAGCATTAGACCTCTCATATTTTTCATTCACAAATTCTGTCTTCTCTTTACAATTTCTCTGAGTCTTCCGGCGAATTTCCGACGAGTTTCCGGTAAGTTATTTATTTTTTTAAATTTTTTTTTGAACTCTGATCTCCAGAATTCGTTTTTTTTAACTTTAACTTTGGTTTTGACTTTGACTTCTTCTTTTTTTTTTTTGCATTGCATTGCATATGCATATTATGACCACATTCACGTTTTACAGTGACGACACTACCCAATAGCACCAGGGCGGTGGTCACCTTCACTTTGCAATGGCGACACTCCCCAATAGCACCAAGGCGGTGGTCACCTTCGCTTTACAATAACGACACTCACCAATAGCACCAGGGCGGTGGTCACCCTCTTTTTACAGTGACGACACTCCCCAATATCACCAAGGCGGTGGTCACCCTCGCTTTGCAGTGACGACACTCCCCAATAGCACCAGGGCGGTGGTCACCCTCTTTTTACAGTGACGACACTCCCCAATAGCACCAGGGCGGTGGTCACCCTCTTTTTACAGTGACGACACTCCCCAATAGCATCAGGGCGGTGATCACCCTCTTTTTACAGTGACGACACTCCCCAATAGCATCAGGGCGGTGGTCACCCTCTTTTTACAGTGACGACACTCCCCAATAGCACCAGGGCGGTGGTCCCCTTCGCTTTGCAGTGACGATACTCCCCAATAGTTCCAGGGCGGTGGTCACCTTCACTTTGCAGTGGTCAGCCCTGTCTCCATGCGGTGGTCAGCTTTTCAACCCCGTCTCCATACAATGGTCAGCTCTGTCTCCATGCGGTGGTCAGCTTTTCAACCCCGTCTCCATGCGGTGGTCAAATTTTCAACCCCGTCTCTATGCAGTGGTCAGACCCTTTTGTGGTGAAAACAACATGCCCCCAATTTATAGGCGATCACAACCTCAACGATCTTGCGGTAAAGATAATGCCTTCGATTTACCAACTCAACAATCTTGACTATTGATCGCGGAGTCTCTCCTAGCGGTGATGTTACTCGCAACAATCCATCACTTAAATTCAACATGATATTCTTGAGAAAGATGATGAGGTAAGAGTTCCAATTTTTTTTGTTTGGACTGGACTTAAATTTTGTTTTAAGTTGCCTACGTACCCTTATATGAATAGGGATCAAGTCATAACGTAGTTCGATTGATTTTTTTTTTTGGTTGGTTGACTGAACTTAAAATTTTCTTTAAGTTGCCTACGTATCCTTTATATGAATAGGGATCAAGTCATAACGTAGTTCAATGAAATTTGTTTTTTTTTGGGTGGGTGGGCCGTTCACCTTTTAAACTCATGCAGGCTAGGAGTATCATGTAGTTTAGGCTCTTGCGACGTGGAGCTTACATTTCAAGCTCAAATTTGAAGGAAATTATTCCCTTTTATGGGACGTTTGACATCGCCTTCTTCATGTACTTGTTTAGTTGGATTTGTGGAAATGACGAAATATCGCTTCACTTTCAAAGAGCCTTCTATACTTATGAGAAGGAAAGATTTTCTCTTCATATCCGTGAAGGGACGATACTTTGAATTTCTTTTTCATCATTTTCTTCCAACAATCTTTTCTTCGACATCTTTGCTTCACCGTGATATTGATTGTTTGATACTTTGAGACGGTCGAAAGCGGAAGTTTGAACCTGATTTTTCTTCCTTGATGTAGATACGCTTAACCTTTGGAAGACTGAAGAGTGAGAAGAAGCGGAAGTTTGATGTTGATCCCTTTTATTTGTTGTAGCTACGCTCAATCTTTGAAAGATGGATTTGCGGGAAGCTGGAGCTGTAACTTGTTCGAAGATAGAGGGCTTTTGATTGATTTAATCTTTTTTTGTCTTGACTTGGTGCATCTTTGTAGTTGCGTTTGTAGAAGAGTTTTCATGTTCGATCACGTTGACAGTATTTCACGCAACAACTTCGTCCTCTTCATCCTCTACATCATCAAAGAAGTCATTTGAAAAAGTATCGTCTACCTTCTTGACTTCTTCATTTTCTTTTCTGAAATCAAAGACTAAAAGTTGTTTATTTCCTCGTCTAGCAATACTTAACTCCATGTCATGAGCGGGAGTTGCTAGTTCTTCAAATGTGTAAGGTTTCATACCTTGTAAGATATAAAGTAGTCCCCAATGCATGCCTTGAGTGCACATCTCTACTGCAGATAGTTCGGTCAAGCGATCTTTGCAATCCAGACTTAGTGCTCTCCAACGATTGATGTAATCAACAACGGGTTCATCTTTTTGTTGTCTCGTGTTGGTGAGTTCCATCATGCTAACTATTCGTCGCCTGCTGTAGAAATGATTAAGAAATTCTCTTTCAAACTCTTCCCAATTATTTATAGATTCTGGTTCTAAATCCATGTACCAATCGAAAGCATTTCCCTTCAGAGTTCATACAAACTGTTTGACTAGAAGGTCTTCTCTTGTGCCAATATTTTCACAAGTTTTGATGAAGTGAGCGACATGTTGCTTTGGGTTGCCTCTTCCATCAAATTGTTGAAATTTTGGTGGCTGATATCTGACTGGCATTCTCAAGTTATCAATCCTCTTCGCATATGGCTTGGAATACAAGAGAGAATTTTGAGACGGTCCGCCATATTGGGCTATGATTGCATTTGTTATCATGTCCTGAAGTTGTTGGACAGATAATGAAGCAATTGAGGTAGACTGTTCTATTGAAGTGCAATATTGCTGTTGGGGATTTTCCTGTTTGGTTTTCTCGCTATGACTTGATTCGGCAAGATCTTGATTTTCCAACTTTTGCATGAGCATTGCAATCTTCACATCTTTTTCTTCTGCCGTTATCATCATCAAAGCAATGTTCTTTTCCATTTCTGTCATTCTCTCTTCAAAAGTAGCCGCAATGTTTGAAGATGAGTTTTCTGATGCCATTGATTCTTTGACAAAACTTGAAGTCGATTTGAGGATGAGAAAGAGATGAGAGGTAGAGATTGTCCCACTGGGCGTGCCAATTTGTTCACACGAAGAAATTTTTAAGTTAAGAAATTAAATGCGGAATAAAATATATTTGTATTGATGAATTTAATGTTACAATCTCTAATGAATTTATCCTATGATGCTTTCTCAAAAATATAAACTTCGATGCTAGGGCCGATTGGCGTATTTCTCGGATCGTTGGACTGAATCTTCTGCTTTTGGGCTTGTGAAGAGTCAATCGATTTGTTGCGGTCTTGAAACTTGAATACTAAAGTCTTTGGAACTTGCGAGAATTTAGTCTTCAACAATTTGTCTTCAAGATGGTCGTCACGAGAAGCTTTAAAGTCTTCGAAGTCGTCAACGTTTAGGGTCTTCGATCTTTAGGATCTCCGGTTTTTAAGAAGTTCTTCAAAGAGTCTTTGGTCTTCGAAGAGTATTTGGTCTTCAAAAAGTCTTTAGTTGTGACGACCCGTCACTTTAAAATCATTTAATTTAGAAAACACAGCGGAAGTCTTTTATTTTAAGATGGCGTGGTTATGTTTGAAAATTGGCTAGCCAAAACCTGTTTACATCCTAATTTCAAAATCTAATAAAACCACATGGAACTTTAAGTCCCAAATCAGGAGTTCAAAGATTTAATATCATAAAACAACGATAATAAGCTCTTATGAACTAAAATACAAATGTACAAATCATCAAAGTCTTTAAAGTTCACAAAATTAAATACATAGACTTTACAACAACTGAGTCCATCTCGAGGTCATCATCCCTCAATCACGCAGCACCACCTCCTCTCCCACGACCTCTAGCCAGGGCATTACCTGAAATTGGTTGTAATATCATGAGCTAACAACTTAAGCCCAGTGAGAATAATAAGAATAAAAAATAAAGATAGACCTCAAACTCATATTCTGATTCGTGTCCAATCAATCTTACACAATCAATCCTAAAGTTCTCTAAACTTTAAGTAATTTCATTCTAAACTCTCCAAAGGATGATATTACTAACACTCGTAGTCAAATCCTCATCCATTAAATTGTTACGACATAAATAAGAAAAGTAAATAAAGTTTGCATAAATATAACATCTTGATTCTCTATTCCATCGATCACATGCATGAAGGTAATGAGAACATCCCGTAGGATACGCATTCGCCCTTTATGCATGAAATGAATGAAGAAGGTGATGCGGACATTCCCCGAAGGGTCCAACATTCTTCCCTCCTTTTCTTTCTCTCTTTATTTTCTTTTTCTTTGAAGGCGATGCGGTCATTCCCCGTAGGGTCCAACATTCTCTCCTTCTTTTCTTTCTCCCTTTCCTTTCTTTTTCTCGGAAGGCGATACGGACATTCCCCGAAGGGTCCAACATTATCTCCTTCTTTTCAATGATGCGAGATGTTATGGTGCAATATGTTATGATATGCTCACAAAAGTAAATAAACGTAAAGTACGAATATTAAAGTAGCCGAAACAAGCATAAAGTAAAGGGGCATAAAGTAAAAGACATAAAAAACTTAGAATGGATCATTGGGAGTTAGAAGATCCATACTTTTAAATAGAACGGTTAAGGAACTTGAATGTACAACCTTGGATCTTATTTGGAAGTTTAGAATCCTTGGAAGATAAAGATCATACTTTAGTATGTATCGGTTCTACGGTTTACTTATCGTTCTTCCGAAAGTTACTATCTATTTATTTTATGTCTTTTACTTTATGCCCCTTTATTTTATGCTTGTTTCGGCTACTTTAATATTCGTACTTTACGTTTATTTACTTTTGTGAGCATATCATAACATCTCGCACCATAACATATTGCACCATAACATCTCGCATCATTGAAAAGAAGGAGATAATGTTGGACCCTTCGGGGAATGTCCGTATCGCCTTCCGAGAAAAAGAAAGGAAAGGGAGAAAGAAAAGAAGGAGAGAATGTTGGACCCTACGGGGAATGACCGCATTGCCTTCAAAGAAAAAGAAAATAAAGAGAGAAAGAAAAGGAGGGAAGAATGTTGGACCCTTCGGGGAATGTCCGCATCACCTTCTTCATTCATTTCATTCATAAAGGGTGAATGCGTATCCTACGGGATGTTCTCATTACCTTCATGCATGTGATCGATGGAATAGAGAATTGAGATGTTATATTTATGCAAACTTTATTTACTTTTCTTATTTATGTCGTAACAAGTTAATGGATGAGGATTTGACTACGAGTGTTAGTAATATCATCCTTTGGAGAGTTTAGAATGAAATTACTTAAAGTTTAGAGAACTTTAGGATTGATTGTGTAAGATTGATTGGACACGAATCGGAATATGAGTTTGAGGTCTATCTTTACTTATTATTCTCACTGAGCTTAAGTTGTTAGCTCATGATATTACAACCAATTTCAGGTAATGCCCTGGCTAGAGGTCGTGGGAGAGGAGGTGGTGCTGCGTGATCAAGGGATGATAACCTCGAGATGGACTCAGTTGTTGTAAAGTCTATGTATTTAATTTTGTGAACTTTAAAGACTTTGATGATTTGTACATTTGTATTTTAGCTCATAAGAGCTTATTATCGTTGTTTTATGATATTAAATCTTTGAACTCCTGATTTGGGACTTAAAGTTCCATGTGGTTTTATTAGATTTTGAAATTAGGATGTAAATAGGTTTTGGCTAGCCAATTTTCAAACATAACCACGCCATCTTAAAATAAAAGACTTCCGCTGTGTTTTCTAAATTAAATGATTTTAAAGTGACGGGTCGTCACATTAGTTTTTGAGAAGTCTTCATTCTTCAAGGCTTTGTTCTTTAAAGTCTTCAATCTCGATCTCGAGGTCTTCGATCTTCAAAGAAAATTTGGTCTTCGGGAAGTCTTCGATCGTTGAACTTTTTAATCTCGATCGTCTTCGTTGTTCTTCGAGGTCTTTGATCTTCAAAGTCTTCAGCCTTTTCTCTGAATCTTCTCTGTTGTTGACCCCCCTCAAATGATGAATGACCTACTCTATTTATAGAGTTTTCTATGGGCCTTTGGTGGATATGGGCTTTATTTGATTTGAGCCCAATTGCCACGTGGCATATTTTCATTGGACTAATTTATGTCATCCAATGGCCAAGAAAAAGACGCGTTGCATCATTTGATTTGCCAATTTAATGTCTTTTAATTTAATTTAAAGACACGTGTCAATTTATGATTGGTCTTTGTTTAATGACATGTAATTTTGTCATTGGCTTGAATAATTTATAATTTGACAAATTTTCTCCTTCTACAGGCCACTTATCCAAAACTCATGTTTTGGACTTAGTTTTAGCCCATTACTGACATAGATACTATCCTTTGTCGATGCACAAGCCGCATCGGCAATGGGCTTATATATTCTACTCTTTCTTCCTTTCTTTTTCACATTCTATCCCTTTCCTCCCTTCTTCGATTTTTGTACTCTTTTCAAAAGCTAGAGTTTTGATAATTGACGCTTTTAGGTATGTTTTCATGGTTTATTTCACAAAAATAGTTGAAATTTTGTTGCTTTAGAGATTTAGGGCTTTTTTAAAATTTTATTTATTTATTTATTTTGCAAAATTAGTGTTTCATTGATGTCATTGTTATGATTTAGTGCAATATGTGAACGATTAATGATAATTTAATCGATTATTTGCCTCGAGGTATCGTTACAAAGATTTTGTTTTGTTTATTTTTTTGCTTACCAACTATAACGACCCGATTTCCGTTAAATACTTTAAATTCAAATGCACAACGGAAGACTCGAATTTTAAAGAAAATGGCATGGTTTTGTTTAAAAATCGGATTATCCAAAACCTGTTTACATTGACCCAATTTCAGAGAAAGCAGTAAACATGGAATGCGCATTCCAGATCGATATTTAAACTTCTAAAAGAGTTTAAAACCATAAGACATTTATACATTTAAACAAATACTCTTCCGAGCTCAAAACATAAGTAATAAAGTAGTAAATATGAACAAAGCATTTCAAAGATGCTTTACAAAATATGTTCCTGTTTTTGTCCTTCCATCCTCTCGACAGGTCAAGCGACGCCACCTCCTCTACCACGTCCCTTACAACAAATTTTACCTGAAAATTTTTTAGTGTAGCAACATTAGCATAAAAATGCTAGTGAGAATAATAAAATGAAAGCCAGTAATCCTATGGACCAAATTCCATACCGGAAATTGTGTCTAAAGACCTAACTTTCTCTTTACTACCCATTCTACACTTCCAAATCATCATAATCATATACCAATCAACTTCCCAATTTCCAAATCGTAATAATCATCCACCAATCAATTTCCAAATTTCCAAATCATATCGATCCACATCTTATACGAAATTTGTACCAAATCATAATACCATATCATATTACCACAACTAAATACCTCGTAACGTGTTATTGTATGTTACCACCTCAACATACTAACACGTACGGTGTTACCATATCAAGTGTCCTTGTAACGTGATACCATATGGATCAACATCAACATACTACCACGTAACGGTCTTACCAAATCACGTATCATCGTAACGTGTTACCGTATGGATCAACATCAACATATATACTACCCCGTACGGTCTTACCATATCACAAGTCATCGTAATGGGTTACCGTATGGATCAACATCAACATACTACCCTGTCTTTCTCTGATCATGGATTTACTATGATAATCATGTTATGAATCATGTTGTTATGTTATACAAGCATTTGGAGTAAAACAAGACTAATATTATTACAACTCCTCATCATTTTAAGCTTTATTTCCATTAAATATTTGTACATAACAGTTTTATGATTAGATAGCACCATATTTACTTGATCAGATTAGAGTTCGTATTGTAGTAAGCTTTCTATAAGTGATGTTTGCTTAAAATCTACTTTGTTATGCCCTAATAATTCTCATGATGGTTAGGACAAATTCAATATCGATTTGGCCAATCAACAATATTGGAAAGTAGTTAATGAGATTACCGTAATAATGTACTTGAGCATGTTGATGATGTGAGACGCATGAAGCTTCTGAGAGTTGAGTTTCACGAAGACTAGGAGCTATATACTCAAAAAGAGGAACTCAAAAGACTTTAAGGTAAGATCGTACTATTTTTTTGTTTAATATTTTAGTTACTTGTAATTCTAATAATTAATATCGTTGTACAAAATTTGTCGAAACAAAATATCGAATCTCAGAAGAATATTCAGTACTTGCACAAGGGCGGGTCCAAATCAAATGAAAACAAGCCCTACTAGATGGTAAAATCATAACTATTCAATATTATTTATTATTGTTTGTAATTTTCATTATTTTTTTAACATTTTATGTATGAACGTGTCAAGAGACAGGCAAATCTTGATACTACTTTGGTGGATACGTTTGAGACACAACACTCATACAAACAGAATGTGTGGGTGAGTGATTTGACGAGAGATCAACACGTAAGTGTACTTCATTCATTTCAAGTGCATCATAGTTTTTTTACATAGTCTTTTTACTAACTCTATTCATGTTTTATTATTTGTATAACATCAAATGGTTTAATATATGACTCCGCCTGAGATCCTCAAGACTGAGGATGGTTGGGATAGCTCAGAACAGTGGATTAGACAACCTCCTAGCGACATTCATGTCATGTAGAAGACGTTAGGTGAGATATCTAGATATAGAAAAGGTATGGGTAGAGGCCCAAAACCTCCCCTTAAGTCTGGTGCATCATAGTTTTTTCATTTCACGTGCATCATCATAGTTTTTTTACACTGTCTTTTTACTAACTCTATTCGTGTATTATTATTTTTATAGCATCAAATGGTTCAATATATGACTCCGCCCTAGATCCCCGAGATTGAGGATGGTGGGGATGACTCAGAAATGATGGAGTAGACAACCTCAGCGACATCGATGTCGTGTAGAAGACGTTGGGTGAGATATTGAGATATAGGAAAGGTATGGGTAAAGGGCCAAAACCTCCCCTCAAGTCTAGTGCTTCTTCAAGCTCATTTATGCCTTCGCAAACCGAGCTCCTGACTCAGTAGAAACTCGATGAGTCCTTCTAGTCTATTCAAACACTTAAGGAGCATGAGTTGCAACCACTTCAAAAAAACTGTCAATTTGCGACCATAAAATTGCGACCAAATGGTCGTTTTTAGTGTATAATGCGACCAAAAAAGCGACAAAAATGGTGGTGGCCAAAAAGCTGGTCGGTCCAGAATTTGTGCGACTGGATAGTCACAAATATACGACTAGAAAAGTTTGGTCGCAAAATAGTCAACCTTTTAAAAAAACGACCAGATAGTCGCTTAAAAAGTGACCATCTGGTCGTAATATATGTTGAAGATAAATGACCAGTTGGTCACATAAGAAAGTGACCAAATGGTCGTATTTCATGTGACCAAATGGTCACTTTTGAATACAGTCAAAATACGACCAGATGGTAGCTTAAAAAGTGACCAGATAGTCGTAATTTATGTTGAAGATAAGTGACCAGTTGGTCATGTGAAACAGTGACCACGTGGTCGTTTAATAAGCGACCACGTGGTCGTTTTAGACTCAGTCAAAATGCGACCATATGGTCGCATTTAAGATTTTTTTTAATTTAAATTTCAATAATTAGTTAATTAATTATTTATTTATTTAATATTAAAATTTAATAACAAAAAATTGGAATTAAAATAAAAAATATATATATCAAATATTCAAAAAACGTTTTATACAGATGAAAGCATCCTAGAACTACTGCGGAGGGGCGGGGGGTGGCGAGGAGGCGTCGATGATGAATGGCAGCCGCCTAGGGATCTGAAGTATGCGACCAAAGCTGCAGCGACTTGGGCCTCGACTCGTGCCTGCATGTCCGCCTCAATCGCAGCGACTCAAGAAACGAAGTCCTCGCGCATAGCGTCCATGTCCGCGTACAGCTGCTGCTTAACCGGAGAAGGGCCGGAGCTAGTGCTCGCTCCGCTCCGCTGAGGCCAGGGCACATCTGCGTAAAGGCGTCGCCCATACGAGCCGAGCCCAGGAACTGATCCATCAGGCCGAACCCCTCTAGCAGCCTCCAAGAACGCCTCTCTACGGTCCTCCTGAGTCGGGTTTGAGTCTGGTGTGGGCAATCGCTGTATCAAGGACTCTGTGAAACGTTCCTAAACATTTAAAATTCAGAAAATAAAATAGTTAATATATAAGTTAGGAAAAATTTTAAAGAAAAAATAATAATTGAAAAAATTATTAAATACCTGAACTGCTTTTGCCTTATCGTTGACGAACGTCCCGTCCTTCTTCGTGGGAAGAACGCGGTGCAGCTCATCCGGCGGGACAGGGCGACCATGCTTCGCTTCCTAAAAATATTAAAGATTGAAGAATAAAACATAATAAATTAATAACTAATTGAAAAAGAAAACGAGAAAAAAGTACGTAAGAAAACGACCAAAAAAAAACTTACCAATCGACGATGGTGCTCGTCGTGGGTCCGGGCCCCGGTTGTGTGTTTTGTGGGATTCTTCGCGCGGTTGGCCTTATTCCTGCTTGACACTGCCTTGCCCTTAGGAGTGCTCAAGCTCGCGATAAGCCGCACGTGGTCCTCCGGGCTCATCCACACTGGGCGGTTTGCTGCTTGCTTTCTGCGCGCCCGGTACATGAGGTCCTTGAATCGATCCCGGTCGTGACTGTCCCATAGGGGGAATAATCTACCGTCCGTGATATCGGGATCGATAACAGGAAACTTGCCCTGAAAAAATTGAAATAAAAAATTGTTAAAGTAATAAATTTATTTCTATAAATTTCAAAATTAATTAATTATAAAAATAAATGATGTTTTTTACCTTCCAATTGTCGTACATCCGACGTTTCTCCGTCGTCGGAATCTTCTGCCAGCGAAGGTCACTGGGTAGAGGCATGCTCTCGAGGACCTCGCGAAACCGTTTTGAAACTATTGTATGCGGCTGTACTCTGCAAAAACATAAAAATTATTGTGCTATTAGAAACTATTAGTTAACAAGAAAAAAAAAACACTTTGAAAAAAGTTTAAAGGTTTAAAAATTAAGTAATTAAAACTATAAACAAAATTACTTACGTATCCTCTTCAATCCGAATGGTAGAGTCTGCGGCCCGAGAAGGCTATGTGCATGAAGTGGAGGGGCCAGCTGGATCCGACCCTGATGCAGACCCGAACGCAGACCCTGATGCAGACCCTGATGCTAAGCTGGGAGTCGTGGCCAGGGAGTCCTTCGGCAATCGTGGTGTCGCAGACTGGGTCTCAGGGATTGCATCATCGAGCGTGGCAGCAAGTCCTGACTCGTAACCGAAGAGGATGCTGTCCAACTCCTCTATAGTTAGATCCGCAACAGGGGCAGCGGTAGTAGGCGGCTGCGAAGACGTCTCGTCACCCGCGTCGTCTGTCTTGTCTGACTGGGGAGGACGTCGTCTGCCCGTCATAATCCTACAACCAAACTAAACTAATTTAATACTAATTACGTAATTAAAATATTGAAATAAATTAAATTAATTAATGAATGAAATAATCTAAATTAAATTGATTAAATAATGTAAATTAAACTAACATAAATTAAGTAAATAATTTAAAATAAACTAATTAATTAATTTGAATTAAAGTAAATTAAAATTAGATTAATTGAACTAAAATGAAGTAATTAAAGTAAACTAAGTAGTGAAGAATTAAACTAAAATTAATTAAATTAAAGTAAATTAAGTAATGAAGAATTAAACTAAATTAGATTAAATGAACTAAAATTAATTAAATTAAAGTAAATTAAGTAATGAAGAATTAAACTAAATTAGATTAATTGAACTAAAATTAATTAAATTAAACTAACAATAATTAATTAAAACTAAAATAAACTAAACTAATTAATTAAATTAAAGTAAACTAAAATTAGCTTAAGTGAACTAAGTAATTAATTAAAGTAAACTAAGTAATGAAGATTTCAACTATTAGATTAAATTTAACTAAAATTAATTAAATTTAACTAACATTAATTAAATTTAACGAACATTACTTAATAAAAACTAAACTTAACTAAACTAATTAATTAAATTAAACTAAATTAAAATTAGATTAATTGAACTAAAATTTATCAATTAATTAAAGTAAACGAAATTAGATTAATTAACCTTAAGTAAACTAAGTACTTAATTAAACTAAATTACATTAATTAAACTAAAATTAATGAAATTAACAACATTAAACTAAACTAATTAATTAATTAAAGTAAACTAAAATTAGATGAATTAAACTAAAGTAAACTAAGTAATAAAATTTAAACATAAACTAAAAACGTATACGAAACTAACCTCGTAATAGAAACCGGGATTGGAGGTTTAGAGTGTTTAGGTTTAGAGTATGAACGGGGAATGGGAACGGGGAAAAAACAACGGGGAACGGAACGGGGGAAAGAGAGAAAAGAAAGAAAAAAGAGAAAGAAAAAGAGAAAGGAAAGGAAAAGAAACGGGGGGGAAGGAAACTGATATGATTTTAAATCAGATTTTGCGACCAAATGGTCGCAAATATGTAATCATGACCAGAAACGAAAGGTCGCGCGTGCTAGGAAAATTACGACCAGATGGTCGCATTTTTAGAGATATTTGCGACCATCTGGTAGCATTTATTGCAAAAGCGACCATTTGGTCGCCATTTACCATTATCCAGAACAACTGTCATATCACGAGTCCCATCAACAATTGCGACCATCTGGTCGCAATAATGAAATTCACGCCAAATATTGCGACCAGATGGTCGTAATTTTTAAATTCACCGCCATAAATTTCATGAAAATTTAAATTTACCGCTCAGATTTGCGACCATATGGTCGTAATGTCACTTATATTTTTTGAAAAATATAATTATACTTTTCCAAAAATGCGACCAACCGGTCGCCTTTCCCTTCTAAATTAGTACCATGTGGTCACCTTTTGTGTGAAATTGCGACCACATGGTCGCAAATATTAATATATATTATATATATATATATATATATATATATATATATATATATATATATTTAATTGGGTTACTTTGTGGAGTTTTACTCTGTTAAATTGGGTTACTTTCTGATATTTAGATATGAAGGGAACTCTTGTTTCCATGTTATATTTGATCATAGTGCTTCTGAAATTCAATATTCAATCAAGGAAAAAAAAGTGATGTTTAAAACTGAGCATATTGAAAGATGAAGATGATGATTCTGTCCAAATATTTGACCATGTGGTCGCAAATATTAATATATATATATATATATATATATATATATATATATATATATTAATCATTCATTAAAGAAATAGTTTTAATAAACACATACACATTGAATAATCAAGTTACAAAATGTCTCATTCATCATCGTCTCCAAGAAGTCCGTCACATAAAGTCTTCTTCTTCTTCTTCTTCTTCTATTTCTTCATTGGATTCATCGTCTCGAATAAATTCAGCATCAATGTCACGTGGGTGAGAAGTGGAAGCATTTGTATCATCATCATCATGCAATGTTATCGTTCCATCGTTCAAAGGACGAACAGTACTTGCATTCTGACCATCGTCGATTGCACGACATCTTGTCTCATCTTCTTGAAAAGCAACAGCTTCCTCTACATGGTCGTCTTTCTCGGACAAGTTTTCTTCTACCTGGCGTGGTTTAACTTTATAAACAACTAACCAATTTGTCAGATCTCGTCTATTAATCGGATGGTTCAGGTAATAAACTTGAATCGCCTGTGAAGCCAGGACAAACCTATCAGCGGTGCGCATATGCTTAGACTTGTTTACCTCAACGATTTGTAAATGATCAATCTTACGGACTCCGCCTCGTCTGGTTGTCTTGAACCAAGTGCAGTTGAACAGAACAATGCGTATTAGCGTCGGACTTGCGTATTGAATCTCAAGAATCTCATCAATTATTCCGAAGTAATCGTCTTCGTTTGTGCCGAACACGTGACCTTTTATGCAAACACCACTGTTGTTTGTTGCCCTGTTCACTGAATGCGCCTTCGTTTGAAATCTATAACCGTTACCGACGTATCCACCATACGACCTTGCTATCCGTCCAGGTCCCTTTGCCAAAGAAATGATGCGAGGATCATTCACCGGTAATGTAGGGGAGTCAACCTGTGTCATTGTTCACATACAGTAATGTTAGGATGATAGTAATTTTTTCAACAAAATGCCACGGTTTTTTTGACAATTTAAAATAACTCACGTATGCACTGAACCAAGAACGAAACTTTTTGTCGATTATTGATCCCTCCTCGGCGTCTGTAAGACCAACTCGTGTCATTCGAACGTATACGTTTAGAAATAATCTGTATGTTACAAAAATAGTTAACAAATAGTTTGTTTATGCGATGAAATAATGTTAAGTTACAAACTCACTCTATGTAAGGCTCGATCTCTGCGCAGTTGCATAACACGTATGTCTGCATTACGTGATACTCAGAATCGTTCAACGGCCTACGCACTGATCTTCTAACTGTCATGCCAGGTTCCGTAAAAATCGGCAAGTCGTTTATGTCAACACCTTCAAGTAAATTTTCGACAATGTTTTGTTTCGCTGGTCGAAACTGCTCTGCAATGTGTTGATCAAAGTAGTATGAACAAAATGTGGTAGTCTTTTGCGTCAGGTACGCACTACAGATAGATCCTTCTACTCGTGATCTATTTCCAACCATCTTTTTCAACTAACGTAAGTACCTGTGGGTACAAAATATAATTTACATTCGATCACTGTACTAATTTATATGCCTACATTACAAAATAACTGTGCTTACCTTTCAAATGGGTACATCCAGCGGTAATGTACGGGACCCCCTAAGAATGCCTCGTATGGAAGATGCACTGGAAGATGCTCCATGGAGTCAAAAAAGCCAGGTGGGAACATTCGCTCCAACTTACAAATAATAACGGCGATCTCTGAACTCATTGAAGCGACAGTAGCTTCCGTCAGCTCTGTACATGTCAAGTCCCTGAAAAAAACACTCAACTGGGCCAGCGGCTCCCAATGTCTATTCTCTAGGAACGGTCTGAACGCGACGAGCATCAATCGTTGCATGAATATGTGACAGTCGTGGCTTTTCATCCCGAACATGATATGTTTTTTACTATCTATACACCGACTCAAATTCGAAACGTATCCGTCCAGAAATTTGATGGATTTGATCCACTCAAATAATGTTTTCTTTTCATCCGTCGTCAACATGTACTTTGCTTTTGCGTAATTATCATTGTCGTCAGGCTCCAACTCAGGACGGTCACATATCTCCCGTATATCATAACGTGGCTTCAGATTGTCCTTCGTTTTTCCCAAAACGTTCAAAATCGTATTGAAAATGTTGTCGAAGAAATTCTTCTCGATATGCATTACATCTAGATTGTGTCTAATCAGTAGATCTTCCCAATACGGTAGATCCCAAAAAATACTTCGTTTCTTCCAACCCGTGTTTTTCCCAGCCGCATTGTTTGCACTCTCTGCACCTTCCACTGTAATCTTCTGCATCCATATAGCATCTATACCGTGAAGAACCTGTCTTCCACTATACATGGTTGGGGGGGTTTGTTTTCTTACTCGTCGACCCTTCTTCCAGTCACTGTCGTTTGAACGGAAAGTGTGATTCAACGGCAAAAATCGACGGTTACAATCAAACCAACAAGTTTTCCTACCGTTTCTGAGATAAAATGCATCTGTGTCTAGCATGCAATGTGGACATGCGTATGTCCCAGCCGTACTCCATCCTTTAAGAGGAGGAGATTGAGATTCACACAATTAAATACACTGACTAAGGAAAGCAATAACAAAAGCTAAAACACAGACTCAAAAATGTATATGAAAGCAATTAAAGATCAACATACCTGACAACATTGAATACGCAGGAAAGTCACTGATCGTCCAGATTAACGCGGCACGCATCAAGAAATTTTGTTTCTTCGAAATGTCGTACGTCATAACACCGTCAGTCCACAACCTTTTCAACTCTGCGATAAGTGGTTGCAAATACACATCTAATTTCTGTTTTGGACTTTTCGGCCCAGGTACGATCACTGTTAGAAAAATCACCGGGTCTCGCATGCACATCAAGGGAGGTAAGTTATACGGGGTTACCATGACTGGCCAAACTGAATATTGTTCCCCTGATGCCCCGAACTGGTTAAAGCCATCCGTGCATAAGCCCAATCTGACGTTTCTCGGATCTTGTGAAAAATCCGGATGATGATTATTTAAATGCTTCCATGTCGCAGCATCTGAGGGATGTCTCATAACACTTTCATCCTGTGAATGCTCGTGATGCCATCTCATGTGCGAGGCTGTCACATCCGATGCATACAACCATTGCAGACGTGGGGTCAGCGGTAAATAGAACATGCGGGCGTTCGGAATCAGGCTGCGTTTCCCTTGTTTGTATCTTGGAAGAAAACATAATTGGCAATGATGCAGGTCCTCATCCACATCCCAGTAAATCATGCATCCGTTTTGACACGAATCTATTTTCTCCACTGGTAATCCAAGTTCCTCCACTAGCTTTTTCATGTCGTACAAACTGTGGGGCATATTATTTTCTTCTGGAGCTCATCGACGAAACCACGATGCAATCGCATCAAATCCTCTACCAGGTATGTTGTACTGCGCCTTTATATTTAAAAGTTCTGTAGCAGCAGCAAGTTGACTTACCTCACACCCATCGTACAATGGTCGGCTGGCTGTCTTTAGCATCTCGTGCATCTTACGTGCTTCCGGATTCATTTCCTCTTCTGCAACTCGTTCATCTTCGTCTACGTTTAAACTTTCACGAAAATTTTCATTGCCCTCATACCCCGCACCATCAAGTATCATTTGCTGCATCTGACTATACTGTTGTTCATCATTCCGTTCTTCGTCAACAACCTCTACATTCGAGCTGCTACCTTCGTATCGTCTCGATTCCTGTAATGTAGCGTCCACTACAAAAAAAACTGTCAAAATGCGACCAGAAATTTGCGACCAAAAAAATATGGTAGTTTTCTGGTGACCACCTGGTCAATTTCTTTGAAGGTTGACTCTAAGTGACCATTTGGTCACTTTTTTTGCGACCATATGGTCGCATTTTTGTGACTAAAATATTCCTTGGTAGCAAAAAATGGCGCGTAATTTTGGAGGGAAGAAAGCTACCAAATGGTCACAATAAAAAGTGACTAAATGGTCGCAATGTTGATGACCAAAAGTGAGCAGTGGTAGCTTATAATTGGAGGGAAAAAAGCTACCAAATGGTCACAATTATAAGTGACCAGATGGTCGCAATTTTGGTGACCAAAAGTGAGCAGTGGTAGCTTATAATTGGAGGGAAGAAAGCTACCAACTGGTCACAATTATAAGTGACCAGATGGTCGCAATTTTGGTGACCGTAAAGTGAGCAGTGGTAGCTTATAAATGGAGGGAAGAAAGCTACCAACTGGTCACAATTATAAGTGACCAGATGGTCGCAATTTTGGTGACCGTAAAGTGAGCAGTGGTAGCTTATAAATGGAGGGAAGAAAGCTACCAACTGGTCACAATTATAAGTGACCAGATGGTCGCAATTTTGGTGACCGTAAAGTGAGCAGTGGTAGCTTACATAGAGTGAGTTTGTAACTTAACATTATTCCAACGCATAAACAATTACAAACTATTTGCTAACTATTTTTGTAACATATAGATTATTTCTAAACGTATACGTTCGAATGACACAAGTTGGTCTTACAGACGCTGAGGAGGGGTCAATAATCGACAAAGAGTTTCGTTCTTGGTTCAGTGCATACGTGAGTTATTTTAAATTGTCAAACAACCGTTGCATTATGTTGAAACAATTACTATCTTCCTAACATTACTGTATGTGGACAATGACATAGGTTGACTCCCCTACATTACCGGTGGATGATCCTCGCATCATTTCTTTGGCAAAGGGACCTGGACGGATAGCAAGGTCGTATGGTGGATATGTCGAGGACGATTCTGATTTCAAACGAAGGCGCATTCAGTGAACAGGGCAACAAACAACAGTGGTGTTTGCATAAAAGGTCACATGTTCGGCACAAACGAAGACGATTACTTCGGAGTAATCGATGAGATTCTTGAGATTCAATACGCAAGTCCGACGCTAAAACACATTATTCTGTTCAACTGCACTTGGTTCGAGACAACCAGACGAGGCGGAGTCTGTAAGATTGATCATTTACAAATCGTTGAGGTAAAGAAGTCTAAGCATATGCGCACCGTTGATAGGTTCGTCCTGGCTTCACAAGCGATTCAAGTTTATTACCTGAACTATCCGATTAATAGACGAGATCCTGGACGATTGGTTAGTTGTTTGTAAAGTTAAACCACGCCAGGTAGAAGAAAACTTGTCCGAGAAAGACGACCACGCAGAGGAAGCTGTTGCTTTTCAAGAAGATGAGATACGATCTCGTGCAATCGACGATGGTCAGAATGCAAGTACCGTTCGTCCTTTGAACGATGGAACGATAACATTGCATGATGATGATGATATAAATGCTTCCACTTCTCACGCACGTAACATTGATGCTGAATTTATTCGAGACGATGAATCTGATGAAGAAACAGAAGAAGAAGAAGAAGAAGAAGACTGTATGTGACGGACTTCTTGGAGACGATGATGAATGAGATATTTCGTTAACTTGATTGTTCAAATGTGTGTGTATGTGTTTAATTAATTAAAACTATATCTTTTAAGGAAAGATTAAAAAAAAAAAATTATATTTGCGACCATGTGGTCGCAATTTCACACAAAAGGTGACCACATGGTAGTAATTTAGAAGTAAAATGGCGACCATATGGTCGCAAATTTATAATGTAAATTTTAAAATTTCATGAAATTTATGGCGGTGAATTTAAAGATTACGAAATTTTAATTTCCATGAAATTTATGGCGGTGAATTTAAAGATTACGACCATCTGGTCGCAATTATTGATGGGACTCGTGATATGACAGCTGTTCTGGATCATGGTAAAGTGGCGACCATATGGTCGCTTTTTCATGAAATGCTACCATATGGTATCAAATATCTCAAGAAATGCGACCAGTTGGTTGCCATTTTCCCCAGCACGCGCGACCTTTCGTTTCTTGTCATAATTACATATTTGCGACCATTTGGTCGCAAAATCTGATTTAAATTCCCATCAGTTTTCCTTTCCCCCGTTTCTTCTTTTCTTCCTCCGTTTCTTCTTTTCTTCCTTTCTCTTTTTCTTCCTCTCTTTTTGTTCTTTTCTCTCTTTCCCCTCTCCCGTTCCCCGTTATTTCTTCCCGTTCCCGTTCCCGTTCTTACTCTAAATCTAAAACCCTCAAACCCCAATCCCGGTTTCTATTACGAGGTTAGTTTTTGTATAAAATTGAAGTTTAGTTTAAGAATTTATTTTACTTAGTTTTAGTTTTTAGTTTTCAATTAAGTAGTTTAGTTTAGTTTTGTTAATTTAATTAGTTTTAGTTTAATGAATCTAAATTTGTGTAATCAATTACTTAGTTTACTTTTGTTTAATTCATAGTATTTTAGTTTACATTAACTAATTAATTAGTTTAGTTTCATTTTGTTACTTTAAGTAATTTTAGTTTAATTAATCTAATAGTTTAATTAATCTAACTTAGTTTACTTTAATTCAATTTAAGTAGTAATTAATTTAATTACTTAATCTAATTTAGTTTAATTACTTATTTAGTTTATTTAAGATAGTTTACTTTAATTTAATAAAATTAAGAGATTAATATCACTAGTATCCTAATTAATTCACCCAATTTCAATATTACCGGTTGTTATGATTTTATTTTATTTTTACCCAAAAAACACCATTTATGGTGGTGATCCAGGTGGTTTTTCGATTTCATTTTTACCACTTACCCTTTTATCTCTCCTATAACCATATCTTATTAATTGCAAATCATTTAAATTTTTTATTTATTTAATTTTTTATTTTGAATTTAAATCAATTTGAATTTCTATTTAATGTAAAAGATCTTTAACCTAAAATATCTTCCATCATATTCTTCTTCTCCTCTTTAAATGCAACACCAGCCCACTTCCCTCATGATTTTCACTCGGAGCTTTGATGTCTCAATTGAAACATCCGATGATCTCGTGAATCGTGGACAAAATCCCCCGCCCGATGCGATTCTTAGTTTCAGCGAAGCCCAGGAGATGACTGATTGGTTGAAGAACGTGAGAGGAGAATTCATGAGAATCCCGAACTTGCTTTTTGAAGAATTCGAAACTAGTCAATTGGTTCGCGATGAGTTGGACCAGGATGGATATTAGTTATGAACATCCGTTGGCTAAAACCGGCGAGAGCTTGGATCGGGCCGCGGTCCGCCTTTTGTTGTTCTTAGGGTCGATATGGATGCTTTACCAATCCAGGTTTTCTTTTCAAATTCGGAGATAATGTGTTCATTGATTTATGATTTCGATTGTTTTTTAATTTTTGTTTATGATCGATGATCTTTTGATTTTTTATCCAGATCTGAATGAATTTTTACAATTGCTTTATTTTTGTTCAACATTTATTTTTATTTTCTATTTACATATCTATAGAAACTTTGATTTCTTTTTCATCTCCAATTGTTTTTCTCATTCGAATTTCCCTAAATAAATGTTTACTAACAAAGAACCGTTTATAAAAAATTACCTTTCAATTCTACTAAATGTTTACTTTTAGTAAAATGTTTATTTTTATTCAATGTTTACTTTGAAAGCCTATTTTCATATGTTTTCAAAACTGTTTCATCAATTTTTGTGTTCGATATCAATTTTAAGTGCACATTAATAAACCCCCCCTTACTTTTTTATCTCTCGTATTTTTTGTTTTTCTCATTCGAATTTTCCTAAATAAATGTTTACTAACAAGAAACCGTTAATAAAAAAATTACCTTTCAATTCTACTAAATGTTTACTTTTAGTAAAATGTTTATTTTTATTCAATGTTTACTTTGAAAGCCTATTTTCATATGTTTTCAAAACGTTTCATCAATTTTTGTGTCTCGATATCAATTTTAAGTGCACATTAATAAACCCTTTACTTTTTTATCTCTCGTATTTTTAGGATGACGAACAAGAAAGGCGTTCGATTTTTCCATGAAGAATAAGTCGGAAGGTTGAAGAACAAGTTAAGTTTGAAGATTTTTTATTTTATTTTTGTTATAGTTTTTATTTTTATTTAAATTTGATTTTTCCATTAATTTTTGTAAAATTTAAGGGATTTTATAAATTTCCTTAAATTTTACACAAATTAAGGAGAAACTAAATCAGGGGCATGTTTGTCCTTTCACAATGTAATTTAATTGGCCGGTGGCGGTTTTTGGGTACTTTTGATATTTAATAAAAACATCCGGTATATTTGATATATCCATTATTATTTTGGTTATTAGTGAAATTCACCCTAAAATTAAACTAAATTAATTTATAATTACACTAGTTTAAATTTTAATTTTAGTTTAATTAATGTAATTTAGATTACTTTAATTAAATCAATTAATTTAAAGTAGGGTAATTAATTCAAATAGTTTAACTTCAATTATACTTAAGTAGTTTAAATTAATTAATTACACTAATTTAATTAATTAATTTTAGTTTAATGAATAAATAAAAATTGTTTAATTACTTAATTTTAGTTAAATTTGATTAAAGTAAAGTACAATTAGATTAATTAATTAGAATAATTTTGTTTAAGTATTCTAATCAATTAATTTGAAATAAAGTAAATTAAAATTAGATTAATTGAAACTAAAATTAATTCAATTAAACTTAAGATTAATTAATTAAAACTAACATAAACTAATCATTTAATTTGAATTAAAGTAAATTAAAATTAGTTTAATTGAAACTAAAAATAATTCAATTAAACTTAAGATTAATTAACTACAACTAAAATAAACTAATCAATTAATTTGAATTAAAGTAAATTAAAATTAGATTAATTGAACTAAAATTAATTCAATTAAACTTAAGATTAATTAATTAAAACTAAAATAAACTAATCAATTAATTTGAATTAAAGTAAATTAAAATTAGATTAATTGAAACTAAAATTAATTGAATTAAATTAATTTGAGTTTAATTCAATTAATTTTAGTTCAATTAATATAATTTTACTTTACTTTATTTCAAATTAAATAATTAGTTTATTTTAGTTTTAATTAATTAATCTTAAGTTTAATTGAATTAATTTTAGTTCAATTAATCTAATTTCAATTTACTTTTATTCAAATTAATTTGATTAGTTTATTTTAAATTATTTACTTAATTTATGTTAGTTTAATTTACATTATTTCATTAATTAATTAATTAACTTTATTTCAATATTTTACTTACGTAATTAGTATTAAATTAGTTTATTTTGGTTGTAGGATTATGCGGGCAGACGACGTCCTCCCCAGTCAGACGAGCCTGACGACGCGGGTGACGAGGGGTCTCCGCAGACGCCTACTGGCGCTGCCCCTGATGCGGACTTGACTACGGAGGAGTTGAACATCCTTTTTAGTTACGAGACGGGACTTGCTGCCACGCTCGATGATGCAGTCCCTGAGACCGACTCTGCGACACCACGACTGTCGCAGGACTCCTTGGCCACGACTCTGGGCTTAGCATCAGGGTATGCGTCCGGGTCTGCATCTGGGTCGGATCCAGCTGGCCCCTCGACTTCATGCACGCAGCCGTCTCGGGCCGCAGACTCTACCCTTCGGATTGAAGGGGATACGTAAGTAATTTTGTTTACTATTTTTCAAAGTGTTTTTTTATTCCTTTTAACTAATAGTTTCTAATATATAGCACAATAATTTTTTTTGATTTTGCAGAGTACAACCGCATACAACCGTTTCAAAACGGTTTCACGAGGTCCTTCAGAGCATGCCTCTACCCAGCGACCTTCACTGGACGAAGATTCCGACGACGGAGAAACGTTGGATGTACGACAATTGGAAGGTAAAAACATCATTTATTTTCATAATTAATTAATTTTGAAATTTATAAAAATAAATTTATTACTTTAACAATTTTTTATTTCAATTTTTTTAAGGCAAGTTTCCTGTTATCGATCCCGATATCACCGACGGTAGATTGTTCCCCCTATGGGATAGTCACATCCGGGATCGATTCAAGGACCTCATGTTCTGGGCGCGCAGAAAGCAAGCAGCAAACCGCCCCGTGTGGATGAGCCCGGAAGACCACGCGCGTCTTCTCGCGAGCTTGAGCACTCCTGAGGGCAAGGTAGTGTCAAGCATGAATAAGGCCAACCGCGCAAAGAATCCCACCAAACACACAGCGGGGGCGCGGACCCACGACGAGCACCATCGTCGATTGGTATTTTTTTTTTTCGTCATTTTCTTACTTACGTACTTTTTTCTCGTTTTCTTTTTTCAATTACTTATTAATTTATTATGTTTTATTCTTCACTCTTTAATTTTTTAGGAAGCGAAGACGCGGCGCCCGTCCTGCCCAATGAGTTGCACCGAGTTCTTCACACGAAGAAGGACGGGACGTTCGTCGACGATAAGGCGAAAGCAGTTCAGGTATTTAATAATTTTTTCAATTATTATTTTTTCTTTAAAATTTTTCCTACCTTATATATTAACCATTTTATTTTCTGAATTTTAAATGTTTAGGAACGTTTCACGGAGTCCTTGACTCAGCGGTTGCCCACACCAGACTCGCAACCGACTCAGGAGGACCGTAGAGAGGCGTTCTTGGAGGCTGCTGGAAGGGTTCGGCCTGATGGGTAAGTTCCTGGGCTCGGCTCGTACGGGCGACGCCTTTATGTAGATGTGCCCCGGCCTCAGCGGAGCGGAGCGAACACTAGCTCTGGCCCTTCTCTGGTTGAGCAGCAGCTGCGCGCTGACATAAAGGCTATGCGCGAGGACTTCGTTACTCGAGTCGCTGCTATTGAGGCTGACATGCAGGCACGAGTCGAGGTCCAGGTCGCAGCCGCTTTGGCCGCGCTACTGGATCTCTAGGCGGCGGCCCTTCATCATCGACGCCTCCTCCCCACCCCGCCTCCGCAGTAGTTCTAGGATTCTTTCGACTGTATAAAACGTTTTTTTAATATTTGATATATATATTTTTTATTTTAATTCCAATTTTTTTTATGAAATTTTAATATTAATTAAATAAATAATTAATAATTAATAAATAATTAATAATTAATAATTAATTAACTAATTATTGAAATTTAAATTTTAAAAAAAAATTCTTAAATGCGACCAGATGGTCACTTTAAAAGCGACCATCTGGTCGTATTTTTACTTAGTCTAAAAGTGACCATTTGGTCACATAAAATACGACCATTTGGTCACTTTTTTATGTGACCAATTGGTCACTTATCTTTCACATAAATTACGACCAGATGGTCACTTTTTAGGCGACCATCTGGTCGCATTTTAACTGAGCCTAAAAGTGACCATTTGGTCACATAAAATATGACCATTTGGTCACTTTTTTATGTGACCAATTGGTCACTTATCTTTCACATAAATTACGACCAGATGGTCACTTTTTAGGCAACCATCTGGTCACATTTTAACTGAGCCTAAAAGTGACCATTTGGTCACATAAAATACGACCATTTGGTCACTTTTTTATGTGACCAAATGATCACTTCTCTTGAAGATAAATTACGACCATATGGTCACTTTTAAGGTGACCATCTGGTCGTATTTTTAAAAGGTTGACTTTTTTGCGACCAAAAATTTTTGGTCGTATATTTGTGACTATCCAGTCGCACAAATTCAGGACCGACCAGCTTTTTGGCCACCACTTATTTGGTCGCATTTTTGGTCGCATTTTAGGTAAAAAAACGACCATTTGGTTGCAATTTTGTGGTCGCAAATTGACAGTTTTTTTGTAGTGGTCGAACATTTCCTGTGTTTCCCCTTGAAACACCCAGTGATAATAATTCTGCACAAACCCCCGACTATAAAGATGCATCTTCAACTCTGTAACCGGTATGATTCTCCTATTGTCGCATTTCCTGCACGGGCAACGTAACTTTCCACCATACTTTTCATAATAGACAGTTGTCATGCAAAACTCAACAAACTGTTCAACCCCGGCCACGAACTCATCGTTCAAATACCCGTTTATCAAACGAACATACATCCACTCTCTCATTTTCTTTTTTCTTAATGCTATCAAACAATGGGTGGAGGGGTTTTTATAATGGACTCCTCTGCTCATTTACGACCAGATGGTAGTATTTTTGCTACCATCTGGTCGCAGTTTCCCGCCATTTTCCTCACTGCCCCGGATCACATCAAGTCAGAATTTACGACCTCATGGTTACTTTTTGTGGTGACTACTTGGTAGCTTTTATCCTACCAAATTATTTATATATTATTGGTCACATAAAATCACAGCATTTGCGACCATTTGGTCACTTATTAATGTGACCACGTGGTAGCTTAATTCCTGCCAAATTTTTAAGCTACCACTGCTCAATAAAAGTCACCAAAATTGCGACCATTTAGTCACTTATAATTGTGACCACTTGGTAGCTTTCTTCCCTCCAATTTTAAGCTACCACTGCTCAGCAAAGGTCACCAAAATTGCGACCATTTAGTCACTTATTATTGTGACCACTTGGTAGCTTTCTTCCCTCCAATTTTAAGCTACCACTGCTCAATAATGGTCACAAAAATTGCGACCAGTTAGTCACTTTCAATTGTGCCACTTGGTAGCTTTTTTCCCTCCAAAATTACGCGCCATTTTTTGCTACTAAGTCATATTGTAGTCACAAAAATGCGACCAGTTGGTCGTTTTTTTAGGTGACCAATTGGTCGCTTATTTCGCGCAATTTTTTATGACTACTTCTGCTCTTGGTCGCAATCTGGTCGCAAAAAAAGTGACCACATGGTCACTTAGAGTCAACCTTCAAAAAATGTGACCGGGTGGTCACCCTAAAACTACCACTTTTGTTTGGTCGCAAATTTCTGTTCGCATTTTGACAGTTTTTTTGTAGTGAATGAGAAGAAGAACATAGAAAGCTTCAAGAAGATATGGTTGTTCTCTTGAGTTTTTTTAAATCTTCTCAATGGTGGGGACGAAGGAAATAGTGGAGGGGGTGATGCATAGTTAGAGACTTTTTAGTTGTAATTTTTAAAACTTAAGTGCAAATTGTGTTCTTTATTGTTACAAAATCATATTTAACCTTAAAACGACATTTCTATGAAATATATAATAAATTAGCATTATAAAAGCTTTTCTATTGTTTTGAGATCTAAATATATGTATAGATATGTTTGATACAAGATGCGTCTGGGGAGTCTATAAACAAACAATTTTTTTCTTTTTAAAGACCATTAGCCAACATAAGACTTGGGTCGCTAAAGCTCTTAGGGAATTCACCATGCAAGACACACGTGGCTTATAGTAGACCATTAGACACTCACCATAACGTCACTGATAGTAAGCATCAGCCACACATGACTTGCGTGGTACGTCTAGCATCAGTGACGCTAAATAGGGTTATTGGTGACGCCAGTTGGCGTGGCTAATGGCGCCGTATTTTGTAGTGTATGTTCTGGGTTAGCATACTTTTGTACAGACAAGTTTTAATAAATAAATATATATATATATACTCTCTTGATTAAAAATTTGAATCAAAACTTTTAATAGAAAAAAAAAACTAATCCTTAGATCATCAATATACCCCATAAATTCAAGTTATTGGGCCAGAGTAAATTTGATATTTTATATATTCTTAACACTCTTCCTCATGTAAGTTCAAATATTTACATATTGGGGAAAAAACTTTCATCACAGTGTTCGAATTTATCAAGATCACATTTCCTATATAATACTATGTTAATAAAGCCAATTTTTAACAATAATTAAAAAAGGGAAGAAATCATTGGGTTGAAGATTTAGGGTGAGAAATTTTTAAAGTGGTTTTGCCTTATTAAATACAACAAATAAAAGGTAATTAATTCACAACTTGAGTAGCCCTTTTCTATCTTTAGTTGATAAACCACCCCATATGCATGGTTTGGTTTTCTTACTTTTACAAAATTACTCATTGGCTTTTCTTCGATATATATTACGTTTTTTGAATAGAATTTTAAAAGATGACCAATCATAACCACGTTGGAAGAAAAAAGTAATGTTTAGACAAGCTCCAAATTTCTCTTAGTTGAAAAAATGGATGTTTTGTTTGTTTGTCTAATTGACTATATAAAGATAAGAGATTGGAAAATTTATTTTTAAAAAAAAAAATTGGTCATCAACTATTTGATATATAAATTTTCTCACACATAAATCAGCCTCCTAGTTCGTTGTAATCTAAAATATCTCGAGTAATCTAATTCTTAAGAATCTGATGTCAGGATATTTTATTACTGAGAATCTTAGATTTATTTGTTTAATTCAATAATATGAAGATGTCTTGTAATTTGTAAATTATTGTGTTTGTTTGATGAGTATTGAGAGAAATGTGATATTTTTAATGCTTTTTTCGCTAAAGTACCCCTTATTTACAATTTATACATTAATTTAACAAAATAATTAAAATATATTCATATTGAATTCCAAAAAGGGCATTGGAAATTGGGAAACCAACAAAAAAAAGATGAAGGAAATAAAGAACGAACGCTCATCAAATGATAAAAAAAAAATTTATGCCCAATTTTTTTTAATATGGAAAAAATCTATAACCCCATTGTGGAAACGTGATATTGGAGAAAGTAGAGTTGTGGAAACGTGAGTATGGATTCTTTTCATATATATATAGTAACTTTTCCTAATTAAATGGGGTTAAAATTGTAAAAGGAATATTACCTTCTTGTGGGAATCATAGAAATCACCCGAATTCAAAGATAATCAATACCCTCATATATATAGGAAAATATAGATTTCGGAAATTTTAGATTATTAAGATATTTTTAAATAACTCCTAAACAAACAATGTAATAGATGTCCCTTATAAAGAAATTTTAGATTACAACGAACCAAACCGGACTAATTTGCATTTTACCCTTCTATTAAATGATGCTCTTTTATACTGGTTGCTCATAGAAAGAAAATAAGAGTTATAAGAAAATAAGATAAAAATGGAGACACTAAACCAAGTTTAACATTTTTATTAATATGTTAAATATAAACTAAACCTTTTTATTTAACTCATTTACAAATTCACCCTTATAATTTAAAAATATTATTTATGCTTATTTAATTTATTTAATAAATATACATCTCTTATTGACATCTCATCAAAACAAAACAAAAAATGTTTGAAATTATATCTAATCATAAAAGATATGTATTTGGTAGAAAAGAAGAGTCTATGATATTCATAATAAAAATAAACATTTTAAAATTATAATTAAGGATTCATTTGCACTCATAATATTAAACTAAACATATTATATTTTTTTTACATTTATCTTATATAATTAATTAATACAATCATTATGAGCAAAGGTAAAATTAATTTAATAAAATGGTGCCCCTAGTGAAATAATGAACATTTTACAATGTAACTTGAGACAGTTAAATTTAATACTAACGATATTGCATGCATGCAAGAATTGGGAAAATTCTTCCCCACGTGGGTGTGGAATTTGAATATTCCAAAATCAATACCTTGTAAAGAAAGAATTGGTTTGAATATTCCAAAATCAATACCTTGTAAAGAAAGAATTAGATTGGAAATTCTTTTTCTATATATGCCGCACTATTTCTCCTTTAACTTTATTTAATTAGTTAAAAGATATTAAAATACTAGATTGTTGGTTGGGGATCATTTGTTTTTTTATATGACACTTGCTAGAATTATAATAAAAGAAGGAAATATATACTAATACTATACATTAATTAATGGGTGCACATGGCAAGAAATGACAGAGGAATATTCTTTTTCTTTTTTAATAATAAAATTAAAACTTGTCTTTCAATAGTTTATTTTTTCGCCAATCCTTATTGAAGGGAGGACCATATATTTTTAAAAATAATAAGAGATGATTTGAGTTCGTTTTCTTTTCTTTTCTTTTCTGAAGATATTACATTAGAGAAGTTATGAATATTTAATTAAATGAGTAATATTATGGTTGACACATATTCTTAAAAGTTGAGCGAATATATAATTATTCTAAATCATTAAATTATGATACACTACATATTTTATCGATGTCATTTTATATATTAAAGAGAAATTCTACTAGATAACAACTCATTTTTCTCTTTGTATTAAAAAAGAAATAAAAAAAAAACATTTAATCATTTCTTTACTTCCTTTTATAGTTGGATATAACTATCTCCCAACCACATAAGAAAGAAAGAATGTGTGGCCACAAACTTTTTCATCTTTCAGGAAATTATTGGTATGAAAAACGATGGCTGCTGAAAAAAAAATCGAAGTTCAAACACGTTTATTTGAATGTAATGTTATTGAAGTTTTTTTAATGAATTTGTTAGAGGTCAAATATGCGAAGAGAAGGAAGAAGAATTTGAAAGAAGCCTGACTTTTGGTCATATATTGGAGTTTCCTAGCAGTATCAATACACACAAGAATTCAATTTAATTTTTTTAAAAATATACTTTTAGGAACACTTTTTTTTAGTTTGTAAAAAGCAAGATTATTGTACATTTAAAATTAGAAACGGCCCTATGTGTTCTCTCCAATTAGATGAAATAAAATAAGGATAATAAATGTAATATTTTTTTATTAACTATATGAGACCCGCCAGTTTGTTTCATCTAATGGGAAGAGAGAACATATACGTGAGTCAGGAGGTACCGATCAGGAGGTAAATATTTTTCTTAAAATTATTATTCAAAAACTATTTGTAAAAATAAATTTAATAAATAAGAGAAAAATGGTAAAAACAAATATTTGTAAGTAAAAGGAACTGATTAAAAATTACCAAAAACATGTTTTCACTCAATTAAATAGAAACCGTGTGAATTTAAAGTTATAAAATAAAAATTTGAAAGATTCTTAGTATATTCTTTCTTAACATCCTCAGTTCATTTGTCTCTTATCTTTACCTTTAATTATGTTAGATTCAATTTATCTTATCTTTACCTTTATTTAGCTTTTGAAATCGAAATTTTTCTTATTTTATAAATCACAAAAGTTCAGAAATTATCTTTTCCACTCACTTTTGGAAAGAGAGAGATGGATATCCATTACCTTAATTTCTCTCTCATTTTTCAATAGGTTATAATTAAACTTCTACCAAAAAACAAAAAAAAGAAATTGGATAGATTGAGATTAGAATGAGGGAAAATGAAAAGTTTTTGCGCAAAAATGCTAGGAGGTTCCATAAAAATGAATTATTTCAGTAATACTTAAAAAGGGCATTAATTCTAAATGGAAATTAAAACACTTTTTAAAATGACTTATCGCCACTCTTTCTTAATTTCTTTAGTATGATATGTGGTCCCTTGAAATCCTTAGGGAAAGAGTGAGATTCTCTTAAGTATGGGACAAGACAACATTAAATTTTTACTTCTTTAACAAGTCATATGCTAGATTACCCCTAACTATATATGATTTTTCAATTCTTACTCTTATATCTTTTCTAATTTTGACATAATCTTTTCCAACTTTTCAGTTGTTTTTAAATCACGAATAGAGTCAATACTCTCAGGTCTCGTTTACAGATCGAGGAAATGAGATCAAGGAATGAAAATCGTTAAATAGGATTCACCCTTAAAATTTGAGAATTCTTCATTTTTAATTAGTTCCTCTATCAATAATTTATTATCTGATAAATTTAAAAGACACCTCAAATTATAGTTCTAGTTGAGAGAGAGAAAAAACTATATTTTATTACTACTAGAAATTAGGAACGAGGAAAAAATAGGACATACTGGGAAAAAGAAAAAATAAATCCTCTAACAAGTCCATGAGCTAGTAAGAGTACAATAAACAAAGAGTATCACATTAAGTAATTTCTCGAAATGTAAGAGTTCAAATCCTATCTCATATCTCAACCTAACTGATTAGATATTCTTAATAATCATCAGCTTCAAATTCAATACCAATTGAAAATGAAAAGATTGATTCATAATAGATTTTATAAATATTATTAAGTCTATTCATCTTTTTAATGTAATTTGATTTTTAATATGTTCTCTCAAGATGATACTCGTTTGATCTGTTGGACTCATTAATCTTGGGTCAAATATATTTTTGATTCATTGAACCCTCGCTTAAATGTTAGAACTTTGAAATCATTAAAAATAAAGATTTTATTAACATCGAAATAGGTATGATTGACATCTTAAATTCTTTTGATTATTGATGATTTCAAAGTTTCAAGCAACGATTATGTAAACCGAATATAAAATCAAATTTTCCAATGTGAAATCTATAAGTTATGACTAAAAGAAAATTATGCTCCATTTCATTCTTATGATCAAAATTAACTGCCCCTAATTTCATTTTGTAATATCTAAAAAAAAAAACCCATTTTATAAATATTATTACGTCCAATTCATCTTTTAATGTAAATTAATATGAAGACTAAATTATACCGTTGATCATTGGACTCATATCTTGGGTCAAATATTTTTTTTGATTGAATGCTCGTTTGAGTTAGTTGTGTTTTGATATCATCTTAATAATCATGAGTTTCCATCTTAAAATCATTTGATATTGTAAGTCTAAATTTTCTTATCGTGAATGAAACATGTTAAACGTAACAGAATAGTCCACTTATAGCTCATTTTTTGTTTTGTTTTTACGATGTAGATAAAAACATCACATTTCTTACTGTTTTCTCCCATTTCCCCCCACATAAATGCTAACTACATACCAACTAATTTCCTCTTATTTTCTATGTTTGTCTTCCAACTCCTCATCATAATATTATGTTTTTATCTACGTGTGATAATTGCAAAACGAAAAATGTAATCAACGTGAGAGACTATAATATTTAACTTGTTTATTTCTCAAAAGAAACGATTTAGATTTACAATATTAGACGATAGATTATGACACTTTTACGAGTTAATTGCGGAATTAACATAAACATAAAAGAATTGAGATGTATACAACAGTCAAACTACGGAATTGACCTTGAATAAGAATTGTTTTTTTTACAAAAATGAAGTGCCAATCCTAAGAAAGAAAAGTGTCAGACAGATTAATGGCGGCTGAATGGTCAACATTCCGTCAAACCAAACCAAACACGAACCAAAACCCAAACCCCCTCTCATTCCATTTCCCATTTTCCTTGTGTTGTTTCCTTTTCCTTTTCGTTTTTCTTTACAGTTTCTTTTTTTATCTGGTTCAGTTCAAATCCAACACCCCCTCTTCTCTTTTCTTCTCTTACTCCACAATACCCATTTCTCCTTTTTTTTTTTTTAATCATTTGATTCTTTTCTGACTGATCCTTAAACCAAATCCATTCACAAAACTACAAGTTCCCCACTTCTCCAATCCCTCTCCTTCCTCCACGTTTTCTCGATCACCCAAAAAAAAAAAAAAATTATCTTTTTCAGTTTCAGATAATGGAAAAAAAACCCACATACGGCCACGCCATTTTCAGCTTCTCAATTCAATTCCTCTACTTCATTTACTAGTTCCAGACCACGACAATACTGTGTCTCGAAATTTCCTGTCTTCCCCCAGTCTCGAAGACTCCTAAAATTCATCGTTACGTTTTGAAATAGGGTGAAGAAAGAAGAAACCACAGTTTGGGTTGTTTTTTTATATTTTATTTTTAGAATTTGTGTTTGTTATTTGAGTTTTGAGAGTTTTTTTTTTTTTTTTTAATGGGTTGTTCTAATTCTAAGCTCACCGATCTTCCTGCGGTGGCGCTTTGTCGTGACCGTTGTTCTTTTCTTGAAGAAGCGATTCGCTTTCGTCAAGCTCTTGCTGATGCTCATAAAGCTTATATTCAGTCTCTTAATGGGGTTGGGAAATCTTTACACAATTTTATTGAACCGGGTTTTGTTTCTTCTGAATCTCTTATGAAGAAAAAAGGTGACCCCGCCCCAGATATTGAAACTTCTAATTCTCCTCTTCATCATCTTTCCCACTCGAATTCTGGTTCACATCTTCAATTACATTCTGATTCTGATGATGAATCTAGTTCTTCCCTTCATGATTCTGATCATTCTTCACCTTTGCATCAAACCCATGATGATTATGGTGGTGGTGGTGGTTTTGTGCAACTGAATTACATGAAGAACAAAGCTATGCCTTCTGTTGTGTATGAGCAGATGCCTATGAGCTCAGAGAAGGTTTATCATATGGGTGAATCTTCTTCTGCTCCTTCTTCCTCTGTTCATTATTCTTATCCTTATTCAAATGTAGATTCAAATCCTTATCCTTATAATGGTTATTCTAATTATGGTGGTGGGGTTGGGGGGTATTATGGTTCTTTGCCGTCGTCTTCGTCATCGTCGAAGCCGCCACCGCCACCGCCTTCGCCACCACGATCTTCGGCGTGGGACTTTCTTAACTTGTTTGAGACTTCAGGGAACTTTTATAAAGCGTATACGCCTAACCGGGAGCTGAAGGAAGTGAGAGAGGCAGAGGGAATTCCTGATTTGGAAGATGTGAATTACCAATATGAGGTTGTGAAGAAAGTTCATGGTGATCAAAAGTTTGTTGAGGATGGAAGTGAAGGGAAGCAGAAGAAATCAGTGATGGATAAAGAAGTGAAGTTTCTTGAGAGTAATGTTGATGCCTTGAATTATCAAACAAAAGCTAGGGATGTCGTTGATGATAGAGTGGAATATGAGGTACATGTTGTTGATAAGAAGGTTTTTGATAAGGAGGGGAAATCAGAGGAGAATGGGAATGGAACTGCATTCAAGGGTCGAGCCGGATCACGAGATATTTACGAGGTGGTGAGAGAAATAGATATGCAATTCAGAAAAGCTTCAGAATTGGGGGATGAGATTTCCAAGATGCTTGAGGTGGGAAAGCTTCCTCATCAACGTAAACATGGTATGGAAGTCAATGATTATTGTTGTTGTTGGTGTTTTGAGCTGCTAATGTTTATCAATTTGATTTGGAAATTCTCCATTTCTTCTAAATTTACTGAAAATGACTTAACTTTGCTGCCCAGTTACTTTTTTTTAGGGAAAAAAACTTAATATCTTGTATAGGGTACTATTTTTTAAGATATTGATGGTTACTCTATTGTCAGCAGTTTCGACTCGATTGACTACGTCTCGGAAAGCCAAGTCCTCATCTGCCGCTGACATGGCTGGTTCTGCTGAAATTGTCTTCGTAGAGGATATGGGGATGAGATCTGGAAATCTTTCATTTACCTTAAAGAAGTTGCATCTGTGGGAAAAGAAACTTTATGATGAAGTTAAGGTGTGTTCTATTTTTTTCCATTTTAGTTACTTTCATTAGAATTCTTTTCTACAGATGGGATTTTTTAGAAATCCGAATCCTTTTGCCCTGCGAAATGCATGTTAATTTTTCACTTTTTCTCATGAGGTGGAAGCTACAGAAATCTCAAATCTCATTAGGTCATTTGCAGTTTATTTTCCATGATCCGTATTTAAAGATTGTATTAAGCAGAAGTGAACTTTTGAACTTAAAAAGTTTGTTATTCGGAACTTTTTGGTTGAATGACCTCTTTTTTGTATTTTTTAAGACTCTTCAGTCAGGTTTCTGCTCCAAAGTGTCTCGTATCGTATCATGCATTAGTGTCTAAGTGGCACCGCAATTGTGTAATTTCATCTGGAATTTGTTTCATGTATAATTACATGAGATCTCAAAACATTGTGAATGCTTTGCACCTTTGGGAGGAGGGGATTCTTTCTGCAAGTTGCTTTAGATAGGGTTATGAGCATGTTTTGACTCATTTTTAGTAACGTCATATACTCTGATACTCGAATGGCTTCATTATGCTTTTGGAATGTAAAATATTATAGAAATGGTTCTTTCTTTATGTTGTCGTGGATAAGATTGATGAAATTTAGTTTGTCAATTAAGGAAGTAATCTACGTCTTGTAGCCATTTTGGCTTACATTTTTTTCTTCTCTTTAGCCTAACAAATCTGTAACCATTATCCAAGCCAAAATGCACAACAAATCTGTAACCATTCCATTTTGGCTTGCTTTTTTTTTCTTCTCTTTAACCTATCCAATTAGATTTTTTATGCAGTTCTTGTAAGGCTAAAAATTAAAAATATTATCCATGGGAAATTTATCATGGTTTGTCCCACATTTGGATTGGTTGCGGTGCAAATTTTGATGACAGATACTGATTATGTTAGAAATTTGCACTCTGTTTTGTTTTCTTATCCTCTATAACGAGAACTTTGTGCTTCTACATTTTTTTAGGCAGAGGAAAAGATGCGGATGCTCCATGACAGCAAGCGCCACAAGTTAAAAAGTTTACATGAACGAGGTGCTGATGCCCAGAAAGTGGAGGCAACACAAATGTTCATAAATAGTTTGTCAACAAAATTAAGAATATCAATTCAAGTTGTTGACAAGATTTCTGTGACTATAAGTAATATAAGGGATGAAGAACTTTGGCCACAAGTAAATGAACTAATTCAAGGGTATGTGGATTCTTTAATTGATTATATGCTTCAATTCACATACTGATATTTACTTCCCACAAAGGCATGAGTACTTTTTTCTTTTTGGATTTGATTGATCACGTTGAAATGAATGCAACTTGTATGACAAATCTTTTTGGGTTTAGTCTAACTTAATTCTTTGTAAACTCGACGCTCAACATGTTAACGTATTGATATTTGCTTTTAATCCATAAACAAGGTAGATTAAAAAAAAAATCCAGGATAAGATTAAAACTCTCTTGATGTTTGATTTGTAAGTTGTAACATATTTTGAAGAAGGGAAAAAAAAATTCATTGAATTTTGTACTTTTGTTATCAGTTCTGAAAATTATACACCTTACAAATCTACTTTCGTGCTAGGATTTGTGTAAAGTTTCTTTTCCCATCATACCTTCACTGTATAAGTAATCATTTCACAGCTTCTTCAAATTTAATTTTGATTTTGATTTTTCTTGGCTCAATTATGTTCTAAATACTGCTTCTTTGAACCTGAAACATTTGAGGTGAGCTGCAAAAGTAATCTGAGTCGTTGAAAGGTTTACTACTTTTTAAGTTGAGGCAAAATCATCTGAGGTTTTCAAGTACTCAAGCAAGTCTAGAGTTTTTATTTTAGGTAGTAGTGATAATCAAGTTAGAGAGAGTTTTCAAGTACAAAATCATCTGAGTTCACATTTGTGTTATGCTATAGAGGTTTTAGAACATCTTAAATGGATATTTTCCCACCCCCTTTCTAATAGTTTGTATGTCGAAGTTAATTGACGCTCTTAGTTTTGTGGTGGGTAATTTAGAATCGTAATGTTGTAGGATGATATATTTGCTACTTTACCTTGTGCTCAAGGCAGATTGCTGTTTTTTTGTTCTATGGAGGTTTGGCAATAATGTTCGTTGGAGGCCTTATAATTTATTTTTTTCTTTTTCTTAGAATTTAAACATTGCATTTGAACTCTTGATTTTGATCATGGATGGGTGATACAACGGCCAGGAAGTGTTTATATTAATTTACTCAGCAGGTTAATGAGCATGTGTTTTTTTTATGTGAAGTTGAAATTTAGAAGTTGGGTTAGTCGAAGTGATAGGTATCAGCTTCCATATTTAAATTGTCAGGGCAAATCAATTAAGGCAGAGTAAAATTGTCATGCTGGGTGATTGCGGTCTACGTTGATCATTTCCAGCTGTCTGAATATGATATTGTCAATGCAGGACGGGGGGTGGTTAATTCTTCTAAACCTCTTTGAGGTGTTTCTAGAAGAGTATATCATTGAAAAAGAGAGCAGAAGTCATTTTGTTCAACGATCTCTGTATTTTTTTTTTAAATCTATTATTTTCGTTTCTATTTGATATATTTATGCTGTGGAACATTTTTTTTTTAAATCCAACCGTGGAGCACGAACACCACATTGGCTGTTATACTATTTTGTTATCTTCCTGCTTCGTTTATCCCCTTAGTTGTTAACTGTCGAATCTCTCTTAATTTCAGGTTCACCAGAATGTGGAAAGGTATGCTCGAATGCCATCAGTCTCAGTACCAAGCAATTAAAGAATCCAGGGGATTTGGTCACGTTAGATCTGGAGATAGTCCTGTCGATGTTCATCTTCAAGCAACTTCACAACTTGATTATGAGCTTATCAATTGGACTTCTAGATTCTCTGGTTGGATAAGTGCCCAAAAAAGTTTTGTGAGAGCCTTGAATAATTGGCTGCTGAAATGTCTTCTGTATGAGCCTGAAGAAACAGCTGATGGAATAGTTCCTTTCTCACCCAGTAGGATAGGCGCTCCGCCCATATTTGTAATCTGCAATCAGTGGTCACAAGCTCTGGATAGATTATCTGAGAAGGAAGTAGTTGATTCTATGCACTTGTTCACTAAGAGTGTGCTTCAAATCTGGGATCACGATAAGCAAGAAATTCGACAAAAAATGATATTGATTAAAAATCTTGAAAAAAAAGTTAAAAATATAGACAGAGAAGACCATAAATTGCAGAAGAAGATGCTGGCGCTGGACAAAAAAATGGTTTTGGTTTCTGGAGAGAACGGCAACTCTACCGTATCTGGACATGTGTATGCGGATGATACTAGCAACAGTAGCCTGCAGGCAGGTCTGCAATGCATTTTTGAGGCGTTGGAAAGGTTTGCTTCTTACTCCATGAAAGCATACGAGGAGCTTTTGCAACGAAGTGCGGAAGAAATTGTCAAGACAAGAGCATGAAGGAGGTTGATGGTTATGACTTAACATGGAACCTTTCCGGGCATCTCTTTCATTGTGATAACTCTCAACTTGACCGACAATACTCGAGGACCAGAGTATTAACAAGTTTCAGACCGTTCAGGCGGGCACTAAAATCACATCGTGCAGACAATGCCCAACACGTTGACATTCATCATAATGTGTTTGCTGACAAAATTTAACTGAAGTCAATGGTGAAAGAAGGAAGACAGCAACCGTCATCGAGGCTGAGTTCATCGCCTTCAATAATTGTATCTGCACACTTGAAAGTCCTGCATATGGGCAGAGTCTGCAACTTTGCACCAAGAGAGGCATAAGCAAGTTCATGCACATCAATTTGTCGGGGGGAAAAGGCTATTTTGAGAAGTCATTTTCATGACATCTTTTGTATGATATTTATTTTGGTTTTGCTTATTTCTTTTTGTACAAAGCAAAGCTTTAATGTAGATGGGACCTGTCATATAAAAAAAGTTAAAAAAAAAAAAAAGGGAATTACAAGAGCAATGTTAGAATTGAATGCACAGATTTTGGTGGCAGGAAATGGCTTAAAAGCATTCACTCACTCACAGGCAAAGGCAAAAATGAGAACAGTGGGCTGTTATGAATCTGTCATATAATTACGTAAATTCACACGAATGTTATAATTGGGTGAAGTATTTATAAATTTATTAGAAAAAAAATTATTTATAAAAATATTAAAATTTCAAAAGTTGAGTATATCAGTCAATCACTATTATTAATGATATATAATAGTATAATAGTGATAGACTATTAATGATCGATTGATAAATTATCATTCATATATTAATAATTCACTGATATACTAATAAGGATTGACTGATATATTTAGAATCTTTAAAATTCTAACATTTTTATAATATTCTTTTTTTCTAACAAATTTATAAATATTATAAAAAAAATTTAATATATTTGAAATTGCCCCAAATAATTATTTGATGGTTTTGGTATATATCTACACGGCAGTGAATCACGAACGTGTCTAGTTCTGAAACACAAACAAAATATAATCTGATTTCACTTTGGAATTACCTCCAATTTGATATTTCACTTGATTTTCTTTTTGGTACTTTATGGAAAATTTAATGTAAAACAAGTTGCAGTCATGAATTTATTTCTAATTTTGTTTGGGGTGTTAGATTGGAATTCAATGATGGGAAATCCTAAAGTAGTGTTATTATTACGGGTTGACATTCTAAATTCATTATAAATAATTAACATAAAATTAATATTTCAAAATTTAGTTTCTTTAATTTTAAATATTTATTTATTATTATAAATATTAATTTTAAATTTAAATTTATTAGAAAGTAAAATTTTAAAGAAAACATTATTGATGAAGGGTTAGTTGGTCAATATCAAGTCAACAAGAAGAATCAAGCTCACATTAGCATAGCCAGCTCAGCCAAGTGGGAAGGAGTGAGGAAGAAATTAGATTGATGTAATTTCTCTTTTCAATTCATTCTTGAGTAATAAGATCTTGGCAAGTTCTTCGTGGATCATTGTTTTTCATCTTTCCTAAAGATTTCTTGCTGTTTTGCTGTGAAATCCAGTAGCTAATTACAACAATTGACAAATTTAATTTAATTTATACAATCATAATGATATTTTAGGTTAATTAAATAAAAATCTAAAACACAAATATCATTTTTCTTATCAAAAAATAAACCCCTCCAGGTTTCAAACTTTTCTATTGCTTCAAAATCATCTTTTGAATTTATCATTAAAAAAAAACACATGATTTGAAAAGATGTTTTATGGTTTTTTTTTTGTTTTTATTTATTTATTTATTTTATTTATTTTTTTTTTTTGGATTAGTTCAAAAGATGGTTTTTACCCTTGTATGGATATCTCTGTGATTATTTACACTAGATTTGTTTTCTAAAATTTAAAAAGATTAGACTATAGAACTACAAAAACAATTATCTTATACAATAAAATAAACCAAATGAGACATCAGTAACTAGATCACTTTATTGTCTTAATAAACACAACTTTTCCTCATAAAATCTAACACCACACACTTCAATCATATATCATTTTCGTCAAATCATTCAAATTCATTGCTACCTTTTATACAAACAAATTCTATTTACATATAATTAAAATCGTTAGTAACTAGTTAATTGAAAAGTGAACTTGTAACTTCTTATATAGTTTAAAATTAAAATAAATCATATTTAAAGTTTAAGGTTTAAATTAATCAGACATGAGTAAGAATTGGTACCCCTAAAAAACATTTAATAGGATTATAACATGACTTTCATGCGTAAGTTGCTATTTAATGGGTATAATTATTATTGTTATTATTATTATTATTATTTTTCATAAAAAAATACCTTTTTTTTTGTTGAAAATGTGAAAAGAACAACAAACCAAAACGATAAAGCCTAAAGGAGAGTTGAAAAAGATCTTCTAGTCTTATAATATATATATATATATATATATATTTTTTTTTTTTTTTTTTTTTTTAACTTATAGTAACCAATTTTTATAAATTAGAGAGAGAATAATTAAAAATAAAATAAAAACAATTAGAAAGGGAGGTGCATTTACACGGGTACAGATTTTGAGCACTGCATAAACCATAATCAATTTTTCTTTTGAACTGTGTAAGAGTTTTCAATTTGCTACTTAAACTATGTATTTCTTGTAAAAATAAAATAAAATAAAGTATCATTTTGGTCTATAAATTTTGAGTCTTGTGTCTACTTGATTCATATGTTTTGATTTTGTGTCTATGTAGTCCATGAATTTTAAAAAATTTGTCTATTTAGTCTATTCGTTTTGATTTTTATGTCTATGTGGTTTCTAAGTTTTAGGAAATGTATCTATTTAGTAGGGGTGTTCGTGGGTTCAGGTTGGTTCCGGTTGAGGTACTTTTTGAACCCAACCCTATTGTTCGGGTTACAAATACATACAACCCAAATGACCTTTATCAAATTTTGAACCCAAACCAACCCAACCCTTTAAATTTGGTTCGGGTTATTCGGGTTGTTTAGTTTAAAAATTTATAAAATAAAAAGTGAAATAATAGTAATTTTATCATCTAGTTACCTATTTATATATATTAAATTAAAAATGAATGTTCAATATTACACTTTATTAGATGAAAAATGATACTTCAAGTACTTGAATTAATTATTTGATAAAAATTATAAGAAGGAATTAGAACATTCGAAGGGTCATTAAGATATATGGAATTAATAAAGATATATAAAAGTATTTAGATCATAAATAAATGAGTATTTTTTTTAATTAATAAATTTGGCTTGGTTCGGTTCAACCCAAACTAATTTTAGGAGAACCCCGAACCAACCCAACCCATACAATTTCATACTATTTGAACCCAACCCAACCCAAATAAGTTTATAACCCAACCCAAACCGTATGGGTTGGGTTGATCGGGTTTTTCGGGTCATCGGGTTTTTTGAACACCCCTACTATTTAGTCCTTATATTTTGATTTTATGTCTATGTGGTCCCCGTGTATTTGAAAATATGTCTAAATACTTCTTGGGGCAACATATCTGTTAAATTGTCTAACAGGGATTTTACGTGGAAATTTACACAATCTGATTACACGGTGATGTGGACTCTTATTTACAAATTTAACGCTTGACGTGGATATAACTAAATTGTTGAGCAAAATTAAATAGAAATAGAAAAAGAAAAAAAAAGGGGGTAAAAACAGTAATGTATAAGTTATTGCACAACCAGAATAATCTATAAAGGTAATATTTTAGCTTATACACAAAAGATTCACAAGAATGTTATTTAGTTTATTTTCATGTCAACATCAAATTTGTAATTAATAAAAAATTGAAATGGAAATTAAAAAATTAATTATAAAAAATTAAGGGTAGTTTTGAGGCTCGTTTTCGTTTGATCCTTGAGTTTTCAATTTGTGTCTATTTCATCCCTAAAATTGAAATAATAAGTCAATTAAGTCCATGTCATGAATTTTTTTATTCATAAATATTAAGAAATTCATTTATTAATGGTTGGAAAACTAAATTTAGGTACCAAATAGACCTTATTTCTTAAAACCCGAAAATGAAATAGATACAAATTCATAATCCAGGAACCATATAAACCTATTAATCAAAGCTCATGGATACAAATGATACAAACCGAAAATTCAGAGATTAAGTAGACACAAATCTCGACACTAAATGATTTAAAAGGTAGTTTACCCGAAAACTTAACGTTTTGAAATCTGGAACTTTCAATCCTGTCGTCCCTTGCTGGTTTTGAAAGATTGATTATTTCTGGTAAATATGTTTGAAAAAATGTGGTGATATTCTCGTATCATTTACTTGTGATTGCATACCAAAAAAAAAAGAAAAAAAAAAAGAAATTCAATTTCCAATTTGGATTTTTCCTATTTCTCTTTCAATTAGCTGCTCCTTAAGTATCACTATAACAAATTTTATTTTTATTTTTTAATAATATTTTTTACAATTGTTTTTCAGAAGTATCTTCACTTATTGTCTATATTCAATTGGGATCACTATTTAAAAGTTTATAAATTTAAATTGGATTAATTACATTGTAAGCCATATCAGAGTAGTGAATTACAGAAAAATAATTACATTCAAATATATTATAAAAATAGAATTTAATGTCTTACAAGGTGGTACTTGATTTTTCTATACCTAATTTGCCCCTAATTTTCAAACTTCCATTAAAATCTACTCTTTTTTTTTCTCACCTACAACATCAACCTTCCCTATTTTTTCTTTTTCTTTATCCACAAAACTAAGATGAAATCGGTCGGTTTTCTATCCGAACTCTTAAGATCGGTTCGGTTTTAAAGAAATGGAAATCGACCTGAATCGATTCTAAAAGCTAACTAATCCGGTTTGGTTTAATGGGTTTCCGATTTTTTGGAATAGGTGAGAGGGAATGAGTGGGGCTTGGGTAGGCTGAGTTGGGC
Source organism: Gynostemma pentaphyllum (assembly GCA_028015215.1). NCBI lineage: Eukaryota > Viridiplantae > Streptophyta > Magnoliopsida > Cucurbitales > Cucurbitaceae > Gynostemma > Gynostemma pentaphyllum. The sequence continues at coordinate 22,758,600 of CM051355.1, forward strand.
TTGGCCTATTTTCTATTTCAACATATGATAATTTAAATGATAAAAAAAGGCCTCAACCTGTATCTTCAAGGAAGATTATCGGCGTGTTGACCAACTTGTCCACGCATACTTATATGATGTCATACAGATTAATAAATTAATATACATTTTCTGGTTTTAAACCGAACCGGTATAATTGAAACCAAAAACCAAACCGATTTTCCTGTTCGGTTCGGTTCAGTTTTTGTTTTCTTATAGGAAAAAATCAAAACGGTTTGGTTTTTACAACTCGGTTTGATTCAGTTTTCCGTTTTAAATTTTTACCCCTACACAAAACCACATTAATTTCAGCAAGCACAAGTGCTTCTACCAGAAATAAAATCCCCAACATAGTATTATAGATCAAATCTTCCTTTGATTCCATTGCTCGAAAGACAGAGAAGACACATGGAGAAGTGAAATTTCGAATTGTAAGCCAACATCATGTGTGATCGTTATTAGAGCTACCAATAAACCCGACACAACTTTGAGGATATTTGGAAGATTTGATCGAGAGATGATATCGGTGTTTTCACCTCCGTCTCTGATTTGGAGCGTCTCAGATCGGCGGTTTCTTTCTTTCTGGTTTGTGGTGATAACTCTCTAGTGCTCTCATCTTATCTCTGATTTATGAGTTTAAAATATGTGATTTTATTGATTTTAAAAATATATACTTGTTACACTAACCATAATTTTCATTTAATAATTTTAAACTATGAATTTTATTATTGTTTTAAAAAAATATAAACTTGTTAAGCTTAATCATGCTTCTGTTCATTTTCTGGATTTTATTGGTTTAACAAATATGAACCTCTTAAGCTAACCATAATATTCGTTTTAAATTGGCCGGTGGTGCTTTTTGCCATATTTGTAATAAAAATGGCGCCCCAACATTTTTTTAATTAATCTTCTGCTTTTGACCATTATTGAAAATATCCCTTTAAAATTGGTCTTTTTAACCATTTAGTGCCTGTTTGATATAACTTTTGAAAGTGTTTAAAAGTGTTTTTGAAAAAAAAAATATTTTTGAGAACCATTAAAAAAATACTTTCAAACACTTTTATAAACAATCCCGAACGGGTTCTTAATCTAACTTTTAAAAGTGATTTTTTTCTCTTTAAATTTTTATGTTTAGTTATTTGAGCGAGCAATGAATAATACCTATAGATAATTAATTATGTTTTATACTTCATCTTAAAAAACGATTGGAAAGAAACTTTTCCGTGAGGATTTTTTAAGTATAAAAATTGTTTTATTTATTAAAAAAAGAAAGAGTGCCTTTCTGTTCTCCATTTCAAATTAGCAATGAACAATCCTACATTTTCAAAATTAGATCTATCAAAATTTTCTAAAGCTAAAGATTCAACCTTGAGAAAAGTTTAATGAAAATGACTTTACCAAGCTCAGTATCTATTGACAATGATATATATTTAAAAATTGTTTATTATTTTTAACTTTTTAATCCACTTCTTAAAAATATCTTTAAAACAAAATTTAAAATTTAAAATTGAATTTTATTTTTATAATTTGTCTAATTTTTCAAAAACTAAAATAAAATGTGAGAAAAAAACTTTATTAATAAAAAGTTTAATTTTTAAAGACATAGAATTATAACGCTAAAATCATTATCAAATGAGAACTTAAGTCAACAACATAAATACAATAATATAACGAGTTATGCTTTTTTTTTTTAATGATATCGAATCTCAACTCAAATTTTAATAGTAGGAATAAAAACTTATCATGTTTTTTTTTTTTTGTAAATAACATAAACTATTTTTATAACCAAATAAAAAAAAAAGATAAATACATTGCAATTACAATCCAAAACTCTTGATAAATGAGAATCCAAGGACAAAATTATAAGCTTTATGGCTCATCATGAGCATTTTCTTAAAAAGAAAAATGAGTGACTTTTTGGCTGGGAACATATTCAAATATATTATCCCACTAAGTTGTTTCAAATTATTAATAACAAAAAGCTATTGATGGAATGAACCTGCCAATAAATGTGGTGGCACCACCAGAAATAGAAAATTCATATGCTCCTTTCCATCACTTCTAATATAGTACAAAAACTGAAAATAAATATATTAATTTTTATATCATTAAAAAAAAGTTACATAAAAAAATCACTCAGAGAATAGGTTTGATATGACTTTTCAAAAGAATAAAAAGTACTTTTAATTAGTTAAAAAGATTATTTTTTTTAATTATGTTTAGTTGCATATTTAAAAGTGTTTAAAAATTACAAAAACACTTGAAAACTTGTTTTCCCACAAAATTTGGAAGTTATTCACTTTAAAATACCATTTTTAAATGTTATTTCCAAACTCATTTTATAACATGAATAGAAGGAATAAATTATAACAAATATAAGCTAGTGATAATAAATCAAAACATCATATTTTATGCTAACCATAATATTCCGGATTATATAAATTCTTATTAGAATCATCATCCATAAAATGTTTTAAATTTACTAAAAAAAATGTTTTAAATTTACTAAAAACAATGTTTTAAATTTACTAAAAACAATGTTTTAAATTTACTAAAAAAAAATGTTTTAAATAAAACTAACTAAAAGATATTATTTTAGGAAATCAAAATAATCTTAACATAACTAGGATACATGTTAGTTAACTATAACTAATATATATTTTGGGATATTTGCCTATTTGACCTTGAAATTTGAGCTTTAATAAAACATTCTGCTGATGTCACTAAAGTGTGAAAAGACCAAAAACTCATTTTTCATATTAATAGAACTCTATTTAACCACACCTTATTTTTTCTTTCTCTTTCTCTCTCTAAACTCTAAAATTTTACCCAAAAACTCACGACTCTCTCTCTTTCTAAACTCTAAACTTGTTCAAGGAAAAAGAATGTAAGAAGTATTTATCATTTTTGCATTATACCAAATGTATGATTTTTCGTGTTGAACCCTTCTCTCTTTAAACTCTCTCTTAAAGAATACTTTGCTCATAACCCTTTTCTAAAAAATGGGGATTGAGACAAATTTAGATTCAATAGATAGAGATCGAAAAAATGAATAATTTTATATCTTATTTGCAAAACGAAGTCCGGAAGAATTTAAGAAAAAAAAATCTAGAATTTTTTTTATCGTTGCCTATGATCTGACAATGATCTGACCCATCATAGGCAATGATCTGATTGAATGACCAAAAAACGTATTTTGCTTATAACTTTTTCTACAAAATTCGGATTGCCACAAATTTAGATTCAATAGATAGATATCGAAAAAACGATAGAAATTGATATCTTTTTTGTGTAAAATGGAGCCCGGATGAAGAATTTAACATTAAAATACTAAAATTTTAAAGAAATTAAAATCTGGAAAAACAAAATCGGTTCGATCGGACCGATCTTGGTCTGGGATTGGTCAAATCCCAACCCAGTTTTTTTTCCCCTAAAATTTTCCATATTTTTTTCTTCATAAATTTAGTATTTTGGTGTTAACTTCTTCATCCGAACTCTATTTTGCGCAAATAAGATATCGATTTCTATCGTTTTTTTGTTATCTATCTATTGAATCTAAATTTGTGGCAATCCCAATTTTGTAGAGAAAATTATAAGTAAAATACTTTTTTTGAGTGTTCAATGATCTGACCGATCGTTGTCTATGATCGGTAAGATCATTGCCTATGATCTGAAAGATTATTGCTTATGATTGGTCAGATCACAAGCAAAAATAAAAAAAATTCTAAATTTTTATTTCTTAAAAAATTTAATACTTTGGTGTTAAAATTTTCATCCAGACTCCGTTTCGCGCAAATAAGATATTGATGCATTCGTTTTTTTCGATACTCATCCATTGAATCTAAATTCGTAACAAGTTTGGAGTTTAGAAAGAGAGACTTGTGAGTTTTTGGATAAAACTTTAGAGTTTAAAGAGAGAGAAATATAGAGTGAGGTTGAGGAGAGTTCTATCAATATAAAAAATGGGTTCTTTGTCTTTTCACACTTTAGTGACATCAGCATAAGGTTTTATTTATGAAAATTAAAAAGTGAGGTCAAGTTTCATTAGGACTCAAATTCCGAGGTCAAATAGGCAAATATCCCATATATTTTCATATAACAATGATTATACAATGAATATGAAACATGTTTTGGGAAAATTTGATTTATTTTAAGAATTTGTAATTTGTTTTCATTCCTTAATTTAATAAATTATTTTCATTAAATTCATGAATTTATTTTCATTAATTTTTTCTCTTATATTATTGAATGATCGATATTATTATTGTTTTTTATGTTTTTAATTGTGGTGAAATTTCAAAATAGCCACTTTTTGGATTAAAAATACCAAAGTAGCCACCTTTTTTTAAAAAAAGTTGTAGGTACCTACTTTTACTATTCACTTTTTAATATACCAATTTTGCCCTTTATATGTCAGGTATGGTCTGACACATCCGACAAGTATAGTACATGTAGTCTGACATTTCTGACATTTTTCCTTTTCCAATGTAATTTTTCTTTCACAATGCATTTTTTCTTCCACCATTTTTTAGTATATTCGGTATAGTGTTCATAGTTCTTTAATGTATTTCTTATTTTGTGTAATTTTTTTTTTATTTTTATGTTTTGATTTTATACTACATACTTCAATTTTTTAGATTCATTTTAGTATATTGTTTATAGTTTCTCCTTTCATGAAAAATGTTTTGTACATCCGGTATATTGGGTATATCATTCTTCACATCGTAAGTGCATTTGAGAAAGGTGTGGATGTACGTAATATACATAATCTGCAAACAAAAAACGAAATAATGTTAATTACATAATACTTAATGTACAAAAAAAATACTTAAATATGCAAACAAAACAAAAGAAGATGTATATTGCATTACGTATATTACAGAATGAATATAAAAGAAAGGGGGGATCAACCACTCATCATTTCATTTAGTAAAACAATATAGTCAACTGAAGAAAAACACATGTTTATGTGTATCATGTATATTACAAAAAATATATTTAAACAGACCATGAAAAAGTATATATTACGTATAATACATACTGTATATTAAGCAAAAAAGAATCAGAACGAGCACACAAAAATTGTTATGTATATTACGTATATTACAAAATATATATTTAAACAGACCACAAAAAAGTGTATATTACGTATATTACATACTGTATATTAAATAAAAAAGAGGCAAAACGAGCGTCAACAACAGTTATGTATATTACGTATATTACATAAAACAACAAAGGACATAAATGAGAAAAAATATAAAAAAAACTAAAAAAAATACCTTTCGTCAAATCCATGCTATTTTTGGCTTAGATCTTCGAGATTCGGAACAAACATGGTGAAAAATATTTATGAAAAAACAAGAATGAGAAGATATTAAGGAGAGAGATAGTAAATTAAAAAAGAGTAGGAAATTTGTGAGATGAACATTTGTAGAAGATAAAAAATGGTGAATTTTTGACAAAGAAAGAGAGAATCGATGGAAGTTTGAAAGAAAATGATAGGGAATGGATAAAGAAATGAGGGAGAGAGGGAAGAAGAGATGAGAGAAAATATGAAGAAAAAAAATGATGGAGGAAGGTAGAGAATCAAATATATAGAAAAAAAAAGGGGGGGGGGGATGAGAGGGAACAAATTTTTAATAATAATTATGAAAAGTAGAGAGAGTTATGTTAATATTAAAAAAAGGGTAAAATGAAAATAAGACCTCTGTGATTTCGTCCAAATGCATGAACACCCCCTGTGATTTGAAAATGGCAAATCACATCCCTATGGTTCCAATTTTTTCAATCAGATCCCTCTCATTCAATGTCAATAAATTTATTTTAGCCATAATTTCTTCGTTTAAACTCCGATTTAGATGATTCAAGATGTACTAGAATCATAATTTCAAGCTCTACATAATAGTCCCTTCGAAACTTTTAAATGATTAATAAATAAAATAGTTTATTAACATCTAAATTTTAGATACGATTGACACTCTTAACTCTATCGTTCATTAATGATTTAGAAGTTTTGAAGTGGCCATAGCGTAGAGCCTGAAATGATGATTCTAAAACATCTTGAATCATCAAAATCAGAGTTCAAATGAAAAAGTTATGGCTAAAATAAAATTATTGACATTGAAGGGGAGGGGTCCGATTGAAAAAAATTGGAACCACAGGGGTGTAATTTGCCATTTTCAAACCACAGGGGGTGTTCATGCATTTGGAAGAAACCACAGAGGTCTCATTTGCATTTTACCCAAAAAAAAAAGACATGCACGGTAAGGGACGGAGGAGAGAGAGGATGATTTGAGATTAAGGGTGTTTATGTCTTTTTACATTAGGATGTGGCTATTTAGAGATGTTTTAAAAAAGGTGGCTATAGGGAAAAAAGGGGGAACGAAAAGTGGCTATTTTGAACATTTTACTCTTCTATTTGAGATGTTTTAAATTAAAATTCAATAATATGTTTTTAAGTTTTATTAGTTTGTTTATTTTGAAACTTTTATAATTAATGAAAGTTCTTTCATTATATAATAAAAAGTACTATTTCTGAAAATTCTCAAAATTTTACTATTTTGAAATTTACCATTAAAAACTAATACTTATAAAAGGGTTAATATTTTAGATAGCCACATTTTTTTTCTTTTTTTATAAATAGCCTTTTTTTAAAAGTGAGGCATTTAAAGAGGGAAATTACCAAAAAAATATTTCCATCACATCAACCAATCGAATCATCTCTCCTCTCTTTCACGTTCAAATCACTTCACTTCCCTCTCTTTCCAATTTTCTTTTTTAATTTTCGCTCACTTATTTCCACATTTTTAATATCTCTCCCTCATTTCTTTTTTTTTTTTTTTTACAAGCTCTCTCTCACTATTTTTTCACATTTTGTTAGTCTACTCCCTCTCTTTCTCTTCATCTATTTTCTTTCTCCATATTTCATAAACTATTCACTTTTTCACCATTTCCAGTTTTATATCTAAAGAAAACCGAACCTGTTGTTTCATTTTCTTCCAATTTTGACTTCATATATCTCAGATTATGCTTTTCTTAGATTTGAAAAAAAAAGTTACTTTTTCTTTTTCCTCCCTTTTTCTCTTTAAACCCTTAGATTCGACACGAACCTTGAAGATCTACAGCTTAAATGATGTGAAACTAATGAAACGTTTGTTTATTTTTGTCGTTGAAATCATTTCCTACATTTTTCTTGAGTTTTTTTTTGAAATTTTTCTCATATTCACATAATTTTCTAGATTTTTTTGTTCTTTGATGTGTATTGTAATATACGTAAATTTTATGAAAGTGTATAATGTAATATACGTAATGTACGTTATGTCTCCTTTTTTAAAAATAAATTATGTAATTCACGTACTATACATAACTGACGAGAGGATCAATGGACATCCCTCTTCATTATGTCTCTTCATTTTGTTTTTATTTTGTGCTTTATATTATGTAACATTTGTAATATACAAAATATCCTATTTCAGTTTCGCTATTAATTGATAAATGTATATTATGTATATGAGGTTTAATAGTCATCTTTGTCTATTTTTATTGTACTGTTATGTTTCCATATCAAGTAGATTTTGTATTGTACTGTTGTGTGTCCATATTAAGCATTGTGTAAATTACATATTGATTTTAAAGTTTGCTAACACCTTTTGTTTTCTATTGCAAATAAAATGACAAGTATATTACGTATATCTTCTCTTTCTCACAAATTCCATTTCAAAGTGAAGGACAATGTACCAAATGTACAAAACATTACATAGAAATTGGAGAGAATGTACAAAATTGAATTAAAATTTAAACATAAAAAATGAAAACATATGAAATATACCAACAAAACTGAAAATATTATACAAAAATACAGTAATAAAATAATGAGAGATAAATGAAAATGAATGGGAGAGCAAATGAATATTGGAAAGAAAGAAGAAAAATAAATGAAAGAGATGGAAAATAAATTTTTTGGGGCATTGGGAAAGAAAAAATTAGAAATGTTAGAAATGTCAGAAACATACACAATATACTAAGTGGGTAAAATGGGAATAAAACCTAAAAGTGGCTATTTTAATTAGTTTTTAGAAAAATGACCATTTAGGTGAAAACTCATTCCCAAGTGGCTACTACAATTTTAACCCTTTATAAAAACAATCCTTAGAGAAAACAAGCAAAACAGTTATTTACCATTAAATAAAACGTATAAGATTTACTAACATATGATTTAATAAGATTATGATATACTTAAAAAAATGATGATGGTAAATATAACCAAATCTTTTATGATATTTATAAAGAGGAAAAATGGTCTAAACTACCCTTGAATTATAGGGTTGTAACACTTATATCTTTAGACTTTCAATCTAAATAATTGACTTCCTAAACTTTGTAAAGTGCTAAAATTGGACCCAAAAATTTAAATTGGACAAAATATCCCGTTTAAATTATTAATTTACTAATTATTTGAAAGGAATCTCTACGAGAGCGGGTCTCTGAGTGCCCATATCCCACGCCTAACCTCATTTTTGACCCTGAAGCTAAAACCCTCATAATGGTGGAGACATGGATTTGTCATATGATTTCATTTCTCCCCATCCTGTTGACATTAGAGATGCATTACTCATCTCGAGGGTAATTTTTAGGGTCTAATTTAACAATTTAAGGAAATAATTTGTCAAACTAAATTTTTTAGTCCAATTTTATCATTTTACAAAGTTTAGGTTGTCAATTGCTCTAATTAAAAGTTTAAAGGTGCAAGTGTTACAACGACTATAATTTAGGGGTGGTTAATGTAATTTTTATTAGGGATGGTATCTTAAAACTTGTAATTATTTAATAAAGATAATTTATTTTGAATAAATTAAATAAATAAACATCAGTTCTTTCTATGTTTATATTCATTCAATGAATGATATCAGGAATATATAGAAACATATTAATATCAAACATTAAAATAGTAAAAACCTAAGTTACTCTTATGAAATCACGACTAAGTATGTGAGTCATACGAGAGGATTAAAGTCGAGATGAGTAACTTAAAAGTGTCTACAATAAATGGATAACGTTGTAGAACCTTATCCTGGTAACACTGTTGATAGTTTTGCATTTTGTTTATAGACAAATAACCTAGTTCTGATCATTCATGTGGATGACATGGAATGGAAGTATCATATGCAATGTTGATTGTATAAGACAGGACCACAATGTTTGGTCAATATCTCATTAGTAACGTTTACGAGAAATGATCGAACATCAAACTAAGTTTATAAACCATGATAAATCTCAATCCAGAGTGAAATATGGACTCCTATTTATGGAGTTCTGTTATTTGCTTCACATGGTTGAGAGCGATCTGATATGAACGCTCAATACATTCTTGTTTTGGGAACATAACGAGATAGTAGCTGGGAACACATTTATATGAGATGGAATTAATAACTTTCCTATAAATTAACGGTATTAGTGCGATACCTAAACATTTTAGAAACTTTCGGAAACTCTCTTAATGTACTGATTTGATACATGAACAAGTGGCGCTACGACTTCTACTAATCACAAAAGTATATTATCTATAGTTTGACTACAAATAATGTTCACTGGAGAATCAGTGGGAACACAAGGATACAACAATAACTATGGGGGCAAAACGGTAAATTTAATCCACCTGTAATTATGAGGGTTCCACGTGAAGGATATATCACATATATAAATTAAAGATAAACTAAATGGACATAACTCATCTATAGTGAGCGGGGTTCAGCTATGAATCTATAGTTGAATTATTCATAGTTAGATAATAAGTAATTAACTGATTATGAGTTAACACTTAATTGACTAATTATTAAGCTCATGATCTATAGGTCCATCAGGTCCCTATGATAGCCCAAATATCGTTGTCTTAAAACTAAGTTATTAATTAAAGTTAAGAAGAACAAATAATTTAAGTAATTGATTTAATTAAAATTAGGCAATATTAATTATTTGAATAATGAGATTATTTAAATAAAAAATAATATTAATATTATGAAAATATTAATCCTTTAAATAAAGAGTTTATTAAAATGGAAATTAATATAATATTTTAAGGCAAAATTAATTGTTTAAATAAAAGGCTTATTTAAATGGGAATTAATTTTAATATTATTAATTATTTAAATAATGACTTTATTTAAATGGGAATTAATAATTGATATTATTAATTAAATAATGAGTTTATTTAATTTAATAATAAATATTAGAGAGAATTAAATACAATTGGTTTGAGAAACAAATTGGTTTTGACCCAAAATAATTAATTAATTGAAAAAGATTCAATGGTAATTAATATATTAATTTTTGGCTAAACGGAGTCGTCAAGTTGTCATCATAAATTTCAGATCTGGCCGAAAATTTATGCTCTTTTTCTTTGAAACTTAAGCGAGAAGAAGGTTAGGGGAGAGATGAAGAGAACTTTAATTTTTTTACAGTAAAAATCCAATTAAATGGCAGATCGAAGAACGGATTCTCTTTGACATGGCCACATGAAGAAGAAGAAGAAGAAGTTAGGAAGACGATGAAATCGAGAGTCATTAAGAATTGGAAGGTGAAAAGTACTCACCGACTCAATAAAAAAGGAATTAAAATTTAATATTAAATAAATTTGAGATAGTGGCCTAGTGGGCTTGATTGAAAGGTGAAAAGCACTCACCTACTAGTGGCCTGTTGGGCTTGTTTTAAAATTTGGGCAGTATTTATCATAATTTTTTTAGTCTTGGGCAAATATTTATTTGATATCTGGAATTTTTTTAGTTTTTTTTATTATTTAATTTTTTGATATATGGTTAATTGGAAAATTTCAATTTCAATGATAAAACAAAAATTATCTATATTTTATCTTATTTATTATTTTTATAATAAAAAATAGTAAATTGAATTTTAGAAAAAAAATGATTCATGATTCTATTCACGTTTTGATAACCTTGGCTGAGAGTTCATAATGACTATCATGTGATATAATTGTTGGTTGTTCTTATTTGTAAACCATATTTTTTTTATAAGACTATCTTTTATAAGAATGTTACTTTACGCCTAAATTTTGATACTTTGTACCACTAATGTCCATATATATATATATATGTGTGTGTGTGTGTGTGTGTGTGTATTTTATTTATATAACTAATTAGAATGATGGTTTAATGTATAATTAAGCTCTAATAAAATTTCATTCACAAATTCAAACTATTTCTATAGTTATCCGTGATATCCGTGATTTTTCCAGAATATCCGTCAACATCAATATCGACAACCGACATGTCCGAAAAATTGAGATGTCGACATCGACATCGACATTTTCAACCTTGCATGCATTCCCTAATTCATCTCTAAATTGGTTGGAAGTCTTCAAAACCAATCAACAACTTATAAGTATTATTACTTAATTTTTCAATAACTAAGATATGATAATTGATTATTCCATAATTAACGGATAACCCTAGAATATGATAATAAGATTTAACCCGTTAACAACATTAAGAAGAGAAGAACCCAATTCTAACTAACAAACACGCTACGACCGATTCATTTAAGTTAGATCATAAATTCCCATAACATAAATCAAAAAGTGTCCTAATCAATTTATACTATCTTTCTACTTGTATTAGAACAATTAAACAATTACGGATTCAACGTTTTAACTAGCAATATGCAAAATTAACAATTGAACATATGGCCACTATGGACAACAATTAATCAAGAATAAAATATGCAAAGAGAAAGCATGAATAAAGAGAAAATAGGAATAAAATTAAGGACAAAATCTCACAAATTCATGAATCAAACCTCGATAATCCTCTAGTTGGAATAAATTATTTAGCTAGAAAACATATTAAAAACTATCTAAGAGTCCTAAGAAAAATAGGGGAAGAAGGTATCTTTGAATTAGGATACAAAAGAGGCTTTAAATAGCCCAAAATAAGATAAAACGGATAAAATCAAATAAAATCTATTCATTTATCTCTTCAAGCTCTCGGAGCCAGCCTTGAAGCCGCCTAAGCCGAGCGCTAGCAGAAGCCACCGCCCTTTGATGGGTCAGGAGCCGTCTGGTAGTCGTGGAGCGAAGCCAAGCTGAGCCGTGGACGTTGGGAAGCGTTCCTTCCTTTGGTGCCAGGAGCGATGTGTCGCTAATGGAAGAGAGTCACGTCGCTCGCCTGCTTTGCTACCAACCCATGTGACGCTGATGTCATCGTGACGTCGACCTTTTCTTTTCTCCTTTGTCACTAACGTCATCTCAGATGATTTAGCATGACAATTGTATATTAGCTCTAATTTCTTCGTTATAAGTCCGATTCGAACGTCGTTTTCGCCTACGTTGATGAAATTAAACGATTAATAATATTATGGATATTTAAACCAATTAACACTCATATTTTAATTGTTTTGGAGATAAAACCACTAATAAACATGCGTAGATTACGAGTTATCATGCCCCTCCCGTATACTGTGTATATTCTGACATGCCTGACATTTCTGACTTTTTCTTTCCCAATGCATGAAAACAATTTTTTTAATTTTCTCTTTCTTTTTATTTTATAAAATTTAAAATTCATTTTCCCCCTCATTTATTATCTCTCTTTTATTTCTTTTCTTTTTTCTTTCCTATATCCATTTGTTTTTCCCTTCTTTTTTTTATTTCTTTTTGATTTATTATTGCGTTTCAGTATAATATTCTCAGTTTTGTTGGTATATTCCGTATATTTTTATTTTTTATATTTGATTTTAATTGAATTTCGTACATTCTCTCCGATTTCTATGTAAGGTTTTGTACATTTGGTATATCGTCCTCCACTTTGCAATGAAATTTGAGGGAAAAGGAAGATATGCGTGATATACATGTCATTTTATCTACAATAAAAACAAAAAAATGTTAACAAACTTTAAAATCAATATATAATTTACACAATACTTAATATACAAAATATACTTATATAGACACATAACAGTACACACACAAACTACTTAATATGGACACACAAACTACTTAATATGGATACATAAACACTATTTTGTAAAACAGACAAAGATGCTATTGAAGCCTCATATGCATAATATACATGATATACATGTCGTTTTAACAAACTTTAAAACCAATATATAATTTACAATGTACATTAATATACATGATATACTTGATATGAAAACATAACAGTACGACACATAACAACTTGGTATGGACACATAACAGTGCAATGTGAAAACAGACAGAGAATGGTTATTAGGTCTCATATGCATAATATACATAATACACATGTCAACTTATCAGTATACTGCGAATCATTTCATATTATGGTTTATTAGGCCTCATATGCATAATATACATAATATATATGTCATCTTATCAGTATACTGCGAATCATATCGTACTATATCTGGTTATTAGGCCTTATATGTATAATATACATAATATACTTAATATGGACACATACATTACAACACACAAAAAAAACTTGGTATGGACACATAATAGTACGCTGTGAACAAACAATGATGACTATTAAAGCCTTGTATACATAATATACATTTATCAAATTGACTACGAATGCGTAAACAAAAAAATCTGTATATTGCGAATGTTATGTATATTACGTGTATTACATACTTTATTTCTAGCAAAACAGACATAACGCATATAACGTATATTACAGTACACTTCAACAAAATTTACGTATATTACTATAACCATCTAAGAACGAAAAAATCCAGAAAATGGTGTAAACATGAGAAAAATTTCAGAAAAATGGAAAAAATGATTTCAACAATAAAAAAAACAAACATTTTGTCAAAATCTCCATGATCCGCAAGAGTTAAGATTTGGGAGAGAACAAATGGAGAAAAAGTAAGAACAAAAAATGTAGAACATGGTTTACAAAAAAACCATGTTGTTCTTTCTCTAGATCTACAAAAAAACGCATAGATCTGAAATCTATAAAGAAAAAATGGAGCAAAACATTTTTTTTCTTCAGATCTATGTTTTTCTTGCTCTAGATCTATAAGAAACACATAGATCTGAAAATTATATAGAAAAATAGAGTAAAACGAAAAAAATCATACTTTTTTTTGCATGATTTTTTTTTTTCAGATCTATGCGTTTTACACATTTTTGAAAGATTTAATGGAGATAAATGGAAGAAACGGGGTTGGGGATAGCTCTTTTCTAGAAAAAAATATTGAGAGTAAAGAAAGAAAAAAATAGAGCAATAAGAGAGATAGAGAGAGAGAGAGAGAGAGGGGGAGAGAAATGAAAGAAATGAGGAAGAGAGATGACTGAGATGAGATAAAAGGAAAAAAGAAGAGTTTAACGTGAAAAGAGAGAGGGGAGAAGAGAGAGAAAATCGTTTGGTTTTTAAAAAATCTGAAATGCATAGAGAGAGAGAGAGAGAGAGAAAAAATATATATTTATTTATATATTATTTGATATAATTGATTTGACATAAGGGTATTTCAGTATTTTTACTTTTGTATGTGGCTATCAACTAACAAAATAAAAAGAACGGTTATTGATGAAAAAGGAAAGGGAAAAAGGTGTCATTTACATAATTATCTCATATATGAATATCATCTATTCGTGAGTGTGCATCAAGTGTGTAAATCCAAAGATAAAGGAATATATATATAGTTATTTTATTATTTATCTTTTCTATATTTAATAACTAGGAGATAATGAATTATAATTAGATTAGATATCATATTTTCTTATAAAAAAATTATATGAATTGGCCCCATCCCGTTCAGCCCAATTTCAGCGTGGTTTAGCCCACCTACTTAAAACCATGAGTCTAAGTCTAACGAGCTGAGCTTCAAACTCAGTGAATCGTACACAACACAACACAACCTACCTTTTTTAGCTCAGTGCTTCAAGGCCACCACAGTGAGTCTAGCCTATGAGCCTACGTCTAACGAGATGAGTGCTTATTGAAGCATACACGATGTGATGAAGTCTACCATTTAGCTGGCAGATAGGTTGAGGCGTTCACAGGGTAGGTGAAGAGATGATTTACTAAACTAGCAAAATTTTATTTAGTAAACTAATTAAATCTTAATTACGGATCTAATAACATCATGCAATTTGTGAAAAAACATGTAGATTCATGCTTATATTTTCGAAAATTAAAATCAAACTGAAACTTACATTGAGTAAAATATGGAGAATTGGTTGGAGGTTTCTTTACAGCATCAATCCTCAGCAACACCGGATCTTCTATGCTATATCCCGATCGAAAGCAAAACCGACTTGTGGGAATCGAACCGAAAGAACAAAAGAAGAAGAAATTTCTTCCAAATTTTTTCCTAAGGAAAATCGGCAATTGGGCAAAAACT
This sequence comes from Gynostemma pentaphyllum, assembly GCA_028015215.1. NCBI lineage: Eukaryota > Viridiplantae > Streptophyta > Magnoliopsida > Cucurbitales > Cucurbitaceae > Gynostemma > Gynostemma pentaphyllum. The sequence goes on from CM051355.1 coordinate 22,773,963, forward strand.
TGAGAGATAATTTTCACTTTTCTAATTAAAGTGAGAAGTGTACAAAATATGAATCTCAATAGTCATATTTATAGGAAAATATGATATCTAATCTATATAGATATGCTTATCTCCTAATTATAAAATTAGAAAAGATAAAAAAATTAAATCAAAATAAAAAAATACCATGCACGCACTTACGCTGTAGGCTGAACATTTGACATTTCATTTTTTTTTAATTTATTTATATTTATTTTTCTTTCTTATGTATTTAATATTTATAATTAGAAAAAATTCAAATAATAATTTCTAATTTAAATATATTTGGCCAAAAACTATTATATTAATTACCATTAAATCTTATTCAATTAATTAATTATTTTAGGCCAGAACCAATTTGTTTCTTAAACCAATTGTATTTAATTCTCTCTAATATTTATTATTAAATTAAATAAACTCATTATTTAATTAATAATATTAATTATTAATTTCTATTTAAATAAACTCATTATTTAAATAATTAATAATATTCACATTAATTCCCATTTAAATAATTTATTTATTTAAACAATTAATTTTACCTTAAAATATTATAATTGATAATGTTATATTAATTTCCATTTAAATAAACTCTTTATTTTAAAAATTAATATTGTATCAATATTAATAATATTAATATTAATTTTCATTGAAATAATCTCATTATTCAAATAATTAATTGTAACGTCCCGTTATTTTGTGATAAAAAAAAAACTTTTATTTATTTTATTTTAATTTGAGTAATTAAAATTCATTTATTTATTATTAAATTAGAATTTAGTAATTTATTTCATTTTAATTCCTTTTAATGGCTTTATTTATTTAAATACGTTAAAATGGTATTAATAATTATTAACGGGCCAATTAATAATTATTAATCACCATTGGGATAGTTTGAGATGTTCGGGATTCGTTTTAAGCCAAAAGTCATAAAAGGGCAAAGTTGTAATTACCCAATTTGCAAAATATCTAAAATCACTATTGCTTCATCTTCTTTAAATATCCCATTTGACCAAAAGTTGACCAAAAAGCTCTCATTTCTTCCTTCCCACCCGTGAGCTCCAAGAAGAGGAAAAGAAAAATTCGATTTCGTTCGTTTCTTGACGGATCGACTCAAGCTTAGATATTTCGGAAAGGCCTCGGGTCAAGGATCATTTCCCATCGTCCGTTTCTCTTGAGATCCTAGGAGTTCTCGGTAAGTGAAGTTTCAAACCCTAACTCCAAATAGTGTTTTAATGGAGTTTTACTTGTTTTCTTTCGATTTCTTGCCGTGGAACTCGGTGTTTGTCAATTCGGGAGTAGTTTTAAGTGTTTTTGGAAACTATTCCATAACCCTAAAACCGAGTTTCAGTCGAAACCCTTTCCGTTTGAAATTTACCCTTTTGGGATTGAAAATGGATTAGAAATTAATGAATAAATGTTTATTTGAATTCAATTCGGGAAAGGGATTAATGTTCAAAAACCCTAATCATCGATACCCATTGAAATCGGGATTATCGAATTTGATTAAAACCAACTCAAAACGTATTTTGAATTGCCAAAAAGCCGAAAAACCAAACCCGAGACTCATTTTTGATGATAGGGCCGTGGGCCTCTTTGTGGGTTTTATTGGGTTTTCGTTGCTTTGTATGTTTATTAGTTGTTTGAACGATAGTTGGTTTCGTTATTGATTGTTACGATATAATTCGTTTGTAGGTGTTTTTGAACCTCGTGGTTGATCGCTCCTTCGGACTTAGGAGCAAAGTCATCTTTTAACTAAGGTGAGAATAGTTAGTATCTAAAGTAACTATAGAAAGCGGACAAGTATGACGGTTTGAAGAGTTTGAACTAAGATTAGAATCCGAACCTAAGATTAGAGGGTTGTGAGTTAGTGCCCTTAGGATTAAGAGTTAATCCTTTAAGTGAGAACTTAGAAATTCTCAAGGAAGACTTGAATCTTAGAAGATTCTAAGTTAGGTTCGATGTGAAACTAAGTTTGGATCATTGGAAGTTAAAGATCCAACTTGTATTTAGAACGGTTAATAGAGCCTCGGATTATTTGGAAGTTTAGAATCCGGAGGGCATAGGTTAATCGTTTAAGTTATGTTTCTAATTTTATTATTTGAAACCGGAGTTCGATCGATATATCGTTCATCCGAGATGCTTATCTACTTTTATCTTTTGTCAATTACATTTTTGCCCTTTACTTTACACCTTCACTTTATGCTTGTTTACGATTACTTTATTTCCGCACTTTACTTATTTGCTTTTATAAGGATATGCAAGCATATGCATATCATATTGCATCATACATTCTTGCAACATTCATGAAAAAGAATGAAAGTGAAAAAGAATGAAAGTGAAAAGAAAAGAAAGTGAATGAGAAAAGAAGGAAGATGGATGAACCCTACGTGGAGTTCACATCACCTTCGGAGAAAAGAAAGAATGTGAAAGAAAAGAAGTTAAATGGTAACCTACGGGTCGACGCATTATCTTCTTCATGCATAGGGAGTTAAATGGTAACCTACGGGCTGCACGCATTACTTCCTCATGCATAAGGTTGAATGGTAATCCTACGGGATGTACTCATTACCTTCATTCACGCATAAAAAGGGCAATTGCGAAATCCTACGGGATGCTCTCATGCATTCATGGTTATGATAGATGCAAGAGAGAATTGAGAAGTTGTATGTTGTGCAAAGTGTGTTCACTTTACTTATATACTTTATAATGATGTTAATGGATGAGTATTGGCTACGATTATTAGTAATATCATCCTTAGAAAGTATAAAACGAATTACCTAGAGTTTAGAGAACTTTAGGAGTGTTTGTGTCAGATTATTTGGGACATAAATCGAAATGCGAGTTTGAGGTCTATCTTTACTTTTTATACTTATTATTCTCACTGGGCTTAGTTTGTTAGCTCATGATATTACAACCAATTTCAGGTAATGCCTTGGCTAGAGGTCGAGGAGGAGGAGGTGGTCTTCGCCCGATCGAGGGATCCTGGCCTCGAGATGGACTTGTCATTGTACAGTTTATGTATTACTTTTATAAATTTCAAAGACTTTAATATTGTATTTTGGCTCATAAGAGCTTATGGATGATGTTTTTATGATATTATATATTTGAACTCCTGATTTGGACTTAAAGTCCATGAGATTTGATTAGGTTTGAAAATTAGGTTGTAAACAGGTTTTCGGCATGCCAATTTTCAAACAAAACCACGCCAATTTTTCGTAAATTAAAAGACTTCCGCTGTTTTCTCTGAATTTAATTTATTTAAAAGTGACGGGTCGTCACATTAATATTGCCTAATTTTAAGTAAATTCAATTACTTAAATTATTTGTTTTTCCTAAGTTAAATTAATAACTAAATTTTGCTACAACGATATTTGGGCTAGCATAGGGACCTGATGGACCTATAGATCATGGGCTTAATAATTAGTCAATTAAGTGATTAACTCATAATCAGTTAATTACTTATTATTTAACTATGAATAATTCCACTATATATTCATAGCTGAACTCCCCTCACTATAGATGAGTTATGTCCATTTAGTTTATCTTTATTTATATCTGTGATATAATCCTTCACGTGGAACCCTCATAATTACAGGCGGATAAATTTACCGTTTTGCCCCTCTAATTACCGTTTTATCCTTGTGTTCCCGCTGATTCTCCAATGAACTTTATCTTTAGTCGAACTAGAGATAAGGTACTTCTGTGATCAATAAAAGTCGTGGCGCCACTTGTTCATGTCTCGAATCAATACATCAAGAGAGTTTCCTAAAGTTTCTAAAATGTTTAGGTATCGCACTGATACCGTTAATTTATAGGAAAGTTATGAATTCCATCTCGTGAAAATGAGTTCCCAGCTACTTATCTAGCCATGTTCCCAAAACAGGAGTGTATTGAGCGTTCTTACAGATCGCTCTCAACCATGTGAATCAAAGAACATAACTCCACAAATAGGAGTCCGAATTTCACTCAGGATTGAGATCTATCACGGTTGATAAACTTAGTTTGATATTCGATCATTTCTCGTAAAAGGTACTAATGAGAAATTTGATCAAACATCGTGGTCCTGTCTTATACAATCACCATTGCATATGATACTTTCTTTTCATGTCTCACACATGAATGATTAGGATTAGATCATTTGTCTATAAACAAAATGCGAAGATATCAACAATGTTACCAAAATAAGGTTCCCAAACGTTATCCATTTACTGTAGACACTTTTAAGTTACTCATCTTGACTTTAATCCTCTCATATGACTCACATACTAAGTCGTGATTTCATAAGAGTGACTTAGGGTTTTACTATTTGAATGTTTGATATTTATATATTTTCATATATTCCTAATATCTTTAATTGAATCAATATAGATAATAAAGAACTTATGTTTATTTATTTAATTTATTCGAAATAAATTATTTTTATTAAATAATTACAAGTTCTAGGACATCATTCCTAACAGTAGGTTAATGACGTGAGGCGACTTGATTTATGGTAGTTGACTCAACATGTGGCAGGCCAACTTGCGATGGCGGGAAATCACGAACTCACACACTATAAATAAAGATACTCCAAATGATTGAGGTACACTCTGGAACCTTACCGAAACTCTACCAAATTTTCTATTGACTTGATCGTGCAGGTGATCGGTACCGCACCCGTGTCATTCCCTTTACATACTCGTGATTTCAGAAGATATATTCTCTGTCTGTACCCTGTTAGAGCACACACAATAACATTTGACTCCATCTGTGGGGATGAAAAGATTGTGTTACTAGAAATGAGTTGGGGTCACCATAGTGTTAAAAACTACGAGGAGGAGGAGCAAGATGAGGCTTCAATACAGAGGAGAAATCCTCTTAGAGATTGTCAACAAGCTTAGAGGGTTTAGCAACCAACTAAACGACCCCCAAAGTAGGGTGAAAGGATCGTAGAGCTAGAAGTGCAAATGTAAGGCTTCAACATAGATAGGTACTGGATATTCTAACTCGAAATGATCAAGAAAATGCTAAGGGAAAAATATCTATGGAGTAAGAAGAAAAATCTCAATTTCGTAGGGAGGGATTTTCAAAGAGGAAAAACACATCAAGTGGCCCTTTCTCACCACGAGCCTTCCCACCATCCAGAGGGAGCAGATTTACGAAGCATACTCGAATAGAAGAGAAAAACCTGACAGAAGGTAGAGAAGTCAACGACCATGGGCACAATTGCAGGACTAACTGGGAAGCATGCAGAAAGAATACAAAGGAAAAGCTCCACTAGCATTGGAAGAGCTATTAGAACAAACATAACCACCACTTACAGAAGATATCATGGAGGATAAGTTACCTTCCAAATTTAAGATACTTATTGTCAAACCTTACGATGGATCATGTGACCCACTGGAACACGTTGACATATTTTGAACTTGGATGAAGCTTTAGGGAGTCTGAGACGTGATAAAGTATAAAGTTTTCCCACTCACCCTAGCTGGCCCAGCTTAGAGGATGGTATAGGTAGCTAAAACCGCGTTCAATCTATTCTCTAAAGGAACTAACTAAGGTGTTTGTGACACAGTTCTTAGGAGGAAGAGATCATAAAAAACCAGCAACACATCTTTTAACAGTGTGTCAAAGGCAAAGAGAGGGGCTTAGTGAAGCCTTTAAGGTTAAATTGTGATGATATAGCTTTCACTGCCATGATGGTAGGGATTAAAGATGAAAAACTCCCCTGGTCCCTCGGGAAGAAAACTCCAACCACTTATACTAAACTTATCTCAAGAGCACAGAAGTACATGAGTGCTAGGGAGCTGCTCAATTCAAGAAATTTTTTTGATGATGGGAGTAGTAGACACCACCAAACTAGGAGCAAAGGTCACATCGAGGAACGACTACTAGATAGTAATAAGAAAAAGATGGAAGACCTGAACGACGAGGTCTCCTACCTAGCAGATTTGAGAGGTACACCCCTATAATTGCCCTTGTTGAACAACCGTTAATAGAGATTCAAAACAAGCACATTGTTAAGTGCCCGACTAAAATGAAATCAGATGCAAGTAAAAGAAACAAAGACAAATATTATTTTTCCACAATGATCACGACCACACCCCTTCAAAATATTTTCATCTTAAAGAAGAGATTGAGTCTTTAATTCAACAAGGTTACTTGAAAGACTTTTTGAAAGGTGATGGAAACCTATATGGGTTTAATAATGAAAATCAAGGTAAAGGTGATCAAAGTTCATTAGTAATCGAGAATATCTGTTGAATTAATTTAAGAAAAGCCTTGATATAATATGTCAACACCAGTGATATACTGAAACTGATTGAAAGGACTCTACGTTCTCTTTTTTGAATTTTGAAAGTTATATGTCATCAAGATTATTTTCCAAACTAATTATGTATGTATTGAAGGGATGATTTACTAAAATAGCGAAAATTTATTTAGTAAATTTATTAACATTTAATAACAGATCTATTAACATCATGCCAATTGTGATAAAAACACGAAGAACATCTAGATTCATGCTTAATTTTCGAAGATTAAAATCAAACTGAAACTTACATTGAGTAAAATTGGAGAATTGGTTGGAGGTTTCTTTACAGCATCAATCCTCAGCAACATCGGATCTTCTATGCTATATCCCGATCGATCAAACGAAACCCGATTGTGGGATCGAACTTAAGAAGAAATTGGGAAGAAGAAAAATATTTTCTTCCCAATTTTGAATAGGGAATTTCGACCAAGGGGTAGGAGAGAGGAAGAAAGAGTTCCAACTTTCTATGGAATTGAATTGTATGATTTATGAATGACCCAACCCTCCTATTTATAGGAAAATAGGAATCCTAATCACATTAGGATTAATCTATAGAGATAAATACAAAAAGAAAAAAAAATTATCTCTTTCCTTTATCTTACAATTTCAAAATGCCATAGATAAATAGGAGATTATTTTATTTTCTTTGTTTTATTTATCTTGGGTAAATAAATCTATGTAATTATTTTAGGATATAATTCAAACAATTATCTCCTCAAAATAACCATGATGACCGAAAATTACAATAGTAATTAATAAAAAAATTATAATTTATTTAATTAATTATTTTGGGCCAATCTCAATTGGGTTCATTAATCCAATTGGGCTTGAAATTCTCTCTTAAATTAATAAGTCCAACTTAATTAGTTAATTTATTAATTACCATTTAAATAAAATATTTTATTTAAATAATTAATAATATTAATATTTTCTCCCGACTAAATATTATCCAATTTATATTTAATTATTAATTTCCATTTAAATAATTTTCATTATTTAAATAAATAATAATAAATATTATAATTATTAATTTCCATTAAATAAACTCATTATTTAATTAATAATTTTATTGACAATATTTTATTATTAATTAATTAATTTTAATTATTAATTTCCGTTTAAATTAATTATTTAAACAATTAATAATTTTTAATTAATTTCAAATTATTAATTACCATTTAAATATACTCAATATTCAAATAATTAATAATATCTAATTAATAATATTTCATTATTAATTTCATGTTTAAATAAACTCATTATTTAAACCATTAATAATATTTATATTAATTACCGTTTAAATATATTAAATATTTAAACAATTAATATTGTCTATTTTAAGTAATTCGCTTTACTTAAACTTTCCATTTTTTCTACTTGATTTCGCGACTACGATATTTGGGCCAGCATAGGGACCCGATGGACCTATAGATCATGAGCTTAATAATTAGTCAATTAAGTGATTTATGCATAAACAGTTAATTACTTATTATATAACTATGAATAATTCCACTATGGATTCATAGCTGAACTCCCCTCACTATAGATGAGTTATTGTCCATTTAGTTTATCATTATTTATATTTGTGATATTATCCTTCACGTGGAACCCTCATAATTACAGACGGATAAATTTACCGTTTTGCCCCTGTAATTACCGCTTTATCCTTGTGTTCCCGTTGATTCTCCAATGAACTTTATCTTTAGTCGAACTAGAGATAAGATACTTCTGTGATCAATAAAAGTCGTGACGTCACTTGTTCATGTCTCGAATCAGTACATCATGGGAGTTTCCTAAAGTTCCTAAAATGTTTAGGTATCGCATTGATACCGTTGATTTATAGGAAAGTTATGAATTTCATCTCGTGAAAATGAGTTCCCAGCTACTTAGTCATGTTCCCAAAACAGGAGTGTATTGAGCGTTCTTACAGGTCGCTCTCAACTATGTGAATCAAAGAACATAACTCCACAAATAGGAGTCCGCATTTCACTCAAGATTGAGATCTATCACGGTTGATAAACTTAGTTTGATATTCGATTATTTCTCGTAAACGGTACTAATGAGAAATTTGATCGAACATCGTGGTCCTGTCTTATACAATCAACATTGCATATGATACTTCCATTTCATGTCTCCCACATGAATGATCAGGATTCGATCATTTGTCTATAAACAAATTGCGAAGCTATCAACAGTGTTACCAGGATAAGGTTTCCAAATGTTATCCGTTTACTGTAGACACGTTTAAGTTACTCATCTCGACTTTAATCCTCTTGTATGACTCACATACTAAGTCATGATTTCATAAGAGTAACTTAAGGTTTACTATTTGAATGTTTGATATTTATATATTTCCATATATTCCTAATATCATTAATTGAATCAATCTAGATAATATAAAGAACTTATGTTTATTTGTTTAATTTATTCTTAATAAATTATTATCATTAAATAATTACAAGTTCTAGGACACCATTCCTAACATGTATTACTCTACTTTATTTTGTTTTGTTTTGTTTCACTTTATTTATTTTGTAAAAATATAGATGGGCTTAACTCTACAAATCTAAACTCGAGTTGAAACTCAAATTAGTCATCTCACTCGAGTGAGAGCTAGATAGACAAAGGACAATTTAGAAAAATGTACGACATAAAAATTATAAACAATGAGTAGAAAGATTCGAGAAGCTGAGGACTGCTCCCGACTGCAGTACCATAAGAGAAGAAGCTTTGAACTAGGCTAGGTAGACCAAGTCAAGATACTTAGTGGAGCAGAAAAGCTCACCGGTTGAAAAAGAAAGCTTTGGACTACACTAGGCAGACCAAATCAAGGTACTTATTGGAGCAAAGAATCTCACAATGTCAAAAGAAAAGCTTTGGACTATGCTAAGCAGACTAAGTGAAGGTACCTAGTGGAGTAAAACATGCTTAAAAACTGAGTTAGTATGCACTGAAAAATCAGTGAGCATGCTAAAAAAAATGAGTTGACATGCACTAAAACATGTGAGCATGCTGAAAACCTGAGTGAGTATGCACTCATAAATGAGTGAGCATGGTGGAAAAAATGAGTTATACATGCTGAAAAATGAGTAGTATGCACTCATAAATGAGTGAGTATGCTGAAAAAACTGAGTTAAACATGCTGAAAAACCGAGTTAGTATGCACCCATAAATGAGTGAGCATGCTTAAAAAACTGAGTTAAACATGCTGAAAAACTGAGTTAGTATGCAAATAAATGAGTGAGCATGCTGAAAAAACTTAGTCAAACATGCTGAAAAATTGAGTTAGTATGCACTGAGTGCATGCTGATAAAATTGAGTTAAATATGCTTAAAAATGAGTGAGTATACTGAGAATAATATGTACTAAAAAAGTACTTAAAAAAATATGGGAGGATTAAACCTGCTCGGAATTCATGCAGGCAGGTTGTATGATAAGTAAGAGCGCTGGGTATGACATCACTGCGATGTCACACTCCCGGCGGGGAAAAAAATCTCATCTTTTCATCCATTCTCCTTCATATCTTAAAGGCCATTTAATGAATATGCATGTGGCATGATGATCTTGTGATATTTTTTGCATATCCTCAATACTCCTCAACTGATGATCACGATTAGAGAAACTCATCAAGACTACTCAACTAGAGAGTATGAGGCCTTTGTTAGGGGTAAATTTGAAAATAAAAAAATAATTATGTGAATGGGCACCAGTTCGTTCTGCCCAATTTTAGCGTGGTTGAGCCCGCCTACTTCAGCCCATGAGCTTACGTCTAACTAGTTAAGCTTCAAACTCAATGAATAGTACATAACGCAGCCCACCTTTTTTAGCCCAGTGCATCGAGGCCATCACAGTGAGTCTAGCCCATGAGCCTACGTTCGCTGAGTGCTCTGTGAACTATATACGATACGTTGCAGTCTACCCTTTAGCTGACAGATAGGTTGAGGTGCTCACAGGTAGGCTGACAACGTGATGTGACTTGATTTATGACAGTTGACTCGATATGTGGCAGACCAACTTGTGATGGGTGGGAAATGAACCAAATGAATAGCGGGAAACTACGAATTCGCCCATTATAAATAACTACTCTCCGAATGATTGAGGTACGCTCTGACACCTAACTAAAACTATACCAAATTTACTACTGACTTGATCGTTGGAGTGTAGGTGGCCTGGCACCACACCGGTTTCATTCCCTTTAAAGACTCGTGATTTCAGGTGATATGTCCTATGTCTACACCCTGTTGGAGTACACATGGAGCTGACATGTTGTTCCAGTTAGCTTGATGAAAATACGGAGCAACAATAAATACAAATAAATTTTTATTCTAAAAATATCTAACTAGATTCTTAATTCTTGATTATCGTGTGAATCTAATTCCTAGGAGTCATGAGAGAGTACGCCAAAATATGCTTTGACAAGATGGCTAGCTTTATATTCCTTTTTACGTTCCGTTTAGAAGGGTTAATACAAGTGTGCACTTCACGAGCCTCAGTATTTGACCTCCCCCCTCCCACCTAACTAAAATTCTTCAATTAATGGCATCCAACTTGTATAATTATAAAAATACCGGGTTGTTATAAAGAAATAATGAAAAACAAAATATTAAAAAATAGAGAAAAGATTAATATAAGTGATGGATTTCTTGTTGCCGACCTATTATTATTTCGAAATGAAAGAAAAAGTATGTAAAAATTCTTTTTTGGTTAAAGGAGTGGAGAAGTTGCTATAGATAATAGTTACACTTGTAGGTCCGTTTGTTTGGATGTTATCTTCGATTACGATAGAATTATTATATGGATTACCACGTGTGACAGGAGGTTATGTTAAAATATCATATTATCTATGATCCTAACAATTACATTTACCCTCAAATAAGTAATTTGAATTGCCTTCCCTTTTGATGTGTATTTATGATTGCATCTCATTTTTTCACCAATTTCTTTCAATTATTTGCAACGCTTTTTTAAAAATATTTTTTTTATAGATAAATTTATTAAATGAATTTTGAAGTGAAAAATATTTTCAGTTTATAAAAATTATTTTACATTACAAATAATAAATATTGTTAATTTGTTATACTTATTTAGATTCAATTAATCTTGTGTTTTTTATCTAATATTTAATTATTTTTTTATTAAATTTATATATACTGAAATTAAACTTAAAAGAAGATATTTACCTATATTAATTTAATTAAAAAAAAGTAACATATAAAATAAAATTGAGTGTATAAAATTTAATTTAAAAAAATTACATATAAAATAAAGTTGAGGGGATAATTAGAAACTCACACAATTCAATAAATATTCACAATTACGTATATAATTTTTTACAGTCAAATTAGACAGTAATATTTTTAGGCATCTCGATGTTAGGACATCTAGATTCTCTACTATCTTTGATTTTCTGATATCTAGATTACATCCCAAACAGGTCTATGTTAAATTAACTCAATGCAAATGCAAATGCAAAGGCAATTTTTAAGACCAGTTATAATGTTCATGTTTTTTTTTGTAATTTTTTATTCTTTACTTTTTAATCAGGTTTCATTAACATTTTTTTTAAAGTTTGTTAACAAAATAAACTTAATTTTTTTTCTTCACAAAAACAGTCGTATCATCAACCGAGAATCAGATCCTAATTATTTATACAGTATTTTAGCTTATTAAAATTTGAAATAAAATGACTTGCAGAAAAAAAAAATAGAAATCAATAAGGAAAATAAGTATCACGATTAAAAATAATGCACTAATTATTTGTCTTTTAAAAAGATTGATATCAATTTCTAAAATGCATGCTTTGATTATATAAAGAATAGGTTACATGAGTGATGAACAAGAGTCGAAGGTTTAAAAAATAGTATTAAAATATACATTTCGAGATTTTTCTCAATTTTTAATTAAACTTAGCACGTTTGAAAAATTCAAATTTATTTTTTTATGTATTTTTTTTAATATAAAAAATAGTAAGATGTAAATAAGACCACTGTCGTTTTTTCCAAATGCATGAACCACCCCATATGGTTTGAAAATGACAAATCACACATTTATAGTTGACCTCTCTCCTCCAACGCTATAAATTTTCTTTTAGCCATAACTTTTTTGTTTGAACTCCGATTTAGATGATTTAACATGTTTTGGAATCCTCATTTCAATCTCTTTCAATCTCTATGTTATGGGCACTTCAAAATTTCAAAATCGTTAATAAATAAAAGAGTTTATCATCAAAATAATAGGTATGATTTACACCATCAACGCTTTTGGTTACTGATAATTTATAAATTCTGATCTGACCATTATGTAGAGCCCAAAATGAGGATTTTAAAACATTTTGAATCATACAAATCGGAGTTCAAATGAAAAAGTTATGGCTAAAAGAAAATTAATCATTGAAGTGGAAGGGTATTTTTAAAAAAAAAAACCATTTTTCATACTCTCTAATACATTAAAAAATAAAACCTCAAATCACACTCTGTAATTTAAAAATAGTTTTAAACATCCTATAATTCATAAAATTATAAATTACAATATCGTTTAGTTTTAACGAAATTTAAGATATATGTTTATTTTAGTATGTCACATATTCCAATTCCATTTAAAATAATTGAAATAGTGTGTTATAAATATATATTTTTTCTCATTAAAAAATTTAATGATAAGAGTTTATATCCAAAAATCAAATATATATTTTAATTTTAAACCCCCAAAAAAGAGATCTTAAAATAATTAGTGAAACGTGGGTAAGTTTAATTGGAAAGAAGTTGACTAAATACACCCATATTTAAGGAAAATCGAATCCAATCCAAAGCTGAGCTGAGCTGATTATCAACAGTTAGATTGATTGAAAACTGTAAGAAAAGAGACTAAGAAGAAAACCGCTTCTTCTCTTTCCCTTCTCTTTATTACAACACTACACAATTCGTGAAAAGAGTTAAAAGCTCTTCTCTTTCTCCTTCCTTTCCCTTCTCTCTCTCTAAATTTCACTTTCTTCTGCTCTAAAAAACTGAGTTTTCAAAAGGGTAAAGGAAAAAAAAAAGAAGCTTCAATCATGGGTTGCTGTGAATCAACTTTTCTAACCGAAACCCACCCAGAAAAGCTTCAAACCCAACAACCTCAGACTTTTGTTCCGACAGAATCACCACCGGTTGTCGAACCCGACCTGACAACGGCAACCGAAGTATCCATTTCTAGTTTCACCGAGTTTTCCTACTCCGACCTTAAAGCCGCCACCGACAACTTTAGCTCCAATTTCATAGTGTCGGAAAGCGGCGAAAAGGCTCCGAACATTGTCTACAAGGGTCGTCTTCAGAACCGTGAATGGATCGCTGTTAAGAAGTTCACCAAAATGGCCTGGCCTGACTCCAAGCAATTTGTGGTACTTTTTATTTTTTAGTAAAGGTTTTTTTTTTCCTTACTTATTGCTGATTTTGTGAAATGGGTTTGTGGAATTTTCAAGGAAGAGGCTTCTGGAGTTGGGAAATTGAGGCATCCCAGGTTTGCCAATTTGATTGGGTATTGCTGTGATGGTGATGAGAGATTGCTTGTTGCTGAGTTTATGCCTAATGATACTCTTGCTAAGCATTTATTCCACTGTATGTTTCTTTCATTACCTTTTGAGTTCTTGAGAAATCATTAACATTACTTGTTTTGTTCATTTATTGGGGAATGTGGGAATGTGTTTATGAATTCTGGAATGTTGGAAACTACATTGACCTTTTGTTCTATGATATATTGATTCCGGAATTCAGTATTAATTTACAAGGGGTCATGTTTTCATGATTTATTACATCATTTTTTGTGTTGTAGTAGATGTTCTTTATGGTTAAATTGTGCATGTTAATTTGAATGAATTCGCTATCTAGTGTATTGGGATTCTTTTTTATTCTAACAGGGGAAAATCAAACCATTGAGTGGTCCATGCGGTTGAGAGTTGCTTATTATATTGCCGAAGCATTGGAATATTGTACCACGAAAGGCCGTTCCTTGTACCATGACTTGAATGCCTATAGGGTGCTTTTTGATGAGGTATCCTTCTTACCGATTAGGATGTGTTCACTGTTTTGAGAATATCTTTATATGATTATTTTATTTTATAGGATGGAGATCCGCGCCTTTCATGTTTTGGACTGATGAAAAATAGTCGGGATGGTAAAAGTTATAGCACGAATCTTGCCTATACGCCACCTGAGTATTTGAAAAATGGTAAGACGTTCATTTATTTGCTTATTGGAGCTCTAGCTTTTAAAAGATTTCTTTGCAATGGTAAAGCTCACTTTCATGTTTTGAGTTACCTAATAACGTTATTGTGTTTCAAGTGCTGCCCTTCACTTCAATTTGTCTTTTGCAGGAAGGGTAACCCCTGAAAGTGTTATTTATAGTTTTGGTACTGTCCTCTTGGATCTTCTAAGTGGCAAGCACATCCCTCCAAGTCACGTAAGTAGAAAATTTCGTAATAGATGTTTATGTTACAAGCTTGTACCTTTCTTCTATATCCGGTCAGTTGTACGATAGAGTGAGCATATGATGTTGTCATTCTTAAGGGTCAATTTTTCAATGAAATTTAGGTTGTTGGTAATGATTCTAGTGCCATAAGAACTATCCTTCCTTGATTCTTCAGATGTGATGCCTCTGTGGTTTAAATATGAGTTACTGGTTATCATTTGACAATATCTTGACTACTAGAATACCATCACTTGGTTACATGAATTTTAAACTGATCTACTGTAAATATGATCCCGGACCTCTGGACATTCTGTGTGTGAAAATCTTGAATGTTTTTATTATTTTGAATGGATAGGTTATTGGTTTAATCAATGTAGTAGTCTATCTGCAGATAAGAGTGGATTGTGATTAGCTTTGTTCAGTATCATATAGAGAAACACATTCATAGAATCAGTCTTGTTCATAATCGCCCTTGTTGACAATTCAACTTGCAAATTGATCATGGGATACAACTTATCTTGAGTTCAAATAGCATCCTCACTATGCATCGTTACTGCACCCCACCCCCCCCAAAAAAAAAAAAAAACTACTGTTCATAATCTTCTGGAGGGTATAAGAAGGATCTAGAAGATTTTCTAAAGTCCCCGTCTTGTTTTTTTTGCGTGGTCATGCTGTAAGAGAGCTTCATATTACTTCAATTTGATCATAATTTATGAATGCAGGCTCTTGATATGATTCGAGGAAAAAATATCATTCTCTTAATGGATTCACATTTGGAAGGAAAATTTTCTACTGAGGAAGCAACAGTGGTGGTTAATCTTGCTTCTCAATGTTTACAATATGAACCTAGAGACCGACCTAACACAGAGGATCTTGTTTCGACTCTTGCTCCCTTGCAAACAAAACCAGATGTAAGGAACTTTTCTTCTATAAGCTATTTATATATAAATTACTAAAACAGGGCATTGCTTCCTTTTCAAGTCCTCATGCTTAATGCACCGGCATAAATTAAGTGTAGAAAGCTAGGTTTTAGTCCATCTTTCAGAAAAATCCTCCATTTTATTTTCATATTTAACAGTCTCAATGTTACTTGCTCCATGTCTTGGCTGACGATGTCATTTTTGTAGATGTTAACTTGAGATATTGTGGGCCTACCTTTTTGGCGGTTTCTTGTCTTGTAACTTCACTAAAAATTATGGTTACTAGATGTTAAGTCAAACATGTTATAGTTAATCACTATGATTTAAATAGGATAAATAGAGTTACTCAAGAAATTTCGTAATTTACCTACCCTAATACTAAGGGTTTGTAGGTTCCCTCTTATGTCATGCTTGGAATAAAGAAGCAGGAGGAGGCCCCGATAACACCACAACGCCCCTTATCATCAATGGGTGAGGCCTGTTCAAGGATGGATCTCACTGCAATCCACCAAATCTTGGTTATGACACATTACAGAGATGATGAAGGAACTAATGAGGTTACCTTGATGAATTCCACTCCCTATAATAGATAATTTGATTCTGTTGTCTGAGCAGAGGGTTTTATAAGTTCTCTGTACACTAAGAGTTCAAGTGCATTTTAATTGTTTTAGCTATCTTTCCAAGAGTGGACACAACAGATGAGAGATATGCTGGAGGCGAGAAAGCGTGGGGATTATGCCTTTCGAGACAAAAATTTTAAAGCTGCAATTGACTGCTACTCACAGGTATGCTGCTTGGTTCTTTTTCTCATAGTTCATTTTTCTAATTTTAAATGGTGAGACTCAAGTGTTTTGTTCCCTATGGGTGGCTCCATTTGTTAGGGCTTAGGACTTTAAAGGATATGGATCCCAACTCCTGGGTTCGAGCCTTCGGGTGGAAGGTTTAAAAAGAAAAAAAAATCTTTGAAATCTCTGGAGCTTACGGCCTCCCTAAGACTAGTGAGGGTGAGACCTCGACACCAGTTACCCAGAAAAAAAAAAACTTACGTATTTTGCAATTTTCAGATTACCATATTTGTGATCTTGTATTAGTTTACATCATAAGAATTAGTTCGGATCGTTCACTAAATTGTTAATCTGTGCCTTTTACCTCTCCTTAAATATTCTGCAGCTTTTGTTTTAGGAGTTTGTTGTATGTTCAAGCTCTCTCTTACACTTTCTATGTATATTCATGCATTTATTTTTTTGAAAAAGGGTATTCTTGCACTTAGATCTCAACAACTTGCATTGACGAGCCATTGCGATTTTTGCTTATTTGTTTCTCTGCAGTTCATAGATGTAGGGACCATGGTCTCCCCTACCGTATTTGCCCGTCGAAGTCTATGCTATTTGTTATGTGATCAGCCTGATGCTGCGCTACGTGATGCGATGCAAGCACAATGTGTACATCCTGACTGGCCCACAGCCTTCTACATGCAGTCGGTTGCTCTTGCAAAGCTGGATATGCAGAACGATGCCATCGACATGTTAAACGAAGCAGCTACATTAGAAGAGAAAAGACAACGAGGTGGAAGATGATCACAATAACAAAACTCACTCTTATTGTAATTAACAAGCATACTGCTGTTGTTTGTTGCTGAGGCTACCCCAATCTGTATAAAGTGTGAGCTGGTGATCTTCTCAATCGAAATCGAAAAAAAAAAATAGAAAAAAAAAGGGTTGAACTAGTTAACATTTGAAGAAGTCTGAGGTCTCTCTTTGTCCCCCATATGTAAAGCTAAATATGGGTATAATCCATTCAACATTTAACTTGATTTTCTTAATTAATTGAAAATGTTTTGTAAGTTCTCAATTGAAGCACTCTCTATGAATATGACCGTCCAGTTAATTTGCTAGAATCTCTGGTCTAAAAGTAGGATACATTCATTCTTGCTACCTTTATAAAAAAGAATAATAATTCCATACTTATCTAGCCTCATTGTTCCATTCTTTGATGCCACCCATATAATCATTGAGATTCCCTCCAATTTATATCATTCATATTAAGGCGTGTTTAAAAATATTTTTGAATAGTTATAAAAACACTTTTTTTCATTTAAAAATATTTTTAAGCATTTCTAAAAATTATTAAGTTTTGAAATAATTTAATAATTTTTTTTAAGGATGTATTACTTGGTTGGGATAGATTTTGAAAGTTTTTAAAAATGTTTTGGATAACAATTAAAAAAACACTTTTAAAAGCTATCCCAAACTGGTCCTTACTCGTTTTTAATCTTGAGAGTTTTGTGTTTAGTAGATAATATTCTTCTCAAAGCTTTAGACTTTTAACGTTATTTGGAACGATATTCTTAAGAATATAATATTATTTTGTTCATTTTAGTGAGAATAAAGAGAATTTTGGTAAGAGAATCGTGTAAAAAATTGAGTCACAGAAAAAATTGTATGTGTGGAAAGAAAATAATCTAAATAAGTCATGAAGTGATAGCATTTATGTAAAAAAAGAAACTAGTGTAAGTAAATGTTTAGATAGATTTGTAAAAGAAAATGTGTATATATAGAGATTAGTTAAAAAAAAAATCAGCAAGAGATGGTATGTATGAGAGTTATTAATGTGAGAAAGAGATTCATGAAAAGAGAATGTATTATGTGTTCTTTTCAATGTGGAATAAGAATTCTTCCCCTTCTTTTCATACACGAAACACATTAACACTATACGTACTATAGATGACTTATTTTCACCCTTTAATTTTTTTTAATATAAAAATTAAATTAAATCACACTAATCAATTCAATTTGGTTTGATGTCAAACACATTGATTCTTATAATTTAATAAAATTCAAAGAACCATATTTCCCATTTCTTGATCACATAAGACTTGACTATTATTCTTGCCTTTGACAGAATAATATAAAATATAAAAAAAGGTGTTATTAGACTAAATTTCACATTTTTTAGTCTATTAATCTGACCAGGGCCGTTTCTACATAAATAAGGGTCCAGTGCAATATATAAATTTGGGCCTCAATCATATAATTCATAATATAATAAAACACGAAAATATATATAAAAACATTATTTTTTTATTAAAACACAATATCAATAAAAGAGTATAATAAAAGAATGACATAAAATTATCAAAGTAGTATAAAAAATATATAAAAATTGAACTTTGAACTTATGTTGGGATCAAACTCAACTCACAATGACGGATAATATAGAGATATTATAGGGAGAATGTCAGCCAACGTGACTTAGAATAAATTTTAATTTATATATTATTAATACTAAACTTTTAATTCAAGATTTGGGGCCCCAAAAATTCCGGGGCCCTGTTCCGTCGCACCAGTTACACCATGTCAACGACGGTCCTGAATCTGACACACAATGAATGAGGAAAGTACAAAATGGAGAGCTATCCATGCAATAATTATTACAAGACACATATCCTCCATATCCTGACGAGTTTCTTTTTTTTAAAGTTTTACATTCGTGTGGTTAGAAAATTATTATTCGTTGACTTGTTGGATGGGAGACATTGGCCATTAAATTCGGCGAAAAATCATATTACTCAACGCAAGTGGATAATCTTACGGATTTTTCTTCGGAAATTCGATTCCAACATTAATTCAACATCTTACAAGAAAATCCCATGGTGTGAAAGCATTTTTCCGCCTTCTCCCTTTCACAATTAGTCTACGAGGCTCCAATTCAACACCAAATTTTAATTGTATTCATCACTTCTATTGAACCGAGATAAATCTAATCTTTTAATATATTCTCAAAATCTATCGTTCAAATCTAGTTTCTTCACTTAAATAACCTTATAACATCTAAACTCTACTAAAAGATTTATATCTTCATAATACTCTTAGATACTATATTTTAAAACGAGGTGTTTTACTATAAATAGAGACCTCCACTTTTACTAATTACACATTGTTCACATGATTTTTCATAAACTTCACCTTTTCCCTTTTTCCTCTAAATCAATATCTTACTCGAGTGTTAGAGACAACTTTGATAAACACCACACCAATAATAATTGAATATTTCTCAACAATCAATTTCAACACATATCAGTCCCCAAAACACGTGTTTAGAGATTTTGAAATTTTTAGTTAATATATTGATTGGACGTTTTCAAAATTTAAATTATCCTAGAAAGAAAATTGGAACCTAAACAATGTTTAATTAATTTTTTTTTTAAAACAAGGAAACATATGATATAAAATGGTTATGTTGGATGTGTTTTTTTCTAAGATTATTAGTTTGTTGTTTAAGACCACTCGTGCATGCACTAACAAAATTTATGAGTTGGAAATCATAATCTTTTTAATCATAGGGTAGACAAAAACTAGACAGGCCTTGAGACATCATCAAAACACCCATATACATATATAATTCATGACAATCCAGCAACATCTTCGTTAGTTTCATAATTCATGGACTTATAATATAATAATTAATTGCTATATAATGGAGATTCGTGCATTTGATTAGCTGCTTATTTTAAATTTGTATTACGCTAATAAAAACAATGGTGCATTGGGAGAGATGTTTGTTCAAATAGACAGCAATATTGCAGCCTACCGCATATGAATTACGCTGGCTATGTAGCTGAGCTGGGGCCATCTAGAGGTGTTCTTGGGTTGAATTGCTTCAGATCAAAAGTTTTTTTTTAACCCAATTTCGGGTCCGTTTGGTATAACTTCTCCTAAAAATATTTTGTGTTAAACATTTTAAAAGAAATATTAATCACCTAAAAACACTTGAGTATACTAAAAGATGTTTTTGGATAAAATACTTGATTTATGATTCTTCTAAAAGTGTTTATAAACAAGTATTCCACTTAAAATATTTCACTTAAGTGTTTTTAGATAAAACATTTAATTAGTATTTCTTTTAAAATGTTCAACACAAAACATTTTTAGGAGAAATTATACTAAACGGACCCTTGGTTACGATTTTATGAAACAATAAATACAAATCCTATAAAATTTTGAGTTGGATTGTTTATTTTAAAAACTCATAGAATAAAATTAAAATAATGGTAAAAATTCATTAAATTAAAAATAGTAGTTTAATATTACATTTTACTTGATAGAAGATGACAATTCAATGATTTAATCTAATTACCTAATAAAAAATATTGGAAAGAATAAGAAATTTTAAAACGAAATTATTACAAAAACATGTAAATATTTTGATTGTAAAAAATGAATAATTTTTAATTAATAAATTCAGGTTTGTTCAATTTAACCAAAACTAATTTTAAGAAAATCTTTAATGTTCGTGCACGGCAAGAAAAACTGTGGCCTTTAAATATAAAGGCTGACATTAGAATGTATAACAACTTTTTTTTTTAAAAAATATAATAAAATAACTCTAATTTCTCTAGTCTAATCACTAACCAACCTAATCCTTGAGTTAATTGAACCCACCAAACTTAAATAAATTTATAACCTATCCTAAGTCATATGAGTTGGCTTGGATCGATTGAGTTTTTTGGATCGTCGGTTTTTTTTAACAACTCTAATAACATCTAAAAAGCAAAATCTTAGTTAGATGCTAATTTTAAAACTGATATATTTATAAATATTTTTTTATTATTGATAAATTTATAAATAATAGAAAATTTTGACACCCATAAAAATCTCTTAATAAAAATATAAATTCCACTCCTATATTTGATTAAATAAAAATAAGACATATATAAGTTTAGAAATTCATATTGAATGCTTATAAAATCTTAGGAAAAAAGTATCTTCCTAATAAAAAAAGGAAGAAAATAATTGGTATTTTTAGAGTAAAAATGTCAAAATGGCCAAATTTGAGCTTCACTTTTTCCTAGTAGCCATGGTTTTTTATTTTTTTTTTTTTTTTATATATTTTTAGCCACCAATCAGATGCCATTTTTTTAATATCCCTATTCTACCCTTGTTGTGATGATGTATAAGTGCACGTGATTCATTGTGTTTCTTCTACCAACTGCGCACAAGGCCCAAGAATGAATAGTTAATTGATTACAATTGTGTAGGCCAAAGTTTCTTCTTTTTTTTTAATTTTCCCTCTCATTCTTGTGGCTTGTATGCATCTACGGTTAGCTTACAATGGCAGCCAGACCAAACAAAACCAGTGAGAGAGGTTTTTCCGTTCTGATTCATTTTAGTTTTCTGGTTATTAAGTGTAGAGACGAAAAGAAACGGTACGTGGAATACGGAAAGCAAGTATGTTTCTTATGTAGCTCAGATTTTATCCTTTCCATTCACGGAGGTTTTCAACGAATTCAAAGGCTCCATTACATTTGCCTTTGATCTCACCGTAAACATGAAAATGTGGATCAAAGTAGTCATGGGGGGAAACAGTTTCAAGTATCTTCCTTTGGTTAATGACGATCCTGAGAACATTGACGCGCAGATTGACATAGATGCTATACATGATATACAAGGAAGACCGAGGAGACAAGGAAGATGATCATTTATCATCACCGCGACTGCGATCTCCGTATTGTCATGAAGTTTATATTTTTATGGAGTAAGGTACATTGATAGGCTTGATCTAAGAGATTACGATAGTACATTTGTTGTTCTCGTTGATGACGTCTACGCAAGCAAGAAGTTGCTTATGGATGCTTTTAAGGTGCTGGCTATCAAGAACCACTTCTATTTTAGGGTAGTTCGTTATAATTAGAGACGTGTGTTGTAACAACCCGGATTTTCACCAAGGGTATTTTAGTCTTTTCACAAATTTTGATCCAAATAACGTTATCTTTGGTTTTCCCGAATCGTCACGTCGCTACGAATCCAACGCAATTGACTCCAACGCAATTGACTAGGCTCAATTCCGAGTTCTGAGTAAAAAGATATGACCTGAATACCATTTACGTCCCTAACTCTTATTATTACTTCCAGGGGCATTATCGTAACTATTCAACTTATATTTTGACACCAACCCTAGATTACTATTTATTTTCTACGTGAACTCCTCTCGTTCAGCCACCTTTCTCAGCCGTAGGTGTCCGTTTCGAATTCTCACGAGGTAAAGTATGATCTATATCGTTAATCGTTTGTCTTATTGATTTTTCCGAATCAAAACCAATTCGTGGGCTGCCTTGTAATCGCAAGAAAAACAAATTCTTTTGGAGCTTTGAAGTCGCCGGAAAATCAAAGAGTTCCACCTCGAATATCTCCGTTTTCATTGGTAAATTATGTTGATTTTCGTTTCCAATGATTGGTTATCATTCTCAGGTCAATTTTATGCTAATCGAATGAGGTTTTCATTGATTTTCCGGTCGAATAGAGCCTCGCCGGACTGCCACTTTCCTCGCCGAAAACTGGGTTTGTTTTCACGGTTAAGCTCGAGTTTGAAGTTGTTTTTACGTTGGGTTTCGGATCACCTCAATCTTAAGACGTTTTCTGTTTGTTTCCACGATCAAAATCGTCGTCACCGTCGCTAAGGTGAGCCGCTCAAGTTTGCATTTTTTTGTTTTATTATTCTCAGTGTTTTCACGTTGTTCTGTCTCAAGGAAGAAGAACCGGTCCAACTGGACAGGTTGGCCTGGTTCATCTGAACCGGTTCAGCTGCTCCAGCTGGTTCAAGGGCTAGTTTTGGTCAATTCGAGCCGGGTTTCGTCCCGTTTTTCCAGTTTTCACCAAATTGACTCCAAATTAATATTATTACAGGTCTTGGGCATCGTTAGGATTTTTATCGAATTTATTTCGAGCTCAATTGCTAGTTCAATTTGTAATTAAGGTAGGTTAATTCCTACTTAGAAGTTAAATTGAATTCATGGTGCTTGCTTGTGTATTGTGTGATACTTAGGATATTTTGGGTGATGAAATTATTTATTTTAAATATTATTATGTGCTCGTTTGATTTATAAATAATGTATGTATTTAATTTACAATCGTTAATTAGATTTAATTATAATTAGAGCTTATAGAGTATTTAACTACAATTAACACATATATTAAATTTGATATTTTTCTATGATTAGTTTAACGATTAGTTTATTGTATTATTATTATTATTATTTGGTTAATTTGATGTTATTAATAAAATTAAACTTATAAACATTAAATATTATAAAATTGATGCTCGAATGTTTATTAATAAAATTTGATGTTTTAATTAATTAAATACTAATAATTAACAACTACTTAATAATTAGTTTTAAATTATCTATTAATGTTTAGGATAATTTTTAAAGGCGTTTATGAGATGATGACGTAGTTAATTTATAAAATTTAATAATAACTTAATGATTTTCTTGTTGTGACTTGATTGTGTAATTTCTTCCTTTTTAGTTATTTGTAATTTGATTGTTGAGTGGTTATAATTATTTGTTCTTTGTTGCTATTGTGTTATTGTGTGTTAATATGTGGTTGTTATATTATTTATTCATTTTATACTTTATTTCGATAGTGGTTTAGTTAGAGCCTTTAGATTTTACAACTTGAATTGAACCTAATAATTAACAAATATTAAATTTGTAGAGCGTATACTATGGCACGTATCATGAGTGGCCTTATACCCCACTATGATCATATTTTCAAGCGTATAGTATGGCACATATCATTAATGGCTCTATACCCCATTATGATACATATATGCAAAGTTAATAGTAATTTAATAATGGATGTCATGACACGTATCATGGTGGGTTATAAGGCATCATGATCATATTTTCAAGCGCATAGCATGCCATGCAAGTTTGATAATGACAAAGAGATAACGTAGGCTAAGTACCTACTTAGTTAATGATAAATGGTAGAGATGGATGAGTATCCTTGACATGCAAGTTTATTAATAATTAAAGAGAAAACGTAGGCTAAGTACCTACAGTGTGGTTATGATCTTTCAGAGTTGAGCTATATTATTATTTAGTAAAATATTGTAGGCTAAGTACCTACTAAATATTATCTAAATTGTGATAATGGACTTGTATCCATAAAATGTTTTGTATTTGATTTACTTATTTGAGTATGAATTTAATCTACTGAGCTAAAAACTCACGGTATTCGAATGCCCTGCAAACTTTTATTTTGCAGGTAATACTGATAATAATGGAAACCTTGGCGATTGACGAGGATGGCGCTACACTGAGAGCCGTTAGGACTTGTCATTTATTTGTTTCATTTCCTTTTTGAATATTTTATTTTATTGACTTTTTGTTAGTCTTTATTTTTACGGAATTTCATTTTTACTTATTTTATTTGTTTGAATTATTTAAAATGGCGCCAAAATAAAGGTTTTATTTTGAATATCTTTTGGTTTATAAATAAACGCTTCCGCTACTATTTGGTTCAACTCTGTTTTTATTATGTTTTAAATGAGTTATTATTTATTTATCCGGTTATTTTGGGTTGGGTCCTTACATGTGTACATTGCAGCATGCCCCATAATGTAGCGCTTATCCTAATTGTATGTATGACACATCTTCATGAAAAAACATACAAGTGTATATGTACTATACGTAATATACACCCACGCTCTGGAGTGCCTTTTACATTTTGAGGGGGTTTTGCGTATGAACTTGTAACACTATACATACTATACCGCGTATACATGCCGAATCAACATAAAAATTGAATAGCTTGCATAATCCGTATACAATATTATACAGGTTGTATAGTACGTGTATTTATGTCTATAGTCATTCATTTCAACAAACACATTAAACCCATGCATGACTAGCACTCATATCGCCCATGGAAACATATACGTGTAGAATATATGTATGCATAAGCAGCTATACGTTCAAGGTGAGTGTATATCGTGCATAATATGTATACAATATTATGAAGGCTATATAATACATGTCTTTATGTCTATTGTCATTCATATCAACAAACACACATTATGTAAGTTCAATCAATTCTGAATCACACGTTCTACGTTAACATTATATTATTTCTTAAACCATAATACACCTAACCAATATGTTAATTCAACCTCGTACCAACATTCTTTGAAATCATAATTGACCTAACCCTTATGATAACTTAATTTTGCATAAATGAGTATAGCGTATATAGTATGTTAATTTAGTAATCCGCAACTTCACGTTGTAACTTAACTTACATTTTTTTCGTACTCAGAATGTACCTGAACAATATGAAAACTTAACTTTTCATAAACGCGTATAGCGTGTATAGTTCATATAGAATGTAATTACTAAATAGTTAATACGTCTGGTATCTTTTCGGCCAACGTGTATAGCATGAACAATAAGTATATTACGCTAGCATTGTATAGTTCATATGCCAAAATACATTTTTACGACTGCCATATTTTGTTGTGACCAAGTAATACAAATGTACATTATGTTTTGCCGTACAACAACGTTTTCCATGTGCTATGTATCACCCCAAACGGTAGTACTAATTTAAGAGCACTAATTTAACTGGTTGGATCAGGTCCGGCCCCTACTATACACATTATACATGTTATACACATCATACTTACAGTCAACCATATCCAGATAGTGCTAAGTCAACACATTGCGTATAGTTGGTATAGCTTAAGTAGATGATATGTATAGACTCAGGGAAGCACGTTCACTATTTTTCCAGTAACTCGTATAGTTTGTATAGCATATATATTAGACATGTTATGCAATTAGTTTATACAAGTTATCACACCCCATACGAACATGCATGTCTTTGTATATCACACTACAATGGTGATTGTCATCTACTCTCTACATCTACCTCTGACTTCTTTTTGCTTCCTCTAGATGAAGGCGCTGGAGTTTTACTCTTTTCCTGCTGTCCATCTTTCCAAGTTAGTTTTTCAGGTGTCTGCATACACAAACCATAAGATTGTTACAAAAGCAGTCTTGGTACTTCTATTTTAAAATGTAATATTACTAATTACCTTATCCTCCATAATATTGAGGGCATTTGCGTAAAACCACATTGAAAGGATGGGTGGACATGGCTACCAACGTAAACTTCAAAGACTAGTTTACTACTCATGATGACATGCCAATAATACAGTTTCTTCTGTATAGCCCATATATTAGCCATGTTATGAAACAACCAAGCTATACAGATTTGCGTATAGTATATATAGTTAAAAAAAAACACATGTCAATCTTTCAGTTTAGTTTGTATAGCACCAATAGTGGTCATATAGTTTGTATAGTAGATATAGTTTATATAGCATAAATTAAGGCACACACAGTTTGTGTAGCTTACATGTGTTTTTATAATAGCAATGTGATTACTCATTTAAAAAAGGTACAAGATTCAGATTTCGGTTTTAATCAGTTTTAGTACCCAATGGTGCTATGACAACACTAAGCATACCAGTGCACGTGAAGCTCTTCCAATAATAATCACAACTAACCAGACTTTGAGATGGAACTATAAAAAACCAACACCCAAAAACAGTCCATAGGGGCAACTTACTGGGCACATTCAGCTAGTTTCCCCAAATTTTGGTTGTCCAGTATAGCCAATATCAATTTTTTGTTCTCATCAAAGTACTGCATGCAATAAAAAACATTCACCTTTGAAACTTTAAATTAAATATATTAAAGAAAGATGTAATGGAGTGCATTCAAAATTCTAAAAACAAGAAATAATGGTCAGAGGTCTAACAAAAAAAAATCTCACTTAGTTTTTGGCATTGATATGAAACAAGGTTTTCATTGAAAATGTATTTATAAAAAGTAGAAAAAGTTACTACAAAGGAAAAGGAAGATAAAAGAAATATAAAAAAAAGGTGGAAAAACCTATATCAAGATTACTGTATTTTGATAAAAACTTTATATTTAAAATATCGCAAATGTAAAGAATGCGAAACCAAATCCAACCTAATACAAAAGATGAAACAAATATCCAAAAAAGGAAGATCTCCAGAATTAGATTTCACTCGAGACAGAAGTCCAAAGGAAAGTTAAAAAAAAAATCTCTATCCAAAACACTGATTTGTGCAGAAGCACATTATGAACATTCTTCTCATTCTCTCCTGTTAGTGGAGATGAAAAACACCTGTTAGTGGAGTGTTTATGTAGTGGAAATCCTACTTCAATGGCGGTTTTCAAAGGTTTGCTTCACGGAATGGGGGGAGAAACAAAAAATGGCGGTTTTCCAGAAGTTGGATTTGGAGAAAATGGGGGAAGAAAAAATAGGAATCGTGCAATGGAAGCTTGGGAGTTTTTTTATTTGTTTTTTTATCATGATAATTGAAAAGACATGTCTGCATAGCATGTGTCAGTCACCACACTGCTGTCTATTTGCCTTAAATGAGAGTGTATTTACGTAAAGCGACTCTAAAAAGAAGGAAGGGGATGACTACCAATGTGAAAAAAATATGAAAGTGGCTATTTTGACATTTAAGGCCCATTAAGTGGCTATCCTTATTTTTCACCCTATTTTTTAAGGGAGTAGCTCTCTATCTTCGTTATAATCCAACAAGAAATTATTAGATGTGACCGTCATAATGTGGTTTCCTATTAATAAACATCTGGATATTTATAATTGTCACTCTCTGTTAATAATACAAATAAAATCGTTTAAGTAGGGAGCCACATTATTGGAATCTCATTCTAAAATTTACTACTAAAAAAATTATACTTGAAGAGCCATACCGAACATAACTTAATTAATTAGATGCCAAGTCCCCACCACAAAATTTGATATAACATCTTTAAAAAAAATTGGGCTGTATAGTAATTTAAAAGAGATTCCTTTTGTCTCCACAATTTAAGTCCATCTATATATATCCACCACAATTGGCAATAGCAAAAGGCAGATTCCAATTCCAAACAATACTGATTTTGAAAATCTGAATCTTATATATTCATAAACAAACAAACAAACAAGAAGGCAAAGAAGTTTAACAATGGCTTCCATCCATCATGTTCGCTCCAAGAGCTTTCCCTTTGAATCACAACACCCACTTATCTCTCAAGTAGACCACCATTTACTCAAACTTAAATCTTCTTCTTCTTCACCCATCTCTCAAAAACTAACTAATCTTCATTTTTTATTCAATTCCATCCATCAAATGCTTCTCTTACCACTCTCTCATCACTCTCTCTTACACGATAGCTGTATCGACGAGCTTCTCGAAGCATCTTTAAGGCTCTTGGATTTCTGCAAGACAGCCATGGAAGCTTTGCTTCAAACTAAGGAATTTAGTCATGAATTGAAATCAGTTCTACGTAGAAAGAAGGTTTTTGAAATGGGGTTTGTGAATGAGCTTAGAAAATGCTCGACGATATTGAAACTAAATAAATGAAAAATGAAGTACACACTTCATTACAATGGATAAAGTTAATATATATACAAGTTTACCATGAGGTGGCATTGCTAACTATTTAGTAACAAACTAACAAACTATTTAATACTCTAATACTCCCCCTCAAGATGGAAGGTGGAGATTACAAATTCCCATCTTGCGTAATAAGGAACAGAATTGAGGATAAGAAAGAGCCTTTGTGAATAGATCAGCAAGTTGAAGTGTGCTTCGGATTGGAAGAAGCTTAACCGTGCCCTCTTTTAGTTTGTCACGTACAAAATGGCAATCTCGATGTGCTTCGTTCGTTCATGAAAAGAGGGATTGGTTGCAATCTGAATTGCTGCCAAATTATCACAATATATCAAAGCAGGTTGAGAAAAAGAAACCTGGAAATCATGTAACAAGAATTGAATCCATGTCAATTCACTGGTAACCGTGGCCAAAGCTCGATATTCAGCTTCTGCAGAAGATTTAGACACTGTTGTTTGCTTCTTGGCTTTCCATGACACCATGGAATCACCCAAAAATATGCATAAGCCAGTGGTTGAACGTCTCGTGTCTAAACAAGAACCCCAATCTGCATCTACAAAGGCACGCAGCTGAAGAGGTAATGTGGCAGATTGTGAAAATTGTATTCCTTGACCAGGGGCAGACTTCAAGTATCGAAGTAAATAATGTGCAGCAGTGAGATGAGTAGAATACGGATTAGAGACATATTGACTGAGTTTGTGAACAGTAAATGTAATATCCGGCCTAGATATTGTCAAATAAAGCAATCTGCCAATAAGTCTGCGAAACAATCTTGCATCAGAATCTGAGAGTTGATCTCCATCAGTGGCATGTAATTTTATTTTAGGATCCATTGGAAGTTGATGAGGCTTGCAAGCTAGAAACCCTGAATCTTCCAAGAGTTGTAAACAATATTGACGTTGGGATAAGAATAAGCAAGTCTTGTTTCTTGTGATTTCTAATCCAAGAAAATATTGTAATCGGCCAAGGTCTTTTAATAGGAACTGAGTATGTAAATAAGCCTTGAGTGCTGATATGATTTGAGGATTCGGACCGGTGATGAAAATGTCATCCACATAGACAAGCAAAGCAATGAAAGTATCTCCGGATCCCTTAATGAAGAGAGAACAATCTGCTTGTGATTGCTTAAACCCATAATGAAGAAGGGTGTGTGAGAACTTGGCAAACCATTGTCTGGAGGCCTGTTTTAGACCATAGATTGATTTGTGTAATTTACAAACCAAATTCTGTTTCTGAGCAAGCTCCCCCTGAGTAGTAGCCGATTGCCTAAAAGTAGGAGATAAACTAGTATAGCCTAAAGGCAACGCATATATACCTCTTCAAATAAATCCCCATTGAGAAAGGCATTGTTCACATCTAATTGAGCAGAGGCCAAGAATATTGTGTTGCTAAGGATAAGAGTACTTTGTGAGTTACCATTTTTGCAACAGGGAAAAAGTTTCAAAAAAATCTAATCCTTCTTGTTGATTGTACCCTTTTGCAACAAGTCGTGCTTTATCCAGGCCAACCGTGCCATCTGCTTTTATGTTTCACTTTATATATCCATTTACACCAATGGCATTATGCCCATTGGTAATGGAACTATAGACCATGTATTGGTTCTTTCCATTGCACCCAATTCCTCTGCCATGGCTTGTCTCGGTAAGCGGCACCCACCCGATGATAGTATTGAGGCTCAGAGTGGATAGAAATATTCATCAAAAAATGAGCATGAGTAGAAGAAAGTCTGTCATATGATAGAAAATGCTGCAAGGGATATCTCTCTTTGGCTGGGAGAAGAGTATGTCCAGCTAGGAGATTACAATGGAAATCAGACAGATAAGCAGGAGGTTGATGAGGTCTAGTTGATTTTCTTAGTTGAGGTTGAATTGGAAGAGGGGC
Source organism: Gynostemma pentaphyllum (assembly GCA_028015215.1). NCBI lineage: Eukaryota > Viridiplantae > Streptophyta > Magnoliopsida > Cucurbitales > Cucurbitaceae > Gynostemma > Gynostemma pentaphyllum. The sequence goes on from CM051355.1 coordinate 22,804,800, forward strand.
TGGAGCAGAACTGAGTTCTATTTGCTGAGTAGGAGGTGATGCAATAACAGTATCAGAAGAAGGTTAAGCAGCAGTAGGAACCTTTAAAACAGCATCTAATGGAAGAGGTAAAACAATATCTGAAAAGAGATTGACAACTTCCTTATCACAAGTGAGGTTTTCAAAGGGATAGATTTGTTCATAAAATATGACATCCCTTGAAATAAAAAACTTCTTTTTGATCTAAGTCATATAATTTGTATCCTTTTACTCCAGGAGGATATCGGCAAAAACACATTTGTGTGCACGAGGATCAAACTTCTTCCTCCGTTGGATTGAAGTGAAGATGCAAAGCAAAGACAACCAAATGATTTCAAATGATTATATGACAGGGAATGCCAAATAACAACTCAAAAGGAGTTTGATTTTTGAGTAAAGGAGTTGGTGTCCAGGTTGATCGGGAAGGTGGTCGAGAATGCACTCACCCCGAAAGATATAGGCAACCTTGACTGAAAATATAATGCTCGGGCCACATTCAAGAGATGTTGATGTTTTCTTTCTGCTACGGAGTTCTGTTGTGGTGTTTCCACACATGTAAACTGATGTAAAACACCCAATGATTGAAAAAAATCTGTAAATTTGAGTTCATGGGCATTGTCTGATCGAAATGCTTTGATCTGTCTATTAAATTGAGTATGTACCATAGCAAAAAAACGGGGAACAATAGACTGAACATCTGATTTATTTCTTAAAAGATATATCCAAGTGAATCTTGTACAATCATCCACTAATGTCAAAAAATAGGAAAAACCTTGATGTGTTGGGGTATGATAAGGTCCCCAAACATCACAGTGTATCAAATCAAAAGGATGAGTAGACATGTGATTGCTAGAAGGAAAAGGTAATCTCTTTTGCTTGGCTAATGGGCAAATACAACAAGGATCACAATGTATATTTGTGTTTGTAATGCCTAGCTTATTGTATAGTAAAGATAGTCTAGAAAAGGATAAATGGCCTAATCTTTGATGTCATAACTGCTTTGTAGATTGTTGAGAGAAAGAAGCACAAATAGGCTGACCAAGTAATGAACTCTGGTTGCTGTCTGTAGTGAGAATATAAAGACCATTCAAAGGATCACCCTTGCCAATCGTCATCAAATTGAACCTGTCCTGGATAATGCATTCAGCAGAATAAAAAGAAGCCACAAGATCAGTCTGTTTAGTCATGGAACTAACAGAGATGAGGTTGAAAGCAAATGATGGTATGTAAAATACACCAGTCAGCAAAAGAGAATTGTTCAATAATACATCACCAATAGCAGTAACAGCAACTTTGGCATGGTTAGGTAAAGACACATAAGTATCCTTAACAGCAGTAATGGATTGAAATAAAGATTGTGAACAGCAGATGTGATTTGAAGCCCCAGAATCAAGAATCCACATTGTCCTAAAATCATATTGAATATGATTAGGAATAGAGAAACATTGTGATGAGAAACATATACCTATGACATGAGAAGAAGAACAAGCTTGAGTTGCAGAATTCTCTGGTTTAGAAACTCCAGTTGGAGGAGACAGCAGCTGTATAAGTTGTTGGTATTGTCCTGAAGTAAGGCCATAAGGTGGATGATCAGAAGTGTGATTCCCTAGATTGGTAGAAACAGAATCAGAAGTGCCATTAGAGACGTGATTAGCATGATGTGGTGTAGGATTTTTGGGCTTGAATTTGAATCTAGGGGGATAGCCATGAATCTTATAACACTTCTCAACAGTGTGACCTTGGATATTGCAATGAGTGCATAAAGGTCTATCTTTCCTTCGATATCGATCATTATCATTACGGTAGCCAGAAGTAGATTTGGTGTTTTGGTGAACAGCAAAAGCAAGTGAATCAACAGATGGTGATTCAATAATTTTCAACTTCCTCTTTCGTTCTTCTTGAATTAGTAAGGCCAAAGTTTTGTTGATGGATGGAATTGGATCCATAAGTAGGATGTTAGAAGTGATAGAAGCATAAGAATCATGTAAACCCATGAGGAAAGTAAGAACATATTCGCCTTGGTAAAAAGCATCCATTTCCTTGAGACCACCACATGAACAAACACATTTGGGGCGATACTCCATTAATTCTTGCCAAATGGTCTTGAATTTGGTAAAATAGGTACTAACAGAAAGATCACCTTGTGTCATGTTCAGTAGTTCACGACGGAGTTGAAAAACTCGTGGTCCATTTCCCTGTTGATATCGATCAATCAGATCCTGCCATATCTCTGCTGCTGAATTAGTGTATAGAAGACTGGCTGAAATTTCTTTAATGGTGGAATTGAGAAGCCAGGAAACCACCACATCATTATTGATTATCCAGGATTGAACAAGATTTCCAGAAGTTGGACAAGGAAGAGTTCCATCGATGAAACCTAACTTGTTTTTGACAGACAAAGCAAGTCTCATGGATCGGCTCCAAGAATGGAAGTTATCACCATTGAGTAATGGAGAGACAAGAACAGTAGTAGCACCATCACTGTGATGCAAATAATATGGATTCCGTTGATGATTATCACTGGAATCGGAAGAAGGTAGAGGCGCCGTTGCAGTCGAAGATTCGCTTGGATTTTCCATGATTGAGGACAAGAACTCGATAATTCGGGAACAGAATTATCAAAAATGAAAAGATTGAAGGATTAGAAACCCTAGAAATGGCGATTGCGAAGAAGAAAAGGAAAAAGCAGAGTGTGGATTTTGGGCGCGAAAACGAAAGAGAAAACAGAAAGCGTGTTTTCTTAACCAACTGATACCATATTGAAACTAAATTGATGAAAAATGAAGTACACACTTCATTACAATGGATAAAGTTAATATATATACAAGTTTACCATGAGGTGGCATTGCTAACTATTTAGTAACAAACTAACAAACTATTTAATACTCTAATAGACGATGAGGAAGACGATGAAAACGATGGTTCAAAAAGGGTTGAAAGAAATGGGAAAGATTAGTAAAAACGATAATGAGAAAAAACAAATGGAGGATTTTAAGGTTGTTGGGTTGATGAATGAAGCTGAGGGAGTGGCTGTTGAGGCTATTAAATCATTGTTGTTTTTCATATCAGGAGGAGGATTATCAAAGTTGCCATCGTTGAAGATGAAGATGAGTTTCGTTTCGAAGATTACGAGGTCGAAAAGATCGGTAGTTTTCGATGATGATGATGATGTTGTTGTTGAAGGAAAGAGGAGTGAGGTTCATAGGGTGGATGATATCTTAGACTTTATCATGGGGAATCATAAGAAGATTGAGTTATTGGATTTGTCAATGAAAATTCAGAATCTGCAGAGTTTTCTTGGAAGATTTGAGCTTGAAATTCAAGATATTGAAGAAGAATTAGAACGTTTATATAGATTATTAATCAAAACTAGAGTTTCTCTTCTTAATATCTTTAACAATTAGAGCTATTATTTTCCTTTTTAATGGCTACGTATTTTTATTTTTATTTTTTGTAAAAAGTAGAGGAAATCTTTCATAACATTAAATGAGATATATAAATATGTTATTTTTATTTGACTCTAAATCAATTAGCTCTTACTAGGATTTTTTTTTTCTTTTTAGACACTTGTTAGTTTTAAAATTTTAGAAAATGTTTTAAAATAGGTCCATTACTGAAATATCATATTTCTTATATATGAAATATAAAAACCTTTTAAAAATTGACCCAAATATCATTTCAATAATATTGAACTATAGATCAATAATTTATTAAACTAAATAAATTTAAAAAAAAATTAATCCATTGAAAAATAACAAAATATTAATTTAAAGACTAAAAAAGACAAAAACCAATAAATTAAAAGAAAAACGATGATGAAAAAAAAACTTAATATATTATTGAAGTATAGTTCAATATTTATTAAATTATTATTTGGATAATTTTAAAAAAAAAGTTTGACATTTCAGTAATTAGAATGTAAAAATATATCATTCTATATAATTTCTCTTTATAATGTCTTTCAAGAGACCTGACAAAACCCATCGAATCAAACCTTGAACACCAACCCAAACCGATCGATTTGGTCCGGTTCTTATTATAAAATTGGGGCTTGGACCAATTTTCAATTTGAAAAAAATGATCCAAACCGAGCCCTTACTTTTAAGCCCAACCTTGAACCATCCCACTACCCAGCCCCTTGTGCTCAAACTTGAAGAAGTTTATTTATATAAAAGGGGGTTTTAACTAGTTAAATATTTTTTTTCTTCAGTAAATGGCCACTAGCTAGGAGAAAGAGATTTATGACAAAAATACTAAAAAACCCAAATTATTAAGGAAAATTTAAAATTTAAAATAGGTGTAAATCATGGAGATCACACGTGATAATAAACAATTTAAAAAAAAATCTTAATAGATACTACACAATCAATCAAAATTGATAACACATACTCTTTCATCTCAAACCCGAAACTTCCACCATTTTTCCAGTGAAACTTTCACTATTTCTTTTCTATAGTCGTATATTGTTTCTGACACTAAATGTACATTATGTAATGTTTGTATTGAGAATTTGTACAATTTCTTATGATGTGCGACTCTTTTCATCTCAGTGAACAAACAATCAAATATTACTTGTACATTTGGTACTGTGCGTACATCAACAATATTACTTGTCATTGTGTATTGCTCATCCTGTGAAATTGTACTTCTATTTTTTTTATCCAAACAACAATATCACTAGTACATTTAGTATTGTGCGTACATTAGCGTTACTCATACATTCGTACTGTGTAGACTAGAACCATAAACCTCTCTAAGCCTCAACAATGATGGATTCCAGCGAGAAAACAATAAAAGAGAGGGTTTTTCTTTAAACTCGAAAAATAAAAAGAAGATTTAGCTAGATTTCAATTAAGATTGACTTTGATTTGATTTTTTTGGCGAGACAACAACAATCCAAACTCAAATTTGGAAGAATCTATGAGAAACCTTTAAATATGAAACGCGGTGGCAACGTTTTCTGATAAAAACCCCTAAGGATCTGGTAAGATAAGCTTTCACAGTGTTCTTTTTGGATATCTAAAATTTAACGTAATTTGAAAGATGATTTTGATAATTTCATGACACCGTAGGTGTGATTAATAGATGAGTGTGATTTTGTAGAATAAATCACGTTATTAACAAAATGTAAAATCTACAAATAACATACATCTATTAAAATTTTATAGTTATTTTTAATAAAATAAGAAAGCGTGAAAAACATAGAAATGTGTCTAAATTTCATTAATATTAACTTACATAAAGAGCAATTTATTATTTTACAAACTACATAAGTATCTTAAAATCATTTTCAAAAAACATGAGTATGATTTACAATTGCTATAATTTTAAGGCAACTAGGAACAAACTTAAATAACAGTGTAAATATTTTAAGGGTCATATATTGTCTTTTTATTATAATAACTAGTAATATGACATTACTAGGAGCGTTAGTGAGGCCAGAAACAAAGATAATATACAACTTTATTAAGTGCCTTTTTGAAATAACTTTTAGAAGTCTTTGAAAACATTTTTATAGTAATAATAACACTTTTTAAACACTCCTAAAAACTATCTTAATCAGGCCATAAATCTCACAAGTTTAAGTTTGAAGAGAAGAAATTTGTTTTCCTGTAAAACTAAAAAACACATAAGAGAATAAAAATTGATTCTTTTTTAATAACTCACTTTGAATTGAATTTAATTACTTTTTGCTTGATTACAAAGAAATGAACCCTATATATTTCAAGATACATCTATAAAGCACAAAATAAATGAGTATTATATATACATCCACTACCATGCATCTAATAAATTAACTTTCATACACTTAAACAGAGGGGTGTTACCGGTTCGGTTCTTGGCAAGAACCGGAACCTAACCGGTAAGAAGAAATGGGAAAAGTGGGAACCGGAACCGGTTCCCTATAGAACCGGACGGAACCGAACGGTAATACGGTTCGGTTCCGGTTCCTCACGGTTCTTATAATTGGTTCCTTACCCGGTTCTTTCTGGGGTTCGGTTCGATTCGGGAAGCACATATTGCCTTGAAATTATTTGACATAACATCCCAATTTCTTTTAAAATCAAATTATCACAAATCAAATCAATAGAAATTCAAAAAATTCATTCAAAAATTCATAAATATATGGATATGATCATCAAATCCATAATAATATATCAAATAAATCAATCTAAACTCCTAATTGGGCATGCTATATAAAAAATTAAAAAATAAAATAAATTAAACCCTTATCGGTTCGGTTCGGTTCCCATACCGGTTCCTTATTAGAACCGGAACAACCAGGTTTCTTATCGGTTCCAAAATTAGGAACCCCCAATTAACGGTTCCGTTCGGTTATCACCGGTTCCCGGTTCGGTTCCGGTTCTAACGGTTTTGCTTGCAGCCCTATAAACATATAAAATTCATTTATCTAGGAAATGCATATATGGTTAATAAATTTAGAAACGTATCAAGTAATCAATTCCAATGTACCTAGCTTATATATAAAATCTAACAAACCTGCACAATGTATATATTTTATTATGTTCAATTATATGAATTGGAATGTCATCTTTAAAAGCTTCAATTGATAAAAACCATAAGATTGAGTGAGAAGAGAGAGAAATCCTCAAATCATTTAAAGCCTCAAAAGAGAATGAAAAATAGTTAGACTTTAAAAACCATAAGATTAGACTAAAAATAGTATCAAATTCGAGTACAAAAGAGAAGGCAAATTAACGAAGAAAAGGCAGAGGCAAGGATCAGCCAACAAACCAAAGAAAACAAAAGAAAACAAAGGTTTCAAAAGGGAGAAGAAGTAGCTGTGTTTGTCAAGGACACAACACAAGGGGGCTAACATGGAACATTTCTATAAATCCTTAGTTATATTATGTGTGTTCTTTATGTTAACCCCTTCCTTTATAGGGGCTACTCCTTCTCCCACAGACATTTTTATCTTGGGAGGTCAAAGCAACATGGCCGGTCGAGGCGGTGTTTATAACAATACTCCTAACGTGTTTTTATGGGACGGATATATCCCACCTGAGTCTCAACCTAATGCTTCTATCCTCAAACTTAATATCAATAATCAATGGGAAGAAGGACTAGAGCCACTCCATAAGAACATCGATATGAACAAGACCAATGGGATTAGCCCCGGAATGGCATTTGCTAATCAACTATTAGCCTCTTCCCCACAATCCGGCATCATTGGCCTCGTTCCATGTGCTATCGGCGGCACCCGTATCGCCAACTGGACCAAGAGCACCAACCCTCAACAAACACGTTACGCCGGTTTGGTAAATCGAATCAAGGCATCACAGAATGCAGGCGGACAAGTGCGAGCCTTGTTTTGGTTACAGGGCGAAAGCGACGCCTCTGTTGAATCCGAGGCTACTGCATACGAAGGCCGTCTCAAGCAGTTCTTCACCGACCTCCGTAACGATCTGAATCCGATTTACTTGCCCATCATCATGGTTTTCAAAACTAATCCATTTCCCCTTTCAAATTTTTCTCATATTTCATATTATATATCAAGATTGATTTTGGTAATTGTAATGCAGGTGAAAATAGCATCAATTGATAGATACGTACCGCACACCGATAATCTCGAGGTAGTAAGGGCAGCGCAAGAGGCGGTGAGCCGAGAATTGCCGGACGTGAAGATCATCGACGCTATGGAATTTGCCAATCCAGACGGAACAGGTTTTAACAAGGATAGAGTTCATCTCAATACTAACACCGAGGTTGCCATTGGAAAAAAGTTGGCTGATACCTACCTCTCCCATTATAGCCCAAATATTTGATCTATCAATTACTTTAATTTTCATGTTACAACTTCGAAATATATCAAGTTATCGAATTCTTCAATTTGTTGCATCTCCAATCCAATATGAAAGGAAGAATTATCATATCGTTTTGTGTTTTTAAACTTGATGAAAATGGAAATCTTCCACTTTATATAGCCATCATGTGATATACCTAAGTTCTTCCCTAATTAATAGTAGAGGATAACATAAAAATTAACCTCGCTAATGAATTGATATATGAAAATATTATTCATTAATAATTAGATGGAATGTAAGAATAGGGAGAAATCTCACCAAACAGCGCAATCCAAATCACGCACGGCTACAAAAACTCTCCTTTTCTATTCGGCCACACAACAAACAAAAACCGTCTCTTTTTCTATTCGGCCACACAACAAAGAATACATTTTTCCTTTTTAAGAAACTATGTAACTTTCCATTCAAAAAAATATTTACAAAGATGTGAAGAGATATCACCCGTGTCAAAAAGGATTACAAAAAACATTTTCAATCGGCGTTAAACAAAAGACCATTAAAATAACAAAACTATTTAGAAAGAGAAGCAAAAAGAGAGACTTCGTAAGGAATGAGATCCCACACGTCAATATGAAGTCTTGTTTTGTAATAAAAAATGCGACGATTACGCTCCAACCAAATTTCCCATCTGATTAATTTGACCACTCTTTCCCAAATCCATCTAGCTTTGTCTTTGAAAGGGTGCCCTACAAAGAGAGAATAAAGGATGACTTTGGGGCAATTGGAGAGGCACCAACCAATATCAAAAGTAAGCATAAGCTTATTTCATATAGCAACAACATAGGGGCAATCAAAAAACAGATGTAAATAGTTTTCGGAGGCAGAAAGACAGAGGCAGCAGTAAGATGGAGAAAGAGCAGTCTTCGGATTCCGTTTCTGCGGCATGTTCACCGTGTTTAACTGATGTAGACAATAAAGAGAAAATACCAAGTTGGGATGATTACCAACAACTTAGGAGACAAGCTCTCATTTCAAAGAAGATTCAATACAAAACTGTCTTGTCAAGAGTCTATCAAAAGCTTAAATAGTAACATAAACCCTAGAAATAAGGAGACAAAAGATGCTGAAAACAATAAGAGCTAAGAATGGGCCTAAACAGAGGTGGGCCCAAAAGACAAAGTATAAACAACTAAAGCAGCTGAAAACCAAAGAAACAAGTAGAAGGCCCAACAACATGGGCAGCCCACATCAGTCTTCTTCTCCCATTAAGAACTCGTCCTCGAGTTCAATCAAATTCGATGGAGCTGCATCTGGTCGATAAAAGTCATAGATGTCTGAGATGTTGAAGGTGGAAGAAATATTGAGCTCAGATGGGAGGTCAAGTTTGAACGTGTTGTCACCAATCTTGTGAGTGATTTTGAACGGTCCCAGCTTTCGAGCCTTCAGTTTTGAGTAAGTTCCAGTGGGGAATCGTTCTCGCCGTAGATGAACCATAACCAGATCCCCCACATTATAAGTCTTTTTTCGTCGGTGGACATCAGCTTTATCCTTGTATTTGGTGTTAGATTCCTCCAGTTTTTTACGAATTTCAACATGCAAGTCAGTGAATTCCTCAGCAAGGTCGTGTGCTTTCTTGTTTGCTAGTTTTGAAAAAGAGAAAAGATCCACAGACTGATTAGGTAACTTCGTGTAGACAATAGAGAAAGGGCATCTTCCAGTGGATCGATTCGTCATGGAATTGAAAGCGAATTCAGCCTGAGAAAGTACAATGTCCCACTGTTTTGGTTTATCTCCAGCAATACTCCAAATCATGTTACCCAAAGCCCTGTTTACAACCTCTGTCTGGCCATCAGTCTGGATAAGCACTACTAAAATTGAGTTTCGTGTTGAAACGTTCCCAAAGCACGCGCCAGAAGTGGCTCATAAATTTGACATCTCGATCGGAGGTAATCGTTTTTGGTATTCCGTGAAGACGAACAATTTCTTTGAAGAACAGTCTAGCTACTGCACTTGCATCAAACGTCTTCTTACAAGGTAGAAAGTGTGCCATTTTTGAAAATCTATCCACCACAACGAATACAGAGTCTACTCCCCTCTGGGTTTTGGGTAATCCAAGGATGAAATCCATTGATAAGTCCTCCCAAATAGTTTCAGGCACTGGTAGGGGAGTGTAGAGACCCGTGTTTTGCCCTGTTCCTTTTGCAGTTTGACAGACTGCACAATGTTTCACAAAAGTCATAACATCCTTTTTCATATGTGGCCAAAAAAATCTCTCCTGAAGTAGTATAAGTGTTTTATCTCTGCCAGTATGTGCAGCTAAACCACCACTGTGGACCTCGTGGATCAGATTCGTTCGCATTGAAGTTTGGGGAATGCACAAATTGTTTCCTTTAAATAAGAACCCAGAATGGATGTGAAAGTTTCCGCGTGGTATGTGATTTAAGCAGTCAGACCAAATTGCTTGAAAATCGGAGTCTTCTGGATACAAGTCTTTCAAACAAGCCAACCCTATCACCTCAGTTTGTAATGTAACCAACAAACTTGCCTTCCTGCTTAATGCATCAGCAACAACATTTTGTTTACCAGGCTTGTGCTTGAAAACAAACTGAAACCTCTATAAATATGTAATCCAACGAGCATAGATGTGTTTAAGTGTTTTTTGGGAGTTGAGGAATTTGAGAGATTGATGGTCACAATGAAGGATAAATTCCTTTTGGATTAAGTAATGCTCCCAATGCTGCAAAGTGCGGATGATGGCAAAAAGCTTTTGTTCATACGTTGTCCATTTCTGTTTAGCATCATTCAATTTCTCACTGAAATATTCAATTGGTCTATTGTCTTGCATCAACACGGCACCAATTCCAGTCATTGAAGCATCCGTTTCTACTTCGAAGACCTTTTCAAAGTCAGGTAAGGCTAGGAGAGGTGCACTGGTCAGTTTTTCTTTGATTAGCTCAAAGTTGTCCTCTTGGTATGTTTCCCATCGAAAATTACCTTTCTTTAAGCAATCAGTAAGAGGAGCTACGATGCTACTGAAATTCTTAATGAACCTTCTGTAGAAAGTGGCTAAACCGTGGAAGCTTCGCACCTCTGTCACAGTTGTTGGCGTTGGCCAATCCCGAATAGCCTCTATCTTAGATGGATCTATTTCAATCCCATTCTTCCCAATTATAAAACCCAGAAATAGTAGTCTGTCAGTGCAAAAGTCGCACTTTCCTTTGTTGAGGTACAATTTATGAGCGCGTAGGGTAGAGAAAACAATCCGTAAATGAATCAAATGATCCTCCCATGTCTTGTTGTGAACCAGAATATCATCAAAGTATACGACCACGAACTTCCCCATCATTGGCTTCAAGACATGGTTCATGAGACGCATAAAAGTGCTTGGGGCATTGCTTAGTCCAAAGGGCATCACCTTCCATTCATAAAGCCCTTCCTTCGTTTTAAAAGCTGTCTTCCATTCATCCCCAGGCCGTATGCGAATTTGATGGTATCCACTGCGAAGGTCTAAACGAGAGAACACACATGCCCCAGCCAGTTGATCAAGCAAATCTTCCAAACGAGGGATTGGGAATCTATATTTGATGGTTATTTTGTTAATTGCACGACTATCCATGCACATCCTCCAAGAGCCATCTTTCTTCGGGACTAAAAGGGCAGGCACAGCACATGGGCTTAAACTAGCCTGAACCAGTTGTTTTTTCATTAAATCATCCACCTGCTGTTGAAGAATGGTATGTTCCTGTGGACTCATTCTGTAATGAGGTAGATTGGGGAGGCTAAAGCCAGGGATCAGATCAATACCATGCTGGATATCTCGGATTGGGGGTAGGGAAGCTGGAAGGTCAACAGGGGCAATATCTTGAAACTTAGATAACAATGTTTCAATATCAAAATGGCGAGGTTTAATGCCAGTGTTTAATGTGGTCAAGAGTGTTAGGATGGGAGCAAGGTGGTCTGGTAGGGAATCGAAATGGCAACCAGATGTGGTTGACACGAGAACTGGCTTTAAGGATGTAGATGGGTTAGAAACAGGTAAGAGGATAATTGTTTTGGTGTTCCAAAGGAATCTGTAGCTGTTGTCACGACCATTATACTGAGCTGACTTATCGAACTGCCATGGTCTCCCTAATAACACGTGACAGGCATCCATGTCTACCACATCGCACTGAATTGTATCTTTATAGAATTTTCCAATTGAAAACGTTAGTTTGCACACTTCAGTCACTCGGTGTTCGCCTCCCTTCTTTATCCAACCTATTCGATAGGGATTTGGGTGTTTCTCAGTAGGGAGCTTAAGGATCTTTATCAGTGCCTTCGCAACTATGTTCTCAGTGTTGCCATTGTCAATAATGACATCACAGACTTTGTTTTGGATGGTGCACCTTGTTCTGAATATTTGGCACCGCTGCGATGAGGGTGGTTGTTTAGGAGTCAGTAAAACTCGTTGTACAACACAGACAAGTCGTTCTCCCTCGTCTCCACAAACTTCCTCAACATCCTCATTTTCAGGAGTCTCAACACCTGAATCAAGTCCTTCTGCATCATCCATGTTTTCAACTACAGCAAGAGCCTTGCGTAGGGGACACTCATTAGATTTGTGACCTGGCTCGTTACACTTATAACATCGGACTGGGCTTGGTTTGGCATAGAGGTTACTGGGCCTTTGTGGGCCTGATTTAAATGGGGCTTTTGAGGATTCTGCAGATGGTTTTATAGGGTTAATGATACTTGGTGTGACGGCCAGATTCTTTCCCTTCTCGAAGAAGTGATCAGCGAAATTCTGTTTTGGAATGTAAGGGCGATTGGTCGATTTCGGCTGAAATTCTTCGACCTTTTGAGCGAATGTCACGGCTTTAGAGAGGGTTTTTACAGATTTCAGGGCGAGGTGTTCTTGAATTGATTGTTTCAGACCTCCAACGTATCTAGCTACTTGAATCCTCTCGGATTCGTTCAAATCAGTTCTTGAGTTTAGACGATAAAATTTGTTCGTATAATCTCGCACAGATCTTTCTTTCTGTTGGCATTGATGGTATTGATTATACAAAACTTGATCGTGGTCCTAAGGCAAGAATCTCTGTCTCAAGAGTTTTCGCATTTTTGGCCATAAACGTACCTTCGACTTTCCTTCTCTTCTACGTGCATTAACCAGTTGGTCCCACCAAGCAGCAGCCCCATCTTTCAGTTTGAAAGCTACCAGGGTGACCCTTGAATCTTCAGGCACACGCATATATTCGAAGAAGTGCTCCACCGTCCTTAGCCATTGGAGAAATTCCTCTATTCCAAAGTTACCATCGAAGAAAGGTATATCCACCTTGATCTTATAGTCACCTGAATCTAGTCTCCTGTTTCCAAATCTTTGAGGTACGTCTCTCGCTTGCCTATCACACCTCAGTAGAATATCCTCTACTATTTCCTCTCTCTCTGAATCTTCATCCACATTCTCTGATGAAGTATTGTTCGTTTCGTTCGCTTGCATTCGTCCTCTACCATTGTGTCGCCTACCACAGTGCCTTCCTCTCCCTTCAACTACTGGAGCTCTTGCAAACCCACGAGGTTCAACAACTGGATTTCCCCTCTGCTGAGCAAACATTCTATCAATCCCTGCTAGACTACGCTGGATATCACGCGAGAACCGTTCCAAACGATCTTCCAGCCGTTGCTCAACGTTGGCCACGGCCAACCACAGTGCTGGAAGTCCATGCTCTTCATTAGCCCCTCGTGGTTCGACATTATCTCCACCAGTAGCATCCATTTCCTTCCGAGAAATCACTGGGCTCTGATACCAATTGATGTAGACAATAAAGAGAAAATACCAAGTTGGGATGATTACCAACAACTTGGGAGATAAGCTCTCATTTCAAAGAAGATTCAATACAAAACTGTCTTGTCAAGAGTCTATCAAAAGCTTAAATAGTAACATAAACCCTAAAAATAAGGAGACAAAAGATACTGAAAACAATAAGAGCTAAGAATGGGCCTAAACAGAGGTGGGCCCAAAAGACAAAGTATAAACAACTAGAGCAGCTGAAAACCAAAGAAACAAGTAGAAGGCCCAACAACATGGGCAGCCCACATCATTAACCCTCCGACCATCAAGTTCCACGTAAAGAAATTGACCTTTTTAGGACAACCTTTAGCCCAAATACCCTTAGCCAGTCTCCTATCTAAAAAAACCCTCATTTTCAGTTAAATAAGCAAAGAAGGAGTCAGTAGAAAAGCCATTTGAGTCCAACTTCCAACAAAACAAATCCTCTAATTGATCAATATGGTGAGGCTGGAGCAGGTTAAGGAGAGCAATAAAATCATCAATTTCTCGATCATATAGAGGTCTTTTGAGAATGAGATTCCACCCTTCAGCTTCTTCTGTCCAATACTCCCTGACCACATCTTGTTTGTTTCTTACTAGACTGAACAGTCTCGGGAATTATCTTTTCAAAGGGATTTCTCCTATCCACCAATCATGCCAGAATTTAATTCTACTACCATCACCTAGATTGAAGCCTAAGACATCAGCAAGCTTCAACTTACAACTTTTAAGAAAATTCCATGAGCTATTACCCATGATTCGCACTCTCGGGTTAGTGAACCAGCCAAAAGGATCAAGGCCATGAATGCTTGAGACAACGGAGTGCCACAAAGAGTCTGTTTCCACCAAGAAGCGCCAACACCATTTGGACATAAGAGCTAAGTTCCTCTCTTTCAGTCTACCAATCCCCAAACCTCCTCTATTTTTCTGCATGGTAACTCGATTCCAGTTTAGCAAATGACTACCCGAAGAAGTACCCTTCTGCGCCCATAAAAATCTTGAAACTTTTTTTCCAGAAGCTTTTTAACGTTGCACGACATTGAAAATAAGGACATAAAATATGTGGGGAGGTTTGACAAGACAAATTCTATCAAAGTTAATCTGCCCCCTTTGGAAAAAGTGACATTTTTCCACTTATCCAATCTTTGACCAATTCTATCAATGACGGGAGTCCAGAAAGCTACAGTTTTGTGATTACCTCCTAACGGGAGACCAAGATAATCTAAGGGAAGATATCCTATGCTACAACCTCATCTGGAGGCATTAAAAGCAACTTCATCTGTTGGAATATTAACCCCAAAATGAATCGTTTTTTGCCAATTTAACTTTAGCCCAGAGCCCATCTGGAACAAGTGCAAAAGTTCAAAAATAGTATCGAGCTCCTGCTCTTCGTAAGCACTGAAAATCAAAGTATCATCTGCAAATTGCAAGTGGCTGATTTTGACTTCATTTGTACCTACACTCACACCTTTCAACGTATTTGAAGACAAAGCCGAGTCTAATAATCTACTCAGAACATTAGCATATAAAACAAAAAGAAAATGAGAAAGGGGGTCTCCCTGTTTGAGGCCACTAGACGACAAGATTCTGCCTCTAGGCCGCCCATTGATGAAGACGGAAAATTTAGTATTAGAAATACAAGGATAGATCAAATTTTGCCAATGCTTTAATTCCATAAATGCCAAAAGGACATCTCAATCAACTAAGTCGTAAGCCTTCTCGAGATCAATCTTGAGAATCCAAGCTTTCCCCCCTGAAATCTTCAACTGATTAACCACTTCATTTGCAATCAAAACAGAATCCAGAATTTGTCTCCCTTTGATAAAAGAAAATTGATTTTTTGTAACAGTTTTCTGGATCACCTCCCTTAGCCTATCTGTCAGGATCTTGGCTAAGATTTTGTAGATACTATTTACCAAACTAATTGGTCTAAAATCTTTCATACTCAATGCCTCTTTCTTTTTCGGGATAAGACAAATAAAATTCTCTTTCAAACAAACATTGAGCTTGGAGTTCAAAAAAAATCCTAGAACACTGCCAAGAGATCAGTTTTAACAATGTTCCAGCTCTTTTTTATAAAACTCCATCGTGTACCATCCGGACCTGGAGCTTTATTCGCTCCCAAATTAGACACTTTTCTTCCAAACTTCCAACAAGTCAAAATGCTGGGCTAAGAAAATGTTATCATCTGCACTAACTGGGTCCCAATTGAATCCTTGAAAGAGAAATCTTTCATCTGGAAGCTTAGAATAAAGAGATTGGAAAAACAAAATAGCTTCACACTCTATTTGGCTCTCTGTCAAAATCTTCACCCCTTCCTCTGCAGTAAGTTCCAGTGATCAAAGACTTCTTTCTTCTACTATTGGCAACCGCGTGGAAGAAGCTAGAATTTTGGTCCCCATCCCTAATCCAGTGAATCTTACTTTTTTGAAACCATCTCTGCCTTTCCAAGTCAATTGTAAGCAAAAACTCCATCTTTAAACTTTGTCTCTGATTCCTTTCTTCAATAATTAAAAAACCTAGCCTCATCCTTTAAATCCAAAGCTTCAATCTCACGCTGGATATTACATTTTTTGAAGCTAAGATCACCAAACTGATCCTTACTCCACTATTTCAGAACGCCTTTTAAATTCTTGAGCTTGAGGTTAAAGGAGAAACCCGGCCAGCCCCTATTGTTGTTATTCTTCCACCAATCAGAGACAAGCGGAAAAAAACCCAGCATTCGAAAGCCAAAAATTTTCAAATTTAAACGGCATAGGCCCCCATTAGAAAGCATTTGTGTTCAAGAGGAGAGGGAAGTGATCGGAAACAATCCTCTCTTTTCGATTAATTCTAGACTAGTTAAAGTTGCTTAACCAATCATTGGAAACCAAAAATCTATCGAGACGAAAGAAAGTAGGAGTTCCCCTCATACTAGACTGGTTAAAGTCCCTTTCTGTTTTCTTCTGCTGCTGCTAGGGATGGCAATTGGGAAAAAAAAATCCCAATGGCTCCTACCCTGATTGGGGTGGGGAATTCCCATTTTAGATGAATCGGGAACGGGGAGAATTACACCCCATTTAAGGTTTTTTTTCCCACCCCAATTAACTTTATCCCCCGCCCCGTACCCCATACCCCGTCCCGTTTATTAAACGGGGGCGGGGGCTAAACGGGGTAGAGAAATTTGTTAAAAATGCATGATTTCGTATATTTTTTTTATTCAAAATTCAATTTTTTTTCAATGATATTAGTGTATAAAAATAAATAAATAAAACTCTCCAGCATAATCCATATGAAAATAAACTTAGTAAATTTAAATTACATAATAAAATAAAATTAAAGTAGCTAAACAGGGCAGGGCGAGGTGTAAATGGGGGTGGGGGGAAATTCCCCCGCCCCTGCCCCGTTTATTTGGAGGGTTTGACAGGGGTGAGGTCGGGGTTTTAGCTTTCACCCCTAGGGAAAATTCCCCAATTGTTATTTGGTACAGGGACAAGGAATACATTACCCACACCTGACACCACTCTAATTCCAAACTTGAATTTTTAATAATATTTTATCTTTTTTTTTTTCCTTTTATCTTTATGTATTGAAAAAAAATATTAAATGTTTAGTATTATGTGTTTTTTTTGGTACTAAAATGTATATTTTAACATATAATTCAATTTTTATTTTATTTGTTAAATAAAAAAGAATATAAAACGGCGAATTTCCGTCAAGAATTCCTAAACCCGCTCCCGATTCCATATGATCCCCAACCCTAACCCGCTTGTTTCCATTCCCTATCTGCGGCTAACACTCACACCAACCACTTTTTGTTTTCGTTTAATTTTAGTCCTAGTGGGCTTTTATTTAGTTGGGCTCAAAGTAGTAGTCGGGTCCGACAAACTCTCACTCCTAACTACGCAAAATGATCAACCATACACGCTACTTGCCTGCATGTTACATGCTTCCCTTTGGGTAAGGTCTAGTCATCATGTTTGAACCATTATCATCTGTGTAAATCTTTTCAAAACTATAACGACTTCTCATTCAATATATCTCTGATCCAATGATACCCCACATTAATGTGTTTTGACATCGAGTGGAACGAAAGATTCTTATTGTGGTCAATCATACTTTGATTGTTGCAGTATAACACATATTCATTTTTTTATAATCCTAACTATTGAAATAACTTCTTCATCTAAAGCATTTTTTTGCCAGCTTCAGTTGTTGCTATGATAAACTTAGCTTTAATTATCGAGAAAGCATGACATTTTTGTAAGTTTGAAAAACCATGACACAACTCCCCCCGTTAAGATACACTAATGTGGATTTTCTAGAATCAACATCATCTTCCATGTTTGTATATGTGAACCCTTTGAGGAGGCACTAACTTATCAATATTCCTAAAGCATATAAACACATATTGTGGAAGTAGCGGCGAACAAATCCAAACCAAACCACGGGGCGAAGCTAGAAATATTTTTGAGGGGGGCAAAAAAAATATATATAGCTATATTTGAGAATTTAAGGGAGGTAAAATAGACAAAATATATCAAAACTTGATTTTTTATACAAAAAAAAGTAAACTTTTATATAGAAATTTTAAATTTGTAAAAAAATGGGGGGGCTACCCTTGTGAGTGGATCCGCCCCCGCAAACCACCTATTCAAATTGAATCAAACCAAACCAAATCGGTTTTGTTCGGATTTATAAACCCATATCTATCCAAATTAAATCAAACCAATTAATAATGGTTTGATTTGGTTCAATATATTTTTGTGGTGATTCAAACCAAACTAAACCAACCAATATATAACATATAATACATTTGAATTTTTAAATATTAATTAAAACTTAATAAAATGAGAAAAAAAAAGATTCTTCAAACCTATATTTGTTATGTTTGTATAGTTATAACAATGTTTTTATAAACTTTATTAATTCTTGTATTTATAAATTGTGTTTTATTTGTTATATTAGACTTTTATATTAACTAATTTTTAATACATGTATTCTTTATATTGTCTTAAATCATACCTGTTTTAACGATATTATAATGATTTTTTTTCAAGAATTCTTACCCTACATCTTCAAATGATCTTTTATTTTTCTTTGAAAGCCTCCTCGAAGAACTCCAATAGTTTTTCTTTCTTATGCATTTTCTTCTTTTTGATTTTCTCAGAAAATCTTATGATGGAAACTTCTTTTTAAGGTTTCAAAAGAAATCCCAAATAATTATGTTCCGTGATTCGTGCCAATTCAAATTTTAATAAGAGTAAAAATATATAAATAGCTACATTTTCTCTTTCCTTTTTCCCTATAGCCATGTATATTTATTTTTATTTTTTTAGCCACCTTGAAAAGTAAAATGACTAAAATACCCTAATGTCAAATCAAAACCCTCTCTCTCCTCTCTCCTTCCATCTATTCTTTTTCTTTTTTTTTTTACACTCTCTCTCCTCTCTCCCATTCCCTTCCTTACATCCCATTCAATTCTTTTTTTTTTTTATATTAACATCTCTCTCTCTCTCTCTCTCTCTCTCTCTCTCTCTCTCTCTCTCTCTCTCTCTCTACTTTTCATATTTAATTTCAAAATATTTTCCCTCCTATTCCCCCCCCCATTTTTCTTCTATATATTAGAATTTCTCTCTCTCCCTCTCATTTTTTTTTCATTTTTATCTCATTTCTTCTTCCATCTCTCTCATTTCTTTATCAATTCTCTATAATTTCCTTTCCAAAATCTATTGATTCTCTCATTATTTCTATTTATTTTTCAAAAATCTACAATTTTTATCTTATACAAATGTTAATCTCATAAATTTCCTACACTTTTTTTTTTATTTACTACATCTCTACTTAATTTCTTCTCGATCTCGTTTTTTCATAAATATATTTCAACGTTTTTGGTTCCGAATCTAGAAGATCTAAACCAAAATAAGCATGGATTTGACAAAAGGTAATATACATATTTTGTTTGATTTATGTACTTTTGTTGTTTTATGTACTATACATAAATTCTTAATTTTTGTTTTATGTTATACTTGTAATGCATGCAATATACGTTTTTTTTTTTGCAATATACGTAATATACATATTTTGTCTCTCGTCTGTTTCTGTTTTGTGTAAGTCTGTACTATACATACTATACGTAATATACATTTTTGTGTGGTCTGTTTAAATATACATTTCGTGGTCTCTCGTTCTGTTGCTGTTTTGCTATACAATATATAATATACGTAATATACTTTTTTCTGGTCTGTTTAAATATATATCTTTTTGTAATATACGTGTTATACATAACTATGTGTTTTCTTGATATACAGTTTGTACTACACGTAATATACGAAATATACGTACTAAACACACCAATGAATTTTTCTTGATGTACACCCACTTTCTTTTATGTTTGTTCTGTAATATACGTAATATAATATATATTTCTTTTTGTTTTGTTTTCATATTAAATATCTTTTTTTGTACATTTAGTATTATTGAATTAACACTCTTTTTGTTTTTCATTTGCAGGTTATATGGCATGTATATTATGTATAGCACATACAAAACATTTTACATGAGAGAAGAAACTATAAATAATATTCTAAAATGAATCTATAAAATTGAATTAAAAATCAAAATATGTAGTATGAAATCAAAATGCAAAAATAATAAAAATATAAAACATATACTAAATACATGAAACACTATGAACGTTATACGAACTATACCAAAATCTAGGAAAAAAAGAATGCATTGGGAAAGAAAAATGTCAGAACTGTCAGGCCATACGTGTCAGATATGTCGGACTATACCGCCATACGAAAAGGATAAAATAGGTATATTGAAAAATTAAATAGTAAAAATGGCTAGTCTCAATATTTTTTAAAAAATATGGCTACTTTAACCTTTTTTATTCAAAAAGTGGCTATTTAAATTTTTCACCCTTTTATTAATGGCAAAAGAATAATCACACGCCCCATGAATATAATCTCTACGAGGGTTTTTTGATATTTTACGAAGTATTGTGATTCGAAAAGGCTATTTTTATTGTTTATGGGCACCCAGGAGGTTTTAAGTTCATCAAAAACCCAATTTATGGAAGCATAGATTTCCTCAAAGTAATCTCAACACATTACATACAATTAGACACGTAATGATGTTATTCTTAAAATGTTTCATAACTATTGTTACTTTTAAAACTATCAATTCAGGAAATATAGTTTTTAAAAAATCCTCTAAAAACTAACACATTTTAATTACTCAATAAAACAATCAAATAAATATTTAATAGTAATCAGGAAATGTCTAGAAGGTCAAAATCTGAAAAAATTTCAATACAAAGCGACAAAACTAAAGCTAGATTTATACGTATATTTCTGAAAGATATCCATACATGTACTTAACTATATCAATTAAATTAATATTAATATTAATATCAATTAAATTAATATTATTTATAATTTTAAATTCTTGCTATAATAAACCAAAATACCTGTCAACCTCACTCGTGTATTTATATATCTAAATTAAATTAATCAACCTTAGCTGTACATAATGTTATAAAGATATGCAATTTGATCTTTTCCACATCAAAGATAATATATGGATCCTTGAGTTGGCAGCTGTTTGGCTGCAGACATAATCATAAATTTATAATATAAGACAAACAATATCAAAGGTTCCCCCACACGTGTGCATGTGGAAAGCTACCTTCTTGTCTCTATATTCACAGCTCATATTTAACTTCTTATACCCAACCGTTCAAAATCTTAAGAGTTGTTTTTTTTTTTTTAATAATGAAAAACTTGTCTATTTAAATAATTTATGTATTTGTTTATTTGTTGTCTGTGAACAACAGATCAGGTTTGCTCCTAGAAATAACCTGGATGTTGTTTATGTTGTTTCATTTTTTAATAACCAACTGAAAGAAGCAATGTTTAATTTTTATTTTTTTTTTATGAACATTACATTAAATGGGGAAGGAGGAGATTAAGACTTTCAACCTCGATTTCATGAGAAAAGAGTACTAATGTCTAACTACTTGAACTATATTTTAAAGTTGACAATAATATTTTAACATTATTATCTTTACAATTAACTTTTTTCAATTTTAGGTGAGAATGTATTAATTAATTAATAAATTTACTTCATTTTAACTTTTGAAGTTGTTAATTTTATATTTAGTTGTTTCTAATAGGTATACTATTAGATGAATACATTATTTCACCATATGATGGTGAGATAGGTGTATTTGAGGTTGTTAGAGAGTTTCATTTATGACATTGTATTTTATTCCTCAGTTTTTCTCTTTCGTAAATAAAAGATAAATTTAGTAGATTGACTGATCAATCCGGTGACTAGACTTACGATCATGGTGATGGGACCAGTATATTTGTTGGTCTGATTTCCCTTCATGATTTACAATTTAAGTAATAAGAATATGTGCTTAATTACACTATAGTCTAGTAGATGATTTTAAGTGGTCAATCTGACAACTGGACATACTTTTAGTTTTTAGTTTAGCTTTTATAATTTGTTTTGTCTTTATACACTACATGCATTATAACAATTTAGCTCTTGTGTCTTTAACCTTTAAACTCCATTCAAAGAAACATTAGAAAGCAACTTTGATCATTAGATAAACTTTTTAAGCGAACAAACAAAATTTTTACATTAAAATATTCATATCATAGTGTTAAGATATAATTTACTTTTTATCTCGGGTCATTTGGAAATCTAGCAATTTTGTTTAGTAATATTTGTAAAAATAGCATCTCAAAAAAATATTTGTAAATACACTAAATTAGTATGAATGAGTGATAAATATTGAATTACATATTTTTACTTTTTTTTTAGTAAACATATTTTTACATTAGTTTATCACTGATACACATATTTTTCATTATTAATAACGGATTAATATAATAAAAATTGCTTTATTTACAAATAATTTTTAGAGTTGACATTTTTACAAATATTACATCAAAATATGATACCCAATAAAATTTCCCTTTTTATCTTTACAATTTTGTCATTTTAACATTTTGATCGTTGTATTTCTATTTGTAATAATTTAATCTACTTTAACAAAATGAAATATTTAAATCTTTTACTCTTAAAAAATCAATTGAAAATCTCGCAAACACATAAAATCGAATCAAATAAAATCGATAGAATTCTTAACTAAATTGTTACAAACAACAAACACACTAATACTTTACAATGATCCAAATATAAAGTATTTTAACCAACAATTAATATGTACAACGATGATTTGAATTTTACAAATTGAAATATAACATAATTATTTAATAGATCAAACTCCAATTTCTTCTTTCTTTCTTCCTCTACAAGAAGACAAAAAACAAATTATTACAAAAAAAAAAAAAAGATCTGACTTCTACTCATGTCATGAAAATAGGGCAATTTCAATACAAAATAATTGAGTTTATGAGTTGGAAAAATGGTGGGCAGGAGACATTGCTTAAACACAGCTGAAATTTTATGTTTTTTCGATCCAAATCTGAATCCGAATCACGTTATTTAAATTTTAAAAACAATAAAAACCTTCATCGATTCATGTTTTATGATTCCATTTGTCTCCTTCTTCCCACATTTCATATAAATAATAAATCTCATCATCAAAATTTTCATAGCAAAAAACAAATTTCTCATTCAAACTTTCAAAAAAAAAAAAAAAACATCATGGGAGGTTCCTCCAATTACCATTCCCGCTCCTACAGCTTACCAACAAGACCTCACCCCTTAGTCATAGAATGTGATGAACATTTATGCAAATTAAAAGCTTTAGATTCAGTTTCATGGACCCCTTTTTCAATGTCCCAAAAGCTCATTATGCTTCAAGATTTGCACGAATGCGTCAACAAGTTACTTCTCCTCCGTCGAACCCGAGAAGCTTTCGAAACTCGACGTAAAGAGAGATGGGTTGATGAAATCTTTGATGGCTCATTAAGGCTTCTTGATATATGCAGCTCAGCTAAAGATGGTGTAATTCACACCAAAGAATGTGTTCGAGATTTACAATCGATGGTACGTAGAAGATTGGCCGTAGCGAATGAAATCGACAAATATTTAGCTTCAAGAAAAGTTGTCAAAAGGGCAATTCAAAAGGCGTTAGGGAATGCTATTAAGGCTTGCGGAAACAAACCGATATCGTCGATTTCCAACAAAGACAGCGAGACCGCGGCTTTGATATGTTTGTTGTTCGAGGTCGAATCGGCGAGTGTTGGAGTTTTCGAGTCTCTTTTGAGTTATGTTTCTGGGAAGAAAGCCAAAGTGAAAGGGAAAGGATGGGCTTTGGTTTCAAAATTGATGCGTAGTAGTAAATCAAGAGCTGGTTTGGAGGAAATGGAAGGGGGGGAATTGAATGAGTTTGCAGCCGTTGATATGGCGTTGGATTGTGTTGTGAGTAAATCGGACGGTGGGGGGATGAGTTTGGAGAATATGATGGATCAATTGGGGAAGTTGGATTGTTGTGTTCAAGATTTAGAGAGAGGGTTGGAGGGTTTGTTTAGAAGATTGATTAGAAATAGGGTTTCTCTTTTGAATATTCTTAATAACTAGATTTTGATTTGTTTTGAGAGTTCTGTGTGTAATGGAAGTTGATAAATTTGTTGTATTTTGCGGCCAATACTTGTAGATGAATGAAATTGAAGAAAATTAATTGTTGATCTTTTGCCCTATTATTGTTTCTCTTTTAGTTTTTTCCTTTTCAATTTATGTATATGAGATAGATTTTTTATGTTTAATATTCACCCTGACACTAATTCTCAGTCAGACTAGGAAAAAAACCGATTAATTGGTTAGAAATTATAAGACAATTAGTGAGGAGAGGTGATCGCAAGAATTAGTCACATTGTTCCGATCTCATCCTATAATTTGTCATCACATGGAGGGAGCAATCATACTCTTCAAATCGACCCATCGATGTTGGTTTAATCGGTAGGTTTTGTCAGCTCTTATGTATACCTAAATTTTATAAATAAATTAGTAAATCTTGTTAACACACTTGCAATCCAATAATATTATATTAAGCCTCTGTTTAGTTCGCTGCAATCTAAGATTCTCTTATAAGGGCCATCTAATTCCATTGTTTGTTTAGGGGTTATTTAAAAATATCTCAATAATCTAAAATTCCCAAAAACTGTATTTCCCTATATATGAGGGTATTTGATTACCTTCAAAATCGGGTACTTTCTATGATTCTCATGAGGAGGTCATCTTCATTTTTACAGTTTTAACCTTATGTAATTAAGAAAAGTTGCCAAGAAGAAATTAGAAAAAATAAGAAAAAAAATATACTCACGTTTCCACAACTCTACCTTCTCCAATAATGACCGTTCGTTCTTTCTTTCCTTAATTTTTATTTGTTGGTTTCCCAATTCTCAATGCCTTTTTTGGAATTTAATATAAATATATTTTAATTATTTTGTTAAATTAACGTATAAATTGTAAATGAGGGTATTTTAGAGAAAAAGCATAAATATATCATATTTTTCTATATAATTCTCATCAAACAAACACAATAATCTATAAATTATCCATGCATTCTCATATTATTATTAAATTAAACAAACACAGTAATCTAAGATTATCAGTAATCAAATACTCTGGAATCAGGTTCTCATGTATTAGATTAATGGAGGTATCTTAGATTACAGAGAACACACGGGGCTTAGAGGAAAGCAAATGAACTTGAATTAAATTGTTTACAAGTTTGACTATTAATTGTTCCCTTATTCTGCCTCAAGTTGGAGAGAATATTAAAAACCATAACTTTAATTTCCCTTCAATTTGATGTTTACATGTCAATTTATTAAAAACGCCAGTATGGAAAACACATGGGAGATGAAGGCAAAGATTCCACAAAGAATTTGAAAGGAGGAACATATTTCTCTCATGGGGGGAAATTTTCCCCTAACTAGATTGATTTCTTTTTAGAATTTTATTTTTATAATGTTAGGGTGACTAGATTACCACCATTAAACTTTGTTCACTTGTGAGAGAAAAAAAAGTGCAAATAATTCAACTTGACACCAATGTGATGACGTGCTGAACATATTTTAAAGGTCAGTCAGTATTGACTAAAGTACTTTGAATTTCCGAGTGAGCTTATAGAGAAAGAAAATTCTAGCTACTAAAAATTTCTTCATTATTATATTCATAATAAAATGAAGACTAATATTTATAAAAATAACAGTGTGGAAATTTGTTTGCAAAATATGAATAGCCGAATTTCACACCGAAATAATTTTTTCTTTTTTCTATGTGTTTATAAAAATTTTCCTGAAAGAATGGTAAATAGAAATTATTCAAATCATTACATTTTATGTCAATTAGTAACCATCTACTTTTTATGTCACTTATTGACTAAGTACATTTAGTGTCGAGTAGAAAATATATACTCTTTGCTTTGCAGCCTCCGTAGATACCATACCAATAACTATTCCTCTTTTAAAAAATCTAAGTAGAAGACATAGATGGTCATTGTGGGTTTGGACTTTCTCCACATTGAAGAAAATAAACCCAACACTTTATTATAATAAAGTGGTATTAAAGCCATGTTTACTCTATCGGTACGAGGAGCTCGATGGTCTATATGAAGTCTCAATAACAAATAATACTGGTTTAGATTTTAAAATAGACAATATCATATTAAATATAAAGATTATGAAGCGTTTAAGTCTTAATAAAGTGGTATCGGGATATAGTTAATTAGTATTACACTTGTATGTATATGTAATCTCCACTTGTCATAATGTAAGTTAATCATTATTCTTCTCTCTCTATCATAATGGTATTAAGAAACTAACACACGCTTTCCGTATTTTCTCCTTTTTTTTTTCCTGCTCTAGTCTCTGGTTTTCACTTCCGTTTTTTTTCTCTTTTCCTTGAGATTTCCGCTAATTTTTCATCAATAGCGAATGAAACTTCTAATTTAACAACTATGAATTCTTCTCCTTCCATTGATTCTGTTCATAATCATCAAATGAATTCTTACTATCTTCATCACAGTGATGTATCTACCATTGTTTTAGTTTCTCCTTTGGATTATTGAAGATAATTTCCATTCATGAAGTTGTTCAATGAGACTAGCTCTCTCTGTCAAGAACAAATCAAGGTTCATTGACGAAACTTTACCAATCATATCTACATTTTACATTAGTGGGGCTTATAGAAATTTAGGGCTAAAATATGCTACAATAGCATATTTTAGCCTATGGTCGCGGCCTCGGTTCTCACAACCGCGGCCTGCAGCTTTTTGGCCATTCTTGGACCAAAAACCAGAGCACCAGGCTCACAGGTGCAGCGACCAAAGAGATGATTTGCGAAAAACTGTCTCGTGGCCGCAACCGCGAGTTTCCCACGGCCACAGTGTAATTTTCTGAAAATATTATCTTATTCTATTTTATTTCCTCGTTTATCTTTGCATAGTGGTTTATCTTTTGTAACTTAGATATACTTGTATAAATATGGTCTATTAGCCATCAGAATCAATAAGAATTACTCTTCGTCAAATTCTACATGGTATCAAAGCAGGTCGACGATCTTCGATTTAGATGACCATTCACGTAGAACCAAATGAGAAAGAAGTATAAGCCACCATGGGAATTATAAAATCTTTGGATTTGTCTTCATTGTATTATCTTCATCCTTCAGATGGACCACAAATCACAATTTCCCCAATTGTGCTTCATGGTAATAATTACAATGAATGGGTTAGATCAATGCGAAATAATTTTCGTGCGAAGAATAAACTTGGGTTCATTGACGGAACCATTAAGAAGGCAGGATCAAGATCTCAGGAGGAGAATCTTTGGGTGACGGTTAATTCGACTCTGGTATGGATTCACAATACTCTGGATCCAGGCCTTCGATCTTCAGTTCCTCAACCTGATGATGTGAAAGATATGTGGGATGATATAAGAACACGTTTTTCAATTGGGAACGGTCCAAAGATTGATGAACTGAAAACTCTTCTGAGTAGCTATAGACAACGAGGTAACACTGTGGTTACCTATTTTACTGATTTGAGTAAGATTTGGGATGAACTTGAGGGTTATATGATTGTTTCGACGTGTACATATGAAGCAACGATCATTATTGCTAAACAAAGGGAGAATGAGAAAGTTCATGATTTTCTTGTTGGGTTAAATCCCACGTTTTATGGGAACGCAGTGTCAAATATCTTGATGATGGAACTTCTTCAGGCTTTGAACACTGTTTTTGCAAAGATTGTCACAGAAGAACGACATCATACTATTACTCGTTCTCAGAAAGAAAACCTGATGTAGTTGGTTTTGTCGCTCAATGAGCATTTAACAAAGAAAGAACACAGACTCGTAGTTGAGATCATTCTAAAGCAAATTTATTTTGTTCTCACTATTCCAAGACGGGACACGATGATTCCACATATTTTCAATTACATGGATACCTTGAATGGTGGCCTGAAGATAAAGAAAAAGGAGGACAAGGGAGAGGAGGAGGTTGCTCAGGTAGAGGTGGTGGTAGGAATGGTGGTGGTCGTGGACAAGTTGCTAATGCGGTCAACACTATAAAATCGGGCGTACAAGATCAAATAAATGCCACCGATCGCAGCGGTCTTCCTGGTTTTTCTAATGACCAATGGTCCACCCTTGTTCATATGCTGAGTACAAAAGGACAGTCATCCTCAACTGCCAAACTAAATAGTGAGTTTAAAAAATACAGTTTTATAGATCATTGACACGGGATGCTCGAATCACTTGTTCGGTAACGTTGAATTATTTCATAATTTGATGGATATAACACTAATCTCTGTTGGTTTCCCAAATGGAAAACAGACTTTTGCAAGACAACAAGTCATAATGAGTCAGAATATGAAGCTTAATCGAGTGTTATACATTCCAGATTTATCTTACAATTTATTATCTATATCTCATTTGCTTAAAGACCTATTTTATTTTGTCACATTTACTGATCTTTTTGTCAGACAGGATCGTACTTCGAGGATAATGATTGGTGCGGGTGAACAATGTGATGGAGTTTACTGGTTTCACCCTCTACAACATCAACAAACTTGTCAGATATCTGTGGAGGCTAGTAGTAGACTATTGACATCAACGACTTGGACATCCCTCCAAGTTAATAGAGCCGTCTTTATCAACTTTATTTAGTTCTCATAGTAGGAATAAGAATAGCTTTGTTTTTAATGATTCATGTGACATTTGTCTTCGTGCTAAACAAACACAATGTAGTTTTTCTTTAAGTTTTAATAAAGTTGAAGCCATATTTGATCTTATTCATTGTGATATTTGGGGTCTTTATAATATACCATCTAGTTGTGATGCACACTATTTTCTTATTATTGTTGATGATTGTTCCCGTGTCGTATGGGTTTAGCTAATGAATGTTAAATCTGAGGTTCAACAATTAGTTAGAAATTTTTGTAAGATGGTAAATACTCAGTCTGATAAGAATGTGAAAACCTTGCTTAGTGATAATGGTGGAGAAAACACATCCCTTCATCGTTTTTTTGGCGAGTTGGGAATTATACATCAAACATCCTGTGTCAATACACCTCAACAAAATGGGCGAGTTGAAAGAAAACATTGCCATATTCTTAATGTTGCTCGAGCCTTACTTTTCCAAGCCAACCTTCTTACTTCCTTTTGGGGTGAGAGTATCTTGATAGCAGTTCATCTAATCAATTGAATGCCAACACCTCTTCTCAACAATAAAACACCATATGACATACTTTTCCACAAAGCCACTACCTTTGACATCTTACGTGTCTTTGGATGCCTTTGCCTCGTCAAAAACCTGCCTCGTGCCAAAGATAAACTTCTCCCTCGTTCATGGAAGTGCATTTTTATGGGTTATCCTTTTGGGAAAAATGGGTGCATAGCTTATGATCTTGAAACTAAAGAATTCTTTGTGTTTCGGGATGTGACCTTTTATGTCAGATATCTGTGGAAAGATTGAAAGGACGACTTGTGGTGCATGGAAATCGACAGATTGCAGGAATCGATTTCAATGAAACCTTTGCTCCGGTGGCAAAGATGGTTATTGTTCGCACCTTCTTATCCATTGTTGTAGCTAGACGGTGGGAGTTGCATCAGATGGATGTACACAACGCCTTTCTTCATAGTGATTTGGAGGAGGAGGTCTACATGCAGTTGCCTCCTGGTTTTAATCCTACCGAATCTGGTAAGGTATGTCAATTGAGAAAATCGCTATATGGTTTGAAACAAGCACCACAAAATTGGTTTGCTAAATTGTCAACAACATTGACAGATATTGGGTTTGTTCAATCCTGCCCAGATTACTCCATTTTTAGATATTCGAAGAATTATGTGTTTCTTCATGTTCTGGTGTATAGAACATTGGGATGATGGATTACGTGTTTTACGTTATTCGAAAAGGTGTCTTGGTTAATGAATTATCCTTCATATTGTGACAGTGATTGGGCCACATGCCCCCTAACTAGTCCATCCTTGATGGGATATTTTATCATGTTTGGTTCTTCACCCATCTTTTAGAAGACAAAGAAACAAGTTATTATTTCTCGCTCGTCTGCTGAAGTTGAGTATCAATCCATGGCCACTACCACTTGTGAATTAAAGTGGTTGGAGTTTTTGTTGGAATGTTTTGGAATTCAACATACTGATCATATCCCTTTATATTGTGACAGTCAAGCTGCTTTGCTCATAGTAGCCAATCCAATTTTTCATGAGAGAACGAAACATATCGAGATGGACTGCCACTTTGTTCGTGATGCACTCCAAGATGGAATTATTTCTCCTTCTCACATTCGTACCGGAGATCAACTTGCAGATGTCTTGACTAAAGCTCTTGGAAAGGCACAATTTGAGTTTCTTATTCACAAGTTGGGCATTTGTGATCTCCATGCTCCAACTTGAAGGGGAGTATTGAGATTTGAGGCTAAAATATGCTAAAATAGCATATTTTAGTCTGTTGCCGCAACCACGGTTCTTACCGCCACGCCTGCAGCTTTTTAGCCATTCTTGGGCCAAAAAGCTGCAGGCGTGGCGGTAAGAACCGTGGTTGCGGCAACAGACTAAAATGGGCCAAAAACCCGAGAGTGGTCGTCGCGGCAACCAAAACGATGATTTACGAAAAACTATCTCGTGGCAGCAGCTGCGGGTTTCCCACACGGTTGCGGCCACATTGCAGTTTTCTGAAAATATTATCTTATTCTATTTTCTTTCCTAATTCATCTTTGTATAGGGGTTTATCTTTTGTAGCTTAGATATATTTGTATAAATATGAATTATTAGCCATCAGAATCAATAAGAATTATTAGCCGTCAGAATCAATAAGAATTACTGTTATTCAAATTTTACATTTGAATGAAATTTAAATTGTGGAAAGGTTTTGATGTGACGGTAATGAGTGTAATATATTAACAACTAGATCAAGAGGAAGATACACGTAAATAATTATTTTCTTATGAGTTAAAAAAAGTTGTTGAAATGTGATTTTCCCCCTCTCAAACAAGTGTTGTCCGGTTGATATATTATTACCATATCTTAAAATTGATTAATGTGAAAATATTTGAAATAAGCATGGATTAATATGACAATACGATTGAGAGAATTAGTTACTTTTAACTCGAGGTGAAAAGTTACTTCACCTTGATAATGGAGCAATCAATTATTTATTATTAATATTACAAATTTAGATCAAAAGCTAATATTTTATTAGGTTAACAAAGTAAATTAAAGATTAATACAGGGGGCATTCATAAATCTACCAATTTTTTAGATAATATTTATAAAAATAGAAGTTTTAAAAAATATTTGTAAACATGATAAATTTTGATTCGGTGAATCAGTGAAAAATATTAAATTACATATTTCTATGATAAATTTATAATGATACACACATTAATCACTGATTAGCATAATAAAAAATGTTATATTTACAAATATTTTTTAAAGTTGGTATTTTTATAAATATTACATCAAAATCTACAAAAAATTTCAAAAATAAAAAACTTTAAAATTAATATATATGGTCAGAGTTTGCAAATATGTTTTCCTCGTTTTGTACCTTATATAGATAGATAGATATGTAACTGATAATAAAGTAATTACAAGTCGCAAAAGACACAGCAAGTCAAGCAACGAAGAGTCAAGTGACACTGACAGCTGAGGGGACAAGTCAAGATAAGAATAATTTTTTCACAAAATAATGACCATCTTCATTAAATCAATTATTAATACATTAATACGAAGATACTAATTTGGTTTTTGAGTTTGAGACATTTGAATTAATAATGATATAAAAAGATTGAAAAAATAATGTATTATAATGATCTAATTCAGGTGATTTCTTTTGTTAGAGATTACATCAAAGTGAGGAGGGGGACTCGAACATTCGACCTCCGGTGAATTTTAACCATTAATATGTTTATCTTGATTTACTTATGAAAATCGAAATTAATTATTAAAGTTTAACCTAAGACAATAATATTTAAACCACGATTAATATATTAATTCAAATGATAACTTAATACTAAATGATATGATAAAGTAATTAAAACAATTTTTGCCACAATACATAAGCAACAAATAAAGGAACAAAGCTCCAATCAGGATCGAGTCCAGTCCTCCAGGGAGTTAAATGTCGATGTCGATGAAAATGTCGAGGTTCAAATTTATGGAAGTGTCGATGGAAATATCGATATCGATGGACATTCCCAGAAAAATCACGGAAATGATGGAAACATAGATTTATTTTTAGATTTTATGAATGAAACTTTCACAATTGCTTAATTGAGACATTATATATTATATAATAAAATTATACACCTATAAAATGATAATAGACACAGTAAAATATAAAAAATTATGATAAAATCTATCAAAATATCATATTAAAATATGTTTATTATGTTTTTGAGTTTCTTTATTATATTATTTTAGGGTTAATTTCATATGACCATAATAAATAAAATAGGTATAATAGCATTAATACTTATATGTTTTATAAATTAGCAAACTTACCCACTTTAACTCCACACGCCGTTTAAGGAAACAATGAAAAGACGTTTTCTGCCCTCTATTTATTATGGTCTACAACATTTAAGGAAAGGGCATGATCGTAATTGTTCAAAACGGAAAACATGGGATCACCGCCATTAATGGTGTTTTTTGGGTAAAATTGATATTAAAAAAACACAACCGGTATTAGTGAATAAATATGAATTAATGTGGATGTTCTTGATAATATTTCATTATTTTATATATTAATTATAAAGATCAAGGATGGAAGGTGGGAAAATAATATTTAAATTAAATCTTAACACAACCTTTAAATTAAATTTTTAATTAATTTATAGAATTTCAAATTTTTTTTCCTCTCTCAGCCACTTGTCTTCACCCCTAAAATTATACAGAATTAATTAAGTAAACAGCCAGTTTTTAAGAGTTCTTTTATTATTTAGCCAGTCAATCTAAAATTTCATTGTTTAGCCATTTCAAGATTTTTTATTTTCTAATATACCAACTACACCCTTTGATTATATTAAATATTTAATTTATGTAATTTTTTTAATTTCAGGTTTCCTTTTATTTTATTTAAATTTTTTTATTTGATTTGCCCACCAGATCTTATAATTCACAAGTTGAAGATTATGCCTAAATCAGACTTTTAAATTTGATAATTTTTTTTCCACTTTTTATAAACCTTAACTCAAGTTTCATCATCTTCTTCTTCCCATAGCGACCTAACGCCACCATGGTCCTGTGTCACCGCCCTCTAACCAGCGCCACCACGCTTCCCCGTCAAGATCTAATCGAGAACACCGTTTTTTAACCGTCACCACTGCTCACTTCGCCATGAATTGAGATCCAACAATTTATGATTATTTCGAATGATTTCTTGTTAATAAATCAAAAAACAACAAAGCTTTATCGCGAATGATGGTAATTTATCGATAGCCACGACGGTCGAAGGAGATTTGGTGCGTGACCAGAGGAGATCTGGTGCGAAATCTAGAGAACGACAAAGCTTACAAGCATGGTGGACCATATGATGAAACATGTACGAGCTGAGGCTATTTTGGGTGGTAAATTGGATTTACAACCATGGTGGAAAATTGTTAACCTTAGATTCAGAGAAAAAGGGGACTATTTGAGAAAGAAATTTGGTGGAAGGGAAAGAAAACCTAGAGTTGTTACAGGTTTTTGTACAGTACAGTATGGTGAAAATGTACGGGCTGAAGCTATTTTGGATTGAAAGTTGGATTTACAACCATTGTGGGAAATTACTAACCTTAGATTCAGAGA
This sequence comes from Gynostemma pentaphyllum, assembly GCA_028015215.1. Taxonomy (NCBI): domain Eukaryota; kingdom Viridiplantae; phylum Streptophyta; class Magnoliopsida; order Cucurbitales; family Cucurbitaceae; genus Gynostemma; species Gynostemma pentaphyllum. Next base: position 22,838,672 of record CM051355.1, read on the forward strand.
AAAGGGGGGGAAACAAAAGGAAGACGTACGAAAGGATTTGAGAAAGAAATTTGTTGTAGGAGAAAGAAAAGCGTTGCAACTTTGTACAATGAATTTGCTTTGTACAGTACATAGTGATGAAAATGTACGATTGAGGCTATTTTGTACAGTACAGTATAATGAAGAGATTGAGATTTCTGCAAATCTGGTTTGTACATTACAATCGTATAAAATGTACGAAATGTTGATGATTCACTTAAGCTTCTTGAGAATAAAGAGTATGTTTTTTTTATCTATTTTGATTGATTTGTGTATATATAATAAGATTTTTTTTCTTCTTTGTATTTATTTTTGTATTTTTAATTCTTAATTTTTTGTTGTGATCTTCAAAGATTTGCTCATATTTATTGTATAATTTTTGTTTCTTAAACAATTGAGGGTCTTTTAGTATTTTTATAATATAATTCTCTCTCTAAGTGGCCATTTATTGAGAAAAATATTTAAGTGGCTAAACACTAAAAATTAGCCAATTTAGTGGCTATATACTTAAATCACCCAAATTATACAACTTGACAGCTGTTTCTCAATCTCTAAAATTTGTCTTTTCTCAAATCCCACGCAAGGTCTTTCTCCATCTTCTCCAAATTTCTTATCAAAACGAAGCTCTCTCTCGATTTCAATGGCGCAGACAACCATCGATTGCTCAATATAAATTTTCATCAACTGTTTCCATTTAATCCCTCTCTCTTCTCTTCTTATCATATTCTCTTTCAAGTTTCATCTATAATTTCGAAAGAAAGCAGGAAATCCGGCGAAATCATGGACGAAATTTCGAACGAAAGCAGGAAATCCGGCGACTTGAGCGAAATCTAGGCGATTTTGGAGAAAAATAAAATTACCCCCTACGAATATATCGAGCCTCCGGATAATCGATATTTCGGTACGACATTTTACACCCTCCTCCCATGCGCTACTTTTGTAGTGAGAGAGAACACGTGTAAGCTGGCTATTGAATAATGGGGTGAGATAATAAAATGAAAAATAAACAGAAATTAACAAATAAAAAACAAAAATTGATAGATAATTCAAACTAATACAGTTAAACCCATTAAGGGGAAAAAAAAATACAACTTTCAAACAAAGCCTCCATCCACTGTCGAAGATTCCATCATGGGCATGGCCTTGTCTTTTTTTTTCCCATATGAAAAGATCGAACTTCAATTAGTGGAAAGAAAGAGAGAAGAAACTTCTCTAGCTAAAATAAATTAAAGTAATAAGCCAAATTCTATGTACACAAATTCATTAATTCCAAACCAATCTAAACACGTTCGGTAAGACATTTATACTCCCTTATATCAAGTTTAATGTTCGAGTCTCCCCACCTAAGTTATTCTCATAACATAATTAAAATAATATATTTTTTTAAAAATAAGCACTAGAAATTAAGTAAATTGGTAGTATTAGGGGTCAAATTCAAAAGCCATGGGCTGTTCAATTGGTTCCAAAACTGGTCTTGGGTCCAATCCAAATTCATCTTTGGAACTTGCAAATCATTCAACATTTCAAACCCCTTTGGAATCTGTAAAGAATGAGAAGGAGAAGACCCTTTTATTATTGCCTTTGAATTAACTTCTTCCTCTGCCGGAATCTCTTGTTTGAAGTTGATTAATTGGTCCAAATTCATTGTCGGAATATCATTATTTGTACAAAATGAGCTCACGGCCTCCATTGATGTTGATTGAAAGTTTCTTGTCTCTTCCTCTGCTGCTCTTTGCTCTAGCACTTTCAATGGCGTCGCCTTTCTATATATTTTACATAGTACTATGTCCTGCAAATTTAGAAATTAATTTGTTGAGAATTTTTCTTTTTAAAGAGGGAAGTTTCATGGAAAGTAATAGGGGGGGTGTCAAAATTCATGTGTGGAATAGGAATCTCCACTTCGAATGGGGACGAAGATAGAGATGATCATGAAAAATGTTTTTTTTTTCTTTTCTCCTATCTAATTTTGGGATCGGAGAATGCATTCCGACTCCGATGAATCAATCTTTAATTCATATACAATTAAAAATGTATGATTATATATATTTAGCCCATATGGTTTGAGGTATGTTCTAATTTAGTCAGAAAATGGTTTTAAAAATTTCAATTTGATACTTATGGTTTGAAGTTGTTTCACATTCAAAGAAACCCGACACATAAGAATATTGTTAAGTTTTTTTATAATGATAGGGACAATTCATGAATTTATACGAAACTATTTGGGCCAAATTGAAACTTTAAAAACCATATGTACTAAATTGACTCATACCTCAAACTATATGGACTAAATTGAAACTTTTAAAATGATAGGAACTAATTGAAACAAACTTCAAACCATAGATACTAGATTTATAATTAAACCTATATATTTTTATATTTAAATAAAAAAATAATTATATGAGAATCCTTGTGGGGAAGTTGTCCCCACAAATTCCCTTTGTTTGGTGCCCTTAAATGAGAGAAAAAAAAAGTTCCAGATTTAGAAACATGAAAATAAGATGTCAATATTTGGTCTAGAAGAATGAGATGTAAAATATTACATCATAATAAAATAAAATTAATTTTTCGATAAATAAATTAATAATTAAAATTAAAGGAAAGTATATTAATATTTAATTATTATATAGGATGAATTTAAGATATTAATCTAAATAACAACTATAAGTTTAGAATTCTAAAAAATGTGATTCCAATCTTAAGCACCAAACGGTTCTATAAGGAATCTCGGTCCCATACTTTTTAAAATGAAATCTTTAACAATGGTTTAGGGGCGTGATGAGGTGTAATCTTATCTTATTGACACGTGTAGATATTTATTTTTATTTTTTTAAATAATTGTAAATATAATTCTTTTAATGTGACAAATAGTATTTGGAAAAGAATTTCATTTTTAATGGTTGTTTCATATTAATATCATATTTACCCATAAAACATTATTTATGGTGGCGATTTTGGTGGATTCCAATTTGAGTGTTACCTTATTACCCTTTTATCTCTCTTAATAATTATGTCTCATTAATTACATATCATTTAATAGGTCAGAGGTATGTTTCGTCTTTTCACAATGTAATTTAATTTTTGGGTAGTTTTGATTTATATATAAAAGTTTGTGTTTTTTTGAAATAAACATAATTAATGTGTCCATTAAGCCTCAATTCTTTTAAGCGGAAAAAGAAAAAGAATAAAAGTGAAGCCAGCCGTGGGCCGGCGACGTACCATCGGCGGGGAGGAGTTTTCAGGCAAACGATACTCGTTCATGACCCAATCAGTTTTGGTTCCTCTGGGAGCTCTTCCCTTGTAGAAAACAAGAGTTTTTCTCAACCCAATCAATCTCTTTGGATCAGATAGGCTCAGAATTCTCCGGTCTGATCCTGTAGCTTTCCAATAACCAATTCCGGTGGTCCGGTTTGGCCTTCCTCCGCCGCAACCGCCATTTTTCTTGTCTCTTGGTACGAAGAAATACCATTCTCTCTCTCCATTCTTTGCCAAATCTGTTAAAACACAGAATCGTTTTAGTTAAATTAAAAAAAAAAACATAAAACAGAGACAGAGACAAAAAACAGAGAGAGAGAGAGATTGACCAGGCAAATCCCAGGGATCGTGTTGATAAATGTTGAGAAACCCAATAACATCAAAGCTAAATCTTCGTTTCCCAAAAACCATTTGCTTGAGATAGAAATCAAGAAGCTCTTCTTCAGTGGGGTGGAATCTGAAACCAGGAAGCTGACCAAGATGGTGATAATGATTAGAAGGAGGAGGAGTGGTTTTCGCCATGATTAGTTTAAATGTAGAGAAAATGAAGAGTGAGGAAGCTGATGGGAGATACAGAAACAGAGAAGATATGAATTATATATAAATGGAGATAATGGTGATATGGGTGATGAGTTTGTTGAAAAGGGACGAGGGCAACCAATGACTTGGTCTTCGAAAACGATATATGTAAACTTAAGAAATTTTGCAACTTTGTGGGTCATAGATTCATAGTATCCTTTGATTTTTATTTTTTTTGTAAAATCTCATACCTTTGAAAATTTTCAAGTAATATGCCACATCACAAATATCTAAAAGTAAAATAGAATTTAAGCCTCTAGAGGAATCATATGTAAGAAATTATTAGGATCTAAATAATAATCTTAACATTTTTTTAATATAAATATCACATCAAATTAGTGGTGGGAAACAACTTTCAATATTAAGAAAAGGAAGCAAGTACCTAGAGACGACAAAATTCCTGCGGGTAAAGGGCTCTGTGGGATGCATATGGGTTAGGGTTCAGAGATGGGGGAAAAATTTCCCCGAATTGTTTTCGGGCATGGGATGAGAATAAATTCCCAACCCCGACCATAAACCATATTTTGTTAATAATGTTTTATGTTTTTGTTTTTTGTTTTCACTTTTATCTTTATTTATTGAAAAGATATATAAAAGATGGTTATATTAAATATTTAGACTAATAAATTATAAAATATTTAGTATTATGTTTTTTTGTTCTCCATAAAAATTTATATTTTAAATAAAATATAAAATATAAAATGAGGAATTTTCCCCGATCCCCGATTCTCTGATTAGTGGATAGAAGCGGAGATGGGGATTAAAAATACCCGCATATTAGGGGATAAGAAATACATTCTAGATCCTACTCTGTAGCCATCCTCGTACCCGATCAATTGAGCTATGGTTTAACAATGATATAAATCTATATAATTATGAGGGGAAGGACACAGTTTCTAATATGTCCAATTAATTCAAAATGAAAAGTCTCTCTCTAATGGTTGGGCTTTTAGTAAAGACGCAATATAAATAGACACACCGTTTAGCCTTTATAAATTATGAGTTATATCCCCTCCCAAACTGCCATTATTATTTGTACACTCCATAATTTTATAATCAAAGAGATGATAGAGAGAAACTAAGATTAATTTATTTTAAATATCTTAAATCATCCAGATCGGAGTTCAAATGAAAAAATTATGGCTAAAAAAAAATTTATAAACGTTGAAGGGAAGAGGTCTTATTGACATAATTTGAAACTATAGGAGTGTGATTTGCCATTTTTAAATTATAAGGGTTGTTCATGATTTTGACCGAAACCACAGGGGTGTTATTTGCAATTTACTCTTTATAAATGCAAAATACACCTCTGTACTTTGGGTTATTGTTAAATCATACCCCTTGCACTTTTTCTTTTTGAAAATACCTTTGCACTCTAAGAAAATTGCAAATCACATCATATCGATTAGTTTTACCGAAATTTGGACGCATCTTCATCTATATTATACGCATACCACGTGTTCCAAAACCATTAAAATTTTAGAAAAATTTGAACATTTGAGTGTGATTTATAGATTTTACATCTTATTAACATAAGAGTTTATTCTAAAATCCTACACATCTGTCAATTTTTTGTTATTATATTTTTCATTAAATCATAATGTATGACATACGTAGAATATAAAAATATCTTAATTTTATTAAAAACTAATCAATTGAAGGATATGATTTAACGATAACTTAAAATGATGGGTGTATTTTTTTTATTCCCTCTTGAAAGAGTGTTGTTTTGTTAGTGGAAAGTGTATGGAGCCTACACGGTTTTGACGTAAGCAAAGTCACCATGGTGTCTTGACATGGATAATCCCTCCTTCGTTTGCGTTCTTAATTGTTATTGCTATGATGCGACTGTTTGGACTTTTACTTGGAATTCCAATGTGTGGAAGTTCCAACTAATATTCTACCACTCCAATTTCTTTCATTTTAATTTTTTATTATTTCAAAAATCATAAATTTCGGCCGCTCAATGAAACAAACATAATTGAGATTTGATCTTTAATCTTTAATCTCCTCACCTTAATTATTTTTTCAGCTCTAATTTTAATGTTATTTTTTTAGATCTTATATTATATATTATAAATAAAGAGTTGTGAGGATTGAATCTAAGGTTTGATCTTTTTATGGATGCGTTCAGTTCGGTTTATCTTTTAATTTTAAAACCCAGATGATGAATTTCTTAACTCCTAATTGATAAATCTATTTATTTTTATAATTTCAACATTAATATATGTTTGATGTTATTGAGATCAATACCAATAGAATATTAAATAATTTTAATTTATTTTTAAAATTATTTTGAAACATTGTTTATTTAATAATTGTTTATGGGGGAAGAGACTTCACAATTCCTATGGATGAGTTGCCTTTGCTATCCACGTAGGGAAGTCTTTTTCCTTTGGTTCACATGATTCGGTGGCGCATATTTTTTTTTCTTTCATTTCCTTTCAAAGTCGGGTAAAAAAAACTTAAGACTTCCAAAATAATATTTCTTAACTGATAATTGTGTAGAGTCAATTTCGGAAATTGAAAAAAAAGCACAAAAATTCTAATTTTACAATAAAACGGTCGTATCTAAAATTTATATCGTCTATACAATTTTAAAGACATGTCTCTTTAGCTAAGACAGGTATAACTGAAATGGTTATACACTCTTTTTTTTCATAATGTCAATGATTCAAACCTTCTTTCCCTCAATTTGATGTAATCTCTAAAAAAAATAATTAAAAAAAAAGGTAAGTCACCTTAAGTGGCATTCATGAAATGATTCATGGTTTTTTTTTTTTTTTTTTCATTTCTTACCCAATTAATACATAACTCATTATGGGCTATAGCCTATACATGAGTGGTATTATGCATATGAGTGTATCATCAAATCGTAATTTCATAAGTGAAATGAGGGGTATTTGTGCAGGGTGAATCGAACAATTATGGTGTTTCTTCATCAACTATTATAATAAAGTCAATAGAGAAATAGAAGAGAAATATTCTTTCACTTAACCCTAATATATTAATTGAGTTCATCCAATTTCATAGTACTCATCGTGTGTACAACCGCTATAAGATAACAGGTCAAGTAATTTTTTTTGGTAAAAATTATTCAAAAACCTTGGAAGTTGTGATAAACTAGAAAAAAAATATACATTAGATTTTATATAATAAAAAAATTGACAGTTGTGATAAACTTTTTAAAATATAAATATTCGTCGTATTTTGAAATAAATTTTTTTTCAAATAATATCAAACTATTTATATATTTTAAAACAATTTTAAAAGTTGAATTTACCAAACAATTGATTCTTTTTTAGTGCCGAGCTTGAAACAATTATTTCAAAGTTACAGCATTATCAAACTGACTCTTAATTACAAAAATGTACCATAACAATCATAAAAAAAAAATTCAACTCATATCAAAGTAACTCAATAAAACCATGTTAAATGTTCATCATAGATTAAAAAAAAGTGACTTCATCTAACTATAAAGATACTCATATCAAACTCTAAATCTTTAAAATAATAGTAATTTAAATAACATATGTTATTAATTGAACAACTTTTTGAAGTTCGGATTTTAAATTGATAAAAATAAAAATTTATTATTCAAATTTATATACATGGCTTAATTTAATGGTAATAATTTTATTTTATTTTTGTTACATGAAATCTCTCTTGAAATTTAAATGAAAATGTAAAGTTTTTTTTTCTTCAATATTATATGGAGGGATCAATTAACAAAGTAGGGAGAAAAAAGAAAAAGAAGATTTAGAAAGTTGAAATATGTAGTCCTTTCAAACTTTTCTTTGTCACAAAAATATTCTTAATTTTCATATGATATTTATTGTCACATAAAAATTGGGAAAAACGCGTGTTTAGATAGCAAATATCAAAAGTCCTAAGAAGAAAACGAACACGAGACCGGGAAAAAATAAGAGCAAAAAGAGAAGACACAAAAACTCAATTCATACAATTTAGACTAGATTTTAAACATGTTTGTTTGTGTTAATTTGGTTTTAAATATTTTTACATTATAGATTAAATAACTTTGTTTTGGTATCTTGGACTAGCTATATATTTTAGATTGAACTTATATAAGTTGGTTTATAGTTCTCTTATAAATAATTTAGTTTAAACTAAATCAATCTAAATTTGTTAATTAAATAAATGGTAAAATGTAAGAATGACCCCTGCACTTTCACTTAATTTTAAATTTGATCTTTACATTTTTTTTAAATACACCCCTGCACTTGTCAAGAAATTATCATTTATTAAAAAACGATCCATTTTAATATTGAGTTATAATTTTATTCTTCTTTTTTTATCATTTTAATATAATATTAATATTTTTAACCTCTTGTCAAAAAAATGAGACTCACAAATTTCCAAAATTTCATATTGAAATTTGTGCCTGATTAGTGGTTCGATTCCTACCTGATTCGATTTGTAGCAAAACGAAAAACATAGGCTAGATGCTATTGTAAAAATCTTGATGAGGAGATTATTGTTTTCGAATGAGATGATAATTTTTCTTAGGTAAATCCTAACTGAATACTAATGTAAACTTTGCGAGTCCCTTTTTTACCCATGTTTAGTTAGAAATGTTAAGAAATATTAATATTCTATGTAAATATTTAAAAAACGAATGAAATAATATTTCAATGTTAAAATGGATGATTTTTCATTAGATGATGACTTCTTGATAAGTGCAGGTGTATATTTTGAAAAAAATCAAATGCATAGGTCATACTTGAAATTGGGTGAAAGTACCGGGGTCAATTTTGTATTTTACTCTTTAATAAATTATTTATGATACATACCATTATTAATTTTATATAAACTCTCACGATTTTTAAAAGTTTATTGTTCTTTCCAATAATTTTATAACGTTCAATCATAAAAGGTATATATTTTTATTGAACTAAACATAATAATGAACTTCTATATTTAATTTAGTGTATAATAATAAGTATTTCAATTGTTAAATTACAAATATTTCTTGTTAATTTATCGGTTATAAACAGTATTTCTTAAATTATTTTTATAGAAAACAATAATTAAGTGTTTAAAAACGTTTTTAGATATTTCAAAAATATTTTTATTATGTAACAAAAAATCATATAAAAATTGAAAAGTGTTTTAGTGAATGAAAAAATAATTCACAAGTCATCTCAAACGCATCTTAATAGCTTTGATGGTAGCTTCAAATCTCACCCGCTACAAAACATTTTTCCTTTTTAACAAAAAAAAAAAAAACACGATCATCAAACTTAATTTGAATTTAATTAGATTGAGTCAATCACTTAATTATAGTAAATTAAATTGTACAAATTTACAAATAAATGAATTGGATTAATGTGAAAAACCGAGAAACACGATACAATGAGTATAACAGAAGAAGTTAAGATATTTACTCTCTTTACATGAGGTCGAAGAATCGAGTATCCCTTCCTTAATTTGATGTAATACGAAAAAAAAAAAAAAAAGTTTGGTTTACTGGAAAGTGTGGGCTTTTGTCCCATCATTAGAAAGAAAATTACTCCGCGTTACCACTGTTATCTACCAAAAAAGAAAAAAAGAGAAAATAATAATAATAAATAAGATATAAATTGAGGGGAATTGAATGGGTCAAGGATTTCCTTGACTTGTAAGTCTTCTCCTTCCCATTACTACCACACCTTTTTTCCTTTTTTTTTTTTTTGTCAATATATAATAATATATAACGGTGAGTTGGCTTCATTCATTCAATATTTCTCTCTACCGTCCAATTTATTTGATAGCTATGTTTCAGGTTCAAAAAATATTATTTTATAAATTGAACAGATCACGTACTAAATGAAGGAGTATCGATATCTTATCTATTAAAAAACATATCCATGTTTTTAATTTTTATGTTCTTACTTATTGTAGTGAGGATGGAATCAACATGTAATACCCATTTAATATTGAACTAAAAAATATTCAAATAAATTCATTAAAAATGATTATAAAAAATAAGTGGAATATATTACTGAACTAAAATGATATTATTTGAGTAATTTTTAAAGTTCTGACATTTCAGTAATTAGTTGTAGAAATATATTATTTGAGATAATTTCTTTATAAAAATGTGTCATATGTTGAAATCTCTCTCCCTCTCTCTCTCTCTCTAAATAATCAGCTTCCATTTGTTTATAGAATTATTTTTTTGGGTAAAAAACAATTTTGGTCCCTACGTTTTACAACTACTCATGATTTTAGTCCCTGTATTTTGAAAACACATGAATTTCGTCCCTACGTTTTACACTATTCACGGTTTTAGTCCCTACATTTTGAAGATCAACAAATTTGGTCCCTACATTTGGAACTACTCACAATTATAGTCCCTATATTTTTATAACCCATGAATTTGGTCCTTACATTTTCAAAAAAAAAACTAAACTTTTAGTCGTTTATTTAACTTAACCGTTTTAATTGTCCATTTGTCATTTTTATCTTTTAATTTATTTTCACGTCATATTTTGTTACATTTCTAATGGTTAAGTTAACTAAATGATTAAAGTGTAGTTTTTTTGAAACATAAAAACCAAATTTGTGGGGTTTTAAAACGTGGGGACTAAAATCTTGAGTAGTGTAAAACGTAAGGACCAAATTCTTGGGTTTTCAAAACGTATGGACTAAAACTGTGAGTAGCGTAAAACATCGGGACCAAATTTATGGATTTTCAAAATATAGGGACTAAAATCATGAGTAATGTAAAATGTAAGGACCCAACACTATATTTTACCCTTATTTTTTTTAACATGTGCAATTTGGGTGAGAATTTTTTCAGTGGGTGAAAGGATTTGAACAGAAATTTCTCCCACTTTAACTGTCACCAATTGAAAATATTAGTTTCTATTTTTATTTTTTATTGTTTAAATAATTTTCTGGTGTTTTATTTTTACAAAACTTTAAATTCTTTAAAATTTTCTTTTTGTAAAACTCATTAACAGGCTGGAAATTTTAAGCCCAAGATGCAGCATAATTTTTGTTGGGCTGCCACTTTGTTGAAGCAAGAAAGAAGATACTCTTATAAAATTTATGCATGATCCGAAACTAATCATATTTTCAAGGCATGTATCAGAACTTGGGCCATTCAAAACGTAACACCATTGTTGCATCATCAACACCATATCACTAGTAGTAATGCAACTTAAAACCAAAGAACCGACCGAAATTCAAGCTAAATTGTTAGTTTTATTGGGATAGTTTTGATTTCGTTTTTTCATATAAGAAAATTGATAATAATTTGTAGGTTCATGTTTTTTTTAAATTAAAAACTGATTACAAATCCTCATTGAACTGATAATTAATAGGGTAAAATACGTTTTTAGTCCCTATAGTTTCACATTGGTTTCATTTTCGTCCCTGTACTTTCAAAAATGACTTTTTTCGTCCCTGTACTTTCCAAAACCCACTTTTTTAATCCTTCTGTTAACTTTTCTGTTAGTTGACTGTTAGTCATGGTATTTTTAATGACGTGGCAGGTTGACTTGATTTTTTTATTAATATTTTTAAATGAGGTGGCATTTTAGTACTTTAAAACAATTTTTTTTTTATTCTTCCTCGTCTTCCTCTTCTTCTTCGTCTTCCTCTTCTTCCTCGTCTTCGTCTTACCAGCCATGGAAGATCGGGGTTGAAGCCAATCGAAGCTACAAAATTTGAAGTGAGAACGAAAACCAGTTGGTCACGAATCAACTCTTGATCTTCTCCCACCTGCTCTCTAGCTGGGAAAATCCATAAGGGAAGAGTGAAGAGAAGTGAGAACCCCTGCCATTTAATTCGAAAAAATTCATGGAAAAATCAAATTGACCGATTTATATTGAAGCTACATACGCTCTCTTCTTCCTCATGCGGCTGTTCATCGAGATTTCAGGCAGTAAGGATAACCAATATTCACCTCCCTTGTGTTCAAATTGAAGACCAGATTTGAAGAAAAATCAAGCAAAAACCCATGTAAATCGCCCTAGTCAGCTCTGTTCATCCCAATCACCACTTGTATCTATATGAATGGAGGGGAAAATCGAAGAAGCTATCTCGAATCAAAACAGATTTATAGAAGGGGTTGAGATCAAATTTGAAGCAAATATCGCTCATGTTTCTCTCTCTCTATCGCGTTGAACCCAACTGGGAACCGAGAGGTGAGAACCCACCTCCGTGCTGGGCTTTACAAATTTTTCTAAATCACAAAAGGGATTGTGAAAGGAAAACAAGAGAAACGAAACGAAACGAATCTGGGCTTTACAAATTTTTCTGTTCTTTTGGTAATCAACAACTACGATTTGTTGTTTTAGCGCTTGGTGGGTTTCGTCGTCTTCACTAAACCACAATCATCTTCCTCCACGTCTTCTTCTTCATCGGCTTCTTCTTCTTCGTCTTCGTCATCGTTATGGTCTTCTTCTCCGTTTCCACTGATGATTGGATCGAAGGCGCCTGCTCGGTGGGGAAAGGATGAGGTTCATCTCTCGCTTTCACTTCTCTCAATTCGTTATTATGAGAAGATGAATTTTAGTAGTAGAGGCAGATGAATACTTGGTTCTTTCCTTGTTCTTCCAAGCCTGGTAAGACGAAGAAGAGGAAGACGAGGAAGAATAAAAAAATATTGTTTTAAAGTACTAAAATGCCACCTCATTTAAAAATATTAATAAAAAAATCAAGTCAACCTGCCACGTCATTAAAAATACCATGACTAACAGTCAACTAACAGAAAAGTTAACAGAAGGACTAAAAAAGTGGGTTTTGGAAAGTACAGGGACGAAAATGAAACCAACGTGAAACTATAGGGACCAAAAACGTATTTTACCCTAATTAATATATAATAATGATAATAATAATTGTGAATGTCAAATGATTTAATAAAGTGTTAGCTTATGCAAATTGAGATTAAGATCATTAATCTTGTCAATTATCTCTTAAGCTAGCTTTGCAAGTCAACTTCAGTTAAATGGTGTTTTTGGTATTTGATGAACTCATATGATTCTTGATCTATTTGGAGGATGCCAACTGCCTTATTCTGTTAATTACACCTCTTGCCTTTCGTGTTTTATCCAAAGGATAAGAGCATGAATTCTTGAGCTGTTGCAATATAGAGAGATGTTAGAGAGAGTTTCAAAATTTCATTTTTGTATTTGTGATTTCTTGAGAGAGAAACTTGTGAAAGAAAGAGAGAAGTTCTCTAATTTTCTTCTTCCTTTCTGGTTCTTTGTTTTCTGTTTTGTGTTCTTTGGTTGAAGAACTTGGCAAGTCCATTGTAACTCAGACCCCCAAGTTTAGTGCATGGTTGAAGAGGTTCATCTTCAGCAATTGGATTAGGCTCCTTGAAACGATTTGTTTCTTGTGAGATGAACCAGTATATTTCGTGCTGTTCTTTCTTCTTTTTTGTTTGATCTTTGTTAAGTTAGGGTTAATTCCTAGCAAAGTGGTATCAGAGCTTGGATTCGCGATAAAGATTTCAAGAAAGGTCAAGATTTAAACTCAATATCTCAATGAACATGAAATTCGAACTTCATTCATTCGATGGTTCTGGAGATTTTGGATCTTGAATAAAGAAGATAAAGGCACTTCTGGCTCAACATAAATTGCACTTGGCCATAGGTGATCCAGAGGATCTACCAGTTACAATAACTACTCATGAGAAATCAGAACTGCAATTGAATGGTTATTCCATCATCATCATGTATCTGACTAACAACTTTCTCAGATAAGTTGATAGAATGGAGACTGGATACCCAGTTTGGAACAAGTTGGAAGAGAATTACCTCACAAAATCTTTTACCAATAGGATCTTGATGAAAGAAAGGTTCTTTGGGTACAGAATGGAGAACTCAAAGACCTTAGAATTCAAGAAAATCTCAATTACCTTGGGGGCTATTGATGAAGAGAAGATAAAAGATGAAAGCAAGGCAATAAACCGATTAAATTCCTTGTCAGACGATTATAGAGAATTGAAAGCTGCCATCAAGTTTGTCAGAACTACCATCACCCTGGATGAGGTAATATCTGCCCTGAGATCTTGGGAATTAGAGATTAAGAGTGGTAAGACTAGCAATAATAATATCAATCAAGGTGAGATTCTTAATGCGAGGGGTAAAAACTTTGATAGAAAAAAAAAGGGTAGAGGTAAGTCTAGGAATCTTGGGAAGACTGTTAAGTGTTTCTATTGCAATAAACTAGGCAACATTAGGATGTTTTTCCTTAAGAAAAAAAACAAATGGCTACCAAAACAATGGAAATCACCCAAACAAAAACCAAAATACTGGAAAAATGGCAGCAAGGGAAGAAGGGCATGATAGTGGGGGTGTCTTAATGGTTGCATCAAACAAAGTAAGGGTGAATGGGTTCTATATTCAGGGTGTACCTTCCACATAACCCCTAACAAAGATTGGCTTTATAACCTAAACCTATCTAATGGTGGAAATGTTCTTCTAAACAATGATAATCCATGTAGAGTCCAAGGTATAGGTGAATTTAAGATAAAAGAACAATGGTAAATATTTCAGAACCCTTAACGATGTTAGATATGTCCCTGGACTCAAAGGAAAACTTATTTCCTTAGGAACCCTTGATTTATAGGGGTATTCTTATAAAGGAGAAAAGGGAATCATGAAAATTATTAGAGGATCTTTTGTCTTCATGAAAGGTATAAAAGAAAAAGGCTTGTATATTCTACTAGGAAGTACTGTAGTTGGGATTGGTGCTACCACATCCAAAGAAGAAATAGATCAAACCCAACTTTAGAATACGAGATTAGGCCATGTCAGTGAGAGAGGTCTAACTGAGCTAAGTAATGAATTCTTGATGCATCTAAAATAGAGAAACTAGAATTCTGTGAACGCTGCACATTCGGAAAGGCTAAAAAAGTCATTTTTGGAAGATCACAACACACCACCACTAGCATACTAGGATATGTGCATTCTGACCTTTGGGGACTAACTAAATTGCCCTCTCTAGAAAATAATAGATATTTCATGATTATTATAGATGATTTCTCTAGGAAAGCCTAAGTCTATTTCCTGAAAAACAAAAGTGAAGCCTTTGAGAACTAAAACATGGAAGAAAATGGTCGAAGTTCAAACTAACCAGAAAGTAACAGTATTAAGGATAAATAATGGACTTGAATACCTTAGTGCTGAGTTTAATACTTTCTGTAAGCAAGAAAGGTTATTAAGGTATAGAATTGTTAGACTTACCCCATAACAAAATGGGGTAGCTGAGAGAATGAATATGACTATTCTAGAAAAAGTTAGATGTTTGATGAACAATAGTAATCAACTAAAAAAGTTTTGGGCTGAGGTAGTAAAGACTGTCTGTTACCTAATAAATAGACGTCCTTCCTCTGCCATAATTCTCAAAACCCCTGAAGTTATGTGGTATGGTGTCCCTCCTAAGCTAGATAATTAAAAACTTATGGTTGTGTGGCCTATGCCCATAACAAGGAACACAAGCTAGACCATAGAGTTATAAAGTGCGTGTTTGTAGGTTATCCTGAAGGAGTAAAAGGTTACAAGTTGTGGTATCCTCTACAAGTAGGAGGATTGAAAAGTTTCATTAGTAGGGATGTTGTATTCAAAGAAAATGAAATGCTGCTAAAATCCACTAATGAATTGATTGAGATTTTTGCAGAAAAGAAATTTGATAAATATGTGGAGGTGGAGCTTGAAAGCAAGGCAGATCAGGGATCTCAATCTAATGAAGGTGAAGATGTTCAAGCTAGCATTAGTCCTGATAGTGCTTTGAAGAGCATATAGAGGATCAAGAAGATCCAAGCAACTATAAATTGACAAGAGACATAAATGAAAGGGTAATAAGACCTCCAAACAGATTTGATGAATCTGACTATGTTTCCTATGATTTAGCTTATGTCACTCATTCTTTAAGTAATGAACCTATGTCATATAGGGAAGCCTTAATGGATTGTAATAAACTAAAATGGATTAAAGCTATGAATGAGGAAATGGAAAGCTTAGCTAAGAACAACACTTGGAGACTTGTTGAGAGGCCTAAAAACCAGAAATTGATAGGTTGTAAATGGATCTTTAAAAGGAAAGATGAGAACTCTGGGGTAGAAAAGGAAATATAAAAGGTTTAGGTCAGTAGCAAAGAGATTCACACAAAAGGAGCGAATTGATTATAATGAAATTTATTCCCCTGTAGTAAGACATGTTTCAATTAGAATCCTTTTAACTTTTGTAACAAAATTTAACCTAGAACTTGAACAACTTGATGTAAAAATTGCTTTCTTGTATGGGGAACTTGATGAAAAGATATATATGACTCAACTCGAGTTATCTCCAAGAAAGATGAAAATAAAGTGTGCTTACTTAAGAAGTCTCTTTATGGATTAAAACAATCCCCTGGGTAGTGGTACTTAATGTTTGATAACTTTATGATTAAAATTGGCTTCTCTAGAAGCAATTATGATAGTTGTGTGTATGTGAAATGGGTGAATAAAGACTGTCTCATGTACCTCTTACTACATGTAGGTGACATTCCAGCACTACAAGAAAAATGCGAATTAGCGACGGAAACTTAGCGACGAATTGAGGCAATAGTTCGTCGTTAAAAGGAATTAACGACGCAACGGCATGACGTTATTTTTGCCATCGTTAGATGAAACTAACGATAAAATGCCTCGTTCCATAACGAGGGAAAAGTATTCCATCGCTGTGTTTCGTTGACTAGAATTGAGCGATGGTTTCCGTCGTTATAATAGTCAAAGACACATGTTGACCTTAACGACGCATTGAGTCATTCTATAAGTCAAAGTCTTGTTTCACTATAACGATAAAATACGTCGTTAATAGTCAAAGACACTTGTTGACCGTAACGACGCATTTAGTCGTTCTATAAGTCAAAGTCATGTTTCACTATAACGATAGAATACGTCGTTATATAAGTCAATGTTATATTTGACTATAACGACGGAATGCGTTGGTCCATTTTATTTTTATTTTTTTTAAATTTAATTAGGGTTTAGGGTTTTAATTACAAATTATTGTGATTTGAAAATTAAATTTAATTACAAAAAAAAAATTAAAGTAAATTTAAGAAAAAATAATATTAGATAAATAATATTAAAAATCCCAAAATAATACAAAATAATGTTTTTTTCCTAAAGCCTAATCGACATAAGGATCAGATAGAGGATCGGGAGGAAGGAAACCAAAACCGGAAGTAGAAGAACCCTCGCCGCGCATCTGCGCCATGAAGATGTCCATCGTTGCCTTCATCGACCTCTCTAACTCGAGCCTGGACAGATCGGACTCATCGAGAAGAACCGTATGAAGGGATGATTTACTAAATTAGCGGTAATTTATTTAGTAAACTTATTAACATTTAATAACGGATCTATTAACACTATGCAATTTATGATAAAACATGTAGATTCAATGGAGAATCGGTTGGAGGTTTCTTTACAGCATCAAATCCTCAGCAACACCGGATCTTCTATGCTATATCATGATCGAAAGCAAAACCGACTTGTGGGAATCGAACCGGAAGAACAAAAGAAGAAGAAATTTTTTCTAAATTTTTCCCTAAGGAAAATCGGCAAATTGGGCAAAAACTTGAAAGAGAATTTTCACTTTTCTAATTAAAGTGATAAGTGTACAAAATATGAATCCCAATGGTCATATTTATAGGAAAATATGATATCTAATCTAATTAGATAAGCTTATCTCCTAATTATTAAAATAATAGAAAAGGTAAATAACAAAATAAAAATAAATAAATAAAATATGAAAATCCTATCCTCCGTACTGTACATGTTGCACGCCAACTTAGGTAAGATTTTGCATATATATTTATATTGTTATTTATTTACTTTTCTTTATTTAATAATTATATATTTATGTATTTAAAATTAGAAAAATCCAAATAATAATTTCTAATTAAATACATTTAACCCAAAAAATAATATATTAATTACCATTGAATCTCATTCAATTAATTAATTATTTTGAGCTAACACCAATTTGTTTCTTAAACCAATTGTATATAATTCTCTCTAATATTTATTATTAAATTAAATAAACTCATTATTTAATTAATAATATTTATTATTAATTTCTATTTAAATAAACTCATTATTTAAACAATTAATAATCTTAACATTAATTACTGTTTAAATAATTTATTTATTTATTTAAACAATTAATTTTGCCTAAAAATATTATCTTTGATAATGTTATATTAATTTCCATTTAAAGAAACTCTTTATTTAAACAATTAATATTGTATCAATATTAATAATATTAATATTAATTTTCATTTAAATAATCTCATTATTCAAATAATTAATATTGCCTAATTTTAAGTAAAATCAATTACTTAAATTATCTGTTCTTCTTAAGTTAAATTAATAACTTAGTTTTGCTACAACGACATTTGGGCTAGCATAGGGACCCGATGGACCTATAGATCATGAGCTTAATAATTAGTCAATTAAGTGATTAACTCATAATCAGTTAATTACTTATTATTTAACTATGAATAATTCCACTATAGATTCATAGCTGAACTCCCCTCACTATAGATGAGTTATGTCCATTTAGTTTATCTTTTATTTATATCTGTGATATATCCTTCACGTGGAACCTTCATAATTACAGGCGGATAAATTTACCGTTTTGCCCCTGTAATTACCGTTTTATCCTTGTGTTCCCGCTGATTCTCCAATGAACTTTATCTTTAGTCAAACTAGAGATAATATACTTCTGTGATCAATAGAAGTCGTGGCGCCACTTTTTTATGTCTCGAATCAGTACATCAAGGGAGTTTCCTAAAGTTCCTAAAATGTTTAGGTATCGCACTGATACCGTTAATTTATAGGAAAGTTATGAATTCTATCTCGTGAAAATAAGTTCCCAGCTACTTATCTAGCCATGTTCCCAAAACAGGAGTATATTGAACGTTCTTACAGATCGCTCTCAACCATGTGAATCAAAGAACATAACTCCATAAATAGGAGTCCGCATTTCACTCAGGATTGAGATCTATCACGGTTGATAAACTTAGTTTGATATTCGATCATTTCTCATAAACGGTACTAATGAGAAATTTGATCGAACATCGTGGTCCTGTCTTATACAATCAACATTGCATATGATACTTCCATTTCATGTCTCTCATATGAATGATCAGGATTAGATCATTTGTCTATAAACAAAATGCGAAGCTATCAACAGTGTTACCAGGATAAGGTTCCCAAACGTTATCCATTTACTGTAGATACTTTTAAGTTACTCATCTCGACTTTAATCCTTCTTGTATGACTCACATACTAAGTCGTGATTTCATAAGAGTAACTTAGGGTTTACTATTTGAATGTTTGATATTAATATATTTCCATATATTCCTAATATCATCAATCGAATCAATCTAGATAATATAAAGAACTTATGTTTATTTATTTAATTTGTAGATACCTAATTTCGTCCGATGTTGTTTTAAAAAATAAATAAAAATAATAATTTGTCACGAAAACAAAAATAACAAAAAAAGGGGGAATTGATTTTTTTTTTTTAGGATAAAGTTAATATAATTGCAATTTGGGTGATTTTTTTTAGTTGAATGATAAAATAAAACAAAAATATTTTTTTTTCTCTTAATTAAAATTTTCTCAAAAATAGATTTAATTTTTCTTTGATTTTAAATTATAATTAGAAATTTTGATTTAAATCGATATGGTTTTAAAAAAACAAAAAAAACAAAAAAAAACAATCGAAATTTTGAATTAAAATAAGAGGGGAAGTATGCAGATTTGGTTAAGAAATTTGAAATTGATTCTTTTGATATTGAAAAAGTAATTTTGGAAAAAAAAGGGGCCCAAATTAAGCCAATTATTGACGAGTTGATTGGAGTTAATTAGGTAATTGATTGCCAATCAAAAATCAATTTCCTTTATTTCCCAGCCCATTTCTTTTTAAATACCATCTCTCTCACACATTAGAAGGGGGACAAAAAAGAAAGAAAAGAAAAGGAATTAGAAAACCCATCTCGATCTCTCTCTCGTGAGGCTAATCTTTCTGTTAGCATTCCATTATCCTGTCCCTTTCTTCCCAAAACCTCCATAACCCAAATTTTCTTCCCAAACCCTCCATAACCCAAATCTTCCATAACCCCAAGACCTCCATAATCTAAACCTCCCATAACTCCAAACTTCTATAACCCAAACTTCATCTCTCACATATCATAACCTCAAGACCTCCACAACCCAGAACTCCGGCCAACTAAAGAAGAAAGCGTGTTGAGACTACCACCGTTCTCAACTTACTCTCACTCGATTTATCCACCACTGTCGAAAGGAAGATGCAACTCTAAGCGCTACCCTTGGCTATTTGCGGATTGGAATTTATTTTTCTCCGTCTTCTGTCATCAAACGAAAGAGGAAGCTAAATTTAGGTAAATTAATTCTCTCCTATTTCATCAAGTTCTGACACTTAAAGTATCAAAAGCATGAATATAGTATTTAATATTTATTAATAATTTATCACATGGTGTGAGTTGGCCTTTAGGTAGAGATATTTTCTTGAATTTGACCTTGGATTCTACTGCTGCTTTTCCTTCCTACGTTAGTTTATCATATATATGAAATCTCTCTTTTTTTTTCATTTGGGTTACAAATAGTCAAATCTCTTTATTATATTAGACCTGATGAAAATATGTTTTGTCATTTATTTTTATTTTTTTTACTGAATGTTTCTGCACTTTTTTTTTTAGTTATATTTTTTTTAGTTAATTTAAGTTTTACGTTTATTTTTTTTATTACCTTGATTTTTTGCCATGCTTTAATTTGATTGATTATTATACAGCATTTACATTTTTATTTTTTTCCCATATTTAGAAGATTTATAACAATTTGAAATAAACCCTCCAAAATATTAGGTCAAAATTTAATTAAAAATTGACAATTAAAAATATAGAATACAAATAGGAATTAGTTGAGATACTAATTTTCAAAAGCATAAAATTAATAAATAAATAAAATTGGAATTAATTAGGATACTAATTTTCCAAAGCATAAAAATTAACAATTAAATTTAAACATAAAAAAAATTGGAATTAATTAGGATACTAATTTTCCAAAGCATAAAAATTAACAATTAAATTTAAACATAAAAAAATGGAATTAGTTAGGATACTAATTTTCCAAAGCATAAAAATTAACAATTAAATTTAAATGTAAAAATTGGATTTAATTAGGATACTAATTTTCCAAAGCACAAAAATTAACAATAAAATTTCAAATAAAAATTGGAATTTATTAAGACATTAATTCTCTAACTTTCAACAAAGCACAAAAAATTTAATAATTTGAACCTTAAATAAAAAAAATTGAATTCTTTTTTTTTTAAAAATGCTAATTCGCCAATCTACTGATTTTTAATAAAACATTCCTTTTAAAACAAATCAATAAAATTGTAAAGAAGAAAAGTAAAATTCCAAATTCAATTTACCAAATTTACTTTAAATAAAGATTCAAAATTTGAAGAAGACATTTAATAAAAAAAATAATATACGGTTATGTAAAACTCTTCATTCAAAAATATTCCTTTAAATAATAATTTTCTATAAGACATTAATTCATATTATTAAAAAAATTGAAGAAGATAAGTTTGTAAAATATAAAATATTTCTAAGTTTAATATAATTCCTAAACACAATTTTCGTAAAATTTCAAATTCAGATTAATCCTCATTAAATATTGAGATTTATCAATTAAAATATTTCAAAGATGATTTTAAAAAAAACTTTCCTATGATGGAGTTAGGTGTTTTTCAGGATACTGATCTCCTATATTTCTTAAGGAATAAGAATTTAATTAAGGGATACCGAGACTAAATTCTAATAAAACTTTTTCCTAATGGCTGTCATGCCACTCATCCAATTTGATTATGCCTTCTAATGTTTAGGGTACTAATCAATAACATATGAGACATTTAAAAATAAAAATTAAAAACATATTGTGTGTTAAAAGATAAAAAGGCTTTAATATTAAATAACAAAGATATAATAAACAATAATCGTTTTCAAACGAACATAATAGGATGCTAATACCTTCCCTATGTGTGAATAAACTCCCGAACCTACCATCAAACGTTAGTAGACCATTCTTAACTTAGAGACTAGGTGACTAATCACACCATACCTTAAAACCAATGATTAGTGGCGACTCTTCTTCTTTCCGCGTCGCTATCACGTAGCGACATAATTTATTCTAAATAAATTATTATTATTAAATAATTACAAGTTTTAGGACACCATTCCTAACATCGTAATCCCTGCCACCTCCGCCATGAGCTGTTCGTTGCTTTCTTGAAGCTCTGCAGTCTCAGCCCTCAAAGTATTGTTGCTTGCGTGAAGCTCGGCAGCCTCGCTCGAACGAGCTGTCTGGGAAGACCGAGGCTGATCTGCGTAAATGACAGGGCCGAGGTTGCCGAGTCCAGGAACAGTACCGTCTGGACGTCTCCCTCCTGCTGCCTCGAGAAAAACAGACTCGATATCCTCCTGTGTCGGCAAGGTGTCGGAGCTCTGTAAGCGATCAACGAGAATCGCTTCGTAACGAGCCTGGAAAAAAAAACAAATCATTTCATTAACTAATATACTAATAATCAATAAATTTGAAAAAGAATAAATAATAATTAACACTTACCGCTTTCTCTCTTGCCCTATCGTCTACAAAAGTCTGAGTATCTCCACCTTTGGTGTGGAGACGGATAAAAAACCCAGCAGCATTAACCGGATGACCCAATTTTTGCTCCTGCGAATGTTAAAAAAAATTAACGAATAACGAATAACTTACGAAAATAAAGTAAAAGTTAATTAGTATAGAAAATAACTTACGAGTCGTTTCTTGTGCTCGTATGTGGAGCGTGACCCTTCAGTGTGCTTCGACGAGTTGGCGTTCCGGTTGGCGCTAATGATCGTCGAAATGCGCTGGGCATCCGGCGTCTGAGTACGCGCCAAGATATCCGCCAAGTCATTCGCAGAAATGTGGGCCGACCGTTTATCAGCAGGGGCGTGGCGAATATTGTAGCCAGCGTCCCTGTACCAAATGCCGCCCTGATGATGTCAGGGAGCGTATATGACCTCGTCGGTCAACTCCTCTGGAATATCAAAATATTGTTGAAAAAAATATAAATATAATATTTTGAATATGTTTACCTTCCATGCCTCAAACATTCGCAGCTTGTGCGCAGCAGAGACTCTCTGCCAACGAGAGTGTCCTCGTATAGGAAGCATCTTCAATACCTCCGTAAATCTTCTTGAAACCTCCCGTGATGGATGTAATAATTAATAAATAATTAATGAAAAGGAAACATTGAAAAGTTAGAATTTCTAAATAATAAATAATTAATGAAATAAGAATACAAACTAAACAAAACTTACTGGCCGCCCTCGAACGACAGGCGAACCCTCCCGGAAATAGATATCTGCACAGGCTCCTGCGCCGGGTCGCTATCCTCATGCTGAATGATCATGTCAGGGGTATCCCCGAGACGGACATCATCCTCCTCACTGGGGGGCAAACTCCATAAACTACTGGCACCAGGTGTGTCAGAAGGTGCTGGAGGGCGTCTACGAGGAGGCATGACCTACAATACAATAATTAAGTAATTAAAATTATAACCTATAAACCCTATATTAATTTCAAACTAAATTAACTAATTAAAATATAATTAAAAGAAAACATACTAATTTAAAACTAAAATAACTAATTAACATATAATTAAATGAAAACATACATACTAATTTCAAACTAAATTAACTAATTAACATATTTTTAAATGAAAACATACATACTAATTTCAAACTAAATTATCATATAATTAAATGAAAACATACATACTAACTTCAAACTAAAGTAACTAATTAATATATAAGTAATTAAAACATAACTAATTAGGGAAAACTAAATACATATTACATACATTATCTAAACTACACAAAATTAAATTAAAGTTAACTAATTTTAAACTAAATTAACTAATAACATGCTAATTACAAATTTAAACTAATTACATAAAAACAAATATTAAATTTGAAGAAACTTACTCGGATTCGTTCCAAGGATTGTGGTTTTTAAGAAAGGGAAAGGATTTTTAGAGAAATGGGAAGGAATTAGCTAAGGGAATCGAAGAAAGAAGAATTATGTTTGAGAGAAAAGGAAGAAAAACGGAATGGCATGGTGAAAATGGAAGAAACGATTCTGTTTTATAAGGGATTTAACGACGTCTTTCGTCATAAATCACTTAAAAACTCGTCGTGCATGTTTTCATAACGACGAAATCCCTCGTTCTAGCTATGCAGTTCGTCGTCTACGTTCTTATGGCGATGAACAACACGACGCAATTCATCGCTGATATTTATATACACGACGTATTTCGTCGCTCAAGCCACTTTTCAAATAAAGTAAAAGTGACTATTCATATTAATAGGCGATGAATTGCATCGCCCATTCGGGCCACAATTTTCGCGAAATTTTTGATCTTCGCGCCTTATTAATTACACTTAACGACGAAATCGGTCGGCTAGGAATTTGAACTGTTTCTAATAAAGTATCCATTTGACTTGGGAACGATGCATTCCGTCGTTAATACCAACACCATTCTATACTTAGTGAAAAATTATCCCATCTTTGAGGTGTTACGACGCATGGCATCGTTATATTTAATGTATATCTGAATTCAACGATGCATTCCGTCCTTAATACCATTCTATACTTAGGGAAAAAATTATCCCATCATTGTGTTCTGTGAGGTTGTACGACGCATGGCATCGTTATATTCAATGTATATCTGAATTCAACGATGCATTCCGTCGTTAATCCCATTCTATACTTAGGGAAAAATTATCTCATCCTTGTGTTTTGTGAGGTTTAACGACGCAGGGCATCGTTATATTCAATGTATATCTGGATTCAACGATGCCTTCCGTCGTTAATATTTGTATTTTTTTTAATTATTTCCCCTGTTACACATAAATACTTCAATCATCGTAATCAGAATCATTCATCTTTTTTGAATCAATGCTGTCTTCTTCAGTGTCTTCTTCGTTTGTTTCATCTGGAGAAGAATCTTTTGTCATTTTCTGGTGGAACATAGACATTCCCTTCATCAAAAAGTGTCTCTGATGCATCATTCAACGGACTCGCAGTGTCAGAATTAATACCTTCATCGATTTCACGATTTTGCACTTCATCCTCCTGGAATGCAACGTAGTTTTCACTATTTTTATCAGAGAGGCTGTCATCTATTATCATCAGTCTTACTTTACAGACAACTAACCAATCAGATAAATCTCGACGGTGAGCGGGATAGTTTAAGTAGTAAACCTGAATTGCTTGTTGTGCCAAAACAAAACGATCTTGGGTGTGCATGTGTTTTCTCCGGTTCACCTCAACAATTTTAAGATTGATATTATTGCGAACTCCACCTCGTCGCGTTGTTTCAAACCATGTGCAGTTAAAAACGATTGTACGTTTAAGACTCGGACCTGCAAATTGAAGCTCAATAATTTCATCAATGATTCCATAGAAATCTTCTGCATTGTTTCCGAACACTTGACCCTTTATACATACGCCACTGTTGTTTGTTGCCCGGTTCACTGAATGAGCTTTTGTTTGAAATCTGTAACCTTGCACCAGATAACCAGTGTAAGATCTTGCAATTCTGGATGGACCTTTTGCGATCCATATTATACATTGATCAGCGATCAGAATTGTGGGATTATCAACGTAATTGTAAAACCAGGAACGAAAATGTTTATCGATAATGTTCTCTTCTTCTGATTCAGTAATACCAGGATGTGATGGTCGGACACATGAATTCACAAATAATCTACATAAAATGTATTAATTAATGAAAATTTAAACAAAATTATTCATGTTAAATAAAACAAAAGTCCATGAATGAGAAAAACTTACTCAATATATGGCTCTACTTCCGCACAGTTGCATAATAAATAATTCTGGACGACATGGTACTCCTCATCACTTAAGTTTCTCCGCATAGATTTGCCTAAACCTTTGCCTGGTATGATAAACATATCCAGATCGTTCAAGTCTACACTTTCTGGAAGATTGTCAACCACGTTACGGTTCACTGAGCGAAAGTGGTCGGAGATATGTTGGTCGAAGTAATACGAACAGAACGTAGTTGTCTCGTGTACCAGGTACGCATTACAAATCGATCCTTCCAATCGTGCTTTATTTCCAACAATTTTCTTCAATCTATACAAATATCTAGAATTCGTGCAATAAAATAAATCTAAAATTTAGCATCATGTGT
Organism: Gynostemma pentaphyllum; assembly: GCA_028015215.1. NCBI lineage: Eukaryota > Viridiplantae > Streptophyta > Magnoliopsida > Cucurbitales > Cucurbitaceae > Gynostemma > Gynostemma pentaphyllum. The sequence goes on from CM051355.1 coordinate 22,864,822, forward strand.
ATTTAAATATACTAAAAAGGTCAATTAACATAATAATATTTTACCTTTCAAACAGGTACATCCATCTGTATTGAACAGGGCCCCCAAGTAGTGCCTCATACGGTTGATGAACAAGAAGATGCTCCATCGAATAGAAAAATCCGGGTGGAAACATTCGCTCCAGTTTGCACATTATAATTGAAATCTCTCAGTTTAATGATTCGATTGTCTCTTGTGTTAAATCTGTGCATGTCAAATCTCTGAAGAACACACTTAACTGCGCCAACGGTTCCCAATGTTTCTGTTCGAGGAACGGTCTAAAAGCAACAGACATCAATCGTTGCATAAAAACGTGACAATCGTGACTTTTCATCCCGAAAACAGTATGACTCTGCACGTCAATACATCTCGAGAGATTAGAAACGTAACCATTGGGGAACTTAATCGATCGCATCCATTCAAACAGTAATTTCTTCTCTTCTATATTTAACATGTATTTGGCCTTGGCGTAGTGCCCATCTTCATCCGGCTCTAACTTGGGGCGACGACATATTTCTTGGATTTCATACCGTGCCTTCAGGTTGTCTTTCGTCTTATTTGGCACAATTAAAACTGTATTGAAGACATTGTCGAACACATTCTTTTCGTTGTGCATTACGTCCAAGTTGTGTCTGATTAGTAAATCTCCCAAATACGGTAAATCCCAAAATATTCTTTGTTTCTTCCATCCACTGTTTTTACCAGCGGCCTTTTTTTGTAACCTCATCACCCATTTCAGTAATTTTTTTCATGCCAATAGAATCTAACCCGTGTAATATTTCGATTCCGCTATAAACTCAGGGCGGGCCTTGGTTGCGTGCATTACGACCCTTATACCAATCTGTCTTGTTTGATCGAAACAAATGGTCGCTCGGTAAAAATCTTCTATATATGACAATCGAACATGCAATGAGGACAAACAAACTTTCCGGATGTGCTCCAACCTATGATAAGTTTAAATTAATTATACATATTATTATGCAATGAAAATAATTTATAATTAATAAGCTATCGTGCGTACCAGATAACATTGAATATGTCGGGAAGTCACTTATCGTCCAAATTACTGCGGCTTTCATATAGAAATTTTGTTTTCTCGATACATCGTAAGTCAACGCTCCATTATTCCACAAATTAGTCAGCTCAACAATAAGAGGTTGGAGGTAGATATCTAACCTTTGTTTTGGACTCTTTGGACCCGGTACGATAACCGTTAAGAATATCATAGGATCTTTCATACACATCGATGGAGGGAGATTATAAGGTGTCAACATAACAGGCCATACAGAGTATTGTGCACCAGAAGTGCCGTACGGGTTAAAACCGTCAGTACATAACACCAATCTCACATTTCTAATCTCATTTGCAAATTCTGGATGACAACGATCCAAATGCTTCCACGCGTCAGCATCAGATGGATGTTTCATGTGACCATCCTCTTGTGAATGCTCGTAATGCCATCTCATATGAGATGCCGTGACTTCTGATGCATACAATGATTGAAGTCGAGGAGTGATCGGTAAATTAAACATACGAGTATGTGGAATGAGAGTGTGTTTACCTTGTTTATATCTCAGATGGAAACAAAATTTACAATTATGGAGACTCGAATCTCCATCACCCCAGAATATCATGCATCCGTTCGGGCAACAATCAATCTTCTCAACAAGCAACCCGAGACCCTCCACTAATTTTTTCGTGTCGTATAAACTTTCTGGCAGCGTGTTGTTCGTAGGAACGCAACGATGAAACCATTTTGCAATCGAATTAAAACCTATCTCTGGAATATGATATGCTGATTTTATATTTAGAAGCTCCATAGCTGCAGCCAGTTGACTGACATCACAACCCGGGTATAACTGCATACTTGCTTATTCGAGCATATGATACATACGTTGCGCTTCTGGATTCATTTCCTCCTCCTCCTCCTCTAGAATAGTTTGATTATCGTCTTGAGTATGATTAAACGTACCTTCGTATATCATATGCTGCATTTGTCCATACTCTTACTGTCTTTCATCACGATCTTCTTCCAAATTCGGTATAGCATTTGAGCTGCTTCCTTAGTACAACATGGCTCGATCCAACGCCGTATTATATTGATCGTCAGATTCCCCTTGATAAACCCACTTGAAATAATTCTCCACAAACCCACGACTATACAGGTGTTTCTTCACATAAAATGAAGAATATAATTTCTTATTTTTACATTTTCTGCACGGACATCGTATCATTTTTCCATTACGATCAAAATCCTCCGTACTTTCACAAAACTCAACGAATTCTTCAACCCCTGCTACGAACTCATCGTTCAAATAGCCTTCTAAGAGACGAACATACATCCATTCACGCATTTTTTTTGCAGTAGAAAAAAAACGCAAAGAAATAACAAAATGTTTTTGATGATGAGTTCTTTGCATTCCTGAGGCATAAATATGCTGTGAACTAACGATGAAATCGGTCGTTACTATCTAAAATAACGATCGATTTCGTAGTTCCAATAGCGGGAAACATTCCCTCCATTACGTGGGGCGACGCAATCTGTCGTCCTTTTGCGCGGGAATGTTTCGCGCCATTGTATACGACGCACTGCATCGTTCCCTATTAAGGCGGGAATTTTTTGCTCCAATTTTAGCGACGCCAACCATCGTTAATACCAAATTAATTTTTCCGTTAAATATATTTGATTAATTAGGCGACGAAATGCATCGCTGAAAGTCAAACTCTTCACATAAGCGATGCATTCCGTCGTTACATTGGGACGCATTCGCTTTTCGTCGCTAGAGCTCCGTCGCTATTACAGCAGTTTCTTGTAGTGCAGTAGCTTTCTCAAAGAAAGAAGAAATTGATCATCTTAAAGTTTTATTAAATAAGGAATTTGAAATGAAAGACTTAGGAAAAGTTCAAACAATCTTAAGCATTCATATAGATAGAGACCGAAAGAGCAATACATTGTTTCTTACACCATAAGTACACTAAGAAGATACTTGAAAAGTTCAAAATGAATGAGTCAAAACTTTTTTCATCCCCCCCATTGCCCCACATTTTAAACTTTCTGTTTTGTTCAGTCCAAATTTTGTAGATGAAGAACAAAAAATGAACAAAGTACCTTAATCTAGTGTAGTAGGCATTGTTATGTACACTATGGTTTGTTCTAGACTAGATTGAGCCTATGCTAGTAGTCTAGATATATAGTAAATCCAGAAAAAGGCCACTAGAAAGCTGCTAAATGGGTCTTGAGGTATCTGAAAGGCGCTTGGAATTATGGTTTGAGATACTATAAAAGTCATAATTATAATAAACTCATCATAGGCTATTGTGATTCAGATTTTGCAGGGTGACCTGGATAAAAGAAGATCTCTCTTTAGAATTATCACTCTTTTTGGTAGTACAATCAACTGGAAAGCTACATTACAATCTGTGGTAGCCTTGTTTACCACTGAGGCAGAATATATAGTAATCACAGTAGCAGTCAATGAAGCTTTATGGATCAAAGGTCTTGTGTTTGAGTTTGGTATACAACAAGATCAGGTAGAAATTTATAGTGACAGCCAAAGTGCTTTACATCTTAAGGAACCAATTGTTCCATGATAGGACAAAACACATAGAGGTAAAATTTCATTTTATCACATATATCATTATTAAAGGTAAGATATCTTGAAAAAAATCCACACTGATTTTAACCCTGTCGATATGTTAACCAAACCTGTCACAACCAACAAGTTTAGTACATGTCTAGATGATCTTGGTGTGACTATGTTTGATCCAGGTTAAGTCCTGGAGCAGCAGGTGAACCTCAATCATAATCATAAACAAAGAAGCTAGGAACTTGAAGAGGAACAAATGTTGAGAAGGCTAGTTCTATAGTCAGTTGTTCTTTCGTTCTGTGTTGTTTTGATGAGAAGAAGAACTTTGAATCCTAACAGTTTTTTAAATCAAGGTGGAGACACTACAAAAAAACTGTCAAAATGCGACCAGAAATTTGCGACAAAAAAAAAGTGGCAGTTTTTTGGTGACCACTTGGTCACTTTCTTTGAAGGTTGACTATAAGTGACCATGTGGTCACTTTTTTTGCGACCAAATTGCGACCAAAAGCAGAAGTAGTCATAAAAAATGGCGCGAAATTATGGCGCGAAAGAAGTGACTAATTAGTCACCTAAAAAAACGACCAGTTGGTCGCATTTATGTGACTAAAATATGCCTTGGTAGCAAAAAATGGCACGTAATTTTGGAGGGAAAAAAGCTACCAAGTGGTCACAATTAAAAGTGACTACCTGGTCGCAATTTTTGTGACCTTTATTGAGCAGTGGTAGCTTAAAATTGGAGGGAAAAAAGCTACCAAGTGGTCACAATTAAAAGTGACTACCTGGTCGCAATTTTTGTGACCTTTATTGAACAATGGTAGCTTAAAATTTTGGCGGGAATTAAGCTACCACATGGTCACATTAGAAAGTGACCAGATGGTCGCAAATTCTGTTATTTTATATGACCAATAATTTATAAATAACTAGTTTTTTAACACGTGCGATGCACGTGGAATTTTTAGTCTTATTTTACAATTCAATTTTATATTTTAAGAGTTTTATGTGTATTAGTTAAATGTTTGTTAATCAAATTTTAAATTATATTTATTTTATGAACAAATAAAATCTTTAATGATTGTTGATTTTTTCCCCACTGTATTTATGGGGTAAAATTAGATAAAGTAAAAGGAAAATTACATTATAAACTTACGAAAGAAAAAATAAAAATAAGAATAGATGATTGAAAAAATTACCAATAATTCCAAAATTTCAAGATATGTGGTTAATTTTATTGATTACATTTCTAACAATAATAATAATGTCAATTAAATAAAAATTATTCACTATCAATTAATATAAAACTCTTCAAGATCAAGAAGCTATCTAAACGTCTTTAGATTTTTCTAAAATTTGTGTAGAGTAAATAATAATATTTAACCTCGTCTTGAAATATCTGAATTTCATACAAACAGAGAACAATAATATTGTACAGAGAAGAATTATATTTGCCTTAAACCTCTAGTTGAATCTAGTCCTTTTGACTCTTTTTTGTTCAAGTAAAGCATTTACAATTATGAATAAAGCAATAGACCAAACTTAAAATCAAAAGATGATGAAATACGATGAAAATGAAATTAACTTTTTTTTTTATTATAAGAAAGATTCCTCTTGATTTCAACTTTGACATGTTTATATCTAATTCTGCAGTGGAATTGCTTCAAATGAATATGTGGATGCAAATTATATATAAATATGTACATCTTCAATAGTCTATTTGGTTCCCTTCTAGCACTTTCTATCTTGAAAAACAAGAATAAAATTATCTATATCTATTAAAAAAAAACTCTTAAATAGAATCAAATAGTTCCAAATCAAGAATTACAAAAATTTATCTCGAAAATCATGAAGAAAAATATCAATAAATATAACAACATGGAAACAAGAGTTCCCTTCATATGTAAATATCAGAAAGTAACCCAATATAAAAAAAAAGTATATAAATATTAATATTTGCGACCAGGTGGTCGTAATTTCACACAAAAAGTGACCACATGGTAGTAATTTAGAAGGGAAAGGCGACCAAATGGTCGCATTTTAGGGTTTAGGGTTTTTTAGGGTTTAGGGTTTAGGGTAGTAATTTTGGAGAGAAAGGTGACCAAATGGTCGCATTTTTGGAAAAGTATAATTATATATTTTTTTAAAAATATAAGTGAAATTGCGACCATATGATCGCAAATCTGGGCGGTAAATTTAAATTTTCATGAAATTTATGGCGGTGAATTTAAACAATACGACCATCTGGTCGCAATATTTGGCGGTGAATTTCATTATTGCGACCAGATGGTCGCAATTTTTTATGGGACTCGTGATATGACAGCTCTTCTTGATAATGGTAACTGGGTGACCAAATGGTCGCTTTTTCAATAAATGCTACCAGTTGGTCGCAAATATCTCTGAAAATGCGACCATATGGTCGCATTTGCCCCAGCACGCGCGACCTTTCGTTTCTGTTCATTATTACATATTTGCGACCAGTTGGTCGCAAATTATGATTTAAATTCCCATCAGTTTTCCTTTCCCCCGTTTCTTCTTTTCTTCCTTTCTCTTTTTCTTCCTCTCTTTTTGTTCTTTTCTCTCTTTCCCCTCTCCCGTTCCCCGTTATTTCTTCCCGTTCCCGTTCTTACTCTAAACCTAAAACCCTCAACCCCAATCCCGGTTTCTATTACGAGGTTAGTTTTCGTATAAAATTGAAGTTTAGTTTAAGAATTTAGTTTACTTAGTTTTAGTTTTTAGTTTTCAATTAAGTAGTTTAGTTTTGTTTTGTTAATTTAATTAGTTTTAGTTTAATGAATCTAAATTTGTGTAATCAATTACTTAGTTTACTTTTGTTTAATTCATAGCATTTTAGTTTACATTAACTAATTAATTAGTTTAGTTTAATTTTGTTACTTTAAGTAATTTTAGTTTAATTAATCTAATAGTTTAATTAATCTAACTTAGTTTACTTTAATTCAATTTAAGTAGTAATTAATTTAATTACTTAATCTAATTTAGTTTAATTACTTATTTAGTTTATTTAAGATAGTTTATTTTAATTTAATAAAATTAAACTAAATTAATTTATAATTACACTAGTTTAACTTTTAATTTTAGTTTAATTAATGTAATTTAGATTACTTTAATTAAATCAATTAATTTAAAGTAGGGTAATTAATTCAAATAGTTTAACTTCAATTATACTTAAGTAGTTTAAATTAATGAATTACACTAATTTAATTAATTAATTTTAGTTTAATTATTAAATAAAAATTGTTTAATTACTTAATTTTAGTTAAATTTGATTAAAGTAAAGTACAATTAGATTAATTAATTAGAATAATTTTGTTTAAGTATTCTAATCAATTAATTTGAAATAAAGTAAATTAAAATTAGATTAATTGAAACTAAAATTAATTCAATTAAACTTATGATTGATTAATTAAAACTAACATAAACTAATCATTTAATTTGAATTAAAGTAAATTAAAATTACATTAATTGAAACTAAAATTAATTCAATTAAACTTAAGATTAATTAATTACAACTAAAATAAACTAATCAATTAATTTGAATAAAAGTAAATTAAAATTAGATTAATTGAACTAAAATTAATTCAATTAAACTTAAGATTAATTAATTAAAACTAAAATAAACTAATCAATTAATTTGAATTAAAGTAAATTAAAATTAGATTAATTGAAACTAAAATTAATTTTAGTTTAATTCAATTAATTTTAGTTCAATTAATCTAATTTTACTTTACTTTATTTCAAATTAATTGATTAGTTTATTTTAGTTTTAATTAATTAATCTTAAGTTTAATTGAATTAATTTTAGTTCAATTAATCTAATTTTAATTTACTTTTATTCAAATTAATTTGATTAGTTTATTTTAAATTATTTACTTAATTTATGTTAGTTTAATTTACATTATTTCATTAATTAATTAATTAAATTTATTTCAATATTTTACTTACGTAATTAGTATTAAATTAGTTTATTTTGGTTGTAGGATTATGACGCGCAGACGACGCCGTCCTCCCGATCAGGACGAGTCGCGACGACGCGGTGACGAGGGGTCTCCGCAGACGCCATCTGCGGCGCCGCCACGATGCGGACGACTACGGAGGAGTTGGATATCCTCTTTAGTTATGAGACGGGACTTGCCGCCACGCTCGATGATGTAGTCCCTGAGACCAGGCTGCGACACCACAAGCGCCGCAGGACTCCCTGGCCACGACTCCCGGCTTAGCATCGAGTGCATCGGGTCGGATCCAAGTGGCCCCTCCACTTCATGCACCCAGCCGTCTCGGGCCGCAGACTCTACCCTTCGGATTGAAGGGGATACGTAAGTATTTTTGTTTATTATTTTTCAAAGTGTTTTTTATTCCTGTTAACTAATAGTTTCTAATAGCACAATAATTTTTTATGATTTTGCAGAGTACAGCCGCATACAACCGTTTCAAAACGGTTTCGCGAGGTCCTCCAGATCATGCCTCTACCCAGCGACCTTCGCTGGCAGAAGATTCCGACTACGGAGAAACGTCAGATGTACGACAATTGGAAGGTAAAAAACATCATTTATTTTCATAATTAATTAATTTTGAAATTTATAGAAATAAATTTATTACTTTAACAATTTTTTATTTCATTTTTTTCAGGGCAAGTTTTCTGTTATCGATCCCGATATCACCGACGGTAGATTGTTCCCCCTATGGGACAGTCACGTCCGGGATCGATTCAAGGACCTCATGTACCGGGCGCGTAGAAAGCAAGCAGCAAATCGCCCCCGTGTGGATGAGCCCAGAGGACCACGCGTGGCTTCTCGCGAGCTTGACCACTCCTGAGGGCAAGGCAGTGTCAAGCAGGAATAAGGCCAACCGCGCAAAAAATCCCACCAAACACACAACGGGGGCGCGGACCCACGACGAGCACCATCGTCGATTGGTATGTTTTTTTTTTCGTCGTTTTCTTACTTACGTTCTTTTTTCTCGTTTTCTTTTTTCAATTACTTATTAATTTATTATGTTTCATTCTTCACTCTTTAATTTTTTAGGAAGCGAAGCACGGGCGCCCCGTCCCGCCCGATGAGCTGCATCGCGTTCTTCACACGAAGAAGGACGAGACGTTCGTCGACGATAAGGCGAAAGCAGTTCGGGTATTTAATAACTTTTTCAATTATTATTTTTTCTTTAAAATTTTTCCTACCTTATATATTAACCATTTTATTTTCTGAATTTGAAATGTTTAGGAACGTTTCACTGAGTCCTTGACTCGGTTGCCCACACCGGACTCATGGCCCGACTCAGGAGGACCGTGGGAGAGGCGTTCTTGGAGGTCCCTGGAGGGGTTCGGCCGATGGGTCGGTCCTGGGCTCGGCTCAGACGGGCGACGCCTTTATGCGAGATGTGCCCCGGCCTCGGCGGAGCGGAGCGAGCACTAGCTCGGCCCTTCTCCTGGTTGAAAGAAGAAAGTGCATGCGGACATGGAGGCTATGCGCGAGGACTTCGTTACTCGAGTCGCTGCTATTGAGGCCGACATGCAGGCACGAGTCGAGGCCCAGGTCTCATCCGCTTTGGCCGCGTACTTTAGATCTCTAGGCGGCGGCCCTTCATCATCGACTCCTCCCCCACCCCTCGCCCCTCCGCAGTAGTTCTAGGATTCTTTCGACTGTATAAAACGTTTTTTTGAATATTTGATATATATATTTTTTATTTTAATTCCAATTTTTTTTTTATTAAATTTTAATATTAATTAAATAAATAATTAATAATTAATTAACTAATTATTGAAATTTAAATTTAAAAAAAAAATTCTTGAATGCGACCAGATGATCACTTTTAAAGCGACCATCTGGTCGTATTTTTACTTAGTCTAAAAGTGACCATTTGGTCACATAACATACGACCATTTGGTCACTTTTGTATGTGACCAATTGGTCACTTATTTTTCACATAAATTATGACCAGATGGTCACTTTTTAGGCGACCATCTGGTCGTATTTTAACTGAGTCTAAAAGTGACCATTTGGTCACTTTTTATGTGACCATTTGGTCACTTATCGTCCAGATAAATTACGACCATATGGTCACTTTTAAGGTGACCATATGGTCGTATTTTCAAAAGGTTGACTTTTTTGCGACCAAAAATTTTTGGTCGTATATTTGTGACTATCTAGTCGCACAAATTCTGGACCGACCAGCTTTTTGGCCACCACTTATTTTGTCGCTTTTTTGGACGCATTTTAGGCAAAAAACGACCATTTGGTCGCAATTTTGTGGTCGCAAATTGACAGTTTTTTTGTAGTGAGATTTGTGAATGTCAGCTAATTGAATAAAGTGTTAGCTTATGCAAATTGAGATTAAAATAATTAATCTTGTCAATTATCTCTTAAGCTAGTTTTGAAAGTTAACTTCAGTCAAAAGGTATTTTTGGTATTTGATGAAGTCACGTGATTCTTGATCTGCTTGGATGATGCCAACTACTTTATTCTGTTAGTTACACCTCTTGCCTTTCGTGTAACTGTTTTAGCCAAATGATAAAAGCATGTGTTCTTGAGCCGTTGCAATATAGAGAGATGTAAGAGAGACTTTCAAAGTTTCAATTTTGTATTTGTAATTTCTTGAGAGAGAAACTTGTGAAAGAAAGAGAGAAGCTCTGTAATCTTCCTTCTTTCTTTCTGGTTCTTTGTTTTCTGTTTTGCGTTCTTTGGTTGAAGAACTTGGCAACTCCATTGTAACTCAGATCCTCAAGTTTGGTGTATGCTTGAAGAGTTCATCTTCAGCAATTGGATTAGGTCCTGAAACGATTTGTTTCTTGTGAGCTGAACCAATATAGTTTGCGGTGCTCTTTCTTCTTTTGTGTCCGATCTTTATTAAATTAGGGTTAATTCCTAACCATAATAATATATTTTTATTGATTAAAAATATAAAACTGAGAAAAACTTGTCTAAAGTGACCTCTCAAACTGGTTCCACATTCTTACTGAAATCGAATTAAAACCGGTCTAAAATAGTTGTGGGAAATGAAAATAACAATGCCCAACCTCAAATCTATTATTATTATTTTATTTTATTTCTGAATTATTACAACACAAAGAAAGAAAAAAAATGAAAAGAGTAAATGTTAAAATGATTAGAAATTTGAAGAATAATAAAGAGAGACAGAAAAGGTTCAAAGAGATGGAGGGTAAAAGTGATATGGGAAATTGTGCTGAAAGGGTTGAATCAATTGGCTCATCTAAAAAATCCGACCAGTTGGGTCACATCCCCTAACTATTTGCCCCGTCACATCTTCCATCACTTTTGACCTTCAATTTTCATCATTTAGTTTTTGTTCTAAAAATTATCACATGCCTCGTTTTTTTGGTGCCATTATTTAACCTGAATTCTTTTGATTCATTCACTCAAAAACCATTCTTTGTTTAAGTAAAATTCTTCTCCTTTATTTATGATTAATTATTTTTCACATAAATCTTCGTGATTTCTTTCTTTTCTCTTTGTCAAATATTATTGCTTTGTTCTAACATTAAATTTCAAATATCTTTATATTACAAAAAAGATAGGAACTCTCTTGAGTTTTTCTTTAAAAAATTCCATTTTCCACATACAATAATTCAATAAAATAGTCCTTGTAAGATACAATTTGACTACGTACTAGGGAATAAGAGTTTCTAATTTCTTTCTTAAACCATTAATTTGTATTGATTTATTTATATCACTTTTTAATAAAATAAATTGATTCCAATAATATTTACCTCACCACACTATATGGTAAAATATGTGTTCAAATACGATAATAGTGCTTTATTATATTGAGTTGGTATCGTGAGTATAATATATGAAAATTGTACGTTCGATGATGTGAACTAAATTAAAAAAACATCGATATGTTTGGAGCTCATGTTTCTAATTTGATTTAATGAAAATTTTGAATGAATAAAAAAAAAAGCAGGTTGCAATGGTTTCCCAGCTGATTTACTTATTGTAATTAATTAGAATTACAAGAGACACCCTATACTTTTAGTTTGACCCAAATCTTAAAAAAAAGGTGTGCTTGAATACAAAGTTAAAAAAATTGGGTGAACTTTTGTGTAATTATTTGCAACTTTGAAACAAACAAAATGGTAAACACTTAGAGTCCGTTTGGCATAGCTTCTCCTAAAAACGTTTTGAGTTAAAGATTTTAAAATAAATATTAATTAAGTGTTTCATCTTAAAACACGTGAGTGAAGTATTTTAAGTGAAATACTTGTTTATAAACATTTTTGGAAGAATCACAAATCAAGTATTTTACTATACTCAAGTGTTTTTAGAAGAAACATTTAGTTAGTATTTCTTTTACATTGTTTAACTCAAAATATTTTTAATAGAAGTTATGTCAAACGGACCCTCACTGGAGAAACAATTAAAAAGGATCCCATCCACAGCCAGATTTCCCCAAAACTCTCAGAGACTTTTCTTCATATTTTTCCTCACTTTACTACTTTAGTGTTATCCATGATCTTAGAGGCATATGTTTTTTTTTTGTTTTTTTGATCAGTCAGAGGATATTGCAGATTTTCCCAAATCCAAATAATTCCTAACATTGTTTTTACAATATAATATCAAAATATCTTGAAAATCAAATCTTCCAAAAACTATTCAATAGCAATGGATTAAAATAAAGTTTTCCTTCTAAAGTTTCTACCTTTTTATTCGTTTGATCCTTTACCTTTCTAAATGTTATATTGTAGTCATTTACGTTTAAAAAATTTCAAATATATCCTTTAACGCTAAAATCTAAGATAATATTTAACGAAAAATGACACAATTTATTTAATTAATGATTCTTTCTACAATATGTGGGGTTTGAGGATTCGACACTAGACTGAATCATGATTAGCGTTTAATGTTGATTAAAACTTAGGCTCATAACTAAGTACCTAAAATCTTGTGTCCGTAATAAAACAAACTATATCATTTTATCATCAAATTACAACACATATTTTTACGGTAAAAACTATATTTGAAACTAATTGAAATATGGGGTTAGAATAAATTTATAAAGTTAAAGTACTAAATCATATATAAAGTTAACATAGAAACTAAAATTATATTTTAATCAAAATATATATTATATAAACTTTCATCATTATTGTTGTTTTTGGAAGAACACAAGAAAAAGAGTAGAATAACAAGTCAATTGGATTTTCAAGACTTAAATTAAAAAATCATAATTATTGATCATCTACTCTCTTTTTTTTCTTGATCACCATCATCACCACCTCTACTCTCAGACATCTAAAAGCTTTTTTCAGAAGAATCAGAGAAGAGGCCACTTGACTAGAGTTCAAAAATCTCTGCTGTTTCTGTAAACAAAGACTTTTGCAGTTACTTTCAAATTGATCAAACATCAGAGTTCAAACCCTAGTTAGTTTCAGCAATGTTTGCCCAAAAGAAGTTGTACCCATGTCTTGCCCATTTTCATATCATTTATTGTTCTTTCATAACCAATAGTCAAAAATAAAAATTATATATCATTATAAAAATATGCTTTGATGTTCACAATATTCCCCAAATGTTTTGCATAATTATAATATTTGAGATAAATGTGTTTATACTATTGGAACCTAAAGATTAATTTAAAATTAATTGGATTCTTTAAATGCTTTATATAGTCAATTTTGTTTCATGATGATAATTCAATTTTGAGGCCAAACCATTTTTTGGGTTAAGTATGTATATACCCATTTTCACATTTGTTTTTGGGTAAAAATAGAGAGTTTTTCATGTATGCAACGAACTTGGAATATGAGACGAGTCGAAAGTCGTGCGATGTCTTGACGAAGCGTAGGTACCTGCACAGGAAAGAAACAAAGTACCGGTGTGGTGCCGGCCTAATACCATCTGATGCTAAAGTTAATGTAAACAGAGCTAGTGTGTCAGAGAGAATTATAATAGAACGAATTACCTAATGGTTGAATTTCTTTTCCTATGTATAGGAGAAGAAATTGATGAGTTTTAGACTGCAATTAAAGAGAAAATGATGAGATTAATCTCACCGTATATTTGTTTTTCCATGACATTTAATCTCACTGTATATTATTATAATGACACATCATCAATTACATGTCACATAAGCCCTCTATTAGTGTCTTTGATGAAAAACACAAACAATAAATCGAAAAGTTCAAGAACGAAAAATATAACTTTTGAAAGTTTATGGACGAAATTGAAAGTTCTAAAACAAAAAATGATATTTTACCCAAAAAATTTCGAATTGGTTTTCTTTTGAAGAGGGGCTTCATCACACTTCCTTAGAGTATTCTTTTAAAGAATTTTTTTTAAATTAAAAAAAAGTATTCAAAGATAAAATTAGAAAAATAACTCTTAGGGGGAATTTCAATATTCGAATGCACGTTTTTTTATATACAAAGTGTTAGAGAGGTGGGGATTGAACCACTCTCTTTTGGATTTGTGAATCAAAGATTGTAAAATTAAACTACACAAAACAATAAAAACCATGTGAGAATCATTACTAATAATATTATATGGGGTAATTACTGAAATAACCTATTTTTATATATTAATTATTGAAATGTCAGTACTTTTTAAAAATTACTTAAATAGCATAATTATAGTTTAATAAATTATCGAACGATAGTTCAATAAATTTAAATTATTGAATTAAAAAAATGAACAAATTCATTGAAAATAATAATGAAAACAATTAAATAGTTCAATATATTATTGAACTTGAACTTAGAAAGCAAAAAAACAAACAAATTCATTGAAAATACACCCATGAAAAATAACAAAGTATTCGTTCAATAATTTATTGAATTATAATCATACTATTTGAGTAATTTTTAAAAAGTTATGATATTTTAGTAATTAGTGTGCAGATTTATGAGACAAATTCTAAATATTAATTATCTATGGTATAATTTTTTATAACAATACTAAAATAAAAGAGTCTTTTTCTCACAAAGGAATACACGTGTTCAAGAATTATTAGTATTATTTAATGGAAATCAAATCTGAAATGATTCAATTTAGCCCTTGCAACAGTTAAGAGAATCTATTTAAATTTAATCAAAGTTTAGAAGGTAACGATACTTTTTAAATACTCAAAAGTATTATAAATTTTTTTTTCCAACAATTAATATTTTATGGTTATAGAATTTAGTCTTCAAAGTCTTATCTATTTTTCTTTATTTTAATCTCTGTATTTTTAAATATCCTTCCATTTTTATCATTTTTTTAGTTTCTATGCTTTAACTTTTAAAATATAAATATTCATATTCAAACGTAATTAAATTCTAGGGTAAAATACCATTTTGGTCCCTGAACTTTTACTCAAGTTTCATTTTCGTCCCTAAACTTTCAAAAGTTGCATTTTTCGTCCTGAACTTTTCGATTCGTTCCGTTTTGGTCCTTCAGATTTTGTTTTTCCGTCTAGGACACTAATAGAAAACTTATGTGGCATGTAGTTGATGATGTAACATTATAGAAATATATCGTGAGGCTAAATATCATAGAAAAACAAAAATAAGGGAAGGTTAATCTCATATTTTTCTCCTTAATTTCAGTCTTAAATCTCATTGTATATTCGTTTTTCCACGTCATTTAACCTCATTGCATATTTATATAATGTCACATCATCAATTTTATGTCATATAAGCCCTCCGGTAATGTCCTAGATGGAAAAACACAGGCTGAAGTACTAAAATGGAACGAATCGTAAAGTTCAGGGATGAAAAATATAACTTTTGAAAGTTTAAGGACGAAAATGAAATTTGAGTGAAAGTTCAGGGACCAAAATAGTATTTTACCCTAAATTCTATATTTAATCCATACCATAAAAACATTATATCTTAGTAATTAAAAATGCCACGTCGATCATTTTGATATCGAGTTTTTTTCTTTTCTTATTTTTTTATACCATATTTATAGGTAAACTGATAAAAAGTCACGTATCAAAAGTAGGGGTGAAATAAAAACCGATGAACCGCAAAACCAATCCGAACCGAACCGAACCGAACCAAACCGGTTTGGTTTGGTTTCTCTCTTGATAAACAACCAAACCAAACCAAACCAATAATAAGATGGTTTGGTTCGGTTGAAAATACTCTAGTCGGTTTTTAACCAATCGAAACCAATTAGGCAAAGTCTTTTATGGGAGTGAATAGACATTAGAGAATTTTTCATTTAAGCTTCATACTTTCGATGTTTAGAATTTTAGATTAACTTTAAACTTTAAATTTATGCTTTGGAATTATTTAATTGTATGGATTTCCATGAAAATGTTGATTTTTTTATAACTTAACTCTCTTCATAAGAACAAAAGATGTGAAAAACAAAACCGATTGAAACCGATCTATCCAAACCAATCCAAACCAATTGGTTTGGTTTTACTTTATATTTGGTTTGGTTCGGTTCTAAAAAATACATAACCAAACCAATTGGTTTTTTAAGTTTGGTTTAAAACCAAACCAAACCAAACCAACTTTCACCCCTAATCAAAAGTATGAAAAGAAAATATGAGAGAACATTTTGTTTCATTTTTTAACCATATCTTTACATTAATTATAAATACAAGCTTCAATAACAAGCATTCAATTAACACCCACATAAATTTTGAAAAATGGGCCTTTTTTTTTAAATCATAATCACAAGCTTACAAAGCCAGGGGGACAAAAAAAAAGACCCACTTTCTGTTTTTTGTCAATCTTATCTCTGAACTTTTACTACTTAATAATATTTACTCAACCAATTATAGAACGGTTGGTACAATAATACTGACCCAAAATTAGAACAAGAACAAAAAATGAGCTTAAGACAACTTTTTCCCTTTTCTTTTCCTTGTTTTCTTCTTTACAGGGCTATCTGACTCTTGAAAGTTACTTGTTGCTGCGGCTGAGGCTGCTCAATTTCCCATCTTGCTTTAGCTATTACTTCATCATGTATGGGCACGTACTCCTAATAGAAAAAAATCAATAAATAAAATGAAAACTCGATGTTTGGTTGGAGAAGTTATTATGTCTGAGCTATGTAGTGTGTATTTGGTTGCGTTGGGAGGGAATATGTTTCAATATAATTAAACCGTATCTAATATAATAAATACGATTTACCGACCAATGAAACTCAACCCACTAACCCTTTCTATTAAACATTCCCGGGGTTGTTTGTTAGAAGATATTGTTAGATTTATGTTGTGTAAAGATTTTAAGGAAGATTAGTGTAGTTTGGTTTTAAATGTGCAGAATAATAAATTCATATATATTATTTTTATATAATCTATGTTTGATTTGATAGTTGAATTTTCAATTCTAAGTTTTTATATTATTAAACCCTTTTAATAGCAATAAATAAACGCAAATCTTTTAAAACAAATCTATGACTGTTAAATCTAACATGTTAGGTTTGTAAAGTAATTGATAATTTTCCTATTCCAAATAGGAAAATTTAGGGAACACCCAATAACTGTTCGATGAAATGTCCAACCGAAGTGATCAAGACACTGACCTCCAGTTTCTGAACCAGGTCCTTAGCGTTGGGCGCAGAGACGATGATGCCGCGCTGTGATGGCTTTATGAATCCATCGTCGACAGCTTTATCGATGAAAGTGAGAAGATAATTGTAGTAGCCGTCGACATTGAGCAAACCAACCTGGAAAAGGAGGACCAAAATCTCCATGAATAAAATGTACGCTTTTGCAGAGTTTTAATATCATGATATTGGAAATGTTTTTTGAGTTTAATACTGGTTTGTCGTGAATGCCCAGTTGAGCCCAAGTGATGACTTCCAAGAGTTCTTCCATAGTTCCATATCCTCCTGAAAATTAGTGCACAAAAAAATGGAGCCGCCATTGGTTTTGGTTTCAATGAGAAAGAAAAGAAAAGTAGGAATGTGCGGCATCGTGTTAAGACAACGGGTCTTCCAAAATCTCTATATTGATATTTTCATTTTTACATTAGAAGGGGTGTTTGAATTGCGAGTTTTTTTTTGTAATACAATATTTTACCTTTTTATAAACTTATACATCAAACATAGGTTATATAAATTCACTGTTTCACGAACATAGACTTCTCAAACCCCCAATCCAAACACTTCTAAGAGACGTGTGATTTTGGCGTGTCTTGTCCGAATAGATGGAACGAAAAAGAGAGATCAAAGGGATGGAACCTGGTAGTGCAATAAAGCAATCAGAATGGCGGGCCATTTCTGCCTTCCTTTGGTGCATGTTTTCTACAGGTCTTACCTCTCCAACAGTTTCACCAGTTATCTGTTAATTTATAGAGAGAAGAATCAAAGCCATGTCCAGGCCTACAAACTTTGAATCAAATCATCCAAAAGAAAATTCAAGCTGATATTTTTCTGACCTCTTTGTTCATTAATGTCCTGGGAATGATCCTTAAAAAAAACATAAAAATGAAAACTTTAAAAACCTTAAGAAATGCTAAAAGAGACAAGTTTTGAAGTTGGGTTTTTCAAATTGAGATTTTTTCTTTTTTCCTTTTTTACCCCAAAACTCTCATTCCGCCATTATGAACAGCTTGAGAAAGCAGACCCATTAGCCCAATGCTCCCACCTCCATAAACAAGCTCCAACCTTTTTGATACCTTCATGAAGAAGACAAAGACACAATAATATTTAAATTTACAGAGAGAGAGAGAGAGATGGAGATCAGAAGAAAAAAATTGAATTTTTCTTTAAAAAAAAATAGATTTTTACGAGCTCGTGAGCTAATTCAATGGCGGCATCTCTATAGGAATCTCTCTTGCCAGTGCTGCTACCACAGAAAACACAAACCCTTTTGAATCTGGATTTCACCATCTTCTTCTTCTTCCCTTCCATTTCACTGCTGCCGTTGAAGAATTCCACCAGATCAGTTATATATATGGGGAGGGAGAGAGAGAGAGAGAGACAGATGGAAGGGAATGGCTAGTTTTCTCTTCTTCACTAAGATATGATATGGGGGCACTCGGGATGTTCAACTCCACATCATTGTCCAAAAAGTCAGGAAATTTTTTATTTTTTATTTTTTATTTATTTTTTTAAAGAAAGAATGAATGAGAAGAGGTCATATTTCCGGTGTGGTTTTGTAATATATAAACACTTGCTTGTGCTTTTTTCTATTTTTTATTTTTTTTAAATAAATAATAAGTTCTTTTTCTAAGAAATTATATTTATATTTGCAATGAATATGAACCCAAGAATGCAATCAACTGATCAATTAACACTCAATCTCTCAAAGTAATAATCAAAAAACAGAGTAAAACTAAAAAAAATTGACACACAAGAATTATAGAGGATTACAAATATTGCCTGCATCCTCTCTCAGCCATGACAGCAAGTCTCTAATATTGCATCCTCTCTCTCTCTCACTCTCTCTGCAATTCTAGATTTTCTCGTCACTTTCTAACTGCCAAGAACATTGCTTATATACCTGCTAATTATTCACGTAGGAAGAAGCTGACTTTAGCCAATTCTGTTACCTCTGGGGGCGTTTGGTTGCCAGGTTTGGGTAGTGAATTGGGGGTTAAACAACCCTAACCTGTGTTTGTTTCCCAGTTTTGAAACCCAATATGAGGGGTTTGTTAACCCCTCTCTTAACAAACCTATCCATTTTCACAATTTCAACACATTTTACACTTAACAAACTCACAGTTTTGTACATACCAAACACAGTGTTAACAAACCCCTGCTTAACAACTCCCTGCTTAACAACCCAAACCTGACAACCAAACGACCCCTAAATGTAACTAACATAACTGCCTTTGAGATGACCAAATGAGAGACTAATGATGAACTTAATTGAAGCCTTGTAATCAGTGTAAAATGAGTTCAATATTACAATTCTCCACCTTGAACTCTTTTTACACAAAGTTTATCCTTGCTGTCATAACTGGAACTGGAACTGGAACTGTCCCTTATCAATCACCAAGGATATCAGTTACTCCTAAGAGCTTCAAGCAATGACTGAACTTAGCTTAAGTGACTGTCTTTATTAAAACATCAGCTGCATTATCTGAAGTGTGCACCATTTCCATTAACATAGCTCCCTTTTCAACCATTTCTCTAATGTAGTGCAATTTGATGTCAATGTGTTTGGTTATTTCGTGGTATTGCTGATTCTTTGACAAGTGTATGGCACTCTGATTATCATAAAGAATGCATATTGATCCTTTCTTAAATCTTTATGTTCCTCTTTCAAATGCTCGTATGCCTGTAGTATCTTCTCAGCTGAACTCTAGCTTTTATTCATTCGATATTGCAAGTTCTCCATAGCCAGTCGCAATGAGTCATTAAATTCCTCAATTTATACGATTTGTCCCCTTTTCTCCTCAACTGCAACATTCAACTCAGATATTACTCGCTGAAGGGCATCAATGCTACCCTCCAAATCTTTGATATGTTCTTCGCTAGCCTCCATTCTCTTTTGCAGATAGTCACTATTCTCTTTCCATCTTCTTGCCACTTTACTTAATCGACGGTTCTCTCGATCTAGTTCTTGATTCTCTTTTATTTGACTCTCCAACTGCTTCTCCTGACTCTTTAACAGTTTTCAGGCTTCAACCAAATCACTTTCTGCTTCTGAGGTACGGGTATCTGACAAGATCATCTTCTTTTGTAATTCAGCGAATGATGTCTCTTCAACTTCAAAGATTCTTTCTGGCTCAACTACTTTTCTTTTTCCTTTATTTGTAAGCTCCAACTTCTTTTTGTTCATCAGCCATGTATCATACTCCTTGATAGCTGCATCGCAACCTTTCTCCATTTTAATCTTCTTGATTGACTTCCAAGCTCCCAATATTTTTGCAATCTTCTTTCCAACATTTTCTTGATCATAATCAAACTCCAACTCTTTCGTACCATTTACAGGAGGAGGAAACTACTCAATCAAAAACTGTCGTAAAGCATCAAGAGGAGCATAACTGATACTTCCCCAAGGGCCAAGAAGCGGAACACAATTATAATTTCCACAACGATAGATCGTATCATTCGATGGCATCCATATTGCTTTCCAAATCACATCATTTGTATCCATGGTTGCGAAGAAAGACTCCCACACATCTTGCTTTGGAAACTCAAAATTTCTCTTTGCTCTACAGTAATCATAAATCAGATTTCTATATGACAAGTAAGACTTTGTGAAAGTGACCTGAGGAACTCGATATTCTGTTGGACATTTCAAATGACTCTGTAACCATATATAAAGCAGTGGTGCACATCCGATAAACTTCCCCTTTCCTTGAGTTCCACAGAAATCCAAAGAGCGGTATGTTTCAACCAAAATCGAAATGATGGGATTCGCACCATTTTGAATTTGCAAGAATAATTTTTTGACTTTAACATCCACATAGCCTTGGATGTTCGGAAACACAGTCAAGCCGTACATGCAAAGTGCAAATAGTGCCAACCCTTTGTCTTTCTTCATATTCTGCTTAATAAGTTGGAAGAGATAATTTGTAGATAATGCTTCATTTTTCCCTTCAGATTTGGCATACTTTTTGAAAACCTCATCTAAACTTGATGCCTGAACTCCTAGGATTTTCGCCAATGCTCTTTTCCCAGTATGTCTTCCCTCATAATTATAAAATTTTCCCTCTGCTCTGATTGGTACCCTCAACAGCTCAGTGTATTCTTCGATAGTATGAGTCAATTCGATGACATTAAAGGAGAAGCATCGATAAGTAGGATCCGAGAATGTAACTGCACTATTCAGAGCATGCACATTGATTGGAATATAAAGCAAGTCTGCCAATTGCCCATATTTAGTTCTGAATTCTTTCTGTCGAGCCTCAGCAAATTCATTCCACATTCTCTTCAAATCTTCTTTTCCGTGTAAGTTTGCACTGAACTCATCCTTCAACAGTAACGTTGATGCAACCTCTATCTTAGGAGGATTCCCATAAGTATCCTGGATTTTCTTAGACCAAAGACGAACCTCCCTCTGTTCAATGATCTCCACCGAAGTCTGTATTTCAGCCATGTCTAAAGGCCTGCCACATGATTTAAATGATGGTTGGATTTTTTTCAATTTTTTATTGCACAATGAGTTGAAAACTGGTTTTCTATGTCCTGATTTTTGAAAAAGAGATGAAGAAAGTTATGTAAGGTACGAAATTATCAAAAACGAAAGTTCAAACAAAATGGGCTTTAACAACAAAATATTATCAAAAACATGCAGAGGTTCCATGTGGTATTAAGCTCTATATAAGGTTTAAAGGCCCCTAAGATTTCTTTGTCATGATAGGTTTTTTATTTATTTATCAGTATTCCGATAAAATTAAACCAATCATAACAAAGTAGCCCTTCTAGTATTCTGGACAGGTTGACTTGGGCGGGAAGTTTCGTGTGCCTGCACGGGAGTAAACTTCACAAAGGCAACACTACCATCCCAAACTATTTCTAAAGGGTGAAACCCGAGTAGAAGGCTGTGAAAGTGTGTGCAGCCATGCAATACATCAATTATAAACAAAACAAGTAAGGCTCAAACAATAGTATACCAAAATAACCTTAAAAAACAACAAGACTCTCAAAGTAGTCCCCAGTGGAGTCGCCATGCTGTCGCTACGTAATAGCGAAGCGGAAAATTAAAAGGGGAGTCGCCACTAATCATTGGTTTTCTAAATTAGATGTGATTAGTCACCTATTCATTAACTAAGGATGGTCTACTAACTATTGAAAATGGGTTCGGGAGTTCATTCAATCATAGGGAAGGTATTAGCACCCTATTATGTTCGTTTTAAAACGATTGTTGTTTTATTTTATTTTATTTTATTTGGTGTATTATTGAAGAAAGTCTTTATCTATAAAACAAAAATTATTTTTTGGCTTTTTTTTTTTAAATGTCTCATGTTTTATTAATCAATACGTTAGTAATAAGGCATGATTAAATACGTATGAGTGGCGTAAAGCCATTAGAAAAATATTATCGGGAATTTTAACTCAGTATTCTGAGAAAAAATTTCTTACCTCAAGAATGTTTAGGAGCATGGTATTCCAACGCCCCATATTCCGTCATCGGAGTTTTCGAAAACAATTTGTTTGTTTGTTTTTTTTGTGTTTAAGTTTTCAATATGAATATTTTAATTAATTATAAATTTTTATCTTTGTTATTAAAAATTATTTAGCTCGATTTATTTGGTTTAGGGTAAGTTTCACTTTTAGCCCCTAGGTTTTAAATAGGAAAATTTTATTTGACAAATCTTTTATTTATGGTATAAATGAACAATTATTATCCGAATAATTTTTATTTTTATTTACGGCTTATATTATTAATCTTTGTATTTTTGGAAAGTTGGTAGGTTTATACCCTAGTAAATTCTAATTAATATTTAAAATTTCATTGTTAATATTTATGATTTGGAAAAATTAGTATCCTAATTAATTCCAATTTCTATATTTAAATTGTTAATTTTTTATGATTTGGAAAATTAGTATCCTAATTAATTCCAATTATTATGTAAAATTTTATTTCCATTTTTTTAATTTCTAACTTAAATTTTCAATCTTTATTTATTATTTTATTTTTAATTTCATTCCTTATCTATCAACATATTCAAAAATTAATACTTTATACAAAGAAAGTAAAATCACAAAGATCATATTTACAAAATATCAATCATATTAATTAAAATATTTTAAAACCATTATGATGAAAATAAAAAATATGTCATGTTGGCCAAAATATAAATATAGCATAATCATCAATTAAATTACAAAACTAACTAACAACATAATCGATATAAAATTTGTTCATGAAATCAAATGTTGCAAATAAAATATATATAACATGAAAATTAAGTTAAACTTGAATTTAGTTCATGACAAAAACTGATAGAAAAATGGGTAAATTAGAATACGGTCAGATTAATGAAATCAGTAAATAGAGCATGCCAAATTCAAAGCCTGATGTTGAAGAATTGAATTTTCTAATCATTTAAATGCATACAAGCCAATTAGACAAGAGAAAATATATCCTACTTATTTCTTTTTTCCTTTTTTAAAAAAAAACAATAGCTTATATTATAAAAAGAAACAACAACAACAACAACAACAACAAAACTAATGAAAATAAAGAAATATGAGAACTGGTCTTTTGCTTTACCCATGTCAAGCATTGCTTAAAAATATGGATATATACATGAAGACAAAACAAAAACAAGCCAGACAAAACAACTAAAATAAAATCTTTAAGATGATGTTCTTACCGTGAAATGATAATAGATTTTTCAGTGCAATCCCATCACCACGAGTGTAAATCCAACAGTCGAGAGAAAGAGAATAACAACAAAACAATTTTTGAAAGAACGGGAGAATAGTAAAAATCTCAATATTTTGGCTTAGTGGCTAAATTAAAACAATGGGTTTTCTTAATGAAAGAAAATGTAGACCCCTTTCTTTTCTACCTTCTCAGGAATGGCCGTATCTCTATTGTGAGCATGAGTTTTTTTTTTTTTTGTCCTTTTTTAGGGTTGTAGGAGGGTCCTTTTTATAGCCAAGAGGAGGATAAAAATTAGGAAAGTAATAAATGAGAATAAAATCAAATAAAATCAATTTTTAATTCACCCTCAAATCATGCAAAAAATTTATTTTAATTTATTTGATAACTCATAAAAAATAATTTCTCATTCATCTTTTCCATGTTTAAATTGATTCTCATTTAAAACTTATTTTTCAAATCTTTTATTTCTAAACAAAATTAATTCAAATAAAATTAAACAAATTTGGCACATTATTATTTTTATCATTTATTTTTTTATTCTTGCTAATAAAACACTAGAACAATAAAAAAAATGCAATTACATTTATCCTAAAAATCTATTTACTAATTTTAAAATAAACATAAAATAAAAAATCTTCTTCTTTTTTTTTAATACTTAAAATTAAATTAAAATCATATCGGACGAAAATGGGTGTCTACAAGCTTTATTCGTCCTCCTTTTTTTTTTTTGCAACAAACGCCCAAAAACAGAGATTACTTTGGCGGTTTTCTTTAGCGTAAATCTAAACACAGCGATGATAATTGCTCCAGCGTATCACGAATGAAATTCCGAGCATGGATGGGTACGATTCTTTGATAAGTTTTGTGTGAAAAGTTTTGATGAGAGGTTAAGGATTTCTATGGGTTTTATTTGAATGGAATTCAGAGAGTAAGTAGTTTATGAATGGAGCTTTGGCTGTGGAGGTTTTGGGCTCATGGAAGATTGAGAGTTATGGAGGCTTTTCGGGAGGAGAAGTGACTGATATGGTGAATGTTAGGAATGGTGTCCTAGAACTTGTAATTATTTAATAATAATAATTTATTAAGAATAAATTAAATAAATAAACATAAGTTCTTTATATTATCTAGATTGATTCAATTAATGATATTAGGAATATATGGAAATATATAAATATCGAACATTCAAATAGTAAACCCTAAGTTACTCTTATGAAATCACGACTTAGTATGTGAGTCATACGAGAGGATTAAAGTCGAGATGAGTAACTTAAAAGTGTCTACAGTAAATGGATAACGTTTGGGAACCTTATCCTGGTAACACTGTTGATAGCTTCACATTTTGTTTATAGACAAATGATTGAATCCTGATCATTCATGTGGGAGACATGAAATGGAAGTATCATATGCAATGTTGATTGTATAAGACAGGACCACG
This sequence comes from Gynostemma pentaphyllum, assembly GCA_028015215.1. Lineage (NCBI taxonomy): Eukaryota > Viridiplantae > Streptophyta > Magnoliopsida > Cucurbitales > Cucurbitaceae > Gynostemma > Gynostemma pentaphyllum. The sequence goes on from CM051355.1 coordinate 22,890,055, forward strand.
ATGTTCGATCAAATTTCTCATTAGTACCGTTTACGAGAAATAATTGAATATCAAACTAAGTTGATCAACCGTGATAGATCTCAATCCTGAGTGAAATGCGGACTCCTATTTGTGGAGTTATGTTCTTTGATTCACATAGTTGAGAGAGCGTCCGTAAGAACGCTCAATACACTCCTGTTTTGGGAACATGACTAGATAAGTAGCTGGGAACTCATTTTCACGAGATGGAATTCATAACTTTCCTATAAATTAACGGTATCAGTGCGATACCTAAACATTTTAGGAACTTTAGGAAACTCCCTTGATGTCTCGATTCGAGACATGAACAAGTGACGTCACGACTTCTATTGATCACAGGAGTATCTTATCTCTAGTTCGACTAAAGATAAAGTTCATTGGAGAATCAGCGGGAACACAAGGATAAAGCGGTAATTACAGGAGCAAAACGGTAAATTTATCCGCCTGTAATTATGAGGGTTCCACGTGAAGGATAATATCACAGATATAAATAATGATAAACTAAATGGACATAACTCCTCTATAGTGAGAGGAGTTCAGCTATGAATCTATAGTGGAATTACTCATAGCTAGATAATAAGTAATTAACTGATTATGTGTTAATCACTTAATTGACTAATTATTAAGCCCATGATCTATAGGTCCATCGGGTCCCTACGCTAGCCCAAATATCGTAGTCGCGAAATCAAGTAGAAGAAATAGAAATTTTAAGTAAAGTGAATTACTTAAAATAGGCAATATTAATTGTTTAAATATTGAGTATATTTAAACGGTAATTAATATAAACATTATTAATTGTTTAAATAATGAGTTTATTTAAACAGGAAATTAATAATGAAATATTATTAATTAGATATTATTAATTATTTAAATATTGAGTATATTTAAATGGTAATTAATAATTTAAAATTAATTAATAATTATTAATTGTTTAAATAATTAATTTTATTTAAACGGAAATTAATAATTAAAATTAATTAATTAATTAATAATAAAATGTTATCAATAAAATTATTAATTAAATAATGAGTTTATTTAATGGAAATTAATAATTAAAATATTTATTATTAATTATTTAAATAATGAAAATTATTTAAATGGAAATTAATAATTAAATATAATTTGATAATATTTAATCGGGAGAAAATATTAATATTATTAATTGTTTAAATAAAATATTTTTTTTAAATGGTAATTAATAAATTAATTAATTAAGTTGGACTTATTAATTTAAGAGAGAATTTCGAGCCCAATTGGATTAATGAACCCAATTGGAATTGGCCCAAAATAATTAATTAAATAAATTGTATTTATTTATTATTTTATGATGATAAAATCGGCCATGAAATTTATTTTGAGGAGATAATTGTTTGAATTATATCCTAAAATAATTACATAGATTTATTTACCCAAGATAAATAAAAAATAATGAAAATAAAATAATCTTCTATTTATCCATGACATTTTCGAAATTGCTAGATAAAAGAAAGAGATAATCTTTTTTCTTTTTGTATTTATCTCTATAGATTAATCCTAATGTGATTAGGATTCCTATTTTTCTATAAATAGGAGGGTTGGGTTATTCATAAATCACACAATTTAATTCCATAGAAAGTTGGAACTCTCTCTTCTTCCCTTCTCCCCCCCCCATAGCCGAAATTCCCTAGTCATTATTAGGAAGAAAAATATTTTTTCTTCTTCCCAATTTCTTCTTAAGTTCGATCCCACAATCGGATTTCGTTTGATCGATCGGGATATAGCATAGAAGATCCGGTGTTGCTGAGGATTGATGCTGTAAAGAAACCTCCAACCAATTCTCCAATTTTACTCAATGTAAGTTTTGGTTTGATTTTAATTTTCGAAAATAAAGCATGAATCTACATGTTCTTCGTGTTTATATCACAATTTGCATGATATTAATAGATCCTAAATTAAGTGTTAATTTGTGTTACTAAATAAATTCCGCTAATTTAGTAAATCATCCTTTCAGTGAATGCTAAAGGAAAAGTTTGCTTCCCGAGAGAGATGGAGAGGCGTTTTCAAATTCCCTTTTTTTCCTCTCCTTTTAACTTGTGAGGAAGATGATGGTATTTAAAGAATTAATTGAGTTGGAAAATAAAGAAATTGATTTTGATTTCCAATCAAGTACCCAGAATTAACTCCAATCAACTTGTTACTAATTGGCTTAATTTGATTTTCTTCCAATTTTACTTTTCAAATCAAATCAATTTTCCATTTCAAATATCTTCAATCAAATTGGATTCAAAACTTTTTTCTAAATAATTTTGATCTTTTTATCATTTTTCTATTATAAACAAAAACCAAATTAAAAATATATCACTTAAAACTTATTAAAACAACAAAATTTCAACTAGTCTATATTTTTTTTATTTTTTTGAAACAAGTAAAATTTTGTTAATTTTATGTCTTACCGGACGAAAATGAGTGTCTTCAACATTGATTGAACTCCTTCAATCAATCAATTCTTATTTATTAACTCCTAGGTAACTCCACTAAATATCTAGAGTTACACTCTTAGTACTATAGACATAATTATGTCCATTGGCTAATATCATTAACTACGCTCTGATCCTTCACAAGTTATTTCGTATCCATGGCTAGGTATTTGCACCGCATTAACCTTCATGATACATCTTGTTCCTTAAGCCCAATTGATTCTCCAATGAATAACATTACATAATCTTCATTATGCGTTTTACCTTTTCCTTGACCAGAGGAATATAGGGCCCCGCTGTTCAAGACCGAATCAATCCATAATGGAACTACTTATCTATTTTCCTATATGGAAAAGAGTGAATTCCATTCTTGTGTAATTACGTTCCCAGCTATAAGTAAGATGCAATCCCCAAAGTGGTAGGCATATTGAGCGAACTATATCAAGTCACTCTCACCTATGTAAATCAAAGGCTTGTCTCTTGCGAACAGAAGTTTGTAATCCACTTACGATTAAGATCAATTGTACATGATCAACCGATTGATAAATGAAGTGTCTTTCTATAACGGCTTTCCTAGAAGACAGTAAGTTTATCTTAGTCCAGTCTACTACAATTTCTATTGCAGCAACACTACCACTCACATGTCTCTACATGAATGATCTAGATGAGATCACTTGTGCCAATTCACAAGTGGGTCGTGTTAGTGGTGTTACCAGAAATAAGGTACTCAACCTTTATTCATCTACACAGACTATTTGAGTTACACTTAAGTGAATCTTTCCTCATCATATGCTCACTTTAAGTTATCATAAGTAACTCTGGATCTTATGATGGATTATATTTATTAAACTAATAATAAATGACAATGTAAATATTACTAATTAATAATTCATTTATTTATTTATAGTTTAACTAGATTACATAAGGTTTAGGGTAGAAACCTCAGCAAGTCAGGGGTCTCCTTCTATGCAAGTCACCAGCATAATCTAAATCCAAATATCCAGATATCACTAATTTTGTTCCAGAAGTCAATTTGTACAGAAGTCCCCTATTGACAGTTCCTAATAGATATCTCATGGCCCATTTAGTTGCACTCTAATGATTTTTACCTGGGTTTCCCATATATCTGCTTATTAAACTTTGAAAGTAAGCCATATCTGGACGAGTGCGCACCATCAGGTACATCAAAGTCCTTACTACACTGGAGTATGGAACATCTGCCATTTTTTGCTATTCATCTTCTATTTTGGGGCTGTAATTAGCTGACAGTCTAAAGTGTTGAGCTAGACTAGTTGTGACTTGTTTAGATTCTTCCATCTTATACCTCTTTAAGATTTTCTTTGCATAGTCACCTTGAAACACAGATAGCTCTCCTTTTCTTTTGTTTCTGAGAATTTCCATCCCTAGGATCCTTTTAGCAGATCTTAGGTTTTTCATATCAAATTCACTACTCAATATTTGCTTGATATGTTTTAGTTCAGTTGTTGATTGACCCGCTAGTAGCATGTCATCTACATACAAGAGTAAATATATGTAGTTGCTCTTCTTGTCCATGTTGTAGTACACACAAGAGTCATAGTTGCTTCTCTTGAATTCAATTTTTATGCATGAATTCATCAAATCTCCTATACCAACATCTTGGAATTGTTTTAATCCATATAGATATTTATGTAGCTTACACACTAGCTCAGTCTTGCCATTAACCTCATATTCTCTTGGTTGCTCCATGTATATGTCTTCTTCTAATTTTTCATGAAGGAAGACTGTTCTTACATCCAACTGAGCAAGTTCAAAGTCTTTTGAAGCAACAATGGACGGTAGCGGTCTTTATAAAAGTATGTTTTACCACTGGTTAGAAAATTTCAGTGTAGTCTATCATTTCACGTTGAGTAAAGCCTTTGGCTACCAACCTAGTTTTATACCTAGGCTTTCCTTCACCTGTTATTCCTTCTTTCTTGTTGTAAATCCATTTAGAAGCTATCAATTTTTTAGTTCCACTTCTAGGTATCAGCCTCCATGTATCATTTTTATGAAGAGAATCTATCTATTCTTGCATTGGTTCTTTCCACAACCTTGAGTCATGGCTTCTAATGGCCTGCTAATATGTTTTAGGCTCATCCTCAGACAATTCTACTATTGTATTTACTGCATTGATTATAACATCAGCTTTTGTACATTTGCATGGGTTTCTTATCACTCTCCTTTTTATATCCCTTACTGGTTCATACGGAAACAAATCCATATGTGTATTACCTTGTATTTATATTTGTTGAGGTGATGATTCATGTGGTGGCTCAGATGTTTCTCCATGTTCTTGAACTGATTCAAACTTGTTGCTATCGTGTGGAGGGAACTCCACCTCAAAACTAGCTTGAGCTTGAGCTTTCTTTTTTCCATTGTTTGAATCTTTATTCTCAGTAACTGTTCTCATTAGCATCTCATCTTTTTTAAAGATTACATCCCTACTAGATAGACACTTTTTGTTTTTGTAATCCCAGAGTCTATAACCTTAGCTTCATCAGAGTAGCCTAAGAAAGCACATTTCAATACTTTTTCTTCTAGATTCCCCTGATTTACATGTACAAAACTTTTGCATCTAAAAGTTCTCAGTTAGTTTAAATTTGGAACATGCTTGACCACCTCTTCTTTGGTGTCTTGAAGTTTAGGACAGTGTTTGGACATCTATTTATATTGTAGACACAAGTGGCAGCAGCTTCAGCCCAGATATGAGCTCTCATTTATGCATCTGAGAGCATGCACCTAACCCTCTCCATCATTGTTCTATTCATTCTTTCTGCCACACCATTTTGCTGAGGAATGTGTCTAATGGTCTTATGTATTGTTATTCCATTTCCTGAACAAAACTGATTGAATTCACCACCACATAACTCTAAGCCATTATCAGTCCTTAGATACTTCACCTTCCTGCCTGATTTTATGAGAGTGGTCATCAATTAAAGTTTGAAAATACTATTTTATTCCTTGAATTTTCCCAATGTCTCATTCTTTGTTTTCAAGAAAAATATCCATGTTTTATGAGAGTGGTCGTCAATTAAAGTAAGAAAATACTTACATCCATTCATAGATGGTGTCTTGGCAGGCCAAAGGTCAGCATGTATGTAGTCTAGTGTGCCTTTACTACAATGTTCTCCTTTTGTAATTTTTTGCCTTGCTGCCTTGTCATACACACAGTGTTCACAAAATCTGAGTCTTCCATTGCTTGTTCCTGGTATTAAATCATGTTTTGCTAGTTTATGCAATCCTCTTTCACTGACATGCCCTAGTTTTTCATGCCACAAATCAAAATTAGAACTGTATTCATCTTCTGATATCAAGGCATTTCCAGGGAGTTTCACATTTTTCACCAGATACAAGCTTTTGATCTTCTTTTCAATAAGGATTAGGGTGGGGGTTTCTTCTAATTTCAAGAGTTCCCCTTCTACTAGTGAATGAACATCCTTAAGAGTCTAATACTCCTATTGACATTAGGTTTCTTTTTAGATCAGGAATATACCTCACTTTTTTTAAGAGTACTTCTGTGGAGTCTTGCATTGTCAGTTTGACTGACCTTATACCAGCAACCTTGCACACCTAGTTATTCCCTATAAAGATATTTCATTCATTTTTCTAGTGTTAATGACAAGAATTAGGCTTTGTTATGAGTCATATGATAAGTGCAACCTGAGTCCAAGACCCAGTCTTCTTGATCATCATATTGTCACTATCTGTTCATTTTCATCAGTTGCAATCAAGGCTTCCATATAATTCACTCCATCATCTCCATTTTTCTGAGTTTGGTCATTGCTTTCTTTACCTTTCCATTGTTGGGATTTTCATTTATCAGGAGCGGCCTTCCTTGTGACATATGAAACATTTCCATTTAGACTTGGATTTCTGATTTCCTTGATTCTTGTTGCCCTTCCAATTCTTTTTGAAGTAATTCTTCCCTTTCACAAACAAACCTTCAGATGATTGGTTTGCTGAGATTCCAGAAGATAGTTCAAGATTTTTCGTTTGATTTGAAGCCATAACAGAACCAACTGAGAGAGTGTCCCTGTTATACTTCATAGCAGCTTTAACATCTTGATAAGTATTAGGGAGGGCATTCAACAAAATAATAGCTTGACTTTCATCTCCCAGCTTTTCCCTTATGTTTGTTTAATCAATAATCAATTTCTTGAACTCATCAAGACAGTCTTCAATATTTTTTATGGGATTCATCTTGTAAGAGAAAAGCTTTTTTTTTTAAGGTGGATCTTGTTTGGCAAATCCATTTTATGTAGATTTCATGTAACTTCATCCACACATCCCTCATTGTTTCTTGATCCAACAACCTGTCTTAACACATTATCTGCCAGATTCAAGATAATTGTGCTATATGCTAGTTCTTGCATACTTTCAAATTCCTATTTCTTGAAAGTAATTGGAATCATGATAGGATCTTCAATGGTTTTTAGAACTTTCTGTTTTACCAGGACAACACATCTATCTTTATTGTCCATAAACTGAAATCCCCTTGTCCATTGAACTTTTCTATCCTGTGTTTTGATGCTGCCATTGATCTTCTTGTCTAACTCTTACACCAATTTGTAGTGATTATGAACCCAAGAATGCAATCAACTCATCAATTAACACTCAATCTCTCAAAGTAATAAACAAAGAACAAAACTAAACTAAATAAAATTGACACACAAGAATTATAGAGGTTCTGCCAAATATCGCCTACATCCTCTCTCAGCCATGACAACAAGTCTCTAATATTGATTACCAAAAGAATTTACAAGATACATACTTTCTCTCCCTGTCACTCTCTCTGCAATTCCATATTTTCTCATCACTTTCTAACTGCCAAGAGCATTGCTTATATACCAGTTAATGTTCACGTGGGAAGAAGCTAACTTTAGTCAATTTTGTTGCCTCTAAATGTAATAAATATAACTGCCTATGAGATAACCAAATAAGAGACTAATGATGAACTTAATTGGAGCCTCGTAATCAGCGTCAAATGAATTCAATATTACAGTATTTCAAATGCATTATTTTTTCTATAAAAAATTATCTCATTAACATATTCCTGCATATTAATTACATAAATGTTATAATATTTTAAAAATTACTCAAATAGCAGTTCAATAATTAATGAAATATTAGGTTATTTTTCAATAAATTTATTAATTTATGATATTTTATTTACTTGATTTTTGGCTTTTTTTAATTTGGATGGTTAGTTAGGTAATTTTGAAAATGTTTAGGCATTTCAGTAATTAGTTTATAAAAATATGTTATCTTAGTAATTCACTCTATTTCTTTTGGATGCATCATTTTACGTTTATTTTAGATATTATATTCAATTGGGGGATGAGAAACTCGAACAATCAGTTTTAGACCATGACTATTAATGAAATTTAATTATAATATAGAGAATAAATAAAACTTTTTTGTAATATAGATATAGCGTGACTTAAAAAGTGTTTATACATAGCAGATTTTTTTCGTATGAACCAGTGATTAATAATGATCAAGCCTAATTGTCTCAAGTGATTAACATTTGAAAAAATCTGTTATATTTGCTAATACTTTTTAAATCCATGATTGAAAAGGTCTTAAATTTATCCAAAAGATATATGCTATAAATTTACACACGTCGATTAAAAATGATGTAATTTATGTGGTTCAAAGAAAGTAATGGTTGTCTCAAAGTCACAGCTCCAAAGGCTATTCCAATAAAGTCTGAAAAGGTCATTACTATTGTCTATTAGACTCTTTCTGTCTGTCTGGTTTCTGATGCAAAGCAATCATAACTTGGTTGCTAAATTGCCTAAAACACGTGCAGTCTCCCTTCCCCTTCTCTTTCTTTTACGAGAAAAATATCTCTTAATACCTCAATTTTTCAACATTATATCTATTTGGTGTCCTTAATTTTTTTTATCCTAAAATTTTCAAATTGTAGGAAGCAAATAAAATAAAATAATATATATAAATATAATTATAAGGGAGGAAAATTAATATAATCACTTAGGGTGGGTTTTTAACTAAATGGTCATGCTTTAAAAAAGTGAAGTATATAGCCATTCAATTTTTCAATATATTAAAACTACTTTTTCCGCGTATTGAGTATAGTCTGTCACATCTGACATTCTGACACTTCCGTATACTGCATACAATCTGACACTTCTGACATTTCTTTTCCAATGCAATTTTCTTTACCAATGTATTTTTTCTTTCCGAAAGTGAAGTATATATTCTTACACTACTAAATATTTCGATTTTAATTCAATTTTGTAAATTCGTTTTAGTAGTTTTTTCTTTCATATAAATGTTTTGTCTTCGGGTGTATTGAATATATTGTCATCCGCTTTAGTAAGTGAATTTGATAATAAAAAAATATATATGTATATCACGTATATACTTGTCGTTTAATCTGTAAATGAAAAAAATAGTGTTAATTGCACTATATTTAATATACAAAAATAATTAATATGCAAGCAAACCACAAAAATGTATACTACGTATATTACAGACTGTACGTTAAGCAAAACAACAAAACGTGATGAAGAAAACAGTTGTGTATATTACAAAAATATTCATTTAGATAAACAACCATCATGAAAGAGGAATAGACAAAACGTATATTGCATATATTGTAGATTATACTTTACGTGTATTACAGAAGACACTATTGTAAGACTTTAATTTAATAACATGATGTTGGATTAAAACCCACTAAAGCCCATACTAAGGTCTCACCAAGCCCAAGCCCAAGTCAATCCATTTGATGGAGGAAGATTCATGAAGCTTCCACATCCACTTGAAGATTCATGAACCTTCCATTTACTTTATTGAAGTTGGTGACCAAATTGTAGCCATTGATTTTACTTGGGCACCAAGGAAAAATCAAGACCATTGGATTGAAATTAGGGACCAATGATCTTTTACTATAAATAGGGGTTCTCCCATCCTTGGCAAATCATCCCAAAACCACCAAGAACATTAGCTTGAGTGAGAGAAAGAAAGTGTGAGGTCTTGAGATAAAAATAGAGAGAGTTTTTCCTTATAAGAAAGAGAAGTCTTATCTTTCCTTATAAGAGAGAAAGTTGTAAAATCCTATTTTTATAGTGAATTCTTCTATCCTTGCCCGTGGTTTTTTTACCCCAATTTGTTTGGGGGTTTTTCCACGTAAATCTGTGTGTTCATACTTCTCTTCATCTTTATTTATTGTTATTATGTTTTCCACTCTATTTTAGTTGCGGTTTTGCTCTATCACTTGTTATAATTCCTGCATAACAAGTGGTATCAAAGCGCTGGGTTCTAGGTGTCACTATCTACTTATCGTATGCTCTGTGGTTGCTACTAATAGTGGACCCTCCACATCAGAAAATAAGTTAGATACTTTTCACCTTTGAGAGGCATGGGGAATTATTAAAAGTTTGTGATAGAAGTCATGGAGGAAAAATATGAGATGGACAAGTTCAACGGGACTAATTTCTCGTTGTGGAAATTGAAGATGAAGGCTATCTTGAGAAAAGATAATTGCCTGGCGGCTATTAGCAAAAGGCCAGCGGAACTCACAGATGACAACAAGTGGAACGAGATGGACGAGAATGCTATTGCAAATATTCATTTGGCACTAGCAGATGAAGTATTGTCGAGCATAGAGGAGAAGAAAACAGCAAAGGAAATTTGGGATCACCTCACAAAACTTTACGAGGCCAAGTCACTTCACAACAAGATTTTCCTTAAGAGGAAACTATACACTCTTCGGATGTCGGAGTCTACTTCAATGACAGAGTACTTGAACACTTTGAATACTTTATTTTCTCAACTCACATCATTGGATTATAAAATAGAGCCAAGTGAACATGCTGAACTTCTACTTCAAAGTCTACCTGATTCGTATGATCAACTTGTCATCAATCTGAAAAATAATATTGTGATCGACTATCTGAACTTTGACGATGTTGCAGCCGCTGTTCTGGAAGAGGAAAATAGGCGCAAGAACAAAGAAGATAAGTTGGAGAGTTCTAAGCAAGCAGAGGCTTTAACTGTGACAAGAGGTAGATCAACGGAACATGGTTCAAGTGGGAGCCAAAATCAAAGTAGGTCAAAGTCGAAAAGTAAGAAGATTATAAAATGCTACCATTGTGGCAGAAAAGGTCATATGAAGAAGGAATGTTGGAGTTTAAACAAGAAAAACTCTAGTCCTCAAGGAAATATTGCAAGCACCTCAAATGAAGAGGAAGCTTTGTGTTGTGAAGCTGCGACAACTTTTGAAGGCAGAAGTAAATTTGCTGATGTATGGCTCATGGACTCAGGAGCCACTTTTCACATGACCTCTCGTCGAGAATGGTTCCATCATTATGAACCTGTCTCTGAAGGATCTGTGTTCAGCTGTAATGATCATGCCTTAAAGATTGTCAGTATTAGAACTATCAAGTTAAAGTTCCATGATAATACTGTACGCACGATTCGGCAAGTGCGGCATATAGAAGGCCTCAGAAAGAATCTATTGTCATTGGGACAACTAGATGATCTCGGTTGTAAATTTATAATCGAGAAAGGAATCATTAAAGTGATTCATGGCGCGCTTGTACTTATGAAGGGAGAGAAGCTGACTGTTAACTTGTACATGTTAAAGGGAGAGACTTTGCAAGAAGGAGAAGCATCAGGTCCTTCAGGTTGTCCAAGTGAAAGGCTCACTATGGTGTGACATCAGAAACTTGGACACATGTCAGAACAAGGAATAAAAGTTCTCGCGGAGCAAAATCTACTTCCAGGTCTCACAAAGGTGTCGTTACCCTTCTGTGAGCATTGTGTTACAAGTAAACAGCACAGATTAAAGTTCAACACATCGAGTTCTAGAAGTAAAGAGATTCTAGAATTGGTTCACTCTGATGTATGGCAAGCACCGGTTACATGCTTGGGAGGAGCGAAGTACTTTGTGTCCTTCATAGATGACTATTCTAGGAGATGTTGGGTGTACCCTATCAAAAGGAAGGCAGATGTGTTTACAGTCTTCAAAGTTTTCAAAGCGCGGGTAGAACATGAATCTAATAAAAAGATCAAGTGTTTACGAACGGATAATGGAGGGGACTATACAAGCAGTGAGTTTATAAAATTCTGCAATCAAGAAGGCATCAAAAGACAGTTTACTACGGCATACACTCCTCAACAGAATAGAGTGGCAGAGCGGATGAACAGGACCTTGTTAGAGAGAATAAGAGCTATTTTGGGAGCTGCAGGCTTAAACAAGATTTTCTGGGCAGAAGCAGTCAACACCACCTGTTATGTAGTAAATAAGGCTCCATCAACTGCAATTGAGTTGAAGACACCAATGCAGATGTGGACAGGAAAGCCTACTGATTATTCAAACCTTCATATATTTGGAAGTCCGGTGTACGTGATGTACAATGCCCAAGAAACAACAAAGTTGGATCCAAAATCCAGGAAATATTTGTTCTTGGGGTATGCTGATGGTGTAAAGGGGTATCGCCTATGGGACCCCACTACCCACAAGGTTACTATCAGCAGGGATGTGATCTTTATGGAAGATAAGATAGATGAAGCGAATGATAGCATGGTAAAAGAGAATGCAGAGACTACAATGTTACACGTGGAGAAAGAATCTGGGTTGATTCTTCTAAAGCTGAACCAGTGCAAGAGGAACAAGAACCAGTTGAGTCTGAAGTACCAGAGATCCGTCGATCAGGTCGCCTAACAAAACGACAAGGTTGGAAATATAATTACATTATGGAAAGCAATGTTGCATATTGTCTTCTAACGAAGGATGGGGAGCCGTTAACTCTCCAAGAAGCAATGACTAGTTCAGATGCTCTGTGGATGACAGCAATACAGGAAGAAATAGAAGCTCTTCATAACAACAAGACTTAGGAACTTGTTATGCTACCACATGGAAGAAATCCCATTGGTAACAAATGGGTGTATAAGATCAAGCGCAACAACGATGACCAGGTTGAGCGGTATCGTGCAAGATTGGTTGTAAAAGGATATGCTCAGAAAAAAGGTGTTTATTTCAATGAGATATTCTCCCCAGTGGTTCAACTTACTACAGTCAGGGTAGTCCTAGCAATGTGTGCTACATTTAACTTACATCTGGAGCAGTTGGATGTTAAAACTGCATTTCTCCATGGAGATCTTGAAGAAGAGATATACATGTTCCAACCAGAAGGTTTTGAAGAAAAAGGAAAAGAGAACTTGGTTTGCAGGTTGAACAAATCTCTATACGGCCTCAAACAGGCACCGATATGCTGGTATAAGAGATTTGATTCCTTCATCATGAGCCTTGGATACAACAGACTTAATGCAGACCCTTGTGCATGTTTCAAGAGTTTTGGGGACAATGATTTCATTGTTTCACTGTTGTATGTTGACGACATGTTGGTAGCATGCCCCAACAAAGATCGTATCAAAGAATTGAAGGCACAGTTGGCTAGGGAGTTTGAAATGAAGGACTTGGGACCAGCAAACAAGATTCTAGGGATGCAAATTCACCGAGACAGAAATAATAGGAAGATTTGGCTATCTCAGAAAAATTATCTGAAGAAGGTATTGCGACGCTTCAACATGCAAGACAGTAAGCCAATTTCTACCCCACTTCCTGTTAATTTCAAGTTATCCTCCAATATGAGTCCTAGCAGTGAAGCAAAGAGGATGGAGGTGTCTCGAGTACCGTATGCGTCAGCAGTGGGAAGTTTAATGTTTGTCATGATTTGTACAAGACCAGACATTGCACATGCAGTGGGAGTGGTCAGTCGATATATGGCGAATCCTGGTAGAGAGCATTGGAATGGTGTTAAAAGGGTCCTTAGATATATTAAAGGGACTACAGATGTTGCATTATGTTACGGAATATCAGACTTTATTGTCAAAGGATATGTTGACTCAGATTATGCAAGTGATCTGGATAAAAGCAAGTCCACCACCGGATATGTGTTTGTTCTTGCTAGCGGAGCTGTAAGCTGGGTTTCAAAACTGCAGTCAGTTGTGGCTACGTCAACAACAAAAGCAGAATATGTAGCGGCTACACAAGCTAGTAAATAAGCAGTATGGTTGAAAATACAAGAGAAGATTTCTTTGTTTTGTGACAGTCAGAGTGCCTTGCATCTTCCAAGGAATCCAGCCTTTCATTAAAAAAACAAAACACATTTGAGTGCAGTACCACTTCGTTCGTGAGAAAGTGGAGGAAGGAACAGTGGATATGTAGAAGATTTTTACAAAAGAAAATCAAGCAGATTATCTGACAAAGGCAGTTAATAGTGACAAGTTTATTTGGTGTCGATCCTCGAATGGCCTAGCGTAAACATAAGCAACATGGAGATGGCAAGATAGAAAGAATGGTGTGGAGATGTGATTGACTCTCAATCAAATCTCCAAGTGGGAGATTGTTGGATTAAAACCCACTAAAGCCCATTCTAAGGTCTCACCAAGCCCAAGCACAAGTCAATCCATTTGATGGAGGAAGATTCATGAAGCTTCCACATCCACTTGAAGATTCATGAACCTTCCATTTACTTTATTGAAGTTAGTGACCAAATTGTAGCCATTGATTTTACTTGGGCACCAAGGAAAAATCAAGACCATTGGATTGAACTTGGGGACCAAGGATCTTTTACTATAAATAGGGGTTCTCACATCCTTGGCAAATCATCCCAAAATCACCAAGAGCATTAGCTTGAGTGAGAGAAAGAAAGTGTGAGGTCTTGAGATAAAAATAGAGAGAGTTTTTCTTTATAAGAAAGAGAAGTCTTGTCTTTCCTTATAAGAGATAAAGTTATAAAATCCTATTTTTATAGTGAATTCTTCTATCCTTGCCCGTGGTTTTTTTACCCCAATTCGTTTGGGGGGGTTTTCCACGTAAATCTGTGTGTTCATACTTCTCTTCATCTTTCTTTATTGTTATTATGTTTTCCACTCTATTTTAGCTCTGATTTTGCTCTATCACTTATTAATCCCCACATAACACATGAAACGGTAAATCCCATGATGTTTGGAAGTCATGATTTTCACTATAACAATAAAAGAACATAAATTGAACATACCGTTTTTCATGGTAAACTCAACAAATACAATAGACGATATCGGTGTAGATGAGTCCGAGTTTCTCTCTTTATCACCCACTATAATTGTACAACATTGATAGAGCAATGTACTGATAAATAGTGTTTTATATATCTTGGTTGGGTTGAGAGAAGACCAAGACTCATATTTATAGAGATCAAGAGGTGTGTCTATTGAAGAGTAAACAATAGTCACCTTGAATGGTTATGTCTTTCCCATCAAAAGACATAACCATTAAAAGAGTCATAACCATTTATTTGGAATCAATGGACACTTTAAAGAGATGTGTCCTTCCACCAATTAACTAAATGGATTTAATCATTAATTAATTATTAAACCGTTAGTAATCATCATTTGGTTTATAATAATTTCTTACAACTATTAGCAATATTACGTATGTTACAGAACACAACAAAGAACGAAAAATCTGGAAATTTATGAGATAATGAGAAAAAAATCAGGAAAAAAAATTGTCAAATCCATGATAATCTTGGTTTAGATCTTCAAGATTAGCGAGATCTAAAGTTTTGGAGAAAAAATAACAACAAAAAACGATAAAAAAATGAGATATAGAAGAAATTAAGAGAGATAGTAAATTCAAAAAATCTGAAAATTTTGTGAGATGAAAATGGTGGATTTTCAAAAAAGAAAGAGAATTAATGGAGTTTTGAGGAAAATGAGAGAAAGAAATTGAAAAATAAATGAGAGAGAGGAAAATTGAAACGAAACAGGGGGAAACGGGGGATGGTTTTGGGCGTGTAAATAGAGAAGGGAGGATAGAGAATTTTTTTAAAAAACAAAAAATCTAATTTGATGTGATGATTATTTTACTCCTTTTTTTTAGTTATTTACACAAAATTCATTTCATATGACCATTTGTTAAAAAATAAGAGAAAATGTGGCTATAAATAAATTTAACCCTAATTATAATTATAATTATAATATTTAATATTTAATTAAATGTATGGATGACACGTATTTATAAAAAAAATTTATTTACAACCCTTATTTTTAATAAAAAATAATCACCTCTACACTTTTCAAAGCCAACGTCAATTAAAATTTTCAGTCAAAATGACATTTTAGAATAGATTGATAAAAGTGGAATTTTCAAAAATGATATTTTTGAGTTGTAAATATTAAAAATAGTAATAGTTTTTCGGGAAAATATCAATTTACACCCCTGAACTTAGTAAGGTGTGTCAATTTAAACCCTTAACTTTTGATTTCATCAATTTAAACCCCGAACTTACGTAAATGAATCAATTTGTACCCACAGTCAATTTCTGTCTTACTTCCGTTAGTGAGATTAAGCCTACACGTGTGAGAGGTAAAATTATATGTGTTTGGCTTCTTCAGGATTGAATATCAGTGGGAAGATATGGCACCAAAAAACCTTTGAAAGAGATGCAAAAAAAATTAGAACGAAGGACGGGGAACGATTCACGAAGAACAATAATTAGCGACTTGGCCATATAAGCCATGGAAAGCAGCTTAATCAAAATAGCAAGAATTGAATCCAAAGACATGACAGATAGGTTGGTTCAAACAAATTTCAAACACCTTGCTATTAAACCCTACAAATTATTTGATTGAATCATATTAATTGGTGCTGGATCGTGTTATATCAATGGTAATTTTTCCAAACACTGGTCAATTTGAATAGAAAGAATAGAAAATTTCAATAATGAGGAAAAAAAATATGTTTACTAAGTTACACATTCCTCCTCTGAAGCAACAATAAACTATGAGCCTGATGACCAAATCTTTGGGTGAAAAGCAACAATAAACTAAGAGTCTTCAAATTCGAACTTAACCAATTTGCAGCATTGAAAGACCCATACCTTTTTCTTTGAAATTTTGGGGAAGATGATCCCTAATCTGCAATCAGCACGTGAGAACAAAGGCCACTAACGGAGAAAAAACTGAATGTTCACAGTGGGTGTAAATTGATTAATTTGTGTAAGTTCGGGGTTTAAATTGATGAAATCGAAAGTTAAGGGTTTAAATTGACACACCTTACTAAGTTCAAGGGTGTAAGTTGATCTTTTCCCTAATTTTTCAGAATTTTAAAAATATAAAACTTTCAAAAAAAATTATAAACACTAACCAAATTTAAAAAATTAATGAATTTTAATTTAAAACATCTCCATTACAAATATAAAATATAACAATAATATTGATCATTCAATAAGAGAAAAAATTATGACAATAAATATATTAATTTTTAAAATTTGGTTAGTGTTTATAATTTGAAAAAATATATATCTGTTCAAAAAAAAAATTCCAAAAAATATATATTCAAAAGAATTTCTGGAGATGAAGCATTACTAAATATTTTTAAACGTAAGATCTCCACATGGGTAGTCATTCATAACCAAACAATGGGCATGAAAAAATGTTGACTCTTCAGATAAAACAAGACATGCATCGATTTAAAAAAAAAAATCCTTTTTTCTTTCTTTTCAAGAAACTGTCTAGACTTGAACTTGTAATCATATGTATCTAAGTCACTATAAAATGGCCAACACGAGCCTAGCTTAAATGACTAGGCACATGCTGATGTGAATCATAATAGGTTAAATAGTTTAGGTTTATTTATGAGTTGTTATTAGAGAATTAGTTTATTTTAATGTAATTAATTAGTATAATTAATTACTATTAGTTTTAATTACTTTAGGTTAAAATTAGGGTTTTCATTGTAAGGCTATATATAGCCATCTTAGCTTTCATTTGTAGAAATCTCAAATCTTATCTCTTATCCAATTTGAATATCAATCAAATAGAGAGAGTATTTCTCCTCTTTAGGGTTTCAACCCTTTGTTCTTGGGATGGATTTCCCAATCAAGCATGGATTTGCTTGTTGAGGCCGTGGACTCGGCCTCGCCCCCACATCAGTTGGTATCAGAGCCCGAAGATTCTCGGGGTTTCCGATCATTACAACGGTCAGAAGTGAAGCGTCGGAGGTGGATTTAACCACCACGAGTAGTCTGTCTTCGTCTGGTAAAATACACTACTATTCACCATCAATTCTTCATCCAATCCAATCCATCTTCCCATCTAGCCTTCCATTTCCCAGTTTCTGTTCTTATCCCGATTAAAAAAAAAAAAACCACAGTGAACTGAGTTTCAACAACCCATTCCCCTTTCCCATCTCTGTTCCAGTTCATTAAAAAAAAAAGTTCGAGGTCCAAACACCACAGTAACCCAATTTCATCTATCAACAAATCATCTCTCCTTCCAACCTCCATCATTTTTCCAGAAATTAAAAAAAAAAAACAGAAGCGGAAAAAGAAAAAAAAAACCATGTATGCTCAACATTATCCCAAACTCAGAATACCTAGTTTTGATGGGTTAATTAAATTGAAGGAATTCTGGTATTGGATTGAGAGAGTAGATGACTTTTTTGAATTTATGGAGGTTTCAAGGGATGAACAAGCCTTCTTAGTTTCTAGAAAACTAAAGGGTTTTGCTAACTATTGGTGGGAAAGACTTCAAAATCAAAGAGTTTATCATGGAAAAAGAGAAATCAGAAGTTGGAGAAAAATGAGGATCAAATTATTGGAAAGATTCGGCCAATTTGATGAAGAAGATGATGAAGATATAGAAATTTTGGAAGTTGAGGAGTTTTCGAGAGATTGTAAAATTGATCTCCCATTGGAGACCGCGCAAGATTTTGACGAAGAAGAAGAAAAGCGGGATTCAGACGAAGCTATTATCAAAGAAGAAGCAGTTGATGATGGCGCCGGTTTTTTCGTTCTCGAATCGGCGGTGGCAGAAAAGAACTCCGAAGACGAAGCAGTTCAAAGAGAATATCGAGTTGAAGAAGTTGATGATGGCGCCGGTGAAGAGGTCGATGAAGGCGTCGGTGAAGCAGTCGATGGTTGCGCCGGTGAGGCAGTCAGTGAAGAAGAAAGGAAGCTTCATGAGATGATGGCGGCGCCGTTCTACATTCCTTTTCCCCAACCACCGCCCACCCTAAACCTAATTAACCATTCTCTTGAAACTCCATTGGGCCAGGCACTTTTCTTATTACCCAAGCCCATCTACTTTCCACTGTCAGACTTAGTTCAAGCTTATAATTCTCAACAAATTATCCTAATGTGCCACCACCAACCACCACACTCACGTGAGACAAAGTTGGAATTAGGCCAAGTAAGTTGTACATTCCAGCCCACTCCCCCATCATTTTTCATTTCCGAAGCATTGGGCCAACATCATCACTTTTCCCTTAATTTGCCAATAACACCATCAAAACCAAATTTAAATGGAGAGCAAATTTTTGAATCACAACCAATTTTACCTCCAACCCCAATTCCATATTTTAGCCCATCAATTCCAATTACACCAAAACCCAATTTCTCATTTATTGAATTGGACCCCTTTCTTTTTCACCCAATTAAACAAAAACCAAATCTTTCCAATTTTATTTCTCCTACGCTAGCAAAGCCCATTAACATCAAATTTCATTTCATGAAGTGGGCTCGACGAACTCAAAGACCGTGGATTTTACTATTTTCACCATCTTCGTGGGCCATTGCTTTGGTACCACTTTGGATTTGGGAGGAAGTGTGTCGTGCATTCTCAATTGGAGTCTTCTTCTCTTCGCGGGGACCGAACTCGAGGTCGAGTTCATTTTTTTTGGTGTGGTAGAATGATGTGAATCATAATAGGTTAAATAGTTTAGGTTTATTTATGAGTTGTTATTAGAGAATTAGTTTATTTTAATGTAATTAATTAGTATAATTAATTACTATTAGTTTTAATTACTTTAGGTTAAAATTAGGGTTTTCATTGTAAGGCTATATATAGCCATCTTAGCTTTCATTTGTAGAAATCTCAAATCTTATCTCTTATCCAATTTGAATATCAATCAAATAGAGAGAGTATTTCTCCTCTTTAGGGTTTCAACCCTTTGTTCTTGGGATGGATTTCCCAATCAAGCATGGATTTGCTTGTTGAGGCCGTGGACTCGGCCTCGCCCCCACATCACATGCTCTCTTCTCATGAGATCGAAGGTTCGAGTATCCCCTCCCCCAATTTAATATCATATCTAAAAAACAAAAAGTCCCTATAAAATGGTTCGTACAGAGGCTATGTAAATGCAAAGTAAAACACAATTTACAAAACTAAGTCAATAAGAGATCTCTCAAATGGAGTATAATAACATTAAAATTTCGTTGGTGTTTGTTGTGTCTATGATGATGCTCATAGCCACGGTGGCTCCGTCATCGGCTTCTACCCGAGGCGGAGGCAACGTTGATCATCTTCAACTTTCATCTGTTGCCGCTGCCACTGCTGCTTCCGCTGGTAATGACAATAACAATGACATTTACTCAATTTCCTCAAGAAAAATTCTAATGAGTGGGAAGCTTAATCCCAACCCAAACCCAACTAATACTCATTGTTCAAGGTATTGTAACCCATTCACCCATTGCTCAACCGGATGTTATTGCTTTTACATCACACCCCAAGACAGTGGTTACTGCGTGCCGAGATGATTTAAAATGAGTCTTTTATTATGTTCTAAGAGGCTTTATTCTCTCCTTCTTAGATCCGTCCCTATAAATTAAATAAATTTAAGTCACGTATACCGGCCATTGTGTTAAGTTTTTTTAATCATATATCTCAAAATAATGTGCTATGTATGTGTATCTTTTTCTTTCTTGGAAGGGAGAGATACACCGACTCAACTTATTAAAGTTTTATTCACTTTTTAATCTTTAGGAGGAAAAAAAAAGCCTCGACTTAATCCCACCTTGATGTTTAATCCGTTGAACTTTTAGAACTTCAATCATTTCTTATAATTTAATTGATCGGATCCAGCTTGAAATTTACAGACATGTTGATGGAGATATCGACGTCGACAGATATTTCGATAAAAACCATTGAAATGATGGAGAGTTAAATGAATATTTAGAATTATTCAATAAAACTTAAACCGCTCTTTAAATAAGTTATAATTAATCATATAAATATGTTAAATTATATTTAAAATGGAGAAAATAATATATATATATATATATATATATATATATATATATATATATATATATTAAAAAAATAAAGAGAGAGAAAGAAAATAAATTAAAAGTTTTAAAAAATAGAGAGAATCAATTAAAAGTTAATAATAAATTAAATAGAAAGAATGATTAAAACAAAAAATAAAAAATAAAAAAGAATAAAGCAAAGAGAGTGATCAACAATATTTGAGTAGTAGTTCTTATGGACATGTCAATAATGTCGAATATATTATTTAATCTTGAACGGTAGTACTAGTTCCGATGGACATACATGTGGAAACCTGTTAATTATCATTTATTTGATTTAATTACTAAAATGATCTTTTTTTTTTTTTGAGATATTACATTAAATTGGAGACTCAAATGTTCAATTTCAAGAGAAGGAGCAGGTGCTCAACCTGGTTGGCAGGATTTTTTTAATTATAGTGGAGCTGGAGAGAGACATTAGATTCATATAAAAGCTACTCTCTCCTATCAAAGAAACTCATCCAATATAATATAAGTGAGGCAGCCAATTTGTGGCAGCCTTAAAAATGGCTTCAATTACATGTTTTCTCACAATTTATTGGTCCTCTAAAAGTGCAAGATTAAGTTTCTATCAATCTGTGGTAACACTGTTCCTATAATTTTCTTCTTCTTTATGGATCTGTTCCTGTACTGAAAATGGGAAGCAAACCTTTATCCATCAAACTACTTTTCTATAAGAGCTTCATTCCACTTTTTTTGTGTGGTTCCACCGTGGAATTTATTTTTTCTGTATTTCCGAATGTTTGCAACATGAAGCAGCGAAAAAATCGCGAAAAAAATGCCTAGTGATCAATTTACATACTTGTAAATGACATACAATACAAGAATGCATGCTTCTGAATTCTGGATGTCTATACCAGTTTGGATGGTCTTTGATGTGTAAGAACTGCTGCCTGTCCCAAAAACTTCCTCAAGGATTCAAGTTGTATGCCTCGTGCCACAAATGTGTCCCGCATGAACAGTCGAGTCACGTTTTAGCTTGCCTTCTCAGATAAAATTTTGACAAGCTCCGATCGAGCATTTTCGAGTGCACTCAACAAGTTTTCAGGTTTTTTTCCACCTGCCTGAGCAAAATTTGGCCTGCCACCCCCGCCCCCACCACACAACTTAGCTATAGGTCCAATAAACTTTCCTGCTTGTACTCCCAGATTAACAACAGTTGGTGTAAATGCTGCAACTAAACTCACTTTTCCTTCGCCTGGACAGGAGCCTAGTATAATAGCAGCTGGATCTTGAAGAGTTTCTATTAGGAACTCGGCTGCAGCTTTGAGCGAATCAGCATCAGTATCATCCATGCACTCCACTAGTACCCTGAATGAGATTGTTCTCTATTTAGTTTGGATGGATTGTGTTTTTTTATCAAGTCTGGACTCTCCAAGCAATCAAATAATTTCCCACCAAGAGTAAGAGTTATTTTTAAAAATATTTAGCCAATGATTTTTTGGGGCTTTTTGCAAATATAGCATTTTTAGAATTATTTGTATATACAACAGATCTTTTGGCATTGAGTGATTACTATTGATCACAGTCTATCAATTATTTATTATAGTCAAATAGACACAATAAAAAATCTCCTATACCTTTTAAAAAGTGCTACTCACTAAAATTTCCCTTTCTCTAGGCAAAAATATTTTACTTATGATCAATAAAGATGATATGGCCATGATGGATATTTACACGTCAATGTAACAACTCTAGTGACAGGACGCAGAATTGGACACAAATAATGACAATGCAAACCATATTATCTATGTTCAAGCAATAATCAACATATGAGTAAATCCTTCCTTTTCTTGTAGGGGGTGAAAAAGGACGTGATATCAAAATTTACAGGTATCAATTAAAGACCAAACTTCTACAGATGCGTCGCAAATGCTACAAAAGATAGGAATACTGCCTCCTTATGGAGAGAGAAAAGTGTCAGACACCGGTGATGGGGTGGTTGGGAAGAGGAAAGGGTATAAGAGCAAATTTATTTGGTTTACATATATTTCAATAGAATATAAAATACTAAATTAAGCATAATGAGATTTAAAATGGGTGCAAATAGCATGAGCCATAATAAAATGGATCTATGGTAAAACTTGTGATTATTTACCTGATCTCCTTTGAAGTTCCAACTGAAAATGCTTTGTTAGCAATACTCGATGCTTTAAAAACTGCAGTTTTTTCCCGCAAATCAGAAATTCCATTTCTTGCCATCCGCAATTCCTCTAGGAGATTTTCTACCCGGGTTGTAACATCTTCAGCTTTGACCTTCACAAGGAAAAAGTATATACTGATAATAGTTCTCTGTTCCAATACAATGCTACAACATGAAGCATCATCACTTGCCAGTCAGGTGGGATAATAATAACAATGATTAAAAAAAGGCAACCACAAAAGATAACTAACCTAGCAATGCTTCAAAAATACGAGATCATATTTTATAATAATACAAGAAAATTGTCCAATGACATAACTTTTAAGAACATAAACGAGAGCATACTTTAAGCATAGTGCATAGATGCTTCATATGGTAATCTCTGGCATTAACATACTCAATGAAAGCATCACCAGCCACAGCTTCTATTCGTCTAACACCAGATGCAATGCCCTGCTCTGAGATTATTTTAAAGCCACGTATTTCTGAAGTGTTGAATACATGAGTCCCACCACAAAGTTCCATTGATACACCTGGAACCTCAACAACACGCACCTAGAATGCTATAAATGTCAGTAGGAGGGGCGAGCACTATTAGCATAATGGCATATAATTACAACTCTATAAATGAGGTATTGCCTAGAAAATAACACAGATCATCTGATCATATCAAGAAACACATTCCATACAGTTTTATAAATGAAAAGAACATATTCATATAAAACTTAAAACTCAGAAAAAGCTTGCTGCACTCTTTCTTAGCTAACAACCCTAAGATCTTTCCCATATAATTTGAGAAGAGAACAAATCCTTCTTTCAGCCAAATTGAACTTTGATTTCAATCAATGTTCAGTTCTTCAAGGGATTAACTAAACATTAATTACCATTACGAAATGCTTAACTGAATTTTTTCTGTTTAATTCTCCTACATTGTGCAATGTTCCAAACACACCCTTTATAAAAACTGTTTGAAACTTGAATTGAGGTATGCTGTATACTACAGTTGAAGTTCAAGGTATAAAATTTGGAAGATGTTCAGACCTGTTCACCATATTTCTCCCCAAACATAGCAATAGCGCCAGCTCTTTTGGCATCAGCAAGAGGCATAACTTTAGTTTGAAGAATTGCTCCGTCCCCAATCCAACCATTTATCAGTTCTTCAATTTGCAAGATCTCAGTGTCAAGAAGAGGTTGGTGGTAGTTGAAATCAAATCTGAGCCTGTCAAAGGCGACCAAGGAACCAGCTTGTGATGTTTCCTGGCCTATAATTCTTTTAAGTGCAGCTTGAAGCAAATGTGTAGCAGTATGATGAACCTGCAGAAAACATAGAAAGATTAATATGCAACCCGGAGACGTTTCATAAATGATTACTGCCAAAAAGTGAACAAAAAAATCCTACAGTGATAAGTGATAACACCATAATTTAATTTGGAGTAATAACTTTCCACCTTGCAATGGACTCAGTTTGGAGGCAAGCATGTGGAATATATGATTTTAGATTTAGCTAAATATTGCAAAAATTTTGTTAATGAACTCTCTTCATAACACTTGCCTTGGCTCCCTGCCTCAACTGTGGATCTACTGCTGCTTCCACTTCTCTTCCGATCTCTAAAACTCCCTGTATGATGGTACCCTTATGAACAAATATGTTTCCTGCAGATTTTTGTACATCTTTTATCTCTATTACTGCTTTCTGTCTGTTTTCCCCTTCTGAAATATAAATGAAACCACGATCTCCAATTTGACCACCAGATTCTGCATAGAAAGGTGTCCTATTCAACAAAACTTCTACATCATTTCCTTCTGAAACCTCAGACGCACGATTTCCATTTACAATAAGACTCTCAATGATTGCTTTAGCAGAGAGCATGTCATATCCAATAAATTCAGTGTCAGGGATATTTTCCATGATATCTGCACCCTCTCCAACTTCAAGTTTAACAGTGTTATGAGCAGCCTGAGATTGACGCCTCTGATTATCCATTTCAATATCAAAACCCCTCATATCAACCCCTACACCACGCTCTTGAGCAACTTCTGTGGTAATCTCCACTGGGAAGCCAAATGTATCATACAAAAGAAATGCATCTTTACCAGCCAAACAAGGAACAGTTCCATTTTCTTTAGCACTTGCTAATGCGTTAGCTAGCATTTCTTCAAGTAGCTTTTCTCCTCTCTCTAGTGTCTGAACAAACCTAAGTTCTTCCCTTTTCAGCTCCTCAAGAATGCGGCTTGATCTATTCTTTACATCCTCATCAATGTGGGTGCTTAATTCAATGACCTTTTCTGCAATAAATGGTGTAAATGCCCCGTCAAGGTTACCTCTTCCATCCCCCTTTATCCCAAGTAGCCTACCAGTACGGACAACTCTTCGAATAAGCCGGCGAACAACATATCCCCTCCCAATATTTGATGGGACGACCCCATCAGATATTAAATATACAATTGCACGCATATGGTCTCCAATTATCTAGAAGTCATAAAAAAAACATTACATTGAAGTGATGATACAATTTCACAATAAGTGTAATGAAGAACCTAAATGTCATTTCAGTTTCCAATACCATACTTTAAGGCTTGTTTTTGACTGATTATCAGCAGTGTCATATGTCACATTTGCTAATTCTGAGGCCTTTTGTATGATGGGATAGATCAAATCAGTCTCATAATTGTTTGGAACCTGCAAGGGGAAGGGAAAAAAGGTAATTGGCATGAGTAGCAGAATTTTGAAGCATTAAATGATATGGAGTCGCTTATAATACAAAATCTTTCAGTTCAATGAATTCTAATACTAATGTTTCCTATTATAAATAAGCAACTGAAGTAGAAAACTTCATAGACTATTCTGCAAAGTGGAATAGCTAAAACACCTTTTGGAGAATGCGAGCCATGCGCTCTAAACCAAGCCCTGTATCTATGTTCTTTTGTTTTAAAGGTTCTAGAGAACCGTCATCCTTTTTGTTGTATTGCATGAAGACTAAGTTGTAGAACTCCATAAACCTTGTATCATCTCCCAAATCCTGTAAAATCAACTCTTCAGAAAATTATAGAAGAATGAGATGTGCACTATGAACTAGACCACTAGTTCACACCCTTCCATGATATCGTCAACAAAGGGAAAAAGGGGAAAGAAGAAATTACATACAACATCAGAATAACCCTTTTCAGGATGGAAATCATAATAAATCTCGGAGCATGGACCACATGGACCAGTAATTCCGCTAGTCCAAAAGTTGTCATCCTCGCCCATTCTCTTTATACGATCAACCGGAACACCAATCTGGAAGAAAATTAATTCTCAATTGTTATTTAAAGGCTGCCGAGATTTTTAATAATATTATCTCGCTTTATTAAAATTTAAATATTTAAAAGAGAACAGTAAGATAATAAAATATCATTGTGGTTTTTAAATACACTAACACAATAATCTTGTGCCATCAGGGAACTTCTAATGATAAGAAAAATATTGCAAGCACACAATGTGGTCTACATGGAGAAAGGTGAGTAGGTAACATATATTTTTGACATCTTAAGATGTCATGATTTCACAATGCAAGAGAAAGAAATAACCCCAGAACTCATTGTAAAACAAAGTTACAGCTTTAAGCTGCTCACACAAGCAATAAAAAAAAACATTTAAGGAAATGTATGATGAAAGATACGCAAGCTTTCAAGCAAAAGTAAGAGTACAATGCATACAAAGTTAAAAGGTTTCACTTTTGCAACCTCATCATGCCATATTGCAAAAGCTTCATCGTCTTCTTCATAAATACTAATCCATAGTTTGTCAGCTGGCAACCCAAACCTGAAGGGGGAAGAAAGTAGCCAAGAGTAAGTTTCTATCTCATTGTCAACAGCGGTCAACGATTTCAGCTCAATTTATTCAAGCCTGAACTCCGACAATGATTCAGTATTCCCAATATAAAATTTTATCCACCATTTAATTATATCTAAAGCACTAAACAATGACTTGTTTATCGATCCTATCTTTTGATATCAGAATTTTTAACCTCCTCACTTGGAAATAATGGTATATAGAGGAGAATGTTTGAGGGTAGGAGAAGGGCACTTTGAGCAAGAGTTGTTAATGTTCTTATGGAAAGAAATACTCAAATCTGAAATTTTATGATCAAGAAAGTTTTAAACCTTCATGTAATCAATAGTAAAAAATTATTTAATTAATGAACAAATTTGCTCATGCTTTGATTTCAAATGAACGGAAACACTTAGAACTTTTTGCTGGAAGCCACAGCACATGATAATTCATTCATACTCAATGGTGGTCAATTCCCATGCCCATTTAATTGCTTCTTTCTTGAAGTAATCACCAAAACTAAAGTTTCCAAGCATCTCAAAGAATGTATGATGCCGAGTCGTTCGACCTACATTCTCCACATCATTTGTACGTATGCACCTTTGTGCAGTAGCAGCACAAGGGACCAGTCTAGGTACCTGAAAGAAAGTTAAAATAAAGGACGAGTCAAAGATTAGGAAATTAAACGAGCTCAAGCTATAAAATAAACAATTACTTAAAAAAAACAACCATACGAAATCTAATACTAGCTTTGCTTAATGAGCATGTCATACCTTTCCAAGGAATATAGGCTTGAATTGAAGCATTCCTGCAATTGTTAATAACACCGTGGGATCTTCGGGTACTAAAGAAGCACTTGGAAGAACTTTATGCCCACGAGAAGCATAGAAATCAAGAAACCGACGACGAATAGAATCCCCAGTCACTGTGAGATCGTCGGTCTTATCCACTACCGACTCCTCATGCACCGGTTTCACAGATGCTGAAATAGCGAAAAAAAAACCAAAAATGTAAGTAAGTATTCACCGAAAATTCTAAAAAATAAGTTGATTAACTTGCAGCACTGGTTAATACTTCTTGTTTTAAGTCGTGTGGTTCGATCTTGTTTAGAAAGAAAATGTCCATGACACGGCATAGCGGAAGGGGACGAGGAAGGATTCCTCGTAATAAAGCCTGTAATATCCCGAAAGCTGATATTAAGAACATAATAATAGGTCAGCAGGAAGATCACAACATAAATAATTAAGAATCCAAATAGAAGTATCATACTATATATAGCATATTAAGGCATTATTTTGCTTTGCACAATTAGATTTAGAGATAATAAGTCTGTAATTCAGTTAAACCAAAAACAAAACAATGATAAATTTAAAAAAGAAATCAAGTGATTATGCATTAATAACAATAATCCAAGAACTAACACAATAAAATTAATTATAAAAGCTCAAAGTAGATAAAAACGAAGAGAAAAAATTGGATAAGTACCAGAAGAGAAGATGAGAATCGGTCTTGGACGAGTAAAGGAGGAAGATTTGGTTCCATGGGAGGTTGAAGGATGAAATGGAGTAAGAGATTTTCCGCCATAATTAAGCGGGAGATGATTTGGGAGCTTCAACTGGAACTCCATTAAAGATAAGTTTGTTTGAAAGAATAGAAGAGGACCAGAGGTTGGGTTCGTTCAGCTAAGAAGAAATGAAAGTGTTTTTTAAGTGTAGCTGTGGTGGCCACAACGGTCTCCATCTCCAACTCTCAAATATACCCATTTGGTTCACATAATCAAAAAAAAAAATAAAAAAATAAAAAAATAAAAAAATAAAAAAATAAAAAAAAAATAAATTATTGGTTTATAATAAATAAAGGTTATCAATTTTTTTTTTCCATTCCGTTTGTTAAATAATCGAATGATAATCAATGGGTCAAGCTGAGCCGACCGGCCTTAAATTTGATAAGGCTAGGTTGAGGCCCAGATATCCTAAATACTGTTTGGGCTTAACTTAATATTTCTAAAACTACGTGGATAGAAACGTTAAATATTTTATAATTTTAAAATGGGGTAATTACTGAAATAACATATTTTTTGCATACTAATTATTGAAATGTTTGAAATTTTCAAAAATTACTCAAATAGCATAATTATAGTTCAATAATTTATTAAACTAAAAAAATTAACAAATTCATTGAAAATAATGATAAAAAATGATCAAATAGTTCAATAAATTATTGACCTTGAACTTAAAAAACCAAAAAACAAACAAATTCGTTAAAAATACCTATGAAAAATAGTTCAATAATTAATTGAATCATAGTTCAATAACTATAATTTATTGAAGTATAATTATGCTATTTGAGTAATTTTTTAAAAATTTTTAACATTTCAGTAATTAGTATGCAGATTTATGCTATTTGAGACAAATTCTTTTCTAAAATTATGTGAGTATAGTTTGCTATACTTTAAATATAATGAGTGTTTATGTATTTGACCAAAATCGTAGTGGTCTTATTAAGCATTTATCTTAAAAGAAAATTTATAATTTGATTTGACATAATTAAAAGTTGAAGTTTTAAATTAATACAGCTTCTTAATTTTGTGGTGAAATTTTGGATCAAATTAAAAATGGACAATTAGATTGTTCTTCTTTGCTCTTACATGTTGTTTTGATGTCAATCAGCGTTCATCAGGTGTTCTTTATTATAAAATGGACAGAATTTACATTTAGGTATCATCAATTCTTCAAATTAAGTTATAGGTAATTTACAACTTAAGATAGTAAATTTGCAACAAGATAAAAATATGTATTTTATATATATGTATGTATACAGCAATCAAGGGGGAGAGGGATGAACATCTTCTATAAGAAAGCTTTCTTCATTGTCTGATTCATCATAGCTCCATAAATCTGTCTTTTCTTTGGTACTTGCCCCATTTAAGAGCTCATCTCTTGCATTCTGCATCTTAATTAAGTACCCTGGTTCTTCAAACAGCTTCAATATCTGTCCCATATATGAGAAATAAATCTTGTTAGCTTAAATAGTTGCTCATTAGTAAAATAATGAGAAGGTTCGATATATCGGCCGAATCGTATATATATGTCTCAGTATGTAATGAGACTAGAATGTGATACGGGCATAAAAAAAAGACTTAAAATTGCGTGACTCAGTTTTTCTCGGCCTAAACTGTATCGACCATGACTCGGATGGACTCATGATGACTCGGTTTGAGAATTTCCAAACCTTTTATCTATTTCAAGTTAATGATTGATACCGCGACTTTCAACTAGTTGCAAGTAAACTTTGTTTTTTTATTAAATGTGTATTGTGGTGGTGTGGTTGTGATTGTTAGGTGAAGATTCATATAGTTTACTAAAATTGAGATAGACATTCAGTGAAAGAATGCAGCAAAAGTTACTCATGAGAAGATTTACAGTTTTCATTGTTGGCCGCCGAGAAGATGAATATAACAAGCAAAGGCGTGCAGCCATCATCATTACATTCATTTCATCCTTGTTGTAGTCTTCGTTCAGACCAGGATCGATTAGACGATCACCTAGGCCACAGCCAAGTAGAGACCTTGCCTGCAAGTAAAAAAAGATGAATTTGAATGTGCATCTACGTCAAAGAATCATTTACAATCAAAAGAGTTGCTTTTCTTGTTACCTGAAGTACCAAGCTTTCGCGGTTGTTCTGATCGGATTGAATCGCCTCCTTTCCCGTGATGAGTTCCAAAAGCACAACCCCATAGGAGTAGACATCTATCTTCTCATCAACTTTCCCATACATCATGTATTCTGGGGCTAAATATCCAAATGTACCCACAACACTAAATGGCTTTGTAATGGTTTGTGCATTTTGAGATTTCTGTAGCAAGGTTGCTTCTCCAAAATCTGATAGCTAGAAGTGGAAAATCAAAGGAGTTAGTGATTCTAAACAAGATTTTTCATAGGGAATTTTTGAATGTTTTCATTAATAGCTGACTTATGACTCACTTGAGGTCGGAAATTATCGGAAAGGAGGATGTTTGATGATTTTATATCTCTGTGGATGATAGGAGGGTTGCAAGAATGATGAAGGTACTTCAATGCTTTTGCCACACCAATTGCAATCTCCATCCTCTCCTTCCACTCAAGTTCCTTTAAGTACTGCTTTAAGCTTCCTTTTAGTAAATTGTACACAATTGCCTGAACGTTTTCGTCACTACAAAACCCGACAATCTGAACTATGTTCTCATGTTTTAATTCAGACAAAATTTGCACTTCCTGAACGAGATCATCGGATGAAGAACTTGACATCAAAACTTTCACTGCTGCTGCCTGCCCATCCTCAAGGTTTGCTCTGTAGACCTTGCTATGCCCCCCCTCACCAATCAACATTGCAGGATCAAAACTGTTGGTTGCACAATAGATTTGTTGGGATGAAAACTTCCTGTTGGTTCCTATTGAATCTAGCAGTGTTAAACTAGTAAACAATTCACGGGGCGCAAAATCAGGAGGCTGCATTGTCTTCTTGGCGAGGGAAATTTCTCGTCTTTCATTTGCTTTTAGCGATAATGAAGGTAGAGAAGATGGTAGGGTCAAAGACTTCTTTAGGTGACTCGTGTTAATTTGTCGATAACCTGCAGAATGCTTGGAAACTAATGATTGAGAAGATTGTAAGAGCAATCTTTCAGATCCTTGTTGAGAAGTCCCCTTTTTCTCAAGCATAATTCTTCCTAGATTATCCATAACCAAAAGAGTGCAAGTAGGGGGCAAGCCCTTCAGGCAGGTATTAAAAACCGAGTAATCATGTCTGCACGATAAATCACCTTATTAGTCTCCGAGAGAGAGAGACAGAAAGAAAAAGAGATTCAATACCTTGAAAGGCTACATCCAAGTGCTAAAATGGTGGCATGATTCTCTCTTACTTGATGTGCTAAGTTAGAAATATAACAATCTGCTTCACAAACCTTAACCTGAAAATCAACCTGCAACAATCACAAAGAGAGTAATCAAACACATTATCTCACCTATAATTCAATTATGGATAGATAATGAATGTGAGTTATACTTGCTTGGATTTGCAAAGATCTTCATGGATATGGAAAGTATTTGGATTAAAATCATCATTTGGCTCTTGAACATGAATAGCCAGAACATTATCGCCCGGATTGACGACTCTCGAAAGCAAACGAAGAAGAATTTCTCTGCTGACATTATCAGAATTTAGGCCAAAGATAATTGTTCTCTTCTTCACAGTCTTAGACCTGATGAGAGACAACATTTTTGGGGTCTACCTATCTATTTTCTAAATATCATAGAAAGAATTATTTATGATTCTGATAAACTGAGCTATACTACCATTATGCAGAATGAACATAAAAATTACAACAAACTGAAAATCTTCTATAGACATAATATTGAAAGACCACAAATGAAGAAGAAAAGGCAGGAATTATCTCGTAACTTAGAATAACGGTGGGACGTTTCGTGAGTTTTTGTCAAATCATCGAGACTAATTGAAACATTTAAAACTATAAAAACTAAATTGACACAAACACAAAACCAAATCATTTGGACTAATTAAATTTCTATTTTATTTTTTATTTACAAGAGACAGTATCCTTTTCTTTCTAACTGGATAATAGGGGATGTAATTAGAAGAAAATGAAATTAATTTGGCAAGTGAGTGTGAGAGGATAGCTTAACTATATAGAATGAATAGCTGTCTGAATTTGGTAGTATGTCAAATTAAATTTAATGGCACGTGAAAGAAGGACAAAAAAGGACACTAAAAGGGGTTGATGCATTAGAGCATTGCTCATGATTAAGATTGGAATTAATTTTGTGTCCACAAGTGGGGGTGAAATTTATGTGAATTGGTTATCTCTTTATTAAGATAGGGAAAAAAAGTTGCAGTACATCATCATCGTATTTAATAAAGTTAATATATATATAAAAAATAAATTACCACCTCAAAAAAAAAAAAAAAAAAAAAAAAAATTGACCTCTATCATTTAAGTTAAAATTTCTAGGTCTGCTTTTGAATGTTGCTTACTGAATTGGAAGTTTGAATCCCCACTAACATATAGTCATACAGTAGTATAGAAATTCTCATAAAATTATCTCAATATAAAAAAGAAAAAAAAAATAGGATATAGAAATTATCATACCTTTTTTAATTATTGAGAAATTTTAATTGATAACATTTATTTTATGAATATTTTTAAAAATAGTAAATGATTTTAAATATTTATAAAATGATTTTTTTTAAACTGAAATTCCATCAATTCTAGTTCGGAAAATGTTAGTTTAGAAAATTTTCAAAAGTTTTAAAAATATTAATTCACCCTACTTTTGAAAAAATCACTTAATTATTGTATTGTTATACTTAATATGAGAAGAAAAAAAATAATAATGGCGCACGCATGCATTTCGATCATTGATGGGCCATTCTTTCCATTCTTACTCCTCCTCTTGCAAACTCTTTTTTAAATGGTCTCCTTTTTAGGTGAAAACCATCTTTTGAAATTCATTCCATTAAGCTAGTTTGAAATAGGTTTTTGAATTGTTTAAAAGTGTTTTTTAAATGATTATAAAAAATATTTTTAAAAACTATCTCAAACGAGCACTTACACTAATACCCATTTTTATACCAGAAAAATCATTTACCAAATTGAGATGGCTGCTATTAATACTTTAGATAATTAATTGCTCACACCAAAATCTACCAAGTAGAAAACTCGTTATAGTTTTAAAATTAGATATAAATCTAAGGATATGTTTAACCAATGATAATTATTTATGGTTTGAGGTGGGTTAAATATGTATGTTATGGTCTTTTAAAATGATAATATAAATTATATAGGTTGGAATCAATGATCTACCTCAACATTGTTTTACGTGTGAATTTCCGACAAGAAAACATGCACGAGATGAAGAAAACATGTCGGTAGAACACCAATGTGGTGCCAATCAAAGGAGTTTTGACGCTCAAATTAGAAATGATTCTGGCCATAATCAGGTAGAGTTACAACTAGGGTTAGCAGATCATACCTTGAGATTAGAAGGTCTCTCTTATATATATCATTGTTGAATGAGTTGGATTATGTTCAGGTGCCTCGGTAATTCGAAGATCAATGCGAACATAATGGGCTCCTCGGATATTGTAGGTTCATGCGCTCCTCGAATGACTTTGCACTGTGAAAATCATGTTGCGACCATTCTCCCTGAGAGATTTGGAAAGATGTGCTGGGTTGGGAGGTTACAAAATCACTACAACAGAATATTTTGTATCCTTGAGTAGCGACGGATTGCGTCGTTACATTGAGTGTTGATTATTACTGACGCGTTTTGTCGCTTGTTTCGTCGGTATCGTTGGCCCTAAGAAATGGTGCCAGAGTCAACGATAGAATGCAGTCTCTAGAGTGGGCATC
The DNA here is from genome assembly GCA_028015215.1 of Gynostemma pentaphyllum. Classification (NCBI taxonomy): domain Eukaryota; kingdom Viridiplantae; phylum Streptophyta; class Magnoliopsida; order Cucurbitales; family Cucurbitaceae; genus Gynostemma; species Gynostemma pentaphyllum. The sequence continues at coordinate 22,924,016 of CM051355.1, forward strand.
AAAAGTTCCCTTGAAAATATGGAACGACAAAATGCGTCGTTATAATTGGCGTCAAGGTTCCCACCCTTTTTAGCTATGGATTTCGTTGTTGAAAATTATTGCGCCATAATTTCTTGCAAAAATGTTGACGACCTTATACGAAATGCGTCGCTAATATTTTCGTAGGAAAATTTGGCGCTTATCTTTTGACAAAGTCAACTATTGGCTGGAACGTTCCCGCCAACATTAGATATGCATTTTGTCGCTAGTTCTATAGTTTACTACTTATAAATATGTCAAGAAATGAGATATCAGTAGGTACATAGCCTACAACATCTTACCAAATAATAATATAGCTCAGCTCTTCCACAGTGTAGGTACTCAGTCTACGCCATCTCTTTGTTATTATTAAACTTGCATGGCATGGATACTCGTCCATCTCTACCATTTATCAATAATTAGTAGGTACTTAGCCTACGTCATCTCTTTGTCATTACTAAACTTGCATGGCATGGATACTCGTCCATCTCTACCATTTATCAATAATTAGTAGGTATTTAGCCTATGTCATCTCTTTGTCATTATTAAACTTACATGGCATGCTATGCGCTTGAAAATATGATCATGGTGCCTTATAACCCAACATGATACGTGTCATAACATCCATTATTAAATTGCTATTAAATTTGCATATATGTATCATAATGGGGTATAGAGCCATTAATGATACGTGTCATACTATACACTTGAAAATATGATCATAATAAGGCCACTAATGATACGTCCCATACCATACGCTTTACAAATTTAATACATGTTATTTATTATGTTAGTTTAATCTCAAACCGCTATTAGGCCCTAACTATAGCGCATAACCAACTAACGAACATAAATGAAATAAATACAATATTTGCAAATCAAACAAGCATATAATAAAAAAAATATTAATAAAAATAATAATAATTAAAATCAATAAATCATCTCCCGAAAATATCATAATAATCACACAATGAACAAGCGAGCAAAAAGAATTTAATTTACTTCTAACTAATAATTAACCTACCGTAATTGCAAATTGAGCAAGCAAATGAGCTCGAAATAACGCCAAATAAAATCCTAGAGATGCCCAAGACCTGTGAAAACATATAATTAATGTCAATTTCACGATAACCGGACTAACGGGACGAAAATTGGCTCAAATTGAGCCAAAATTAGCCCTGAACCGGTCTGGACTAGCTGAACTAGTCATGGACCGGCTCATCCCTAACCTTCATTCGCGTGCATGAACTGGAATAGGGAGGCAACAACATTTTTCATTCATTTTTTTTAAAGAAATCACAGTAGCTTACCTTCACGAATCCGCCTCAACACTTGCCTAGGATGAAACGTAATGACGAACCCGAAGTAACGACCTTAAACTCGCGAAAAACCACCAAGAAACCGTGGGTTAAACCCAGACTCCGGCGAGGTGCTTTGCAGTCCGGCGAGGCTCTTTTTACCAAAAAAAAGATCAACGGAATTCTCATCTGATTAGCATGTAATTAACTCAAGAATAATAACAAATCAAAGAAGAATGGAATTACGTAGATTACCAAAGAATTCAGATATATTTAAAGTTGAATTTATTTGAATTTTCGGTGAGGAACGGGGCTCTAAACTGACCTTAAATGACAGCCAAAAGGATTAGAAATCGATTCGGAATTAACGAGAAAACAGCGATTAGCAATGAATGATCAATACCTTATGAGAACTCGAAACAAAGACGCACCCGGCTTGAGAAGAAACGGCTGAATGTGAGGGAGAGTACGTGAACAAAATATGTAACCTAGGTTTTAGTGTCAAAAGATTGGCTGGAAAATTACAATAATACCCCTGGAATGAATATTATGAGCTAGGGACGTAAACAGTATCCATGCCATATCTTTTTACTCGGAACTCGGAATTGAGCGTAGTCAATTGCATTGAAATCGTAACGACACGACAGTTAATAATCATTCACATTAACGTCATTTAGATCAAAATTAAAGAAAAATAATAATCATTCAAGTCGTGTATTTTGCCAAAAAAAATCGGGTCGTGGCAAAAAAAATATTTTCTCTTTTGCAAAAAATATCAAGTCGTTACAAATCTGCTGAAAAAGAAAACTGGTTTAAAACAACTGTTCACCAGTGATTCGTGGTTCCAAAACAAGTTAAGTAAAACTCAAATTGGAAAGACTATTGAAACTCAAGTTTTGAGTAACTCATTTTGGGATCAGGTTGATGTGGTTGTGAACATGTAAGAGCAGATGTATGCAGTGCTTCGAGTAGTGGATTCAGAAGTAGTCCCAACATTGCCCATAGTTTATAACATGTTTGTTAATCTCAAGGCAAAGGTTGGCCAGTCGAAAGAGAGGAAATGAGCATTAAAAATTGTTCAAAATCGACGAGACAAGACGTTTTCGCATCCACTACATGCGGCAGGTACGTATATCTTCATAAAGTACCTTATAATTTTTTTACATTACTTTTTGTTTTTGGACTTTTAATTATAAACTTTTCTATAGCCAACTACCTGAATCCGCGATTCCAATACAATACTAGTATGAGGGAAGATGCAGCTAGGGGTGAACAGGATTTTGCTAAAATTTAAGATCTGATTGGATTTTATTTTTAGATTATATGAACCGAACCGAACCGCTCAACATGAAGAAACCAAACCAAACCAAACTAAAATGGTTTGGTTTAGATCGGTTTGGTTCTTACGTTTTTTGTCTTTCTCAATTATTCCTAAATTCTTAATTTGCAGCCTGATAAGCGTAACAAAATCTCAAAAAATAACTTTAAACAATTGTAGGACTAATTTCAATTCATCTAAAAGTTCAATAAAACACTAATTACAAATACAAACATAACAAATTTTGAAAAAATTATTATAATTATACTACCATAACACATATAATATTAAATATTCTTCCTATTTTTTCATTTTATTAAATTTTATTGATATTTAGAAAATCAAATATATCATATATTATGTATTGGTTTGGTTTGGTTTGGATCGCTGAAAATTCTATCAAACCGAACCAAACCGTTATTAATTGGTTTTGATTGGTTTGGGTAAATGAAGATTTAAAAACCAAACCAAACTAGCTTGGTTGGTTTGGTTTAGTTTGGACAATTGGTTGGGTTTGGATTTGTTCACCCTTAGTGCAGCACTAATCAAAGCAGTGCACGGGGTTTATAGCAAACTATTCCCAAACAGTCCTGGCATTGACGACTTCAGAAACGAGGTACTTACTAATGAACAAGAGTCATTTCAATATGTCTGAAGTTCAAGGTCTTAATGATAAGATTTTATCTTCCCATATGTAGTTGACATATTTTAGAGATGTACGAAAGAGATTCGCAGATCGTGTCGCTGTCGCATCTCGTAAAAAAATGATTCCTGGTAATTGCCAACCCCAAGTCTCGTACCTTTGTTAGATTCACTTTAATTAGATTATGAATGTAGCATTTAAATTATTTTTGCAGTTGGGTGGTGAAATAAGAATGGAACGAGCTCTCCAACTGTTCGAGAACTCGCAATGAAAATTTTATCTCAGACTGCTTCATCTAGTGACTGTGGACAAAATTGTTGTATATTTGTCTTGATTCACACAAAGCAACACAATCGATTAGCATACAAGAAATTGGAGCAGCTTGTCTTCTGTTACTATAACATGAAATTAAAAATACGAGACATGGAAGTAGAAGCTGATGGAGTAGCAGAAACCGATTGCCTAGATTTGTTGGACATTGGGGCAGAGCCTTGGGATGAAGAAAATGACCTGTTGTTCATATGGGTCATACTGTCACACCTTGATGATGAAGTAAGGAACTTGGATCCAAAAATTGCAAGTGCTACCACTTCACACGGCATAGACGTGGACTGAGTGATTGCAGAAGATGTGTTATCATTGAGTAGTAGCAGTCATCAAAGTAAAGGGTCTAATGATTCTTTTGCTCGATTGATGAAAGCCACTTGCCACAATTTGCCGAATGTAACCGAGGAAGAGAAAGATGATGATGGTGGTGGTGGTGGTGATGATGATAATGACAGTGGTGTTGGTCAGGGTGATGATAGTGGAAGAGGACAATATGAAGGTGGTGGTGGTGGTGACGAGCTTAGAGACGACGATTACATTTGCAGTCATCATGATAGAATAGAGAAAACCAAATGAATCATTGAGAAAACTTTTGTTAGAAGGAGAGGAAAAGAGACTGGAGGTGATCACCAACAAGACGATGAAAAAGTCCTCTCATCCAATATGGACATGATGAGCTTGGGAATAGAATATTCATATAGTGGCAATAGTGGTTGTGGTAGCAATAGTCACTATGATTCTCGTTCTTCTTATGGTAGTCATGCCACTAGCCTTTCCACTTATCGAGCAAATTACACACGTGGACCTATATTTTATTTAGAATCGGGTTCCGAACCATTGTATTTTCTTTATTCTCATGACCATCCCCACTTGGACGGGTTGTGGTTTGACAAACTTTATCCTCCAATAGATATAATTGGAGAATCTAGGAATACACATGAGCATCATATTATTAATTATGTGCGTTTGAAGGCCGGATGACTTGGGAGCAATATTATAATTGGTAACTTAATATTATTAATGTCAATCAACAACCCCCGAGAGCATCTTGCCATTATTAAACGTTCATGTGATGTAATTGTTAGTTGTTCTTCTTTGTAAACCATATTAATGACTTTATCTTTTATAAAAATATTATTTTGCACCTAAATTTCGATATTTTGTACCACTAATGTCCATATATATATATGTGGATTTTATTGATATAACTACTTAGAATGATGGTTTAATGTTTAATTAAGCTATAATAAAAGTTTCATCCACAAATTCAAAATATTTCTATAGTTATCCGTGATTTTTTCGAAATATTCGTCGATCAACATCGAAATTCAATATCTCCGTAAAATTGAGATGTCGATATCGACATCGACATTTTTAACCTTGCGTATATTACATATACGTTATATTTTCTCAAATGCACTTACAAAACGTAGGATAATGTACCCAATATACTAAAAATGATCTACAAAATTAAATTAAAATCGAAATATGTAGTATAAAATATTTACACAAAAATATTGAAAATGTAAAAAATATATTGAATACAATAAAAATTATGAACAATATACGTAATATACTAAAAATTGGGGCAGAGAAAAAATGCATTGGGAAAGAAAAAATGTCAAAAGTGTAAGACATACGTAATATACGGAACTGTCAGAATATCAGTGTCAGACTATACTCGATATACGAAAAAGGCAAAATCGGTATATTTAAAATTTGGATAGTAAAAAGTAGCTACTCCCATGACTTTCCAAAAATGTGGCTATTTTATTAAAAGTGACTTCAAAAATGGCTATTTTGATTTTTCACCATTTCTTAAAAGTACGTGTGTGTTTGGTTTCACATTTCCTTTAGGTGGGGTATGAACTATGAAGAAAAACATGAAGAAAAAAAATGTTGTTGTTCAAAATTTTCAAACAAATTCCTATTTTTAAAAATACTAGTTCATAAATTTTGATTTGAATACTCCTTAAATATTAATGTAAAATATTAGATTTAATGATAAATTCAAATTGCTGATTAAAAATAATTTAATTAATAATAAATAAATAAAAATTATTATTAAAATTAATCAACATTTCTTTCCTTTATATTATTTATCTTCTAGGATAAGAAAACCCACCCCATGTTAGGGGTCATAAAAACCATGTAGGAGGGAGTCGATTATGTAGTCAAACATTGTGAAAATTTTGAAAGTCTTAAAAAAAAAGCTAAAACAATGTCAAAAAATTAATTCTTAATGCACTTTAAAATGTCAAATCTATCGACTAAAAGGGGGTTTTCTCTTACCAAATTATTTTTTCGATCCGAAAAAAAAAACGCTTTTAGCCATAAGTTTACTGAAAAATACAAATAAAATGGATCTTGGACCTGAACCTTCCATGACCCATTGTGATCGGTAATATAAATGGGCTTCGACTTCCGACCCTAAAAGCTAGTCTCACCCAACTCCTCTTGGTAAGAAAGCAAGTCGAAATAAAAATAATAATACGAAAAAATATTTTCATAGTCACCGGTGAATGTGAATATAAGAGTATAAGCTTATACTCACCAATATACTTATTATATTTTTATTAAATCAAATATGAAAATATGTAATAAATATACTAGTCACATTAATAAATATATAAATCCTACTAGTATATTTGGTTCAATAAAAATATGATATGTATGTCGATGAGTATGAGCTCGTACTCACCAGTGAATATATGTAATTATTCTCTATAAAAATAATAATACACCAGGTTTTAAATTTTTTTGTGGGGGCAAGTGATGAGGTGAATCATATTAATTTAGTTGGTTTGATTTAATTTCACTAGTTGGTTCATCAGTTTTCAAATTTTATTTAAATTGATGTGATAGTTTTGAATAGGACCGATACGAAGAATATAAGAATGTATAAGAGATGGTTTTAGATGATACGATGTATGAATAAGAAATAATTTGAGTTTCATCATTTAATTTGAAATGAAATTGATATACATTTTTTCATCATAACAAAAAAAAGAAGAAAAATATTAGAGAACCATTTTTCTAATTTTATGAGATTGATATTAAAAAAAATTATCTCAATTTGAATTAAATTGAATTGAATTTTTCAGCAACTGACCAATAATATGGAGCCACTTTGATAATTATTCCTGAAAACGGGGATGAACCAAAGGGCAATCAGACACTGACATTTACAATTTATCGGTCAAACAACGTGGCATAATTCTATACTACAGCAGTACTCCTGCATTAATCAGCCCACATAACCAAAATATGGCATTGTATTATTATTATTATTATTATTATTATTATTATTATTATCAATTATGCAATAATTGTTTTACCAAAATATAGAAGTTGAATTCAATAATTTCAATTTCTAATTAACATCGTGCCCTTCGAAATTTCTACATCTACATGATACTGAATAATTTTTATATTTCTTTAAGACTCGAATTTTCGATCTTATAGAACAAGAACAAGTATCTAACCATTTTTAATTTGGATTATGCTTATGTTGGTAATTATTTTTAAATATAAACTCAACTATATTTTTTTTTCTTTAGATATTACATCAATTTGAAGGAGAGAATACTCAAATTTTCTATCTCAAGAGAAATGAACAGGTACTTAACCACTTGAGTTGTGCTCTGGTTAGCCAAATAGATTTATTTTAGTTTTGTAAATTCTATATTAATATAGATATCATTCCTACTTATAAACTTATGTATTTTGCCTCTAAATTAATGATATTGCCTATAAATTAAATCAGTGATATTTATCATATCTAAATGTTGTGGGACTTTGTCACCAATAAAGTGGTCTAATAAAGAAGAAAAAACCTCTAGTTAGTTCTATCCTTTAAAGATAGTGATAATTTCAAAACTCTCTATCTCAACTTTTATGATACTTAAACATCATATATGGGATTTTAGTCGTGGTACGAAAGGCAAACTTAGAAATTTTAATTTGTAAAAATCAAACTAAATACAATTATTAAATATTTTTAACCATATCAACTTATTTTCATTTAGTTTCAACATGTTCAATTTAAAATCAATATTTTAATAATTCACAAATAAGTCTTTTTATGGCTAACATGTAACAATAAGATACATAAAACTATCTTCTACTAATAAACAAGTCATGATTAAACTTAGAAAGATTAAATAAAATAGCAAGTAATACAGTAGTAAATGCTATCAAAAGTTCTATGGTTCAATTTTCTTAAATAAATTGAGTATTGTCATAGTGTTTATGAAATCTAAGTTCACTAATATTAATTTTAAATTGATATCTGACATAAACTAAATAGCTATTTAGCTAATCAACAAATAGAAGACTGAAAAAAGAAAATAATAGAAAAATAACCTAATTCCATTGACTTGTAAAAAAAAAAAACACACATTTCATTCATAGAGAAAGCAGCAATTATTTAACCAAACTCCAAAGATAGGGGTGAGTTTATTAATTAATAATTATTCAACAATTGGTAAAAAGGGAGGAGGGTAAAGTAAAGCAATGAAATGAAATCATGGACCTACCACGTGGCTACCCTGACCCTGCATGATGAGATGAACGGCTCTGATCTAATCACCTCCTTCAACGGCTCTTCACGCCGAAACTGCTTTAATAGGGTTCGGTCCCATATTATTACCCCCACTCCCGACCAGCCGACCTAGTCATGGGCCCCACTAGCCGTATCACGTGTATCATCATCCTCCACGCTGGATTGATTTATTTTAGTCCACTCCTTTTTTATTTTCTCATCTGATCCCAATATTTCTACATTTTTTTAACCAATCATATCCTTGTGATACATACACCTCCGAATAAGATGTAGCTAAATAAAATAGGCCATCTTTAAAATTGGTTTAATTATTAGTTTTCTCCATGTGATTTTTTGGGTTAGTAGCTTTTACGGTTTTAAAAAGTTTCAATTTGATCTCTACTATTTAGAGTTGTTTTAATTTTATCATCGTTATTCTCAATTTTTTAATTTAATCTCAGTGGTTTGATAAAATTCTCAAAACGTCATTGTTCTTACTACATTAACACAAACAATTACACGTTAATTAACACTATATTGACATATGTCTTAATAACATGGTTGTCATATTCATAGAAAATAAATACATAAGAAAAATGTTAGTTTTTTTTTATAGCGATAGGATATTTCATGAAATCATAAAAATCAAATAGAAACTTTAAAAACTGTAAGGACTTGCATTGACATATACCTCATACTATAGAGATTAAATTGACACATTTAAAACTATAAGAACCAAATCAAAACAGACCACAAATCATATAGACTAGATTTGTAATTAAAAAAAATTAATTGATAATAAGATAACTGGTAATAGACTTCATAAAAGTTGTAAGTATGTCTCTATATATCTTCGTTGTGGGATCTTTAACATACCTTTTCAATATGGTGATTATTTTTGACTCATCATTTTTAAGTTGGATCATATTTTTTTAACTATGTATTTGATTAAGTTTATTGTAATAATTATGAGTCAAGAATAAGATAAATAGACTTTACAAGTCTCGAGTGAGTGATTTGGCCAATAAAAGCAAGGATCGGGGAATCTAACACGGGACCACTACCCCTTGATCCACGACGGTAGCGTCCAATTACGTATCAGTGTGCCGGTTCATTTCCAGCCGTCTGATCCGGGATTTGGGGGATTTGGTGACGCTAAGTGATATGCTTGTTTGATGGATTCTCGACACGTGGTAGGCAGTCATTTTGACAAGCTTAGAGTTGATTGTATGCTATCACTTTTCTATACGTAAAGTATACCATATCCCGAAAAGGGGCGGGTTTTTCGATGTAAATACGAGTTCGGGTCGACCCGAATATGGAAAATATCAACGGTTCATAATAAAAGTTTGATCGGCTATCATTGATCGATGATGGAATGGGAAACTGCTGTTTCGTTTTTAGTATAAATAAATAATCGCAAATATTAAATCCGTCCCGTTTTCAGTGTACGAACGATTACGTAAAGGATGTTCTTTGTCCACCCAAATTTACTACTCCTTTATTACTTTCCTTTTTTCAAAAATAATAATAATAATAATAATTATTATTATTATTATTACCATCTTGTTTTCAGATATTTTATTTGAAGGAAAAAAAATATTTAGAGAAAATTATACGGATGACATTTTTTTTTAATAATTTTAAAAATAATAAATGTTTTGAAATATTTTAAGAGTAACATTTTATAAGGTTGAGATTCCACTAATCTTATTCAAATTGTTGAGGTAGTTTTTTTTTTCTTTAAACGAGAGATAAGTTAATAAGTTTGATTCCTTAGAGATAAAATAGTAAAAAATCGGTTACAGTGATATGGGTACCTTAAAATATAAAACAAACAAATACATCCAATATCACTTTTTCACCATATTTTAAATATAGTAAAAATTTGATTTTGATTTTGAGAAGTAGCATTTTTTAAATTGATTTTTAAAATCGTAGGATTTCAAACTGTGTAATCTCATCATTATTTTTTATGATAATTTTGGGATGATTTGAATCAGAATACAATTTTATTTTAATTTGATTAGTTTCCATTATTTGAAATTTTGTTATATGCATTAATTTATTTATTTTGCTAATAAATGTTAAAAAATATCATATGAATTTTTTTCTAATTTGTAAAATTTACTGATAAAAAAGTCGCGTTTTAAACTATCATTACCCTACGTAACATGTGTGTGAAATTGTGATAAATTAGGAGAGATTATAACGTGACATGGGCTTTATTGTCTTTTACAATAATCCGCCATTAAAACATGTTATCAATCACATCTTAAAGAGAGTCAATGTGTATAGCTCAACCAATTAGGTATTTACTATATTTTAATACTTTAGATTTGAGTCTCTCGCCTCTAATTTGATAGAATATATATATAAAAAAATTCACATTTTGATAAGTGGGTTATTTATTAATACATATTCAGATTAGTCAACCACTCGAACTAAATTGTAAGTGCATATAATACATATTTTTTAAAACAAGAAACGTGAATTTAGGTCATGCAAACGATTCTCTCTCCCCCATCATATATGTTTTTTCTTTCAATTAAAAAAAAAACAATTTCCTTTAGAAATAGGCGGGGGAAGACTTCTTTATTTTATTATTATAACTATTTTGCCAGAGAATTTCCTTACTATTTTTTACATTTGATAATCTAATTTCCATTATCTTGTTTCCACATCCACAAATTATCGATTTCTCATTTCTTTTTTGCGTGTATAAAATTGAATTAATGTTCATCTTTTCTCCTCTACCACCTATCTTTGAGAATAATTTTAATATTTTCAATTAATTAAAATGTCAATTTCAATATTTTTTCTACCGCTGTCATTTTTTCTTTACTATTGTCATACTTATTCTAATTAAATATATATATATATAAAATCAAAGAAATAATGAGATAAGAATAATAAGTACACAAGTCAAAATGGGACAACATTTTAGTCCATTGATTGGTTTGATAATTTTTTAAATTAAAATAGTCAGGGGACCCGCCCCGATGGAGACGGTGAATCCCCACTTTGATCAGGGATGGGACGGGAAACATTTTTTCTCCGTTTCAATTTTGGGAACGGGTAGGGAGAATGCATTCCCCGCCCCATCCCTCCCTGAAATTATTTAATTAATTAATGGTTTTTATTAATATTATACTATCACTAATCATTTAATTCGTATAATATTAAAAAATTAATGATAATATATGTTTTTTAAATCTAAAAGATATATAATATATCTACTAGTACTAATTATAATATAACTAAAGATATTTATAAATTTAATAAATATTAAAAAAGTACTTTGTAAACGGGAAAAATTCCCCATGGAAAACCCGATCCCCATAAATTCTCTATGGGGAATCCCCGTCCCCGAATTTTTAAAGCTAGGATTTTAGCGGGGATGTGGGATGGTTTAAGACTCCCCGCCTCGTGAACACCCCTACTTTAGTTTGGTCAGATATTTTGATACGTTTTATTAATTTACGTCGGTTTTCGCAAATTTGTTCAATTTAGTCCGATTTTTTAAAAGGGACAAATACTGAAGTATCATATTTTTATATACTAATTACTGACATCATCAGAACTTTTTAAAAATTACTCAAATAACATAATTATAGTTTAATTAATTATTGAATAAAAAGGAAAAAGTAAACAAATCAACAAATTTATTGAAAATACTAATGAAAAATAATCAAATAGATAAATTATTGAACTTAAACTTTAAAAAGAAAAAAGAAAAAAAAAACAAATTCATTGAAAATGCACATGAAAAATAACAAGTATGCATATTTATGTTATTGTAGACAAATTATATTTTTTTTAAATGATCTAATGATAATTTTCTTATATGTTTTTTTAAAATTGATAGATGACATTAGGTAGTAATTTTTTTAAAATGAGTTAATAATAATTATGTTATTTGAATAATTTTTAAAAATTTCTGACATTTTAATAATTAGTATGTAAATTTATATTATTATATACAAATTATATTTTTGAAAAATGATCCAATGTTAATTTTCTTATATGTTTTCTTGAGTCTGATAGATGACATTAGGTAGTAATTTTTTTTTTAAACATGAGTTAGTAATAATCATGTCTTATCTACACGCCAAAAATATTTTTAAAATTTTTTCAAATTCAAATGTTATATAAATCTATATAATTAATAATTAAATAATTAATTTTTTTTATTGGAAAATAAATAAAAGTTGAGATCTACATCTAAGAGGAATAAAAAAGAAAATAATTAATAGCATCACCAGCATTTAATTCAATCAAATAATTAACCCCATTTAAAGGAAACAACACTGAAAATCATGAAGTCAAACCCAACTTAAATCAAATAATCGCTTCGATAAACGAGCCCACAGCCCCTTACAATAAGAGCAACCGCTTCATATACCTCCCCCAAAACCCAAGAACAAAAAACTAACCGCCGTTTCTCTCTCCACAAGCCATTCCCTCCAAAATCAACGCTCAAAATTCCCCAGGTAACCTCTCAACGAACAAGATCATTCCACGTCATCATTAAAGTGGGCCCCAATTAAAAAAGAGACAGTGTCGGAGAAGACCTACTGTTACGGAAAGACAAAGGCTTTGCAGACGGCGTCGCTTTTGCTTTTTTCATTCCTTCATCATCACATCACATAATAAAAACACTCTTTTTTTCCCACTTCTCTAGAGAGAGAAACAGAAAAACAAGAACTTTAGAGAGAGAGAAGACAGACCGCCATTTTATCCGACGAATGTTTGTTTGAGTTTGGTTTCCGACAATGGGAAGTGTTTCCTCCGACGACGGTGTTTCCGACCAACTCAGTGAACGGTGTGGGAGTTACAGTTTGAGTGCTGACGTCAGCGAGTCCGAGAGCTGTAGTAGCTTCTCTTGCCGGAGGTTTGATGGAGAGGGAGCTTCTAGTTCCATGACGTCTTCTCCTCATCCTGTTTCTGGAAACTTCTGCTTTCCTCCTCCGGTCTTGGTTCCGGTAATTGCAGGAAGAAGAGATCTTTTTCTTTGGGATGATAAATCTAAGAAACCAGGCACTGATTTATCTGGTAATTTCTTCTTTAATTTACTATGAAATGGAAAAAAAATTGGAAACGTTTTTGAAAATCAGGGATCTGATTTCTTTTTGTTTTTGTAGAAGTTGAGATGATGAAAGAGAGATTTGCTAAGCTTCTGCTTGGAGAAGATATGTCTGGAGGTGGGAAAGGTGTTTGTACTGCTCTTGCTATCTCCAATGCTATCACCAATCTTTCTGGTTAGATCTATTTTTTTCTTCTTTTAACCCAATTTTAGCAAAATTGTAAATTTATGTAACTGTTTTGAGGATTTTTGACAATTGTTGTTTTTGGTCTCAATTGGTAGCTTCTGTATTTGGTGAATTGTGGAGATTGGAGCCATTGGCATTACCAAAAAGGGCAATGTGGCATAGAGAAATGGAATGGCTTCTATGTGTTTGTGATTCGATTGTTGAGCTTGTTCCTACAATTCAACCTTTCCCTGGTGGGGGTTCGTACGAAGTTATGATGTCGAAACCGCGCTCGGATTTGCATATGAACCTCCCTGCTTTGAAGAAGCTTGACACTATGCTTCTTAGTATGCTTGATGGATTTTGTGAAACTGAATTTTGGTATGTCGATCGGGGTATTGTGTTGGGTGATTTGAATGAGTGTGGTGATTTCTTGCCTGGTGGGAGGCCTTCAATTAGGCAAGAAGATAAGTGGTGGTTGCCTTGTCCGAAAGTACCAACGGATGGGCTTTCTGAAGAGGCGAGAAAGAGGCTGCAGCAGTGTCGGGACTGTACAAATCAAATACTCAAAGCAGCCATGGCTATTAATGGTAATGTGCTTGCTGAGATGGAGGTTCCTATCGCCTACACTGAAACCTTGCCCAAGGTAATGGGTTTTCTTAAAGTTTTCAAGTTAGCTTTTACTTCTATTGATCTGCTACTGAAGTTCTTTTTTACTTGTTATAGAAAAAGGGTGTTTATTCTATCTAGTTCTAAATGCTGGTTATGTTTCTTGACCAGTTTTACACATCATCCCATGTCTGTGATTGTGAGGATAAGACTTGATTTTCTCCATAGAAAATTTAAATTAATAAGCGTTCTGAATTAATGCGATGTCGGGTGATCCTATATGATTTTTTTGTTATCCGCCGAGTTTCTGCAGCGAAAACTAGATTTCATTGGCTTTCCATTGTAAAGACTTGAATTGCCTGGAATTAGTACTTGAGGATAATTTTTTCTGTATCATGTAAAGCTTTTGAATTTGCATGCTCAATAACTAGCATTCTCTTACCTAGAAAAGATATTAATAATCTTCATAGATCTTACTTCTTTAACCACATGTTTGAAACAGAGTGGAAAAGCTTGCTTAGGAGATATCATTTATCGATACATCACTGCCGACCACTTCGCGCCCGAATGTCTCCTTGATTGCGTAGACCTTTCATCTGAGCATCACACCTTGGAAATAGCAAATAGGATTGAGGCTTCAGTTCATATCTGGAGGCAGAAAGACCATAAACGAAGTGGTCATCGTACGAAGGGAAGACGCCCAACGTGGAGTGGCAAGGTCAAGGGCATAGTCACTGATTCTGGGAAGAGTCATAACCTTGCTCGGAGAGCGGAGACCCTGCTTGAGAGCCTAAAACTAAGGTTTCCGGGATTACCACAGACAGCATTGGACATGGCCAAGATCCAATATAACAAAGTAATTGCTTCAATCCCTTTGAATGTTTTATGTAAATCTACCTTTTCCATTCTATAGACTTTTCTAATGGCAGAAATTTGCTGCAGGATGTGGGCCAATCAATTCTTGAGAGCTATTCAAGGGTGATGGAGAGCTTGGCTTTTAACATCATGGCACGGATCGATGATGTTCTATATGTAGACGATGCCATCAAGCGTTGTGCTGAAGCGGAGTCATTGTCCATTTTCAACCGAGGAGGTTTAGGCGGTCTCCCTATCCAAAAACGCATGTCTCCCAGCCCCTTCTCAATTCATCACAGCCCATTTGCATCTCCTTTTGCAACTCCAACTTTTTGTTCCTCTACTCCAGTGGGCGGAAGCCCGGGAAGAGTATCACCCCCAACTGTGAAAAGAAGCAGTGTCAAGGAAGCACCTGTTGCAAGGCCTGAAAAAACTGATAGGGAGAAGATTTGGTCATATGCTGGGAATCTCAGTGGTAGAAGAATCTCTGGGGTTACTCCAGAGAGAGACTGATTGAATTATAACATGGTCCATTACTATAAAAGCTAAAGAATCTTTGCTAATTTTGGTGACATAATTAATTAATATTGTATATTACTTAGGCAGTATAAATGTAGAAGTAGTAGTAGTTTTGGTGACAGTTTCAGATGAAAGAAACATAATTTTTGCATTTAAATTCCTTAACTTCTCTTTAGTTATATAACATATATGATTACTTCAAAAAAGCCAAATTTGGGCTGCCTTGTAGTTTTTATAAACAGCATGAGCCAATTGTCAGAATTATCAGAAATGTTTTGGGATCAGAATCCTTCTCCCACTTGCAACAATTCCATTAGTGTAGAAAAAATGAAGAAAACAATTTGTCAGAATTATAAAATATTTCATTTGCTGCTTTTAGAAGCAAGATAATGATAATTGTCTTGCTTTGATTGATGCAAACTTTTTGCACCTCATTGAAATCATTGCTACCACTATCACTAACCCAGTTTCCAATTGTTTTTATTTTATTTTGTAGATACATGAATGTCCAAACAACCTTTCCAATATTTTTTATAGGATTTTTTAGATTTTATTATGGCAATTCCTTTTCTGTTTTTGTCACTTTCAATGATAATATGTTACAAAATAAAGGGAGATTAAAGTATAAACAATTAAGAATAAATAAATGACTCATGAAGTCTAAAGTCAAGAATTGCGTGAAAGAAAACAAGAAATAATGCGAATCCCCACAAAAACAAAAGGGAAAAAACAAATCAATATGGAAACATAAGTCTCACTCAATTGGTTAGACTCTTGATTAATTTTATTTAGGTTGAAGGTTCAAGTCTTTCCTTCTCTAATTTAATATAATATCTAAAAAAATCAACATGAAAAAAGAAAAATAAAGGAGCAAATTAGAAGAATTATATATAAACCTTCCGGTGTTTAGTTGGGGAAAATTGGATGAGAAAGTAAGTAAAAAACGTTTCACAAATTCATTCTCATATTTATTTTCCACTTATTTTTTTTATGAGAAATGATTCTACACTCACATCATTTTCATTATTTACTTCTTGACATCACTTTTTCAGATATCACTTTCTCAAACCTTCTGCCAATCACACAGAATAAGATGTTAGTCATAAATAAGTATACAAACGGTGTTTAAAAATATTCTTGTATAATATGATATTCAAATTTAACTTAGAAGCAATAATTATATACAAATAATTATGAGTGAAATTCATAGATATTCTCAAATATTGTTTTGACACAATTTTTTTTTTACCCAAACTACAACTTTTTATAAAGAACTAACTAGATCGGGAAGGAAATTATTGGTTGGTCTTCTTCTTCACTCACCATTCCTTCTGATGAAAAAGTAGGTCATAGTCTTATCATAAAAGTTTGGAATTGTCTTTAGAAAAAAGCAAATTATTGGTTCTTCTTAATGGTGAAAGAATCTTATTAAGGGAAGAAAAAGAAAAAAAAAAGTAAGATTGAGCGATTTGAGCAATTGATATGTTAAATAGAGAAATTTTATGGGTAGTAAATTTTGATGCAATATTTGTAAAAAAAGAAATTCTAAAAATTATTTATAAATATAGTAATTTTTACTATGTTAATCACTGATTAACCGTGATTAATGTGGGGAATATCTAGTAAATAGTTTATTATGACCATACACTATGTTCTTTTGGCCATCTCAAAATTTTATGTTTTTATAGCTCTTTCAGATATAATTTTTTTTTAATATACCTGATTTTCCCTTTTTGTATTTAATTTTAATTTTCCTTTTTTATTCTCACATTATCTTTTTATTTTATGATTTTATGATCCTTAAATTTTGGGATTTTGTTTCTTCCTTTTCATCTGCATGCATTTTTCTAGGGTTTTCGTTTCTCTCTTCTCTCTTCCCTCTTCTCTCATCTCTTCAGCGATCTATTATTCATCTTCTTCTCATCTTCATTCGGTTTTTTTTTTCGATCTCCATGACGGCAAACAACCCCACCCCAATTAATTCGTTTAATCGCCGAAAGTAGAAGAAGAGAGAACGATTTCTCCCATGGTGGCAACCATTTCTTCTCCTCCTCATTTTTTTTTGGCAGAGAGATCGAAAACTCTTAGATGAGGAAGAGATCTCATGATTTCTTCTTCTTTTCCTGCTTTTTTTTTCCTGTGTTCGCTGTACAGTTGTGACGACCCGACATTTTTAAATAAATTAAATTAGAATACACAGCGGAAGTCTTTTATTTTAAGAAAATTGACGTGATTATGTTTGAAAATAGGCTAGCCAAAACCTGTTTACATCTTAAATTGAGACATCTAAAAACACAAGGAACATTAAGTTCCTATCAGGAGTTTCAAAATGATCATAATCATAAAACAACGACAATAAGCTCTTATGAGCTAATTACAAAGTACAAATCATCAATATGATATAAATTTCACAAAACCATGTACATGGATTTTACAACAACCTAGTCCATCTCAAAGTCGTCATCCTCTCGATCAAGTGCGCACCAGCTCCTCTTCCACGATCCCAAACATTACCTGAAATGTTTGTAATATCATGAGCTAACAACTTAAGCCCAGTGAGAATAATAAGAATAAAAAGTAAGAATAGACCTCAAACTCGCATTCGATTTGAGTTCAAGAACATACTTACTCTTTGCTATTCATCCATTCAAAGAGTTTATAACCAAGTATTTCACTTTTACTTACCAATTCTTCAATATAATTGTGGAACTACATTCCAAATATTTCTGATATGGTTTCATAAATGCATATAGCATTTATATCTCATTTCCCATATTTACCTTATACTATATACAAGGTTTACTTTAAAATTCTTATTCTCCTAAAGGATGATATTAATTAGCACACTTAGTCTAATTATTCATCCATATACTTGTTATAACATGATTGAGAAAATAAATAAACTTTGCATAAATATAACATTTCGACTCTCTTTTTCATCTATCATATGCATAAAAGTAATGAGTACATCCCGTAGGATACGCATTCGCCATTTATGCATGAAATGAAGGTAATGTGGATTTTTACATACTATCCACCCTTATCCTTATGTATGAAGTAGTGTGGACAATTATCGTATTCCACCAGTACTTATGTATGGAAGTAGTGTGGGCAAATTATCATATCCCACCAGTACTTATGCATGGAGGAAATGTGGACTTTCTCGTACTCCACCATTAACCTTTCATTTTTCTTTCTCACTTTCTTTTCTTTTCAATAATGCGAGATGTTATGCATATGCTTACATATGCTTGCATAGGTAAATAATGTAAAAGTAAATGATAAAGTAACCGATACATGCATAAAGTAAATGAGCAAAAGTAAAGACATAAAGTAAAGGACATAAGTAAAAATAGACAAGAATTCCGGACGAACGATATATCAATCGAACTCCGCTAAATAAATTAAAGAATCAAAACATAACGATTAACCTAAACCTTCAAGGATTCTAAACTTCCAATAATCCAAGGTTCTATCAACCGTTCTTTATCAAAATCTTGGATCCTTTAACTTCCAATGATTCATTCTAAAAATCCGAAACTTAATCTAACTTAGAATCTTCTAAGATTCGAGGCTTTCATCGAGAAATCCTAAGTTTCTCGCCTAAAGGATTAACTTCAAATCCTAAGGTACTAACTCACTTCTTCTAACCTTAGATTGGATTCTAATCTTAGTTTCCGATTCTACAAATCATCGCACTTATTTGCTTTCTATAGTTACTTTAAATTCTAACTATTCTCACCTTTGCAAAAGAAGAACTCGCTCTCAACCTCCGATAGAGCGATCAAGCAAAGTTCAAAAACACCTACAAATTGAATTATAACTCAAAATTTAATAAATTACCAAATAACGATTAAACAACCACTAATCAAACAAAATGACGAAAATCCATCAAACCTACCCCTTGGAGGCTCTCGGCCCTCCCTAGAAAAGGGGTCCCGGGTTTGGTTTTTCTGCTTTTTGGTAATTTAAATACGTTTTGAGTTGGTTTTAAGCAAATTCGATAATCCCGATTTCAATGGGTATCGATAATTAGGGTTTTTGAACATTAATCCCTTTCCCGAATTGAATTTAAATAAACATTTATTCATTAATCTATAACCCAAATTCAAACCCCAAAAGGGAATTTTCAAACGGGAAGGGTTTCGACTGAAACTCGGTTTTAGGGTTTAGGGAAAGTTTTCAAAAACACGTAAAACGACTCCCGTAATTACAAACACCGAGTTTCATAACACGAAATCGAAGGAAACTAACTAAAACTCCATTAAAACACTATTTGGAGTTTAGGGTTTCAAGAGAAACTTACCGAGAACTCCGTGGATCTCGCGTGGCAAGTACGATAGTTGGGTGGAAAAGAATCCTAGACTCGAGGCCTTTCTGATGCAACTGAAATCGAGTCGATCCGCCAAGAAACGAACGAAAACCCGATTTTTTACTTTCCCCCTTGATAGCCACCGGTTTTGGAGAGGAAAGAATGGAGGTTTTTGGTCAATTTTGAAGTCAATGGTCTTTTAAGAAGATGAAGGCAAATATCTAGATATTTAGGTAAGTGGGAATTTACGGTTTTGCCCTTTTTATGACTTTTAGCTTATAAAACGAAACCCGAAGCTCTTAAATAAATCTAAAAGTGATTAATAATTATTAATTGGCCTATTAATAATTATTAATGTCACCGAAGCGAAAAATAAACATTAAAACGATAAAAATGAATTTCGGGCAAAATTAAGTACTAATATCGAAATTACAAAATAATAATTAAACTAAATACTTGAATTGCAATAAATAAATAAATAAAAAATATTAAATAAAATAAAATAAAAATTTCCATTCCAAAATAACGGGACGTTACAACAGTACAAGTTTTTTTTATTATACTGTACATGAAAACTTCTTCTTCTACTTTGTTTTTTTTTTGCGTCCGCTGTACAATACACGTTTTTTTATTATACTGTACATGAATATTGTTCTACTTTATAATTATTTACTACTATTTTGTACTGTTTTTATTTTATGTTTATAATGTACAATATAACGTTTATTATTATTACTTACTTTTTAAACGGAACATTTATTATATTATAATGTTTTATTCTATGTTTATAACATACAATATAATGTTTATTATTATTACTTATTTTTTAAAGGATTATTTTACTATATTGTACTTTTTTATTCTATGTTTATAACGTAGAGTATAGTGTTTATTATTATTACTTACTTTTATTTTGGTAACTCATTATATCTTTCATGTAATATTGTACATACAGTATGCTTTTTATTTTATTACATCTTTTTCGTATCGTGCATAAATATATTATATTGTATTATACTATACAATATAATATTGGGTGTGCATACAATATCACTATATATAATATAATGTACATCGAAAGAAATTTCTGGAGATTCACCGGGAAAAATGGTTATCGGTTTTGAAAATTTTAGATTTTTCTGGTTTAGTTTTGATTTTTTTTTTAAATTTTATGATTTCTCTCTCTCTCTCTCTCTCTCTCTTTTTTTTTTTTTTTAATTTTATGATTTTTT
Organism: Gynostemma pentaphyllum; assembly: GCA_028015215.1. NCBI lineage: Eukaryota > Viridiplantae > Streptophyta > Magnoliopsida > Cucurbitales > Cucurbitaceae > Gynostemma > Gynostemma pentaphyllum. Next base: position 22,944,942 of record CM051355.1, read on the forward strand.
TCATTTTTAATGTTTCCTTGATTTTAGCATCTTCAAATCTAATTCTCTTTCTTATTTTTTTTCCCTTAATTTTAGTAAGGGTGTTTTGGATATCTTGCATTTTAAATAGGCTATTTTGTTTTTGTTTTTTTTTTTTTTTTTTCAGACAGGCCTTTTTGCTTTAAAATCGTCGTCTTTAGGCTACATACCAACATAACCCATTAATGGGTGTATCGGTGATAAACTTAGTGTAAAAATAGTAATTCAATGTTTATCATTGATTCACCTGATCAAAATTTACTATATATACAAATATTTTTTAGAACTGCTATTTTTATAAATATTATTAAAAAAAAAAAAAAAAGGCTAGAACTGCTGGTAAAAAATAGTATCATTAAATTTAAATTCAACAAAACATTATGAACTATGTGTAAAATAGGTCGATTAAGAAAGGAAAAAAAATCTTATTAAGATGAAACTAAAACAAGGTAGTTGCAAAATAAAATTTGGGAGTTGTAATTGAAAGTATGTATGTATTTAAACAACTTAAATCCTATTGACTAGTCAATATGATATTAATTTAGGGGTGATAAAATAACAGTTAAAAGTTTTTCTTTTTTTTTAAAATCTGACCTCCTTATAATCTAGTGATCGAACCTGTCATTTTCTTAATTTTAAACTCTAAAAGGTTATTTATGCAATCAACCTCACAATATCTGGGTTAGAAAAAATACCTTTGTGATAATATAAAAACACTATCAATAATATTTGAACATACAATTTTCAAATATTATTTTATTGACATATAAAAATTAGATTGATTTTGTTTAGCAATTATTCTATCTAATTTCCTTTAACAATTGAATTCTAATACTATTGTAATTGTTGATTTTGAAAAAGTTTCTTAGTCAAATTTAGAAACCTACAAAGCATAAAGGGTGTTTAAATTTTACAATAGTCTCATTAATATGGACCAAGCAGAGATTAGGTTAAGAAAAAAGCTATTGTGAGCTCAGATTCTAATTTAATGGAAATCATATTTGAGATTGTATTTCTCTTTATGGGGAATCTGGATAAAGCATTTTAGATACAACTGGATTTCTCTTTACATTAATGGCAACAATAATTTAATGGAAACTAAAATCAAACTAATCAAAAAAGCATACAAGAATAATTTTTAACACGACATCAATTATTTTTTATGAGTTTAAAAATTCGAGTCTATTTTTTTCTAATTTGATAGAATATCTAAAAAAAACTTAAATATTTAATATCTCTGAGTAACCATCATTATTTGGCAATTACATAAATATATATTAAAAAATATTTGATAATTTGTTATCTAATAGGTTTTGTTAAAAAAATTACTATAACTAAATTAATACATATTAATTATATATTATATTATATTAAGTTTAGTGTAACGTAATGTAAATAATGTATTAATTTCATAAATTGAAATTTTACTTTGTTGTAAATTAAGATATATTGTAAATAAAATGAATTTTTAAATATAAACTAATTCCCTATAGTGATATATTATTAAACTCATATTTTAAAAAAAAAAAAAAATATAATAGAAAAATGCAAAAGAAGAAGAAAAAGAATTATAAAATAAAGGGTAAAACATCATGGAATATACTTAGATTACCCTGAGAATATTTGATACTCATGGCTTCAGGAGGCAATTTTTTTTAAGGTGCTTGTGAACACACATTTTTTATTATTTAAAATGCATTTTTATAACCATGTGGTTTTCGAATTATAAATTTATATATTTTTTTATCATTATTATATAATCTTTAAAAACTTAAGAAAGAGGGAAAATAAAATAAAATTCTTTCATCTGTTTTCGCAATAGCTCAAAATTGAGTGGTACAAGTTTATACTTATAGTATGATTAAGTTAATTTTTTTTAATAATTATGTTAGTTAATAAAGATATAAATTTTGATAAAAAAATAAATAAAGACATAAATTTATAATTCGAAAAGCTTCGTGGTGTAAAAACAAACTTTTAAATGAGGGAGGGAGATGTGTTTGCAAACGTCTTCAACCATATGGATATTATTTATATTTTATCTTAATTTTTATAATAATTATTTATGATGAATTTATGACATCAATCCCAATAAAACTACCAGAGAATTCTGGCTCTCCGACCTTCATTCTTCATTTTCCCAATAAGTTTTCCATGTGCAGTGCAAAGGAATTTAAGATTTTATCCTGCCTTCACAATAACATTAGTGACGCTTAACATCGACTTCGGTAAAATAGGTCTGTTTGATTAACATTGAAGTATCAAAAGTTTTTTTTTTTAAATTTTTTTTTAATAATATATGAAAGACATCTCAATAATCAAAATAAATACTGTGATGCAATTTACAAATCTCATTTGGGCCTTTTCAATGTTTAGTTTTGATATTTTGTTGATATCATTTTTTTTTTTGATACTGTGAGTGTCCGGGCCAGCTTACGCGCATCACGACTAATCTCACACGACAAACTCATGACCCTACAACACTAGCCGTCGGTTTAATCGTACTATAAATCCTAGGTAGGTGGCCAATATGGTTTGAACTCAGAACCTCAAGGTTGGAAAGCAACCCCTTAACCACTAGGTCAACCCATATTGGTTGTTGACACCAATATTCATTTATCAAAGATATTTAAATTTTGCAGCACAAGATGTCAATTGATCATATGAACCAACAGAAGCAATTTTTCATTTTCTTACCTTGCATTAGAAAGATGGAGAACAAAGTAAATAAATAATAAACCTCCATCAGTATTTTCTATTATTTGATAAAGCAGAGGAACCAAGAAAGTTGAGAAAATGGCAGGTGATCAGAGTTTGATCAGTAGAAAGACTAATATATAAAATATGGCTAGAAATTTATTGAAAATTAAAAATGTCAGATACATATATTGAAAATTCAATTTATAAAAATCATGTAATAAGAGAAGGAATTTACAGGTTCATCATCAAGATCCTCCACCCACATCCAGGGCAGTTTAGCAACTTTGGTTCGGAGCAGAGGCCAGAAACCTTGAAGCAACTGTTTAACTGTTTTGAGATGATGGATTTTGTTTAGCAGGTTCTCTGGACAACTCTGCCATAGAGTAAAAAAGCCTTTGCAAGGGTGCAGTGGAAGTTCACCATGATGAGGACGAGCGAGAAACGGAAATATATTCTTCGATATCACAAGGCCAGTACTTCCAAGTGATCACTCACCTGTTCCATTCCATCATATTACCACTTTAGATAAAATTCACAAGTATATACAAAGTGGGACAATATTAATAGGTATCAGAATAAGATCCCAATTGTAGCAAAAACCAACTACACGTGAGATATTTGTAAGCAGCAGAAATGTTACTAATTTACCAACTTGTTATGTATCCACATCAAGATGAAATAAATCAACTTTGAGAGTTATTTCTTGGCAAATTTTCATGAAACCATAAGAAGAAGAAGAGCTAGCCATAAAACCAATTATCCATTGTCCCTCTTGCCACTAAAATGAATTCTAAAAGCAGAAGAAGAAAGAAGGCAATTCTCCGTGTCTGACTAGCCAAAAAGAACATAATAAAGAACGCAAATCTCCATGAAATGCTAGCAAAAAAGGCCACAAGTTTTTCACAAGAAGAGAAGCTAATTACAATGCTAGTTCTCCACGAATTCTAGAAGAAGAGCTAGCTACAAATAGTTACATAGAAACTAAAGCATCCATTTTAAAGAGCATTCAAACTCGCTCGCTGCAAGCAACAGAGCTACCACAAATTTTTTAGGGAAAGAGAAGGTTGTAAGGTCTCTAATAGCATTTCATAGAAAGAAAATAATATAGTTGATGGGAAATTTGAGTCCCCATATCCATACTATACCTTATTATATATAGGTTTCTCTTCCAAAATTTACATCACTCTGTACTATGACAGTATATATAACAACCTTATTTTATTACAATAATGCCCCTCTCTCATGTAACTAACTCATCCCCTTTGCACATTCCTCATTCCCAGTATTCCCTTTCACCCTTTGTTTCCCTCTCCTAGCATATACATTTTGCATAAAGGACCTATCAAAGGTTTTCACTCTTTTTGGGTTACAAAATTGTTACTCTGTTCTGGTTCATAAACTATTACAATGATTCATTGTCTATTCCATGAATTCTTCTTCTATATTTGAAAAAAATTGGTTTCATCGGTAGACAACCGATCTGCGAAACACTCCCAAATTCTGAGGCAGTCCCTTCTCAAGATGTTTAACACGTCTTGGGTGTTCCATAAGGATCATATTTTTAACACGTTGGCTTTCCTTGGAGGTGCTTTGCTCTACGGCAAGAAGAAAAGAATTCTTTAGGATAATGGGGTTAGAGCTATTGTTTGGAATGTCTGGATTGAGAGGAATAGGAGAATTTTCGAAAGTCTAGATCTTGGGAAGAAGTGTGGGATATTAGTGTTCGTAAAGCCTCCTTGTGGAGTGCAAATTGTAATTCCTTTAGTAACTATGCTCCCTCTATTATTGCCTCCAATTGGAAGGCCTTTTTGGAATCATGCTTGGCCCTTTTTTGGCTTATCTGTCCTCAAAATCAAGCTACTAACATATCCACTGGAACCATAAATCAGAGTGCAGGTTTGGATGTTGTGGTAAAAAAATCTTTTTAAAAAAAGATGCTCTGTTAGAAATTATATTTGGTTCATCAAACTAAATATGAAAAAAAGCCACTATGAATATGACTGGATGAGAAAACACAGAGAGAAGCTTCATTAAAATCTAAATAATACTTGTTCCTGACGTAGATGTAATCCAGTCTGGGGGTGGCCAGAACAACTTTGAATATTCGGGACAATTAGCAAAAGGTGAAATACTTCCATCGTCCAAGTCAAAGATAGCAATGCCATTACCCTTAAACACATCATCATCTTCTCCACCAGAGCAGAAGAAACTGTCTGTAAAGAATATGCCATAATTTTCACCCAAAAACAGCAGTGTCACCCAAGTTTTCAAATTCAACCCACTTCTTCCTTTCACCACCAATCATCTTAAACACCTTAAGCCCAACCGTTTTTTCGCATAAAATACCATCAGGAAGTTCACCACCCAAACCGGAATTCTCTTCAGATTCTACAGTTAAATACATATCAACCAACAACATTTCACCAACATTTCACCTTTACATTCCATCAAAATCTTCCTGACGCCGCCAAATACAGGTTTTACGATTAAAGTAACATTATTTTGCGACTCCACAAGGACGGTGGCCCCAGAATTATCAACGGCATAAAATCCCCACTTAAACAACATCACATCATCATAAGGCAACCCCGAATAAGGAATTATATTCCACCTCTCATCCCCAGACTTAAACATAGCCAATTTTCCAGAAACATGAATTGTAAGCAAAACAAAATCATAGCTTTCATAATCCAAAAACTTATACGCGACCTTTTCCTCATACAAATCACGGGCATCGCCGGGCAGACTATTCAGAGAAGGATGATAATATCTAGAAGAATGTATTAACCAGCAGCAAATGACATTAAAACGTCAATCAAATAGGTAATATTCGGGTTCATTATATTGAGCCTACTGTCCTCAAAACCAAGCTACTAACATATTCACTGGAACCATAAATCAGAGTGCAGGTTTGGATGTTCTGGTAAAAAAAATCCTTTTCAAAATAGATGTTCAGATAAAAACTATAATTGCTTCATAAAACTTAACTACATATGAAAAAAAGTCACTATGAATAAGACTGGATGAGAAAACACAAAGAGAAGCTTCATTAAAATCTAAATAATACTTACTCCTGATGTAATCCAGTCTGGGGGTGGCCAGAACAACTTTGAATACTCGGGACAGCTAGCTAAAGGTGAAATACTTCCATCGTCCAAGTCAAATATAGCAATGTCATTACCCTTAAACACATCATCATCTTCTCCACCAGAGCAGATGAAACTGTCCGTAAAGAATATACAATTTCCTTTACAACCAGACAACCCTAAAGCTGAGGCAGAAAAAGAGCAATTTTCACCCAAAAACAGCACAGTGTCACCCAAGTTTTCAAACTCAACCCACTTCTTCCTTTCACCACCAACCATCTTAAACACCTTAAACCCAACCGTTTTTTCGCGTAAAATACCGTCAGGAAGTTCACCACCCAAACCGAAATTCTCTTCAGATTCTACAGATAAATACATATCAACCAACAACATTTCACCTTTACATTCCATCAAAATCTTCCTGTCGCCACCAAATACAGGTTCCACAATTAAAGTAACGTTGTTTTGCGACTCCACGAGCACCGTCGCCCCTGAATTATCAACAGCATAGAATTCCCCCTTAAACAACATCACATCATCATAAGGCAACCCCGAATAAGGAATTATATTCCAACTTTCATTCCCAGACTTAAACATAGCCAATTTTCCAGAAACATGAATTGTAAGCAAAACAAAATCATAGCTTTCATATTCCAAAAACTTATACGCGACCTTTTCCTTATACAAATCACGGGCATCACCCGGCAGACTATTCAGAGGCCAAAAATTAAGATAATGTAGTATAAATTCCTGACCAAGTTCTAAAACCGGAAAATTCAACAAATCAAGTACCTTTGGGAAATCTTCCGGCAATGGCTTATATGCAAATTTCGAAAGAGGATTCGAAAACTGAATTCTTCCAGAAGCATCTTCTTCAACCTTAATCAACCATCCGTCTGAAAAAGGTGTAGTAGAATGACCTGAGGGAGATCCGATTCGGAAAACCGTGCGTTTTGAGAGATGGAAACCCCACGTAGTATCAGAAATGCCGTGATTTGGAAGAAATGGGAATCGACCTGGTAATCTTTGGCGTTTGGGAGAGACGGCTGATCTCCATGAGGAACAAACAGATCGAAAACGTATTGTATCGAAGGGACTTTCGAAAAAATGAGAAATTAGGTCAAGGAGATCTTTGTGAAGATGAGACCAATCGGCCATGGGTGATTTTCTCGGGAAAATAGGGAAGAAAATAGCTGAGAAAGAAGAAACACACTCTGTTCAAGCTCTGGGAAAAGCCCCTTTTATAGTTTTTAAGCCTTCGCTTCCGTCATTTTTATTTTACGAATTTTGTTTCCGAAAAATATAGGTTAAAATAAAATTTTAGAAAATTGCATAAATCACTCCTAAATTTGACTAATAATCCTCTTTTGAAATATTAATATACTAAAAAAATCCCTATAAAACTGAAGTTAATAATTTAAGAATGTGATTAATCAAAATAACTTTTTATAGGTCTAATTTCAACATTTTATTTTATATAAAAATTCAGGGAGTTTTTTTTTTCTTTTTTTTTTAAATATCTTCATATTTTTTTAAGACTTAAAAATATTATAATTATTATAAAGTTGGATATTTTTTTGTATAAAAAAAAATTATGACTTTAAATTTAAATAATTTATATTATTTGGAAAAAAAGATTATCAGTGAAAATAAACAGGAAAAAACAATGAATAAAAATTAACTATCCAATTTTTTTTCACTGAAATTTGGTTGTAAAAAGAAAAAAAAAATTGCTTTTATGAAGTGATATAATAATTTTTAAAAAAAATCCGTAAATATAATATTTTAAAAGACCCCTTTTTTTTAGCCTAATATTTTATAAGACTTTGACAATTGATTTATGATTAATTATATATATTTTTTATCATGGGTTTTGTCATTTGACTCATTTGTGAAAGATTGCAGAGCTTTATTCAAAAAAAAAAAAAGAAAAAGAAAGGAAAAAAAAAGGTTAATTTCGTCAAAATTCGGTGTTGATTCTCAAGACTCGAAACAGTTAATTGTAAAACCCTAAATCCCCCTTTTCCCGCGAATCTGATACCATTTCATATTTTGAAGCAGTAGAAAGAAACCAGCTTCCTCTATAGAACTCAACCATTTCCTGTAATGGAGAAAAAGAAACAGAGCAGTAAACGAATCGTGCCCAGAAAGGTTTTGAATTCGAGTTCACTTCAAATAAGCGAAGACGATGCCTCACGTTTGGTCGGAGGAATAGTTGAAAAGGGTATCTCAGACTCATTGCCAAACAAGTTTTTTGATTCAGTTGCCCCTCCCAAACCCTCTGTTCTTCCCTTTCCGGTTGCCCGTCATCGGTCTCATGGCCCTGTAAGATTTTTCAGCTATTAATGTTCTTTAAGAATCATTAATGTAATTTGGAGAACAATAGTTACTGTTTGGATATTTGGTTTCTCTTGGAATTGGTTTATAACTGGAATTATTTTAATTGCTATCGATTAGTTTGAAATTGAATACCATAGCTGTTGATCGGGATACTTTTCTTTAGTGGTTCTTGTTATCTCTAGTATTTGAGGATTCCTAATCCTCAACTTGTAATATTTGTTTATTCAATAGTGTTCTGATTTCATCTAAAAATACTAAATATTTTAATTTTGCAGCATTGGGCCTCGGTAACTAGTATAAAAGCCGGTGGTATCAGTAAAGATGACCTGAATGAGGGTGGTGAAGAAGATGAAAATTTAATGGAGATTGACTCTATAGCAAATTTTGCTAATCCCATTCAGAAGAAAAAGAAAAACAGCTTAGATTTCGTAAATTGGAAAGAGGTTGTCCGAGGCCATAACTATGTTGCAGTTAATAAAGAGGACCAGAAAGTTCTGGGCCCAGGAAAAATAGAAAATGTAAGTAGTTCTGGAGGAGGAATCAATGATAGGGATAGTATTTTACAATCGTGCGAGCCCCCTTCAACTGATGTGCTTGCAACTGCTCTTGTGAATGAAGCTGGTTCTAGTTTTGTTAGGTCCATGAATGGTATGGAATTAGAAGGGTTGGATCAACTACATCTTCAGGAGAATCTTCAAGATGTTGATGATAGGTCAAGATATATTTTTGAAAGTGTTGAAATGAATGGACAGGGAATGCCACTTGATGGTACTTCATCGACGGATATGGTGAGGAAGCCATATCAGTCAACTTCAGAAATGGTTCCTTGTTCTGGGTCTAATATCTTGAAGGGAGAAGATGCATCCACATCACTAGAGAGCCAGATTGATGCAGAGAACCGTGCACTGATACAGGGAATGTCAGCTGATGAGATTGCTGAAGCACAGGCTGACATAATGGAGAAGATGAGCCCAGCACTACTAAAAGCCCTGAAAAGGAGGGGTCTGGAAAAGTTGAAGAAGGGATCTTCAAATCCTATTGTGGGCAATGATTGTGAGTTGGGTGATGGTGATCTACAAAAAGAGAATGCATCTGATAGAAATGATTCTCCCTGCTTTGAGAATGCTATATCTTCTATGAAGACTACAGAAACAATTTTAAAGGATACAAAGAATGCGCGTCAGAATGTCACACAACAGAAATTTGACTCTGGTAGTAGTACATGGAATGCTTGGAATGAAAGGGTCGAAGCAGTAAGGTCATTAAGGTTTTCTTTGGAAGGGGATATCATCGAAAACTGTTTTTCCCAGCAACCCGAAAATGGTGAGACTTATCATATTTTACTGCATTTCCATTGAGTTGATTTTTTGTTTTTGTTTTGGGGTTGGGGTGTTTGTAGTGATGTATTTGGTCGATAAATTTTGTATGTGTTTTTATTATATATAACTCAAACCATAAATATTCTATAGCAGCGGTGTGTTTTGCATTCCCAAACTTTAAATTTGCTTAAGAATGAAACAAGCATGAGTTTGTAATCCTTGGGTTGCCTTTTTTTGTATACCTCTTTTCATCTATTACAACCGTTTTTCATTGTTGAAACGCGTGGGATTCTATAAGGATGAAGATGATACTGAGAAATGCTGCAATGGATTATTCGTCTTAAAAATTGTAGTTTCTTTTGAAAACAGTATTCCCAACATTTTCTTTAATTTTAAGTTACTCGATTATCTTGTTTCTTTCCTTTCTAAGTTTTGTATCATCACTGGATCATAAAAAATGTCATTGGTTATAAGGAACAAATTTTATCATCTAATATTGATTTGTTACTTTACATGTGTCACAACACAGGTGGTTTTTCAGTCCATGGGTACAACATTGAAAACGTTACATCACGAGATTTCCTTCGGACGGAAGGGGATCCGAGTGCTGCAGGTTACACAATTAAAGAAGCTGTGGCACTTACTAGGAGTGTGGTCAGTCTAATTGCTTTACTGTAGTGACAAATTTTCCACCATAAAAAACAGTTCGTTTTATTGTTGCTTTGGAGATATTAAATATATTCATTTTAATTTACTACAAGTTTATTTATTAAAATTCCTTATACTTTCAATATTTTTTTTTTTTTACTCTAGCTACTTGTTGGTGTCAGATACCAGGTCAGCGTGTCCTTGGATTGCATGTTATTTCAAGTCTTCTTGGCAAGGCATTACTTAATATATATCCAAAGCAAGTTGGCTCCACAATTGTTAAAGATAACAGCTCAATTGATTACAATGCAATTTGGGCTTTCGCCCTTGGCCCTGAACCCGAGCTTGCTTTATCACTGAGGTGTGACATAACTAAATGCTTGTGTTACTGATATTTGTTTGATTATGCATCAATGTACACTCATTGCTCAATTCATGTTACACGGTACACCTGACTAATTGTGCTGCTGCTACCAACTGTCCAAATTTGTGAAATTTGACTATGGTTTCTGTCACTGAAACCTATTGTTACTCTATTTTGTGGTTAATGCATGTATCTTGTTCAAATTGCTTTACATTATGTTTCTTAAATGTCTCTTAAGCACTATTGACTCTTATGATTTTCAATGTTTATCAAGTTACTCATTCTCTTAATGTGTAGGATGAGCCTGGATGATAATCATAACTCTGTAGTTCTAGCTTGTGTGGAAGTTATTCAGTGTATATTGAGCTGTGATTTGAACGAGACCTTCTTTGACACCCTAGAGGTATAACTTTTGAGACATGGGACTTCTTCAGATTCTCTGTAACTTTATTCTTAGTTTCAGTGTATTTTCTTCAGATGACATCAACATATGGAAAGGATCTCTACACGGCTCCCGTATTTCGAAGAAAACCAGAGATTGATGTTGGTTTCCTTCATGGTGGATTTTGGAAGTACAGTGCTAAACCTTCTAATGTTCTTCCTTTAATTGAAGATATGGGGGACAATGAAACTGGAGAGAATTATACAATCCAGGATGATATTGTGGTAGCAGGACAAGATTTTGTGGCAGGTCTTGTTCGGATGGGAATCCTTCATAGGCTTCGTTACCTTCTAGAGGTATACATTTTATATATCTAGTTTTTATTCTTTTTATTTGGTTGCTGGAGATGATCATCTATTTTCCCAGACCATCTGAAAACACCTGAAGGAATCCAAAAAGTTTACCTTTATTAAATTTCACAAGTGATAGATTAACAAAGTAAACTAAGAGAGTACAGATGTCCTCAATGAAGTGTATTGACGAGTTTAACCACTGAGGTCTATAGTACATGATAATTATCTATGCCACCCACCACTATACACACGAGAAATATAAACCACCACAGTTGCTTCAAGTGTTAAAAACTCTTGAGAGTCGGTTACTTAACTAACTATATCACTAATGAGCCCCCTTAATAGTTTACAAATATGCCTTTATAGAGAAGCTAAGGATATCTCTGACCACACTTACACATTTTCACATAGATATATAAGCTTTCTCTTATGGTTATCAATGTTTTTTAAAAAAATGCTCTCTGGCACTTTTCCCTAGACACTTTTCTTTCCCATCTTCCTATCTTCTCCGGTGTCCTCCACACCGGAGAAGCTGACCTTCCCGTTCTCCTATCCGTCTTCTACGGTGAGGAAAGTAGCCTTCCCACGACTTCAAACAGTCGTATACACCTTTTTTCCCTTTTCTTGTTACCTTAGCCGCTTCCATGGAACCCGAAAAAAATCATTCTCTTTGAGGTTTTCTTGTTCCATGGCCTTTTGGAAGGAGAGTAGTTGTAAGGTGGAGAACAAATGGTTCTTCATTGGCTCAGATAGAAGTAGCAAAAAGGGTAGTCCTCTTACGGGAGAAAAATAGAGATTTATGGTTTTGTCTTTCTTGTGAACCTCAAATAGTAGTTTGGATAAGAGATGCTATTGAACATCTAATCGAGACTCCACAGAATCAGAAATTCTTTAGGCGTATGGAATGTGAAAATGGAATGGTTATGGTTAATAAGGTGACGAATAGAAGAGGGACTTTTGTTGATGTCACTCAACTGATGACAAATGGGAAGAAAGGTAACCTTTTCATCCCTTCAGGAGTGGATAAAGGTGGATGGCTTAATTTTATCAAGCTGGTTGATGGGAAGTTTGAAGATGATGAGGCAGTGAAGGCACGACCAAAGAAAATTAACCTGATTAGTAAGGCTCAGCCTTCTACAAATGTGGTAGGAAATAAGAATAAAAGTTTTGCTGAGGTTGTTAGGAGGGGAAATCCTGGAGCTGAGAAGTCTCTTTTGCCTATCAACATGAAGACAACAATGGAGGAAGAGGTTATTCCTATCAACTTAAATGATACTATAGTAGTTATTAGAAGAAATTTTTTTGATGACTGGGGGATTATTTTGAAGAAAATCAAGAAAACTTGTGGTGTAGACAAGTTCGAAATCAATCCCTTTCACCCTGATAAAGCTGTTCTTAAATGCCCTGGAATTGAGATAGCTTTTAATCTTTGTCTTCTTAATGGTTGGTGTACGTTTGATGAGGTCTCTTTAAAGTTTGAAAGGTGGGACAATATCAAACATGGAAGAATTGATTTATTACCCTGTTATGGTGGGTGGATTAAGGTCAGAAATATACCCCTCATATTTTGGAGCATTGAAGTGTTTAAAGTAATCGGTGATTTATGTGGGGGATACATTAAATGCTCCAAAAATACTAGCAATAGAATTGGGTGCTTTGAAGCTTTAATTTTGGTGAAAGAGAACTCGCGTGGTTTCATCCCGGCTGAAGTAGAAGTTAAAAATACTGAGGGGTTTAGTTTTTTGGCCAATATTGTAGCTGCTCAAGATTGGAGGTTGCTTGAAAGAGGTTTTCCGGCGAGTAGAAAATCTCATCTTCAACAGAGGGACAATTTTTCTGAAACAGGGGAAAAGGGAGGTCCTTATCCAATGGATAATTTTAGAGAAGCCTGGAAATCTGATGGTTCACGTGACTTTCAGCTGGATAAAGTACATCAGCAAGGTCTTTTTCCTTTTTGTCAGGCGGCTGCTCCAGTGGACAATGTCACTGTTCCTGTGCCTCTGACTAATAATTTTGGCAGCCTTTTTCCTGGAAAAGACAGCATGTTTGAAAAAGGGAGTAGTAGTTATGACCTAGGGGCTAATGGTCAGTTAGAGGAAAAAGCTGATAAAGTAGATAAAATATATTATCTTGATGAGTCAGAAGAAGATTTAGTCAACAATTTCAAGCCCATCCACGGGTTGGGCTGTGGGCCAGATAATCCCACTGATGCTTCTAAGAGACAAAAAAAGAATAAAGCTGTTTGGCAGGAGGTTGGGAAAAGGAGAATTGAGTCTAAGCATGTCTCAAACCTTCAAAAAGACAATAAAAAAACAGATAAAGGTTTGGACCCGTGTGAAGATATGATTGGGAAGAAAAGCCAGGCTAAAAATACTTCTTTTACTAAAAGGGCCCAGTCCAAGACTTTCTTCAAATACAGAGAAATTAATCATACTTCCAATTTGGAGCATAGTATGGAAACTGACTCTGATCCTGAGTTTTATAACTCTAGCCCTTTTGAGGAGCTGGCTCACGCTCAAATTACTGTTGACGACGAAGAGTCTCCTTTAGAAGGTCTTTTTCATGGCGATCCAGAGAGTGTGGCTGAGCAGGTGGTTGATGTTAGTGTTGAAGTAGAGAATGTTGTCTTGCCCTTCCCTCAAGGTAGAGATCAAGAGGCACGTTCTCCTAATCTTGGAAGAGACTTAATGGTTTTGCCTGATCCTGTTGAAGCCTCTCAGATGGTTCTTCCTAGTCAGATTTTTTCAAACACAAATGAAGTTTCAGATGTTAGTGGTCGTAAGGGAACCTTCATTATCTTCAAAGATCAGTGTGGGGAAAAAATGATGGAGTTGGCAACGTGGCTGAAAATTTCAGAAACTGCAATTGAGACTAAAAAAAAAAAAAGGAGGGCTAAGAGTAAATCCAAGACCCGGTTGGAGCAGTACGATGCTGATGAGTCAATGGAGGATTTATGGGAAGCAGAGGAGGCTCAAGAAGGTACTTTTATAGCTATGCTTGGAAGTAGGGGAGAAAAAAGGATGACCCTAGCTAATTGGCTAAGGAGAAAAGGAGAAATAATTGTTCCCTTGAAGAAACAAAGTACTCAACTAGCACTCAAAACACCACTTAAAGATATTAAAGGCAAAAGGGAGTTAGTAGGGCTTAGAAGCAACATCAACTATGAGAGATCGAATGCTCAATGCTCGAATCTCCAAAGGGCTCAATTGGTTGTGGATGAAGATTATTAGTTGGAATGTGAGAGGGCTAGGGGCTGAGTCCAAAAGAAGCCTCGTTCGTGATCTAATCCGTAGCAATGATCCTGACTTTGTTATCATTCAAGAAACAAAATTAGCTAAAGTGGACAGAATCCTAATCAAATCCATTTGGAGTAGCAGATTTATTGGTTGGGTGGCTCTTGATGCTGTTGGCTCTAGTGGAGGTGTCCTTATCTTATGGTCTGATCCAGATTATTCCATCACTGAAGCTCATGAAGGGTGTTTTACACTCACCATCAAGGTTTCTCTCCCTGATTCTTCCTTCTTTTGGCTGACTGGTGTGTATGGTCCTAATCATAAAAGAGATAGGGAGGCTTTTTGGTTGGAGTTGGCTGGTCTGGGGGGTTTATGTGCGGTGAATGGATTTTTAGCCGAGACTTTAATGTCATTAGATGGGTGAATGAGAAGTCTTCAGGAGGTCATATCACTAGAAGTATGAGAGATTTTAACAAGTTAGTAGAGGAATTAAGGCTTGAGGACCTTCCTATGAGAAATGGAAAGTATACATGGTCTAGTTTCACAGATCGTCCTGTGCATACTAGAATTGATAGGGTTTTTGTCACAAAGGATTGGTCTCAACACTTCCCAGATCTTAGGCTGGAAAGATTGAAAAGAGTAACTTCAGACCATTTCCCTTTGTTGGTTCAAACAGGGAACTTTAATTGGGGGCCCTCCCCATTTAGATTCGAAAACATGTGGCTGAATCACAAGCAGTTTCAGGGTCAGTTGACTCAGTGGTGGCCTTCTTTGAGTAATAACAATCATTGGCCTGGCCACTCTTTTATGTGCAAGTTGAAAGAGTTGAAAGAGAAGCTCAAGGTGTGGAATAAGGAGACTTTTGGGGATATTTTCACCCAAAAGTCTTCTCTTCAAAGCTCCATAGATACCCTCGACACCCTAGATGAAGATGGAGCTCTGGATTCAAGGCAAAGAGAAGAGAGATTTTTGCTAAGAAGAAAGCTGATGGATGTGGTTTCGAATGAGAGTGTTTACTGGAGACAACGAAGTAAAAATATTTGGCTCCAAGGGGGTGATGAGAATTCCAAAATTTTCCATAATTTTATCAGAGGGAGAAGAAAGAAGAACTTTATCAACCAAATTTTGGCTAGTTCTGGGGCTCTTCTCTTGACAGAAGATGCTGTAGAGAGGGAGTTTATTGATTTTTTTGCTAAGATTTTCACTCTTAAGCCGGGAAGTAGATTTCTGTGGGAGGATGTGGAATGGGATCCCATTTCTGAGTTGGAGAATACTGAGTTGATTAAGCCCTTTTCTGAGGAGGAGGTGGTCAAAGCTATAGCTAGTTTAGGCCTCAACAAAACACCGGGCCCGGATGGTTTCACTATTGAGTTCTTTAAAAATTCATGGAACATCATCAAGGAAGATGTTATGAAGGTGTTCCACGAGTTTTTTGAGAATGGAATCATTAATGCTAGTGTCAACGAGACCTATATCACTCTTATTCCTAAGAAAATAGACGCTTTGTCTGTCAAAGATTTTCGGCCCATAAGCTTAACAACTAGTCTGTACAGAATTATTGCCAAGGTGCTAGCCGAGAGACTGAAATTGGTTCTTCCTAAAACAATTTCAATTTATCAGAACGCTTTTATTGGTGGGAGGCAGATTATTGACTCAATCTTAGTGGCTAACGAGCTTGTGGAAGATTATAGAAGGAGAAAAGAAAAGGGTGTGATTGTTAAGCTTGATCTTGAGAAGGCTTATGATTGTGTGGATTGGTCTTTTCTTCTCAACATTTTCTTCAAGAAAGGGTTTAATTTCTAATGGTGTAAGTGGATGAAAGGGTGCCTTACTAGTGCAAACTTTTCTATCCTTATAAATGGAAAAGCCAAAGGGAAAATTAAAGCCTCAAGAGGTATTAGACAAGGGGATCCTTTGTCACCCTTTCTCTTTCTTCTTGTGGCTGATAGTTTTAGCCGTCTTTTGCTGAGAAATCAAGCGAGACAGTGGATTAGAGGCTTCAATGCAGGCACTTTTGAAGTTACTCATTTACAATTTGCTGACGATACGCTCCTTTTCTCTCGATTTAATAAGGAAAATTTGTTGAATCTTATTGATTCGGTGAGGATGTTTGAAGAAGGTTCTGGTCTCCTTATTAACAATCTGAAGTCTTCAGTGGCTGGCATAAACTTAGAGGATGAAGAGTTGCAGTGGCTCGAAGTGAATCTGCCCTTTGAAATTGGAGGTCTTCCGCTGTGTTATCTTGGCCTTCCTTTAGGGGGTAATCCCTCGTCTAAAGCTTTTTGGGACCCGGTTGTAGACAAAATTCAAAAAAGAATAAGTAAGTGGAAGAATGTTATCATTTCTAGAGGAGGTAGATTGACACTCTTACACTCTATTCTAAATGCTCTTCCTACTTACTTCTTCTCGGTTTTTAAAGCCCCTGTGAAAGTTACTAAATCTATTGATAAACTTCTCAGAAATTTCTTTTGGGAAGGGGCCAATGGGGAAGGTGGTAGTCATTTGGTGAATTGGGATTTAATTCCCCCTCCTTTGAGCAGTGGCGGTTTGGCTTTCGGTGGGTTGAGAAAAAGAAATGATAGTCTTCTCCTGAAATGGTTGTGGAGGTTTCCCTTGGATTCTCATCTTCTTTGGCATAAGGTGATTAGTGGTATCCATGGCATAGAAAACTTGAATTGGTGTTCCAAGATCAAGGCGAACAGCATTAATAGAAGCCCTTGGAAACACATTTTTAAACTTAAGTCCATTCTGGAGGAAAATAGTGTGTTTCTGGTAGGAAAAGGTACTAATACTCTGTTTTGGGAACACATTTGGGTTGGTGAGGAAGCTCTTTCTAAAAAATTTCCACACTTGTTTAATCTTTCCAAAATTAAGCAGCAGCCTGTCAACAAATTCTGGAAAGAAGAGGTTCGTGCTTGGGTGATAGACTTTAGAAGAAACTTGAATGAGGTGGAGGTGGAGGAATGGATTCAGTTTCTGGAGCTAATGGAATCTGTAAGTCTTAATGATAGGGAGGATGTTAGATTGTGGGCTCCGGATAAGGCTAATGGGTTCTCAAGCAAATCAGCTCATCAGCTTCTTTGGAACATCAGTAGCACTAGCAACAGAGTGAATGAAGATTACAAGCTTATTTGGGGTGGAAAATATCCGAGGAAAATCAAAGTTTTCTTGTGGCTTGTTTTTAAAGATGGGATTAATTCCAATCAAAAGTTGCAGCACAGGAAGCCTTGGATTTCGCTCCAACCAAATTGGTGCTGTTTGTGCAAAAATAGTGTTGAGACCACAGAACACCTTTTGTTTGAGTGCAGTTTTGCTCTTAACCTCTGGCTTTCTCTTTTGTTTACCTTTAATTTGGAGTGGGTTTTCAACAAGGACCCGAAAGCCAATCTGATTGCTCTCTTGGGAGGTCCCTCTTTTCATGGCAGGAAGAACATTATTTGGGTTAATGCGGTGCGTGCTATAGCTTGGAACATTTGGCTTGAACGCAATAGAAGAATTTTTGTGGAGAAGGAAAAACATTGGAAGGATATTTGGGAGCTTAGTGTGCTTAATGCCTCCATTTGGAGTGCAAGTTGTAAAGATTTTAGTAATTATGCTCCGTCCATTATAGCCTCCAATTGGAAGGCTTTTTTGTAATTTCCAGCCTCTTTTGGCTTTTTCATCTATCAATGAAATAGCAAGTGTTTATAATAAAAAAAAATCAAAAAAAAAAATATAAGCTTTCTCTTGATTGAAGGAAAAAAAAAATGAAAAAATGGTGTGGTGTTTGTTTTACATTAACTTGTGAAGAAACATCTTCTATTTAACTAATGGGAATATTTTTAATATAACATTTTGACTATAGTTGGATGCATGATACATCATTTGTACTGGACCTATTGGTATTGTCCTCAATTGGAAGTTATTACGCGTGTTAGCCATTTTGACCATGTTGCAATCAGGTCAAACGGCAGTCTGATGTCTAATCAAAATGCACTGGAAAATGGGGTTGTTATTTTATATGATTTTACGAATGCTATTTCCCCATCTTCCCTT
Source organism: Gynostemma pentaphyllum (assembly GCA_028015215.1). Lineage (NCBI taxonomy): Eukaryota > Viridiplantae > Streptophyta > Magnoliopsida > Cucurbitales > Cucurbitaceae > Gynostemma > Gynostemma pentaphyllum. Next base: position 22,963,420 of record CM051355.1, read on the forward strand.
CATAAGCTAGTTTTCTTTTTTTTAGTTTCCATTACGTGATGTGTTTTATGGTTTCAGGCAGACCCATCCACAGCTTTAGAAGATTGCATACTTTCAATACTTGTTGCAATAGCAAGGCATTCCCCAATATGTGCACAAGCAATCATGAAATGTGAAAGGCTTGTTCAGTCAATTATCCACAGATTTACTATAAGCAAGAGAACTGATATTCATTCCTACAAAATAAAATCTGTCATCCTTATGAAGGTAATTTTAGTCTCCTGTCTTTTTTATCTACTCTCAGTCTCAGCCTGTTGGTCTTACTTATTTTTATTTTTGCTTCTGTTTTGTGCTTTAAAGGTGTTAGCTCGTTCAGACAGGAAGAATTGTAATACATTTGTAAAAGGTGGAGCTTTCCGGACTATGACATGGCATTTGTATCAGTATACTTCCTCTCTTGACCATTGGGTCAAGTCAGGGAAGGAGAAATGTAAACTTTCATCGGCTTTGATTGTTGAACAATTGAGGTTGTGGAAGGTTTGCATTCAGTATGGATATTGTGTATCTTACTTTTCTGATGTGTTCCCTGCCTTGTGCTTGTGGTTGAATCCACCAAATTTTGAGAAACTTATTGAGAATAATATAATTTGTGAATTTGCAACCATCTCTGTGGAGGCATACCATGTTCTGGAGGCTTTGGCTAGAAGACTTCCAAACTTTTTTTCACAGAAACATTCAGACGGTCAAAATCCAGGATTTTCTGGTAATGATTCAGAAATTTGGTCTTGGAGTTTTGTTGTTCCGATGGTTGATTTAGCTGTGAAATGGATACAATTAAAGAGTGATCCATTGGTATCCAAATTCTTTGAGTCACAAAAAGGGACCAGTAATGGCTCTGTGTTTGAAAGTATATCACTAGCACCATTGTTGTGGATTTATTCAGCTGTCATGAAGATGCTTTTTCAAGTGTTTGAAAGGATTATTCCCCAGGAAGGATGTGGCCAGATTGTGCCTTGGCTACCAGAGTTTGTACCACGAGTTGGACTTGAGATAATTAAGAATGGGTATTTTAGCTTTTCAGGTGCATATGATATGAAACCTGTAATTCTTCCTTCTGGAGGTAGCTCTTTTGTAGAGAATCTTTGTCTTTTGAGAGAACATGGTGAATTTGAAACATCTCTGGCTTCTGTATGTTGCCTTCATGGGCTGATGCAGTGTATTGTGCATATTGATCGTCTGATCCAGTTAGCCAAAACTGAGAGCCACGGTCATCCTTCCAAAGATTGCGGTGTATCTAGGGAAGGAAACATTTTATCGGATGGGATGTTTAAGGGGTCCCTTGTGGAACAGAGAAGTGTGCTTGACCTTTTTACAAAGGTAATTGCTTTCGAGTGGCACTCTTTCCAGTTTATTGAGACATTTGGTCGTGGGGGCCCTGCACCAGGAGTGGGAATTGGTTGGGGCGTAGCTGGAGGAGGATATTGGTCTCCTGCTGTTCTATTAGCACAAAGTGATGCAGCATTTCTTATTTCCCTCATGGAAGCATTCCACACTGTTTTCCCTTTGGATATACTGACTTCTAATCAGGAATCCTTGACTATGCAAAGCATCAATTCTGCCTTAGCAATGTGCTTGATTCTTGGACCAAGAGATACAAGTTCTATAGAGAAAGCTTTGGAATTTTTAATCCAGGCTCCTATTCTGCACAAATTCAATTTCTATATTCAGAGTTTTCTCCAACTTAATGGAAGGGTGATTGGCTGGGAATATGGCAAAGATGATTGTTTGAATTTTAGTAAAATATTATGTTCTCACTACAAGGACAGGTGGTTATCTCCAAAGGAATCCAAATCCACAAAGAGTAAGAGCAACTTGGGTGGCAGGACATTTAAGAATGGCAGTTCTTCTTTGGATACAATATATGAGGAATCAGATGAGACAAATGGCATCGATCAAGATTGTACTTCGTTGGTGGTTTTGTGGGCTTACCAAAGACTTCCACTTCCCCGGCATTGGTTTTTCAGTCCCATCTCAACTATCTGTGATAGTAAGCATGTTGGGCTTCGAAAAGCTACTGATCCACAAAAGATTATGCAGGATTCTAGTAGTTTGCTTGAGATTGCTAAGAGTGGACTTTTCTTTATTTTAGGTGTTGAAGCATTTTCTACCTTTCTACCTAATGGCTTTCCTTCACCTGTCCAGAGCGTGCCATTGATTTGGAAATTGCACTCCTTGTCTGTTGTTTTACTTATTGGAATGGGTGTGCTGGAGGATGAGAAGAGTAGGGATGTTTATGAGGTTTTGCAAGACCTCTATGGTCAGCATCTTAACGAAGCTAGGTCTAATAGACTTTCTGAACCCATTCTGGAGAATGCAAACCATGAACTGCCACAACCTGAAAGTAAAAATAATTTAGAGTTCCTGACGTTTCAATCAGAGATTTTTGAAAGTTACTCAACATTTATTGAAACTTTAGTGGAGCAATTCTCTGCTGTTTCCTATGGTGATGTATTATACGGGCGGCAAATTGTACTATATCTTCACCGATGTGTTGAAGCTCGAATACGGCTTGCTGCCTGGAATGCACTAGCTAATGCTTGTGTTTTGGAACTTCTCCCACCCCTTGCAAAGTGCTTTGCTGATGCTGAAGGCTATCTACAACCTATTGAGGTACACCGTCGATCTAATTGTTAACTTCATGTACATAAATATATCGACATCTGAAACATCTCTGCACATAACCTTGGCGTTTGTGGAAATTTTGAAAATAAAGGATTTAATAGATTTAGCAACAAGATATTTGGTGTCCCTTAAATGTAATTTTTTTTATTGACGTAATTCTGCAGTCTAGATACTCTGATATCTCACATATACCAATGTTAGAGAACAGTATCCAGTATGTGTTCACTAAGAGCCAGTTTTTCACTTCCATTGGAACTTTGCATTCTTTTCGACTTTTGAGCTCTTCAGTTGATCTAGGAGAAGATAGATGCTATAAATCTTGTGGAAATGGGATGAAATCTCATTGTTAGCTTTGTTATGAATTATAGTACAGAGTACACCAGTAGCCTTTTCTTTTAATCCCAAAACAGCCCAAACTTATTCTATCTTCACTTCACTGATCAAACACAATTTTACAGGTTTTGAATTCAAATTTCAAGGATTACAATCAAACAATTTGTTTTATACAAAAAGTATATGTAAAATAATTATCAATTTTTTTGGTAGGTTGTCAATCAAGAATTAGGTGGGCCTAATTTATCGTCCTTTTGTATCATTCAAATGGATTGTTAAAATGTTTCTTACTACTACTAGGACTGGATGTGTGCATGAAGTAGACAAAGGAAGAAAAGAAAGACAAATTCAACTCTTATGTTTAGCACCACAACTTGAGAAATTAACTGAATTTCCTTAACTAATTCAACTCTTATGATTAACATGACAACTCAAGAAATTAACAGAGAAATGTACTTGTATAGTTAATAAAAACAATTCAACAGGGTCGGTGTTGAGTTCTTTTTAATCATAGTTTCACAGGATTGTATTGCTTTTTTAGTTAGATTATCAGCCAGTTATTTCATTGGCAAAATTTATTGAACAATCTAACTTGGAGATGCTGGCAAAATGGATTTTTTACAGGATAATGAAGCCATTTTGGAAGCTTATCTGAAGTCATGGGTTTCAGGTGCCCTTGACAGATCTGCAAGTCGTGGTTCAGTGGCATATTTGCTAGTTCTTCACCACCTTTCCTCCTACATTTTTTTCTCTTATCCTGTTGGAGACTTGTCGTTGCGGAACAAGCTCTCAAGGTCTCTTTTGCGAGACTACTCTCTGAAGCAGCAACACAAGGTATGGAAATTAGATAAAATGGTATTACATAATGGTATCTGAGTATTTACTTATATCACAAACCGTATTTGATCTTAAGAAAATTCACTGCTTTTAATGGATGTTTCAACCATTTTTTGCATAAAAATTCCACCATATCCAGTTACCCTATTAAATTTGAACTAAATAGTTTTCTTACATGTATTTAAATGCTCTATAACTTTTTCATTTTGTATAAGTAGTTATAAAGAAAGTAGTTAATTTTTATTAGTGTATAAAAAAACTAATTCCTGTGCCAGCTACAATGTGTTCCATGAAGTTTGTCACTTTTTTTTTCTGTGATACGTCATGATCGCGATATAAACACTGATCAAAAGTTGTTAAAATAGTATTAATATAAGATGATTTCTTATCTTCTTCGTTAGTCACGCCTTAATTGACAATTGAATTTTCCCTTGATTATATAAATTAATCTTACACTAATACATTCCGACATTCAAAAAAATAATCGCAGGGAATGATGACAGATCTTATCTTATACACACAGCCATCAACAAATCTTTTGGTTGGAGAAAAAGATAATGTTGGTTCATCAATAGAAATGAGCACTGTAGAGAAAAGGCTTGAGGTGTTAAATGAAGCTTGTGAAAGGAATTCCTCTCTTTTGACAGTGGTTGAAGAGCTTGGGTCCTCTTTAAAACACAGATTAACTGCACTTTGCAGTTTGCCATGAAGTTATGTATAGATGCACTGCTTAGGGAAGCCAGTAGATCATTGGATAGGAAAGATTTTTTTTTTTTTATGACATTTGTATATACATTTTTTTTTGTACAATAGATTAAAATGTAACCGTGAAAAGAAACAGTAACTTTTTTTTTTTGTTGTATAGCGTATTCAGTATTTGAATGCATGATATATTAGACAAGTGAACTGAAATAACATATTGTTTTCTGTATAAAATTAATTTGGTAAGGAGTCACGGTTTAAATAGAATTAATATTTTTTTTGGGGGGGGGATTGAGCCATTTACACTCTTAAAATTTGTATATTACTAATAAATTTGGTAAAATTAAGAATTATATATAGAGATGATGGTCTAATAATATTTTTATTCCTTATTTGAAAAATAACAAAAATTTGATTTAGTTTAAAAAATAGAACCATATACTTTTATTAAATTGTGAAAATAAAAAAACTTATTAAACATGATAGATTCAGAAATCCTCCATCATGAGTTTTAAAATTGGGAGACAAACTCGAGTAAAACCTATGTAACTCAAATCCTTACCCGAATTCATAAACCCAAATTATAGTAAAACCTATGTAACTCAAACTCTTTATCCAAATTCATAAACCGAACAACTCATAATCGTTCCATTATTTGAACTACCAAATCAATTTAAGACTAAAGACTAAGAGAGAAAAGAACAAGCGAGTCCCACATCGAAAAGGAATGGAAATAGCATCATCGTAGTTGGTTATAAAACGAAGAAGCAGCAGAAGGATAAGGTATCTTTGCGCTTGGGGCAATGACGCAGCTAGTGAGGTACTAACCGAGGCGCGTCAATTGCTGGTTGAAAACTATTTCCAAACCCCCTCTTAGGCCTGGGCTTGCCCTCAGGCCTTCGAGAATTTCTGGAAGGGCTCCCTTCGGGGTAAAGCTCTACAATTTCTAGTTCAATTTTTTAATTATCGTATCATATTATATTAATTTGGTGATTAGATTTCAACTGCTCAGAATCCAACTTCTTTTGAGACAATAAATCTATGGCCCCTTTTCAATTCTCAAGCTTAATCCTTACTGTCTTTACTTTGGTTATGCAAATATCACCTTTTTTTTTGTTGGTTGTGATATCAATTTCAATAATTAATAGGCTACTTGCTTAGTTAAAGAGCTGATGATTTATTGATTAGTTTCTTAAATTTTTTACAATTTTGTTGTGATGAAATATAAATCATATAATTTACATGAGTTGATATCTTCGAACTTAACAGCGTCCTTTCTAAAAAAAGGATAAAAAAACTCAGGTAGATTACACTTTGTTTGGATTGTGGAAAACAATGACTTTATTAAGTTTGATTTTGTTAATAAACATCAATTAAACTTGTGTAACTATGTAAACATTTCAATTTCATAAGGTGTTTTCAAATTTTAGCCAAGTAAGCTTTACAATCACAAAAATGGCAACATGCATTGATTTTACAACTTATTACGTGTTTTTTTTTAAGAGATGACTTATTAGGTTGAAATCTTTGATTTTTACAGATATTATTTAAATTTTAGAAATTTCATTAAATGATATTTTATAAATTAGTATTTTAAAAAATAATAAAAGTTTTGAAAATGTTTAAAAATGTTATTTTTGTGAAGACATGTGCGGGTTGAGTTTCACGTTTGTTTGGAAAAGGGAGAAAAAAAAGTTTTATTCATGAAAATTTTCAAAAAAAAATACTATTTTTTAAAATACTAATTCATAAAATGCAATTTTTGAAAGAAAAAAAAAACCTTTATATTTTCCTTTTTCAAAATATTTTAGTTTTTCTTTAAAATTTGAATCCTATTTGATTACACACTTTCTACATCTTAATTTTATCGAGTAAAATACATTTTTAGTCCTTATACTTTGATATCGGTTTCAATTTAGTCCTTATACTTTGATATCGGTTTCAATTTAGTCCTTACACTTTCAAATAATTCAGTTGAAGATGTCATCAGAAATTCTATATTTTGGCATGAAAGAAGAGTATATAAACTTCCACCTAAGATTTTGATGGATTTAGAAAATAACAAGGTAAATTGAAGCTTAAACATGATCATTCATTTGAATCACCAATGGGAAAGCCTCTATCCGCAGCATAATCCAGGAAGCTATAGAGAGGTAGTACAGTATCTCCATATTTCTCAAAGCCATCCAATTCCTTCTTGGCCTTGTCTCTAAGCTCCTCTGCCACTTCCATGGCTTTCTCAATTCCATAAATTCCCACATAATTCTTCCCTTTCTTGGTGGTACTTCTCTCCTTACCCTCTTCATCTTTCCTCTTCTTTTCCTCCATAACATCATTCACTACCTGATACAATACCCCGACCGCTCTCCCGTACCTTCTCAATCTCTGAATCTCATGGTCTTCTGCTCCTGCTATCAGTCCACCACAAACAGCTGAGCATTCGGCCATTTCACCGAATTTCTTTTCTTGCACGAATTCCACAGAATTGGGGCTGCCTTCAAGGTCCACAAACTGTCCAGCAGCCATGCCGGTCGATCCAACAGCTCTGGCAATCTCGGTGATCACGCGGAGGAGACGAGCCTCAGGGACAAGGTCATTCGGGGTGTGAGATACAATGTGGCGAAATCCGAGTGGGAAAAGTGCATCACCGGCAAGAATCGCCATGTCGACACCATAGACAGTATGGTTTGAGGGCTGCCCTCGACGTGATGGATCATCATCCATGCAGGGTAAGTCATCATGGATCAGTGAAGCTGCGTGAACCTGTTCACAATCATTGACTAAAATCAAAACTAACATTACTGCTTATGAATCCTTTAGTTTGCCAAGGTAAGGAAACTAAAAGTCTAAAACTACTTCAGCAGAAACTGCAGTGGATACTGAGATCCCATATCATAAACCTCTAAATAAAATGAATAATCAACTATATTAAATAATCTTCCAACAATATACAATGAACAATTAAATGAGACTATCATGCATCAAATGGTTAAATATTGAGGTCTCCACCAGAAACCAAGTGAAAAAATTGAAGAAAATACCCTGACTTTAAGGGGTGTAATTGGTTCAATTCAGATTGGTTTTGGATCAAACTGACACCGAAGCGATTAATGAGAGTGAAAATTCAGCAAACCGAAACTGACCGAATACACTAGGAAAAAATCAAACTAATAACAAACCGACAATGACTCAGTTTCGGTTCCATGTTGGTCTATATATAGTAGGTTCAATCTAGATAGGTTTTGATCAGTATCGGTCAGTTTTTGAATTTCAAGCTGCAGCCCTACAGTAACTTTTAAGTTTTAACCACCCCTCACTTTTACTTACACTTTTCTCACTTCTACATCTATATGAAAATACTAATTTACCCCAATTATAAAAATCATATGTTTATATTAAAAAGCACTTTCTCAGTTCAAAAACATTTTTAAAAGTTATTTAAAACCCGTTAAGAGATTGACCAATGTCAAAATATTTGATATTTCCAACATAAGATCAATCTAGACTAATAAACATAAAGAAAAACCTATACAGAAATCCAATTCCAGATAGTGAAACTGTAAGATCACTTTTCTTAACCTGCCCCAAAAAAAGCAATCTTGAATTTTCCAAAATCATAGAATCAGTGAAAAGAAGGGAGAAACCGTACCATTTCAAGGGCACAGGCAGTGGGAAAGGCGGCATGGCGGTTACCGCCGAAGAGCTCACAGGCGGCGACGCACATAATGGGAGGAGCTCGTTTAGCTCCTTTCGCCAATACCGAATATCGCATAGCTTCATAGATCTCGGCCGGATAATGAACCGAAATGGCATTATCCAAACTCTGATTAATTTCAAAAATTAACCGAGTCCAATACGTTTTGAGATCAAATTGGATAGATTTTGATTGAATTGAAGAAATGGAGCAGCGAATTGGGGAGATAAGATTAAGATTGGGGGATTTTCTTGGGAGGAAAAGATTGGAAGATGATAACAGCAATGTTGTTGTTGCTAAAGCCATTTGTCCACTTCCTGATTACTGCTTTTTCGCTGTCTCAATGAATTGTCTTTATATAAAATATTTTACCTTTCAAAATGATAGTGATGGGGGAGTGCGAAAAAAAGATGGAGTTTTGAGTTTTTCTCCACTTTCTTGTTTTTCACACCCCATATTTTGGGACATTTCTTCTTTTACAAGTTCAAGAGTTGAATTTTTTGACATTTTATGCTTGTTTTTACATTTGATTATTAGATTAGAGTGTGGGATTTCACATTTAAATCCCTTTTTTTTTAATAGGGAGACCCAAATGTTGGACCTCACAATAAGCAAATCTTATACATTTCATCAAGTTATATTATAGACTTTAATAAGACTTTGAATTAACACTCTCATTGAAATAGAACTATTATTTACTAAAAAGTCAATATTGTAAATCACAAAATAACAAAGGTAATAAAAATCTATAACATGAAAATATATAAAAATATTGAAACTCAAAACCGCAAAAAATTTAAATTCAACACCAAATTAACTCAATCAAACCATAAAAATATTCAATATAAACATAAATATCAATATCCTTGAAAATGATTTCACCCATATACAAAATTATTCACACCTAACTTTAAAGATAAGTGTGTGATAATACTATTGAAGGATAAAAAAAGTAAAACACAAATTAAAGTATAACACATTCTAAAATGGTCTCATACCATATAATCTAATATACCCAGTATATTTAATTGCTGCAAAATAAACATTTTAATAAGGATACTGTAGAAGAAGAAAATTCGGCATATTACAAATTGCCAAAAAAATATTCAAGCCAATGACAAAATTACATGTCATTAAAGGAATACCAATAAAAAAATTGACACGTGTTTTTAAATCAAATTAAAAGACATTAAATTGACAAATCAAATAATACCACATGTCTTTTTCTTAGCCATTAGGTGACATAAATTAATCGAATGAAAATATGCCACGTGGCGATTGGGCCTAAATTAAATGAAACATACCCATCAAAGGTCCACCAAAAACTCTATAAATAGAGAGATAATTCATTCATTAAAGGAGTCAACAATAGAGAAGATTAAGAGAAAAGACTGATGACTTTGAAGATCGAAGACTTCTTGAAGACCAAATACTCTTCGAAAGCCAAAGACTTCTTAAAGACTTCCTGAATATTAAAGATCGAAGACTCTAAACGTTGACGACTTTGAAGATTGAAGACTTTAAAGATTCTCTAACGACTATCTTGAAGATAAATTGTTGAAGACTAAAATCTCACAAGTTTCGAAGACTTTAGTGTTTAACTTTCAAGACTCAACAAATCGATTGATTCTTCACAAGCTCAAAAGTTGAAGATTCAGTCCATCAATCCAAGAAATACGCCAACCGATCTTTGCATCGTAGTTTATATTTTAGAGAAAGAATTAGATGATCAATTCATTATATATTGTAACACTTAAATTCATCAAATACAACTTATCTTTGTTTCTCATTTAATTTAATTTCATTAGAAATTTCTGTGTGAACAAATTGGCACGTCAGGTGGGACCATCTCTACCTCTTATCTTTTTCTCATCCTCAAATCGACTTCAAGTTTTTTCAAATAATCAATGGCATCAAAAAACTCATCTTCAAAGTTTGTTGTCGTTACTTCTGAAGAGAGAATGATAGAGATGGAGAAGAATGTTGCTTTTATGATGATAGTGAAGGGATGATTTACTACATTAGCGGAATTTATTTAGTAACACAAATTAACACTTAATTTAGGATCTATTAATATCATGCAATTTGTGATAAAAACATGTAGATTCATGCTCGTTTTTCGAAAATTAAAACCCTTTACTTACATTGAGTAAAATATGGAGAATCGGTTGGAGGTTTCTTTACAGCATCAAATCCTCAGCAACACCAGATCTTCTACGCTATATCCCGATCGATCAAACAAAATCCGATTGTGGGATCGAACTTAAGAAGAAATTGGGAAGAAGAAAAATATTTTCTTCCCAATTTTGAATAGCAAAATCGGCAAAGGGAGAGAAAAGGAGGAAGAGAGATTTTTCAATTTCCAAAGAATTGAATTGTGTGATTTATGAATGACCCAACCCTCCTATTTATAGGAAAATAGGAATCCTAATCCCATTAGGATTAATCTATAGAGATAAATACAAAAAGAAAAAAGATTATCTCTTTCCTTTATCTTGCAATTTCGAAAATGCCTTAGATAAATAGGAGATTATTTTATTTTCTTTATTTTATTTATCTTGGGTAAATAAATCTATGTAATTATTTTAGGATATAATTCAAACAATTATCTCCTCCAAAATTACATGTATGGCCGATTTTATCATCATAAAACAATAAATAAATACAATTTATTTAATTAAATATTTTGGGCCAATTCCAATTGGGTTCATTAATCCAATTGGGCTTGAAACTCTCTCTTAAATTAATAAGTCCAACTTAATTAATTTATTTATTAATTACCATTTAAATAAAATATTTTATTTAAACAATTAATAATATTGATATTTTCTCCCGACTAAACATTATCCAAATTATATTTAATTATTAATTTCCATTTAAATAATTTTCATTATTTAAATAATTAATAATAAATATTATAATTATTAATTTCCATAAATTCATTATTTAATTAATAATTTTATGGACAATGTTTTATTATTAATTTAATTAATTTTAATTATTAATTTCCGTTTAAATATAATTATTTAAACAATTAATAATTGTTAATTAATTTCAAATTATTAATTACCATTTAAATATACTCAATATTCAAATAATTAATAATGTATAATTAATAATATTTCATTATTAATTTCATGTTTAAATAAACTCATTATTTAAACAATTAATAATGTTTATATGAATTACCGTTTAAATATACTCAATATTTAAACAATTAATATTGCCTATTTTAAGTAATTTACTTTACTTAAAATTTCCATTTCTTCTACTTGATTTCGCGACTACGATATTTGGGCTAGCATAGGGACCCGATGGACCTATAGATCATGGGCTTAATAATTAGTCAATTAAGTGATTAACACATAATCAGTTAATTACTTATTATCTAACTATGAATAATTCCACTATAGATTCATAACTGAACTCCCCTCACTATAGATGAGTTATGTCCATTTAGTTTATCTTTTCTTTATATCTGTGATATATCCTTCACGTGGAACCCTCATAATTACAGGCGGACAAATTTACCGTTTTGCCCCTATAATTACCGCTTTATCCTTGTGTTCCCGCTGATTCTCCAATGAACTTTATGTTTAGTCGAACTAGAGATAAGATACTTCTGTGATCAATAGAAGTCGTGACATCACTTGTTCATGTCTCGAATCGAGACATCAAGGAGTTTCCTAAAGTTCCTAAAATGTTTAGGTATCGACCGATACCGTTAATTTATAGGAAAGTTATGAATTTCATCTCGTGAAAATGAGTTCCCGACTACTTATCTAGTCATGTTCCCAAAACAGAGTGTATTGAGCGTTCTTACAGATCGCTCTCAACTATGTGAATCAAAGAACATATATAACTCCACAAATAGGAGTCCGCATTTCACCTCGGGATTGAGATCTATCACGGTTGATAAACTTAGTTTGATATTCGATTATTTCTAAAAAACGGTACTAATGAGAAATTTGATCGAACATCGTGGTCCTGTCTTATACAATCAACATTGCATATGATACTTCCATTTCATGTCTCCCACATGAATGATCAGGATTCGATCATTTGTCTATAAACAAAATGCGAAGCTATCAACAGTGTTACCAGGATAAGGTTCTCGAACGTTATCCGTTTACTGTAGACACGTTTAAGTTACTCATCTCGACTTTAATCCTCTTGTATGACTCACATACTAAGTCGTGATTTCATAAGAGTAACTTAGGGTTTACTATTTGAATGTTTGATATTTATATATTTCCATATATTCCTAATATCATTAATTGAATCAATCTAGATAATATAAAGAACTTATGTTTATTTATTTAATTTATTCTTAATAAATTATTATTATTAAATAATTACAAGTTCTACGACACCATTCCTAACAGATAGCAGTTAAAGAAAAAGATTCGAAGATTGCAATGCTCATGAATAAGCTGGAAAATCGTGATTTTGCTGAATTAAGTCATTGCCCGTCTCAAATCAAGATTTCCGAGGATAAAGAGAAAACCAAGCATGAGAATCACCAACATCAACATTCCACCTCAATTACTACTCTATCTATCCAACAACTTCAAGACATGATAACAAATTCTACAAGAACCCAATATGACAGATTATATCAAAATTCTTTCTTGTATTCCAAGCCATATACAAAGAGAATTGATCACTTGAAAATGTCAGTCGGATATCTGTTAGGAATGGTGTCCTAGAACTTGTAATTATTTAATAATAATAATTTATTAAGAATAAATTAAATAAATAAACATAAGTTCTTTATATTATCTAGATTGATTCAATTAATGATATTGGGAATATATGGAAATATATAAATATCAAACATTCAAATAGTAAACCCTAAGTTACTCTTATGAAATCACGACTTAGTATGTGAGTCATACAAGAGGATTAAAGTCGAGATGAGTAACTTAAACGTGTCTACAGTAAATGGATAACGTTTGGGAACCTTATCCTGGTAACACTGTTGATAGCTTCGCATTTTGTTTATAGACAAATGATCTAATCCTGATCATTCATGTAGGAGACATGAAATGGAAGTATTATATGCAATGTTGATTGTATAAGACAGACCCACGATGTTCGATCAAATTTCTCATTAGTACCGCTTACTGAGAAATGATCGAATATCAAACTAAGTTTATCAACCGTGATAGATCTCAATCCCGAGTGAAATGCGGACTCTATTTGTGGAGTTATGTTCTTTGATTCACATGGTTGAGAGCGATCCGTAAGAACGCTCAATACACTACTGTTTTGGGAACATGACTAGATAAGTAGTGGGAACTCATTTTCACGAGATGGAATTCATAACTTTCCTATAAATTAACCAGGCGATGCGATACCTAAATATTTTAGGAACTTTAGGAAACTCCTTGATGTATCGATTCGAGACATGAACAAGTGGCGCCACGACTTCTATTGATCACGAAGTATATTATCTCTAGTTCGACTAAAGATAATGTTCATTGGAGAATCAGCGGAACACAAGGATAAAGCGGTAATTACAGGGGCAAAACGGTAAATTTATCCGCTGTAATTATGAGGGTTCCACGTGAAGGATTATATCACGATATAAATAATGATAAACTAAATGGACATAACTCATCTATAGTGAGGGGAGTTCAGCTATGAATCTATAGTGGAATTATTCATAGTTAGATAATAAGTAATTAATCGATTATGTGTTAATCACTTAATTGACTAATTATTAAGCCCATGATCTATAGGTCCATCGGTCCCTATGCTAGCCCAAATATCGTAGTCGCGAAATCAAGTAGAAGAAATGAAAAGTTTAAGTAAAGTGAATTACTTAAAATAGGCAATATTAATTGTTTAAATATTGAGTATATTTAAACGGTAATTAATGTAAACATTATTAATTGTTTAAATAATGAGTTTATTTAAACAGGAAATTAATAATGAAATATTATTAATTAGATATTATTAATTATTTAAATATTGAGTATATTTAAATGGTAATTAATAATTTGAAATTAATTGACAATTATTAATTGTTTAAATAATTAATTTTATTTGAACGAAATTAATAATTAAAATTAATTAATTAATAATAAAATATTGTCAATAAAATTATTAATTAAATAATGAGTTTATTTAATGGAAATTAATAATTATAATATTTATTATTAATTATTTAAATAATGAAAATTATTTAAATGGAAATTAATAATTAAATATAAATTTGATAATATTTAGTCGGGAGAAAATATTAATTGTTTAAATAAAATATTTTATTTAAATGGTAATTAATAAATAAATTAATTAAGTTGGACTTATTAATTTAAGAGAGAGTTTCAAGCCCAATTGGATTAATGAACCCAATTGGAATTGGCCCAAAATGATTAATTAAATAAATTAGAATTATTTATTAATTAATACATGCATTTTCGGCCATATATGTATTTTTGGGAAGAGATAATTGCTTGAATTATATCCTAAAATAATTACATAGATTTATTTACCCAAGATAAATAAAAATAAAGAAAATAAAATAATCTCCTATTTATCTATGGCATTTTCGAAATTGCAAGATAAAGGAAAGAGATAATCTTTATTCTTTTTGTATTTATCTCTATAGATTAATCCTAATGTGATTAGGATTCCTATTTTTCTATAAATAGGAGGGTTGGGTCATTCATAAAACACACAATTCAATTCCTTAGAAATTGCAATTCTCTCTTCTTCCTTTCTCCCCCCTGGCCGAAATTCCTTAGTCCATTGGGAAGAAAATATTTTTTCTTCTTCCCAATTTCTTCTAAAGTTCGATCCCACAATCGAATTTCGTTTGATCGATTGGGATATAGCGTAGAAGATTCGGTGTTGCTGAGGATTTGATGCTGTAAAGGAACCTCCAACCGATCCTCCATTATTCAGTCAATGTAAGTTCCGGTTTTAATTTTTCGAAAATATAAGCATGAATCTACATGTTTTATCACAAATTGCATGATGTTAATAGATCCGTTATTAAATGTTAATAAGTTCACTAAATAAAATTCCGCTAGTTTAGTAAATCATCCCTTCAATATCAGCTACCAAAGTTTCACTTGATGGAAGAGGCAACTCAAAGCAACATATCGCTCATTTCATCAAAACTTGTGAATGTCACGACCTGTCCCGGGATCTCCCTATACACCCATGACGAGTCGTGTGCCGATGGCAAGCGATAGCCAAACGCCAACACTTACCATCAAGGCAAACTAAACATAATTATGCTAATATTAAATCAAACTAAAAATGATTCATGTACTAGGTGATCTGATGCGATATGGGTGGTGGATAAGCTCATCGTAGGCTCGATCATCTTCTGAAACTCGAAAGCTACCTGTGGGGGAAAAACATTTGAAAAGAATGAGCTAAACGCCCAGTGAGTGGAATTTTTATTAAACTAGTATTTTCTTCAAAACTACATAATATATAATAGTTTCCAAATTCATAAAACTGTTCAAAACTAATATTCGTAAAACTTAATAATCATAAAATTCAAAACTAAAACTCGTAAAACTGGATAGAGTCATAATTTAATAAACATAATATTCAACTGTCGAAACCATATCAATACTTGTACGTAAATATATATATACAATAGAAACTAGTCATATACTATATCGTAGTGATAAAAACCCACTAAAAATGTACCCTTAACTGGTCATACTGCATGTAGAGCGAAATCATGCATGTAGCAGAGCAACTGAATACTGAAACTAGTCATACGCGCGCAGAGCTGCCCCCAAAGGGCTAAGCACCCTAACATACGGCCCAAAGCCTATGTGTATGTTAAAGTGGGTCCCAAAGACCTGCTGAAAGCTAATAACTGAGGGTACTGTTTCTAGTGGTTTGAAAATATACCACTGAAAATAATATCATAATTTCCAAACCATTGTAAAATTGCAATTGAAACTTTCGTAGCTGGCATAAATCATATATATTGAATAGTGAAGATAATAAAAACTCTAAAACTTTTATGTTTTGTAAACTACTAAAAGCTCAATACTATTAATAATTTTAAATTTGAAAATAGAATCCACTCACAAACTTTTGCTGTAAACATTCCAAATCGTAAATAGTTTACGCCTCGATATCACCTGAAATATTTATTTAGTTTACACAACATTAATTAATAATTAATTACTAACACGTTAAAGTACTTATTAAAATTTAGCCAAAACTATTATATAAATTTAATTATGACAAAGTGTAAACTAAAATCTTTGCATTCCCAAACTTTTCCTTCCTAATAACTATCTTTCCATTTCTTGCTAAAATACTATACTTTTAATCCCTTTTCATTCCTTCATACGTGAATCAACCACACACCCCTTTGTCATTTCCTCAAATATAGTAACATATAGTACTTTCAAGGAGTTTTCTTTTGTTAATGGAATTCATCTTCCCAATTTCTATGTTCTTCGACCTTGAGTTTGACCCATGAACATGGATTCCTTTTCCTACATTTTACTCATTAATCTCTCAATATCTTCTCATAATTTCAAGAAACCATGGTTGATAACCACAAAATCACAACACAAATTATTGATAGAACCTCTCAATCTCACTCTCTTTTTCAACTATGGAGTTTCAATTCCAAACATCTTTGTATTTCCAACCCCAATCTTAGAACCCATAAACATGAGATTAACCCAAATCAACTATAAAACTCTATTTCTTTTACTATTTAGAATTCTTACATATGTTTAAAACCACCAACAACTTAAAGTAAAAACTTACCAAGAATCTATGGAAGATGAAATCAAGGCACCAAACCACTCTTCTTCTTCAAACCCAAAGCTCTTGATTGTTTTTGAAAAGAAATTCCAAGCAAAATTGTGTTTAATCCAAAAGTTTACATCATTTTTTGTGAAGAATTTGAGCCATAGTTTCAAAGTTTCAAATCTTTTTTTTTCCCCTTTTTCTATTTCTTCCTCACGATTTCTATAGCCTTCATATCTCTTTTTTTTTTTAATACCTCTCCTGCCACTTGTCACCTAGCCAAACCAAGCCCAAATGAAAAATGTCTTTTCTTCTTTTTATTTCCTTTGCTAGCTATCCTCCACAAATATTATTATTCTTTTTTTTTCCAAAACAAATAACTAAACCACAAAACAAAAAAAAAATCAAAGTTTATCCCTTCTTTTTTTTTCTTTTTCTTTTAATGATCATTTAATTCCAAAGGGTAAAGTGGGTGTAACAGTGAAAATTCTAGTACAAGAGAAGATCTTCTAGTCAAACAATTTGTACGAATTCTGAAAGGAAATGCATTCGATTGGTACACAGACTTAGAACTAGAATATATAAATAATTTGGAAGAGGTTAAAAAAGAATTTCACAACCGTTTCTACATCACACAGTGAATAGTTAACATAATGGAACTCACTAGGGGTGTGCATGGTTCGGTTTGGTTCGGTTTTAGACAAAACCATGAACCGAACCGGTATAATCGGTTTCTATAAATCATGAACTAATCGGTTCATAAAGAATGAGTAAACTGTTGGACTTGGTTTTATATGGTTCGGTTTGGTTTATTGGTTTTGTCAAGTTTTGTGAGCAAGTAGAGATATGGAGCAAAATCAATCTAATGCAAGAGGGAAGGATCGAGCGACGGATGAAAAAAGAGAATAGGTTTTGTTGTTTTCTATTTAAATAATGTACTTAGATGGGGTGGGCCTTGGGTGGGATGGACTTTTTGATTTCAGTGGGGTTAATTTCATATCAAGGTGGGCTTTGGTTGAAATTTGTTTGTTTTTTATTATTTTATTTTGATTAAAGAAAAAATATATACATGTATGTATATTTAATGCTTCGGTTCGGTTTATTTGGTTTTTAAATTTAATAAACCGAACCAAACTAAAAAAGATTCGGTTTTCTATATTTTAAACCAAGAAAAACCATTCTTAAAAAAAAACCTGGACCTAACCGGTTGGTTCGGTCTGGTTTGATTGAGTTTGTAGATAACATAAATTTGCATACTAATTATTAAAATGTCTAAATTTTTTTAAAAATGACTCAAATAGCATAATTATAGTTCAATTAATTATTGAACTATTTTTCATAGGTATTTTTAACGATTTTTTTGGTTTTTTGGTTTTTTAAGTTCAAGGTCAATAATTTATTGAAGTATTTGATATTTTTTTATTATTATTTTCAATGAATTCGTTAATTTTTTTTTAGTTCAATAATTTATTGAACTAAAATTATGCTATTTGAGTAATTTTTGAAAAATTATGACATTTTAGTAATCAGTATGTAAAAATATGCTATTTCAGTAATTGCTTTTTTGTTGTTGTTGTTGTTGTTGTTGGTAAAGGGTTAGATTTTTAGATTGGATTTTTTTGAATTGAGCATCAGGTACATAAAAAGACGGAATTCAATCAATAGTCTAATAAAAAATTGCCAAAATCTGTAAGATGGAAATATTAAAAATGTAAAAAAAAAAAAAATCTAATAATTAAATTTTGCTTTAATCCATTGTGAAACTAGTACTAATCCTTTTAGTTGATTTTTTCTCTGGATATGACCTCATGGTATTTTTTTTTTTCGGTTGGAGTTTTTTAACTTACAAAAATCCTTCCAACTCGATTTTATTTTGTCTTTATAGGATCAACGTTTTTTAGGAGTGAAACTACATACCTTAAATAATGAGTTACGATCTGGTTGGCTTATATTATCTATTTTGTCTCTCATGTTTAGTATAAAAGTTGTCGTCGTATAAAATAATTCTAAGTTACAACAATTAAGTTTACAACTACAATTGAATATTTAATTTTTATACGTAAAAAAGAATATTTAACTATTTAATTTTAAAAACTTAAAACTATTGATTCTTGTGATTGCATAAACAAATATTTTACATACTTACTTTATTAAATAGAGATAAACAAATTTATCTAGGGAATAAACAAAGTCTATTTTTTTTTGAGTTAGAATACACAAAGTCTATAGGTCCTAAATTGATTAAAAAGTAAATGGTCAAGATTATAAGACTTGGATCTAAATTTCAAAATATTTTAGAATGGAAAGTCAGTAGGGTGAGGTGGCCATTTGTTTAATATATAAATTGTTTCTAAGAAAAGATGTTTAATAGAAAACCGTTTAAGAAATGGACACCTCCTCTCCTCTCCGATAATTTGTAATTGCTTTTTTTTTTTTTTTTTAACTAAAAAAGAAGAAGTCTCTATTAAAAGAAAAAGAGTGCTAAACCTAACATAACCTAATGTAATGAGAACCTACAGCCTTGTTTTCAAAGCCATTTGGACCTATTTTTTTCCCCAAACAAATTAGGTCAGCTGGCCTTCAAGTTCGATTTGCCATTTAAGTTGCCCTGCCTACCCAAACACCACATTTTACCTTTGTAATGAATATTTTATTACAAATTGAGAATTCGAATATATGACAAGTATGATCATTTTTTCGTGTTAATTATTTCCTTATCGGTTAGGAGGAGTTTCTTGATACAATTATATGTGTATTAATTTTATTGGATCAAATAGAGTTACTGGAATCTACATATTTATTAATGAGACACACACTTTTATTAGCTATAATATAAATGAGCCAATAGAGTTAATACACATGTAAGAGAGGAAGAGCTCCTCTTATAAGTCCTACTAAATAGTGAGTAGAAAACTTTTATTCGGGTTAAATATTATTTTCAAAAGTAATTCATTTTTATTTAAAAGATAAAATTTTAAAATACTCTTAATATTAAATTACTAATTATAAATATATAGTTTTAAAAATTATTTTTATAAACTTGATTATTTGTGGAAACAAATTAAAAGAAAATAAGAGATTATATTTTATAAAAAAAAATTCAAACATATTTCCACTAACATTTTATTTAAAAATAAAATATTTATAAATGTATATTCAAATAATTATTATTATTACCATTACCATTACGATGATCATTAGTCTTATTTTATAAAACAATTTATAGACATAATAATTTTACTTCAATTAAAAATCTACCATAATCAAAACTAAACCTCTTTTCATCTATAAAAAAAAATTCACTTTTCTTTGGATTGTCTTATTCCAAAACACTTGTAATCATATAATCGAACCCATACAAATCTGTGAAAACATATCATTATAACTAATTACAAACAGATTTCACTTTTTAAAAAAGTTATTAGGATTAGCAAAAACTTTAACTACCTAATTTTATTTGGGATAAAATATCATTTTAGTGATTGAACTTTCACTTCAATTTCATTTTCGTCCATAAACTTTCAAACGTTACATTTTTTGTCCCTAAACTTTACGATTCGTTTCGTTTTAGTCTTTTTATCTGTGTTTTTCATTTTACGATCCTGATTGAGGACTTAATGTAACATATAATTGATGATATGACATTATAAAAGTATGCAGTGAGATTAAATACTATGAAATAACGAATATACAGTGAGATTAATCTCATCATTTTCTCTTTAATTGCAGTCTTAAACTTCATTGTATATTCATTTTTCCACATAATTTAACCTCATTGTATATTTATATAATGTCACATTATCAATCACATGCCACACAAGCTCTTCGGTAGTGTCCCAGATAGGGATGACAAAATTCCCCCGGGGCCCGACCCTATAGGGGCGGGGAATCCCAGTTTTATAGGGTTATAGTTAGGGTTAGAGGGGAAAATTTCCCCCGATTTCTTATAGGGTACAAGGATGGGAATACATTCCCCCGCCCTTCCCCCGACCCGAACCCGATATTTTAATAACATCTTATGTATTTTGTTTACTTTTATTTTTATTTATTGAATTTTTTTTATATAATATAGTTATATTAACTAATAAAGTATAAAATGTTTAGTATTATGTTTTCTTTTTGTCTTAAAATGTATATTTTAAATATATATTTCATTTTTATATTCCTTTTTAAATAATAATAAAAATACATAACGGGGAATTTCCCCCGGAGGTAACCCGATCCCCGAACCCGCTCTCGATTTTTTAATTAGAGGATAAGGTAGTGTATGAGGATTAAAAATCCCCGCGAGTTAGGGGATGAGAAATGTATCCCGACCTCGCCCTGCCCTGTTGCCATCTCTAGCCCCAGAAGAAAAACGCAAACAGAAGAACTAAAAAATAACAAATCGTAAAGTTCAACGATAGAAAATGTAACTTTAAAAAATTTATTAACAAAAATAAAATATGAGTGAATGTTTAGAAACTAAAATAATACTTTACTATTTATTTACATGGGATTTCCCTATCCCATGCCACGGAGTCTGATTCATGACATTCCATTCCTAAACCTTTGTCTGTTTCCTCTCTCTGTTTTTGTTTGTTTGTTTCCATTTTGTCTGTATTAGGTTGTATACTCTTTTTATTTTATTCCAATATTTTTTTAGTTAATTGTCAATATCCTATTGGTTCATTTCTTTATTTCTTTCCTTTAACGTCCCGCGGCGTAATTTTCTCACCTCATAAGTCAAACTTAAAACTGGAATATTTTTGACAATGACGTAGTTTCCTTAGATTACGACACGTTACTGTTGATGATCATCTGACGGATACGCTTGAATATGACGCACCGTTTCACCAACGAGTAAAAGCAGACGATTTTATTTAATATTGCCACGTGTATTGTGATCGTAGAGAACCTATAGAAGTTGAACACGTAAACGCCGGCGGGGGTTCCAGCTACATAATATAATCTCCCGCTCGAACATCGAGAATGTTTCGATATTACTAAAATACCCTCTTTCTTGTTATCGTGTACTCTTGCATGATCAATGCACTTTCCAATTTTCCATAAGATATTCTGTATTTTTTATACTTTATTTCCAAATTAAACAAAAACAATTTTTTAACCATCTCTAAGTTTTATTTAGTAAGATAATTAAGGTATTTTTAAATTTAAGATGGTTATTTTCATACCAATTCAATTTATTTGTCTTTTATAAAACTTCATGTATGGATGTGAAAATTTCCCATATAAAACTTATTCGGTGAAGATGAGAAATGCATTCATCGTTTTTAAAATCTCTCCTCCATTGATCCATAATTTATTTAGTTAAATATCAATTTTTTTTTAATTATTATTAAATTTCATGAATATATTTAATTTTAAACTAAATTGTAACGCTTAAACTAAACAAGATATTACTTAATCTCTTTCACTCTTAAAAATTAAGTTTAAAAAGAAGAAAACAAGTGAATAAAAGAGAAAATTCACGCCTATTAGATTCTAGAGAGGAAAGTAGAAACGATGAGATAAAAAAGATGAGAATGATAATATTTGAAAAGATTATAAACATATCAACTACTAAATGAAAAAATATCACGAAAAGATTACGTTATATAATTCATACGATACCATAAACAAGATTATTTTTTTTATTGGAAAGTATTAAACAAATCATATCAAAGGGTAATATCGGTATTAAAGAAAGTTCCTTTCCCAAACATTTTTCATTTTAACATAAGATTTAAAAAAAACACCTTTCAAATCTCTCAATAAAGTTCCGGCCTAAAATATTCCCTCTCTCTCTGCAATATAAAAGTAGAATCATCTCTCTCTGAAGCTTTTTCCATTTATTTTAATGGCTGCCACAGTCCACGCGTCAACTAATCTTCTTCCTTAAAACCCTAAATATATTAAACAAAAAATCTTTTCTTTTATTATAATATCTTTTTTTCTTCTCCAATTCCAAAACATTTGCCCATTATTACTCCTATATCATCGTATGGATTTCTCCCGTAAGTCATTCAAATACGTCCGAAAGATTTCTGGTTCCGCTCTTAGAACAGACGACGATATTACTCAAGATCAAGAACACATTCCCATTCTTTCACATCACGATCATAATCATCGTTCAATGACGGCGGATTCTCATCGGAAAGAAGTTATTCTCAAGGTCGATGATTCTCCGCCTGATTCTTCTACTGCCGGGAAGATATGGCGGGAATCGAGTTATGATTTCTTGAACGATAGTGATAGTAGAAGAAACGGTATGGATATTAATGGCGATGATTTTGAGTTTAGGCAAGATAAGAAAGGTGTTGTTGAAGATCCTCCTTCCAAGCTTATTGGACAGTTTTTGCATAAGCAGAAAGCTTCCGGTGAGATATCGTTGGATATGGATTTGGAAATGCTGGAGCTGAGGAGTGATAAGAAGTTGCCTCCGGTGGCGGAGTCTCCTATGCGGCCGACCTCCAAAGAGCTTAAGGTTTCGTTTGAGTCCATTTCTGAGATTTCTGAGAATGATTCTATGCGCAAACGACATAAAGACTCGTCGGATTTTGATGATCGTAATGGCTGCGGCGGCGGCGGTGGTGGTGAGGTTTTGAGGTGTACTTCTAACTCGTCGTTTCAGAGAATATCTAGCTTGATGAAAACCAAGACTAAGTCTAGGTTGCTAGACCCGCCGGAAATGCCTGACCGGAGGTCGGGTCGGGTACCAAGATCTGGACAAATTCGATCGGGGATGATGTCAAAGACCATTGATGATGAAGAAGATGATCCATTTTTTGCGGAAGATTTACCAGATGAGTATAAGAAGGCTAATCTTGGTGTTCTTACTTTGTTGCAATGGGCTAGTTTGATTTTGATTATTGCAGCTTTGGTTTGTACTCTTTCAATTCCTTTTTTGAGAATTAAGAATCTATGGAAACTTAAATTGTGGAAATGGGAAGTGATGATTTTAGTTTTGATTTGTGGGAGGTTGGTTTCTGGTTGGGGGATTAGGATCATTGTTTTCTTTATAGAGAGGAACTTTTTACTTCGAAAAAGGGTTTTATATTTTGTTTATGGGATTAGAAAGGCAGTTCAGAATTGTCTTTGGTTAGGTCTTGTTTTGATTGCTTGGAATTTTCTTTTTGATGATAAGGTTCAGAGAGAAACTAAGAGCAATGCTCTTGATTATGTTACCAAAGTATTGGTATGTCTTTTGGTGAGTACTTTGGTTTGGTTGGTAAAAACACTGATGGTGAAGGTATTGGCCTCTTCTTTCCATGTGAGTACATATTTCGATCGAATTCAAGATGCGTTATTCAATCAATTTGTAATCGAGACATTGTCTGGACCACCATCGATTGAAATTCAAAAGAATGAGGAAGAGGAAGTGAGGCTAGCAGAAGAGGTTCTGAAATTGCAGAATGCAGGGGCCACTATCCCCCCTGATCTCAAGGCGTCTGCATTTTCTACTGCAAAAGGTTGGAGGGTGATTGGGAGTGGAGGACTACAGAAAAGTCCCCGTGGAAAGAGTGCTAAGCTTTCTCGGACACTTTCCAAGAATGGTGATGAAGGTATAACAATTGACCATTTACATAAGCTTAGTCCTAAGAATATCTCTGCTTGGAATATGAAGAGGTTGATGAACATCGTTCGGCATGGGGCGCTTTCGACTCTGGATGAACAGATCAAGGATACTACACATGATGATGAGTCGACTACAGAGATCAAGAGCGAATTTGAGGCAAAAGTCGCTGCAAAGAAGATTTTCCAGAATGTAGCCAAACAGGGTTCAAAGTATGTCCCTTCTTCTTTTACTTCTCGTGTCTCCATTTCACTTTCCTGTGAATGAATATTTTCTTGTGCCCCATTTTCACTTTCTTATGAATATAGCTTCTTCATGCTTTATGAATATAAGATTCAATATTATTGCCCCAAGGAAGTGAAATATTTTAGGGTAATAATTGGTGCATGATGGAAATTGATTTATCAAATGTTGTAACCTTGTAGTAGACGTAGCCCAAATTAGTGCATCAAATCGAGTTGAGCAATGTTTAGAGGAATCACCTAAATTGTAAGTGGAGGGTAGCATAAAGACCAAATTGATATGAAAATAGTTTAATAACGAGTCCTATCCTTAAGTTAAAAAATTATAGTACTTGAGTAAGCATGGAGATCAGCAATCAAGGGGAAGAAATTACTTATGATGTGGCTCTCAATTATAGAACTGCAAATTCTTAGAGAAAATAATTTGTTTTTTTTTTTTTTTATATTGCAGGGACTATTACCATTTTTGACACGTTTATTTCTAGTCATGATTATTATGTTTTTACGCGAATCCTTGTTGATCAATTTGTTTGTCATGATTTTCTTTACTAACTTTTACTCCATTCTTATGAACTTTTTATTTCTTTTGTAAGATACATCTATCTTGAGGATTTAATGCGTTTCATGCAAGAAGAGGAAGCTTCAAAAACCATGAGTCTCTTCGAAGGAGCATCTGAGAGCAAGAAAATAAGTAAATCATCCTTGAAAAACTGGGTGGTAAGAGCTTCTTCATCAAATTACCAGTAATATGCTAATGAGTAATCTAATTCGTGATTAAAAGAGTTTTTGAATGCAAGGCCATCTATTGAAATTATATCAATAGAACTTAAAATATGATTGCTTGTTGCACCAGATTTATCAAAACTAGGATCACACTATGCAACTTGTTCCTGAAAAGTTGATTAGGAAAAACTTGTTCTTGAAATGAGAGTTGCATCAAAATTGAAAGCCTAGCAGTTTGAAATATTCAGTCATTGATTTCTCCTCCTTAGCCCCTAACCCAGTAATCTCCACATGTTTAATCTACATGTCCATGACTAACACAAGTTTATTGTATTTTCTTTTGCTTTGAATACATTCGTATTCTTAAAACGTTTAATTTTAGTAATAATATATTTTAAAAAATGTACTAAATGCACAAATATGCATATTAAATTCATAATATTGGTGGTATTATTTTTATTTCTTTGGTATTTTTGTCTTGATGATATTATGCATCAGGTCAATGCCTTCAGAGAACGGAGGGCCCTAGCTTTAACACTGAACGACACCAAAACAGCCGTAAACAAACTTCACCGTGTAGTGAATTTTTTAGTTGCTATTGTTATTGTGGTTATTTGGCTCCTGATTTTGGGGATAGCAACCACCAAGTTTCTTCTATTTGTATCCTCTCAACTTGTCCTTGTGGCATTTGTATTTGGAAATACTTGCAAGACTGTTTTTGAAGCAGTCATCTTCTTATTTGTGATACATCCATTTGATGTTGGAGACAGATGCGAAATTGATGGTGTGCAGGTAATTTTCCAGATAGCATCAGTCATACAGATACTTTTCCATTTGATAATTTTTGTCCTAAAACTGTGATCCGTGAATTTCAGATGATCGTAGAAGAAATGAATATTTTGACGACCGTTTTTCTAAGATACGACAACCAGAAAATTATATTTCCAAACAGTGTCCTTGCAACCAAGGCCATCAACAACTTTTACCGTAGTCCTGACATGGGAGATGCTGTTGATTTTTGCCTTCACATATCTACTCCAGCTGAAAAAATTGCTGCCGTGAGACAGAGAATACTGAGGTACGTGGAGAAAGAAACAGCAGCTAAGAATTTAATATTCAACATGATTTGACTAATGCAGAAAGCCACTCATTTTTTCGACTTTTTTCTTGCTTTGTTCATCTTTGCAGTTACATTGAGGGCAAGAAGGAGCACTGGTATCCTGCACCCATGATTATAGTCAAGGATGTTGAAGAGTTAAATAGGCTGAGAATAGCAGTGTGGCTTACTCATAGAATGAACCATCAAGACATGGGAGAGAGATGGACAAGGAGGGCCCTTTTGGTTGAAGAAATGATCAAGATTTTCCAAGAGCTTGACCTTCAGTACCGCCTTCGGCCACTCGATATCAATGTCCACTCGTTGCCTCCAGTGAACTCTACTAGGCTTCCAGCTGCTTGGACAGCTACTACAAGTTGAGTGAGGAAGGCAAGGAAATCAATCGACTGATGGAGTCTTCATGGGATGAGGCTTTTATTTTACTGCGAGCAATAGGTATTTATATTAGTGAGTTGGTCAATTTTTATGTAAAATTTGTCGTATTGATCATCGTATCTTAAACTGGAGAGAATTTATTACTTTTAGGCTGTGTATGAAATTTGAGACAAAAATGAAATTGATCTTTTGTATCTTTAACTGCGAGCAGATAGCATCTGTTGATTCAATGTTTTTTTTTTAAGAAGTCAGTTTCCAATTATTTCTTAATTTGATTTGTATGTTTTAACCCAAAAAAAGTCAAAACGAATCGATCCACTAGACACGCACGGATATATACTCAATATTCCTTTTGAGTTTTTTTATCTCTTCCTCTGTAACAATAATGAAACATATAGTGAAAGTGAAACAATGTTGTAATCATCTTAAACACAACCAATCCGTTACAGTTTTCCCTTTAGCAACCATTACTCTCCCGATCAATTCACAAAGGACTTCCCATCCAAACCATCATCTCTTTAATCAGAGCTTTCAGAGGAGATTTTCCTCTAACACTGCTATGGTTTCCAGATCCACAAATCACTGTAACCACTGCCGGAATTACGGATTTTCCATCCACAGTTGAGTTGCATCTCCTTCATCCATTGCAACATGATCAGATAAGCAGCACCAGCATGTGCTCCATGCAAATCCAACTTCAGCTCCACAGCATCCCACACCATAATTTCTTTCAAAATCGATGAACCATCCAATCCAGGGCCTGAATCAAATCTTCAATCTAAAGCGGAAGATTTCTACTCTTATCTTGTAGCATTGACATAATCTTTGGGCATGAATTCAAGACGGAATTGTAAGTCCTAACGGAGAAAGGAATACAGGACATTTTCATTCTTCGAAGCCACAGAACCATATCTGCCAAGCTTATTATGAGCTCCATACAACGAAAGTACCATGTTAGAACACACTGTGTTTAAAGCAATGCCATCCTTCTCCATTTGTTCCTGATTTCTGTCCATATCTTCAAATAATCCCAATGTTCCATCAGCATAAACTATGGACCTATATTCAAATTCTGATGGTGTAATTCCTTTTGCCTTCATTTCTTTTACCAAACTCTCAGCTTCCTGTGGTTTATCCATGGAGCACAAACCATTAACCACTGATTCATAAGCTCGACGTTTTATGTTAACCGAGGAAGAATTATGAAGCAGCTCGAGAAGGCAAGCGTAAGACTTATCAAATCCTCTTTCAGAACCGTGCTTGGATTGCGATTCAATCAATTGGCAATATAAAGTAACAAGCTTTCTTTCTTGAAATCCCAATTTAGAAATTGGCCAAACAACCATTAATACCCGTTTGTGATAATTTTTGGAATTGTTTTTTAATAACAAAATTGTTTTTGATAGCCATTAAAAAACATTTTTAAAAGCTACTCCAAATATACCCTTAATTAAATATGATTATTGTAATAAGGGTACATTAATATTTTCATATAGATGTAGAAGTGAAGAAAGGTGTGAGAAAAAGTGAGGGGTGGTTTAAAAGTTAGTAGGGCTGTAACCTGAAATCGAAAAACGGACCAAAACTAATCAAAACCTATCTAGATTGAACCTACTATACATAGACCAACATGGAACCGAAACAGACTCATTGCTGGTTTGTTATTAGTTCGGTTTTCCTAGTGTATTTGGTCGGTTTTGGCTCGATGAATTTTTCAGTCCCATTAATCACTTCAGTGTCGGTTTGAACCAAAACCAATCTGAATTTAACTGATTACACCCTCCCCCCTAAAAGTCAGGTTATTTTCTTCATTTTTCTTACTTGGTATCTTGTGGAGACCTCAATATTTAACCATTTGATGCATAATAGTCTCATTTAATTGTTGTTTGTATATTGTTGGAAGATCATTTAATTTAGTTTATTGTTCAATTTTATTTAGAGGTTTATGATATGGGATTATAATATCCACTGCAGTTTCGGCTAAAGTAGTTTTATACTTTCAGTTTCCATGGCAAACTAAAGGATTCATTCATAAGCAGTAATGTTAGTTTTGATTTTAGTCAATGATTGTGAACATGTTCATGCAGCTTCACTGATCCATGATGACTTACCCTGCATGGATGATGATCCATCACGTCGAGGGCAGCCTTCAAACCACACGGTCTATGGTGTTGACATGGCAATTCTTGCCGGTGATGGCACTTTTCCCACTCGGATTTCGCCACATTGTATCTCACACACCGAATGACCTTGTCCCCGAGGCTCGTCTCCTCCGCGTGATCACCGAGATTGCTAGAGCTGTTGGATCAACCGGCATGGCTGCTGGACAGTTTGTGGACCTTGAAGGCGGCCCCAATTCTGTGGAATTCGTGCAAGAAAAGAAATTCGGTGAAATGGCCGAATGCTCAGCTGTTTGTGTTGGACTGATAGCAGGAGCAGAAGACAATGAGATTCAGAGATTGAGAAGGTACGGGAGAGCAGTCGGGGTATTGTATCAGGTTGTGAATGATGTTATGGAGGAAAAGAAGAGGAAAGATGAAGAGGGTAAGGAGAGAAGTACCACCAAGAAAGGGAAGAATTATGTGGGAATTTATGGAATTGAGAAAGCCATGGAAGTGGCAGAGGAGCTTAGAGCCAAGGCCAAAAAGGAATTGGATGGCTTTGAGAAATATGGAGATACTGTACTACCTCTCTATAGCTTCCTGGATTATGCTGTTGCTGCTGATAGAGGCTTTCCCATTGGTGATTCAAATGAATGACCATGTTTAAGCTTCAATTTGCTTTAATCCGATTGTAAAACTAGTACTAATCCTCTCAAAAATCCTTTAATTCGTGGTATTTTTCTTTTCGGTTGAACTTTTTTCACTTACACAAATCCCTCCAACTCACTTGATTTTGTTCTCTCTTAAATGATCTACTTTTATTTTAAGGGTGAAACTACATATCTTAACCAATAAATTACGATTTGGTTGGCTTATATTGTCTAATTTAGTCTCTTATGTTTAGTATAAAAGTTGTTGTCATATAAAATATTTCTAAGTTACAACGATTTTACAACTACAATTGAATATTTAATTTTTATATGTAAAAAAAAAATTTAATTATTTAATTTTAAAAACTTAAAACTATTGATTCTTGTGATTGCATAAACAAATATTTTGCATACTTACTTTATTAAATAGAGATAAACAAATTTATCTAGGGAATACACAAAGTCTAGGTCCTAAATTGATTAAAAAGTAAATGGTCAACAGTATAAGACTTACATCTAAATTTCAAAATATTTTTAGCCAAAATCAAACTAGCCTCCTTTATCATCATTTTTAATAATACAGCCAGGTGGAGGGGGATTTAAGAAGCTAGCCATTTGTAAGGCACGTTCCGGTTCAGGATGCAAAATATATGAAAAGATGAAAAAGCCCTCATATTTGTAGACTGGCTAGAACGAAATATGTAGGAGAGTAGCCCTACCAAGCACGCTATACGAAAGATCATCTCATCATAAATAGTAGAAATGATTGCGTTTAAAAAAAACAAAAGTAACCGAAAACCCCCATTTTCCCTCTCCTTCGTCTTATTTCAAATCCTCCGCCATTTTCGCTCCCTCATCTAAAAAAGGAAATGCCTTTTTCTTAAAGAAACCGCTTCTTCTTGCTAAAAAAAAGGTATTTTCCTTCTAACCTAATACAGAAAATAATATATCGTTTTATTGCTGAAGAAATCACGTATTAGATTCAAAAAATGGCAGACATGGTCAATACAAAAGGTTATGGAAAGAAGGGTAGCATATCTGAAGAGGTTCCAGATCGTGGAAATGTGGGTGATGAAAATCCTACTTTGATTGAAGATGCTTCACCGAAGACAGTAATTTAATGCATGTATGGTGTGGTTATTGTCAATCATATAGTACTTTTACTAAATGTAGTGTATATTTTTATACATTCAGGCGTCTGATCAGCAAAAGTCAGGTACTAAAAATCTTGAAAGAAAAAGAAAGTTTTAGTGTTGAAGGACAGGAAGAAGGGATCTGGTAAGGCTAGTGGATCAACTGTAAGTGTTGTCTGACACAATATGGCGTATATTGTGTATATTATATAATGTTGGTGAATCAACGTGTTATGAGTGCAAACTAGACTGTTGTACTGTGATATTATGTATATTATGCATTGCATGTGACTGAATATGTTATGATTGACAGAATGGATTGCTGGGCTGTGATAGTGTGTATATTATGCATTGCATGTGACTGAGCATGTTATGATTGAAAGAATGGATTGTTGGGCTGTGATAGTGTGTATATTGTATATATTATACATTGCATGTAATTGAACATGTTATGATTGAAAAGAATGGACTGTTGGGTTGTATATTGCAATATATTTTGAACGTCGTGTATATCTTGTATATTGTATTAATATGTAGATGCAGCTCTTATCAACCGAAAGATTCATGGAAGAAAGATCAGAAGGTCAACATCTTTTGTACAAAGGTTATAACCTTCTTACATCAGAAGATGTAGGATTCACAGAAAAAGAAGCTCCAAAAGTCGTTCCTTCGAAACTTTACTTTTGGGATCTACCCACAAGAAAGTTTCCTACTCAGCTACTTCTACAAATCATCCGTCGATGCGTAAAGTATGACAACAAGACAGTTCTGTTATTCAACTTTGAGGGGGAAGCTATGTTGGGATTGAGGCCTCTAAAAAAAGAGTTTTCAAACGGAAATCCCAAGGTTCTTTCCTTGCAGTATAATATTATTCAAAAGTAAATGCATAAACAAGAATACTAACTCTTGTCGAGAAGTATCTGATGATTCCTCTTCTCTCTTGGTTACGATCTTGGGACCATTAAAAAGTCTTCCTCACTATGCACAACAGAGAAACGGTGTGTGGACAATTTTCCTCCGTGGAAAAAGGAAAAGGGAAGAAAAAATTTCTTCTGCACCACTATAGTGGCGGCGGCAAGAAGGAGAGGAATTTTCTGTGCCTTTTCTCTTCCCTTAGTTGTGTGTTTTGGGGTCACCCCAAGGTTCCTATTTATAGGAAAACTAAGGCCTCAGAAAATCTTTGAATATCTTTTAATTATCAAATAATTAAATAAAGATATTATAAAATACATTTTGAATAATTAAGATATAATATCTTATTCCATAATAAAATATTCCCATATCACAATTTAAATTAATCCTTATTAATTTAAATTAATTATTTCATACTTTACTCATTTAAATTAATCATATTAATTTAAATTTAAGATATTCCATATATTTTAAATAAAATAAAATACAAATACTTGGTTAAAAAGAAACCAAAGTGGCGTGTGACCTCCCCATGGGTCACACGCCCATATCACCATCTCCATGACAATATTGAACATTTTATTCTTCCTTTTTATTTAATAGAGCAATTCCATTAAATATTTAAATAAATAAATCTCCTTTTATTTATTTAATTCCTATTTAGTTTGACTATCTCAAATTAAATATTTAAATAGACTTCTCTATTTAAATTCTCATTAATTTTGGATAACTACAAAATTAATTTAATTAAATAGACTCTTCTATTTAATTTCTTTTAACTAATCAAATAGACTCTTCTATTTGTTTTCTTCAATTTTCAAGGTGATTAATCAGATTAATTTAATCAGATTAATTATGTTCTCAATTACATGCGATAGCTCGGAGGACTTAATGGACCTATAGGACTAAGATCCAATGATCTAGAATTACATTGATTAAACTCCTTTAATCAATTAATTCTTATTCATTAACTCCTAGCTAGATAACTCCACTAAATATCTAGAGTTGCACTCTTAGTACTATAGACTTAGTTATGTCCATTGGCTAAAATCATTAACTACACTTTGATCTTTCTCAAGTAGTTCATATCCATGGCTAGGTAATTTTACCGTATTAACCTTCATAATACATCATGTTCCTTAAGCCCAACTGATTCTCTAATGAACAACCTTACATAATCTCCATTATTCGTCTTTGCTTTTTCCTTGATCAGAGGAATATAGGGCTCCGCTGTTCAAGCATTGAATCAGTCCATAAAGGAACTACTTATCTATTTTCCTATATGGAAAAGAGTGAATTCCAATCTTGTGTAATTACGTTCCCAGCCATAAGCAAGATGTAATCCCCAAAGTGGGAGATATATTGAGCGAACTATATCGAGTCACTCTCACCTATGCAAATCAAAAGTTTGTCTTTTGCGAACAGGAGTTTATAATCCACTCAGGATTAAGATCAATTATACATGATCAACCGATTGATATATGAAATGTCTTTCTGTAACGGCTTTACCAAAAGACAATAAGTATATCTTAGTCCAGTCTATTACAATCTCTAATGTAGCAACACCCCCACTCACATGTCTCTACATGAACGACCCAGATGAGATCACTTAAGCCAATTCACAAGTGGGCCGTGTTAGTGGTATTACCAGAAATAAGACACCCAACCTTTATTTATACACCACAGACTATTTGAGTTACAACTTAAGTGAATCTTCCTGCATCACATGCTCATTTTAAGTTATCATCAGTAACTCTGGATCTTATGATGGATTACATTTATTAAACAATAATAAATGACAATGTAAATATTACTCATTAATAATTCCTTTATTTATTTATAGTTCAATTGGATCACTTAAGATTTAGGGTAGAAACCCCAACAAGTTATTGATTGTCATACCCAAACAGAATACAAATGCAATTGATGACATGCACATGAGGATGTTGGATGATGATGACATTTTTGAAATGTACCCTTGGGACAAGGTTTCATTTGATATGCTCCACTTCAGTGTTAGTCTAGTTGTTGGTAGCTCGAAGTCACAATGCTTGACTATAAGCGGGTTTGCATATGCGCTCATCTATTGAACTTTCAAGGTGTTAGGAATGGTGTCCTAGAACTTGTAATTATTTAATAAATATAATTTATTTCGAATAAATTAAATAAATAAACATAAGTTCTTTATATTATCTAAATTGATTCAATTGACGATATTAGGAATATATGGAAATATATAAATATCAAACATTCAAATAGTAAAACCCTAAGTCACTCTTATGAAATCACGACTTAGTATGTGAGTCATACGATAGGATTAAAGTTGAGATGAGTAACTTAAAAGTGTCTACAGTAAATGGATAACGTTTGAGAATCTTATCCTGGTAACACTGTTGATAGCTTCGCATTTTGTTTATAGACAAATGATCTAATCCTGATCATTCATGTGGGAGACATGAAATGGAAGTATCATATGCAATGTTGATTGTATAAGACAGGACCACGATGTTCGATCAAATTTCTCATTAGTACCGTTTACCAGAAATGATCGAATATCAAACTAAGTTTATTAACCGTGATAGATCTCAATCCTGAGTGAAATGCGGACTCCTATTTGTGGAGTTATGTTCTTTGATTCACATAGTTGAGAGCGATCTGTAAGAACGCTCAATACACTCTTGCTTTGGGAACATAACTAGATAAGTAGCTGATAACGCATTTTCACGAGATGGAATTCATAACTTTCCTATAAATTAACGGTATCAGTGCGATACCTAAACATTTTAGGAACTTTAGGAAACTCCCTTGATGTACTGATTTGAGACATGAACAAGTGACGTCACGACTTCTATTTATCACAGAAGTACATTATCTCTTGTTCGACTAAAGATAAAGTTCATTGGAGAATCAACGGGAACACAAGGATAAAACGGTAATTACAGGGGCAAAATGGTAAATTTAATCCGCCTGTAATTATGAGGGTTCCACGTGAAAGATATGTTACAGATATAAATAAAGATAAACTAAATGGACATAACTCATCTATAGTGAGGGGAGTTTAGCTATGAATCTATAGTGGAATTATTCATAGTTAGATAATAAGTAATTAACTGATTATGAGTTAATCACTTAATTGACTAATTATTAAGCCCATGATCTATAGGTTAATCGGGTCCCTATGCTAGCCCAAATATCGTAGTCACGAAATCAAGTAGAAGAAATGGAAATTTTAAGTAAAGTGAATTACTTAAAATAGACAATATTAATTGTTTAAATATTGAGTATATTTAAACGGTAATTAATATAAACATTATTAATTGTTTAAATAATGAGTTTATTTAAACAGGAAATTAATAATGAAATATTATTAATTAGACATTATTAATTATTTAAATATTGAGTATATTTAAATGGTAATTAATAATTTGAAATTAATTGGCAATTATTAATTGTTTAAATAATTAATTTTATTTGAACGGAAATTAATAATTAAAATATTTATTATTAATTGTTTAAATAATAAAAATTATTGAAATGGAAATTAATAATTAAATACAATTTGTTAATATTTAGTCGGGAGAAAATATTAATATTATTAATTGTTTAAATAAAATATTTTATTTAAATGGTAATTAATAAATTAATTAATTAAGTTGGACTTATTAATTTAAGAGAGAGTTTCAAGCCCAATTGGATTAATGAACCCAATTGGAATTGGCCCAAAATAATTAATTAAATAAATTGTATTTATTAATTATTTTACTATCATAATTTCGGCCATTTGAGATAATTTGTAGGAGATAATTATTTGAATTATATCCTATAATAATTATATAGATTTATTTACCCAAGATAAATAAAATAAAGAAAAGAAAATATTCTCTTATTTATCTATGACATTTTACAAATACCAAGATAAAGGAAATAGATAATTCTTTTTTCTTTTTGTATTTATCTCCATGGATTAATCCTAATGTGATTAGGATTCCTATTTTTCTATAAATAGGAGGCTTGGGTCATTCATAAATCACACGATTAAATTCCTTAGAAATTCGAAATTCTCTCTTCCTTCTCCCTCCCTCATTTGGCCGAATTTCCCTTAGTGATTGGGAAGAAAATATTTTTTTATTCTTCCCAATTTCTTCTTAAGTTCGATCCCACAATTGGATTTCGTTTGATCGATCGGGATATAGCGTAGAAGATCCGATGTTGCTGAGGATTTGATGTTGTAAAGAAACCTCCAACCAATTCTCCATATTTTACTCAATGTAAGTAAAGGTTTTAATTTTCGAAATTTAAAGCATGAATCTACATGTTTTTATCACAAATTGCATGATGTTAATAGATTCGTAATTAAATGTTAATTAGTTTACTAAACAAAATTCCGCTAATTTAGTAAATCATCCCTTCACAAGGTTATACTATCGCTCAGTATGGTCGGTGGATAAATCCTGTAGAACCAAGGAGTGTGAATTTAGAGGTCATGAAGTTGGGAACTTGCAAAGAATTAGAACGAGATGTTTTTAATAACTAGGTACAAAATGATGCGTGTTTATCATGTATATTGTTATGTGTATATCGCTTTACCCTATTGTGTAAATCCACACACATGCCAAAACTAATGTATGTGTATTTTTCCCAAACTAATACATGTGTACGTGTATGTTGTGTATGTCGTAGTTGAGTGTGGTCATACTGAAGCCTTTTGATGATGAGGGCAGGTACACCTATATGAGTGAGTTTACCCTGAAGAAAAGCATAAAGGGAAAGGAAAAAGTTAAAGAGGTTGAAGAAACACATGATGCTTTAAGTGGCAAGTCACATGAGGAAAAAAAAGAAGAAGACGAAGATTTCGAGGAGGAAGGACAAAAGAGTGGGAAAACGAATTTGGAAGAAGTGAAACAAATTCTAGTGTCTGGGAACTTCTTTGAAGGAAAAAATAGATTTCATTATTGACATATTCTACATGAACAAAATAAGGGCAAACAAAGATATGGAGAATGCGCAGGTAAATCCGCTATATGTGATACACAAGTACTCTTTGCATATTATGCGATATATAACACAATACACTTACAAAAAGGGTATTTACAACCCCAGTTAAATACTGATGGAGTATAACAGTGTGATGGAAGGAGGAGAGGGGGATGACAGAAGACATACAAAGCGCAGGTAAACAAACTATACACGATATACAACTCCTAGTGGCGTGTTGTGTGTATCATGAACATTTGTCGTAATAACCCAATTGGGTACTTTGTGGACATCACCTTGCCGATTACATCGTCTGCCTGTGGTACTGTGTCATTAACATCGTCTACACCTGCCTCTTGTGTATCCCATACATCCTCAACATCTTAAAAAAATGGTCCATCTTGAATCGTAGGTACATTATCTGATGATCTAAACTCAATAATCACAGAACATTCTACACAAGCGATGTTCAAAAAATTGAACAAAAATATGCAGTCATCTTCATCTTTCAATGGAACGTACTTTGCAACGTTTGATAAGATATTAACTCGAAAAACATCCTTAAGAAATCTCCATATGCACTGAAATTATTGATGTTTATCAATAATGCATGACTCTAAACGACAAAATTCGTTAACAAAAGGGATGGAAATGAGTTTTGATGAAAAAGACGTGTATCTATTAGAGATATCTCAAATACCAACAAACTTTATAGTAAGACTGAAAAGCTCCATGTCAAACGAGAAAGAAAAGTGTGAGCGGAAAAAGGTGGCAGAACACTTATTTAAATCAAACGTGTATAAGAAGGAGAAGAAGAAACATACGAAAGAATGAAGTAACAAATAAAGAGAGAGAGGGATAGCAAAATTCAAATTAAAGGGAAAAATTAAAAAAGAAAGATATGGAATTGGGGCCTCTTAATATATTTAGACAAAGATGATGTGAAGATTGTGATATAGGGTTCTACATAAAAGGGACTTAAAGGCAAATAGACGGTGCATGATTAAAAAAGGATATTTCGGGAAATATGAACAATGTATTCAAATAATGGAATGTGGATGTTTATTGATTAGATACCAATGTATGAAATAGGTTTATTTATTTCTCCCTTGTATCATTCATACCGTAAACAATATTATTATTTTTTCTTGGAAAGTATTAACAAAACAATCATATCAAATGGCAATATCGGTATTAAAGAAAGTTCCTTTCCCAAACATTTTTCATTTTAACATCGTTTTAAAAAACAACGTTCCGACCTAAAATACTCTCTCTCTAATTTCCGGCCGCGACTCTCTCTCTCTCTCTGAAGCTTTTAATGGCAGCCACAGTCCACGCGTCTACAAATCTTCTTTCTTAAAACCTTAAATATATTTAAAAAAAACCTCTTCTTTATTATAATATATTTTTTTCTTCTCGAATTCCAAAACATTTGCCCATTATTACTCCTCCTATTTCATCGTATGGATATCTCCCGTAAGTCATTCAAATACGTCGGAAAGATTTCTGGTTCCGCTCTTAGAACAGACGACGATATTACTCAATATCAAGAACACATTCCCATTCTTTCACATCATGATCATAATCATGGTTCAATGACGGCGGATTCTCATCGGAAAGAAGTTATTGTCAAGGTCGATGATTCTCCGCCTGGTTCTTCTACTGCCGGGAAGATATGGCGGGAATCGAGTTATGATTTCTTGAACGATAGTGATAGTAGAAGAAACGGTGTGGATGTTAATGGCGATGATAGGGTTGTTGAAGATCCTCCTTCGAAGCTTATTGGAAAGTTTTTGCATAAGCAGAAAGCTTCCGGTGAGATATCGTTAGATATGGATTTGGAAATGCTGGAGCTGGCGAGTGATAAGAAGTTGCCTCTGGTGGCGGACTTTCCGATGCGGCCGCGCTCCAAGGAGCTTAAGGTTGCGTTTGAGTCCATTTCTGAGATTTCTGAGAATGATTCTATGCCAAAACGACATAAAGACTCGCCAGATATTGATGATCGTAATGGCGGCGGTGTTGGTGAGGTTTTGAAGTACAGTACTAACTCGTCGTTTCAGAGAATATCTAGTTTGATGAGAACCAAGACTAAGTCTAGGTTGCTGGACCCGCCGGAAGTGCCCGACCGGAGGTCAGGTCGGGTACCGAGATCCAAACAAATTCAATCGGAGTCGATGTCTAAGGCCTTTGATGATAAAAAAGATGATCCATTTTTCGCGGAAGATTTACCAGATGAGTATAAGAAGGCTGATCTTGGTGTTCTGAGTGTGTTGCAATGGGCCAGTTTGATTTTGATTATTACAGCTTTGGTTTGTACTTTTTCAATTCCCTTTTGGAGAATTAAGAATCTATGGAAATTCAAATTGTGGAAATGGGAAGTGCTGATTTTAGTTTTGATTTGTGGGAGGTTGGTTTCTGGTTGGGGAATGAGGATAATTGTTTTCTTCATAGAGAGGAATTTCTTACTAAGAAAAAGGGTTTTATATTTTGTTTATGGGATTAGAAAGGCAGTTCAGAATTGTCTATGGTTAGGCCTTGTTTTGATTGCTTGGCATTTTCTTTTTGATGATAAGGTTCAGAGAGAAACTAAAAGCAATGCTCTTGATTATGTTACCAAAGGATTGGTATGTCTTTTGGTGAGTACTTTGGTTTGGTTGGTAAAAACACTGATGGTGAAGGTATTTGCCTCTTCTTTCCATGTGAGTACGTATTTCGATCGAATTCAAGATGCGTTATTTAATCAATTTGTAATCGAGACATTGTCGGGGCCGCCCTCGATTGAAATTCAAAAGAATGAGAAAGAGGATGTGAGGCTGGCGGAAGAGGTTCTGAAATTGAAGAATGCAGGGGCCACTATCACCCCTGATCTAAAGGCGTCTGCCTTTTCTAGTGTAAAAGGTTGGAGGGTGATTGGCCGTGGAAAGAGTGCTAAGCTTTCTGGGACACATTCCAAGAATGGATGATGGAGGTATAACAATTGACCATTTACATAAGCTTAGTCCTAAGAATATCTCTGCTTGGAATATGAAACGGTTGATGAACATCGTTCGGCACGGGGCGCTTTCGACTCTGGATGAACGGATCAAGGATACTTCACATGATGGTGAGTCAACTACACAGATAAAGAGCGAATTTGAGGCAAAAGTCGCTGCAAAGAAGATTTGCCAGAATGTGGCCAAGCAGGGTTCAAAGTATGTCCCCCTTCTTTTTTTACTTCTCGTGTCTCCATTAATTTCACTTTCTTGTGAATGAGCCCCATTTTCACTTTCTTATGAATATAGCTTCTTCATGCTTTATGAATATAAGATTCAATATTATTGCCCCAGAGGAAGTGAAATATTTTCTGACATTAATGGGTGCAGGATGGAAATTGATTTATCAAATGTTGTAACCTTGTAGAATACGTAGCCCAAATTAGTGCATCAAATCGAGTTGGGCAAATGGGGTTTGTTTAGTCAATAATTAGAAAATTTTTTGGGATGAAACACAGGATGAGGATTCTATTTAAATTGAAAAGGTTTTTTTGCCAGGATTTTTATTCTTTTGGCTCTACTTATTATTATTATTATATTAATATTTTATTTTAAATTATATTCTTGGAATAAAAATATTGTATTCCAATAATTAGAAATTTTTATAATATCTAACTAAATATTATTTTTATATTATAATACATTAAAACATTTGGATCAAAATTCTTTAATTTATATAATTGCAATATTTAATTTAAATTTTAAAATTAAAATAATTTATATGTACTAAACAAGTTTATCAATCAAATTTATTCTAAATCAATTTCTTTGATATTTTTAACACTTTTATTTTTTTTCATATTTAATTATATTTCATCAACTCTCTTACTTTCTATTTTTTTTTTAATTTAAAATAAATAAATCCAATAATCTAATTGTAATAAAAAATTATACGTAATATATTAATCAACGGTTCAATATTAAATTAAACTAGAATCATAATTAGAGTAAAATAAAATTAAAATTATTAAATGAATACATGAAATTTTTTATAATAAAAATCATGTAATCTAAATATTTTATTAACATGAATTAATCTATACAAATAAAAAAAAATACAAGAAAAGTATTGTTGATGGTAAATAAATAAGAGTATAATTAGATTCACATATTATAATAATAAATTCTATAATATATATCATAAATGTTACAAAACTTACTAATTCATCTAAATTTCCTACAAAACAAACATAATAATCTAAAAGCGACGGCATACATCGAGATACCACATCTTTCCCCCCAAACAACGGCCAGAAATATCCTAAATGGTAAGTGGAGGGGTTAAGACCATAGAAATGTTTAAGAACGAGTCCTCCTTAAGTCAAAATTAAGTACTTGAGTGCATGGAGATCAGCAATCAAGGGGATGTGGCTCTCAATTATAGAACTGCAAATTCTTAGAGAAACTAATTTGTTTTTTTTTTTATATTGCAGGGACTATGTTTATCTCGAGTCATGATTATTACGTTTTTACGCGGATCCTTGTTGATCAATTTGTTTGTGTCATGATTTTCTTTACTAGCTTTTACTCCATTCTTATGAACTTTTTTATTTCTTTTGTAAGATACATCTATCTTGAGGACTTAATGCGTTTCATGCAAGAAGACGAAGCTTCAAAAACCATGAGTCTCTTCGAAGGAGCATCTGAGAGCAAGAAAATAAGTAAATCATCCTTGAAAAACTGGGTGGTAAGAGCTACTTCATCAAATTACCAGTAATATATGCTAATGAGTTAATCTACTTCATCAAATTACCAGTAATATGATATTATGCATCAGGTCAATGCCTTCCGACAACGGAGGGCCTTAGCTTTAACACTGAATGACACCAAAACAGCCGTAAACACGCTTCACCGTATAGTGAATTTTTTAGTTGCTATTGTTATTGTGGTTATTTGGCTACTGATTTTGGGGATAGCAACCACCAAGTTTCTTCTATTTGTATCCTCTCAACTTGTCCTTGTGGCATTTATATTTGGAAATACTTGCAAGACTGTTTTTGAAGCAGTCATCTTCTTATTTGTGATACATCCATTTGATGTTGGAGACAGATGCGAAATTGATGGCGTGCAGGTAATTTTCCATATAGCATCAGTCATACAGATACTTTTCCATTTGATAATTTGTCCTAAAACTGCGATCCGTGAATTTCAGATGATTGTGGAAGAAATGAATATTTTGACAACTGTTTTTCTAAGATACGACAACCAGAAGATTATATTTCCAAACAGTGTCCTTGCGACGAAGGCCATCAACAACTTTTACCGTAGTCCTGACATGGGAGATACTGTTGATTTTTGCCTTCACATATCTACTCCAGCTGAAAAAATTGATGCCATGAGACAGAGAATACTGAGGTACGTGGAGAAAAACTACAATTAAGAATGTAATATTCAACATGATTTGATTAATGCAGAAAACCACTCATTTTTCGACTTTTTTCTTGCTCTGTTCATCTTGGCAGTTACATTGAATTCAAGAAGGAGCACTGGTATCCTGCACCCATGATTATAATCAAGGATGTAGAAGAGTTAGATAGGGTGAGAATAGGAGTATGGCTTACTCATAGAATGAACCATCAAGACATGGGAGAAAGATTGACAAGGAGGTCCCTTTTGGTTGAAGAAATGATCAAGATTTTCCAAGAGCTCGACCTTCAGATCTTCCTTCAGCCACTCGATATCAATGTCCAATCGTTGCCTCCAGTGAACTCTACTAGGCTTCCAGCTGCTTGGACAGCTACTACAAGTTGAGTGAGGAAGGCAAGGAAATCAATCGACTGATGGTGTCTTCATGGGACGAGGCTTTTATTTTACAGCGAGCAATAGGTATATATGTTAGTGAGTTGGTCAATTTTATGTAAAAT
Source organism: Gynostemma pentaphyllum (assembly GCA_028015215.1). NCBI lineage: Eukaryota > Viridiplantae > Streptophyta > Magnoliopsida > Cucurbitales > Cucurbitaceae > Gynostemma > Gynostemma pentaphyllum. Next base: position 23,006,071 of record CM051355.1, read on the forward strand.
TTGTCTTATTGATCATCGCATCTTAAACTGGAGAGAATTTATTACTTTTATGCTGTGTGTGAAATTTGAGATAAAAATGAAATTGATCTTTTGTATATTTAACTTTGATTCAATGTTATTTTTTTAAGAAGTCAGTTTCCAATTTTTCTTAATTTCGATTTGTATGTTTTAATTGGAAAAAAGTCGAATCAAATCGATCCACTAGACATTTGCGGACTCAATACTCCTTTTTGAGTTTTATGATATTTTCCTCTGCAACAATAATGAAACCTATGGTGAAACAATGTTGTAATCATCTTAAACTCAGCCAATCTCTCACAGTTTTCCCTTTAGCAACCAAACAACCACTATTCTTCCGATCAATTCGCAAAGGACTTCGCATCCGAACCATCATCTCTTTAATCAGAGCTTTCAGAGGAGATTCTCCTCTAACACTACTATGGTTTCCAGATCCACAAATCACTGTAACCTCTGCAGGAATTACAGATTTTTCATCCACAAATTTGAGTTGCATCTCCTTCATCCATTGCAACATGATCAGATAAGCAGCACCAATGTGTGCTCCATGCAAATCCAACTTCAGCTCCACAGCATCCCACACCATGATTTCTTTCAAAACCGATGAACCATCCAACTCTTCAATCAACAAAGCCTCGTCACCATCGAGGGCTTGAATCAAATCTTCGGTCGAAAGCGGAAGATTGTTACTCTTATCTTGTAGCATTGACATAATCTTTGGGCATGAATTCAAGACAGAATTGTAAGTCCGAATGGAGAAAGGAATACTAGACCTTTTCATTCTTTGAAGCCACAGAACCATATCTGCAAGCTTATTATGAGCTCCATACGACGAAAGTACCATGTTAGAACACACAGTGTCTAAAGCAATACCGTCCTTCTCCATTTGTTCCAGATTTCTGTTCATATCTTTAAATAATCCCAATGTTCCAAAAGCATATACTATGGACCTATATTCAAATGCTGATGGTGTAATTCCTTTTGCCTTCATTTCTTTTACCAAACTCTCAGCTTCCTGTGGTCTATCCATGAAACACAAACCACTAACCATTGATTCATAAGCACGACGTTTTACGTAAACCGAGGAAGAATTATGAAGAAGCTTGAGAAGGCAAGCATAAGACTTGTCAAATCCTGTTTCAGAACCGTGCTTGGATTGAGATTCAATCAAATGGCAGTAGAAAGTAACAAGCTTTCTTTCTTGAAATCCCAATTTTGAAATCGTATCAGAAGTTAGAGTTTCTGAGTCAATGTATTGTCCATGTTTATCAAGGAAGGCAACAAGGTCAGCTACTAGTCTGGAATTCCATGTGAACCAAGATGCCTCTGTTATTCTAGAATATAACTGCAGGGATATGGGAATGTTTGTAGCAGTTAAAAAAGGAAGAGTAGTTCTCAAGGATTGGAAAATTTGTTCCAAAATCATGTTTGATATTAAATTGAGAAGAGAACCATACTAAAATAATTTCTACCTCTATCTTAGTTGGGTGAGTCAATTTTTACCTTAAACTTAGTAATTAAAATCAAATCGAACTAATAACTTAAATTAGTAGTAAAAATGATATCCTATTTGAAACAAAACAATTAAATTGCACACCAGCCAACAAATAAATCACTCCAACATTCGACATATGTGTCATATTTTTATCAAACCAAACATATTAGAATGACCTAAATATTTATTTTATGGAAAATACTTGCTCTCTTTCTATTGGATAAAATAAAATAAGAGATAATAAATATATTAAATTTTAATAATTATATGGGAGCTAATAGTTTGTTTTAATCAATAGGAATACGAAACAATAGGGTCAGGAGGAGCTCTTTGATTAAATAAAAATATCGGTAAATATGTAAGTATTCTCCTTGATATAACATCGATAATATGACCATAAAATATCCACAAAACGAAAGAGGAAAAAAAAAATCAATAGATAATTTTATTCGAGGTCCTGATATTCATTATGCCTAGCATTGAATATACTGGGTATTCACCTTATCAATATCTAAAATCAATGATGGAATTTATTTAGTGCCTTCCAATCGGACCGGACCATTTGTCATGCTCCTGTTTTCTTGTTGGAGTAAGACATCCATTTCTCAATAAGATCAACTTTTTTTATTATACTCAATTATTATAAATAAATATCAATAACCCATCATTTCGAATTACGAATCACAAAATCAAATGGCTAAATAAGTTGAGATTCAATACTATAATACCCAATTTAACCTCATCTACAAAAAAAAAAAAACAAAAATTGAAAGGCTTACTGTAAGGGCGATGGAGTAGAGTCGAGGTTGAGGGGCGTGAGGGGAGATGATATTGGCGAGAGCATTGAGAGCAATAGACTTTGGAGAAGTTTCTACAAACTTCTTAATGAATCGATTGGTCGCTGATAAATCTCCGGCGGCGGAGGTTGTGGACAATGTGGAAATGAATCGGTGGGTTTGTTTAGTAAGTGAATTAGAAGAAGATTTTATTATTTGTTTAGGAAATGTGAAAGATAGTGGGATTTGGGTTCGGATTAATTTAGGGTTTGGAAATAATTGGAGTTCCATAGCCATATATCCAAAATCCTGCCTCTCTTGCTGCGATTCGATGGTGGAGTCGACTGTTGCTCTACTCTATAAAATGGAAAGTGTTAAAACTGATGAAAATGTGGAGTTTCAAATTTACGGATATGTTATTGGAAATGTCGAGATCTTAAAATTTATGGAAATTATAGAAACTTAAATAAATACTAAAATTTAATTATTAAAACTTAAACTATTATTTAAATAAGTTATAATTAATTTTTAACCTAAATCAAATGGGATGTAAAAATCATTTTTACTCTTTTAAAATACATAAAAATCGGGGTGGGGCATAAGGAAAGTCCCTTAAATCTCACCAGCTTGCTTTGAATCGAACAAATTTGTATCTTCACAAAGCCACAGCCTTAGGGCATGAGACATAGCTGATAATAGGCATCTACCTTCGGGCGTGGTCCGGGCAGGTTTTTTTTTTTTTTTTTTCAGGCAATACTTTCAAACTATATAAAATTATGTAGCATAAAATTTAAATTTATGAATTTATCTTTTTAACATTAAATAGTTCCAATTTATTATATACCATAATACTAATACATAAACATATAAATAGTTCAATTGTAATTTTAATTTATTGACAGGCCATCAATGTATTTTCAAACCTAAATCATATATAATATGCATATTTTTATTCTATTCATAAAATATAAATAATGCATTAAACTCATTCCATTCTTCATATTATCAAATTAATTCAAAATCAAATTTGGAAATCTTTATAGTTCTATTTTCAAACCAAATTTTCATTTCTCATTTTCCAAAAGAAAAAGAAAAGGAAAGAAAAAAAAATCAAGAATAAAAATATATATATATATATCAAAAAAAAAAAATTCTTAACAAATGATATCCCAACAATGAATGATTACTACAATTTCCAAATCTCCCGTTTAATAAAGGGAAATTTTTTTGGCCCCGCCACCCAAATTTTTTTGCAATTTCACAAGTAAAGATAATGTGGGAAATTGATGTCGGGTTTTAACTGATTCAAACTTTTATCCTTATAACATTTAATTTTACAAAATGTGCAATTACCAATCACTTTTTACCCTCTATATAATTTAAAAATTACAAGCATGTCACTAAATCATTTTAAAAATTAAAATAAAAAATTTCAACTATTTACACCACTTTGCTCTCCAAATATGATTTCCAATTTTAGAAGATAAGCGAAATGCTACGATAAAAATAGGATTAAAATACTTAAACAATGGATAAGTTTTAGGGCATGGGTAGAGTCGAGGTTGAGGGGCGTGAGGGAGATGATATTGGCGAGAGCATTGAGAGCAATAGACTTTGGAGAAGTTTCTACAAACTTCTTAATGAAGCGATTGGTCGCTGATAAATCTCCGGCGGCGGCGGTTGTGGACAATGTGGAAATGAATCGGTGGGTTTGTTTAGTAAGTGAATTAGAAGAAGATTTTATTATTTGTTTATGAAATGTGAAAGATAGTGGGATTTGGGATCGGATTAATTTAGGGTTTGGAAATAATTGGAGTTCCATAGTCATATATCCAAAATCCTGCCTCTCTTGCTGCGATTTGATGGTGGAGTCGACTGTTGCTCTACTCTATAAAATGGAAAGTGTTAAAACTGATGAAAATGTGGAGTTTCAAATTTACGGATATGTTATTGTAAATGTCGAAATCTTAAAATTTATGGAAATTATAGAAACTTAAATAAATACTAAAAATTAATTATTAAAACTTAAACTATTATTTAAATAAGTTATAATTAATTTTTAATCTTTAATATTGGGATGTTGAAGAATCATTTTTGAACTCTTTTATCCCTATAACATCTCTCAATTTTACAAAATGTGCAATTACCAATCACTTTTTACCCTTTATATAATTTAAAAATTACAAGTATGTCACTAAATCTCATTTTAAAAATTAAAATAAAAAGTATGATTACACCATTAACGCTTTTGGTTACTGATGATTTAGAAGTTTTGAACTGACTATAACGTAGAGATAAAAATGAGGATTCCAAAACATCTTAAATCATCCAAATTAGAGTTCAAACGAAAAAGTTAAAGAAAATTAATGATGTTGACGGGGAGGGGTCTCGTTGCAATAATTTAGACTCACAAGGATGTGATTTGTCATTTTCAAACCACCAAGGGTATTCATGCATTAACAACATTAAACCAAGTTTTAAGTACATTATTCTGGAAATACCAGCAACTATTATTCATAAGAAAATCATCTAAAACTCATCTAAACATTATTAAAACACATTCCTTAACTTCTAAAAATTATAGTTAACAACATGATATTATCCAAAACAAAGAAACTGGACCCAATCATTTACTCACCCTTGTTATAGCAAGAAGTTTTAAAATTTATTTCTTCCTTAACAACACAACTACAACTTGAAAAATATGGTACAATCTAAATTAATATTAAACAAAACATAGAAAACATAATCAAAACCGACCAATGGGGGGCTACAGTTAAAACAATGTCAGGACTGATGGGCTACAGGTTAGGATGGGGTAGCCCCATTTTATTGAGAAACATGTTGTTAGATTTTCCTATTCACTTTGTATTTAAAATGGAACAAAATATTTAAGTGAGATCAAAAAATTTGTAGACTTACACTCTGGTGAATCCAAAGGTATGCTCTATTTGTCTCATTGACACATCTTTGAGCAAATCTCCATATGTTCTACCATGTTTTTTTTTAAGATATTTTACAACTGATAAATTATCGCTGTAAAATTAAGATGACGTTAAACTAATTAAAACTCATCACAAATATATCACTTAGTTAAATATTAAAAATCTTGGATACCTCTCGATGGTAAAAAAAAGGCTCCCCTCTCCATCTACCCATGTTTTCTAATCATGCTGCTAGAGCTAATTTGACAGAGTTATATTGCTCATCGGCTAATGTGCAAAATATCTTAGCGAAACCTTTTTAAAATTTTGCAACTGTAAAATTTTACAATTGTAAAGTTCTAAACTTATCTAACGGTAGGATATCATATTCAACTGCCAACCACCTTGAATTTTTAAAACAAAAATTTATCTCGACATGATCAATTGCAGCTTCACGAGATTCAAATCCTACGAGCGTTTCCTTCTCCTTAGTGACATGTTAACGGTGCGTTTGATGTATCATTGCACTGCCCACAAATTTACGCTTTTTGAGATCATTCATACTTCCATGTGATGGGTTTGTCGAATTTCTTTTCTTTGAATACGTTTAAGTGATCTTTCCAATGTCTTTTACTGAAAAAACATCTCAAATAAATATAAAAAATGGCAAGGATTTTGTTCGCTAAACCCTAAAAAAACTCTCAAACACGATATCCTATGCAGTCAATCATCTCTCCTCATTTGCACACATGCAGATTTCAAATACTCTCTTTTTCATTTTTTAATTTTACAAATTTTTTTCTTACTTCACAACACAACTACAACCTGAAAAATATGGTACAATTTAAATTAATATTAAACATAACATAAGAAACATAATAAAAACCGACTGACGGAGGGCTACGGTTAGGACAATGTTAGGACTGAGAGGCTACAGGTTAGGAAGGGGTACCCCCATTTTATTGAGAAGCATGTTGTTAGATTTTTCTATTCACTCTGTATTTAAAATGGAAAAAAATAGTAAGCAAGATAAAAAAAATTGTAGACTTACACTCTGGTGAATCCAAAGATACGCTCTATTTGTCTCACCGACACATCTTTGAGAAAATCTCCATATGCCCGACCATGTTTTGTTTGGAGATATTTTACGGCCGATAAAATATCTCTACACAAATTAAGATGACATTAAACTAATTAAAACCATCACAAAAATATCACTTGGTTGAAGTATTAAAAATCTAGGATACCTTTCGATGGTAAAAAGACTCCCCTCTCCATCTACCTATGTTTTCTAATCATGCTGCTAGAGCCAATTTGACAAAGTTATATCTCTCATTGGTTAATGTGCAAAATACTTTAGGTAAACCTTATTAAAATTTTGCAACTATAAAGTTCCAAACTTGTCTTACGGTATGATATCATCTTCAACCCGACAACCACCTTGAATTTTAAAAACAATAATTTAGCAGGACATGATCAATTACAGCTTCAAGAGATTAAAATCATATAAATGTTTCTCTTTTTCTTACTAACATGTTAACGGTGTGTTTGATGTAAACCATATCATTGCATTACCCATAAATTTACACTTTTTGAGATCCTTCATACTTCCATGTGATGAGTTTGCTAAATTTCTCTTCTTTGAATGTCTTTAAATGATTTTTCCAATGTCTTTTCCTGAAAAAACATCTCAAATAAATACAAAAAAGGAAAGGTTAAAATTAAATAAAAATTGTTCACTAAACTCTAAAAAAAAAGCTCTCAGACACGATATCTTAGGCAACTAGTCCTCTCTCCTCATTTGCACTCAGATTTCAAATACTCTTTTTTTGTTTTTTAATTTTACAATTTTTTTCTTCCTTCAGAACATAAACACAATCTGAAAATATGGTACAATCTAAAATAATATTAAAAAAAGGAAACATAATTAAAACCGACCAACGGGGGCCTACAGTTAGCATAGAGTTAAGACATGAGGCTACGATTAGGATAATGTTATGACTGGGGGGCTACGGGTTAGGATGAGGTAACCCCATTTTATTGAGAAGCACGTTGTTAGATTTTCCTATTCACTCTCTATTTAAAATTGGACAAAAATATTTAAGCAAAATAAAAAAAAATTGTAGACTTACACCCTGGTGAATCCAAAGGTACGCTCTATTTGTCTCACTGACACATCCTTGAACAAATCTTCATATGCTCGACCAGGTTTTGTTTGGAGATATTTTAACGCTGAAAAAATATCGCTACAAAAATTAAGATAACATTGAACTAATTAAAACTCATCACAAATATATCACTTAGTTAAAGTATTAAAAATCTAGGATACCTCTCAATGGTAAAAAAAACTCTCCTCTTTATCTACCATTGTTTTCTAATCGTGCTGCTAGAGCCAATTTGATAGAGTTTTATCTCTCTTCAGCTAATTTGGAAAATACTTTAGCAAAACTTTTTTAAAATTTTGCAACTGTAAAGTTCCAAACTTATTTAATAGTATGACATCATCTTCAACCGCAACCACCCTGATTTTTTGAAGAAAAAGTTTAGTTGGACATGATCAATTTTAGCTTCACGAGATTCAAATCCTATTAGCGTTTCTCTTCTCATTACTGACATGTTAACAGTGCGTTTGATGTAAAGCATATCATTGCACTGACCACAAATTTACACTTTTTGAGATCCTTCATACTTCCATGTGATGAGTTTGCCAAATTTCTCTTTTTTGAATGTCTTTAAATGATTTTTCCAATGTCTTTTCTGTTAGGAATGGTATCCTAGAACTTGTAATCATTTAATAATAATAATTTATTAAGAATAAATTAAATAAATAAACATAAGTTCTTTATATTATCTAGATTGATTCAATTAATGATATTAGGAATATATGGAAATATATAAATATCAAACATTCAAATAGAAAACCCTAAGTTACTCTTATGAAATCACGACTTAGTATGTGAGTCATACAAGTGGATTAAAGTCGAGATGAGTAACTTAAACGTGTCTACAGTAAACGGATAACGTTTGGGAACCTTATCCTGGTAACACTGTTGATAGCTTCACATTTTGCTTATAGACAAATGATCAAATCCTGATCATTCATGTGGGAGACATGAAATGGAAGTATCATATGCAATGTTGATTGTATAAAGACAGGACCACGATGTTCGATCAAATTTCTCCTTAGTACCGTTTACGAGAAATAATCGAATATCAAACTAAGTTTATCAACCGTGATAGATCTCAATCCTGAGTGAAATGCGGACTCCTATTTGTGGAGTTATGTTCTTTGATTCACATAGTTGAGAGCGATCTGTAAGAACGCTCAATACACTCCTGTTTTGGGAACATGACTAGATAAGTAGCTGGGAACTCATTTTCACGAGATGGAATTTATAACTTTCCTATAAATTAACGGTATCAATGCGATACCTAAACATTTTAGGAACTTTAGGAAACTCCCTTGATGTAATGATTCGAGACATGAACAAGTGACGTCACGACTTCTATTGATCACAGAAGTATCTTATCTCTAGTTCGACTAAAGATAAAGTTCATTGGAGAATCATCGGGAACACAAGGATAAAGCGGTAATTACAGGGGCAAAACGGTAAATTTATCCGCCTGTAATTATGAGGGTTCCACGTGAAGGATATATCACAGATATAAATAAAAGATAAACTAAATGGACATAACTCATCTATAGTGAGGGGAGTTCAGCTATGAATCTATAGTGGAATTATTCATAGTTAGATAATAAGTAATTAACTGATTATGAGTTAATCACTTAATTGACTAATTATTAAGCCCATGATCTATAGGTCCATCGGGTCCCTATGCTAGCCCAAATATCGTAGTCGCGAAATCAAGTAGAAGAAATGGAAAGTTTAAGTAAAGTGAATTACTTAAATAGGCAATATTAATTGTTTAAATATTGAGTATATTTAAACGGTAATTAATATAAACATTATTAATTGTTTAAATAATGAGTTTATTTAAACATGAAATTAATAATGAAATATTATTAATTATACGTTATTAATTATTTAAATATTGAGTATATTTAAATGGTAATTAATAATTTGAAATTAATTAACAATTATTAATTGTTTAAATAATTAATTATATTTAAACGGAAATTAATAATTAAAATTAATTAAATTAATAATAAAATATTGTCAATAAAATTATTAATTAAATAATGAGTTTATGGAAATTAATAATTATAATATTTATTATTAATTATTTAAATAATGAAAATTATTTAAATGGAAATTAATAATTAAATATAAATTGGATAATATTTAGTCAGGAGAAAATATTAATATTATTAATTGTTTAAATAAAATATTTTATTTAAATGGTAATTAATAAATAAATTAATTAAGTTGGACTTATTAATTTAAGAGAGAATTTCAAGCCCAATTGGATTAATGAACCCAATTGAATCGCCTAAAATAATTAATTAAATAAATTGTATTTATTTATTATTTTATGATGATAAAATCGGCCATGACATGTATTTTGAGGAGATAATTGTTTGAATTATATCCTAAAATAATTACATAGATTTATTTACCCAAGATAAATAAAAATAAAGAAAATAAAATAATCTCCTATTTATCCATGGCATTTTTGAAATTGCTAGATAAAGGAAAGAGATAATCTTTTTTCTTTTTGTATTTATCTCTATAGATTAATCTTAATGTGATTAGGATTCCTATTTTTCTATAAATAGGAGGGTTGGGTTATTCATAAATCACACAATTTAATTCCATAGAAAGTTGGAACTCTCTCTTCTTCCCTTCTCCCCCCCCATAGCCGAAATTCCCTAGTCATTATTGGGAAGAAAATATTTTTCTTCTTCCCAATTTCTTCTTAAGTTCGATCCCACAATCGGGTTTCGTTTGATCGATCGGGATATAGCATAGAAGATCCGGTGTTGCTGAGGATTTGATGCCGTAAAGAAACCTCCAACCGATTCTCCATTAATTACTCAATGTAAGTTCCGGTTTTAATTTTCGAAAATAAAGCATGAATCTACATGTTCTTCGTGTTTTTATCACAAATTGCATGATATTAATAGATCCTAAATTAAGTGTTAATTTGTGTTACTAAATAAATTCCGCTAATTTAGTAAATCATCCCTTCAATTGGTATCAGAGCTAATTTTAATTATCATGCTAAATTTGTGATTTTTCGAAAATTTTGGTGGGTTGCATAAAAATCGTTTTATGTATGTTTATATAAATTGTGCTATATAAATTGTGGAGGTTTGCTTATTGACTGTTTAGGTGGACATGATCAATTGCAGCTTCACGAGATTCAAATCCTATGAGCGTTTCTCTTTTTCTTACTAACATGTTAACGGTGGGTTTGATGTAAAGCATATCATTGCACTGCTCACAAATTTACACTCTTTGATATCCTTCATATTTCCATGTGATGGGTTTGCCAAATTTCTTTTCTTTGAATTTCTTTAAATGATTTTTTCAATGTCTTGTCCCTCAAATAAATGCAAAAAAGCAAACGTTAAAATTATATAAAAATTGTTCGCTAAACTCTAAAAAAAAGCTCTCAGACAAGATATCTTAGGCAACCCATCCTCTTTCCACATTTGCACTCTGATTTTATATACTCTTTTTTTGTTTTTTAATTTTACAATTTTTTTCTTCCTTCACAACATAAACACAATCTGAAAAATATGGTACAATCTAAAATAATATTAAGAAAAACATAGGAAACTTAATAAAAACCAACCAACGGGGGGCTAAGGTTAGCATAGAGTTAGGACAGGGGGCTGCGGTTAGGACAATGATATGACTGGGGGGCTACGGGTTAGGATGAGGTAACCCCATTTTATTGAGAAGCACGTTGTTAGATTTTCCTATTCACTCTGTATTTAAAATTAAACAAAAATATTTAAGCAAGATAAAAAAAATTGTAGATTTACACCCTAGTGAATTCAAAGTACGCTCTATTTGTCTCACTGACACATCCTTCAGCAAATCTACATATGCTTGACCATGTTTTGTTTGGAGATATTTTAACCCTGAAAAAATATCGCTTCAAAAATTAAGATAACATTGAAGTAATTAAAACTCATCACAAATATATCGCTTAGTTAAAGTATTAAAAATCTAGGATACATCTCAGTGGTAAAAAGACTATCCTCTTTATCTATCCTTGTTTTCTAATCGTGCTGCTAGAGCATATTTGATAGTGTTTTATCTCCCCAAGCTAATTTGGAAAATACTTTAGGAAAACTTTTTTAAAATTTTGCAACTGTAAAGTTCCAAACTTATTTAATAGTATGATTGTTGACTTTCTAAGCCAATTAATCTTATTTCTTATTTTGATGATAACAAACGTGTTTTTGTTACTAATCAATTTTCTGTGTTTTGATAGTCCAATGTGTAGAGAAAATTATAACGAGTCCAACGCAATTGGAATCGACTCAATCGGACTTCAAACGAGCGAGATATTGATTTTAGAAGATTGGAATTAAATTATTTATTTAAATCGGATCGTATATGGCAAGCTCACTGATCTTATTATGCGCTCAAAGTACCAGCCGTCAGATCAGATGGAATTCAAAATTAGCGGCCCAGATTATTTGGTATTTTGATTTAAAGAAAAAGAAATAAATCAGCTTATTTTATAGCCGTTAGATCAGATGTTGGTTGAGATTGAAGGCCCAGATTTATTCAGAATTATTAAATAATGGAAAAAGAAAAAGGAATTTCAGAATTGTTTTAGGCCGTCCGATCGTCCAATGTCCTCATCCAACGGCGTATAAAAATTCAAAGCAGATTAATTGAAAATAAAAAGAAAATCATATATGTCCTTGGCCGTCCGATCAATCTCCTCGGTTCCATCCAACGGATGAAAGACGTCCACGCTACGCGTCTGAGAACACGCCCTGACCTCTATTATTTGACTCTCCTGACCGAAATTTGAATTTCTTTCTCAACGGTCATCTGCCCTTTTTGCCCCTACTGCCCGGATTTTCTATTATTAATATTATTATTATTAAATTCAATTTCAGAAATGCCTCAGCCATTGGTTGTTTGACACGTGGATCTCACTATTAACTTTTCTGGAAGCATTTACTACACTATATTGGTTGATTACCACTTTGCCCTTCACTGATTTGAATTTCCTTGAAGACATAAAGGCTACAAACGTCATTTCACGGTCTTCTTCATCAGCTCAATTCTGGAAAAATCACAGCACCGAAAATGGCAGTTTCCTTCTCCTTTTTTTGTCAACAATGGAGCCTCTTCCTTCCTCCTTTCACACAATTGAAGTAAAAAATATTTATGAAAGTGGATGAACGGTAATATTTTTTTACCTATAAAAGGAGCTCAAATTGGCAGATTGAAAAAACCAACGAATTTCAGAGGCTTTGTTTCATATTGCTAAGTTCTAAAGATCTCCATTTTTAATCTCTTTGTGAGCCTTTTTGTGAGCATTAAAGTGTAAATTACATAGCCATTGTAAGGGCTTTATTGGGGAGTGATTTCTCCATTTGTTGTGAGATTTAAACTTGTAAATCTACTCTTTTGGGAGAGTTTGTATTTGTGTGAAAAAAAATTATAATTCACACGTTGGGTTTGTTCTTGAGCCCGGAAAAAGAACGGATTGGGTTTCACTTTGATCCCGTGTAAAAGAGTCGGGTTTGATCTTGATCCCGCAAAAGGATTGGGTTCTACTTTGCTCCCGGAAAAAGTAATAAATTCCCGAGAGGCGCTCGGGGAGTGGACTAGGCCGGATTTTGGCCGAACCACTATACATCTTGGTGTCATTTCTCTAACCCTTTCCTCTTTACTTATTGCACTAATATAAATTGCTAAATATTTATTGTGCATTTTTATTAGGGATCATTGAATATCAATAATTGGAAATTAAATTAATGCTTGACATATTTATTGTTTGAATTAAATTGAGAAATTATTGGTTGTTAGAAATTAATTGTGGTTTAATATTTCCAAGTATTATTCAAATTTATTTTACTTTGTTAAAGGGAATTTTAGGATAAAATTCATATTAAGTGTTTGAGCTTAAAAAGTCTAATTAACTTATTAATTAGAAGTCATTAATCGAAAAAGTTTTAAATTAACCTAAAACCCTATTCACCCCCCCTCTAGGGCTGCCATAACGATCCTAACAATGACATCATCTTCAACGGCAACCACCTTGAATTTTTGAAAATAAAATTTAGTTGGACATGATCAATTGCAGTTCACGAGATTAAAATCCTATGAGCGTTTCTTTTCTCATTACTAACATGTTAACCGTGCGTTTGATGTAAAGCATATCATTGCACTGCCCACAAATTTATACTTTTTGAGATCCTTCATACTTCCATGTGATGGGTTTGCCAAATTTTTCTTCTTTGAATGTCTTAAGATGATTTTTTCAATCTCTTTTCCTGAAAAAACATCTCAAATAAACACAAAAAAGGAAAATTTAAAATTATATAAAAATTGTTCCCTAAACTCTAAAAAAAAGCTCTCAGACACGATATCTTAGGTAGCCCATCCTCTCTCCTCATTTGCACTCAGATTTCAAATACTCTTTTTTTGTTTTTTAATTTTACAATTTTTTTCTTCCTTCACAACATAAAAACAAAATAATATTTAAAAAAAAACGTAGGAAACATAATTAAAACCGACCAACGGGGGGCTACGATTTGCATAGAGTTAGGACAGGGGGCTACGGTATGGACAATGTTATAATTGGGGGGCTACAGGATAGGATGAGGTAACCCCATTTTATTCAGAAGCACGTTGTTAGATTTTCCTATTCACTCTGTATTTAAAATTAAACAAAAATATTTAAGCAAGATAAAAAAAATTGTAGACTTACACTCTAGTGAATCCAAAGGTACGCTCTATTTGTCTCACTGACACATCCTTGAGGAAATCTTCATATGCTCGACCATGTTTTGTTTGAAGATATTTTAACGCTGATAAAATATCGCTGTAAAAATTAAGATAACATTGAACTAATTAAAACTCATTACAAATATATCATTTAGTTAAAGTATTAAAAATCAAGGATACCTCTCAATGGTAAAAAGACTATGCTCTTTATCTACCCTTGTTTTCTAATCGTGCTGCCAGAGCCAATTTGATAGTGTTTTTTTCTCTCCTTAGCTAATTTGGAAAATACTTTAGCAAAACTTTTTTAAAATTTTACAACTGTAAAGTTCCAAACTTATTTAATAGTATGACATCATCTTCAACCGGCAACCACTTTGAATTTTTGAAAAAAAAAATTTAGTTGGACATGATCAATTGCAGCTTCACGAGATTCAAGTCCAATGAGCGTTTCTGTTCTCATTACTGACATGTTAACGGTGCGTTTGATGTAAAGCATATCATTGCATTGCCCACAAATTTACACTTTTTGAGATCCTTCATATTTCCATGTGATGGATTTGCCAAATTTCTCTTCTTTGAATGTCTTAAGATGATTTTTCCAATGTCTTTTCCTGAAAAAACATCTCAAATAAATATAAAAAAGGAAAGGTTAAAATTATAGAAAAATTGTTCGCTAAACTTTAAAAAAAGCTCTCAGACACGATATCTTAGGTAGCCCATCCTTTCTCCTCATTTGCACTCAGATTTTAAATACTCTTTTTTTGTTTTTTAATTTTACAATTTTTTTCTTCCTTCACAACATAAAAACAAAATAATATTTAAAAAAAAACATAGGAAACATAATTAAAACCGACCAACGGGGGGCTACGATTTGCATAGAGTTAGGATAGGGGATACGATATGGACAACGTTATAATTGGGGGGCTACAGGATAGGATGAGGTAACCCCATTTTATTGAGAAGCACGTTGTTAAATTTTCCCATTCACTCTGTATTTAAAATTAAACAAAAATATTTAAGCAAGATAAAAAAAATTGTAGACTTACACTCTAGTGAATCCAGATGTACGCTCTATTTGTCTCACTGACACATCTTTGAGCAAATCTTCATATGCTCGACCATGTTTTGTTTGAAGATATTTTAACACTGATAAAATATCGCTGCAAAAATTAAGATAACATTGAACTAATTAAAACTCATTACAAATATATCATTTAGTTCAAGTATTAAAAACCAAGTATACCTCTCAATGGTAAAAAGTAGGGGTGAAAGAAAAAATCGAAAAACCCGAAAATCGGAAAAATAAACCGGGCTGAAATCGTAGAAACCGAACCGTCCCGATTTCATTTATTCAAAAACTTAACCGAACCGGCTTCTAAAAAACATGTAAAAATCCCATACCCCTTCCCTATTTCCCCCTAATTTTTATTTATTTGTTTTATTTTATATATTTACTTATCACTTTATTTTAATTTATATTTTATATATTTATTGATATAATTTTTTGAACTAAGTTATTGTTTATGTTTGATTTTTTTTTTGTTTCACCCTTCAATGTTGGAGGATTTTTTTTTAAAACTAAATGCAAATGGCCTATACTAGAAAAACCGGAAAAAACCGAAAACCGAACCGGTAAAAACCGGGCTGATTCCTATTATAAACCGAACCGGTTTCACCCCTAGCTACGGTTAGCATAGAGTTAGGACATGGGGCTACGGTTAGGACAATGTTATGACTGGGGGCTACGGGTTAGGATCAGGTAACCCCATTTTATTCAGAAGCACGTTGTAAGATTTTCCTATTCACTTTGTATTTAAAATTGAACAAAAATATTTAAGGAACATAAAAAAAAATTGTAGACTTACACCCTGGTGAATCCAAAGGTACGCTCTATTTGTCTCACTGACACATCCTTTAACAAAATCTTCATATGCTTGACCATGTTTTGTTTGGAGATATTTTAACGCTGATAAAATATCGCTTCAAAAATTAAGATAACATTGAACTAGCGAATTAAAACTCATCACAAATATATCACTTAGTTAAAGTATTAAAAATCTAGGATACCTTTCAATGGTTAAAAGACTATCCTCTTTATCGACCCTTGTTTTCTAATCATGCTGTTAGAGCCAATTTGATAGTGTTTTATCTCTCCTCAGCTAGTTTGGAAAATACTTTAGCAAAACTTTTTTAAAATTTAGCAACTGTAAAGTTCCAAACTTATTTAATAGTATGACATCATCTTCAACTAGCAACCACCTTGAATTTTTGAAAAAAAAAATTAGTTGGACATGATCAATTGCAGCTTCACGAGATTCAAATCATATGAGCGTTTCTTTTCTCATTACTGACATGTTAACGGTGCATTAGATGTAAAGCATATCATTACACTGCCCACAAATTTACACCTTTTTAGATCCTTCATACTTCCATGTCATGGGGGATTGCCAAATTTCTCTTCTTTGAATGTCTTTAAATGATTATTCCAATGTCTTTTCCTGAAAAAACATCTCAAATAAATACAAAAAGGAAAGGTTAAAATTATATAAAAATTGTTCGCTAAACTCTAAAAAAAGCTCCAAGACACGATATCTTAGGCAGCCCATCCTCTCTCCTCATTTGCACTCAGATTTTAAATAATCTTTTTTTGTTTTTTAATTTTAGAATTTTTTTCTTCCTTCAGAACATAAACTCAATCTGAAAAATATGAAACAGTCTAAAATAATATTAAAAAAAAAACATAGGAAAAATAATTAAAACCGACCGACGGGGGGCTACAGTTAGCATAGAGTTAGGACATGGGGCTACAGTTAGGACAATGTTATGATTGGGGGGCTACAGGTTAGGATTAGGTAACCCCATTTTATTGAGAAGCACTTTGTTAGATTTTTCTATTCACTCTGTATTTAAAATTGAACAAAAATATTTAAGCAAGATAAAAAAAATTGTAGATTTACACTCTGGTGAATCCAAAGGTACGCTCTATTTGTCTCACTGACACATCCTTGAGCAAATCTTCATATGCTCGACCATGTTTTGTTTGGAGATATTTTAACGCTGATAAAATATAGCTGCAAAAATAAAGATAACATTGAACTAATTAAAACTCATCAGAAATATATCACCTAGTTAAAGTATTAAAAATCTAGGATACCTCTCAATGGTAAAAAGACTCTCCTCTTTATCTACCCTTGTTTTCTAATCGTGCTGCTAGAGCGAATTTGATAGAGTTTTATGTCTCCTCAGCTAATTTGGAAAATACTTTAGCAAAAACTTTTTTAAAATTTTGCAACTGTAAAGTTGCAAACTTATTTAATAGTATGACATCATCTTCAACCGGCAACCACCTTGATTTTTTGAAAAAAAAGTTTAGTTGGACATGATCAATTGTAGCTTCACGAGATTCAAATCCTATGAGCGTTTCTCTTCTCATTTCTGACATGTTAACGATGCGTTTGATGTAAAGCATATCATTGCACTGCCCACAAATTTACACTTTTTGAGATCATTCATACTTTTATATAATGATTTAGTAGAACTTCTCTTCTTTGAATGCGTTTAAGTGATCTTTCCAAGGTCTTTTCCTGAAAAAAAACATTCTCAGATAAGTACAGAAAAAGGCAAGGATTGAAATAATATAAAATATAGTTCGGTAAATCCTAAAAAAAAATCTCTCAGGCACGATATCCTAAGCAGCTAATCATCTCTCTTTATTTGCACTCAGGTTTCAAATACTCTTTTTTGGTTTTTTAATTTTACAATTTCATTCTTCCTTCACAACACAATCATAACCTGAAAAAAATATGGTACGATCTAAATTAATATTAAACAAAACATAGGAAACATAATCAAAACCGACTAACGGGGGGTAAAGTTAGGACAAATGGCTACGGTTAGGACATTGTTAGGTTTGGGGGGCTGTTAGGATGTGGGTAGGCCAATTTTATCAAGAAGCATATTGTTAAATTTTCCTATTCACTTTGAATTTAAAATGGAACAAAAATATTTAAATAAGATAAAAAAATGTAAATTTACACTCTGGTGCAACACTCCAAAGGTACGCTCTATTTGTCTCGTCGACACATCATTGAGCAAATCGTCATGTACTCGACCATATTTTTTTTGGAGAT
This sequence comes from Gynostemma pentaphyllum, assembly GCA_028015215.1. Lineage (NCBI taxonomy): Eukaryota > Viridiplantae > Streptophyta > Magnoliopsida > Cucurbitales > Cucurbitaceae > Gynostemma > Gynostemma pentaphyllum. Next base: position 23,024,302 of record CM051355.1, read on the forward strand.
ATTTTACCACTGGTAAAATATCGCTGAAAAAATTAAGATGACGTTAAACTAATTAAAACTCATCACAAATATATCACTTAGTTAAAGTATTAAAAATATAGGTTATCTCACAATGGTAAAGAGGCTCCTCTCTCCATCTATCCATTCTCAATCTCACAACTCCAAAATTAATTATCAACTCACATATAACTCATAAGTTATATCTAATTCACATTTAGGATGAGGGGCTACGGGTTTGGACTAGGAGAGAGAAGGGGAAGAATTTCGGACATCCATTTTGCTTGTTATTGATCAATTCCACGTTAGATTATCAAGTGGTTTGGTTTAGAACAAAATTAAATATTAGGTTTTTTCAAGAATTGAGATTCAAGAATTAATAATTGGGGCATTTGGATGAAAGGTTCATAGAACTTTAATTAACATAGGCTTAAGTGAGAATTGAAAAACAATAATTAAAACGGAATCGATTAAATAGATTTTACCTCTTTAGAAGAAGAAGAAAACTTATCCCTAACTTCTCCAAACTCAACTTCACTTCAAGAACCACCAAGTTATGCCTAAATAATAAAGAAAGAAAAAGGAACGGTCCTGAGAATGTCTTATGGGAGGCGGCTAAGAAGAAGAAGAAAATGAAGAATACGTTCCTTTTTTCTTGTAGAATTCCGAAACTGGCAAAACTTATTTTCCTCTTTCCTTTTATTATTATTTTCCTACTAATAATAATATTAATATTAAAATAAATTCATGTTATAGCAATAATAATAATTTAATTAATTCTAAAAACAAGTTTTAACCAAAAATTATATTATTTACTCAAACAATATTTACATTCCAAAATTTTAATTGCTTATCGGATAACGGGACGTTACACTTTTACACCGGTGGTGGTTATGTTGGGAGAATTTATAGCCATGATTGAATTCAAGAGAAAGTTACCGAAGACCGAATTGCCGAAAGTGTAAATGTACCTTACGTCATGATCAAAATGCGATTACTAAATGGGTTTTGGATCTTCCATTCTCAGTGCCTATTACGTAACTCCTCCTCTTCCATGGTAATGGCACAAGAGAATGGGGACCATAACCCCCTCTTAAAAGCTGCCCCAAATTAACCGATTGTTCAGTTAGTAAGATTTATTTATTTCTAATTTAGCCTCTCATAAAATTAGAAATAACATATGATATCTATGCTTATAAAATCCATGATATCATATATAATTTATTTTAAGCCAATATTTAAACTTTAATAGATCACTTTAATTTGGCTAACCAAAAATAGCATTTACATTTAATAATTATATGTGTGGTCCCATATATTGAATTTTTCCAACAGTCTCCCACTAGACCATGTAAATACCGTATTTTGTCCGGCTAAATTTATTAATTTTTATTTTTTTAAAATAAAGAAAATTGAAATAAAAATAAAATTTGATTGTTTTAAAAATAAAGATAATTTTATTCTTAAAAAATAAAATGATCCTTATATTTTAAAAATAATTAGATTTTAATTTTGTTTTAAATTTAAATGATAAAGACGATTTTTATTTCAAAGATAAAATTGGCTTTTAATTTTAAACATAAAATAATTTTCGATTTTATTTATTTTAAAAGTTGTTATTTTAAATTTGTTTTTTTAAATTATTGTAGAGATAAGGTAGTCAATTTTAAATTAATTTGAAATGGTCAAAGATAAATAGGATTTGAGATAGATTTAAATAAATTCGTAGAGATATTATTTGATTTGGATTGAGTTAATCTCTAAGTATTATCTGTTATTATCACAAGTTTATCTCTCTATTTTAAATGTCTATAGTTTTGGCTATAAATAGGACCCTTCACTCTTAGAATAGGTCATTAGAGAAAAACGGTAGAAACCCTAGAAATTTAGAATCCTCCTATCTAATACTCTCTCACGGTAGGCCAAGATTTCGATTCTAAAAAATTCCCATCTCTCTCACCACCGAAACCCCCCAATAACATATTCATATTTCCTTTTGAATCAATTGCTACTCTCGAAGATAAATTCTGCCGAAATTTTGGACTACGACTCATCATAATTTGAAGAATAAAGGTATGCTAATCTCACCCATCATTTATGAAAATTAAAGTATAAAACTTTTCTTTTACTGAGTTTCATAATCCACTTTGTTGTTTCTTTTCTCTTTGTATTTTTATAGACTATTTTATATGTTGTTGTAAAGAGTCAATGTTTTTATTATTAATATCAACTTAGTATTTTGTCAAGTCCATTGTGTTTATATGTCAGAAGCATGTGTCTGCATTAATTTGTGTTAAAGATTTTTAAGCATAATGAATTTAACATGTCATTTTATAGTTGTTAAACGTTGGTCATACAATTACAAAATATTTTTCAATTAACGTGTTTTTAATTTATAGTCTTTTCTGATAAAATTAAGAAAACATATATCTTATAATAATATTAATTCAAGATTACTCTTTTTTATTTAATAAGAATAAAACAAATTAGACTTACTATTTTAAAATATAAAGAAGGAGTATTTTGAATATAAAATGTAATAAAAATGTTTTACAATATAAATACAAACCCGATGATGGGATTTTGAGAAATTAACGAATCTCAATTTCTCTAGGTGAGGGATTTTTTAAATTCCGATATTTGTTCAATTAACGGTCATAACCCCGCTCAATTAATCTTTCAACTTACATCATTCTTGATGTTAAGAGAAGATTTAAATGAGACATTTGTTTTCATAAATTAAAATCAATTTTTCACCAATTAGTTTAATTAAAGACCAATAGTTTAAAATTAGATAGTATAAGATAAGATTAGGTTAACCGTTTTTTTAAATGGATGTCGTAGGGTGCTAATACCTTTCCTATGCATAAATGACTCCCGAACCCAATCTGGTTTTCGTAGACAGTTTTTAGTAATTAGGTGGCCAATCACACCTAAATTTGGTTGGTGGCGACTCCAAATTTTTGCTTTTCACGAAGAGGCCCATAAATTGGACGTTGGCGCTCCACGTCGCAATTACGTTGCGACAGCTTGGCGACTCCGCTGGGGACATATTAGAGAGTCAAGCCCTTATTTTTATCTTATATTATCTTTATTTTAGTTTTGGTCATTTGTTATACTAATTTGTGGTTATTATTGTTATATTTTATTTTGTTCATATTTATCTTTTGTAAATCATATTGTTTAGTTTAATTTTTATATTTTTGTTCTAGTTGTTGCAAATCAATCATGCATTTCACACACATGTTCACGGGCCGTCTACCCTGGCTCTACCCTTTACGATTAGATCGAGGACTGAGTACTGTGTCTTCGTGGAGCTTCGGCTCCCGTATAAGATGTACGAACTTCCCCACTCAAGTTGTTCATTTACAATTTCAATTTGGAGTTGTATGTGAATAATTTGGGAACCTTTATCCTTAAGTGTTTTAGAACCTTAAATTTACACTCATAATACCTTTTACCCAACTTAGAATATTAGGTTTCCATCCTTGTCTACTACCCTCACATTTATCTTGTTTATCTCTTGATATTTCCTTTTAGTTCTTTGGGATCGTTATTAATTTTCCTTTTATCCACACTTCTTCTAAAATAAAAATCTCTCTCATCCTTTTCTCTTTATACCTCTACTCCACACTTTTTAATCCATATTAAAATTAAAAATAACAAAAAAATCATTTTTTTTCCATACATATTCTTAGCAAATAAGTTTTGTTTTCTTATTCATACTTTTTTTTTCTTTTATTCGCATATAAAAAATTGCACATTTTCTTTTCCTTTAAAAGATAATATTTTACGAAAAATGACAATAGTTCTTAATTTACTAATTTGTTAGGAGTAAACTCGAATATGAGTATCAATAAGATATCCCCTCCAGCCCTAGAGTTGAAGGTAGAAGAGTGTGAAGTCGTCCGAATCTGGTCAGAGAAGATACAAAAGACCCACGGAGATTGTCTATCAGAAAATGTCATTTCGTCTCTCAAAGGCATTTCTTTTTCAGGAGTTGATCTCGTACCTTTAAAGCAAGCTTGGGAGAGCCTAACTCCAGAAAGGAAGGAAGAATTCGTCCAAAAATATGGTCACATAGCTCAACTCTTATATGTGTCGATCAATCATTCAGTTCTGAGGGCATTAATTCGACAGTGGGATCCTGATTACAGTTGTTTTACATTTGGCTCCATTGATATGACTCCTACTATTGAAGAATATCAATCTCTGTTACATACACCTCGTCCAGTTGAGAATGCGGTCTATGAGTATAACAAAGATCTCACAATGGAGAGGGCACTGGCATCATTCTTGGGGAAGATTCAAGCTTCTGAATTCGAAAAGCAAGCCAAAGTTAAAGGAAAAAGTGTTTGCATCTCGATAGAATATTTGATGAAACTTCGACAGAAATACGTAAATGATAGTAGAGAACTTGCACTACTAGCTCTTTGCATCTACAATGCGATTCTATTCCCAAAAGTTGCAGGACATGTGGAAGAAGGGGTTGTCAAATTGTTCGCCAAATTAGAAGCGGGAATGAATCCAATCATGCCCATCTTAGCAGAGACATTTCGATCACTGAATCATTGTCGAACAAAAGGAAAGGGGAAATTTATAGGGTGTGCTCCATTACTTTATATCTGGATTCTTAGCCATGTTCAATGTCCACCTGAATTCAATATTCCGAGAATAAAATTCACTAATTCTTGGAATATGATGCAAAATCCTATTTTTAAATTCATCCAGACAAATATGGACCACACTTCACCTGAAAAAGAGACTTGGATAGATTTTTTCTCAACTTTGAAACCAGAGGATGTACAATGGAAGGCATCATGGATGACAATGAAGCCTATGATGAATAAATGTGGTAACTTCCAAACACTTTCACTTTTAGGACCGTGGGGAGGTATATCCTATGCTCCATTGATGGTATTACGACAGATAGGGTTAAAACAGTTCATCCCAGCTACGTTTGATTTGAAGAGTTCAGAATTTGCATATGAGTTGGAGAATTCTGAAGAGATTATAAAACAAAAGGTGATGGCATGGAAATCTGTTAGCGTAATTCAGGGGGGGCGAGGCTGTCATATCACTACACCTGAATACGAGCCATGGCATTTGAAAAGAGGAAAAAACATGGTCAACCTACCAATTCACGAAGAAAGAATGGATGAAGATACAGGGCCAGTGCAAATTCCTGAAGAAAAAGCACATGATGAAGAACTTGCCTTTCTCCGAGGAAAGAATTCATCCCTCACAAAGGAAAATGAAAACTTGAAAGAAGAAATGAAGCTAGAGAAGTTACGAAATGACAAGTTAGAACAAGAATTACAGAAGATGAGGAACAACATGAAAAACCAGGAGAGGTTAGAAAGAGATGTTGCTGCATTAGACATAGAAGCTCGAGAATTTAGTCAGAGGATGTGCAGATTAAGAAGGGATAAAGGAATTCTGCAGACAACTTTGAAGTCACGAGAGGATCAAATTGAAAGACATCAATCAGAAATCGTCTCATTCAAAAAGTTGGCAGAGGAATATGAGGAGGTTATCAATACGAGAAATAGAGAAATAGCAGAAATAGAAGAGAATAATTGTCTTTTACGACGAACATTGGATGATTGGCAGTTAAATGTTAGTGGAAGTGAAGCTGAGTTGATTCGAGCACGTGATGAAAACAGAAATTTGAGGGAAACGGTTCAATCACTTCTAAACCGTCTTGAAAAAAATCAGAATGACTCTGAAAGTTTGTTGAGAGAACATAAAATCCTAGAAGATCAATATATCGGGCTGAGAACTGATTTCAGATCAGTAAATCAAGAAAATACCAAGATACGTCGCAATATCGAGCAAGTAGTAATGCAAATCAGAAAAGCGACCAGAAGAGCAGACCAATTGGCACTAGAAGCATCCGCTTTAGAAATTCTTATCATCCCGACTCATCCAAATGGACAGAAGATCATCAAATTCCTTGGAAAGATTCATGAAGACCTGGGGCATTGGGGAACACTTTATTGATTTTTGTGTTTAGGTTTATTTTTAAAAAATTTAGTAAATTAGAAAATTTGTCAGTTTTATTTTGCAAAGTAGTATCTAGTTTGTCAATTTTCATTTCATCAATAATATTCGTTACTTTTTCGTCACATTCTAAATTTTCTTACTCTTCTTTATTCCAATTTTAAAACTCTCAGAAAATTTAAAGTCTTTGAAAATAGCTCGGCAACTACATTCACATCCTTATAATACGAGATACAAAGTGAAAATAATGGATGATCAACAGAATAAAGAACAGGAAATGAGAGAAAAAAGATTGAAAAAAGAAAAAAACGAAAAAAAGAAGAGAAGTTAAGGAAGGATGTCGATACCATTCAGGAGCAGCTCGCTAAACTCCTCCTTGTCATGGAAAAGGGGAAAGCTGTCACAGAGTCTACTCAAGAAACTCCGGTTTTTAAACCACGCTCCAGCCATCAATCACATACTAACTCTCAAGCACGCTCTGATATCCAAGCACGTTTTGAATCAGATACTTCATATTATCCGCCAGGAGTCAATCCATCTTTCCCTCAAACAGCAAAAGAAGGTTTGATCCGACAGTCCACATCATACAACCCTCTGTTTGACCATCCAATAGAGCGTCCGCTTCCATTCCCTCAGAAAGATCAACAGATTCCTTTTGAAACTTTTAACCATCAAGCATATGAACCGTTCAAAGCCGACATCACAGTACCAAATCTTGACGATCCTGAAGTCAAAAGAGAATTGGCTGAAAGAGAGAGAAAATTAGCATCGAATGAGAAACTCCAAGTTCTTGAAGAGAGGTTAAGGGCAGTTGAAGGAACTGATGTTTTCGGGAACATCGACGCCACCCAGTTATGTTTGGTACCAGAAGTGGTAATTCCTTCCAAGTTCAAAGTGCCTGAATTTGAAAAATATGATGGGACAACTTGTCCTAAAAGCCATCTTGTTATGTACTGCAGAAAGATGGCTGCTCATAGTCAAGATGACAAATTGCTTATTCATTGCTTTCAAGACAGTTTGACTGGCCCAACGGCTCGTTGGTATATGAAACTTGACAGTACTCATGTCTGCTCATGGAAACATTTGGCTGACGCTTTTCTTAAGCAATATAAGCATAATATTGATCTGGCTCCAGACCGACTTGACCTACAGAGAATGGAAATGAAGACTACTGAGAGTTTTAAAGAGTATGCCCAGAGATGGCGGGATACAGCTGCAGAGGTTCAACCTCCTTTAACCAATAAAGAGCTGTCAGCTATGTTCATTAACACCCTCAAAGCCCCATTTTATGATCGGATGATTGGAAATGCTTCGAAAAATTTTTCTGATATCATGACAATCGGGGATAGAATTGAATTCGGAGTAAAGCATGGAAGGATAACTGACGGAAAAGTTGAATCATCTGCTGTGAAAAAGGGGAATTTCATCAAGAAGAAGGAAGGTGAAACAAGTATGTTGGAAGGAGGAAATAATATTCTCTGGGCACAACCACCGCAACCCATCCTTTACCCACCTACTTATCCACCCAACTCACCCAGAAACTCCCAACCATATGTAAACAATACATCCCATCAGCCTCCAATTCCTCCTCAGAACCCCAGACCACAATATAATCCAACACCTCAACCAAAAAACCAATCCACTTCATATACCCCTGGCCAACAAAATAATAGAAGACCTTACAGATCTGAAAGCTTTGACCCAATTCCCATGTCATATACAGACCTCTTACTTGAACTCTTTCAAAAACGTCTTCTTTCTCCAGTACCAGCCAACCCTATTCGACCACCATATCCAAATTGGTACAACCCGAATGTCTATTGTGATTATCATGCAAAAGCTCCAGGGCATTCAACTGAAAATTGTACCGCACTGAAGCATCGAGTGAAATCCCTTATCACAGCAGGATGGTTAAGCTTCAAGAAAGATAATACCCCAGATGTGAATAATAACCCTCTTCCGAATCATGGTGGGCCTGGAGTAAACGCAATAGAGGACTATATTTATGTCTTGAAGACTAACGTAGAGGAGATCACAACTCCTATGGAGAAATTGTTTAAAGTTCTTTATAGCAGTGGTTATGTTCAAATGGAGAAAATGAACAACATTTTGAATAATGAAGAATCGGATGTAGCTTGACCTGTTTGTTCCACGCTGGAGCAAAAGGTCATTCTATCCAACATTGTCACTCTTTCAAAAGGAAAGTTCAATCATTGTTAGATTCCAAACAACTCATTATCTCTCATAATCCAATTCATCAAAATAATGAAGTCAATGCTACTGATAACTCTCCTTTTAAGGAAGATTGGACGCCAAAACCACTCACTATCTTATATCAAGATAAGTCAAGCACCAACATTCCCAGTTATGTTGTGGAGCCAGTCACCATCCAAGTTCCAAGTCCTTTTCCATTCAAAGACTTGAAAACGGTGCCATGGAAATATGATTGCACAGTAGTTGTTAACCAGGAAAGTCACCCTCTCCCAATTGAGAATATTACAGGAGTAGGCGGGATAACACGAAGTGGAAGATATTATACACCAGCTGATATGTTGAAAGGCGACGGAAAAGTAGTACAACATAAGGGTAAATCAATGGCAAAAGAAGATGAACAGGCAGAACATTCACAAGAAAAAACAGCAGCTAAAGATGAAATTGATATCCACCCTGTTTGCGAAGAAGATATTCAGGAATTTTTAAAGCTAATCAAACAGAGTGAATACAAGGTGATAGATCAGATGGGGAAAACACAGGCTAAAATTTCCATTCTCTCATTGTTAATGCATTCTGAAGCTCACAGAAAAGCTTTATTAGAGACTTTGAATCAGGCTTACGTTACACCAGACATCACAGTGAATAGTTTGAGTGAAATTGTGGGAAATGTAACAATCTCTAATGTGTTAGAATTTACAAAAGATGAAATTCCACCAGAGGGCTACAGTCATACCAAAACTCTTCATATATCTGTCAAGTGCAAAAATTTTGTGGTGTCAAAAGTTTTGATCGATAATGGGTCATCACTTAATATAATGCCTAAATCTACATTCGAGAAGTTACCCATTGACAGATCTTGTATCATGCCAAGCTCAATGATAGTGAGAGCTTTTGATGGAAAACTCAGTGAGGTCGTCGGAGATATTGAAATTCCTATTCAAGTAGGACCTTGCACATTCAATATAACTTTTCAAGTCATGGATATCTCACCAGCTTACAGTTTTCTGTTAGGGCGACCATGGATTCACTCGGCTGGAGTGGTCCCCTCCTCACTACACCAGAAACTGAAATTCATAGTTGATCAGAAGCTAGTTTGTGTATCTGGTGAGGAAGATTTTATCCTATCAAAACCTGATTCGATGCCATATATTGAAGGAGCTGTAGATGCGTTAGAATGTTCATTCCGTTCATTTGAAATTGCATATGCTTCTAACACTCGAGAAAAGGACGCAGATATAAGACTGGGTATGAGTAAGTTATCTTTAGAAGACAGTAACTTCATCCTAGAAGAATTGCTGAAGTTGAGGGACAACAAGGAGAAGTTCGGCTTTGGTTTCAAGCCAAGCCATGCAGATATGGTCAAAACACAGAAAGAAAAGAGGGAAGAAATACTACAAGAAGATGGATATACCTCATTTGTACCAAACTTTCAAGAGTGGCGGTATAATCCATTATACAGAGCAACCATCATGTCAAACCCTTGATACAGTGAAAACCATACCGGAAGAAGAAAAGAACTCAAACACACTGATTTACCCAGTCACTGAAGAATTCGAGCTGAATAATTGGAAGATCGTAGAGCTGCCTTCATTTTTTAATATTCAAAAGTAATTTTCAACAGTTTTTCTTTCTTAGTTTTATTTTTCGTAATTTGAATTTTTATGTCAACATTTCAATTTTCATATCAATAAAAGTCAATTTCTTTTCTTATCTTGCTATCCTCCACTTCTCTAAACCTTTCATAATTCGCCTAATCATTCATATTCCTAAATCAAATAATTGATATTTTAAACAGTAAAACTGAGAATGAATGCTTTGATGATCGGAAATATGAATGGGACACTCCTATAAATAATATTGAGCTTAGAGAGGAAGAAGATGATTTTGAACCAAGCACTGAATTGTTGAGAATGGTAGAAGAAGAAGAAAAGACATTAGGGCCTCATCAAGAATTAACAGAGACAATTAACTTAGGGTCTGAAAAAGAACCTAAAGTGGTCAAAATCGGCACTAATATATCGAAAGAATGTCGTCAAAAAATCATCAGTTTGCTGCATGAATATACAGATATTTTTGCATGGTCTTATACGAGACATGCCAGGGGTTAGACACCTGGATATTGTAGTTCATCGTCTACCTCTTAAGCCTGAATGCGGGCCCGTGAGGCAAAAGCTACGAAAGATGAAACCTGATATGCTAATCAAAATCAAAGATGAAGTTAAAAAGCAAGTTGATGCCTGGTTTCTACTTAGTTTCCAATTACCCTGAATGGGTAGCCAATATTGTCCCCGTGCCAAAGAAAAATGGACAAGTCAGAATAGGGGTGAAAGTTAAAACCCCGACCCCGCTTCCCCGCCCCGCCCCTGCAAAACCCGCTTCGTAAATGGGGGGCGGGCGGGCGGGCAGGGGGGTGGGAAAAAAATTTCCCCCGTTTTGTAAACGGGGCGGGGGCGGGGCCCCGCCCCGCCTTGCCCCGTTTAAGATAATTTTTTTTTTTTTTTTTTTTTTTTTATATATATATATATATATATATTTTTTTTCTTTTTATTCTTATTTTCTTTTCTTTCCTTTTCTTTTTCTTTTCTTATTCACTCAACTATGATTTAGGTTTGAAAATAGAACAATGAAGATTTCCAAATTTGATTTTGAATTAATTTGATAATATGGGGAATGGAATGATGTTAAATGCATTATTTATATTTTATGGAATAGAATAAAAATATGCATATTATATATGATTTAGGTTTGAAAATAGAACAATGTCATAGTCATGCATTAAAGGGATTAAAATTACAATTGAACTATTTATATGTTTATGTATTAGTATTATAGTATATAATAAATTGGAAACTATATAATGTTACACAATAAAATCCATAAATTTACAATTTTATGAGACATAATTTTATATAAGTTTGAGAGAGATAGGAAGGAAAAAAAAAAAAAAAAAAGAACCCTACCAGACCCGCCCCCCGCCCCGCCCCTGCCCCGCCCCAGCCCCGCCCCCATAAACGGGGCGGGGACAGGGGCGGGGGCGGGGTGGGGTTTTTCCCCTTAAACGGGGCGGGGGATAAATGGGGGACCCCGCCCCCGCCCCACCCCGCCCCATTTACACCCCTAAGTCAGAATGTGTGTTGATTACAGAGATTTGAACCGGGCAAGCCCGAAGGATAATTTTCCACTTCCTCACATTGATATTTTAGTGGATAATACTGCTGGCTTCTCAACATTCTCATTCATGGATGGATTTTCAGGCTATAATCAGATCAAAATGTTACCAGAAGATCGGGAAAAAACCACATTTATCACACTATGGGGAACCTTCTGCTATAAAGTCATGCCGTTTGGATTGAAGAATGCTGGGGCAACCTATCAGCGTGCAATGGTAACGTTGTTTCATGACCTGATGCACAAAGAAATAGAAGTTTACGTTGATGACATGATTGCCAAGTCGAAACATGGAGAGAATCATGCAGACATTCTCCAGAAGTTATTTGACCGATTGAGAAAATATCAACTAAAACTCAATCCCAATAAATGCACATTTGGGGCAAGCTCCGGAAAATTACTAGGCTTCGTGGTAAGTCAAGAAGGAGTCACAGTTGACCCCGATAAAGTCAAAGCAATCATAGAAATGCCACCGCCAAGGACTGAGAAAGAAGTTAGAGGATTTCTGGGAAGATTAAACTATATTTCTCGGTTTATATCTCATCTAACAGCCACATGTGAACCCATTTTCAAGTTACTTCGTAAGAATAACACGGGAGTGTGGAAGGAAGACTGCCAAAAGGCATTTGAAAAGATAAAGCAGTATTTACAGAGTCTTCCTATACTCGTCCCGCCAATATCAGGACGCCCTCTAATCTTGTATTTGACAGTGCTAGAAAGTTCAATGGGTTGTGTACTTGGGCAACATGATGATTCTGGAAGAAAAGAGCAAGCCATATACTATTTGAGCAAGAAGTTCACCGATTATGAAGCTAAATATTCTCTCCTGGAAAGAACTTGTTGTGCTTTAGCTTGGACTGCACATCGACTGCGACAATACATGCTTTATCATACAACATGGCTAATTTCAAAAATGGATCCAATAAAATACATTTTTGAGAAGCCCTCTCTCTCTGGAAGAATTGCTAGATGGCAAGTACTGTTATCAGAATACGACATTGTTTATGTCACCAAAAAAATCAGTGAAAGGAAGCGCACTTGCTGATTATTTAGCTCAACAGCCAATTGATGATTATTCACCAATAAAGCTGGACTTTCCAGACGAGCACGTTTTTACGACAGAAGTAGAAAAACAATGTTCAGATCCCGACGAATGGATCATGTTATTTGATGGAGCCTCTAATGAGTTAGGTCATGGTATTGGAGTAATTCTAATATCACCAGAAGAAAAAATATTTCCGCTCACCATAAAATTGTGTTTTGACTGTACAAATAACATGGCAGAGTACGAGGCTTGCTCTATGGGACTCCAAGCAGCACTTGATATGAAAGTGAAGAAATTAAAGGTGTATGGAGACTCACTTTTAGTAATTCACCAATCAAATGAAGAATGGGAAACTAGAGATTCCAAGTTGATTCCCTATCATAAGCTAATAACTGAATTATCCAAGAAGTTTGATAAGATCACCTTTGATCACATACCAAGAGATGATAATCAAATAGTTGATGCATTAGCCACATTGGCGGTGATGTTTGATATAGATTTCAAGGAAAAAGTACAGCCTCTCAAGATTGAAACACGAGATGTTCCAGCCTATTGCATGAACATAGAAGAAGAGCTAGATGGAAAACCATGGTATCATGACATCAAGCAATTTATAAAGTGTAAAGAATACCCATCAGGTATTTCAGAAAATGATAAACGCACTCTTAGAAGGCTATCCATGAAATTCTTTTTGAACGGAGAAATTCTTTACAAAAGAAACCAAGACATGGTGTTGCTCAGATGTGTGGATGCAGTAGAAGCCAACAAAATAATGGAAGAAATACATGAAGGAATCTGTGGCACTCACTCAAATGGACACATGATGTCTAGACAAGTCTTGAGAGTCTGGTTATTATTGGCTAACTATGGAGACAGATTGCATCAAATACGCAAGAGAGTGTCATAAATGTCAAATATATCTCGACAAAACTCATGCTCCTTGCATCTCAGTCGCAAGTTCTAGTAGCACCTTGGCCTTTCTCCATGTGGGGGATAGATGTGATCGGACCTATTGAACCCAAAGCTTCAAATGGACATCGTTTTATTCTAGTAGCTATTGATTATTTCACTAAATGGGTGGAAGCCGCTTCTTATAAAGAAGTAACGAAAGGTGTGGTAATTAAATTCATCAAAAGAGAGATCATTTGTCGTTATGGTCTTCCAGAGATCCTAATTACCGATAATGGGAGAAATTTAAATAACAAGATGATGAGTGAACTATGTGAACAGTTCAAGATCAAGCATGCTAATTCAACTCCTTACCGTCTGAAAATGAATGGAGCAGTAGAGGCAGCCAATAAGAACATTAAAAGAATTGTTGAAAAAATGTCAACCACATACAAAGATTGGCATGAAATGCTTCCCTTTGCTTTGCACGGATATCGCACCTCTATCCGAACTTCAACAGGGGCAACACCATTTTCGCTAGTTTATGGGATGGAAGCAGTCCTTCCAATTGAAGTTGAAATTCCTTCATTAAGGGTTCTCATGGAAACAAAACTAGAAGAAGCTGAGTGGGTTCAGAATCGCTACGAACAACTTAATTTCGTAGAAGAAAAAAGATTGACAGCATTATGTAGAGGTCAACTTTACCAAAGGAGAATGATGAAAGCATATAACAAGAAAGTTCGGCCTCGAGTATTTAGAGAAGGAGACTTGGTTCTAAAAAGAATACTTCCAGTTCAAAAAGATCATCGAGGAAAATGGACCCCAAACTACGAGGGACCATATGTGGTAAAGAAAGCTTTCTCAGGAGGAGCTTTAGTTTTGACAAATATGGATGGCAAAGATTTTTCAAATCCCATCAGTTCAGATTATGTCCGGAAGTATTATGCATGAGGCAAAACTCAAAAAGCTCAATAAAAATATAGGATGCTCAGGAATATTTTAGTGAATCATGTTTCAGTCTTAGTTAAATTGTTTAAAATGTCATTTGACCTTACGCCTTTCATTCTATTCATTCCCTTTGTAATAATTGACTTCCATCAATAAAATACCCTTCAAGTTAGTTTCTTTCATCATTTCGTCAGCTCTTCGTTCCTTTAAATGTTGACATAAATTTTCTTATTACAATTATAATTCAAAGAAAAAGAAAATTGTTTTGATTTTGGAGGAATTTTAAAACAATCATCATTGATTACCAATGGATTCTGAAATTATGGAAGTAAATGCTTGAATCTCATCAAAATTTGACATATGGTTAAAACCCAACATTGAGACTGATAAACATGAGAATGTTCCATCGGGAGATACTGAAAAAGGTTTTTCAGAGTACTTAACCTCAAGAATTAGTAGAAATGGAAGACATCTTTTCAACTTCTCAAAAAAAAAAAAAAAAAAAAAAAAAAAAAAAGAAGGTCTCACTCCTGGAATTATTTTGAAAATCCAATGTCAAGCCAAGTATCTTCTACAAATAATGATGAACATGTTGGAGTCGAGCTATTTTGAAAAAAAAAAAAAAAAACACTTTGCATAATCACATGGTTTTTATCATAACACTGGGGCAATCCCGTTTTGAAATTCCTGCAAATTTATTTCACATCAAAACTGATCATTTTTACTCCTTTCGGTTAAATCGAATCATACCTTTGATTTAGTCCCGGTATAGATCGAAGCCTGGTTCAATCCAGGTCTGTCGCTTTTGTTTATTTTTCGGTTAAATCGAATCATACCTTTGGTTTAGTCCCGGTATAGGTCGAAGCCTGCGTCAATCCAGGTCCGTCGCTTTTGTTTATTTTTCGGTTAAATCGAATCATACCTTTGGTTTAGTCCCGGTATAGGTCGAAGCCTGTGTCAATCCAGGTCCGTCGCTTTTGTTTATTTTTCGGTTAAATCGAATCATACCTTTGGTTTAGTCCCGGTATAGGTCGAAGTCTGCGTCAATCTAGGTCCGTCGCTTTTGTTTATTTTTCGGTTAAATCGAATCATACCTTTGGTTTAGTCCCGGTATAGATCGAAGCCTGCTTCAATCCAGGTCCGTCGCTTTTGTTTATTGTTCGGTTAAATCGAATCATACCTTTGGTTTAGTCCCGGTATAGATCGAAGCCTGCGTCAATCCAGGTCCATCGTTTTTGTTTATCTTTTCGGTTAAATCGAATCCTACCTTTGGTTTAGTCCCGGTAGAGGTCGAAGCCTGCGTCAAACGCGGTCCATTGCATTCTAAACTTTTCAGCAAAGTCAAATCCATAATGCACTTCAGCCTTGGTAAAAGCCAAATCCTATGTCAAGAAGATAAACTCTTTTTCGTCCACTTAATAGACTCATTTCAAAAAAAAAAAAAAAAAAAAAAAACAAAAAAATTTTTTAAAAAAAAATCAATAAGTTTTCCCTTTCCAAATACTATATTTATTCCTTTGTCCAACTTTTTAATCTTCTAAAGATGAACAAAGGGGGGCAACTGTAAATACCGTATTTTGTCCGGCTAAATTTATTAATTTTTATTTTTTTAAAATAAAGAAAATTGAAATAAAAATAAAATTTGATTGTTTTAAAAATAAAGATAATTTTATTCTTAAAAAATAAAATGATCCTTATATTTTAAAAATAATTAGATTTTAATTTTGTTTTAAATTTAAATGATAAAGACGATTTTTATTTCAAAGATAAAATTGGCTTTTAATTTTAAACATAAAATAATTTTCGATTTTATTTATTTTAAAAGTTGTTATTTAAATTTTTTTTTTTTTAAATTATTGTAGAGATAACGTAGTCAATTTTAAATTAATTTGAAATGGTCAAAGATAAATAGGATTTGAGATAGATTTAAAAAAATTCGTAGAGATATTATTTGATTTGGATTGAGTTAATCTCTAAGTATTATCTGTTATTATCACAAGTTTATCTCTCTATTTTAAATGTCTATAGTTTTGGCTATAAATAGGACCCTTCACTCTTAGAATAGGTCATTAGAGAAAAACGGTAGAAACCCTAGAAATTTAGAATCCTCCTATCTAATACTCTCTCACGGTAGGCCAAGATTTCGATTCTAAAAAATTCCCATCTCTCTCACCACCGAAACCCCAATAACATATTCATATTTCCTTTTGAATCAATTGCTACTCTCGAAGATAAATTCTGTCGAAATTTTGGACTACGACTCATCATAATTTGAAGAATAAAGGTATGCTAATCTCAATTTCTCTAGGTGAGGGATTTTTTAAATTCCGATATTTGTTCAATTAACAGTCATAACCCCGCTCAATTAATCTTTCAACTTACATCATTCTTGATGTTAAGAGAAGATTTAAATGAGACATTTGTTTTCATAAATTAAAATCAATTTTTCACCAATTAGTTTAATTAAGGACCAATAGTTTAAAATTAGATAGTATAAGATAAGATTAGGTTAACCGTTTTTTTAAATGGATGTCGTAGGGTGCTAATACCTTCCCTATGCATAAATGACTCCCGAACCCAATCTGGTTTTCGTAGACAGTTTTTAGTAATTAGGTGGCCAATCACACCTAAATTTGGTTGGTGGCGACTCCAAATTTTTGCTTTTCACGAAGAGGCCCATAAATTGGACGTTGGCGCTCCACGTCGCAATTACGTTGCGACAGACCACATATGTAAACTTTACAGAATTCTTTAACCTTATGAGATCTCCGAAGAATGCTATCATAATAAAGAGTACCTAAACAATCTCGTCCATTGGTTATATCAATATTGGATTAAAGCGGTTTTTTTTCACATTTATCGTAACTAAACCAATCAATGGTCATAAAAACCAATATAACTAAATGACATAGATCAACCATAGATGTATAGCATGAAAATTATATGTAGTGTGATATGTACATATCTATTCCAACTGGTCCTACCTTACTTTAGTGAGATCAAAACTTTAACTCAATGTAATATAGTGTAATTAACTTAATTTCTTTATTTCTAATCAGAAAAATATCCAGAATACTTGAACAATATATTCATAAAACCATATCTAGAGCAATAAAAATTACTCAAACTTCTACTAAAATGAGATATCCTGATATAGGATAACACCCTATGAGCGGTATGGTCATGAAAAACTTTGGGTGATAATTCTTTTGTAAGTGGATCCACTATCGTGGAGTTTGACCGAATGTGCTCTATTGATATTTGTTCACTTTGCTTCTTTCCTTCACAACTAGGATTATACAAGTTCCTATTGTTATTAGAATATGACATCACTAATTTATTATGACGATAAATTTTGAGTGGTCTTTCAACATCCTCTAAAATGTACAGCCTTGTGATAAATGTTCATAACCGTATTATATGATTAGATGCCTCAAAATTTTGCTGCCTTAATAGAAGATCTTATAAGTGTCTATTTGACACTTCCCCAAAACTTAGATCCACCAGTGAACATAAAAATATAGTCTTAAAGTGGATTTCTTACTGTCTTGACATCCATCAAAATTAGTGTCGGAATTCTAAATGTTCTCTAATTGATCCGACTTTTTATATGTGAGCATATCATCTTTAATTCTCTACAAATACCTCATAACCAATTTGACTACCTTCTAATGATCCATACCAGGGTTATAAAAAAAATTACGTAGTATCCGAAGACGCTTACATATTTGAACATACATTAGACTTCATACTTCTAAAAAGTAAAAATCTTTTTGCATTTCTTTCACTGCAGGATTGCTTTTCGAGCATTTATTGAGATTAAAATATCTCCTTAAATATACTACTTCTTGAGGTTGTTGAGTTTGTTCCTCAAAAATAATATAAAATTGGTATCCTTATCCTCAAATTATCTTGAATACTAAATGTCAATGCTTATTTATGAATTATTATTCAAATTTACTATTCTTTTAAAAGAAAAGAACAAATCTCTTAAATCTGACATGTGAATTTAATTCATAACTCGGCACCGCAAAGAATCTAAACCAAACTATGGACAAATAATTAACCAAATAGTTGTACATTTGATGGAATTTCAAGCATTATACATGATTTTCTTAGAGAACAAATCAAATCTCAATGAACATTATTCAAAATATAATCTCACCGAAAATTATTTACTGGTCCATGGGCCGGTCCTGGTTTCTTTCCAGTCCGGTTTAAGGGTTTTCAACACGGTGTTGCTGTTAGACTATTCTCTTTCTCAAAAACTCCGACAGTTCTTTATAAGGGTTGTATACCACCTATAATTTTAATTTTGCATCTTTTGGTAATTAGTTTTTTTTTTTAATATTATTATACCAAATTTATACACTTTATCTAAAAACAATTGTTAATAATTTTGTAGTGTCTCTTTGTATGAATTGAATAATTAATAATAAAATCAAAAAATTATTTAAATATATGATTTTATGGGTTTTTCGTAAGTGAAGTAACTAAATAAAATAAAAACTCTTCAGATTCTTCCAAACCCATAATTTACCTCTGTTATCTACATTAATTATTGCATAAGTTGAACTTTTAGATTGATAGTTTTTTTTTAAAGAAACATTGATAGTTATATAGTCAATAAATAATAATCATAATCATAATCATAATAATAATAAACACCATTTTTAAAAAAAATTTACCTATGATATTTTGTCGCATAAATATTTATCAATCGCGGGAGAAAGAAATATTTTTACTTTAGATGCTTTTTTTGAAAAGTTTTAATCAATACAGATTAAACAAAAAATAAAATATAAACTTTTCAAATGTGATAAAAATGAGTTTCGAGTAATTTGAGACAATAATAATTAAAAAAGTCAGAAATAAAAATACCAACGCAGATGAACAAGAAATAAAACATTGATGCAGTAAATTGCGAGTTCTGAAAATACATCTTAAGGATCAAGAAGGGAAGGAGACAATTTGACTCTTCCAATTTGGGTTGGTTGATGGCTGTAATGAATTCTCAGCCTTTTTTTTTTTCTTTTTTCCTTTTTTAATGCCTTTTCTTTGAGTTAGGTTAGTTCAAAATTCAAATGTCTATATTTTTCTTGTGAAAAAAAAGTTATATTCATATTCAAAACAAAAGGCATACAATCCTTGAATCAAGAGGAAGATATATAGTATGTTTTGATTGGAATATTGGAAAAAAAATTATAAAATAAAAGAGGAGTTTATGAGGTAAAAGGATCAAAGGAAACAAGTTGATTGAGACAATAATGTGATTTTCGGCTTTGTTCAATTAGTTCTATTATTTTTAGTTTTATATTGATTATCAAAAAATGGTTATTTAATATTATAAAAAAAATAGTTATTTAATAATAATAAAAATATAACTTGACAAATGTTACAAAGAAAATGATTAAATCACATGTAATGATGGATGAATTAAACAATTAAATTATATGTTGTATGTAAATTATTTAATTTTATAAGTATTTATAGGAAAAAAACATTGCATATACATGATACACATTATAAGCACTATATTAAGTAAATTAAAGGATGTTATTTTCGAGAAATGTTTTTGACAATGCCAATTCGATACTTCTGAGGATTTTCTTAGTGGGATATTTTGAATGCTTTTAATTGAAGAATATATTATCATGACACTTTACTACATATAAATTAATAACATTTTTTTTTAAATTTTAATAAGATATATATTTATATCGGAATATTAAATTAAAATAGAAACAAAACTTGCGATAATTTTTTTACAGTAGGCTAGCAAAAATTTAAATTTTCAATAAATAAATGTAAATTTCAGAATTTTCACAATTATTCACTAATAATGAAGTATAGATAGGCATGAAAAATATTAAACTAGAAATAGATGAAATCATGAATATAAATAATTATTGGAACTTCAATTCCTAATTATGCAATGTATAAATGAATTAGAAGTTCTAACAACTGAAATGTTATTTATTAGATGGAATTAGTTAATGAATAACTATTTTTTTTTTTTGAACAACACGAGACAAACGGAAAAAAACCACAAAAGCAACAAAGAGAAAATTGAAAGCTTTACTCGGGGGACTCTAAAACCAGGAGGCAAATACCCCACATTGTCCCCCCTAGCCCATTTCCCCCCCCAGGGGTTGCCAAAGCATGAGCACCTCTATTACACCTCCTATTTGCATGTTGGAAACCTGAAATTTTGCCGTTGCTAGAAAGTGAATGGATCTCTGCTATGACCCGCCCAACTTCCGTGAAATCCAGATTCTAATGAATAACTATTAGTTTCAGGTATATTAAAATATTAATATATATAAAAAACATAAAAAAATTATATTAATTATATTTAATTTAGTATTTTTTTATTTATACAAACGTATGTAATTACATACACATGAAATAAAGATAAAAGTTATTAAATCATAAAAAAATATTGTTTTATATTTTATATTACAAGATCATGTTTAATTAATTTCTAAAATTAGTTCGACCCACCCTCGCTAAAATTCCCTACCTTTTTATATCATCATATGGAGAAACTAATGTTTACCTATTAAAAAAATATATTACCAAAATTATCATCACATGTTTAAAAAATGCATGCTTTTTTTTTTACAACAATCTATTTTTGTAATAAAACACAATGCTATTTTCAGTATTAATTTATTCATTACTATTTTATAAAATTAAATTAAATTTAGATTAACATACGTGCATGGCACATGGTAAAAAGTATAGTATCTTAAAAGTGGTAATGTTAAAGAATCATTTTTTAACCCTTTTATCCTCATATTATTTGTCAAATTTACAATTATATCATTATCAATCATTAATTATTAGGGTAAAATGCAAATAAGACCCCTGTGGTCTTTTCAAAATGCATGAGCACCCACTGTACTTAAAAATGGCAAATCGCACCCATGTGGTTCCAGTTTTTTTCAATCAGACCCCTCCCTTTCAATGTCAATAATTTTATTTTAGCCATAACTTCTTCGTTTGAACTTCGATTTGGATGATTCAACATGTTTAGGAATCTTCATTTCCGGCTTTACATAATCGTCGCTTCGAAACTTTGAAATCATCAATAACCAAAAGAGTTAACGATGTCAATCATACCTAGTGTTTCGATGTTAGTAAAGTCTTTTATTTATTAATGATTTCAAAGTTTCAAAGTGACATTTATGTAGAGCCTAAAGTGAGGATTCCAAAACATCTTGAATCGTCCAAATCGGAGTTCAAACGAAGAAGTTGTGGCTAAAAGAAAATTATTGACATTGAAGGGGAGGGGTCTGATTGAAAAAAAATTGAAACCACAGGGGGTGCAATTTACCATTTTCAAAGTACATGAGGTGTTCATGCATTTTGAAAAGACCACAGGGGTCTTATTTGCATTTTACCCTAATTATTATTATCAATTTATATTATTTAATTCTTAAAATATATAAACTCTTATTTCATATAATAAGTTTAAAATATAATTTGGTAACAAAATTAATAGTTGGTTTCATAAAATTTATGAAACCTATTTTAGTATTTATTATATAAAAAAGTATAATATAATATAAAAATATTTTTCTTTGATAAAATAAAATGACAATAAATTTTGAGAAATATTTTAAAATAGTAAAGGAAAAAAAATAGTTTTGATAGTGTACCAATCAATTTTTTTCATATAAATTTATATCACTTTTATCATATAAGTTTTTTTCTTCATGAGTTAAATTTTATATTTGGTTTCAACGTTTGTTATTGTTTCTAATTTAGTTGAAAAGTTCGAATTTAATACCTTAATTCAGCTCAATTATTTTAAATTGGAGCCAGTAATAATATTAAAAAAAATCAATATTATAATAATTGTAGATATTTATTAAACCATAAGTTTAAACCTATAGGTTGGTTTTTTCATATAACTTTAAATCCATATGATATTATTGTTAATGATTAAAAAAACTTTTTAGTTTAGAAATGAAATTAAAATTAAAATAATTAAAACTGTGGATCATTGAAAATCATTTTTAGACTACTAATACTCTTATATAAATTATTAAATTTACAAAGTTTTACATTACACTATTAAAAAATTATTTATTTATTAAAACAAATACAGTAATTACAAAAGAAATGATCCCATTACGTTATTTTATCCCTCTTTATTGCGATTAAATATGATACGATAATGATTCACGCATTTAATATTAAGTAGATTGAGATGTTATTTTAAAGAGATTATGAAAAGTGTTAAAAACAATAGAAAATGAAACGTTATTCAATACTAATTACTTTTTTTTTTTTTTTTTTAAAAAAATCACATTCTCTTTTAAAAAAACGTTTTAAAAATGAGAAATGAAAATAATATTTTACTTTTATAGGATGAAACTATATTTTTTTAAATAAAAATTTATTCCAAATTATAATAACAATTTACTTTATTACATTAGTATAGATATTAATTTAATAAAGTTAACTATATTAAATATATATATAAATTAACTTAATATAAAAAAAAATAACGTCTTAAAATTTCAACAATTTGCCCATAGAATGAATAAAAAAAAAGAAGATGAAGGTGAAAAGAACTTAAAAGCTATTATTAATAATGTGAACATTCATCTCAAAACCAATTGGTAATGAGAGGAGTGACCCTTAGAGTTTATAAATGTTATGAGTTCCCTACATCTTTCCGATGTGAGATTCTCAACATGCCCCCTCAAGATGATGCTTTTTTTGGGCTCACCATTCTTGGGTCGAATCCCATTGTTGGATCGAATGCCCGTTTGGGCTTGTTGGCCTCTGATACCATCTTAGATATCATGGGGTTTCACCTCAAAATCAATTGGCAATGAGAGGAGTAGCTCATGTATCTTATAAATCTTGTGAGTTCCCTTCATCTTTCCGATGTAGGATTTGTTGGAAAAAACATTATTAATGTTTAGGTTAGTTGGAATAAGACTCCAAATACCTATGTTAATGATTTTCATTTAATATAACCAAACATTCGTTATGGTGACAATGATATTCGAAAGGGCCCTCGAATAGTCACATGTATCGCCAATAGTTGCATTGATATGAAGTAACCATTGGATATGGTGGTTATAAGAATGAATAGTTTCCAATACAATTGTGACTTATCACAAAGTGACTTTATGAATGGATGTATCCGTTGGATGGGTAGTACCGTTGAATAAAAGTGGTTATTTATTCAATAGATGCAACCTTCCATAAAGGTAGTTATTTATTCAATAGTTACAACTTTTCATAAAGGTGGTTACTTATTGAATAGATGCAACCTTTGACATAAAGTCACAATTAAAGGTCACTTTTAAATGGTGGTTATATTCTAAAGGTAGTTATTTACTAATAGATATGACTTTTCCCAAAAGTTACTTTTAAGAGTCATGACTATGCCTATAAATAGGCCTCCACATTTCGGAATAACACACTTGAAAAATACAGAGAGAATTCTCTAATATTTCTCTCTACTTTCACAAAGTGTTATTCTCTGGATTTACTCTGCAATTTCGGGATTGAGTTTCGCTCAAGTTTTTGGTTCGATTGTCAAGGTTAGTAAAGTGCTTTATTAACTTTGGTTAGAAGTGTTGTATCTTGGGAGACTATTGTCCATTATCTGTAGCACCTAAGCAGTGGGCAAATATTGTCTTAAGGAAATTTGCATATCTGCATACCTCACTTCGTTTTAAATTTCCTTCGCTTATATTTATTTGATTTACTGTTCCTATATGCAATTCTTCTTTTATCTATTTTTTAGCAAATCGTTTAGAAATTTTACCAACAATCTTAAGACAATATCTGTTTCGTTTATATTTTCTAAACTGTTGCTAAATTTCAGTTCGTAATTTTGCATGTTCATTAAATTAAATAAGTCAATCTCGAAATTCTTATTTTGTTATATATATTGTTAGTATATATTTTGCAAATTTAGAGTTTATATATTCATTAAAAATTAATATTCTATTACGAATATTATGGATTCCAAATCGAATCATCACAAATGGTCAATGGTTCGTACCATTAGCACCAATTGCACTGTTGAGCCCACTGCACTGTTGTGCCTATTGTGCCAACGCCGGTAATGCCTCCTCCTTCTCAGTTTGAAAAGCCAGGAAAAATTCAACTAAGACCGATTTCAAACGTTGGCGAAGAAGATGTTGTTTTATTTGACCACTCAATTTGGTCAAATTTACGTTCGAGGATTCTCCAAAATTGTCAAGCAAATGCTTGATCAACCCATTCCTGGCCATGAGGCATGGAAACATGCCGACTATCTATACGCAGGAACTACATTCGAATGGGTTGGAGAATTCGTTGTACAATGTCTATAGCACCATAGTTTTGCAAAGGAATTGTGGAGTTCCTTAGACAAAAGTACAAAACGAAGATGCAGGCACAAAGAAATACTTTGTTGCGAAATTCCTGGACTTTAAGATGACCGATAACAAATCGTTGTCGGCCAAATTCAAGAATTTCAAATCATTCGCATGACATCGAAGCCAGGGTATGGTCATAGGCGAGTCTTTTTTGTGTGGTCCTGCGGCTATCGGAAATTACCTCCTAGTTGGGATAATTTCAAAGATAATCTTAAGCATAAACGCGAGACGCGACTTGAAGAACCGATTGTTCGTCTTCGCATTGAGGAAGACAATCGGTTAAATCGCCGAAAGACCTCCAAACCTGCAATAGAGGCTAAGGCACACATCACGAACATAGTGGGCCAAGAACAAGAAAAGGAAGCATACCCAAGCATCTTCCTCAAAAGGTGCAAGCAATAATGCGAAGAGATTCAAGGGAAATTGCTACAATTGCAACAAACCTGGGCATCGTGCAAAAGATTGCGATCTAAGAAGAATGATGCCAAAAAAGAAAACCGCCAGCCAACATCGCCGAGGTTGAACAAGTCAATACAGGTGTTCTTGAGTTGAGTTTATCTCTTTGCCGCCCTGGAGGTCAATCTTGTGATCAACAACAAAGACCGGTGGCTGGATCCGGAGCCACTCGCCATATTTGCGGCCGATCCCGTCACGAGTACAAAGAGATCAACCATGATGAGAAGCTCTACATGGGTAACTCTGTGAATCCGTTGTCAATGGCGTTGGAAAGGTGATTCCGAAATTCACCTCTGGCAAGGAAGTGACCCTCAATGATGTCCGCATGTTCCAGACATTCGCAAGAACCTGATCTCCTGGATCCATTCGGGAGCAAGAAAGGTTTCAAGATGGTTATAGAGCCGGACAAATTTGTTCGACTAAGGGGGCATGTATGTTGGGAAAGGGTATATGTTAGATGGTTTGTTTAAGGCCAATGTGGCCGTAATATCTAAGAACTCTAAGTTTATGTATCCAAGGCTTTTGCTATTAATAATAATGCTACTTCTTCTGCTTACTTGATTGAGTCTTCTTCTTTATGGCATAGTAGACTTGGACATGTTAATTATGCATCTCTAAAACGGTTAACACACTTAGGCTTAATTCCTAGATTTGAAATTAATAATAAACATAAATGCGAAATTTGTGTTGAAGCTAAGTTTACTAAGAAACCGTTTAAATCTATAGAAAGAAGTAGTGAACCATTATCTTTAATACATAGCGATATTTGTGATCTTAAATTTATTCAAACTCGGGGTGGGAAAAAGTATTTTATTACTTTTATTGATGATTACACTAGATATTGCTATGTTTATCTCTTGAGTAGTAAAGATGAAGCTTTAACTACATTTATCACTTTTAAGAATGAAGTTGAAAATCAACTTAATAAAACTATAAAGGTACTAAGATCCGATCGAGGTGGAGAATATGAATCATCAAATTTTGATGAATGTTGCTCTAAGTTTGGTATTATACATCAAACTACTGCACCGTATACTCCACAACAAAACGGAGTGGCGTAAAGGAAAAACGAACTTTAAAAGACATGGTTAACGCTATGCTAATAAGTTCAGGTTTACCTCATAACTTGTGGGGGGAAGCAATTTTAATCGCTAACTTTATCTTAAATAGAATTCCTCACAAAAAGAGTGGTTTAGTACCTTATGAGTCATGGTTTAAAAGGATGCCCTCGTATAAATACATGAAAGTGTGGGGGTGCCTGGCTAAAGTGGTCGTACCACTACCTAAAAGGGTAAAGTTAGGACCTAAAACTATTGATCGTATTTCATTGGGTATGCCACCAATAGTAGTGCCTATAGACTTTTGGTACACAAATCTGATATAAGTGATATACATGTCAATACTATACTCGAATCAAGAGATGCTGAGTTCTTTGAACATATATTTCCTTCTAGAAAGGAAAATAGAGAGTTAACTCTTAAAAGAACTCGGGATGTTCTTTATGAACACGATACAACACATTTAGAAACTGAACCTAGACGAAGTAAAAGATCTAGAACCGAAAAATCATTTGGTCTAGATTTCTTGACCTACATGGTAGAAGATGAGCCTCAAACCTACAAGGCGGCTATGTCTAGTTCAGAATCAAATTTTTGGAAAGAAGCTATAAATAGCGAAATAGAATCCATTTTGAGCAACAACACTTGGCAAATTGTGGATCTACCACCCGGATCCAAACCAATAGGTTGTAAATGGATTTTTAAAAGGAAGTTAAGACGATGGCTCTATAGAAAGGTACAAGGCTAGACTTGTTGCCAAAGGTTACAACCAAAAGGAAGGTCTTGATTTTTTTCGACACCTATTCACCAAGAATAAGAATTACCTCCATCAGGATGTTAATTGCTATACCGCACTCTATAAACTAGAGATACATCAAATGGACGTAAAGCGCATTCTTAAATGGTGAATTAAATGAAGAAATATATATGGAGCAACCTGAAGGATTCAGGAAAGAGAGTGAGAAACACAAAGTGTGTAAACTCATTAGGTCATTATATGGCTAAAAAAGGCTCCTAAACAATGGCATGAAAAGTTTGATAATGTTATGCTAAGAAATGGCTTCACCATTAATGAGTGTGACAAATGCGTATATTCAAAGAAATTTGGATACGAATATGTCATTGTATGCTTGTATGTGGATGACATGCTTATTATGGGTGCTAATATTGATGTCATAAACAAAACCAAGAAAATGCTTACAAGCAATTTTGATATGAAAGATATGGGAGTAGCGATGTAATATTAGGTATAAAAATATCTAAATCATCTCAAGGTATATCCTTGACACAAACCCACTACATTAAGAAAGTTGTAGAAAAGTTTAAGGGACACGAATCAAGGAAACAAACAATCCATTCCTGCCACATGTAGTACTACATAGGAATACAGGAAATGGAAAACTCCAATTAGAATACTCCCAGATAATTGGAAGTTTGATGTATATCATGAACCGCACTAGGCCTGATATTGCCTACGGTTAGTAAATTAAGTAGATATACAAGTAACCCAGGAGTTGAACATTGGAATGCAATACTAAGAGTTTTAGGATACCTAAAACGAACTAAAGAGTATGCATTGCACTATGGAAAATATCCAGGCCGTTCTAGAAGGCTATAGTGACGCTAATTGGATATCCGATTCGGATGAATCAAAATCAACAAGTGGCTATGTTTTCAAACCTGGGTGGGAGTCGTATCTTGGAAATCCTCTAAACAAACATGTATAGCCCGTTCCACAATGGAATCGAATTTATTGCATTGGATAAAGCCGCAGAAAGTGAATGGCTTCGACACTTTTTAGAAGATGTTCCAAGATGGTCGAAACTGTGACCGCTATTTGCATACAGTGATAATCAGGTTGCAATAGCTCGTGCACAAAATTTCGTATAAACGGGAAGTCACGACATATACGTCGCCGACATAATACCGTTAGGCGATTACTCCGAATGGAGTGATATCCATAGATTTTGTTAAGTCAAAAGATAATCTCCGGATCCATTTACAAAGGGATTATCTAGAGAGCGTATTCACCGCGATCGAGAGAAATGGGATTAAAACCTAAACCCAACGAATCATCTTAATGGAAACCTAACCAAGCGATTGGAGATCCCATGGACTTGGTTCAATAGGAAAACTAGTTATGAATGATTCACAAGAAGCACTTAGGAGTAAAAAAAAAAACTCCTTCCCATTTTTTGATGCAACCAAGTGCTGTCTACTAAGAGTTAAGGATAAGCTTTGCTTTTAATGATAATATATCTTGTTAAACAAGTGGAGTATAGTAGAATACTCTTGATATTAATCACCTATGTGAGCGAGAACATGGCCGGTTCTATGAGAATTGTAATAGGCAAATTCTCTAAAAGCGCTTACGAACCCAAGAAGTTCATGGCCGAAATAATGAACACAATAGAGAACCAAATTTGAATATGAAAGTTAATGTGTAAAATTCATTGTCTAAACTTACACTAAACGGTAAACAGTTCAAAACGTAAGTTCACTGATTTACCTAGTGAGTTCGATGGATCTTTACTAAGGAAGGTTCAAGGCGAAAGCTACCTATCTGGACAAGTTATCTTTCAGTAGAAACTTAATTATTATTTTTTTGTAGTCTTTTCCATGTGGGGTATTGTTGGAAAAAACATTATTAATGTTTAGGTTAGTTGGAATAAGACTCCAAATACCTATGTTAATGATTTTCATTTAATATAACCAAACATTCGTTATGGTGACAATGATATTCGAAAGGGCCCTCGAATAGTCACATGTATCGCCAATAGTTGCATTGATATGAAGTAACCATTGGATATGGTGGTTATAAGAATGAATAGTTTCCAATACAATTGTGACTTATCACAAAGTGACTTTATGAATGGATGTATCCGTTGGATGGGTAGTGACTGTTGAATAAAAGTGGTTATTTATTCAATAGATGCAACCTTCCATAAAGGTAGTTATTTATTCAATAGTTACAACTTTTCATAAAGGTGGTTACTTATTGAATAGATGCAACCTTTGACATAAAGTCACAATTAAAGGTCACTTTTAAATGGTGGTTATATTCTAAAGGTAGTTATTTACTAATAGATATGACTTTTCCCAAAAGTTACTTTTAAGAGTCATGACTATGCCTATAAATAGGCCTCCACATTTCAGAATAACACACTTGAAAAATACAAGAGAGAATTCTCTAATATTTCTCTCTACTTTCACAAAGTGTTATTCTGCTGGATTTACTCTGCAATTTCGGGATTGAGTTTCGTTCAAGTTTTTGGTTCGACTGTCAAGGTTAGTAAAGTGCTTTATTAACTTTGGTTAGAAGTGTTGTATCTTGGGAGACTATTGTCCATTATCTGTAGCACCTAAGCAGTGGGCAAATATTGTCTTAAGGAAATTTGCATATCTGCATACCTCACTTCGTTTTAAATTTCCTTCGCTTATATTTATTTGATTTACTGTTCCTATATGCAATTCTTCTTTTATCTATTTTTTAGCAAATCGTTTAGAAATTTTACCAACAGGATTCTCAATATGCTCCCTCAAAATGGTGCCTCTTTTGGGCTCACCATTCTTGAGTTGAATCATATTTTTGGATCGAATGCCCGTTTGGACTTGTTGGGCTTTGATACCATATTAATAATGTAGGCATCCATCTCAAAACCAATTGGTAATGATAGGAGTGACCCTTAGAGTTTATAAATGTTATGAATTCCCTAGATCTTTCCGATGTGGGATTCTCAACAGCTATGAAGTAAGATTATGAACTTTACCTCTTCCATATGTAAATCATAAATGATGGAAAATAAATGAATCATTTGTAACTGAAAAATTCAAGTAGATTTATTTTATTTATATAGTGCACAATTTTGATTGTTACTGAGAAAAATGGTTTGGGATTCTCAAGTAGGGTGGCAATGGTAGACATTTTTATAAGTTTGTCTTCATTATACTGCTATATTTTCTTTTAATAAGCATTAGCCTAATATTCTAATTTCATATTCCATCATATTGCAATTTTTTTATTGTTTAATTTCTTTATATTTTTTTTAAAAATCTGATACTATCAATTAATAATGAGAGAATTTTGTTCACAACAAAAATTAGGCCTAATTATGAATATTTCGATAGCCTAAATGTTTTGGATTTACAACACTTGAGGTTCACATTCATCATTTTCTGTAGCCCGTTGGTGTGTATTTTGATTTATATTTTAGATATTGTTTATCTCAGTCCATCAATGACAATTAAGCTATTTTTTAAAACAAAAATGATATTATTCAGATTATAATATGTTATTTATCTGTCTATTACATGGAACTTTAAAAATAATACAGAAGTTTATCTTAAAACATTTGTTTTTAACCAAAAAAATTGGATACTTACGTAAATTTTACAAATATAATATAGAAATATGAGCAACATAATATTTATAAGTAAGAATTTGATTTTAAAAATATAATATTATATTAAAAAAATTAAATACAATAGTTTTCTTAAAAAAAATGTGTTATAATTGATGAATTGTAATTGAATTACCACCTCACATCTATCGTTTTATAAATTAAAAGTGGATACTATTTTTATATACCATTTTAACTATTTATATTTAAAATAATAATTGTTTTATAATTTATAAATAATTACAAAATTAAGAATATCACATGTACATCACACGCTGTAAAAATCTAGTCATATAAGTAAGTTATGCACTTATAAATGATAAATATAAAAAAAAATATACAATAAATTAAGGAGATAGAAAAAAAGAGAATAAATCAAAAGTTTGAAAAATTAAACTGAGAATGAAGTAAAAGTTAATAAGAAATTAAACATAATGAATTATTAAAATAAGAAGTAAAAAAATAAAAATAAAGTAGACCCTTTTCCCTTAATTTTTTTTGTTTAATTATAAATCTGGTTTCTATAATTTGTGGTATGATTCAATTTAGTCTCTATAGTTTTAAAAAATTCAATTTAATTTATATAGTTTTGAGTCTGTGTTAATTTAATATATATTAATTTTATAAGTTTCAATTTTGTGTTGACGGTTTTTTCTCACAAAACATTAATATTGTTGTCATCATGAGGTTCCATCTCAAAAATTAATTTGTTAATTTTTTGGTATCGACAAGGACATTTTATGAGTTTTTATCAAATCAAATGGTAGGGACTAAATTAAAACTTTTAAAACTATCCTGGCTAAATTGAAAAAGATTCCAAACCATTATAATCAGATTTATAAAACCTCAATTTAAAAGAAGAAGAAAATAATCTCATTTGATCAACCATCACAATGGGTTGAGACACAGAGGTTTATAACTAGGCAGTTGAAATAATAGATTGAAAATAAACTTCTTTCAATGAAAAAAAATCATTGATTTTAATTTGAGAAAATACCAATTTAGCTTTATTTAATTAAATCATAAATCTTGTTGAACTTTGTCAGACTTTGGTGAATTATGCACAGGAGATTCTTTATTAATCAAAGAAAGTATGTTACATTCTTGGTTGTTTTGGTAGGTGAAAAGTAAGCATTTTCCTTTGTAGGTATTGTTGCTACTTGAAGAATGCATATGATCAAGTAATTTGTGACTTATAATTCAGTTATAAATTTGGTATTACTCTCCCTTAAAATGAAAATTTTGACCAAGTAAAGATATACATAGAGGCCTTTAGCTTTAATACCTCTCATTATTATTTTTTATTTTGAGATATTACATCAAATTGGAGGTGGGGGACTCGAATCTTCAATCTTATAGGAAGGGAGCAGGTGCGTAATTGTAACGTCCCGTATTTCTGGTAAGTAGTTAAATAAATATTAATTTTTCCTTATAATATTTATTTAAATTTTTGGATAAGCCTTAGTAATTATATTTAATTATTCTTTTCGGGAATAAATATAATTATTAATTATCTTTTTTTGAGATAAAGGAAAAGAAAAAAAAAAAAAAAAAAAAAAAAAAAAAAGAAAGAGAAGGTGGCGTGAGACAAGGGGGGGAAGGGAAAAGAGGATTAGGTCACATTCTCTTTTCTTCTTTCACGTACAAAACAGGGGCAGAGACAAAGGTAGGTTCCTTTTCTTCTTCTTCATCTTTTCCTTCTCATCTTCGTTAACGGAGACTCCGGGATATAATTCTTGTCACCATTCTTTTCCTTGTTTGGTTTAGGTGTTAATTGTGGTGGTGGTGGTGGAGTTGGAAGTGAAGTTAGGGTTTTTGTTCCAAGAGAAGCTTCAAGGTAATGAGTTTTGTTTCTTTCAATTCCGGATTTCGTTTCTTTATGGATTAAACCCATCAAAGTTCTCAAAAAACATTGTTCTTTTCTTCAAAAATTTCCTTTCTTTTCAAACCTGAGAAACCCTAACCTTGATTTTTTTGAAAAAGCCCCTTCACATGCACCTTTATCGACAAACGACGCCGGAACACCACGAAGGGGGCGCCGGGTGCGCTATAAAGAAGCGGCAAAGACAAAGAAAAAGTCGCATCGCTGAGGCAAGGCGCCCCATTAAGGGGCCGCTTTGTCGTGGTTTTGGCCCGTGTTCCCTTGTCGTTTCGTGGTATTTTTTCCTATGTAATTTTAGGTATTTTAGGATAGGTTTTAAGTGGTTCAAGTGCCTTTTCAGTGCTTCAATTAAGTTGGAAAAGAGTTCAAATTTTGGAAGGAAACTAAGCTTGAAAGGTGAGTAGAATTATGTTAAGTTTTAAATTGTGTATGATTGTATGTTTCCTTTTTCTTTAATAGTTAACCTCATTTATCTAAAGAGTATTATTGGATGTTTATATGCTTATTATGAGGTTTTGGGGGCTGTTTTAATGGAATTAAAGTGTGGGTTTAAGAAAGTTATAAAATTGGACTAAGCATGCTTAAAGTGATTTTTTTTTAAAATCGGGTGATGCCTAAGTTACTTCTTTACGATTATTAACTCGATATTGGGAGTTTAAACTTATTTTTGGGTGTTTCAAAGTGATTTAAAGTTGCTGGTTATGATTGCCTCCATTGATGAAGTAGTGCCCATTAAGCCCATACTTAGGCCTAGGCGGTTAGTTAGTCATTAATGTTTTATTCTGGACCTTTGGTATGTTTCCTCTATGTTTTTGTACTGTTTTGGGAGTCGATTTATAGGCGTTATCTGCGAATTTTAGTTAGAATTAAATTAGTTTTAGAATGCCCGAAAAAGGAGCAAAACAACACTAGTCTAGGCTAGTTTTGCTTCTAGACTTGCAAACCATTGAGAATTGTTATGAGTGACCCAAAAGTGATATGTTGGGTGATTTTTAAAGGGTTTTAAGTGGTTAAAAGGCGAATTTTTCCAGAAATTAATTTTAGGAAATTTTCGGCCTAGAAAGAGAATTATTGTGAGAATTTGGGTTTAGGCTCAAATTAAGTATTTTTTGGTGGAGATAGTGGAATCATATTACTCAAATACCTCGGTAATATGATAGGAGGTTCACTTTAAGTAAAGGCCTTACTTAAAGAAGAATATTGCCGTTAAGGGGGACTATAAAGTTGTGCACAACTTTATAGCACTTAACGGGGCAGGTTCATTCCATCTGTACAATGGAAAAGAATATTTCTCGTAAGGATTTAAATTGAGAAAAGAGTGTTTAAATTCCTTACTGAGCGTAGTCTTTCTTTGTTTGTGTGCAAAGAGAAGATTACAGGTATTAGATAGATTACTTAAATCGAAAAGTTTTAAATTGAGAAAAGAGTGTTTAAAACTGTTTCGAGAGTTTTAGTTCGAAAGGACGAGAATTATGATATACTTGTAAGAGTTGAGATGTTATGAATTAATTTTGAGTGTTTGGAGTAAGTGTGTATTCGGAAGTCAGTGAGGCCGATCGTGGACTTAAAGTCTTAGGAAAATCTCTCATGGCATGATTTTTAATTTAACATTTTTCTACTCATTGGGCGTAGCCTCATGATGCTACAATCTTTTTTTTTCAGGTAAGGGAAAGAAAAAGCTCGGTGGCTGATGCTGTTCGTTGTGGTGACCGGTTGGCGTGGATTTGCTCGCTAGCGAATCCTTATTTCTTTTGTTATGTCGGGATGGAAAAATTTGAATTGGTTTCATGTTTTGGTTTTGTTTAAATAATAGCAACTGCTAAATTTTTGTTTGAGAACTTTTGGGCATTGGTTTGAGATTGCCCTTTTCTTTAATTGTTTATTTGTTTTAAAACAAACCGATCGGTTGCGTACTAATTGAAAATTATTTATGAGTTTCATTTTAATAAAAATGATTGGATGATGTTTTTCGTATGCTTCCGCTGTTATTTTATGTATTTCAATGCTTTGGGATTTTTTTTGGGGTGTTACACATATGAGCAATGATCGTGTTGGTATGTTAAAGAATTTTGAGGGAGAATATATAGTATTTTTAAATGTCATGGGAAATTGAGATTATATTATAATATCATCAAAGCATATAAAGATTTGGTATAAAATATGACATTGATTCTCAAACTTTTAATTATTTTCTATTATGGTCTTTAAAACTTTTGAATGAACGATTTTTAAATTACCTTTCTACATTTAACTGTGAACATAAAGTTTAATCCAAAGCTAGGTGTAAGATCACTAATGTAGCGTGAGGTCGAGTCCATGGACTCACCCAAGCAAGTCCATGCTTGATGGGAAATCCATCCCAAGAACTAGGGGAAAACTCACCCTAAAGAGAAGAAAACTCACTCAACAATATTTGTATTGATATGATAAAAGATAAGATATCTTTGAAATGGAACCCTAAGATAGCTATTTATAGCCTTACAATAAAAAACCTAAATCTAACTAAAATAACTATAAACTAATACTAATTAATTACAACAAAATAAACTAATAACTCA
Source organism: Gynostemma pentaphyllum (assembly GCA_028015215.1). Classification (NCBI taxonomy): domain Eukaryota; kingdom Viridiplantae; phylum Streptophyta; class Magnoliopsida; order Cucurbitales; family Cucurbitaceae; genus Gynostemma; species Gynostemma pentaphyllum. The sequence continues at coordinate 23,059,313 of CM051355.1, forward strand.
TAAATAACTATATACTAATTAACCTACCATGCTCCCCATCATTCTACGACACTAAAAAAAGTTCGGTCCAGGCAAAGAGAAGAAGACCCCAATTGAAAACTCTCGACGATCCTCATCCCAAATCCAAAGTGGCACCAAAGCATGGGCCACGAAGAAGGTGAAAATAGTAAAATCCATGGCAATTGATTCCAACGAGCCCGCTTCGTGAAATTAAAATCATGGTAATTGAGCTTCAAAATAGATGGTAAAAAGTAGATGGAAAAATTATCCTTGGGCTTAATTTGGTGGGTTAAGAAATGGGTCCAATAAAATGAATGATAAATTGGGTTTTGATGGTATTGGAATTGATGGATCAAGTGGGAATAATGTTGGATTGGATGAAAAAAATGGCAATTGACCCATCTCTCTTATCTTTAAATCTAAAACAATTTGACTCTTAGTAATGGGCTTTAAAATAGAATGGGAAATTGAAGTGGCTAAAATTGATTTTGACATGATTGGGTCAATAGGGAAAGGGTCAAAAGGGGCTTGAATTAGATATGGAGTTAAAGTGGGCTTTAATTAAAAAACATGTTGGCCATTGAAAATTGAGTGTGAAAGCCTTATTGAAAGCGGATCCAAGTTGCCCAATACATTTGAATTCAAAGATGAGGTAGAGGTGGGCTTTAATTTAATTAAATTGGTTTTTACTTGGCCCACGATTTGGTCTGAAGGTTTGATGGTTAGGGTTGAATTATGGAATAAAGATTCATAATCAAACGCAGCCGCCACTTCCTGAAGTTCTCCTTCTTCTTGCTTGACTGCGTCAGCTCCATCATCAATGGCTTCTTCACCAATTTCATCATCGTTTGCTTCACCAACCTCATCGTCGACTGCTTTATCAACTCCATCATCGACTACATACTTCTTCACCATTTACGGCGTCTTTCTCTTTATCGTTGGCAACTGCTTCTTCCACGTCTTCCATTCCCCTTTCTTCCACTTTTTCTTCGGCTGGTTCAACATGTTGGACAGTTCCGATCTCATTTTGCAAGCCAAACGTGTTGGGAGTCATTTCGCTAGCACTACAAAAAAGAAAGGCTAATTGCGACCAGGAAATTACGAACAGACGGTCGTTTTTAAGGTAAATGCGACCAAAAAAGTGACCAAACCTGATGTGGCAAAAAAGCTGGTCGTCCAGGACAATTGTTGTCCACGTGGTCACCAAAATACGACCAAATGTATTTGGTCGCAAAAAAGTCGACATTTGGAAAAACGACCAGACAGTCGCATAAAATAGTGACCATTTGGTCGTAATTTAAGTTGTAGACAAGTGACCAGTTGGTCCATAAAAAGTGTGACCACATGGTTGTTTATATTGGTGACCCAATGGTCACCTTCTTAAGTGACAATTTGGTAGTTTGAGCATCAGCCCAAAGCGACCATCTGGTCATATAAATTGCTACCAGATGGTCATTTTATATTTTGAAAAATGTGACCATGTGGTCGCAAATGTAATTAATAATTTCATTAATTTCTAATTTAATTTGTTTAAATTAAATTATTTAATTTGTAACTATTATTATTTTTATTTAATTTTTTCAATTAAATTATTTAATTGGTAAATATTATTTGTATTTTATTTTATTTGTTTATTTTAATTAAATAATTATTTATTTAAATTAAATAAAAAAAATGGAATTAAAATAAAAATTGTTAGGATCGGTATGGCAACCCTAGAGGGGGGTGAATAGGGTTTTAGGTTAATTTAAAACTTTTTCGATTAATGACTTCTAATTAATAAGTTAATTAGATTGTTTAAGCTCAAACACTTAATATGAATTTTATCCTAAAATTCCCTTTAACAAAGTAAACTAAATTTGAATAATACTTGGACATATTAAACCACAATTAATTTCTAACAACCAATAATTTCTCAATTTAATTCAAACAATAAATTTGTCAAGCATTAATATAATTTCCAATTATTGATATTCAATGATCCCTAATAAAAATGCACAATAAATATTTAGCAATTTATATTAGTGCAATAAGTAAAGAGGAAAGGGTTAGAGAAATGACACCAAGATGTATAGTGGTTCGGCCAAAATCCGGCCTAGTCCACTCCCCAGGCCCTCTCGGGAATTTATTACTTTTTCCGGGAGCAAAGTAGAACCCAATCCTTTTGCGGGATCAAGATCAAACCCAATCCTTTTCGGGATTAAGATCAAACCCGACTCTTACACACGGGATCAAAGTCAAACCCAAACCGTTCTTTTTCCGGGCTCAAGAACAAACCCAACGTGTGAATTATAATTTTTTTTCACACAAATACAAACTCTCCCAAAAGAGTAGATTTACAAGTTTAAATCTCACAACAAATGGAGAAATCACTCCCCAATAAAGCCCTTACAATGGCTATGTAATTTACACTTTAATGCTCACAAAAAGGCTCAAAAGGATGACTAAAAAATGAAGAATTTTAGAACTCAACAGTCTGAAATTTGCCTCTGTTTTTTTTGGTTTTTTTTTTTTTGAAATCTGTCAATTTCGAGCTCAATTTATAGGCAATGAAAATGTTACCGTTTTTCTACTGTTCATCCACCTTCTTAAATTAAATTTGACTTCAATGGTGTGAATGGGAAGAGAGAAGAGCTTCAATTTTTGTCATTTTCGTGCTGAAATTTTTCCAAGATGAATCTGATGGAGAAAGGCCTGAAATGACTTAATCACCCTTTTTGTCTTCAAAGAAATTCAAATCAGTGAGGGGCATTATTGTAATCAACCAAATGGTGTAATAAATGCTTCATAATAAGTCAAATGAGAGAGCCACGTGTCAAATCGTTATTGGTTGAGCATTTCTGAAATTGAAATTAATAATAATAATATAAAATCTCCGATCAGCAGGGGCATTCTGGGCAGCTATCCGTTGTGAGAGGGATTTAAATTTCGGTCAGGATGAGATAAAGGGCTGGTCAGGACATGGAGGACATTAGACCAAAAGTTGAGGGCAAAAAGAACATTTCACTTGTATCAGAAAAAGCAAACAGCTGGAGAAGGGGACAAGAAGGCCACGTGTCGAGCGCCGGTTGGAGGAAAAAAAACAGTGGGGTCCACGCGTGCAGCAGCTGCAGGCGCTGCGTCAGGCGCGTGGGGAGCACGAGAGCGACGTGGGCGAGCGTGCATCGTCGGATTGTGGCGGTGAGAGATCGAACGGCTGTCAACGATTCTGATTTTTCCTTTTTCTTTTATTTAATTTATTTCCAAAATATATATATATGTAATAATAGAAAAATCCTGGAGCGTCGGATGAGCACTTAGCGCGATTGAACGGCTGATAACAAATCTGACTTTCTTTTTGTTCTTTTTCCATTATTTTTATAAATCTGAATAAATCTGGGCCTTTAATCTCAACCACCTTCTGATTTAACGGCTGGAAATAAATATGATTTAATTTCTTTTCTTTAAATCAAAATACCAAATAATCTGGACCATTGAATTCGAATTCCATCTGATCTAACGGCTGTAATTTTGAGCGCATAAAAAAATCCATGAAGCTTGCCATATACGATCCGATTTAAATAATTAATTTAATTCCAATCTTCTAAAATCAATATCTTGCTCGTTTGAAGTCCGATTGAGTCGATTCCAATTGCGTTGGACTCGTTATAATTTTCTCTACATATTGGAATATCAAATCACAGAAAATTGATTAGTAACAAAAACACGTTTGTTATCATCAAAATAAAAATAAGATTAATTGGCTTAGAAAGTCAACAATCTCCCTCTTTTTGATGATGACAAACCATAAGGGAAAATGAAAGAGTAAGAGTATAAATATTCAAGATGTTTAATATAGTATATAAAATACTCCTCCTAAATAAGCTCTTCCCTTTAAAAATATTATTAATTTTAAGCACAAGAGAAGTGTCATTTTCCTTATCAATTTTCTCCCCCTTTTGGAATCAATCAAAAAGTATAAATATTCAATAAGTATATTTAATTCCAAAAGTTTCATCAAAATAAGATTTAAATTTGAATTTCTAAACTTCTCCTAAATAATTGCATCAATTTCAATATTCTCCAAAACCAAAGCAAACTTTTCAAAAGACTCAAGTTCAAGAAATATATCAATGAGTAATATAGTCCATCAATTTAAAAAAAAATCTCAAGAGTATTATATTTAGCATTATGTAATCCATCAAATTTCTAAAAACATCAAGATTCAAACCATGATATTTTCAAAGTTCAAAATATTGTGGCTCCGCTTAAATCATAGCATCAATATCAAATTTCACATATATGTTTACCAATATTCTCAAAATCATATATAATAAGCTCTTTTAAAAAAAACATTCATAACTTCATATCAATGAATAGTAGAGTTCATCAATTTTCAAAAATAAAGATTTAATATTTTAAAAAAAAATCAAAGGATGGCTCCCCCTAAATCCATGGGACAAAGCCAATATTTTAAGAATTTTAAGCTTTTCAAATTTTCAAAGTCATATCAACAAATTAGAATTTTTCAAAAAAAATATTTTGCAATCAAGGTTCATGGAGATAAGATAGTACAAGAATGAAATAATATATATTAAAAATACTATGTATTTTCTCCGTATTGAATAGCATTCTCCAGAAAAAAAAATTATCAATAAAAGTAAGAAGACAAAATTTTCAAGAACCAACTCCAATAAAAATTCAATTGATAGAAAAGTTACTCAAGCTTTAAAAATTCTTTCTTTTCAACTAGCAAACCATCAATAAGATTTTCAAATTTCTCATTAAAAATCATCATTAATTTTCTCAAAAATAATAATTTTGATTGAATCTCTTTAACTTGATATGGCAAAGTAAATAAATCCAAGAGAGAATAAATGATCAATTTAAGGTACTTAACTTCTCAAATCAAAGAAGCATTTATAACAATTAAGCTCATACCCTTTGTAGTTTTTCATTAACAAAATTTCAATTGATGTCACCCAACAATTCAATCAATAGCTTTTGAAACAAAATTTAATCAATAAAAGTCTATGACATATAGTATAAGAATTTATAAGCAAATAAATTCAAATAAGCTCAAATTTGTTAAACCAAAATGGTTATTAAACTTCTTTATTTTATCAAAATAATTTAATTTTGAAAACTTATGCACTTTGCATCAACCACCAGCTCTTAAAAAATATATTTTCAAAATAAATAAGATATCAAGTGTTTGAAAAAATAGATATCAAAAGTTGAAAAAAGTCAAACTAAGATAAATCAATTAATTTAATGGGGCTCAATAATATAAATCATTAAGTTCCATAATAACTCCCCATGAAAAAGAAATTAACAACTCTTTTCCATAATCAATAGCCTCAAAATAAATTTTCTTCTAAAAAGAACATTTTGTTCCACAAAACAAATAAAATTAATTAAAAAGATATGGAACAATTTTATTTTAAAAGTGTAAATCTTTAAATAAGATATCATCAAAACAAGTAAATAAAACATTTTAGAAAACTTAACCGAAATCATTTCAAAGAGGTTTAAAAGATCAAATGGACATAATCAAAGCCTAAAAGACTTTTAGATAAACTCAATTTATTTTTGTCCAAAAAAAAAATCATTTTTTCACACCAATATAATTTATTTATTTAAAAAAAAAAAAATCAAAGCTCAAATTACTATCGTCATTCAATAATTCTAAACATCAATTATAGTTTTCAAATCAAATAAGATAGATGAAGGTTCAAATGGTTTATCAAGATTAATAGTTCACTTTCAAAAACATCAAATCTCTAAACTCCATCTTGTAGCATAATCTCAATTAATCAGAACTTGAATTTCATATTTAACAAGCAAGGCTCAAATTTCAATTCTTCATCAAGCAATAAAAAAAATTTCCCCTTTTTTTTTTTAAAATATCAATAATTTCAACTAAATAGCAAAAGCATCAAAACATAACAATCATTTTTCAATTAATGTTTCAATAAGTTGAAGTTAAACACATAAAAGTGTCAAATATAAGTCATATTTTCAAAAAGACATTACTCAAACAACTTATCAAAAAAAAATCAATTACCCATAATAAGTATGGCTTATAACAAGAGATATCAATTTTGAATAATCCAACAGCCTCCAAGAACGCCTCTCTACGGTCGTCCTGAGTCGGTTGCGAGTCTGGTGTGGGCAACCGCTAACTCAACGACTCCTTTAAACGTTCCTAAACATTTAAAATTCAGAAAATAAAATAGTTAATATATAAGTTAGAAAAAATTGTAAAGAAAAAATAATAATTGAAAAAATTATTAAATATATGAACTTCTTTCGCCTTCCCGTCGACGATCGTCTCGTCCTTCTTCATGTGAAGAACAAGGTGCAGCTCATCGGGCGGGACAAGGCGATCGTGCTTTGCTTCCTAAAAATGTTAGAGATTGAAGAAGAAAAAATAATAAATTAATAACTAATTGAAAAAATAAAACAAGAAAAAAGTACGTAAAAAAAAAAACTTACCAATCGACGATGGTGGTCATCGTAGGTCCGGGCCCCGCCTGTGTGTTTAGTGGGATTCTTTTCGCGGTTGGCCTTATTCCTCCTTGACACTTCCTTGCCCTCGGGAGTGTTCAAGCTCGTGATAAGCCGCGCGTGGTCCTCCTCGCTCATCCACACGGGGCGGTTTGCTTCATGCTTTCTGCGCGCCCGGTAAATGAGGTCCTTGAATCGATCCTGGACGTGATTGTCCCATAGGGGGAACAATCTACCGTTCGTGATATCGGGATCGATAACAGGAAACTTGCCCTGAAAAAATTGAAATAAAAAATTGTTAAAGTAATAAAGTAATAAATTTATTTTTAAAAAATTCAAAATTAATTAATTATAAAAATAAATTATGTTTTTTACCTTCCAATTGTCGTACATTCGACGTTTCTCCGTCGTCGGAATCTTCTGCCAGCAAAGCTCGCTGGGTAGAGGCATGCTCTGGAGGACCTCGTGAAACAGTTTTGAAATGGTTGTATGCGGCTATACTCTGCAAAAACATAAAAATTATTGTGATATTAGAAACTATTAGTTAAAACAAAAAAAAAACACTTTTAAAAATGTTTAATGATTTAAAAATTAAGTAATTAAAACAATAAACAAAATTACTTACGTATTCCCTTCAATCCGAAGGGTAGAGTCTGCAGCCCGAGGAGGCTGCGTGCCTGAAGTGGAGGGTCCCGCTGGATCGAGTTGTGATGCAGACCCTGATGCTCCCGCGGAAGTCCTGCACCAAGCGTGGTGTCGCAGGCTGGGTCTCAGGGACTGCATCATCGAGAGTGCTAGCAACTCTCGGCTCGTAACCGAAGAGGAGGTTGTCCAACATCTCTGTAGTCAGGTCCGCATCAGTGGCAGCGGCAGTAGGCGGCTACGGAGTTGCCTCGTCAATCTCGTCGTCAGGCTCGTCTGACTTGGGAGGACGTCGTCTCCCGTCATAATCCTACAACTAAACTAAACTAATTTAATACTAAGTAATTAAAATAATGAAATAAATTAAATTAATTAATTAATGAAATGATCTGAATTAAATTAATTAATGAAATAATCTAAATTAAATTGATTAAATAATGTAAATTAAACTAACATAAATTAATTAACGAATTTAAACTAAACTAATTAATTAAATTGAATTAAAGTAAATTAAAATTAGATTAATTGAACTAAAATGAATTAATTAAAGTAAACTAAGTACTGAAGAATTAAACTATTGGATTAATTAAACTAAAATTATTTAAATTGTAAATTAAGTAATGAAGAATTAAACTAAATTAGATTAATTGAACTAAAATTAATTAAATTAAACTAACATTAATTAATTAATACTAAAATAAACTAAACTAATTAATTAAATTAAAGTAAATTAAAATTAGATTAAGTGAACTAAGTAATTAATTAAAATAAACTAAGTAATGAAGATTTCAACTATTAGATTAATTTAAACTAAAATTAATTAAATTTAACTAACATTAATTAATAAAAACTAAACTAAACTAATTAATTAAATTAAACTAAATTAAAATTAGATTAATTGAACTAAAATTTATTAATTAATTAAAGTAAACGAAATTAGATTAATTAACCTTAAGTAAACTAAGTACTTAATTAAACTAAATTACATTAATTAAACTAAAATTAATTAAATTAAAAAAATTAAACTAAACTAATTAATTAATTAAAGTAAACTAAAATTAGATGAATTAAACTAAAGTAAACTAAGTAATTAATTACACTAAATTAGATTCATTAAACTAAAATTAATTAAATTAACAAAATTAAACTAAACTAATTAATTAAAACTAAAAACTAAAACTAGGTAAACTAAAATTAAATTTAAACTAAAACTAACTAAAAACTAAAAACTAAAAATAAGTAAACAAAATTAAACTTAAACTAAAACTAACTAAAAACTAAAAACTAAAACTAACTTAAAACTTAAAATCTATACGAAAACTAACCTCGTAATAGAAACCGGGATTGGAGGTTTAGGGTTTTTAGGTTTAGAGTAGGAATGGGGAATGGGAACGGGGAAAAAATAACGGGGAACAGAACGGGGGAAAGAGAGAAAAGAAAGAAAAAGAGAAAGAAAAAAAGAAGAAACGGGGGAAAGGAAAACGGATCTAAATTTAAATTAGATTTTGCGACCAACTGGTCGCAAATATGTAATCATGACTAGAAACGAAAGGTCGTGTGTGCTGGGGAAATTACGATCACCTGGTCGCATTTTTACACATATTTGCGACCACCTGGTCGCATTTATTGAAAAATTGACCATCCTGGTCGCCAATTTACAATTATCCACAACAGCTGTCATATCACGCGTCCCATCAAAAATTGCGACCACTTGATCGTAATAATGAAATTCACCGCCAAGGATTGCGACCAGATGGTTGTAGTCTTTAAATTCACCGCCATAAATTTCATGAAAATTTAAATTTACCGCACAAATTTGTGACTAGATGGTCGCACTTATGAAATTAACCGCCAAAAATTTCATGAACATTTTAGAATACCCTTTGAGTTTTGCGACCAACTGGTCGTAATTTAACTTAGATTTTTGGAAAAACATAATTCTACTTTTCCACAAATGCGACCAACTGGTCGCATTTCACTTCTAAATTACTACCATGTGGTCACCTTTTGTGTTAAATTGCGACCATATGGTCGCAAATATTAATATATATATATATTTTTATCATTCATTAAATAAATAGTTTTAATAAAACATACACAGTGAATCATAAAGTTACAAAATGTCTCATTCATCATCCTTAGTTTCTTCGGTCATCGCTTCTTCTTCTTTTTCTTCTGTTTCTTCGTCGGATTCATCGTTTCAAAGAATTCCCTCACATAAAGTCTTCTTCTTCTTCTTCTTCTTCTTCTTCTTCTTCTTCTTATTCTATTTCTTCATCGGATTCATCGTCTTGAATAAATTCAGCATCAATGTCACGTGCGTGAGAAGTGGAAGCATTTGTATCATCATCATGCAATGTTATCGTTCCATTGTTCAAAGGACGAACAGTACTTGCATTCTGACTATCGTCGATTGCACGACATCTTATCTCATCTTCTTGAAAAGCAACAACTTCCTCTGCATGGTCGTCTTTCTCGGACAAGTTTTCTTCTACCTAGCGTGGTTTAACTTTACAAACAACTAACCAATCTGTCAGATCTCGCCTATTAATCGGATAGTTCAGGTAATAAACTTGAATCGCCCGTGAAGCCAGGACAAACCTATCAGCGGTGCGCATATGCTTAGACTTGTTCACCTCAACGATTTGTAAATGATCAATCTGACGGACTACGCCTCGTCTGGTTGTCTCGAACCAAGTGTAGTTGAATAGAACAATGCTATTTAGCGTCGGACTTGCGTATTGAATCTCAATAATCTCATCGATTACTCCGAAGTAATCGTCTTCGTTTGTGCCGAACACATGACCTTTTATGCAAACACCATTGTTGTTTGTTGCCCTGTTAACTGAATGCGCCTTCATTTGAAATCTGTAACCGTTACTGACGTATCCAGTATACGACCTTGCAATCCGTCCAGGTCCCTTTGCCAAAGAAATAATGCGAGGATCATCTACCGGTAATGTAGGGGAGTCAACCTGTCATTGTTCACATATAGTAATGTTAGGAAGATATTAATTTTTTCAACAAATTGCCACAGTTTTTTTGACAATTTAAAATAACTCACGTATGCACTGAACCAAGAACGAAACTCTTTGTCGATTATTGACCCCTCCTCAGCGGCTGTAAGACCAACTCATGTCATTCGAACGTATAAGTTTAGAAATAATGTGTATGTTACAAAAATAGTTAGCAAATAGTTTGTAATTGTTTATGCGATGAAATAATGTTAAGTTACGAACTCACTCTATATAAGGCTCGATCTCTGCGCAGTTGCATAACACGTATGTCTGCATTACGTGATACTCAGCATCGATCAACGGCCTACGCACTGATCTTCCAACTGTCATGCCAGGTTCCGTAAAAATCGGCAAGTCGTTTATGTCAACACCTTCAAGTAAATTTTCGACAATGTTTCGTTTCGCTGGTCGAAACTGCTCTGCAATGTGTTGGTCAAAGTAGTATGAACAAAATGTGGTAGTCTCTTGTGTCAGGTATGCACTACAGATAGATCATTCTACTCTTGCTTTATTTCTGACCGTCTTTTTCAACCGACGTAAGTACCTGTGGGTAGGTAGAATGTGTAGAAAATATTTACATTCGATCACTGTACTCTATACGTGTACATTACAAATTAACTGTGCTTACCTTTCAAATGGGTACATCCAGCGGTAATGTACCGGACCCCCTAAAAATGCCTCGTATGGAAGATGCTCCATGGAGTCCAGAAATCCAGGTGGGAACATTCGCTCCAACTTACAGATAATAATAGCGATCTCTGAACTCATTGAAACGACAGTAGCTTCAGTCAGCTCTGTACATGTCAAGTCCCTGAAAAAAAACACTCAACTGTGCAAGCGGCTCCCAATGTCTATTCTCTAGGAACGGTCTGAACGCGACAGTTGCATGAATACATGACAGTCGTGGCTTTTCATCCCTAACATGATATGCTTTTGACTATCTATACACCAACTCAAATTTGAAACGTATCCGTCCGGGAATTTAATGGATTTGATCCACTCAAATAATGTTTTCTTTTCATCCGTCGTCAACATGTACTTTTCTTTTGCGTAATTATCATTGTCGTCAGGCTCCAACTCAGGACAGTGACATATCTCCAGTATATCATAATGTGCCTTCAAATTGTCCTTCGTTTTTCCTGGAACGTTCAAAATCGTATTGAAAATGTTGTCGAAGAAATTCTTCTCGATATGCATTACATCCAGATTGTGTCTAATCAGTAGATCTTCCCAATACGGTAGATCCCAAAAAATACTTCGTTTCTTCCAACCCATGTTTTTCCCAGCCGCATTGTTTGCACTCTCTGCACCGTCCACTGTAATCTTTTGCATCCCTATAGCATCTATACCGTGAAGAATCTGCCTTCCACTATACATTGTCGGGGGGGTTTCTTTTCTTACTCGTCAACCCTTCTTCCAGTCACTGCCGTTTGAACGAAAAGTATGATTCAATGGTAAAAATCGACGGTGACAATCAAACCAACAAGTTTTCCGACCGCTTCTGAGATAAAATGCATCTGTGTCTAGCATGCAATGTGGACATGCGTATTTTCCCGCCGTACTCCATCCTTTAAGAGGAGGAGATTGAGGTTCACACAATTAACTACACTGACTAAGGAAAGCAATAACAAAAGCTAAACACATACTCAAAAATGTATATGAAAGCAATTAAAGATCAACATATCTGACAACATTGAATACGTAGGGAAGTCACTGATCGTCCAGATTAACGCGGCGCGCATCAAGAAATTTTGTTTCTTCAAAATATCGTACGTCATAACACCGTCAGTCCACAACCTTTTCAACTCTGCAATAAGTGGTTGCAAATACACATCCAGTTTCTGTTTTGGACTTTTCGGCCCAGGTACGAACACTGTTAGAAAAATCACTGGGTCTTGCATGCACATCGAGGGAGGCAAGTTATACGGGGTTACCATGTCTGGCCAAACTGAATATTGTGCCCCGGATGCCCCGAACAGGTTAAACCCATCCCTGCATAAGCCCAATCTGACTTTTCTCGGATCTTGTGCAAAATCCGGATGACAATTATTTAAATGCTTCCATGCCGTAACATCTGAGGGATGTCTCATAACACCTTCATCTTGTGAATGCTCGTGATGCCATCTCACGTGCGAGGCTGTCACATCCGATGCATATAACCGTTGCAGACGTGGGGTCAGTGGTAAATAGAACATGCGGGCGTACGGAATGAGGTTGCGTTTCCCTTGTTTATATCTTGGAAGAAAACAGAATTTGCAGTGATGTAGGTCCTCATCCACATCCCAGTAAAGCATGCATCCGTTCCGACACGAATCTATTTTCTCCACGGGTAATCCAAGTCCATACACTAGCTTTTTCGTATCGTACAAACTGTTGGGCATAATATTTTCTTCTGAAGCGCATTGACGAAACCACGATTCAATCGAATCAAATCCTCTAGGAGGTATGTTGTACTACGCCTTTATATTTAAAAGTTCTGTAGCAGCAACAAGTTGACTTACCTGACACCCATCGTACAATGGTCGACTGGCTGTCTTTAGCATCTCGTGCATCTTACGTGCTTCTGAATTCATTTCCTCTTCAACAACCCGTTCATCTTCGTCTACGTTTAAACTTTCACGAAAATTTTCATTGCCCTCATACCCCGCACCATCAAGTATCATTTGCTGCATCTGACTATATTGTTGTTCATCATTCCGTTCTTCGGCAACAACCTCTACATTCGAGCTGCTACCTTCGTATCGTCTCGATTCATGTAATCCAGCGTCGAACATTTCCTTTGTTTCTCCCTGAAACACCCAGTGGTAATAATTCTGCACAAATCCCCGACTATAAAGATGAACTTTCAAATCTGTAACCGATATGATTCTCCTATTGTCGCATTTCTTGCACGGGCAACGTAGCTTTCCACCATATTTTTCATAATAGACAGTTGTCATGCAAAACTCAACAAACTGTTCAACCCCGGCCACGAACTCATCGTTCAAATACCCGTCTATCAAACAAACATACATCCGATCTCTCATTTTCTTTTTTCTTAATGCTAACAAACAATGGGAGGAGAGGATTTTATAATGGACCCCTCCGCTCATTTGCGACCAGATGGTAGTATTTTTGCTACCAATTGGTGGCATTTTCCCGCCAAAATTTCCCGCCATTTTTCTCACCACCCCGAGTCACATCAAGTCACAGCATTTACGACCACATGGTCACTTATTTAGGTGACCACTTGGTAGCTTTTCTCCCACCAAATTGTTTATCTACCACTGGTCACTTAAAATCACAACATTTGGACCATCTGGTCACTTAACAATGTGACCACCTGGTAGCTTATTTCCCCGCCAAATTTCTAAGCTACCACTGGTCACTAAAGGTCACCAAAAGTGCGACCATGTGGTCACTTCAAAATGTGACCACATGGTAGCTTATTTCCCGCCTAATGTTTAAGCTACCACTGGTCACTAAAGGTCACTAAAATTGCGACCATATAGTCACTTTGAATTGTGATCACTTGGTAGCCTTTCTCCTGCCAAATTTACGTGCCTTTTTTTGCTACTAAATGATAACTCGTGTCACAAAATTGCGACCACATGGTCGTAATTTTGTAGTGACCATATGGTCACTTTCTTCTTGCCAAAAATTTGCGCCATTTTTTATGACTAATTCTTTACTTGGTTGCAATTTGGTCGCAAAAAAGTGGCCATATGGTCGTTTTAAGTCAAACTTCATATTTACTACCAGAGTGGTCACCAAAAAAACTACCCAATACTTTGGTCGCAAATTTCTGGTCGAATTTAACAGTTTTTTTGTAGTGTAGATGGGGTTGATGGATCTATTTTGCCTTTTTTTTTTTTGAAATGGGATGGAATTGTAACAGAAATATGAGAAAGGGGGTTTGATGGGTTGTTTTATGAAAAACCATGGTCTTTTTTTTTTTTTTGAAATGAGAAATGCAACCATAACTGATAGATTTGGATAGATAATGAGAAGAGATGAGGGAAATGGAAATGGCAACTTACAAGTATGCCGATGAACGAAGAACAAATCATGGTGGTTAAATCCAGCTCCGACTATCTTCGTAATCAGACCTCCCAGAACGGCGTGGCTCTGATACCAACTGATGTAGCGTGAGGCCGAGTCCACGGCCTCAACCAAGCAAGTCCATGCTTGATGGGAAATTCATCCCAAGAACTAGGGGAAAACTCAGTATAAAGAGGAGAAAACTCTCTCAACAATATTTGTATTGATATGATAAAAGATAAGATATCTTGAAATGAAACCTAACATGGCCATTTATAGTCTTACAATAAAAACCCTAAATCTAACTAAAATAACTGTAAACTAATACTAATTAATTACATCAAAGTAAACTAATAACTCATAAATAACCCTATACTAATTAACCTAGCATGCTCCCATCATATCTAGAAATCAAAATAGACAAAACTTCATAGACCAAAATCAATATCTCAAGAGTCTAATGACTGAATATGCAAAAATGGGTAAAAAAAAATTTTGGGACCAAAGCGATATAGAATCTTACAAAAGTTTTGTTTTGAAAAATTTGTACATACACTACCATTAATAGTTGGTTTGAAGATTACATAATAAACAAAAGAGGCTTGTGATTAAGTTGGTTGCTTGTCTTCTAACTTGAAGATGAAGGATTTACTCTCATCATGAGGCTCACTACAAAGGCGACAAGCTGCCAAAGACAAATAAATGGTTTTATGTGAAAACAATATAAAAAAGAAACCAAAAGAATTTGAAATGAGTTCTCTTTCTCTTTTTACTATTTTCTCACCACAGAAAATCCGAGGCACAAGAGACTGAAACCGGGATAGTGAAATGGGGCTTCCACAGATAGGAAGAGAGCTGGAAAAATTGATGGACTCAACAAATCAAAGTATTTGACAAAAAAAAAAAAAAACAAATCAACGTAGCTATAATTTTGTGGGAAGAAAAACTCATGGTGTTGGATAATCATTTTGTTTCTTCTTTTTGGTTTCTATTGTTTATTTTTTTTAAAATAGGTTGTTTGATAATTAATTCGGTTTTTCAGTTTTTATATTTTGAAAAACGTTTTAAATTTTTTTCAATGAAATTAAAAAACCAAAAAAGTAGTATTTGAAATCATTTTTTTTCTAGTTTTAATTAATTTACTTTTTTTTCTTTCTTTTTTTCAAAATTTTAAAATTAAACATGTTTAGTTTTCTATTTTTCAAAAACATAAAATAAAAGATAGTTATCAAACAAGTATTACTTTTATTTAAAAAAAAAAGAAAATCAAATAATAAAAGTAGAAAAACTAAAAACAAAGAGTTAAAATTTGTATTAAACGAGGCCTCAATGAAACAAGTTTGTTTACGAATCGTTAAAAAAAACAGTTTTTTAAATGTTTATGGATAAAAATGAAACTTGAGTGAAAAGTCAGGGACCAAAATGGTATTTTATGTAAAAATTTATTTAAAAAAGTAATGAATTGTTAAACCCATATTATATTCTGATTACCTGTCAAAGGGCTGAAAACTAATGGAGATATAATGTTAGCAAAGGATTGAATGCCTGAAAGACATCCTTGAGCCTTCCCCTAGTATTGATGAAGAGAATTGTGAAAAAAGCCATAAAAAATGATGAGAGAAAAACATATTTTAAAATGCATATATATATATATATATATATCCATTACTACCTGCTCATCAGGCCCTACTTGCTTTGATACAATGCTGCATATCTGTGCAATGGACAAGTTTTCTTATTCAAACTATCAAACAAATAATAATATTGATCTTTAAAGTTTACCTCTATTTATAATTTGATCCTTTAACATATTATGTTTTATTACGAATATGAATTTCATACGTTATTCTCGTCAGTATAAATATTAAACAGTCAAATAAATTGTGTCATTTTTTTTTAATAAAAGCTAATTTAAGTTTTAATTGTTATAAATATATTTAAAGTTAATAGGGTAGGAACAAACTCTAAAGATGCAAATTATAGTTTTTAATACATATAAACAATTTGAAGAAAGTCTGCAATAGTTTCTATAAATGATCACTTGATAAAGAGAGAAGAAAGAAGGAAAAAAAACTTACATTGGGATTGACAGACCAACCAAAAAGTACAAATGTTGTTGCAACATAAGCAACCTGGGAAAGGTCATGGTATCTCTCATCATAGTTAACTAAACACTTCTCATGAGAGAGAGTTACGAGATTACCGAAAAAGAAAATACTTGTCTAATGATCTTTGGAGGAATTTCTCTTACTTTTTTACGTATCTCAATTTTATTGGATAAAACATATTAGTTGATATCATGTATTTATTTAAAAAAATCATATTTTTATTATTGATTGATATACTATATCCAATAAAAATAAGACACGAAGGAAAATCAAGAACTTTCCCCTAATCAATCAGGAGAAAATTATCTTCCTAAAACAAAATACAATAATCTAACTTTATATTATTTACCCAAGTTGACCAACAAATGCTGTTAACAAAAAGCTGCATTAAAAAAAAGAATATTATCGTCAGCATCATATTCAAGAAAAAGTAAAAGTAACATAAACATGACAGTAGAATCTAAGAGTAGGATTATTTCTGTGAATCGTTCGTTGTTTAAGTGAATAAATTAATTTCTTTTTTCATTAAAAAAAATATATTTTATTGGATAAAATACCATTTTCATCCCTGAACTTTCACTCGGTTTTATTTTTGTCCTTAAACTTTCAAAAGTTTCATTTTTCATCTCTGAACTTTATGATTCGTTCCGTTTTAGTCCTCCTGACTGTATTTTTTCGTTAGGACACTAAGAAGGGGCTTATGTGATATGTAATTGATGATGCGACATTATATAAATATACAATGATGCTAAATGACGTGAAAAACGAATATACAGTGATGTTTAAAAACTGTAATGAAGGGGAAAATGATGAGATTAGTCTCACCGTATATTCGTTTTCTATATCATTTAACCTCACTGCATATTTGTATGATATCTCACCATCAATTTTATGTCACATAAACCATTCATTAGTTTCACAGATGAAAAAACATAGATGGAAGGATTAAAACGAAACGAATCGTAAAGTTTAAGAACGAAAAATGCAATTTTTAAAAGTTTTGGGACAAAAATAAACCCGACTGAAAATTCAGGGACCAAAATGATGTTTTACCCCATTTTATTTTATGTTTTTGAATTTTGAAAAACAGAATTGTTTAGTAACCAATTAAATTTTTTATAAATTAATTTTTCGATTAAAAAAAACTTAAAACCAACATAATTTTATTAAAGTATAAAACAGAGAAACCAATTGGTTTTTAAACAATTCTATTTGAGTAACCAAAACATCATGAAAGCTACTCTAAATTGTTTTCAAGTAACCAAAAGGTGAAAAGAAATAAAAATTAGCACTTTTAAGATATTAAGAACATATCTCAAACAAATTATTAGTTTTATCCCTACATGAACAATGGTGGAAGCCAACCCTATTGAAAGCAGCCTTTTCTCTCCTATAAGAGGAGACAGCAAGGGCAGAATAATCAACTGCAAAGCTTGCAAAATTTAAGGTCAAGAGAAGACAATTGCATTAAGAAAAAAAATAAGTAAGTCAGGAAAATCTATATTTTATTAAAGAATTTGCTGTTTAGATTAGGGGAGGAAAGAAAAAAAGAGAAAAAACAAACCTGTGAAATTGTCCCCATGACCCCAACAATTACCATTAAATCAGCAAATTGGTTTTTGTTGAAATGAAGTGTGGCTTTGAAGTAATACTGCACCAAAAAATTACAACACCAAATCAAACACAAAAGTTAAGTTCAAATTCTTTTAGAATAAATTGACACGTTTATCCTTTAGAAGGTATATCTCTATCTATCGTAATGTTACAGACATGATTTTCTGTCACAAAATTTATTGAAAATTAAGAAAGAAAAATGACGTAAATTAATTCGAGGGAATCTATTACCCTTTTTCTATTAATTTTCATTCTTTAAATACAAATAACATAATAAAACCTATTATAAATTGGAAAATTTCATTGGGTATTAGATTTTGATGTAATATTTTAAAAAATTACAACTCTAAAAACTATTTATAAATATATCAATTTTTACTACGTTAATCAGTGAGTGATTAATGTGTGTATTAGTGATAAATTAAATGTAAAAATATGTAATTCAATGTTTATCACTGATTCACCCGATCTAAATTTATTATATTTATAAATATATTTAGAGTTGCTACTTTTATAAATATGTTATCTTGGTATATAGCCCAAAAATAGATATTTTTAAGCAAAATTGCCCCAAAAAAATGAAAGTAAATGGCCCATGTAAACAACCGTCCGAGACTGAAAATACAAAAAAGCCCTTAAATGACTATGACGCCGAACAAAAAAATACGAAACGGTGGAAACAGATTAGAAAAGGAAAGCGAAAAAAGGGGAGAAATCAGGGCAATTTAAAGGTGCAAAAATAGGAGGCAAATAAGGGAAGATTTTTTTGAAAAGATAAGAAGAAATAACCAAAGACTCTTTCAAAACAACAACTCAGAAAAACAAAAAAAAATTGGCGGATGACTTTTGAAGGAATACAACGAAGATCTTGAAGGAAAATAAATGAAGATCTTGAAGAAAAACAAGCGAATCAAGAAAAACTGAAAATGAAAGTATGTAATTTCTTAGAATTAAGACCATTTTCAATACAAAAAAACGACATGCAAACCGTATGATTTAAGTTATTTCCATGATTCGATCTCGAATTTCAGGGTTCAAAATAGGATGAAGAAAAAAAGGAATGGAGTAATGCGAATGAGGAAGAAGAAAATATACTCTAAATGACCACGTAATGTACATAATAAAAAAATATATTGTACAATATTACATAAAACATATATATTATTTATGAAAAGTAAAGTAAGTAATAATAATAAACATTGTACTGTATATTAGAAACAAAAAATAAAACAGTACAATATAGTAAATTTTCTCTTAAAAAGTAAGTAGTAATAATAAACACTATAATGTATGCTATAAACATAGAATAAAACACTACAATGTAGTAAATTTTCTCTTTAAAAAATAAGTAGTAATAATAAAAAATATACTGTATTTTATAAACATAGAATAAAACATTACAATATAGTAAATATCCCGTTTAAAAAATAAGTAATAATAATAAAGGCTATACTATACGTTGTAAATATAAAATAAAAACGGTACAAAATAGTAGTAAATAATTATAACGTATAACCATATTCATGTACATTACAATAAACAAAACTTGTATTGTACCGCAAAAAAACAGAAAAAGAAGAAGAGGAGGAGGAGAAGAACAATAAGAGGAAGAAAAACAAGAAGAAAGAACCTCAACCTTGATCATTATCAGAAAAATACAGATTTAAGGAATCGCGATTAAAAAAAATCACCACAAACCCTAACTCAACAATGAACCGGAAAATTAAAAAAAAAATCATCAAAAGAAGAAGACGAAGAAGAAAGAGAAGGAGGAGGAGAGAATGAGGAAAAAAAAAAGAAATCTGAGAATTTGAAGATGAATTTAAAAAAAAAAAAAAAAACAACACAATTAGTGAAACAAAATAAGGGAAATTAGAGAGATAATGTGAAAATGAGAGAGAGATAAGGTAATCAAAGATACACACAATAAAATCTTTATTTTTTTTATAAATAAGGAAATTAAATGACAAAAAGGTAAATCAAGTATATTAATAAAAATTATACTTTAAAAATGCTATAAAATATAAGAAATTTAAAAGGTTAGAAAAACATAGAGTATAGCCATTTCGAGCTATATACTCGATTATATCTTACAAATATTACTAAAAACTTGCTAGATTTGCAAATACCCCATATAAATAAAATATATCCTTATAATTAAGTAATCACCAATTCAAAATCCAGCTAACTAATAATGGACTAAATCTAATTACAAAATCCAAATAAAACAAAAGATATTACTAATTCTAGTTCTATAACTTTAATAAATAAAAACAATGAAAATAGTAGTAATCAAAAAAAAAAAACAATGAAAATAGGATTCAGACACTTTACAACTTTTTAAATTACTTAATTATGCTTTGATTTATGTCCTCAATTATATTTTGTTTTAGTGTAGAAATCCACGTCCTTTATAATCGTCGAAGCTTTCACTCAATTAGTTCTCAACATCATGGAAAGGAAAATACTGAACTGCTCTATAGCTATTCCTACATATATTCTCATCTTACTCACAGATATAAATATAAAATTATTATATAAACAAGTGATTTAAAAATTTGAGAAAACAACCACAAGTGGGGATGTGGCATACCTTGATTTTTTATATTTTATATTGATTTCTTAATTACTCTTTGAGAGTTTGACTAATTTAGATCTAATTAGAATTAAATAACGTTTTAAAACTACTTTTAAAACAACTATCTTTAAAATGTGTCATATTTGGAGAATCTGTAGCTTCCCAAAATACCCCTCATATGTTGTCTTTTTAGCAGGATACTTGATTGATAATATTACAACACTCTTCCACTTCCCAAATCAAGAATTGAAGAGCATCAACACTCAACTTGCCTCGAAAGTCTAATTATAATTGAAAATGGTTAGATACATTGCACCGTTTGGATTAAAAGTTGGAGTTAATTTTCGTCACTGACAATTTTTTCTTTCTCGCTCCCACAATATGTTTCTCTCTATCCATAATTTTGCTTTCATTTGCAATTTTGTAATCTAATTTTGGTATCAATTTTGTCATATTACTTGATTATCACATGATTTTAGTTTTTCTCTCTCTCTCCATAATTTTGTTTTGTGTTTTGATTTTGTTTTTAGAGGAATTGCTATTGGAAGAGGAGGAACGGGAATCAGAAAACGGCCATTGCAGATGAATCTATTGGCGGGATAGAGAGTGGTGGAGGATTTTCAAGGAGATATGACTGAATTCGAAAGGAAGAATATGAGTTTTTTTTAGAGATGGGGTCGATGGGATTTTGGATTGTGATTTTCTTATCTTCATTGGTTATAATTAAGTATTTGATGAAAGAAATTTTAACGTTCAGGTTCTCAAATTATTTATATGAATTGCTAACACGACATACTATGGGTTGAATGCTTTCCTAAATCTAAAGTCTACTTTTCATGTTGTCTTTCTACCCTTTTAGATGATCACTCCACTCTTTATTTGGGTCCAATCTAAATCTTTATAATTATATATTTCCAATTAAAAACTTTTTTTTTTCATTGTTTCATTACAAAAAATGTACATTAAAGAAAAAGTTTAGAAATTTTACATAATTTTATACGTTCATAGTTATTTAAATTTGAATAAAATTAATCATTTTTAAAACAATTAAAATTACTAAAACATGTGCAACACATGTACTTCTCTCCTCTTTTAATATATTAAGATTAAGATGTTCAATGAATGAGAAATAATTAGTTTGTGAAATACTATTATATTTTATTTATTTTTTCCAACATTAATATTATGTCTTAGTCTGAATTTTTTGTAGATCTTTTAAAACCCCTTTTTATATATAATTGTATTAAAAAAATATTATAAATTAGTTTAAATAAATAGACGTGATGGAAATTTTATATTTTCATCTACTTAAATTGGATAGATTTTTGGAATGATAAAAAAATTGACTGTAAACAAAATGTTGCTAACAATTAATTAAATTATTTTCTCGATAATTAAGTACATTTAAAAAACCGTTTATATTTAAGAGTTTTTGACGTACTCTTCTGATAATGCAAACAATTTTATATTTCACAATCAAGTGCGAAGCACGTAAGTTTGACTAGTATGTATAAATGGGAGAAAGAAAAGAGTACCAGTATTATTGATTGCTCTCCACCGAAGGCAATGCCGTTGAAGAATGAAACAATTGCTGCCTGTGAAAATGTTGAGCTGTACACCAAATCAAATGTGCCATTTAAAATTATAAATACAACATATTTTAAAAACAAGTTAATGATTAATTGAATCACTCCAAATTATAATAATCTATTTATTTAATTCAATGATTAATTTAGATATATTAATAAACGATAATCATAATAATCATTGATTGACATATTGAATAATTTAAGAAAATTATGTTAAATTTAAAATCGAGAAAACTCGACTTTACACCGGGTTTTTGAATGAGAGTATTACCTAGTGCGGAGTAAGGAAATCAAATCTTTTCGAGACGGAATCATTTTGAATGTCTGAGTTGTTGTTGATAACTCAGGAACATTATTTTCACTTACATCACAACTGTTTGATCCAAGTTCTTCTTTGAGTATTGGTTGAGAAAATGGATCATTTTGATGTGGTATACTTTCCTCAAGAAAAATCCTCATGTACCCAACTGCCATCACCCACACAAATGCAGCAACCTCCCACCAAAAAGAGCAAATTTGTTGAATGATAACTTGAAAGTAAATTTGTTATAATTTTTTTAGAGTTGTTATAATTAATTTTGTAGAATGATAATTTAAAAAAAAAACATATCTTACTATTACAGTACTAGATTTCGATTAATTATGGTGATCGGCATTTACCGTTTTTAAAGATATTACATCAAATGGGAGAGGGAAAACTCGAACATTCGACCTTATAAAAAGAGAGTACATACATACTAATTGTGTTCACTAGGTGATTTACCAATGATGGTGTGTACTTAACAACTAGTCATTATTATTTTCAAGAATTCTATAAAATTATGAGTTAATACTTCAATGTTTTTTTTAAGCATTTGAGTGTCTAATTAAACTTGTCATAATAATGAAATAGAAACTCAAAACAAAGGGTATGGAGAAACCTGAAAAGTAGAAGGAATGGAAAGGAAGCGAGCGGTAAAGTTTCCACCTACAAAAGAAGCCGTATAAAAGCCAGCCACAATTCCAAACGCCTTGCTTCGCCCTCCCGAAGAAAATTTGTCCGCCTGAACATAGTGATATAGAGAAGGAAATAATTATTAAAAAAAAGCTAGAAATTATAGAAATTATTCAATATTGGCTTTTGGAGTAACCGTTTGACATGGGTTTTAAAATAATAATAAATACTTTCAAGGAAAATTGTCTAAACTTTGAAATATAGGGATTGTAATATTTACGCATTCAAACTTTTAATTTGAGTAATTGACGATTTGAATTCTGTAGATGGTTAAAATTAGATAAAAAAAATTAATTTAATAAATTACCTAATTTAAATTATTAATTAGTAATTATTTTTACAAAATCTCTATGGGATTAGGTCTTTGAGGGCCCCCATCCGTCAACCTCATCCTTGACCACGACCCCAAAACCCCGTGGTGGTGAAGAAATAGATTTTTTCTCCAATCCTACCCCTCCCCACCCAAGTTGAAATTATGAATGTATTAATCGTCTCAACGGTGTTTTTTGAATGTCTAATTTAATAATTTAATGAGATAATTTTGTTAATTTTTAAACTTTATAAAGTTTAAAGGTTTGATTACTCAAATTGAAAATTTGAGAGTATAACTCTTATCTTCCCTACTATTAATTCAAAATATTTACAATATTCAACTATGTTATAAAAAAAAAAAAAAAAAAATTTGTCTCAAATAGCATAAATCTACATACTAATTACTAAAATGTCTGAACTTTTTAAAAATTACTCAAATAGCATAATTATAGTTCAATAAATTATTGAACTATTTTTCATAGGTATTTTTAACGAATTTGTTTGTTTTTTGGTTTTTTAAGTTCAAGGTCAATAATTTATTGAACTATTTGATCATTTTTTATTATTATTTTCAATGAATTAGTTAAAATTTTTATTTTTTTAGTTCAATAATTTATTGAACTAAAATTATGCTATTTGAGTAATTTTTCAAGTAATTAGTATGCAAAAATATACTATTTCGGTAATTGCCCCTAAAAAAATGATTTCAAAATTCTAATTCTAAAAACACAAAAGAGGAAAACAAAACTTTTAAATATTTTTGGAGAAAGTATTTCACTCAAATAGATCATTTACAAAAATTAATCTCAATTTTTACATTATTAGATTAGATGTACGCAAGTACTTCTATCTCTTTTATGAATACAATGTATGCAATTTACATAAGGGTACATTACAAATAATATCCTTTTGGTTTTAGTCAAATTCATGAGGAGCTTCTTTAGTTTAAAAGTGACAAATCACACCCTCGTACTTTCAAATTATGCCAATAAAACTCCCCTCAAATACTATAAATTTTCTTTTAGCCATAACTTTTTCGTTTGAACTTCGATTTTGATGATTCAAGATGTTTTGGAATTCTCATTTTTGGCTCTACATTATGGTCACTTGAAAACTTCTATATCATCAGTAAACAACAGGGATTATTGACTTTAATCATATCTAATGTTTTGATGATGATAATAAACTCTTTTTATTTATTGAAAATTTTGAATTTTTGAGGTAACAATAACGTATAGTCCGAAATAAGAATTCCTAAAATATCTTGAATCATCAAAATCGAAGTTCAAACAAAGAAATTATGACTAAATTAAAATTTAGAGCGTTAGAAGGGAGGGTCTTGATTTCCCTAAACCCTAAAATACATGGACTGTTCATGAATTTGATCGAAACTACAAGAGTGTTATTTACCGTTTACCTTTTAACATAAAAACTTCATTTATTGAATAACAATCATGAGGGTAAAGAGTCACATTTATAACTATCACATTAAATAATTAAATTATACATAGAGTAGTTGAGTTAAAATGCAATGCAATGAAATTAAAAATTAATAATAAAACAATTTTGATCAAATAAATAAATACCGCATAAGCTTGTTTAAAAAAAAATAAAAAATTACCGCATAAGCAAGAGCGAGGGACAATAAATTGCCATCTGCAACTATGGCAGTCATAATCTTGATCACGTAGAACGCATAAAAGAAATTGGTGCTTCTATTGTATGCCAATATCACTACAAATTAAATTATCAAATATTGTTACACTATACCTCAAAATTGTTTTCAGTATCAACTTTTTTGTTAGATGATTGTAAATTTAATAATTTTTTAGATAATATTTATTAAAAAAATTAACTCTTAAAAATATTTGTAAATATAGTAAATTTTGAACGGATTAATTAGTGATCAACATTTAAATTACATATTTTTACAATAAGTTAATCACTTATTTGCACATTAATCAATGTTAATAACCGATAAACATTCTAAAAATTGTCATATTTGTAAATATTAAAAAAAACTTTCAAATGAAACCAGTCAGTGATATTTTCACTAATTTTTTTTCTTAATAAACAAAAAGAATGGAAATTTGGGGGTTTTGACCTTCAAAATAACAAAATAAGGGTTATTAACCTTTCATTTACTTTTAAGGTTTCTTGACCCTTTGATTATGTCATTTTCCGTTAAAAAGACAAATAACCCCTTTTTTATCTCAGTCCAAAATCCGATTTTTTTTTTAAATCCCATTAAATCTAGCTCGAAATTGTAATAGCAATATATTTGAAACTAAATGAAAACACGTATATTTACATTTATAGAAAGACTCGAAAGTTTGTAATAAATTAGATAATCACTTGAAGTTGGTAGTAAGATTAGAATGCTTGAAGCTTTAGAGGGGTAGAGGTTTTTAAAAAGATTAAAACTACAAATGAAATGGTATTTATCTATTCAATGAGTTTCATAAGATAAAGAAGAGCTTATTTGTCTTTTCAAATGGAAATGACATCATCAAATGGTCAATAACTCTTAAAAAATGATAAGTTAATAAACCTTACTTTATTATTTTGAAGTTAAAAAAACCCAAATTTCCAAAAAGAATGCTTTTGAAAACGGTTAGAGTGCGAACAAATTCTCACATTAGGAGAATGATCATGGGTATGTAAGGGAAGTGCCACATTTTTATTGATATGAGACCTTTTGGGTGAAACCAAAAGAAAAAGTCATGCAGCCTAGGTTCAAAGTGGACAATATCATATCAATGTGGAGATTCAATAATAATAATAATAATAATAATAATAATATTTTGTGTAGAGACGTTGTACTTTTTGAGATATTACATCAATTTGGGAAAGGAATGACTCGAATCTTCGACTTCAAGGAATGGCGATGATGGACTTGACAAGGATAGAGGCGATGACAACATTTTTTGGAAGGTTAGAGTTAGAGGGTTATTTGACTGGTTGTGGAACAACTGAAAAGAACAAACTGAAAAGAAAGGCAATTAGAAAACATAGTGAAGTGAGGAGATTAAAGAAAAAACTAAGAAAGATAAAGGGTAAAATATAATTTTGGTCCCTGAACTTTTTCATTTTGGTCCCTGAACTTTTACTTAGGTTTCATTTTCGTCTCTAAACTTTCAAAAGTTACATTTTTCGTCTCTGAAATTTACGATTCGTTTCGTTTTAGTCTCTCCATCTGTGTTTTTTCTTTTAGGACACTACCGGAGGCTTTATTGTGGCATGTAATTTGTCTCTATGTACCCGCGATGCGGAAAATAAAGAGTCGCCACTAATCATTGATTTTTTTTTTATAAATTGGGTGTGATTAGTCACCTAGTCATTATCTAAGGATGGTCTACTAATCTTTGACTATGGTTCAGGAGTTCATTCACACATAGGGAATGTATTAGCATCTTGTTATGTTCGTTTTTAAACAGCCTTAATCTATAAAACAAAAATTATTATTTTTGGTTATTTTTAAATGTCTCATGTTTTATTAATCAATACTTTATTAATAAGGCATGATTAAATAAGTATGAGTGACGTAAAACCATTAGAAAAATATTGTTGGGAATTTTACCTCAGTATCCCGAGATAAAATTTCTTACCTCAAGAATATTTAGGTGCATGGTATCCCAACACCCGTATATTCCGTCATCGGAGTTTTTGAAAATGATTTTTTTTGTTTAGGTTTTAAAAAAGAATAATTTAGTTTCAATATTAGGTTAAGGTAAGTTCCACTTTTGATCCCTAAGTCTAGAAAGAAAAGTCTATTTTAAAGAAATCTTTGAATTATAGTATAATTAGAAAATTAGTATCCTAATGATTCTAACTTTATTTTAAAATATGGATGTTAATTTTAATTGGAATGTTGGAAAATTAGTATCCTAATAAATTCCAATTCCATATTTAAGGTTGGTTTATTAATCATATTATGTTTTTTAGGAAGTTGGAAAATTAGTATCCTGATAAATTCTAACTTATTTCATTCTTTTGAAAATCCAATAATGATCAATATAATATTAACCAATCAATTCAAGTTTTACCTATATATGAAGAGAATAATTAGGAAACACGAAATATGGCAATCATATTCACAAATACAGCAAATCAATAAAATTAGCATAATTATTCTAAATAAAACGTCTCAACTTTAGAAATTCATAACTTTTTAACCAAAATATATTTTAATTTGATTCCTTCTTCTAAGTATTTTAGATTCATCCATGATTGATTATTAAAATCGAAAAGCACACACATTTGTAAAGAAAATCATATTTTATTGTTTTATACACAAATTTCTGCAGAATTTGCACCAACTTTGAAAAATCATATCTTTTTTTATATTGGTTGAAATAGGGTGATTCTTATTCCTAAATCTTTATTTATAAGTATATTTTTATGAAAAATAAGTATAAATCAAATATATTAAAGAATTAATATCGAAAAGTCTCGTAACAGAGGTGTGAAAAAAAATCTGAAACAGTGAATTGGTTTTAACACTAAACTTTAAAAAATCATAACTTTTTACTAGAAATCCAAATCAGTAGATTCTTTTTTCTATGGGTTCATATTTAAGTCTATTTTCAAATAAAAATTTCAAAAAAATCTAAATCATTTACAAAAATCATGAAATCAATTAAAGTAAAACAGCAACATATGAATTGCAACATTTTTAATGGAAAGAGACTTTACCTTGGTTCGATAGAACCTTATAAATGTGTACCCCCGAGTTCCAACGAGTGAATCAAGAAGATGATGAGGAGAGTAAAAATGATGTAGGGATGGAGGATCTTGTGTATGTTTTTTGTGTGTCCTTAGGTTTATACGAAGGGATCTATTTATAGCTAAGAGGGGGGAAAAATAAGGAAAATTTAATTAATAAAAATCAAAATAAAATAAAATCTTTTATTCTTACCAAAATTTGTCCAAATAAATACTTTATTTTATATGATGACCTAAAATTATTCTTCTACTCACTCTTTCTAAATTAAAACGAATCCTAATTTAAAACATATTTTTCAAATTTATTTTCTTTCAAAACCAAATTTTAAAATGCAACTTTTTTTTATCAACTCCAACCATGCTAATTTAAAATTTTAATTTTATTTTCAAAATCTAAATTAAACAAAACATGTTAAAGAAAACACCACATTTCAAACCAAAGTCTTTTTTTTTTAAATATGTAAAAATTGTTAATTTTAAATATTACCCGACGAAAATGGTTGTCTACATAATTGATGATGTGACATTATGTAAATATTCAATGAGATTAAATGACGTGAAAAAAAAATATACAGTGAGATTTAAGACTGAAATTAAGGAGAAAACGATGAGATAAATCTCACTATATATTCATTTTTCCATGGTATTTAACTTCGCGATATATTTCTATAATATCACATAATCAACTACATGCCTCATAAGCCTTCCATTAGTGTCCTAGATGGAAAAACAAAGACTGAAGGACCAAAACGGAATGAATCGTAAAGTTCAGGGACGAAAAATGTAATTTTTGGAAGTTTAGGGACGAAAATAAAACCTGAGTGAAACTTCAAGGACCAAAATAATATTTTACCCAAAGATAAAAGATCTATGAATTGTGAATGGCGAGGAAGCAACGTGATTAGGGTTCCTATAGGGCAGAAAATGAAAACATTTGTTTTCTAATGATGGGGGCTCTTATACCATGTTGCGGAAAGACTAAATTGTATTGATTTATGTTGAATGTGTAACATGGTTTATATAGAAAAGCTAACCTAGAGATAAATAAGAAATACATATAAATACAAAATAAGGAAACATGCATCAATGACGAATGTAAATAAGGAAATTATAAATCATCATAATGACTAGCCTAAGATATTCTAAGAGGAATATTAATCTTTTGTCCTATTTTATAAAATTATAAAACAATTAACATTAACTCAACTCAAATTTATAGGATTGAGTTTGACCTAATTACTTAATAAAAGTCATTTGAGCAGTATAAATTTATAACTCAAATTTATAGGAGAATTGGAACTATTGAAAATGTTGATATAGACGATGCTGGTCAGTGCTGGGGTAAAACAATACGTATCCGAGTCCAAATCGATGTTAACAAACCGTTAATGAGAGGAGTTAAAATCAAATTCGGATCGATGGCGGAAGACATATGGGTGCCATTAACATTCGAAAAACTGCCAGATTTTTGCTACTTTTGTGGAAAACTAGGTCATACACTGAAATCTTGTTCAGACTCATCCTTGCCGCAAAATTCAGAAAAGCTACAATATGGACCTTGGTTAAGACATGGATCGATAGGCCCAAGCAGAGATTTACCATTCACTGGAAATCGAAAAGAAGAATGGGGAAATGGGAGAGGAAAAGAGAGGCCTGAAGCAAATGAGGTAATAGAAGAAGTGATGGCAGCTGAGGGACAATCTGTGACCATTCCGATGAGGGCATCGAAAACTCCGGCAATGTCACCGGAAGGAGACAAAAATGGAAAGGGAGGAGAATCAGGGGACGCACAAAATCAGGAGAAAATGAATCAATCAGCCTACGTTTTTTATACGTCCTTATGTGGCAAAGATATCATGATTCCCTCTCCTCTTAATGATCACAGGCTGGCAAATGTGGATACAATTACCCCTAAATTAGGGGATCATACCTGATGGGCCTGTGATGGACACAGTGTGTGTGGGGGCTGATGGGCCTGGGCAGGTTCATAGACCATTACATGTTACGGGTGCTAACGGTGCTGGAGCCCAGGGATGCAAAGTAGATGAGAAAAAAAAAGGCTGGAAACGACTTGCTAGAGCCAAAGCTCAGACCGATGAAAAGCTAATGAATAATGATGACAAGCAGGGAAATTCAGCCAGCAAAATGGAGAACGGTAAGAAAACAAGGAGCGATTCTTCTTTTGGAGATCAACCATGGAAGAAAAGAAAAATCAACGAAGACCTTAATTCGAAGGATTTGGCGAAGGTTGCAAGTCAACCTCACCAAGCATTATGAATCTCTTATGTTGGAATGTTCGGGGATTGGGAAATACCCGAACATTCAAGGCGTTGCATCATTTGCAACAAATAAGAAGACCTAGTATCATTTTTTTGTCCGAAACTAAATGCGGTAGACAGTGGGAGACTAAGACAAAGCAAACTGTGGGCATGCCTAATTGCCTAACTGTACCAAGTAAGGGGAAAGGAGGGGGATTAATGCTGCTTTGGAAGGATGGCATAGATGTGAATATTTTATCTTACTCAGCAGGTCATATTGATGCAACTATTATGCATAATAATTTTAAATGGAGATTCACGGGATTCTACGGCAATCCAGAGGCAGAGAAAAGGGAGGTTTCATTGGAACTTTTAAGGAGATTAAACTCACTGTTTAATCTTCCTTGGCTGATTGTGGGAGATTTTAACGAAATTCTAGAAGACTGCGAAAAGAAAGGGGGCTCTCTCCGCAACCCCAATCTAATTACGAATTTCAGAGAGGTTTTAGATATCTGTAAGGTAACTTCTCTAAATTTTCAAGGTGACATGTTTACCTGGACTAATAAAAACTTCAACGACAATCTCGTATGGGAACGCCTTGACCGCTTTTGCTGGAATGTTGATATGGCTGCCAAGTACCCTAATAGCATTGTGGAGCATTTGGATTTTCTTGCTTCTGATCATAGACCTATCTCCCTTTACCTGAGGGAGCCGCTGCACCAAATCAGACGAAGTGGTAGTTACAATACCCTGCGATTCGAGGAAGGCTGGATTAAATTTGAGGAGAGCAGACAGATTGTCAAAGATATTTGGTGCCATTCAAACAGAGATGCGGTTTCAAAGCTAAGAGCAACCCTGCCTGCTCTAGCCAATTGGAACAAGAAACGCCTTGGTGGTGGTCTACAAGAAGCTATCATAAAGAAGAAAAACCAGATTGAGAAGATTTATAGAGAGAAAAACCCGAATCAGCTAAGATTATGCAAGTACCTTGAAAGAGAACTTGAGCAATTATTTGAGGAGGAAGAAGTTTACTGGAAGTTTCGAGCAAGGGACAACTAGCTGAATTGGGGAGACCGGAACACGCGATGGTTCCACCAAAGAGCTTCTCACAGACGGAGTAAAAATACGATATTTGGCCTATTTGACAATGATGACATATGGGTTGACACGGAGGAGAAGCTAGAATCAGTGGCAATTGAATATTTCACTACCATTTTTACTTCTTCTAATCCTAGCAGTGAGGCTGTCAATTTGGTTCTTGATTGTATCCCTTGTTCAATCTTAAATGAAATGAATAATCACCTGCTTCGGGCTTTTAACAGGGAGGAGATCGTAGTGGCACTGCGAGAAATGCATCCATCCAAGGCCCCAGGCCTTGATGGTTTTCACGTTGTTTTTTACCAACATTACTAGGATATTGTAGGGGATGATGTTATCAATATCTGCCTTTCAGTTCTGAATGGAAATGAGTCAGTTGCCCCGCTCAACGAGACTTATATTTTGCTCATTCCAAAAGTCCAAACGCCCAAGCGAATGACAGACTTTAGGCCGATTAGCTTGTGCAATGTTATGTACAAACTAGTCGCAAAATGTATTGCGAACAGATTGAAGTCAGTGTTAGATCAAATCATATCTCCCTCTCAAAGCGCCTTTGTTCCGCACAGACTCATCACGGATAATGCAATCATTGGTTTTGAGTGTATTCATGCGGTAAATTGCAAGAGAAATGGGAAAGTTGGTGAAGCAGTACTCAAACTTGATATGAGTAAGGCTTATGACAGAGTAGAATGGAGTTTCCTTCAATAAGTGATGAATAAAATGGGGTTTGCTCGCAGATGGATTGACTTGGTAATGGATTGTGTATCTACTCCTTCTTTCTCTGTGCTGATTAATCGCAACCCAAAAGGTAACTTTCCACCTCACCGTGGCCTCAGACAGGGCGATCCCCTCTCCCCCTATCTCTTCATTATTTGTGCTGAGGGCTTCTCAGCTCTTTTAAATGCCGCTGAAGAGAGAGGCCATCTGTCAGGTATCAAAATCACAAAACATTGCCCCCCGATTTCTCATTTTTCTTTGCAGATGACATCTTGCTGTTCTTTAAAGCTACAAAGCAGGAGTGCTCCACCATCAAACATATCCTTTCTACCTATGAATCAGCCTCTGACCAGGTTATTAACTATGATAAGTCTGTTTTCATGACCAGTAGAAACACAAGCTTGGACGTGAGAAACTTCATTGGTCAAAGCCTCAATTTACAAATTTCCAACTCTCTGGGCAAATATTTGGGTCTCCCTTCTCAAAATGCTAGAAGTAAATCAACCATTTTTAGAGGCATCAAGGACAGAGTTTGGAAGGTGTTGCAGGGGTGGAAGGAAAAGTTGTTCTCGGTTGGGGGGAAAGAAGCCCTAATTAAAGCTATTGCACAAGCAATCCTAAACTATACTATGAGCTGCTTTAAGCTCCCCATCTCTTTGTGCAATGATCTCCATTCTTTATTTGCTAAATTCTGGTGGGGTACCACAGATTCAAAGAGGAAGATCCACTGGAGCTCGTGGAAAAAAATGTGTAAGAGCAAGGAGTCTGGGGGCATGGGCTTTCGCGATGTGTCGGTTTTCAATCAAGCAATCTTAGCGAAACAGGGTTGGAGAATACTCCAAAATCCAAATAGTCTTGTGTCCAGAGTTTTGAGAGGAAGATACTTCAAAACTGGGGGATTTCTGAAAGCGAAAATTGTCAATAATCCTTCTCTTATATGGCGCAGCATTTTGTGGGGACGTGAGCTGTTGGAAAAAGGTTTAAGGTGGAAGATTGGCAATGGTTTTTCTGTGACTATTGATACTGATTGTTGGTTGCCTAATTGTGACACTGCTAAACCCTCATGGGTAAGTGATGCTCTTAGGGGTCAATGTGTTGCTGCACTCATGAATGAAGATGGAAACTGGAATGATCAGCTAATTCGGAATAATTTCCGAATCGAAGATGCTAACATTATTCTTCAAATCCCTAGCAAGGTGCATAGACCCCCTGACTCTGTGGTTTGGCTACCTAATAATGATGGCATTTTCACTGTGAAAAGTGCGTACAGGTTGGGGTTCTTAAATACTTATGCTTTTGATGCTTCCTCTTCAAATCCCAATTCTTTTAGCAGCTGGTGGAGAACTTTGTGGAAAGCTCAAGTGCCTTCAAAGGTCAAAATCCATGTTTGGCGTGTCTTTACAAATACTCTCCCTTCTTTGCTGAATCTTCATAAGAAGGGTTGTAATATCAATCTGTGTTGTCAGAATTGCTTTAATCAGATGGAATCAACAACTCATGCTCTATGGTGCTGTATCGATGCAAAAAAAATCTGGAAAGGAGTCTTTCCGTCTTTCTCCATTCCTTTCAAAGAATGTTGGAATTCGGATGATTGCCTAGTATGGATGGTGGACAATAATCACAAACATCTTGAACGTGTGTTGATTACTTTGTGGCATGTGTGGGATATGAGAAATAGCAAGGCTTTCCAAGGCTCTGCAATTTCAGTACAAGAATCCATTAACAAAATTTTGGGTTGGGAGCAGGAATTTATGGAATCTAGAGATAAAAATCAAAGCTTATCTAGCAATTATTCCAGATCAAGTCCTTTTCTGGAGTGGGTTCCCCCAATTTCAGGCACTCTCAAATTGAACGTAGATGCGACAATTCATCCTGGTAATCAGGTTGCGGGGGTTGGTTGGGTTTTACGAAACAATGAAGGATTGGTGATGAGGAGTGGCTGCTCGGTGATAAGCTTCTCTTCTTCCCCAAAATTTTTGGAAGCTCTGGCTGTGGAAGAAGGAATTAAAAATCTGAAAGAGGAAGATGGTTTTGTCATTGTTGAATCAGATTGTTTGGAAGTGGTGAATTTGATCAACAAATCTAAATCTAGATCTCACCGAAGTCATTGATATCATCGCCAAAATCTGGGATCGAGCTGAGAACCTTCTTATCTTCGGATTTAAACACTGCCCCCGTGCTCGGAATACTACGGCGCATCGCCTAGCCTAACATGCAGCAACCACCAGTTCCTCGTTTTCGTGGGAGAACACTCTCCCTCCATGGGAGGAGCTCTTCGATACGGGTGTTCCTCGCTGAAGTTCTCTGTTTTGTTCTTTTGTTTTTTTGCTTTTGTTGTGTGCTGGTTTGTCTCCATTTTCAAAAAAAAAAAAAAAAAAAAGTACTCTTTCCCAATAGTAGCCATTCTATGTTTAGCCAACTATGTCCTTTTTTTTTTTTGGTCTTTTGTTTTTATGTCATTCTTTAATTGGTGTTGGGGAAGGCAGGAAGCAATCAAATATTCTTTGTGAAGCTAACAACCAAAAGTAACAATTGAACTTAGAGGGGACACACAAAACGTTAAAGGGAATGGGATTTGCATTACAGGTTCGACCCCAGTTATAGAATAATTGTGCCAACTTTTTTCATTTAAAATGTCACAAGGGCCAAACTTGGCTTTAATAATTGTTTAGATATTTTCCCCTAATATCGACAAAAAAAAAAAAAAAAATAGTATATTTTCTTGATAAATAAAAACAATTACTTTTGATCATAATAAAACTGGGTTTTTTTTTTTTTTTGGATGTCATAATAAAACTGCTTTTAACCATATGAAAAACACTCCAAAACATATTTTCCTAAAAACAAATCACCATATATATTATTTACATAATTAATTTTGTTAATTAGAGAGCATATACCAGTTGGAATAATGGAGAGAGTAAGAGGAAGAGTGAGCAAAGTTTTCCTTCCATATTTGTCTGACCAGTTTCCAATCAGTGGTGTCATTATCACTGTTCCAAATCCCGTAATCTGCAAAGACACACAGAAAATAATTACGAAAGTAGGAAGAAAAAAAAACAGAATTCAGTTTCGGTTTCGGTTTCGGTTTTGAATTTAAATTTATACATACAGCTTGTTGAAAACCGGAGAGATAAATGGCGAGGGAACACTGATCTTGACCAGGACAAACGGCTTCCAATGTAACGTCCGTTATGGTTGGAGTCACGACGCTCGTAGCAAAACCAGCCAGGAATACCGTCACTAACAGGTGCGTTAAATCTCTCAACTTTTCCATTTCTCTCTCTCTCTCTCTCTCTTTAATGCTCTGATAATAATTCTCTTCTTCCTTTTGGACTATGAAAAAGAAAGGCCCGTTTCCTCTTTTCCATTTAATAAGAGTAAAGGTGGATAGAGAAAGAAAAAAAGTAAATAAATGGATGATATGATAACAAAGTAAATAGACAAATCACCAACTTTGTTAAGGGACAACGGCTTCCACAACTTCATATTGGTAACCCGCATGACTTTTCTTTTGGTTTCACCCAAAATGTCTCATACCAATGAAGATGTGTTTTTTTCCTTATACACTCATAATCATCCATTTCCTTAACCAATGTAGAATTTTGTTCGCACCCCAACACAACTAATCAATGTATTAACTTATAGTTAACTAACTAATCTGCAATTAATACTTGGAAATACAAAATATAACTCCAATACCATTATTATATTATATTTGACCGTAATATAAATGATGTCACAAAAAAAAATTAGTGTGTGTAGGGCAAAAATCGTCCATTAGTAAGATAGACAAAACTTTAATTTAACTTTCTACATTTAACTGTGAACATAAAGTTTAATCAAAGCTAGACGAAAGATCTGTAGATCAAAATAGATAACTTTTTGGACCAAAATCAATATCTCAAGAGTTTAAAGACTTGAATATGCAAAAATAGGTATAAAAAAATTTGGACCAAAGCGATATATAAATCTTACGAAAGTTTTTGTTTCGAAAAATTTGTACATCACTTCCATTAGTAGTTGGTTTGAAGATTATATAATAAACAAAAGGGGTTTGTGATTAAGCTGGTTGCTTGTCTTCTAACGTGAAGACGAAGGATTTACTTTGATAATGAGGCTCACTCCAAAGGCGACAAGCTGCCAAAAAACAAACAAATGGTTTTATTTGAAAACATATTAAAAAGAATTTTAAATGAAGTCTTTTTCTCTTACCACAGAAAATCCGAGGCACAAAAGACTGAAGCCGGGATAGTGAAATGGTGCATCCACAGATAGGAAGAGAGCTGGAAAAATTGATGGACTCAACAAAATCAAAGTAGCTATAATTTTAAGATATTAAGAACCTATCTCGAACGAATTATTAGTTTGAACCCCTACATGAACAAAGGTCGAAGCGCCAACCCTATTGAAAGCAACCTTTTCTCTCCTATAAGAGGGGACAGCAAGGGCAGAATAATCAACTTTAAGCTTGCAAAATTCCAAAGGTCAAGAGAAAGACAATGCATTAAGGAAAATAAAAGTATTCAGAAAAATCTATATTTATTAAAGAGAGAGAAAAACAAACCTGTGAAATTGTCCCCATAACCCCAGCAATTTACCATTAAATCAGCAAATTGGTTTTTGTTGAAATGAAGGGTGGCTTTACTGCACCAAAAAATTACAACACCAAATTAAACACAAAAGTTAAGTTAAAATTCTCTCTTAGAATAAATTGACACATTTATCCTTTAAAAGATATCTCTATCTATCGCAATGTTACAGACATGATTTTCTATAGCAAAATTTACTGAAAATTAAGAAATAAAAATTACTTAAATTAATTCGAGGGAATCTATAACCTTTTTTTTTTTTTTGATTTTAATACTTTAAATACAAATAACATAATATTTTCTCGCTCCAGCAAAATGACGAGGAAACATGAGAAGATGGGTAAGGGGAGCCTCTTTACCATCATGAGATATCCTAGATTTTTATTGCTTTAACTAAGTTATATAATTACTAGTTAAAGCCTATGGGCCTAAGGTGCCAAGCCCACTCTTACATGAATCTAAAATAGGCCCAATGCTGAAGATATACTCCAGTCAATTGGAGGCTAATTCCAATTGTGACTAATTCCACACCATTAGTCAATTACTTAAATCACGTCAATCAACAGCTGTACTCTCCCATCCATGCTGTAAATTATCAATTACCAGTCTGTAATACTTATTATAATATTGTTTACATATATATCTCAATTGTAAAGTCTATAAGAAGAATACAATGAATGAAATACAATTGCATTGTCTTTCCAATCATTCTATACATTCTTTACTTCTAATCTAAATTTTATCTTGGTATCAGAGCCATCGAAGGCTTCTGCCAGAAAACACCATGGCCACAGAACCTAACAATTCCAACCCTATCATCCCAATCACAACCCAAAACAACACTACTCAAAACATCATCACCACCTCTCCCTCCTTTGGAAATCCTCTCAGTTCAGCCCTCACGGTAAAGCTTGACGAAAAGAATTACCTCCTCTGGAAACAAATGATTCTAGCCATACTCCGAGGTCAGAAATTAGATGGGCATATCCTTGGAACTAAAGCCCAACCCTCGGAGTTTCTTGCACCTGGAAACAACACCACAACAACAGATCTCGCTGTCAATCCCGAATTTGTAGCTTGGATGACCACTGACCAGTCCTTATTGGGCTGGCTTTATGCTTTAATGACTCAAGCCATTGCAAATGAGATAATCACCTTCAAGACTTCAAGAGAAGTATGGAAAGCACTTGAAAAACTCTTTGGCACCACCAACAGGGCAAGAATAAACCAGTTGAAGGCTAGCCTGCAAAATACAAGAAAGAACAATTTGAAAATGACTGAATATTTGGTTCTTATGAAGCAAATAGCTAACAATCTTTCTTTGGCAGGAGAAACAATTGAAACCAACTTTCTAATCTCAAGTGTTCTTGCAGGATTAGATGCTGAATATCTACCAATCATTTGTCAAATCAATAACAGAGAGAATATGAATTGGTAAGAAGCCTATGCAACCCTTCTCACATTTGAAAACACCCTCATCCATTTAAATGTGATCAATGGAAGCCAAGATGCTGGAAATATGACAGCAAATGTTGCATATGGCCAACAAAATAACTCAGCAGGGCAGCACACCTTTAGAGGACAAAATTCAAATAGAGGTCAAGGAAGAGCTAACTACACCAACCAAAGAGGAAACTACAAACCTAGAGGTAGAGGTGGAAGAGGAGGAAGAGAGAACAATTCCAAACCCACTTGTCAAGTGTGTGGGAAATATGGACACTCAGGAGCGATATGTTATTTCAGATATGATGAAAGCTATAATGGAGGTTCACACAACAATGAGAATAACAACAGGACAACTGCCTTTGTTGCTACCCCGGAGACAGTTGGTGATCCCAATTGGCTTGCAGATAGTGGTGCAACAAACCACATAACTCCTGATGCGTCCAACTTGAATCTCAGAACCGAGTATACTGGTAATGAATCAATCACTGTGGGTAATGGTTCTAAACTCAAGATTGCTAATGTAGGTTTTTATTCATTTAACACCAAATACACAGAAGGAATTCCCATTCTCTTAAAAAATATCTTACATACACCACAAATTAAGAGGAACTTGCTTAGTATATCAAAGTTGACTGCTGATAACAATCTCTTTATTGAATTTCACTCTAATTGTTGTCTTGTGAAGGACAAGGAAACCGGGAAGGTGCTGTTGCAAGGGACACTTAAGAATGGCCTCTATCAACTAGACCTTAGAAACTTCAAATCCAACTTATGTCAGACAAATAAAGCTTCAAAAGCTACTTCCAGTCCAAGAGTGTTTACTGTCTCTCAAGTCAAAGAGTCATGTTCTAAGGTCACCTCTAATGTTGGTCTAAATTCAAGTACTTTTAATTCCAGTAGCGTCAAAAAAATCTGGCATCAAAGACTAGGTCACTTGTCAAGTCGTGTCCTAAATTTAGTTCTCAAAGACTGTAATGTAAAAACTTCAATCAATGAAGAACAAAAGTTTTGTGATGCATGTCAATTTGGTAAATCTCATTCGCTTCCTTTTAAAGCTTCAAAAAGTTATACTACTAGTCCACTTGAGCTTATTTACTGTGACCTTTGGGGACCATCACCAGTCACTTCCACATCGAGGTTTAGATTCTACATTAGTTTTGTTGATGACTATACTAGACTCACCCACATATTTCCATTAAAAACCAAGTCAGAAGCTCTAGTTACGTTCTCCCATTATCAAAATCTAGTTGAAAACAAGTTTGAAAGAAAAATAAAAACCCTTCAAACTGATTGGGGAGGAGAATTTAGATCGTTTCAACCAATTTTAAAGGATAAAGGGATTGAATTCAGACACTCATGTCCACACACAAGTAAACAAAATGGGGTTGTAGAGAGAAAGCATAGACATATAGTGAAAATGGGCCTAACCTTACTTGCACAAGCATCAATGCCACTTAGGTATTGGTGTGAAGCCTTTATTTCATCCACTTACATCATAAATAGACTACCCACTCCCGTACTAAACAATATGTCTCCCTGGGAAAAGGCGTTTGAAAGAAAACCTGATTATTCATTCCTAAAAGTGTATGGATGTGCTTGCTTTCCCTGCCTACGACCTTATCAAAATCACAAATTTCAATTTCACACCACTAAATGTGTTTTCCTTGGTTACAGTGAGTCACACAAGGGTTATAAGTGCTTAAGCTCAAGTGGGCGTGTGTATACCTCTAGAAACGTCATATTTAATGAAAATGAGTTCCCGTTTCAACATGGTTTTCTTACTACCTCTCTGTCTGTCCAATCCTCACATGAAACCATTGTCACTTGGTTGAATACACCCTCTCAATTAACTCCCACTCCTTCTCTTATTTCTCCAAATCCATCAACCATTATTCATGATGATAACCCACTGCCTAGTTTAGTCGAACCCAATCCAAGAGGCTCTTCAGTACCTGAATCTCCCATTTTAGAGGATTATTCTAGGCTTCCCGAATCAACTGCAACAGTACCTTCCTCTTATCCAAGTCAGAGTCAAGACAATAATATATCTAGTGAATCACATGAGCATCAGCATTTTGAGTTTGAACCTGTAAGTGAAGAAGAAATTCCTACAAATTCTTTAGAGAAAGAAAGGTCAGCTCATCCGATGCAAATCAAGGCCAAAAGTGGTATCTATAAACCTAAAATCAGAACTTTTATGGCAGTCTCTAAACTTGACTCACAAAAGGAAGAACCTAGAACGGTCAATATGCCCTTGTTGTTACAGAGTGGAAAAATGCTATGGAAGAGGAGATGGAAGCTCTTAACAAAAACAACACATGGACACTTGTGCCCTTCTCTCCTAACTTCAATTTAGTTGGAAACAAATGGGTGTTTAAAGTGAAACATAATCTAGATGGGAGCATTCAACGATATAAGGCCAGGCTTGTTGCTAAGGGGTTTCACCAAACATCGGGTTTAGATTTTACTGAGACTTTTAGCCCAGTCATAAAATCCTCTACTATTAGAGTAATTTTATCCATTGCAGTCTCCAAGAACTGGAAAGTAAGACAACTTGACATTAATAATGCTTTCCTAAATGGCAAACTTCAAGAAGATGTCTACATGGTTCAACCTGATGGATTTGTAGACAAAACTAAACCTGATCACATTTGCAAGCTAAACAGAGCCCTCTACGGATTGAAACAGGCACCAAGAGCTTGGTACGACAGGCTAAAGAAAGTTCTACTTGAATGGGGATTTTTAAACTCCAAGGCAGATAGCTCCTCATTCTTTCTTAACACAGGTACAATGACCATTTTTATATTAATCTACGTAGATGATATAC
This sequence comes from Gynostemma pentaphyllum, assembly GCA_028015215.1. Classification (NCBI taxonomy): domain Eukaryota; kingdom Viridiplantae; phylum Streptophyta; class Magnoliopsida; order Cucurbitales; family Cucurbitaceae; genus Gynostemma; species Gynostemma pentaphyllum. The sequence continues at coordinate 23,100,339 of CM051355.1, forward strand.
TGGTCACAGGGAACAATAAGGAGGCTATAACTCGCTTCATTCACGAATTGAATCGGTTGTTCACTCTTAAAGATATAGGTGAACTAGGGTACTTTCTTGGCATTGAAGTGAATAGAGATGACACTGGAATGTTCCTGACTCAATCAAAATATATCTCAGACCTCTTGAACAGACTAGATTTGACTCATATTAAGCCATGCCCAACACCAGCTGTTATCGGAAAAATGTTATCCGCAAATGAGGGAGATTTACTTGAAAACCCCACACCGTACAAAAGTGCAATAGGTGCACTTCAATACCTGACCTATACTCGCCCAGAAATCTCCTATATAGTCAACAAATTGAGTCAATTTATGCAACACCCCACATCAGTTCATTGCCAAGCAGTTAAAAGAGTTTTGAGATACCTCCAAGGAACTAAGAACTACGGTCTTTACATTAAAATAGCTAGCTCCTTACCTCTGATGGGCTATACAGATGCCGATTGGGCATGTAATCCTGACGACTAAAAATCGATTTCAGCATACTGTGTGTTCCTTGGCAATTCCCTTGTTTCATGGTCATCTCGAAAACAACATGTTGTCGCTCGGTCTAGCACAGAAGCCGAGTATCGATCTCTCGCTAACACAATTGCTTGAAATTAGTTGTTTCCAAGCGTGACTTCAAGAGATCAAATTCAATTATAATTCCCGAATATGGTGTGATAACATGAGTGCATTATCCTTGGTCGCTAACCCGGTTTTCCACTCCAGGATGCAAGCACGTAGAACTTGATATTCACTTTGAGAAAGACAAAGTTCTTGCTGAACGAATTAGAAACAAGATATGCCCCCATAATAAATGCAAATCGTGGTTGCCCGATCGAACCACTTTCTCAGGACAAATGCCCAGTATTTAAACCAAACAAGTCTTACCCTCTCATAATAAAGGATATGCGAAAATGATGTTCATCAAATTCACTAATGCTCTAGAGATAAAATTTTTTCCCCTTTGATTACTAGAGTCACCTGGTCTTTAATTCTCATCTTGGATCCTCTTATAGGGGGACTTAAAGCCTATGGCCCCAAGTAAGCCACTCTTACATGAATCTAAAATAGGTAATGCTAAACTTATGCCTATTATACTTGTCAATGGAGGTTAATTCCAATTGTGACTAATTCCAAAATTATTCAATTACTTAAATAATTGGTCAGTTTTGAATAAGCACTCTCCATCCATGCAGATATTATCATTTACCAACCTGTAATACTTATTACAATATTGTTTACATATATATCTAATTTTAAAGTCTATCCAAGAAGAATACAATGAATGAAATACAATTGCATTGTCTTTCCAATAATTCTATACATTCTTTACTTCTAATCTAAATTTTATCTTTACTTATATCACTTAATTAAACTATTTAAAATCTCTAAGATACCTTGCAATGGTAAGGAGACTCTCTTTCCATCTACCCATGTTTTCTTATTGTTGTAGTATGAGTCGACTTGAAGGGTTCTAACTCTCTTTGAATGATACCATTATCATGTAAACCTATTAGTTTTAAAGATCTATAGTTCCCAACCTATCCAGCGATATTTTATGATCTTCCAACGACAACCACCTTGAATTTTTGTAACAAATATTTAATTGACATAATCATTTCTTTTTTAAGTTTCAAACCTATATTAGTGCAATCTTCTTATTTTGATTTGATTGGAACGATCCAAAGTATATCGTTGAAAATGCAATCAATGATATGTAAATATAATGTTTGATATAAAGCCATGTGCCAATAGACTCGATCATACTCTTGATGCCAAGTATTTCAAAAATTATTTAATATTGTTTATTTATCTATTTATTTCAATTCAAGTATTTAGTTTAATTATTATTTTTGTAATTTGCTTTTCCCAGTTAATTACCAAATCCTTTTAATCGTTTAATTTTTTAATTACTGATATTAATAATTATTAATAGGCCAATTAATAATTATTAATCACCTTTTAGCAGATGGATGCCCTAAACGACAATGCCAAAGAGAGAAAGTAGAAGGAACATTGCCTGGCTTATTAACAACAGGAGTATTTGAATGTAGAACATGTAATTGTTTTGAAGTAAAAGGACTCACATCACAAGCTGACGAAGAAGACTGCCCTATAATGATTGAAGATGGATCAAAAGCATACAAACCATCTCTAAGAGTCCCGCGCATAAGAATTTCCTTGGAAACCTGACCCTTGACAAGACAGAAATCCGGGTGAAATTCAAAAAAGACCTTATTATCATTTGCAAAAAGAAGACACCCGATTAAGTTCTTAGTAATGGAAGGAACATGTAGCAAATTATGAAGATTAAGAAGTTTGGAATTGAAAGGAGAGGAAAATGAAGCAGAACCAACATGACTAATAGAAAGAGGAGTACTATTACCCATGTGAATTTTGTCCTGCCCTTGATAATCAGCTCGATTATTCAAAAAATGTGCATCAGCAGTTACTTGATTTGTAGCTCCAGAATCAGGATACCACATGTTGTCATTTACACAATCAGGAGTTGTCATAAAAGCTGTCATTTGGGCTGACATCTGATGTGAATTAGAACTACCAGAATGAGGATAAGAAAATAGATTTGAACTTGGAAAACCACCATTAAAAGAAGCAGAATTTCCAGTCTGTGACCCCAAACCAGTAAAATTCGGATCAAAACGTCCATAACATTTTCCACTGAGATGACCAAACCTCCCACAGAGCTAACACTGAGGCCTATTTGGCCAATTGTTCTTACCATTCTTTGAATTTCCCTTTCCTTTACCATTTCCTCGAAAATTATTGTTGGAAGAATTGCCCTTGAAATTCATATTTTGCTGAGGATGGGATGAAGACTGTGAAGTTGGAAAGGATGAAGGCTTTTTATCAGAAACATTAGAATTCGCCAGATTAATAGTCATTATTTCAACTGCCTTAAATCGTTTCTCAATACGAGCCTCTTGTGCTAAGAGTAGGGACTCAATTTCATCCACAAGATATTCATCCTTTCTTGAACTCACAGAAACAACAAATGAGTCATAATCCTCATATAATCCATTGAAAATCGCATCAATATGATCTGAATCAGAAATCGCATTTCCAATTGATTCCAACTGATTAACAACATGCTTTTACCTTCAGAAGATAGTCAGTGATGAACAAAGTACCTTTCTTCTGATCTTTGAGTTGATCCTTCAACTGTGATATTTTTGCCCTAGTTTTTGAAGCAAAATGAACCTGAAGAGTATTCCAGATCATAGCAGCGGTATCGCATCCCACCATTTTTGTAAGAACAAACTGTGACATCGAAGATAAATGCCAAGACACTAACAAATTATCTTGTGCATCCCAATCGAGAAATTCTTGAGTATATTTCTCAGATTCCTCATCCTCCGGGGAGAAAATTTCTTTGGTACAAACTTATCTTTTTCAAAGACAAATTTCTGAAGCTTGTGACCTCTAATTGTTGCCGTAACCTGTTGCTTCCATAGGAGGAAATTTCCTTGATCCAATTTGACAGAAATTGGATGAGAGAAGGAAATTAGTTTCTGATTTTGTGAATTAGCTTGAGTTGCAATCGATGAATGTGGTAGGGTTTGTGATTGCGATTCATCAGAGGTAGCCATGCGTGATGAAAATAGAGAAAAATGAAATTGAAAGAAAGACTGGTTTTGAGAAAAGGAGAAGAAAATTGATTAAGAAACACGTATAATGCTACGCGTTAGAAAGAGAAGAAATGGAAAATGGTTTTCAGTCAAAGATGCATGACTCCATTAGAAGAGAGAGAATTTTCAACGATAAAAAAAAACTTTGCTCTGATACCATAATAAGCTGAATATTCAACAGTTGTATTTCTCATGAAGTGAAGTATTTATACACATCAATAATAGTTAAACTAATTATCTAACAACCAATAACTAACTCTCAACAATACTAACATGATTTAACTACTCTAACAGGCTACAACTTGACCACGCTTATTGATCTGCTCTTCTGCTTGTCCGTTCCACTTTGGCCTTTTCTATGTCTCATTAGATCTAACATTTTAATCTATTTTTATAATAAAGTTAAACTATGATTCTTTAAAATCTCTTAATTAAAATTATATATATATATATATATATATATATATATTATCTTGTCAGATTCTTTTTTTTTTTTATCTTAATTAAAATATAATATAAAAATGAAATGAATTATATTATCTTAGACATAAATTTCATGTTTTAATATGTATAAAGAGATGTTATTCAATCAAATAATTCATACCATTTTTTTACACAACCATATGTCATATTTTAATGAGTAATAAAATTAGATTAAAAGATTAAAAAAAGTATAAATTTTAAGGAAATGTTAGGTAGGAAAAGTTGTCAAGATATATTATACATGCTTTCTAAGCACCACCAGCATGGAAGGTGGCAAGCGAGGATTGGAAGAGTTGTAGGAAACAAAGCTTTCAGTAAGTGATTTTGTTCACGAGAAATTATTAGATATGATTGTGTTCATTCGCTGTTTAAATAAAAGAGGGAAAATTAATTACACAAATCAAGGTTACAAGTGAGAGAGTGATATTGTCTTGTTTGACTATATTGAATAATTTATTTCGTAAGACTAACGGATTAATTTAAAAAAATTTGAGCCCTATATTTCAATGTTGATGTACGAGGAAGCAGCCGAATGAGCTATCAAAGTGTCTAAATAGGGAAAATTTCCTATACTACCGCTGCACCGAGTGCTCCGTACCTCTTCAACTTAGTTTTTTCTTTGGCTCCTGCTACTCTACTACTGCTAATTTTTTACATCACTTTATTAATTGAATTTTTTAATATACTTAAATATTATTTACATCTTTATTAATTAATTTTTTAATACACTTTAATATTATTTAATCCTATTTTTTAATATTACTTTCTTTACAATTAGAGAATTTCATAACCTGAAAATTTGAGTGAATAAAAAGAATAAAGGTAAGATATTAATAAATAACAATTAAAAGAAAAAAAATAACAAGATTAAAGCTTTAAAACAAAAAAACAGGGGTTTAAAAAACTAAACAAATAATTAAAATAATGAAAGTAATATTTTAAAATTATAAATATATTTTATAATTATTTCTTAATTTTTCGTTACCCTTTTCTATTTAAAAACATAATAGAAACACAATTAGTAATTTTATTCTATTTTTTAAAGTATTTTATTAGAAAATATATCTTTTATTTTGAAAATTATTTAAAAAAAATAAGTATTTATACTAAATATTTTTATTATATCATTTAAATTTTATATTTATTTTATAAATAAAAAAAATGGTAAAAAAAAATCTTATAGCCCAAAGTCTCATTTAAATGCTTCATCCTATAATCTAAAAAAATTAATCAATAAATTTACGCATGTAGTGAGTAAATAAGAGAGAAAAATAAATGGTGAGTAAACTGTAAAAGCCTTTATTAATAAGGTGGGCCCTATTATCTCCATATGGGTGAGAAAATTGAATAAAGCCATAGGGAGTTGGTGGGTGAGAAAATTGAATAAAGCCATAGGGAGTTGGTGGGTGAGAAAATTGAATTATGAAATGGAGTGAGAGAGATCCATAGGGAGTTGGTGAAATAGCTATAAATGACAGAATAAAGCCCGTCAATAGTCTTTATTTTTCAATATCAGAGGTTTTTTGTAAGCGTCAGCGATGGGAAGGAAAAGGATTTTATTTTCCCGTTGAAGATAACGTATATATGGAAAATCTTAAATTTCTTTTTTCTTTTCTTTTACCATATATATTTTTTTATTGTTATGATTGCGAATCATAGGTTTGTGTGATTTACAGTACTTTTTTGGTTTGTTAGGTTTATTAAGTTTGAATTTATTACAGTCCTTTTTTGGTTGGTTAGGTTTATTAAAGTTTAAATTTATTACCATACTTTTTTTTTTAGAATATAAAGGTAAATATATTAATTAAGAAAATGTCAGAGTCGACTAACTAGGAAACATGCCTAAATCCTCTATCCAAGAGAGGAGGGGAACTATCCAGCTAGCTGAATCAGTGATGGATAAAACCAACTAAGTTAAAAGAATGAGCTACAAAATTATGATTTCTTCTTTGGAAGCGAAGGCTAAAAAAATCAAAAAATGAGGACAACTCCTTAATATCAAGTAAAATAGCTCCAAGCTCGGAAAGGTTGGGATATAGATCCACATCAAAATAATTACAAATACTAAGACTGTTAGAATAGGTAATAATGTCTTTCAAATCCATATTACGAGCCAACAAAATGCCTTCACGAACAGCAAGAGTCTCAGCAGTCAAAACATCCATGCAAAGAGGAATGGCCTTGCTCAAAGCAGCAATGCCGTACTTTTTTTTTTGGTTTATTAGCTAACTTTGTGTTTCAATTGTAAAAAATAAGATACTTAATTTGATTTATGTTGGTGTTTTATACATTTGGAACCTAGATAATATAAATCTTGATTTTTTAATCTCATATTTAATAAAAGCATGAGAATGAGAATAAGAATGATCGTCTAGGTTTGTGATGTCGGAAATGTGTTAAAAATGAATGGATAGTTTAGATTCGTAATATATGTGTTTAAATTGTATGAGAATGAAAATGAATAGTAAAAATGACACTGATGTATTATTTATAATTAGATGTCATATTAAATATATAGTAATCATGAAAATAGAATACCGCCTATAAGGAAACGAGTGAGAAATAAATGTGAGAATGAATTTATGAAATCCATTCCCATACCCCAAACACTTATTTTCAATTTATTTTTATTTAAAAATATCTTGTTTAAATAAAACAAAATAATGTCTTTTATTTTATTCTAAAATGATGTTTTGGAATCCTCATTTTCAGACTATTTGATTATTTTTCATTATTATTTTCAATGAATTTATAATATTTTTTAGGCCTATGATTTTGTCCGGTATCATTTAAAAATTAAAAATCTATTTTTATTAAAAAAATAGAAATAAAATTGACAGGTTTATTTTTAACATGATTATTTTATATGAGCACATCATTATTAATTATCCTAATCCAAAGTTGTTGTTATTATTATTATTATTATTATTATTTTCTTCTTTAAAAAATGTATTTTTGAATGATTAGATAGTGGAGAAAATATGGAAAATTAAGTGGAAATTGACTTTTTATTTTGTTAAAAATGGAAAGTTTTGAGTAGTCAGATGAAAAGGGAATAACAAAAGAAATGAAAAAAAATAGTGGAAATTTAAAAAACAAAATAGTTTGCTGAAATAGGAAAGTAATGGAAAAGATTTGGGGTTTTTAATTTGAATTAGGTATTGAAAGAAAAATAAAAAAATGGGTGTTAAATTTTAATTTTGTTTTTGAAAAAAAGAGGGGATGTGTTATATGGAACTTTTAATAAATATTTGGTTAAGTTAAAAAGGGAAAATTAAAAAGATGAATCAAAGTAGTGGAATTATAAAAAAAAAGTATAATACTAAAAAGGGTGTGTTATGGATAAGAATTGGTTTTGTTTTTAAATGAATTAAAATTTTAGATAAAAGAGGTATTAAAAAAAATTGAAAAAATGAGTAATAATTTTATTTTTATTTTGGGCAAAACGAGGGGGAAATAGAAGATGGAAGGTGATTTCAAATTTTTAATAAAAATGGAAAAATAAAAGAATATGAGGAAAGGAAGGAAATTGCTTTAAAATCTTTTTAGTTAAAAAAGGAAAAAATGAATTTTCAAAATTATAAAAATTGGAAAAAAAAACTTCAAACTCCCTAATTAATTGCTCACTATTCACCCATTATAAAACGAACAACCAGTTTTATTTTTCACTATTTTCTCCTCCACTCCACCATTGTCTCGTTCTCTCTCTCAAAACAACGAAACCCTATCCAAGTATTTCCCAACACCCCTGATTCGACAAGTGTCAAAAAAAATAAAAAAATCAAAACAAACCTTCATACGGACAATAATTTTTTTATTATATTTTTTTTCTTTCTTCTCTTTTGGTTAGTCTATTCCTTTTACTCATCTAAAATCCAACATTTTCAAATTCTTTTTATTAAACCCTCAAATATTCTAAATCATCACCTAAAAATATGGGTTTAAAGCTTTGAAGCCTTTGGTTTGCCGAAATCTGAATTTTTCCCACTAGATTCGGGTGTTTCCAGCTTCTATTTAAGGTTTTCATTTATTGGTGTGACGTGACGAGCTCGAGTATCTCGAACCTGATATTGGTAAGCTTAAATGATCTATGATATGATTAGTCATTTTATAATCTATGGACTGATTTTTTTAAACCCAGATCTGCGATTAAAAACTTTATATCTGAATTTAAAAACTCTAGATCTGAGTTTTTCTAAAGCCATATCTGCGTTTAGAATTTTCATATCTTAGTTTTAAGACTCAATACCTAGATTACAAAGTTTATAAAATCCATATTTTCGAAACTTCTATTATTTGATTTCTTTTATATTTTGATAAAAAAAGAATGAATCAAACAAAACTAATATATGTTTAAAAACACCAACTTTTATTCTGTAATAATTTTGTTGGAAATGGGATAAGGCTCAAAACCGAACCGAGAAACTGAGATAAACCAAACCGAGAAACCGAAATAAACCAAACCGAATGGTTTCTGGATAATATGTGAACCATTCAGGGTTAAAACCGAGCATCTCGGTTCAGTCCAAGGTTTTGGTCAGAACCGAACCGAACCGAGCCCAACCCTTGAATTCACCATTTCTCTCTTTACCTTCCCTCATATCTTACCTACAAAACCACCCCACCTCCCAAAATCCTTCTTCTCATGGTCATGGTTCTTTCCCGGGTTGATCTCTCGACCTCTCACGTCCTGAATGGAAAGATATCTTGCCTTGACTGCAGTTCCGACCGGTTGTGATTTCTCAGCTACATTCTTGATGTCTATGTAAAAAAAAAACTCCCAAGCTGCTGGCTTATGTAATTTTATTGTTAGTTTGAAAGGCATCTTATGATTTATAATCAATTCCTCCAAAAATGCTAACTACGATATCACTGTGGTTTTGTTACAGGATCTTTGAACCGGATACTGCATTTATTCCTATACACATGAGCAGGAATTAGCAGAGGTAAGATAAAAATTTTATGTAAGAATCATTTAATTGAATCTAGACAAATAATAAGTTATGGATTTAAACTATACAAAATATACTACTAATTTTGAGTTAGATGTTATTGAATTTTTATTTTGTGTGTATAAATTTATTGTCGTGACATACAAAATAGTAGTTTTTTAAAAGATTAATTGATTATAATATTTGTAGACCCCTATTTTTATCCCCTATCTTTTAAAAATTATTATTTTTAATTAAAAAGTAGAAATAAATTTGACCAATTTATTTTGATCATGATACTTTGAGATGAGCACGTTATTGTTTGTTATCCTAATCCAAAGTTATTAATATTTATTTTTTTTCTTCTTTAAAGAATGTGTTTTTAATAAAGAAACGGAAATAAAGAGTGGAAATTAAAAAAAAAAAGTTTGCTAAAATAGGAAATTAGTGGATAAGATTTGAATTTTTTAATTTGAATTAAATAATTAGATAAAAGAGGTATTAAAAGAAAAATAAAATATGTGTGTTAAATTTTTATTTTGTTTTGAGAAAAAAGAGGGGAAGGTGTTATTTGAAAATTTTAATAAATATTTGGTTAAGTTAAAAAGTGAAAATTAAAAGGATGAATAAAATAGTAGTGGAAGTTTAAAAAGGTATATTACTAAAAAAGGATTGTTATGGGTAAGAATATGTTTTGTTTTTAATGAAGTAAAAAAAAAAAAGGTTTGAGAAAGTTGAAAAAATGAGTAATAATTTTATTATTATTTTGGTTAAAATGAGGGGGAAATAGAAGATGGAAGGTGATTTCAATTTTTTTATAAAAGTGGAAAAATAAAAGAATATGAGGAAATGTAGGAAATTGTTTTAAATTCTTTTTAGTTAAAAAGGAAAAAATGAATTTTCAAAATTACAGCTTTTTTTACTTGAATGATATTAAAACATATCGAATTAAAATTAAAAGAAACATAATACTAAAATTAAATTCAAAATCAAAATTACAAATTTGTACGCTAGACGATGTATTTGTTTCAATCCTTGCCTTTTTTTATTCCGTATGTATTTGGGAAGAGACTTAGGAGAGATCACTTAAGCCCATTCAAAGTTGCATGAAATTATGAAAAATCTCATAAAATGAAAATTTGCGGCCAAGGCAGTGATATGGTTTACATCAAACACACTCACATGTCAATAAGGAGAAGATAAACACTCATAAGATTTGAGTCTCGTGAAGCTGCAATTGATAATGTCTAACTAAATTCTTGTTTCAAAAATTCAAATTGGCTACCAGTCGAAGATCATATCATACCGTTGAATAAGTTTTAAACTTTACAGTTGCAAGACTTTAAAAAAGTGTTCGCTAAAGTATTTTGCACGTTACTTAAGGCGAGTTATAATTCTTGCAAACTTGTTCTTGCAAAATGATCAGGAAACATGAGAAGATGGTAAGAGGGGCCTCTTTACCATCGTAAGGTATCCTAGATATTTAATATTTTAACTATGTGATATATACTTATATCACTTAATTAAAGTATTATTAATCTAAGATACCTTGCAATGGTAAAGAGGCTCCCTTTCCATCTACCTATGTTTTCTAAAGGTTGTGTTGGAGCCAGTTTGACAGGGTTTTAACTCTCTTCGCGTAACACGCAAAGTAGTTTAGCGAACACTTTATAAAATTTTACAACTGTAAGGTTTCCAATCTATCCAATGATATGATATGATCTTCTACTGACGACCACTTTGAATTTTTGTAACAAATATTTAACTTGACATAATCAATTGTTGTTTAACGAGTTTCATAACATATTAGTGTTTTACTTCTCCTTATTGACATGTGAGTATGTTCAATGTAAACCATATCATTGCACTTGCCGCAAATTTCAGATATGCAAATAAAATATTTGATATTAAAGAACACCGTAGACACTGCCATTATATCTGATCATACTCTTGAAGCCAAGTATTTCAACAATTATTTGTTCGAATGGAAATAAAACAAACATAATAATAAAATTAAAATCAAAATAAAAAATAAATATTAAAAATGAGAGAATAAAAATATAATTTAAAATATATATTAATAAAATTCAATTCAAAATTAAAAATATTATTTTTTTCTCATTTTCTCTACCTATTTTTTTTCAAGAACAACAGCCTTTTGTAATCTCAGAAGCAGTAATACTAGATTCGTTCTTGCCAATTACACCCCCAACCAGGTCGGAGGCATTAAGAATCTCTATCATGTGGTTTTAAATTTGACCTACTCAAGTTCATTTATATTTTTCCCCCTTTGTTTAAAGAATTCGATTTTGTTATTTTTATATTTTTTAGTCTTACCTCAAACGGTTTCTAAGTAATACCGATAAATGTACCCACGAAAATAACGAAAGGAAAACTAGCAAATATTATTCATAAGAAGAACTGGGCCATTTTTTTTCTTAATTTGAATTTTAATTAACTCGGATTTTAGATGGTGGCTTCTAATGTAAGTTGTTCAATAATAATAAAGTCAATGGCCTATAATTTTAGAAAATAAAAAAATAAAAGGTAAGTAGGGTAATTAAAAAGAAGTTTTTTTTTTTTTTTTTCCTTTTTTCCGTATTTTTTTTTTTTTTTTTAAATGGGTTTATTATTTAAGAACACAATATGAAACAAAAATGTGAACCTTGTTTAGAAGAACTTCGACATATTGAAAATTATAGAACCTGGTGTTTCAAAAGCAGGCTGAATGGTGTTGAATGTGAAATGATATGTTTTCATAAACAGTGAATTTTCTATTTCAAATCAAAATTGTTGCGCCTATTTTTAAGGATTTCCATCAGTATGGGTAAAAAGGTATAGTGGTAAATTTCCTCAACGCCGTTTAATTAAAAGGGTAATTATGATAGTAAAGATAGAGAGGTGCTATATTAGATAATTGGTTATTTTTTGTTGTACTTGTGAAAATTTCCATATTTTTATTAACCCAGGCCTACTATCAAGCCCATGTTTCTTATTTCTTTGGCCCCTTTCTTTTATTATCAGATTCTTCGAGATTGAATCTGAAGCTATTTTCCCGGGGTCCGCTAATTGTCGCACGGTACAAAACACGGTAGATGGAAAGGGGAGCTCTATCGTGAGTTATCTTAGATAACTATAGAAATTTACTGGATGGTATATGCGTCGACGAGACAAATAAAGCCTCCTCACCAAATTGTAAGTATACAATTTTTTTTATCTTACAAATATCTTCGTTTTAATAAAATTTGATAATTTTGCCTATGAGGACAACTTAGAGTTATTTTTTTAACAAGCAAAAGACTACATTATTTATATTTACATATCTGGAATTGCAGAGTTTAGTAATTTATAATAATTTAATTAAGCTATTAAAATAAATCAAACAACTAAAAGAATTATAATGACAATGAGCAAATTTATAGTAATGGTGAATATCTAAAGGTGTAATACAAAATGAGTCAATTATTATTTTTTGGTAACCGTATACCAATATATGGACACAATTATCTCCTAAATCTCATATTAAAATAAAATATATATCTATAGATGAATACCAATGGCTTACCAATTGTATTCATAGCTCATTTATTGTCAAATGATATTGGATTAACGCCTAAATAACTATATTGTTTTTTATTTTTATAAATATTTTAATTTTAATATGAAGTAATGTTCATTAAAAAATTAGTTAGATTATATATTTTGAACTTATTTATCAACACAATCGTCCAAAATAATTTATATATACTTGTAATTTGATATAAAGATTATATATTATTCTAGCTATATATATTTTTATTTTGTTAGAAAATAATATTTTAAATTTAATATAATTACTTTAATGAATGAATGATAAATTTGCTATTGATTAGTGATGAAGAGATGTGTTTGGATTTAATTAACTAAAATGCTAATGTTTTTAAAATTTTAAGAATAAGCTAAAATTATCCAAAATTTAAATAATTTATAAATTACTATAAAACAGTGAACCAACACATTTTGATATTATTATTATTATTATTATTATTATATTAAAGATTAACCAACCATGGGTTGTCCCATTGACTAAGAGGTTCTCCTGGCCCAGACACTCACAGATATAAAAAAAAAATATTATGTCAAAGATTATAGAAATATAGTATATTTTTTCCTATTTTAAAAGAACTGTGAAAATTTATAACATATCATTTTATTTTATGAAGGAATAATTTTGTACATTATGCTATACTTTTGAATACCGAATAATATAATAGGTTAATAAAATTTATGTAGCAGATTATTATTTTGAAATAAGAGTTAATATATTTTAAGATTTAATACAGTAATTGATCGTGGATTGAGAAATAATAGAAGTATAAAATAGTCTTAAAATGATTCTAAATCATTCCCACTTCTTCATTGCCAATGGAGAAAGATGCTCTCTTGAAAAGAACTTTGCACTTATCACTATTGGCTGAAGGTGAGTAGGAAAAAGAAAACAATAGGGATGAGTCCATGCTCTTTTAAGCAAAAAGAGATCTTGAAGATGTAGAGGAAAACAAGGATTGTTAGCTTAGAAGTTAAACTTAGATGAGCCCTTTAGAGACTCAAGTCACTACCAGTGTTTTAAAAAGTGTGTATTATTAAAAAGAAAACAAGGATTCTTGTTATTGTTTTTTGGCTTTCATTAATCAATGAAATGTTTATTATCAAAAAAAAAAAGTGTGTAAGGCGAGGCGGCCAGAAAACGCCTTTGAGCTTAAGCCTCTATGCCTCTAAAAGAGACGCCTCAGGCTGTACGCCTTGAGGCTTAAGAGGCTTAAGCCTCACTGCAGTCAGTGAAATTTTTTAACTTAAAAATTGTAGGTCCCTTACGTAGCCAGAAAAGAAAAGTAATTCTATTAAAATACAATTGGGCTCTCTTTAACATTAAAATATAAGCCCAATGTAATAAAATAATAGAAAGCCTTCATAAAAGACAAACCCTAATGTTATATTCCTCTCCACCACTTGCCTGCCCTTACCTACGGCTGCAACATTGAGAATTGAGAAGGATTTAGTTTGGTGGTGGGGTTACTGGACAAAGATATAGATTTTACTTTGTAATAAAAGAAAAAGGGAAGAGGTCGATGACATTGGATGAAGATGAGTGGGTAGATCTTGATGGTGGCAATGAAAATTAAGGAGGAGCTATTAGATATGATGATGATTCTATGGAAGATCCAATTAGTGATAGTGAAGATGTCATTGAGAATGAGCTTTAGCTTTTTGATTAATAGTTTGGAGTCTTAGGCAAATATAGTCTAATAGGGTAATACTTTGATGGATGGTGGATTTCCTTTTTGTTGTTCATTTAGACTTCAAATTATGTTTTGAGACTTTTTTGTTATCACTTTATTCATAAAAGTTGAAATGTCTTATATTTTATAATTTTTGGTATTTTTTAATACAAAATGAGGCTTACGCCTCACACCAACTTGAGGCTTACGCCTCGCCACTTCATGAGAAAACGCCTCGAGGCCGCCTTAAGACTTTTAAAACATTGGTCACTACTCCTCAAAATCTCACCCTGAGGGGATTTCTTTTGTGTCAACCCCTGAAAGATCTTCAACTTTTGACGATTCATTTTCTCCATTTATTATTATCACTCGAAATGAATCCATCCAACATTCATGTAAGTTGTTTGAATTCTTCTTGCTCAAATTTTAAGTAAAGAGGGGTTGGATGATACAATTCTAGATAAACCATTGGATCAAAGCATGTACAACGGTTGTGAACACCGTGTTGCATTACACTGATTTAAAAAACACGGTGGTGATGCAACGGATGGAAACCGTGGTTGTGGGGAAGCTAAAAGCACAAGAGGAATGTTGGATTTGTTAGCATGAGAGTCTGGTTGCTCCATAAATAAAGAATTGCCATGAAAGATGGGGAATTGGAGGGTCTTGAATATGATTGCATAAACCACCAGAATGAGAAATTTGGTGTGGGGGAGCAGCCTAGAAAACTTATCAATTCAGTGATCATGTGCCTCGTAATACTTATGTTCTCAAGTTTAATTCTTGTGTTCCTACATTTCCTAAGACTCCAAGACATTCTATATTTGGTATTTTAACCTTACTCTATCTTTTCTTTAACAATCGTCTTTGGTGTTTTAGCCCTTTTTAGGCCCTCAAACTTGTTTGCCACTCTATTGTATTGATTTGTATTGCATTGTCTTTTATCTAAAGGTGAAAGAAAAAACCGAAAACTGAAAAAATCAGAAAATTAAACCAGACCAAACCATAAAAAACATAATCGTTCTAGTTTCTATTATTAAAAAACTGAACCTAATCGAACAACCGCAACCGGATCGACTTCTAAAAAATAATTTAAAGTCCCATACCCCTTCCCCATTTCCCCCTAACTAGTTTTTTTTTATTTAGTTTATTTTATATATTTATTTTAATTTATATTTTGTATATTTATTAATCTAATTTTTTTCAATTAAGCTTTTATTTATGTTTGATTTTGTTTTGTTTCATTCTTCAATGTATGTAGAAAAATTGCAAAACCGAAGCGACAAAAACTGCTCAGAACCGAATCGATTCTCATTGTAAACCTAACCGGTCTGATTTTAAAATTAATTGAAAAACTGAACCGCTTTCACCCCTACTTTTTCCCTTTTTCTTTAATGATATCAATTAAATGGCATTTTGACGTTTTTTTTCTTCCAAAAAGATGGATGAGATTTCTACTTTTTTTCCATAATCGTTCCTTGGCATTGCAATAATAATCGACATTTTGGTTAAAATTGTCGTGAATCAACATTTTTGGTGACAATATCAACATTTTTCGACCTGTGACTATACCAAGGAAGAATAAATTGTCCTCATCCCCCCTTATTCGTGACATTGTTGTTGGCACAAACGTTTACTTCCCTGGGTGCCACTTAGGTTGATGACCAAGTCTTAGATTCTAAATTCTAATACCATGGAGATAAATGTGAATTCTAATTTTTTTTCTTCTTTCATAAATATTACTTAATCACAAATCGTCATATCGCTTTATCCATATAGTGTATCTTTGGGCACAAATGTTACCTCATACAACAAAGATTACTTCATAATCTTTGAGATTCTAATATTTGTTTTGAAATATTTTTTCATTAATCAATTATATCAGTTGAAACTATGAACGATATTAAGACACTCTTGTTTATGTTAAGTGTCATAAGTAAATGACTCCCCAAGTCTAGAATTCATGAATATTGTCATTTTTAGGGGTAATAGTCAAGTTTTGACTCAGATGCTTATTCGTGGGTCATTCATCATCCCATAATAGTGAAAATGTTCAAAAGTTTTGAAATAAATTCTTATTTATGGGTTATCATCCCATATTATGAATTGATGATGAAAATTTAAGATTTGTTTTAAACATATATTTTCTAATTGTTGGATGTAATGAAGTCATAGACGACAATGCTGTGTTTTATATAAAGTTCAAAAGTAAAAGTATTCTAATTTTATATTTGATGTCATACCTTATTTTGTTTTACAATTTTTAGTATGCGGTATCCTCAAACACACCCAAATTAGAAGAAAAAGCTTTGAATTACTTCCCACATCGTATTGTTTGAATATGCACAACATAGTTAACCAACCCCGTCATTGTAATTACATATGAATACAACGTAACACCAATCATATCATCAAACTCTCTTAAATAAACTTTAGCTATTTTTTCTACAATTTTATCATACGTCAAGTCACAATCGTAAATCATGTAGGTTGTAAATCAGGTTGTGGCTTGATACATGACAAAATTGTAGAAAAAATAGCTATGTGATTGTTGGATGATTTTTACGATTGCTGCTATGCTGCAATCATGTGGAATTATAAAGGCGGTACGTTATGCAGATTCAAGCAAATACAACGTGGATTCATTTGAGGCTTCTTATTTCTATTTGGGTGCATTTGAAGATCACCGCGTACTAGGGATTGTAATTCTAAATCACGTATGTTGTCAGATGTAAAACTTGATATACTTTTACTTTTTAACTTCGTATTTAACACCACATTGTTGTATTTGGATTCATTACAACCAATAACGACGGAATGTAGGCTTGAAATGAATCTCATTTTTTCATCATCATTCCATATTATGGACGATGAATAACTCATTAAAAACCATCTGTTTCAAAATTTTGAACCATTTCTACAACTATGGGATGATTAATAATCCATAAATAAGCATCATGATCAAAACTTATAAACATTTTCCCTAGAAAATGACAATATTCATGAATTGATCTAGACTTAAGAGTGACATCTTGTCTGCTGTGAGGCAATTTTCTGATATTTTATTCAAGTAACCAACCCTCTTAAATAGGAGGAATTCAGACATGAATCAAGGGAGAAAAAACAGGAACATAATTATAGATTTATACAACACATAATTGACACCTAATTACACCTAATTACAGCATAATTACAGCTAATATAAATGAGAGAATATTTTCCTTTTCAACACATCTATACCCCTGTCACTTAACATAAACAAGATTGTCTCAATATCGTTTATACTATCATTTGTTGTAGCTGAAATAAGAGAAAATATATTTCAAAAACAATATTAGAATATTAAAGAATATGAAGTAATCATTATCGTATGAGGTAATAATAATAAGGGATATTCTCACGTCTTGTGCATTTCAATTCGAAGCACTAAGCATTGAAAGCAACTTGTCGTTAAGTATTCACAAATTGTAAATTGTTCACAAATCACCTGACTTTGGTTGGATGGAGTATCGTCGGCGTCGTCACAACCCCTGTGTAAGGAAGAGATAATTGGAGGAGTTAGGGTTTTAGACTTGAGTTAGGTTTGAGAGTGAGATGAGGGAAGATAGACAAGGATATGTTTGATATTTTCGTAATGCAATGACATAAGCATAATGTCTCTAACATAAAAATGGTTGCGGGTGGGGTCAATAAACCTTAGATTGGTTTTTTCGAGGTCAATAAACCTTATTTGTGAATTAATTTAAACTTAATAGAACTAGCTATTGCTATGATTCTATATAAATATGTAAATGTGAATATTGAATAATAGAATCCAAATAGTTAAGTATTAGGAAACGAAAAATAAAGGATTGAAATTAAAATAAAAAATAAAAAAAGTAAATAATATTTTAAATTGGTTAGATTACTTCTCAATTTTGATCCATATACATATTTATTCATCATCCCATAATAAGGAAAATAATCAAAAGTTTTGATCTTGCTTATTTATGAGATATTCATCATCCCTAATAGAATAATGACGAAGAGTTGAGATTTGTTTTAAACATACACTCCTCTGTTGTTGATTGTAGTGAACCCATAGACGACGATGAGTTTCTAATACAAATTTCAAAAGTAAAAGTTTTCTAGTTTTACATTTGACACCATACGTGATTTATGTTTTACAATTCTTTAGTATGTGGTGATTCAAATGCACTCAAATAGGAAGAAAAATAAGCATCGAATTTCTATCCATGTAGTAATTGTTTGAACATGACCTATGTAGTTAAATTATCCTATCATTGTAATTCCACATGAATGCACAATAGCAACAATCGTAAAGTTCTTCAAAAACTTTAGAATAAGTTTTGGCCATTATTTCTACAATTTTATCATGTGTCAATCCACGACCGTAAATTGTTTACGGATGTCTTAATGCATGATAGAATTGATTAACTTTACAATTGCTACTATGCTGAAACTATAATGGCTGGGTTGGTTAACTATGTTGTGCATGTTCAAGCAGATATGAGGTGGATAGTTAATTTGAGACTTGTTTTTCTTCCTATTTGGGTGCGTTTTTGGTTCACCACGTACTAAAATTGTAAAACAGAATCACGTATGGTGTCAATATAAAACTTGATATACTATTACTTTTGAACTTCGCATCAAACACCACGTCGTCATCTATTGCTTCATTACAACCAACAACAAGGGAATGTAGGTTTGAAATTAATCTCAACTTTTCATTATCATTTCATGTCATGGGATGATGAATAACCTATAAATAAACATTTGCATCAATACTTTTGACCATTTCCCCTATTATGGGATGAATAGCCCATATATAAGCATATGAATCAATTTTTTGACCATTTCCCCTAGAAAATGACAATATTCATGAATTCTAGATTTGGGAGTGGCACCTTTACTCATGGCAGTAAACGTAAACAAGAGCGTGTCAATATCATTCATGGTATCACTTGTTGTAGGTAAAATAGAATCTCATAGAATATGAAGTAATCATTATCGTATGAGATAACAATAAAAAGAGATATTCCCACGTCTCATGCATTCCAATTGGAGGCCCTAAGCACTGGAAGCTGCCACAAATCTTCCCAACAAATACATCTGATGACATTTTCCATAAAGTCCTATTCTTCCCTTTAAATAAAGATCCACCCAGGATGGCAATGATGTTGCTTTTAACACCACTATGCATCGCCCAATTCATATTGAAAGTCTCCCGGAGGAGATTTCATTAGGAGATAGAGTAGTTATAACGAAAGAACAAATGGCTAGTAGTCTTCGAATTCTACTTATATAGACTGCACCACTTAGGCTAAAAGGAGAGCCATATTTTTCCTGGTTGCATCTTTTAATTAGAATTAAGGCCATCATTCAACATAAGACACAAAATTTAATTTGTTCGGATTTATTTTTTTCCAGATCAAAGAATAATCAAGATCATCCTTGGTGTTATTCCACATCAAGTGAAAAGCAGACTTGCAACAACAGCCTAAAGCCTTCTTAGGTATCTACAACAACCTCACATCCTCTCTACCATTAATTTAACTATTATCAAGAATGACCATCAAGTTGATATTTTCTTCCATCTCAATCTTTCAAATTCCTTCTAAAATCAATGATCTAAGACTTCAAATTCACATTATAGAATTTAATTATCAGATTGAGTTCATCTCAAGTAATGTTGAAGAGAACTGGGAATTTCAGAGCAAGAGGGGTCGCCACATCCTTGATGTTTGAGGACCATCGCAACTCATTGGTACCATGAAGGCCAACTATAACTTTGTCTCATAGCATATGAGTCTCTAAGGGATACCTCCAAAGCCATTTAAGGAGATCATCATTCTTTTTGCCCAAGCCATCAAAAGCAAAGCCACTCTTATTGGAAAGGGGGGAGGGGAGCTTATCTCATTTAACAATATGGGAGCTACTATCTTCATTAGCCTCTTGCCAGAAATAATCTCTCATGAGTTTATCGATACATTTAGGGCAGGTTTACTCTAAAGGAATGAGAATGAGATTATTTCATTCTCATTGTTCTTGTTTACCTAATACTTGGGATGAGAATGGGAGTGTGGGACCCACACAATTTGGCTATCTCATTCCCAATTTTCAAACCATTTCATTCCCTCATACAACTTCATCAATTCCATTATCATTCCTTATTTTGTGGGTCCTACCAACTTTTATATTTTATTAATTTTCTTTTTTCTCTACTTTTTGTGGGTCCCATATGAATTAATACTTCATTATCATTTCAAAACTCTAATAAACAACATCAATAGTAATTCTTTTCATTCCGATTCCGATTTTTTTTTTTAGCAAACACAATCAGAAAAATCTTATTCTCATTCCATAATTTTTCATTCCGATTGATTTTCATTCAATTTTTTGTCATACCCATTCCGTCTACTCTAAAGGGGTCTTTGTTTGTAGTGTTTGGGGATGAGGATCTAAACTCCATGGTGATCTTATCCCCATCCCCATGTTTGTTTTGCCAATAGGGAGGGGGATTGAAACCCCATGGGGTTCCCATAGCCCCCTTTTATGGGGTTTTGAACACCTCCAAAACATATGGGGATTTCATCAAATCACCCTATGGATAAGATGAGAGAGATAGGAAGAGAAGAGAGGAGTGTGAGAGAAAATTTATTTTATATTATAATTTTATTATTCTTATCCCTATCCAAAACCAAACACAGTGATCTCATCCCCGGTCCCCATGCATCTCATCCCCAGGCATCTCAATCCCTTGCAAACCCAGAAACAAACGCCCCCTAACTAAACAGAGCCTTAGTGACTTGAACAAGGTCATTAAGGACCGAGAGGAAGTAAATAGACAGCTATTTAAGATTGAGTGAGCAGAGTACCACCTCTAGAAATCAACAAGTTCTTCCACTTAACAATTCTTTTTGAATTTTATCCCCAACCGGTGCCAAAAACATCCTAGAAGAAGTGTTTCCATCTAAGGGGGGTATAGATAGGCCATAAGAAAGGTGCTCTTTACATAAGTAAACAAGTAAGCCACCAACTGCAACTCATCTTCTTGTAGATTAATACCAACCACACAACACTTTTGGATAGCATTACATTGATAAAAAAAAAACACGGTGGAGCTGCTTGGTTATACTTATAATGAAGATGTAGTGGACGGAAACCGTAGCTGTGGGGACTATGATCACACCAAGGCCTTCCCCTTTTATTATCATGAGAAAAATTTCGTTCGTTCAAGTGTTTGAATTCTAATTCAATTGGATAAACAAATTTATATTGAAGGAACAAATTATCAATTCAGGTAATGAAAAGTTTCTTTCTTTTCTTTGAAAATTTAGAATAAATACTAAACGTATTTTAGTATTTATTCTAAAATAAGTTTGTTCAACGTTCAAACTTTTTATATAGTAATTAGATTGATAGATAAAAATAGGGAAATTTCATTACAGATTTTTATGTAATATTTATAAAAATATCAACTCAAAAAAGTATTTGCAAATATAATAATTTTATCATGTTTATCAATGATTAACAATGATTTATGTGTTTATCAATGATAAATATACTATAAAAATATGTAATTCAATGAATGTTTGTAATAAAAAGTTGATAGGTTTGCAAATATTTTTTTTAAACTTTTATTTTTATAAATATTACTAATAAATTACTAGATTTATAAATGATCCATAAAAATAGATAGGTTTTTATATAGTAACAGATAATTGATAAAAATTATGATAGTAAATAGTATTTTTGTTTGAGAAAAACGAAACCAGGGTTGTGAAATTTTAAGGGCCGGGATTTTAATTCAATATAATATTTTAGAACGGTTTGTGATAACTTTTATAAGTATTTAAAATTGTTTTTCAATAAAAAAATAAAATGTTTTTGATAACCATTTAAAAACACGCTTCCAAATCCTATTCCAAACGTGCCGTGAAGCTAAAATCAGAGTTTGCAATGGCGGAGAGGGACGAACCGATTTACCTGATGTGCCACTCCTACATACCGGCTTCGATGTTCTGGTACGTTATCGAAGAGAAAGACGATAGTTTTGAAAGAACACGATCCCATTTCCATTCCCAAACGAAAAAGAAGAAGAAATTGACAGACGAGGGAGAGATTGAAGTAATCTGTGAAAGTGATACAATTCGATCTCTGCGTCTTCCAACTCTCCCCCATTCCCACATAATCTTCAAAAGGGTTGACAATTTTCTGCTTCCCTTGACTGCCCAGTATCTTTCCCTGCCGCTGTTTCTTTCAATAACAGTTCCCTTTTCATAGAGGGTGATTTTAATTCTGTTTGGATCAACTACTCTTTAAACCCTAATAATACTTATAACTTGAATTTCAAATTGGTTCCATTGCCTCCACTCCCTAAAAGATTTTGTCATAAATACAATTTTCTTAAATCACTAGCTCTTTGGGATATCGATGTTGTCTTAAATCACTTGTAAGCATGAATTTTATTCGAAATATGCGGTTTGCTATAATTTGGTTAACTGGAAATGGCGTCGGGTTGACGATGACCATTCGTCTTTCGATGGTATTTGGACGAAGGGCGTAGTGCTATATCACTCCTATTTGTTTTTATTTGGGACTATTGATCCTCAAAACGAAGCGCCCTCTTTACGCGTTTATAATTTGGTTAAACGTGAATGGCTTCCCAATCTCACCCAGTATGCCAAGTTTGACAAGAAGAAGATTTTGCCCGCACTTGCCGGTCTCGATGTTTTTCCGATGCCTTTCTTGCTTCAAGTGCGTAATAACAAATTGGCTCTTGTTTGGTATGAGTATATTGAAAAACATGAACCACATCCTCGCCAGATTATTCATTGCACCAAATTTATTATCCGTAAACCTTCTGATAGCAATGACACTCTAGTTCGCCCTAAAGTCGTTTCTCATGGGGCCTATTGTGTTGATGGGGCACTGATCAGTGCTGCAGCACGGTATCCTGCCTTTTCTTGCTCTATTTGTTAATTATATATATCAATCCTTGTGTTACCAACTAACAACACAAACATTTCTCGATCCTTTCCTTTTCTTTTTATACATTGCAATTGTATATAATATATACTTGCTTTCTCTACGTTGATAGGGTAACTGTAACAGAGGATGATGAAGGGAATTTAGAAAAAAGAAGAGTTAAAGATCAATGTCACAAAGTAGCGGAACATGGTATTTGACTAGTTACTTTCTTGCTGTTAAACTAGTCTTGATAATTTTTTCTGCTTGATTATTTATTTATTACTTCCACATTTTTGTAATTCAGTGATACCTTAACTCCTATATATTTAGGATTTAGAGAAACACATTTTTTAGCACTTGTCTTCATTATTGGTTTCACTATTTGCAACTTTCTTTGGAAGGAAACGATGAGGGCAATCAATTCATTTGATTAGTTGGAATGTTTTTTCTAAACCAAAATTCTCTGGTGGCTTGTGCATTGAGAATCTCTTTTTGAGAAACAAATCTCTCTCTCTTTTTTTTTTTTTTTTTGGCAAAATGGTTTTGGAGGTTTCCCTTGACCCTTGTGAAAGGTAGGAAAATTGTGGATGAAGTATTATTAGCAAATGAGGCGATTGGGAAATATAGTGTTAGAAAAAAAAGAGGGTTTCATATTCAAGATTGATTTCAAAAAAGCGTATGATAATGTTGATTGGAATTTCTTAGATAAAATCTTGTGCAAGAAGGGTTTCAATTACAAATGGAGGACTTGGATAGGAAGCTGTCCAAGGTCTACCAATTTCTCCTCTATGATCAATGATAGACCGAGAGGGAAAGTTTTCCCAACTCCAATTCCACATCCACTACGGTCAAGGGGATACGAAGCTCATTTCAAATTAAAAAGATTGTTTAACTTGCTCATTTTCCCATCCCATATGAGATTTCTGATTATCCTCTCTAAACCGTGAGCTACTGTCCTTTGATATAGAAGAGAGACACGTAATTGGCCTTCCGATTTTTGAAATGTTACTTTTCTGCTTTTTGGTGTTTTTTGCTTTCACCCAATGAAAAGTGAGGTTTTTTGGTTGGACGGTTGCCCCTTGGCAAAATTAATACCCTTAACTTTCTCCAGCGATCTTCTTTTGTTCTTAGACCTCAATCGTGTTATCAAGATTCATAGGATCTTGATCTTATCTTATGGAGGTGTTCTTTTTCCACTCATATTTGGCACAGATTTATTGCAACACTTCGGATATCTTGGGCTCCGTCAAGTTCAATTTGTTATGTGATGGGGGAAGTGATCTTGAACCCACCTTTTATGGTTTCCGAGGGATGTACTGAATTGGTTATAAACATGGCATGTATACGATGAATTGTACTGTTGCATCACTTTTGGATGTATGATGGATGTACTAGTGTTTCAAATGTTTAATTCAAAGCATCTATGTTCAAATACAATTATTAGTCTTCTAATAGATCTAAATCTTATCTATGTTTCATGTCCTTTTTTTTACAAGAACATTGTTAATGAAGTATAGTTATTTCTGATTGTTTTCTCATCCCTTTTTATGAATTAAATGTGCAGATTCTTCAGTTAACCACATTCTGGGGGAAAATAAGGAAAGAGGGGTGTGAAGATTAATTAAAATACCAGCTTAATTGTCATTAGCTCAATTAATGAAGTGATTAAAGAAGCTCCAAGTTGGAGACAGCTGGCATCCTAACAAACTAACAGATTGCAGTTTTGGCCCCCACTTGCTCTGAGCTATCTTGATCTTGAATAAAAGTTTGCTTTACTCTTTTATTCATTCACGAGTGGAGAGTTCCAAAAAAGAGGGTTTCTCAAAGTTTTTCTTCTTCCTTTGTTTTGCTGTTAGTTCTTGAGAGATTGTTAGCAATTCTTGTAAAATTGCTTCGATAGCTGAAGATCTGTGATTGTATTCTTCCTGTAATCTCTGTTCTTATTTCTCTCCTTTGTAATTGGGCTATCTGTGGTGGATCTCCATTGATGAACTCTGAAAGTTTAATAGTGCATGGCTGGAAATCATCCCAGCAACTGGACGTAGACCCTTAGTGGTTGAACCAGTATAAAAATCCTTGTGTCTACTCTTCTTCATCTCTTTCTTGATTCTGGTGAATTTGATTCTTGCATTTTGATAGTCGAAATCTTTAATTCTGTAACAAGGGGGCAGGATACATTTAGCCAGGAAGTGCAAGAAACCGAAGATATGAAGGGCCAGACGGCACTTGTTTAGCCTAGCCAGCCATCATCTGCCACTTTTCAACTGTTCAACTTCGCTTTAGAACTTGGGACTTTTATGGGTAACTTGAAACTTGGAAAGTAGAGTAAACATATTGCTGTACATTTAAAAAATTATATATATATAGCTTTAGAACTTGGGACTTTTTGACCAACCATTACAAGATTTATAAAAATTTAAATTTGTTTATATGTACGCATTGTACAATTTACACACTTTTCCAATCACACATGAGTGTTCACACAAAGAAATTTCTAAGTAAAGAAATTAAAATGCGGAATGAAATATGTTTGTATTGATGAATTTAATGTTACAATCTCTAATATATTGTTCCTCTGATTCTTTCTCACAAGTATGAACTTCAATACGAGGGCCGTCGGCGTATTTCTCGGATCAAAGCGTTGATGTTGTTGAAATTTTAGTCTTCAAAGCGATCTTCAAGGAGTTTTTCGAGGAGTCTTCGAAAAGTCTTCAGTCTTTGAAATTCTTTAATCTTCAAAGCGATCTTCGAGGAGTTCTTCGAGGAGTCTTCGGTCTTCAGAGTCTTCGAGAAGTTTTCAGTCTTCAAAGTCTTCTAGCTTCTGAATATTTTTCAACCTCCTTTAATGAATGAATGATCTCTCTATTTATAGAGTTTTTGGTGAAACCTGGATATGGATATGGGCTTCATTTGACTTTGAGCCCAATGGGCCTCCAGTGTGGCATAATTTTATTGGACAAATTTTGTGTCATCCAATGGTCATAAAGAAGACACGTGGCATTATTTGGTTTGCCAATTTTATGTCTTTTAATTTTATTTAAAGACATGTGTCGAATTTGGATTTGTTTGTAATTTTGTCATTGGTTTAACTAATTACTTGGCAATTTGTAATTTGACAAATTTTCTCGTTCTACAATGAGCTTTTGCAACAAAATGAGGAACCATTTCGATCATTTCCTTGATCTTCAATGAGAATGTACGCACTTTTTCTATCTCATACTACCCTTAGTCTTATTGTTAACCACATAATCTTCTACCTGCATATCATATTATTTTGTTAACCACATCTCTTACTCGAGCAAAGGACATCAGCGAACGAGACAAACCAACCGAAGGCCTTCCCTGAAAAGTAGCAATCATCTTCAATTCTCTGTCACTCCATAGGAATATAGAGAAACAAATCTAGATAGATAACATCTTGAATTCAAACTTGTTAGAAAAATTAAGGGCATACCCCCGATGTGCCAAAGACCATTAGTATACATCCAATCCAGGAATTCATTTTTATTTACCTCACATTCATTTTAACTTGTTGGCCAGTTGTCTTTTATATAAAACGTGGAGAGAATATTCAAAGCCTAAACTTATATAAGTAAAAGGAATACACAATTATCTTATCAATGGGTTAAACCTCATTTAACAACTCATTGACTACGTTGAATTGAGCTTTTTTACTGAAAAGATTGCTCCGAATTGCAAATATCTCATTAATTTTATAATAGGAAATTAATACTAGGTATATTTATAGAGAAGACATTAGAGATATTAAAATATCTGAAACTAACTCTGAACTAATTAACAAAATCTAACAGAATTGTATAATTACAATAATGCCATAATAGTCTTCACATTAGTAGTTTGCTTGAAGATTATAACATACAAAGGAGATTGTGATTAAGCTATTGCTTGTCTTTTAACTTGAAGACGAGGGATTTAATTTGATCATGAGGCTCACTCCAAAGGCCACAAGCTACGAAATACAAATAATTTTTTTAGTGAATATACATAAAAAGAACCATAAGAATTTGAAATAGATTTCTTTTCTTTTACTATTTTCTCACCGCAAAAAGACCGAGGCATAGAATACTAAAGCCAGGATAGTAAAATGGTGCGTCCGCAGATAGGAAGAGAGCTGGAAAATTGATGGAGTCAACAAATGAAAGAAGCTATAATTTTGTAGGGGAGAAAAAGAAAATATACAAACAGGTTTGTTCATGAATGGTTCAAAAAAATAAAGAAAAAAAACGGTTTTCTACTTTTAAGGATCGAGTGCAACCAGGGGCGGAACCAAAAATATTTTTTTAGAGGGACAAAAAATTTATAAAGATACTTTTGAGAAATTACGAGGTAGATTAAATGTAAAAAAAAAAAAAAACAACTTTCTACCTATAAAAATTTTTTTTTTTAATATAAAAAGAAAAGGTCTTCAAGTGGATCCGCCCCTGGGTGCAGCTTTGGCAGCATCCCAACCACACATACACAAAAAAGGCCTAATTTTTATTATCTTTTCATTTTTTTTATATGTAGCATGAGATGCACCCAAGTGTAACAAATTCAATCGGTTTATTAAAGATAAAGTTATTGTTCATGTTCTCACACTTGATATCAATATCCACAAGATCATGATGTTATTGTTTAAAAAACAAGTCATCCCTTTAAATAACTAAAAAAAAAAACAAGAGCAACAATTTTCAAAAAATGTTTCCCAAATGTTTTTAGTAAATATTTGTTTCAAAAAAATAGTCATCTGTTTTCATAACATTCTTATTTATCATATCATACCTGAAAGGGCTAAAAATGAATGGAGAAATGATGTTAGCAAAGGATTGAATGCCAGAGATGCATCCTTGAGCCTTCCCCTAATGATTAAGAAAAGTGAAAAACAAAGCCATTGTTAGAGTGTTAATGAATTTAGAGGATAATTTGTTTGTTTGAGAACTTTTGATTTTACTTTTATATTTATTATTTTCTCTACAAATCATGTAATGACACTTGTTATTATTTTCTCTATATAATGAAAGTTTGGCCCTCAACACAATCATGTTGAGCCTTCCCATTTCTCTTCCCCTTTCAATTTCCTTCTCTCTTTCTAAAATTGACAGCCATTCTTGAGTTTGAAGCTTTGCAGCCAAAATAAAAATGACTAGGAGAAAAGCATCTTTTTAAAAATCATTTACCTGCTCATCAGGCCCTACTTGCTTTGAAACAATGCTAGATATCTGTGCAACTCAAAGAATTACTTCCCACAATAGATTTGCTATTTTTTAATATGGACAAAAAATTTCATAATTTAGGCATCAATATAAATATTAATCATCAAGCAAACAAATCATGTTATTATTATTATTTTTGGTTAAATTCTACCTTAAGTTTACGATAAATACTATGCTTCAAATTTATTGAAATTAAGAAATTAAATGAAAATATTAAAATTGGTTGAAGGCTAAATTAGAAGAAAGGGATAAAACTTATTTTTTCTAAGAGGAAATTTTTCCCTTTTTGGAGAGGAAATTTGACTTTTTTTAAGTATTAAAATTGGTTGAAGGCTAAATTAAAAAAAAGGGACAAAACTTATTTTTTCTAAGAGGAAATTTTTCCATTTTTGGAGAGGAAATTTGACATTTTTTAAGTACGCATAAAAATAAGAGATTTTTCAACCGATACACTCTTTTTTATGAGTAATTTCAAAAATCGCGAATATTTTGCAATACTTCAAAAATTGTATTTTCTTAGAGATTCCACCCATCTCAGTATGAGAAATGCCATTTTTGAAAAGTTTCACAACATTTGCTATATTTTAAAATATCAATTCTTAAAATGTCATTTTTGAAAAAACCCTTAAAAATAATCTATTTGAAGAAACTTTGAAATTGTTTCTATTTAAAATTTAAGCATATCAATTTTTTTTTTTACCTTAGCGAAAAAGTTTGTACGAAAATAACAACTTGAAGCAGCGAAAAACTTACACTAGGATCAACGCAACGAGAAAGAAGTACAAATGCGGTAGAAGCATAAGGAACCTGTACATATTGGGAAAGGTCATAGTTTGATCTCATCGTACAAATTATTGAAGGTGAGTGACACGATATGCTACCTATTCATAAATCGTTGGATATGTAGTTTTGATAATAGAGAGTGATATTTATATTGATTCAATAGTTTATAAAAAGAGAGCCATATTCTAACGGTCAGTCAATTATTTCTCTCATCAAATTTAAGAACACTTTGACTAAAAAGATTTTTTTTTTTTTTTTTTTGACGAAAACACTTCTCATAAGAATGAGAAAGAGAGAGCTAGGATTACAAAAACAAAAAAAATGCAATAAAAAATCCGTACTTACCCAAGCTGACCAAGATATACTGTAAACAAACAGCTGCATAAAAAAAAGGATTCCCATCGTTAGCATCACACAGTAGATTTTAGAGTGCAATAACTTTTAGAATTAGTATTTTTAAGTGAAACAATAAAATATTTTCTTTATTTTTTTTTTCATTTGTGACAAAAAAAAAATCATGAAAATTTTAAAAAATATAGATATTATTAAGAATAACATATTATTAGTTTGATCCTTACATGTCCAAAGAATGAAACCAGCCCTATTGAAAGAAGCCTTTTCTCTCCTATAACAGGGGACAGCAAGGGCAGAACAATCAGCTGCAAGCAACTTGCAAAATTTCAAAGATTAAGAGAAGATAATGCATTATGATATGATGGAACAAATATTTATGTTACAAATCTTTGCTAAAGATTTTTGCTGCTTAGATTAGGAAGAAGAAGAAAAACATACCTGTGAAGTGGTCCCCATAATCCCAACAATTACCATCAAATCAGAAAATTGGTTTTTGTTGAAATGTAGATGGGCTTTGAAGAAATACTGCACCAAAAAGATTAGGCCCTGTTTGGTATGCAATCTGAAAAGCAAAATTTGAATTTAGTGGATTCTAATTAATTCAGAGTTGTATTATGTGAATTTGTTGGTTCTAAAACTGTGTTTGGTAAAAGATCCAGAATTTATAATTGAGATTCAGAAATTTGAAATATGTGTTTGGTTGGTTACTCAAAAAATTTAAAATTAGATTGTGAATCAGAATATGTGTTTAGATCATAATCCAAATTTTGGGTGACCCACTCATAAAAATAATACTTCCAACTTTAAATCATTCATTTTTAAGTTTGAAAAAACTAATAATTCATAACTTATAAATTAGAAACATCTTTATCCGCATCAACTATAACTATTCTCATTCTTAGGATAAATATTTCTTTTAAAAAAAATTATAATAAAGATAATAGAAGCATTGCAAGTCTATCAAATAAACTCTTTAGATTAAAACAACTCAATTTTTTCCAAAAGGAGAACTATATAAGATACAATGAGATCCATTCTAAAATTCATAAGAACCTAGTGCAACCAAAGAGAGAATTTCTCAATAAAAAATAATCTGAAAAAATATTTTCACACTGAATGGAGAGACCATTTGGGCATTGAAAACCTCCAATAGCGTTATTCAAATAGTACTACATACATTAGTAAACAAGAAGCAGAGAAAAATGTGAGCAACAACCTCCAAAACATATATATAAATTATTTTATTTTTTATATTTAAATTAATCTTATATATAATTATAAAAACAAAGTATAAATAAAAAATATGATATAATGAAAAAATAAATTAACTTTTTTTCCATCACTTTAGAATTAAGTTTAAAGTTTAAAAAGTTAAAAATCAGCTTAAAAACATGCAATTAAAAATTTAATTAAATAAATAAAAGCTCGAACAGACCGGGTCAACCTCGAAAAACGTGCCCGACTCGACTCAAATCTGCAAAATGGGCTCGACTCATATTTTTATCTCATGTGTTGAAAACCGTGGATTAAATTGTGTGGGTGAGGTCAATCTGTGTTTTTCAGTTTTTGAGTTGGATATTTTGGATTCTTGTTTTAGTTGAATTCATTTTTTAGCCTAAAAAAGAAATTGAATCCAAATTGATTTTTTCTGGATTGTAAACCAAACACAAAACAACACAGATTCCTTTTATTCATTCAATCCAGATTCATAAAACTGAACCTGGATTGCATACCAAACAGGGCCTTAACATTTAGGGTCCGTATGAGATACATTTTAAGAGTGTCTTTTTTAATGGTTATCAATAAACACTTCTAAACACTTTCAAAAATTATCCTGAAGAGACACTTAATCTTTCTTAAAATATTCTCTCATGCATGCATTTAATCAATGGAAACTACCCACATGAAATTTTCTCATTTTCTTTGACAAGTTAGCGTTGTCTCTTGGATGGTCACAAATTACCCTCGTCGATTATTGAAATTAACATATTTCTGCGTACTAATTACAAAAAAAGTTAGTTGGAATGTTTGAATAAAAGTTCTTTCTCAATTACTCTGTGAGAGTTTTACTACATTACTTCTAAAAATGTATTAGTACTTTTTGGAACATCATGAAAAATTTTGTAGTATTAAAATTTCATGAATTAATTGTTGAAATTGAAAGTCTGAGTACACCCCTTATAGTTGATGGAAGGTTTCTTTCTTTAAAAAATGGTAGGATTTTGCATGCGCATATATATGAGAGAGAAAAACAATACCAGTATGATTGCCTGCTCCCCACTAAAGGCAAGGCTGTTGAAGAAAGAAACAATTGCTGCCTGTGAAAATGTTGAGCTGTACACCAAATCAAATGTTCCCTTTTAAAATTACTAATGTAAAATATTTTAGAAACAACTAAATCATTGAATTATATAATTCAATAATTAATTTAAATATTGATTGATAATAAGTATAATAATCATTAACTGACGTGTTGAATAATTTACTATATTTATAATTATATTACCTAGTGCGGAATAAGGAAATCAAATCTTTTAGAGAGGGAATCATTTTGAATGTCTGAGTTGTTGTTGGTAACTCAGGAACTCTATTTTCATTTACATCATCACTTTTTCCAAGTTCTTCTTTGAGTATTGGTTGAGAAAATTGATCATTTTGATATGGAATACTTTCCTCAAGAAAAATCCTCATGTACACGACTGCGATCACCGACACAAATGCGGCAGCCTGTGACCAAAACAAAATTAAATGGCAGAGGTGTCGAATGATAGCTAGATAAAAGTAAATTTAATCATTTCTTTTAGGTTTGTTATGATTAATTTATGGTGATGAAGACTCTTTTTACATTACAAAACCACTATAATATATTTGTTTTTCTCTCCCATCTTAAATCATTGATTTATTACTGATTTACATATTAATCATTGTTAATCACTGATTAAAAATTGTTATATTTACAAAGTCTGTTAGCTCTCACTCCTCAACCATTGTAATATCATGTCAACCATTGTAACCAACTCAAACAAAAGCTTGGAAGAAACCTGAAAAGTTGCAGCAATGGACAGGAACCGAGCAGCAAAGTTTCCGCAAACAAAAGATGCCAAAAGAACACCGGACACAATTCCGAATGCGGTACTCCGCCGTCCCTCTGAAAATTTGTCCGCCTGAGAAAGATACAGAAGAGAATGAGATGAAATTTTTGACAAAGAATTTATTGTTGCAAAGCAAGGAAACTACCGCATAAGCAAGAGTGAGGGACAATAAATTGATATCGCAAACCATGGAAGTGAGAATCTTGTGTTGGAAGGGAATTTAGTAGTGGAGGAAATATTTTAAAAGTGGGAGAGATTTTGGAGAAAGTAGGCTACTTGTATTATTGCTAGAATTGCTTTTTGATTTTGCTTGATACTTTGCTTGATACAAAACACTAAGACAACACTCCTATTTATATTAGTGGCACCTCCTCAATCAACGGCTAGGATTATGCCACTATAATTCTAATCTAATGGCTAACAATGACTATCTAGAATATTCTTCATAATTACAACCTACCACATTATTCTAGATCTTTCTATAAACTACTTTAGTAGACTAAGGTTCTAGAGAGTTCTTCCTAGATCATGCTTCTTCATTTCATAACTATCTCTCTAGAATGTTCTTGACCTCTCTATACTTTTCTAGAACTTGGGCTTAGATAACTAAGGCCCAAAACCATATTTAGCCCAAATCAAGTTTATATTTCAACACCCCCTTTTAAACTTGATTTGTCACTCCAATCAAACTTTTTTAGCTTCACAAAAGCTTTATACTTGAAAGGTTTGGTGAATATATCAGCTGCTCGATCTTGAGTCTTCACATAGTCAAGTTCCACATCCTTCTTCGCAATGCATTCTCGAATGTAATCATGGCGTGTATCGATATGCTTGTTTCGATTGTGGAAGACAGGATTCTTTACCAAGGCTATTGCTGACTTGTTGTCCAAGCAGATATTGGTTGGCTCATTTAGTGAAAAGCCTAACTGCTTCTGTAAATTTTGAAGCCAAATTGCCTTGTGCCCTTTTTGAAGTGAAGTTAGCTCCCATGTGTCATTCTTTTTTATTGCATCTATATCTTCGTCTATGGCCTTCTTCCAATTCTTCTTCATCACAGCTTCTTGGAAGTTCATAGGTTCACAATCGGCAAAAAGACAAAATAGAGTGCGGTCATCTAAATTTTTAGTTACCTCATAAAGTTCTTCCATGCTTCTATGATGCGTTACTCTTTCACTTGAGTTTTCTTCTTCTTGAGAACTCGTAGCTGGTAAAACTGACGGAGTAGTAGGCTCCTTTATTCCTTGCTCCATGTTATCTTCTTTGAAATCTAGAAAGTTGTAATCTTCATCATCTGTTATCCAATCCCATTCTTCTTCTTCATCAAATATGACATATCGACTGATGATTGTTTTCTCAGTGTCTGGATTGTATAGCTTGTAATCTTTGGAGTTTGTATCATAACCTTTTCCTTTTACCTCCATCTTGGATTTATCTCCAAAAGACACATTGCTGCTTACAGATTTGTCAAGCTCCACAAACATATTTCTTATTCCACATATATGATCACTCACACTGGTGTCAATATACGATGTGCTATTTTTTTCTTTTTCATTATCCTTAGAAGCCAATAATAAGATTCCATCTTCTTGACTTCTTTCTTCAATGTAGTTGACTTTCTCTTCAACTCTATTGTAGCAAAGAGTTCTACATTCTGAAGCATAATGACCAAATTTTTCACAATTATAACATTTCACATGTGATTTATTGTACCTTGATTTTTGATTTTCTCTCCCATGATCTCTTGATGAGTATTCTCCTCTTTGGAAGTTGTTGTCATTGTTGGGCTTCCAACCATGCCCACGTTCGTAGCCACAATCTCGTCCTCGTACTTGATTACAATATTATCTTTGATGACTTCTATCATTGTGATCACTTTCTTCTTTAGTTGAATCTACTCGGGTTTTGAGTAGTTGCTCCACGATCCCTTCTCTCTTCTTTTTCTTTTCTTCATAAGCTTGCAATGATCCCAAAATTTGCTCCATTGTCATGTCTTCCAAATCTTTTGTTTCTTCGATGAACGTGACAATATGATCAAAATTGGGATCCAACGATCTAAGAATTTTCTCCATGATTTTTACTTCATCTAATTTTTCACCATTTCTCTTTAATTGATTGGTGACCGCTAAGACTCTTGAAGAGTAATCTGAGATGGCTTCTCCTTCTTTCATATGCAAATTTTCAAACTCGGCTCTTAAAGTTTGAAGACGTACCTTCTTGACTGGATCAACTCCCTTGTATGAGGTTTGAAGCTTATCCCATGCTTCCTTAGCCGACTTTGCTTCTGAAACTTTCTCAAAAGCATCATCATCTAATCCTTGAAAGATTAGGTAGAGAGCTTTCTTGTCTCTCTTTCTTGAGTTTCTCAAACCATCTATTTGAGTTTGAGTTAGATTATCCTCATTCTCTGGCTCGGTGTGGCCTTTTTCTACTATTTCCCACACGTCTTGAGCACCTAGGAGAGTCTTCATCTTGATGCTCCAATTATCATAATTACTCTTGGTGAGTTGTGGAACTTGGAAGGAACTCATACCATTATTTGCCATCTCTCTATGAAGGATCTTCAAGCTCTGATACCACTTTGTTGGAAGGGAATTTAGTAGTGGAGGAAATATTTTAAAAGTGGGAGAGATTTTGGAGAAAGTAGGCTACTTGTATTATTGCTAGAATTGCTTTTTGATTTTGCTTGATACTTTGCTTGATACAAAACACTAAGACAACACTCCTATTTATATTAGTGGCACCTCCTCAATCAACGGCTAGGATTATGCCACTATAATTCTAATCTAATGGCTAACAATGACTATCTAGAATATTCTTCATAATTACAACCTACCACATTATTCTAGATCTTTCTATAAACTACTTTAGTAGACTAAGGTTCTAGAGAGTTCTTCTCTAGATCATGTTTCTTCATTTCATAACTATCTCTCTAGAATGTTCTTGACCTCTCTATACTTTTCTAGAACTTGGGCTTAGATAACTAAGGCCCAAAACCATATTTAGCCCAAATCAAGTTTATATTTCAACATCTTGATCCCGTAGTAGGCATAAAAGAAGTTAGTGCTTCTATTGTATGCCAATATCACTACAAATTATACAATCAAATATTGTTAAGTTTCAAATGATAAACTTCATTAAAAGATTAAAAAGTACAACCTTTTAAATCAAAACCCCTCTTAACCAAAGAGTGAGCCTCAACATTACAATCCCACCTAATAAACATAAACCCAACGAAATCCAAACATAATTTAAAAGAACTAATGACTTCTAAAATACATGAAAAATCAGCTGGACAAATGGAAACACAATTAATGATATGTATAAGATTTTTTCACATCTGAAAAGACTTTCACATGATTAAAACTACGAAACCAGGAAACACACTTCCTTGAGCATGCAAAGAATACCACCAGCAGAGCTTGAAGAAGTCACTAACAAACCCAGCATAAAGAGTGTTGCAAGAGCAAGCAAGCATCGATCGCAGAAGATTGAAATACCACAATAACAAACCTCCTCTTCTAAATTATGACATGAGAAACTGAAACCTTATGCAAAACAGTTCCTAAAGAAGACAACTCCAAAAACTAATCTTTTGCTTGAAATCCCTTTCTCTAGATCAACTCTCCTCTCATTTCTCATTTTCCATAAGCACCAAAACCTGTCCATGATCATTGAAACAAAAAACGAATAGAAAACCGAAACCAGAATCTTTTGGCTACTTCACAAGTAAGAATAACATGATTGATTGATTCCTCCTTATTTCCACATAAATCACACAAAAGATTGTCTTGACTTGAGTAGCCAAATATCACTTACAGACTTTCCACATATATAGTTCCCTCTCTTTGTCGTAGTCGAGTTATCACTACTTTCCCCTAAAAACCTATCAATTATGATAATTATCAAAGGAAATAAGATAAATAAGGAAAACATATCAAATGAATAAACTAAAGTTGACAGTTTTTCTGCCCATCTGTCGTCGCGGTCACGAACACTCGTTTCCACGACATTGTCCATCGTCAATCCTCTATAGTCTGACTTCTAGCATTGGACAACCGAAGAGAAATTAAAAAGGCCAAATCAATTTATCAGGGGAATAGCTAAAATAATGGAAGAATCAATTATTTTAACACAAATTCTTCGGCTTATCTTTATACGATTGCCACTGGTAATTCGAAAGAATAGAATTAATTTCCTTACACAATTTAACAGCAACTTTTAAACAAATTCAATGCAATAGAATTATTTTAACACAAATTCTTCAGCTTATCTTTGATAGGCAGTTCCTTACCTGCATTCGACTCCGCCCATCCTCCAACTCTGTTAAATTTGGTTATTATAATTAGTTGTAGTTTACCTATTAATTGGGTTTAATTAATGGGTGGATATTTTATTTGGTATCTATGTTTACCATTGTTTATATAAAGTGAGGTAAGAGAGTTAAGAGACCAAGTTCATTATCATCATGTGAGGGTGAGATGGGTGTAAATGGGTTCTTGGAGAGAGTTCCCATAGATATGCATTGTATTTTTCTCTTGAGTCTTCTCCTTTGTAAACAAACATATCTAGTGGATTGGCTGGTTATTCTCGGTGTTATTCCCTCCCTAATAGAAGAAGAAGAAGAAGAAGATTAAGCTCAATGAATTGTAAATTTCTCATTATTTAGTTTAGCATTCAAGAACTCTATATATAGAGAAGAAATCCTTGAGCTAATAAATACACAATCTGTTATTATAGCAATAACCAATCATCAACCACCTAACTAACTCTTGACAGCTGGAATCTTAATGAGCTGGCTTTATATCCTCCCGCAAACCAATGTCTACAGCTGAGACTACACCGAGCTGAGTTCTCCATTTGAGGAAAGAAGATGCAGACAATGGTTTGGTTAATAAGTCAGCAACCTGAGCTGTGGCAGGTAGGTGTTGGATGGATAGCTGTTTAGATTTTACAAGATCGCGAATGAAGTAAATGTCTAGTTCAACATGCTTTGTCTGAGAATGAAGAACAGGGTTGGCACTGAGGTGAACAGCACCCAGATTATCACACCAAAGGACAGGCATTCTGGAAGTTTGGATATGTAATTCACGAAAAAGAGACAAAATCCACAGTATTTCAGTAGATGCAAGAGCTAAGCTTCTGTATTCAGCTTCAGTGCTAGATCTAGAGACTACATGTTGCTTTTTAGAATTCCAAGCAATGAGATTTCCACCAAAGAAGATGCACATGCCAGAAGTGGAGCGTCTGTCATCAGGATCAGATGCCCAGTCTGAGTCTGCAAAAGCCTCCAAGTGCAATGACAGGGGAGGTTTAAGAAGAAGACCATGATGTAAAGTGCCTTTGATGTACCTCAAAATTCGTTTGACAGATTGCCAATGAATTAGTGAGGGAGAGTGCATAAACTGACAAACCTTGTTTACACTATAGGATAATTCTGGCCGAGTGATAGTTGCATATTGGAGAGCACCAACCACACTTCTATACTGATGAACATCTTCAAATTTTTCACCCTGTTGTGCTGATAGAACAGAACCACTCACCATGGGTGTGGAAATGGAATTAGCTTCAAGCATATTGGTTTTCTTCAAGAGGTCTGTCAAATATTTGGTTTGGGAAAGATGCAGAGAACCATTTGGAAGATAAGATACTTCAACTCCCAAAAAATATGTCAGACGACCAAGATCCTTTAAAGCAAATTCAAGATGGAGCTGCCGAATTAAATGTTGTATTGCTGAAGAAGAACTCCCAGTAATGAGAATATTATCCACATAAATCATAATATAAATGCAAAAAGTGGATGTCTTATGTATAAAGAGAGACTGATCAGCTTTGGCTGCTATAAAACCTTGAGAAACCAAAAAATTGCTTAGCCTATCAAACCAAGCCCGTGGAGCCTGCTTTAAACCATATAGAGCCTTATGGAGTTTGCATACTTTTGAAACAGAAGATTCAGTGGGATAACCAGGGGGCTGCTCCATATAAACTGGTTCTTGCAAAAGACCATGTAAAAATGCATTGTTTATATCAAGTTGTCTAACATCCCATTTGTTTGCAAGAGCTAAGGTGAGGATGGTTCGAATAGTTACTGGTGTTACAACTGGACTGAATGTCTCAGTGTAATCAATATCTTGTTCTTGATGAAAACCCTTAGCCACCAATCTTGCCTTATATCTAGCTATGGATCCATCTGAATTCCTCTTTATTTTGAACACCCATTTACAGCCTATGACTTTTTGATTTGCATTTCGAGGAACTAGAGACCAAGTTTGGTTCTTTTGTAATGCATCATACTCAGATTGCATGGCTTGTACCCAGTGAGAGGATTGAAGAGCTTGCTTAACAGTAGTTGGTTCATTTTCTACCAAATCTATAAGATAAGCCTTTGGTTTTGAAATACCACTCTTTGCCCTTGTAGTCATTGGATGACCATTAACAGGTATGGATACAGATTGGACTGGTGAGATATGTGGAGCAACAACAGTAGAGGGAGAAGGAGTAATGGAATTATTGAAAGTTGGGGAAATAGGTAGACCTATAGAAGTGTCTGGTTGTGGAATAGCAGGAAGAGAAATATCAAGACTAGGAACAGATGAGATATTTGATTCATGCTGAAGGTGGGTGGAATTTTGGGAAGTCAGAGGTAGTAACTGAGAAGGAGGTGGACCTAAGATTGAAGGTAAAGAAGACACAAGAGGAACAGAAGTAGAGATGGAGCTGGCTTTTAAATGTGGAGTAGACTGAAAAAGACTAGAATAAGGAAATTCATGTTCATTAAACACTACATGTCTGGAAATATATAGTCTTCCTGTTTTGGACAAACATTTATATCCACTATGTTTATGACAGTAACCAAGAAAGAGACATTTACTAGACCTTGGCTCAAGTTTGTGGTTGTTATAGGGCCTGAGAAGAGGATAACAGGAACTACCAAAGATTTTGAGAGTGGAGTAATCAAAGTTAGTAGCAAAGAGAAGCGTAAAAGGAATATTACCTTGAAGAGCTTTAGTAGGAAGCCTGTTCATGAGATAAACAGCAGTGTTGAATGCATCATCCCAAAATTGCAAAGGCATAGTAGCTTGATTGAGAAGAGATAAGCCATATTCAACTATTTGTCTATGCTTTCGTTCTACCAAGCCATTTTGAGCAGAGGTGTAGGGACAAGAAATTCTTTGTGTAATACCATGCTGTGCAAGAAAAGGAGTAAGACACCTAAATTCACCCCCCCAATCACTTTGAATAGCTTTTATATTAGTATTAAGGAGATTTTCAACAAGAGATTTAAACTGAACAAACACTTTAAAGACCTCAGATTTTGTTTGGAGAAAGTAAATCCATGTGTATCTAGAATAGGCATCAACAATGCTAAGGTAATATCTATAACCATTCCTAGAAAGAGTAGCAGCAGGACCCCATACATCAGCAATGATAAGCTGTAAAGGAGAAGTGTAAACAGTTTTGGAAGAAGAAAAAGGTAATTTGTGACTTTTAGATACATTGCAAGAATGACAGAAGTTGAATTCTTTATTATGTGGAAAAGAAATATTACAATTTTGTAGGATTTGCTTGACAGAATCAATGCTAGCATGGCCTAAACGCCTATGCCACAGATCTAAGAGGCTACATTTATTTGAAACGGATTGAAAAATAGCAGAATTAGAATTAGAATTTGTAGAGGCTGACATAGATGTATTGTGAGCTAAAGGTGTAGAGGAACAGGCAGAAATTGGTGATGGCTTCTGTGACTTTGCAACAGAGGAATGATGATTCTTGAGATTCAGTCGACCTTCATGTAATTTCCCTTCAAGTAAGACTTTGCCACTGACCTGATCCTTCACAAGACAATGGTTAGGATAGAAAACAAAATATACATTATTGTCTTTAGCAAATTGGTGAACACTAAGAAGATTTTGGGAAATGTCAGGAACATGAAAAAGATTTTGAAGTTTAAAGGTATTGAAAGTAGTTGGACAATAAACAGCAGAAGAGCCCAAATGAGAAATGTGTAAACCTGTGCCATTTCCAATTTGAACTCTGTTGGATCCAGAATAGTCACTGCCCATGTTCAAATTACCAAAATCATTAGTCACATGATGAGTGACTCCCGAATCTGGAAGCCAATTGGAATCAGATGGTAAATCATTGGATGCCACAAAGGCTGTCATAGGATTGGATGATGCAGTTTGAAGTTGAGGATTAAATCTGCCAGAGTTCTGAAATTGGCCAGTTGGAGGAGTAGTAGTATTTGCATATGGACCATGGTAATTGGGATCAAACCTTGAATAGCATTTGAGACTAGTGTGCCCCACTTTGCTACACAGTTGACATTGTGGGCGATTATTCCCAAATCTTCCTCGAAAATTTCTGCCATTTCCTTTGTTTCTGTTAGGATTTGACTGTTGAAAATTACTCTGTGACTGTCCATTTCCAGAATTGGAAATAGGCACTTCATCTCTTTTGGTTTGAACACTAAGATTGACAGAAGGAAGAGTGGTATCTGAATGCACTAACTTCCTTTGAATTCTCCCTTCATGAGATAAGAGAAGAGCTGAAACATCTTTAAAAGATTGTTGTTCAGATTTAGCAGTGACTACAGAAACAATGGAGTCATATTCCGTACCAAGGCCTTCAAGAACACTCATGATAAGATCTGATTCAGACACTTTACAATTTACAGAAGAAAGAGCACTGGCATAAGATTTCATTTTGCTAAGGTAATCTTTCATTGTTAAACCTTCCTTTTTCTGATTTTGTAATTTGGATTTGTATTGCATAACCCTAGCCATATTCTGAGAAGAAAAGAGATTGCTTATACAACTCCATACCTCACTTGCAGACACACAATCAGTGATTTCGGCCAAAATTGGCTCTGTCATGGATCCACTAAGCCAAGAAGAAAGAAGCTTGTCTTGTCTATTCCATTTCAGAAACTCAGGATTCAATGTGGAAGAATGACCAGAATCACTTGTAGATGGAATCAATTTCACAGGAATAGTAGGAGAATCAGAAATAAAATCCTCGAGTCCATGGCCTTCTATCGCAGCCAGAACCTGGAATTTCCAGAGGAGATAGTTATCATCAGTGAGCTTAACAATGGAAGAATGATTTCCAAAATTGACAGGTTAAGAAGACGAATCCGTCGGAGCAGTAATGACAGTTGTGGATGAAGACGAAGCCATGGAATCTAGAAGAAGAAGAACATCGGAATTGACAGGATCGATTGGCAGTTAGCCTAAAAAATCTGATACCATAATAGAAGAAGATAAAGAAGATTAAGCTCAATGAATTGTAAATTTCTCATTATTCAGTTTAGCATTCAAGAACTCTATATATAGAGAAGAAATCCTTGAGCTAATAAATATACAATCTGTTATTACAGCAATAACCAATCATCAACCACCTAACTAACTCTTGATAGCTGGAATCTTAATGAGCTGGCTTTATACTCCCCGATTTCTGATTTCCGTAGCAACGATTCACTACAAATTGGTATCAGAGCTAAGGTTAGGGCTACTGAAATTTCAAGAAATTGATACTGCTCATCTTTTGTTTTGTCCTCGGTTTTT
The DNA here is from genome assembly GCA_028015215.1 of Gynostemma pentaphyllum. Lineage (NCBI taxonomy): Eukaryota > Viridiplantae > Streptophyta > Magnoliopsida > Cucurbitales > Cucurbitaceae > Gynostemma > Gynostemma pentaphyllum. The sequence goes on from CM051355.1 coordinate 23,142,662, forward strand.
CAAATGTCACAGCTTCAAGAAATCGATAGAATTCGATAAATAGTAAGTTCTGTCATTCCACCTCCATCGCCGAATTGGGATTCTTTGATTTTGTCGCCTTAAGTTTTGAAAATTTAAAGAATCGAGCGATTGAAAGGAAATTTGGTGTTTTACGTTTCTTGGAAAGATGATTTGAGGGAATATGGTCTCTGATTCCTCCCAAATTTCTGGTCAAAATTAGATTGTGAGTCAAATTGACATTTTGAATGCTAATTCCTTTCAAGAACTCATGGAATCAACTTGTGGGAAATATTGGACTCGACCTCAGCATATTCTTGGGCTAACATTTACATGTTCGTGTTAGGAGATTTATGTGGAAGTTAGATTATGGTGAAATTTGAAGAGAATTCTTGTGCAATCAGTGTAGACTTTCGTGACAAGATTAAATTTATTCATACGATTTAAGAAAAATTTTGGAATCTCCGTCAGAAATTTATATGATGGGTACTACTTAATAGTCAAGAAACTTATTAGGGGACACCAGACTACCACTACTCCACATTAGTATGATATTGTCCACTTTGGGCTTAGGCGCGCATGACTTTGCTTTGGGTTTCAAACAAAATACCTTATACCAATGGAGATGTGCTCTTCCCTTTATATACTCATGATCATCCACTTCCCTAATCGATGTGAGAATTTGTTCGCACTCTAACAATCCTTCCCTCGAACAAATCCAATGAGCCTCCCCTCCATCTGTCCACTCTATCCAGGTCAACTCCTTTCTCCGGAGCACACCGCCTGTCCGATAGAGCCCACCACGGATCGGGTCTCCGAGGCTCCTCACTTTGTTCGGCACCTGAGGATTCCACCCACATCGTTAGGGTCGGGGCATGGCTCTGATACCACTTATTAGGGGACACCGGGCTACCACAACTCCACATTAGTATGATATTGTCCACTTTGGGCCTAGGCCAGCATGGCTTTACTTTTGGTTTCACCCAAAAGGCCTCATACCAATGGAGATGTGCCCTTCCCTTTATATACCCATGATCATCCCCTTCCCTAACCGATGTGGGAATTTGTTCGCACCCTAACAAGCTCTCCTTTCAATCCGAAAAATCTTCTAATATTTTCCAATCGAATCACAACCCTCTTCATTAGATATATCCTTTCTAATCTGATTAGGAAGTGTTCTTGCTAACACTACACTACTTTTGTCCGCATTCACCTCTTTACCAGAACTCTCACCATAAATTCTCTTAATTTGAAATTGTTTTAGAAATTTTTTTTTTTTTTCTTTCGAGATAAATGTAAAATACACTCATGCACTTTAAGTTTCTTTGTTAAATCATACCCTTGCACTTTTTTGTTTTATTTTGCAAATACCCCTCCACTTTAGGAAAATCGCAAATCACACCCTTCAATTGATTAGTTTTAATGAAATTTAGACACATCTATATTATATGCATACCACATGTTCCAAAACCATTAAAATTGTCAAAAAAAATTTGAACATTTGAGTGTGATTTATAGATTTTACATCTTATTAACATAAGAGTTTATTCTAAAACTCTACACTTGTCAATTTTTTTTTGAAATCATAATACATGACATACGTAAAATATAAATACCTCATTATATATAATATATAATTTAATAAAAAGCTCTCTCATTTATCAATTTTACGTAACTAAACCTTTAAAAGGTAAAATACAAATAAGACCCATGTGGTTTTTACTAAATGCATGAACACCCCCTGTAGTTTTAAAATGACAAATCATACCCTCATGGTTCCATATTATTCCAATGAGACTGCTCCCCTTCAATGTCATTAATTTTCTTTTAGCCATAACTTCTTTGTTTGAGCTCCAATTTAGATGATTCAAGATGTTTTGGAATCCTCATTTTGAGCTATACGTTATGATTACTTCGAAACCATGAAATCATTAATAAATTAAAGAGTTTATTATCAATAAATTATGAGGTATGATTGATACATCAACCCTTTTAGTTATTAAAAATAAGCATAACGTAGTGCTTGAAATGAGGATTTCAAAACATCTTGAATCACCCAAATAGGAGTTCAAACGAAAAAGTTATGGCTAAAAGAAATTAATGACGTTGGAGGTGGAATAATATGAAACCGCAGGGGTATGATTTGCCATTTTCAAACTACAGGGGGTGTTCATACATTTAGCAAAAGTCACAAGGTCTTATTTGTATTTTACCTTCATTATAATGCAAATTTATAGTGAACAAATATGACTAAAGCAATTAAATACAAATATAAAAAAATTTCGTACTTTAAATAGAGGAAAATTGATGATATAAAAAACATATGAAGGAAAATTAAAATTTAACTATGCTGGCGAAATTTTGGGTTTTGCCGGCAATTTTTTTTTTTTTGGGGTGAGGGGCAAATTTTCCATCTAATTAACAAAGGGGCAATTTCCCCAGTCTCTTCGATGTGGCCTTGTCTCCCTGATTGTAAATAAATGGAAAAAAAAAAGAAGAAGAAAAACATTGTCTAAACTAAGCCTTGAATAATTTAATTTTGGCCTACTAGAAAATGAAGTGATCACAAACATAAACAAGAGTGTGGAATCAAAAAATGTTGTTTACCAAGACCAAAATAGGATGCAAATGTAATTTATTTCATATTTCCTCAAGGTGGGGAGGGACAAATTGGATGTCCTATTCCTCTTCTTCTTGTTGACCGAGACATGGGGAACTTAAAGAAAGAGACCGGATGGGATAATTATTAATTAACAAGGAAGTTTGGATCTTTTTAAAATATTGGGGCTCTTGCACATACAGTATAATTAAGTCCAAATTAAAAACTCATTTAACATATAGTATAAAGCCCAAATTCCCGCATAAAATATTATAAAATTATCATTAGTTTCCCGTAAGTAATCACTAATTTCCGTACCTATAATCACTGATTTCTACACAAGTAATCACTGATTCATCACATAGGTAATCACTGATTTTATTAATTAATTATATTAATTTATATTTTGTGCATGTAATTACTGATTACCTTATAAGTTATTACGGTTGAGAATCGAAACCGCAACACCGATCGAACTGAACCAAAACAGCCAATTTCGATTGGTTCGGTCCGAAAATTTCTGGACAGTTTCGATCCAGGTGCGTTGGACTGCACCCAGGCCGAACCGAACCAAAATATGTTTTTTCCCCCTGATTTCCCCACTGCCCCCAGCCAGCGTCCCCTCCTCACGCTTCTTCTCTGGCCCTCTGCTTCCATACCCAACCCAATCTTTGGGCCCAAAGCTAATGTTATTTAGTTTTTTTTCTCCGAGTCCCAACCCATCTCTATGAGTTTGTTTTTCTTTTTTCTTTTATCCTTTTTCATTTTCCAAAACATATATTGAATATTTAACTAATCCAACATTAGTTTATAATATTTAATATATTGGTTGAAGTACAACCTACTTTATGAATTCTTTTATCAAAATATTCAAAATTCCAGATTTATTTAAATATCAAATTTAATTTGGCATTAATAAATCTCATAATTTTATAATAAAAACAATTTGACATGTACACATTAGATTTGTCTTCATAATTATATCATAGGATTAAAAAAATCCTAAAAAAGACTAGAAACATACTCCATTCATGCAAATTCAACAAAAAACTAAAACCGAAACCTTGTCGGTTGGGTTTCAGTTCAGTTCAATCTGAGGAATACCGTAAACCGATGTCACACACCTATAAGTTATAACTGATTTCTTTGATTAACATGAATATGTTTTTTTTAAGTATATTTGTAAATACTTTTTAAAAATGCTATATTTATAAATATTGAAAAAATGTCACTCGATGAAATTTCTCATTGATATATTTGTTCTTCTTTTTCAGTTTATATTATCATTTTTTTCTATTACTTACCTTCTCATTAGTAAGGAAGAAGAGTTTCTCTTTATTTTCATATATGTCATATTTTTATTGGATCAAATATATTAGTAGAATCACATCTTTATCAATTATAATATCAATGAACCCACATATTTTAAATATTCGTTATGCTTTTTTTTAATATATAAAATATACAAATATCAAAAAAGAAAAAATCATCATTATTATTTAACGATAAACTATAAATAAAATCAATGTGGTTTGGGTCCAATGTAAATCCACCCTTTGTGGTAATATAAATGAATTGTTTTACACGCTCATGATTTCAAAATTATAAATTTATACACTCTTAACACCGTTTAAGTAAAATAGTTCACACTTGCACCAATTTTGTATTCTATTTTAATTATTCTCTCCTAATCTCTCTTCGTTTCTCATCCTTTTTCCTTCCCCCCAAAAAAAAATTCCCACCTCAACATGAGTGTGGCAAGAGGCTTCTTCCTTCCTGGGAAGAGGAAGTTGCCATTTAAGGGACTCAGAAAATATTAAGAGGCGTTTGGTTTTAGATTTGTATTGGATTAAGATGCCCGAAGATGAGATGTATGAGAATGGGATATTCAGAGGGAGATTATTATGTTTAATTTTAGATGGATGTGAATTATAAAATTATAATATAAAATTAAATTTCCCCCCCTCCTCTCTTTTCTTCCTTTCTCTCTCATCTATTCCATGGATTGATGAGAACCTCATGTATTTTAGGGGATCTAAACCTCATGGAGGGGTTATAGAATCTTCATGGTTTTAATCCCCTTCCCTATTGTCAAAACAAACATGGGATGAGGATCATGTAATTATCATGGAGTTTAGATCATCATTCCCAAACACATGAAACAAACACCCCCTAAATTATTTAATGAGATTGGTATGGTGGATTCAGACCCTAGAGGTATAACTTAAATAGACACCAAAAGCTATTAAGGGCTCGTTTGGTAACCTTCCTCGTTTCCATTTCTTGTTTCTTGTTTCTTATTTCTATTTCTTGTTTCTTGTTCCTGTTTTTTTAAAAAGAGAAACAGAAACATGTTTGGTAACTATTTCTTATTTCTTGTTTCTGGAAGAAAAAAGAAACAGAAATGTGTTTGGTAAATATTTCTTGTTTCTGTTTCTCATTTAAAAAAAATAAAAATATTTTGAAAATATTACAATTTTAAATGACTTATTTTAAAATATTATATTAATATAATTTTTGGATATTTATAATATATTTTATAAGTCAAAATGTGACAATGTAATAATTTATCAATGTGTTGAAAATTTTGGAAACAAGAAAGAGAAATAAGAAACTAGAATTAGTTGGAAGTGTTTCAAAAAAATAGAAACAAGAAACAAGAAGAGTTATCAAACAACTCTATTTCTTAAAAAATAAGAAATAGAAATAAGAAACAGAAATTGGGAAGGTTACCAGGCCCTAAATAACTGGACAACTACAGGAAAAAAAAAAACTCACGAAAGCCAAACTTATTTTAGGAAGTATTATTGTTTAGATTACCCCCAAAATTCACAAGAAAATTAGTATGCTAATTTTATTTTCCTACATGATTGCTGATTTTATATCTTTTTCTTGTTTCTCATTCTCACCTTTTTTCTATTTAAAAAAAGAAAAAGAAAAAGAAAAAAAAACGTTTAAGAACCACTTTTCATATCTTAATATTCATAATTTTAAATTATTAAAAAAAAAGAAAAAGAAACTTCCAAATTGAACATTAAAAATGAAATATTTTAAATTATTTTATTATTTTTTATTTTAAGGTATAATTCAATTTATACACATGTTGCAAATCATGCCCCTACATTAGGAGTTTTTTTTTAATATTATATATTTTAATAATATTTCGAAAAATATTGTAAAAAAAAAATATTAGGAAAACTAAGGCAAATCGCATACACGGTATGCGATTTCAAGAACTTTAATGAACTGGGGTAGAAATAGGGTTGAATTCTAGCCGATGGCCGTATTTCAAGAAGATAGACATGTTGATTGCTTGTGGAGTTGATTCCGGTGAGTTTGTGTTTATGACTACGAGAGTTTATCTTAATCGGTCTAATGTGTTTGACGAGATGAGAGATAGTCCTGGGGAATCAGAGGTTTCCGATGAAGACAATGAGTCTGACGATTTTCCTCCTACAAGAATGAATTTTGGAGGGAACGAGGAGGAGGATTCTTCATTAAGAATTTTAGCAGATTCAATTCATAAGTTTGGGGAAATTTATGAAAAGATTGAGAGCAGTAAGAGAGAGCAGATGATGGAGTTGGAGAAGATGAGGTTGGACTTCCATAGGGAGTTGGAAGTTCAAAAGAAACAAATTCTTGAAAGCGCTCAATCAGAAATAGCCAGAATTCGGGAAGAAGAAGAAGAAGACAACGATGGAAATGACTATGATGATGAAGGTTTTAGTGATGCCTCTAAGGAGAACTTTAGCCGTTAATCTGGGGATTTGGTCAGTTTTTCCTTAACAATCGTCATTACCATAACAGTTCTCTGGCTTGAAATCGCATACAGAGTATGCGATTTTACCATATCCTTAAAATCGCATACTAAGTATGCGACTTTAAGGAGAAATCGCATACTCAGTATGCGATTTCTTTGTTTTAAAATCGCATACTGAGTATGCGATTTACAATATTTTTAATCATATTTTCAAAGATACAACATTTTTGAGAATATTTATTAAAACTGCAATATTAATTTCAAAACCCCCCTACATTACCCCTTTTTTTTTCTCACAATAAGTCGATAACTACCTGCACTTTCAATTTGAAAGAAAAAACCATTCTCTATTTTTATTATTGGTTTTTAATTTTCGAAAAATATATTTGTTCGAAAGCCATATTTGGCTATTTATATTTTTAATTTTTTTAAGAAGTATATTAGTGAAAGCTCTTGATATCAGTTATTGGAACTGCCAAGTGGCAGTTCCATCCTAATCTTAATAGATTTCCTTTTGTAGGAGGGAAGAACTCTCTCTCAAAAAGAAAACATTCTTATTCTCTCTCAATCAGATGTTCATCTAAATTAACGAAAGGATCTAGGCTATGAACACAATAAAGTCCGTCTGTCGGTGATTGGCTTTCAACGATCGATACTTTATATATTCGGGTTTCTCGTGTTTTTCCGCTGCATGTCTACAACAGGTTAGTCCCGTAATTTACGAAACCCAACATTGGTATCAGAGCTTTGGTTTAAAAGTATCAAAATCGTTTATTTAAAATGTTAAAGAATGTTTAAAAAAACTTTGATCCTTTAATGGCAACTTTGTGAATTGATGATTATTCTTTATGAAATTTTGCATGTTTGTTATGTATATAATTACGAATTGATCTGCAAAATTTTGTACCATTTGGATATTAAAATCATGAGATATGAGATTTTTAAAGCCACTGTTTTTCAGAAACTTACAAAAGTTTATGACAGTAACTTTAATCTATGATAGCTTTTTGTACAAAAAAGAAACTGCATCCCACAAGGTTCAAACCCAGTGTCTCTCTCCAGATTAATAAGGACATTGACCACTAGGCTATGCGCCACAATTCAATTAACTTGGGATATATATATATATATACTGTAAATTAAAATGGTGGATTTTAATTTTAAAAGGTTTAAAATTTTAGATTAACGAACCACCAATTTTATAAAATTTTATAAAGTTCCTAATCAACTCTTGATATAGAAAGAACTATGATTAAATTTGTTTTATTCATATAAGTTACATAATCATTTGTTGATTAATTTTTCTGTATTTGTTATAGAAAATATGTCGAGACTGATAAGATTTAGGATAGTCTCAAGGATGGAGACTCAAAAAAAAAAATAAAATTGTACTTTTCTATTATTTATATATGTTAATAGAATTGTATAATTTTTATGTGGGAATTTAAATAATGAATATGTTTCATTATTTTCTTATGAATATTAATGAATGTGTTTCATTATTATCATTTGTTTTAATAATGATTGAGTTTCATTATTATTTAGGGATAAATGCAAAAAACACCTCTGTGGTTTGATGAAAATGCAAATCGCACCCCTATGGTTTAGAATTACTTATCAGCACCCCTGTGGTTTGGTTTTTATCACTTTTTACCCCTGCTGCCTATTTGACTTTAACTTAAACGGTGGATAAGGGCTAAGCACGTGAGATGGAGATATATATATTTTTTTTTTCTGAAGGAGACGCGGTGAGAATTTAGTGTGACTGCGATTGGAGTTTTGAGATTGCAATTTGGGCTTCACCGTGATTGTGATTAGAAGATTGAGATTGGAGATTACAAAAAATTGAACCACTTTCAACTGCAATGGAGAGAAGCTTTGAAGCATAGTCTTTATGATTTCTGCTTTGAATGCCTCCAATTAAGAGATCCAAAATATTTTCAATTTCATCTTCGTATGCACGATGTTAATTGGGTACATGAATAAGATCTCAATCAACATTCTAATGGCATTTGATTAGATACAGATATTCCCAATAGCAGTAAGTGACAAACTTGGTACTATCAATAAGATGGGCTGCCTTTCCAAAGAATGTAAGAAGATGAGCTTTTTCTAGGATAATATCTCCTGGAACAAAAATTGCTTCATGTTGTTCACTTCATTTCCCATCCCTCAAAACTTAAGCAAATCAATCATTGGAATCAACAAACTCATAATTTCATTAATACTTGAAATCCCAATCACGATAAAGCCTAAATCTCCAATCTCTAATCGCAATTCACAATCACGGTGAAGATTCAATTTCGCCATGAGACTCCGTTCCAAATTGACTGGTTCTCACATGCATCTACCATTTAAGTTAACGTCAAATAGGCAGCAGGGGTAAAAAGTGACAAAAACCAAACCACAGGGGTGCTGATAAGTAATTCTAAACCATAAGGGTGCGATTTGCATTTTCATCAAACCATAGGGGTGTATTTTGCATTTATCCCTATTATTTATGTGCAATGTTATAAATTAATAATAATTAATTCATATATACATAGATGATGATTTTGAAACTTAGTGATATTTCGATTCTATGCCATATGAATGGTTATTAATAATTTATTGTTTATAATTGCAACAAAATAGTGTGTGATGCAAACAATTAATCATGTGCAAATATATATCTTGTAGAATTTTGTGAGTTAAATGACTTCTATTTCTAAGAACATAGTAGCTGATTTGAATAAGGGTGAAAAGCTTAAATGGGAAAATTATGAAATTCGGGCGATGAAAATTCAATATGTCTTGGAAGAGCAAGAGGCTCTAGAAGTATTGAATCTCGTGTTGGCTGAGCCTGAGGAAGGCAACACTGCTCAACATAAGAACTCACATACTCGCATTACGTTGCTGAATAGTATGGAAAATGATATCATGCGTGAGTTTAAAGACTATGACCTTGCCATAAAAATGTGGGTAGCTTTGAAGTCAAAGTTTGGTGGAACTTCTATCACAAAACTTAAACAGCTTGCTATTAAGTTTGACACTTATAAGAAGCGTCCTAATCATAATATGAGACAACACATGAGGGAAATTTCTAATATGATTAGTGAGCTGAAAGAAGCTGGCCACGTTCTGACTGATGAACAACAAGTTCAAGCTACCACCTGATCACTTCCCCATAGCTGGAAGCACATGAAGGTGCACCTATCTCATAATGAGGGTATTAAAACCCTCGTTACACGTCACTTGGAACTTGAGCACATGAAGGTGCACCTATCTCATAATGAGGGTATGAAAATGCTGACGTGTATATGGCTGGCCCAAGCTCTCATAAGGGTAAAGGGAACAAGCGTAAGCATCAATGGGGATATAAGGGTAAGGGTGGCAATAAGAAGAAGAATTATAATCAAGGTCCAAATAACAAAGGAAAAAGTCACATGGTTCGCCCAAAGAAGAACAAGGCTAAGATCAAGTGCTATAACTGTCTGAAAAAGGGTCATTATGCTCGCGAGTGTACTGAACCCAAGAAGGTATCAACTTTCAATTCATTTAAGATTCGTTCTTTTTATGAAAGTAGATAATATATTTCCAGCTCTATTTTTTTAACTGATTCTCATCTTTCATGGACTGTAGACTCAGGAGCCACGAACCATGTAGCCAAAGAGCAAGGGCTCTACGTGGAATTTCGTCGGATTCCACAAGGTGCAAAATGGTTATATGTTGGAAACAATGCAAGAGTACCTGTGAAAGGGATTGGTTCCTGCAAATTGAATATGTGGAATGGACGTACACTGTTTCTGCATGACATTTTATATGCACCTAACATACGACGGAATTTAGTTTCTGTATCTGTTCTTCTAAGACTTGGTTTTACTTTCGTTATGTTTGGTACTAAACTACTTTTAAGTTTGAATAACGTACACTATGGCTGTGGTTATTTAATGAATGGCTTTATTATGTTAGATGTTGTTGATATGATATCTGATAATTTAGCTAGCTTTTCCCTTATTACATCATCTGTTGATGCGAATGTTGACATTATTATGTGGCATGCTAGATTAGGTCATATAGGTCAACATAGGATAGCTAGACTAACTAAAGAGGGTTTGTTAGGCCAAATTGATAGGGTTGAACTACCAACATGTGAGAGTTGTCTAGGGGGAAAAATGGCAAGAAAACCATTTGGTAAAGGAACTAGAGCTGAAATTCCATTACAATTAATTCATTCTGATATTTGTGGGCCTATGAATGTGAAGGCACGACATGAGGGTGAATATTTTATCACTTTTATAGATGATTTCACACGTTTTGGTCACGTCTATTTGATTTCCCACAAATCTGAAGCATTAGAGTGTTTTAGAAAATTTGTTACATTAGTGGAAAATCAATTGGATCTAAAGGTTAAGTCTTTAAGGACAGATCGTGGACGTGAATATTTATCTAATGAGTTTAAACAAATGTGTGAAGAAAAAGGAATACATTGGCAACTAACAATTCCCCAAACCCCACAACAGAATGGGGTTGCTGAAAGGAGAAATAGAACTCTTTTAGAAATGGTTAGGTCAATGATAGCGCAAGCAAAATTGCCAATCACTTTTTGGGGTGATGCCTTATTGACTGCTACTTATATTCTTAATCGTGTGCCTTCAAAATTTGTTGCTTCTACACCCTATGAGTTATGGATTGACAGAAAACCAGACCTTAGTGGTTTGAGACCATGGGGATGTGCAGCTTACGTTCATGAGCCATCACATCAACATGGAAAACTAGGTCCAAGGGGTAAAAAGAGTATTTTTATACGATACTCTGAAACCTCAAAAGGGTACGTTTTCATCGGAGAACAAGCAAGTGGGAGTATAACAGAATTCGAATCACGTAATGCTACATTCTTGGAAAATAATTTTCCATCAAGAGGTGAGATTAATCAGGAGACGTTTCTTTATGAATTAAATATTCTAAATAATTTGATTCCATCAAACGAATTGAGCGATACTCCTAATCAGTTATCAACAGTATCTCATCCAAGTGGGAGAAATTTGAACACTCTGTGTGATTCGAAGAACCACAAATAACCCGTGATTCAGAACCACAAATAAGGCGTAGTAATCGTGGTAAAATTTCAAAACGTCATTATGATGATGGAATTTTCATGATTACGCCTCAAGACGATGAAGAGCCGAATAATGTTCAAGAGGCTCTTCAAAGTTCTAATAAAGATAAATGGATAAATGCAATGGAAGAAGAAATGGAGTCAATGAAGTCAAATAGTGTTTGGGAACTAGTTGATCTTCCTAAAGGACGCAAAGCAATTGGTAACAAGTGGATTCTTAAAATCAAACGTAAAGCTGATGGATCTATTGAAAGATATAAGGCCAGACTTGTAGCCAAAGGTTACACAACAAGAAGGAATAGATTATGAAGAGACATTCTCTCCTGTTGTAAGATTTACCTCTATTCGTCTCATCCTAGCAATAGTTGCAAGTTTAGATTTGGAATTACATCAAATGGATGTTAAAACAGCATTTCTAAACGGTGAATTGGAAGAAGAAATATACATGCAACAACCCATTGATTTTGTTACCGAAGGGCAAGAACAAAAGGTCTGTAAATTAATGAGGTCAATTTATGGCCTAAAACAATCTTCCAGACAGTGGTACATCAGATTTCATCAAGTTATCACCTCACATGATTTTCATATGATTGATGAGGACCACTGTGTGTATGTCAAAACACATAAAGATAAGTTTGTGATTCTTTCATTATATGTGGATGACATACTGTTGGCTGGGAAAGACAAGGAGTATGTATTAGCCATTAAAGAATGGCTATCATCAAACTTTCAAATGAAAGATATGGGTGAAGTAGCTTATATACTTGGAGTCAAGATTGAAAGAGATCGATCCAAAAGGATGTTAGCCTTGTCACAAGGTCAATACATCAAGAAAATCCTTGAGAGATTTAAAATGCAACACTGCAAACCTATTGATCGAAAGCTTAAGTCAAAGATTGTGTCCAAAGACTCCGGAGGAAAAAGAGCAAATACGAAAAGTTCCTTATTCAAGTGCTATTGGAAGCCTAATGTACGCCATGATGTGTACGAGACCAGACATATGCTTTGCCGTGGGTATGGTAAGTAGATACCAGTCAAACCCAGGACAAATCCATTGGAAAGCTGTAAAAAAAATTCTCCGGTACCTTAAGGGCACCATGGATTATTCACTATGTTATCAAGGAAACTATCCAAAGTTAGAAGGCTACACAGATGCTGATTGGGGATGAGACCTCGACGAACGTAAATCCACTTCTGGATATGTGTTCTTACTAAATAGTGGAGCAATATCGTGGAGTAGTAAAAAGCAGACCTGTATAGCCTTATCCACAATGGAAGCTGAATTTGTGGCCCTATCATCAGCAGTACAAGAAGCAGTATGGCTTAAAAGATTCTTAAGTCACTTGGGATCCAATGAAAATACGTCTAACTCTGTGTTAGTAAACTGTGATAGTCATGCTGTTATTACATTTGCAAAATGATTCCAAATATCACTCTAAGACAGAGCACATCAATACTAAATACATTTTTTGTGAGAGATATGGTTGCATAGAAAGAAGTGAATGTGCAAAATAAAACTACGCGCAATATGGTTGTAGATCTCTTTATAGAGCTGACGCCAAAGATATTTTTTAATGGCCATATTAAATCTCTAGGCTTTCGTAGATTTTAATTTCACATGAAATAAAAAAAATTGTATTTCTATTTTTAGTTATGAATAAAGTTTTGTACTTTTAAATTGCGTACACACAATAATGTTTAGTACATTAAACTAAAAGTATGTCAGACAGTAGATTTACCTTCTCATATAGGTAATCACTTCTATGACTTAGTGTCAAATAGAAATGAGATATTTTAAGCAATATTGTTGTTAATGGATAACAACACTAAGAGAGCATATGCTTAATCTAAATATCGCCTTGATAAAAAATCAAGATGAGGTTATATTTATAATCGGAAGTGAATAGATACCACTATTCTCTTGACTGTCTATGAGCCAGATGGAAGTCCTATAGTCATAAGTTGATAAAGTAGAGTTGTGGACTCAAGTTAGATATTAAGTATATCTGAACTATCATCTGTACAGTATAAATTGAGACATACTCTCCAATGAGAATGGAGAATAATACTATATCATATGTTTCATACCACATGTGATATAAACGACCTAAATGGGTAACAGAAGTTAGATCTCTACTTCTTAATAATGTGAGACCCATGAGACTAAGAAGTCTTACAAGTACCCTTAAGATCTTTGACTAAAATCTTGAAGTTTCTCTACAATTTAGCTATCTTGGAAAGTTACCAATGGTCATGAAAGATTCGATCTAATGGGACTTATCTAGAGAGCAATCGTTTTGGGATGGAAATTTTTTGAGGGAAAGAGAAGATTATTTTAAGTGTCACATCATATTGTATTCACTGGTCGACCAATTGTATTTTTGTAATATAATTGTGAATACAAAGGTAATATTTTTAAAAGAGATTTGGAATTACAAATGTGACTAAATGATCTAGGGAACTACATCATACACTCTACTTAAATACACAATTGAGTTACATTACATACTTAACCATTGTAAAGTAACAAGCTCTCGAATTGAAAGTATGATGGTCCCAGGGCCTATTTTCTTGTATGAATTAGATACTAATGAAAGAGAATATGTTTCTCCATGATTGATAAGTGAGAGAATTCATTGTTCAAAAGGGAACAATGTAAAAGGTACGCCCATGATGGGTAACTCATTATGTGCGAGTGGGAGATGAAAGCAATTGCCAAAGGCAACTGCTTGATATCAGTTATTGGAACTGCCAACATCCTAATCTTAATAGATTTCCTTTTGTAGGAAAACCTCTTTTAAGAAGAAAAAACGTATGAAACAGAGAAGAGAGTTAACAGGGAAGAACTCTCTCTCAAAAAGAAAACATTCTTATTCTCTCTCAATCAGATGTTCATCTAAATTAACGAAAGGATCTAGGCTGTGAACACAATAAAGTCCGTCCGTCGGTGATTGGCTTTCAACGATCGATACTTTATATATTCGGGTTTCTCGTGTTTTTCCGCTGCATGTCTACAACAGGTTAGTCCCGTAATTTACGAAACCCAACAATTAGTTTTAAGTTTTTTTTTTCTACCCAAAATATCAAACATAAAAGCCAATTAATTATCAAATAGCTCCGTAATTCAAAAATGAAATGATTATTAAACAGGTCAATTAGCTTAATTAGTAAACATACCGGTTGGAATAATGGTGAGAGTAAGAGGAAGAGTGAGTAAATTTTTTCTTCCATATTTATCTGACCAGTATAGATTAGAGGCATTTTATAATTTAACCTTAATTTTAACGAGAAACTTCTACCAAAGATTTTGGGGAGCAAGGACTTGGCTGACTTTGAAACACATCACGGATGAACTGACTGATGGTTCCTTGGTTTGATTTCTTTAGAAGACTTTTACTAAGGAATATTTTTCAGTTTTTTTTATTTGGTCAGGTCTGTGCTTTTTTTTTTTTTCTTTTACTTCATGATTGTCTCTATAAAGTTTTATTTAGGGTTAAAGTATTTACCTTCATTTTATCTATTTAAAAATTATTATAATATAAATTACATAACTTAAACATATAGTAGTTTTAGAGTGTAAATTATGAATTTTTTTCTCACAATTTTTAATTATTTATTATATTGATATATTTTATTATTAATATTAATTGAATAATTTTGACTTGATTCAATTTTTAACAAATTAAAATATTATTGATCAAGAATTATTATTATAATAAAAAATTACACCCAATAGTATTGTTAACCTTAATTTTTAATATAGCATAAGTTTGATTTAATTTGTTTAAAACAATTTTTTCCTCATATATTGCTGATTTACATATCCCATTATTAATATTTTTAATGAACATTGAGATGTACTTTTGAATTAGAATTCATTATTTTTTTCAAGTTGGTTAGTTTTAACTATTTTTTAATAAATTTATTAATTTAATTTTTTTCTTTCATTCAATTAGTGAATGCTAAAAAAAAAATATCATTTTATAAAATTATAAAAAACCAATTTTTTTTTTCAAACATACTTGTTAAAATTTTACTATTTTTAAAATGTCTGGTTTACAATTATAATTATATGTATCCAGATCGTGTGGTCATCATTTTTCTAATCTTGAACATAAATCCTAGATTCTTCAGTGCCCAAAAATAAGTTTTATGAAATGAATTAATGAAATATTATTAAAAGAAAAATCATTTATTTATGTCCATTAGGAAAAGATATGTCTAAAATCCAGTTTTCTAAAATATTTTATTAAATTATTTTTGTTGGTATTGTGTTTTTCATAAAAACTTATAATTTTTGTTTTTGTTTTTCTTTTATATATTTTTGTGAGTTTGTTTTAATAAGGTATTATATATTAAAGGGCATAAAATTATACTTTCACACCATACCTTTATTTTCTTACTACTGGCCCTTAGAGATAATTTATTTTAATGTCATTTCAAGTCCTTTTCACATGGTATGAATCAAATTGACATTTTTCCTTTTTCCAATATTATATTATCTATCTATATCTATACTATATATAAAAGTGGCTTGAGGTGAAAAGTTTTTTATTTCCTTTTATACCCCTGTAAATTTCATTAAATATCTTAATTGACCCTCATTTAAATTACCACTTATATATAATTTAATAATGAATGATGCAATATATTGAACTTAATTTAATTAAAAAAAATAATAGCAAACTTAATTAATGGTTCACAACATTGTATTTGAAATGAACATCTTTGTTATAAAAGTAGCAAAAGAAACCGAGGCAAAGAATACAAAATTAAAAATGGGTTAAGTAGTATATAGCCTCTTTTAGGAGGACTCAATCACTTTAACGGCCTACACAATTTTTTTAGCACTTTATAGTTTCGAAATCTGTTGTATGTTTTATTTCAGATTTACCCTTGGTATGATATTTATGGCTGTTTTTAATTCTGTTTTTGATTTGGTGATTGTCCTAATATATTTTCCTTCATTTTAGGTTCCACAACTTACGTTTCTCATTTACTTTTTTTTTTTTTTTTTTTTTATTAATTCTTCCACAATCTGTGGAAGACATGATAATATTGCTGGTGTTATTTTTATTTATTTTTAATTTTAGTTTATATATTTGATTATATAAATGTGAAATTTCATTGGATATCAGAATTTTTTGCAATATTTATAAATATTGCATTTTTAAAAAGTATTTGTAAATATAGCAGCTTTTAAAAACTCTCATTCATGTGTATTAGAGAAATCAATGATAATTTATAAGATAATCAGTGATAACTAGTAGGTAATCAGATATAAGTAAAATCAATGATTACTTATGTGAAAATTAATGATTACTTGTGAGGAAATCATTGATTACTCATGCAAAACTAGTGGTAATTTTGTAATATTTTATGTGTGAATTTAAGTTTTTTTTACTATTTTTGTAAATAAATTTTTTCATGCTATTTTTACAAATATGGACCTAATTTTTGCAAGTGCCCCATATAAATTCCCTGAAATATATCTCATCCAAATTTCTAATCATATTTTAACATTAGTTTCCTTTATTTTGCTGTTTATATTTTATTTTTCCATTATTTATGGCGATGCATTAGTATTTCAAATTCCCTTAATTTCTCATTTCAATTTTAAATTTTGGGATTTTTCAAGTCCAATTTTTTTTTATTCAATTTGTATATTTTTTTTTCTTCCTTTGTTCATTTTTTTAAAAAAATATTACATCAAATTGGGGGAGGGGAGATTCGAAACTTCAACCTCGAGAGAAGGGAGTAAGTGTCTAGTCAGTTGAGCTATGCTCAGGTTGGCTCATTTGTTCGTTTTTTTTGTTCTTGGTCTCAATTATGTTTTATATAGTATATAAATACACACTATACATGAATAATATAAAGTCACTTTTATAGACTATACAATATTTAAAGTACAATTATATAATACATTAAAATTAGTATAATACATAAAACATTCATATAGTATCATTCAACCTCTTTTTATTATCTTTGAATGTACCAATTTAAATTTGTTTATACATTGTATATGTACGCATTGTACATTTTAATATGTACACACGTTTCCAATCACATGAGTTTTTGCAACAAAATGAAGAACATCAAAAGCTTTTTGTGATTCACTTCCTTAAGTCTTTGATGAGAATGTATGCACTTTTTCAATCTCATAATACCCTCAGTATTATTGTTAACCACATAATCTTCTACATGCATATCATATTATTTTGTATATATCACTCCACGGGAATATCAGAGAAACAAATCTAGATAGATAACTTCTTGAATTCACTCTTCTTTGAAACAACTAAAGGACTCCCATTTTCGAAAAATTAGGGGTTTACCCCCAATGTGCCAAAGACCATTAGTATACATCCAATCCAGGAATTTATTTCTATTTACCTCACATTGATTTTAATAAAGTCTTCACATTTATTACATAGTTATGTTTTTTTTGTAAGATATTTGGAATATTTAGTTTTAACAAAGTTTTGTTTCTAAATATTTGTAGATTCACTACCATTAGTTAGTTGGCTTGAAGATTATAATATACAACGAGCTTGTGATTAAGCTATTTGCTTGTCTTCTAAACTTGAAGACGAGGGATTTTATTTGATCATGAGGCTCACTCCAAAGGCAACAAGCTGACAGATACAAATTAATGTTTTTAGTGGATATATATATATATATCAAGTAAAATAGTTTCAAATAATGAGATTATCTTTTACTATTTTCTCACCGTGGAAAGCCCGATGCACAAAAGACTAAAGCCAGGATAGTGAAATGGTGCATCCACAGATAGAAAGAGAGCTAGAAAAATTTAATTGGAGTCAACAAATGAAAGAATCTATAATTTTGTAGGAAAAAAAACAAAAAGAATTAGGTTTTGTTTAGGAATAGTTCGAAAAAAGAAGTAAAAAACGGTTTTCTATTTTTAAAGATCGGATGTAGCTTTGGCAACATCACAGCCACAAATACAATGTTTATTATCTATATTAATATTACCAAATTCTATCCGTTTATTAAATTTAAAGTCATTTTTCTCACACTTGATATCACTATTCACAAGATCATGATTTTAGTATATGTGAAGAATAACTTCACTTGCTCTTGTTCAAAAAAACACGTCGTTCCTTAAAATAGCTATAACAAAAACAAGAGAAAAACAATTTTCAAAAAAATGTTTTCACTAAATATTCGTTTTAAAAAAACAATAAGCTGTTTTTCACAACACTCTATATATCATACCTGTCAAAGGGCTGAAAATGAATGGAGAAATGATGTTAGCAAAGGATTGAATGCCAGAGATGCATCCTTGAGCCTTCCCCTAATGATTAAGAAAAGTGAAAAACAAAGCCATTCTTGAGTTTGAAGCTTTGCTCATTTTTTAGCAAAAATATATAAAATTTTGAGAATCATCTTTTTTAAATGCATTATTTACCTGCTCATCAGGCCCTACTTGCTTTGATACAATGCTGCATATCTGTACAAGTCAAAGAATGTTACTTCTCTTATTAAAGTGATAAGAAACTTAAATTAGAAAGTGAATATCAACTATATACTGGACAAAATTTTATTTTAAAATATCATTTTAAGCTTAAAAAGATATAGAATTGGTCCTTCAAATTAGTTCAGATTTCTATAATTAAGAATTCGTCTCAAATAGCATAAAATCTATATACTAATAACTAAAATATCATACCTTTATAAAAATGACTCAAACATAACATAATTATAGTCCCATAAATTTATTGAACTATTTTTCATAGGTATTTTTAATGATTTTGTTTGTTTTTTTTTTTCTTTTTTAAGTACAATTTCAATAATTTATCAAACTATTTGATTATTTTTCATTATTATGTTCAATGAGTTTATTATCTTTTTTACCTTTTTAGTTCAATAAATTTATTGAACTATAATTATGTTATTTGAGTAATTTTTAAAAATTCCTGACATTTTAATTATTATTAAATAAAAATATGTTATATCAGTAATGGTGCCATTTCTAATTTGATCCTAACTTTTTTAACCTTTTACTTTAGTAGCTTATATTTTGATTTTCATTTCTCTAAATCTAAAATTAATATTTAATGAAAAATGGTGTGGTTGGTTTATGACCATGAATTTCATTTTTTCCCCGTCAATTAACATATAAATCAATTATAAAATAAATTACATATATTTTTTTTAATTCTAAGTAACTTAAGTTTTAACACTTGAGACTATATTTAAAAATTATTAAAATTCTAAAATCAGAAATGAAATTTTATTAGTTTTTCCTGTTTGATTTTAAAATTTTAAAATATTTCTTATTAAAAAAAATTAAAATTTATTTAAATATTATAAAATGTCATACATCATAACTTGATTTTTGAACTATTTTTTGATTTAATGTTGTGAAAGCAATAAAAAGCCAAACACTTTATTAAAAAAATTGATCATTTCTTATTCATTGAAGAAAAATATTTTAATCTTATTAAATAAAAAAATACTTAAAAAAGAGAAAAAAAGTTGCTATGATCAGTATGTAAAAAAAGTCATTTTACAAAGTAAACCTATTATTTTGTACAACTCCAAAATTTATTTTTCTAAAGAGTATGAAAAATGGCATGCAATTTGAAGATAAAAATGAGTTTAATAGTCTAAAAAAATAAGTGGTCCTTTAATAGAAAGTGAAGAATAAATAACAATGACATGTTTAGTAATTTAGAGATTTAAAAAGGGTATATATAATATTATATATAGTAATTTCAAATTTTTTAAAAGAGTATAATAGTCCAAAAATATTTCTCAAACACCCCTCCTTTTATATATTAAGGATGTGAAAAAGTTTGTACGGAAAATGACAACTTGAAGTAGAGAGAAATTAAGAAAAACTTACACTTGGATTAACACAACGAAGAAAAAGTACAAATGCCGTTGAAGCATAAGGAACCTGCGCGTATTGGGGAAGGTCATCGTCCTTTATCGACAAAATTATCGAATGGGATCGACAGAATGTGACTCCCCTATTTATAAATTGTTAGATATAAATTTTTAATAAAAAAAATCACCTCTACATTTTCAAAAGTCAAAATCTATTAAAAAAAATCATCCCAAATTAATAGTGAAGAATTTTTTAATATTTTTCTTAACCTTGGTTAAATTTAACTCTCCTTCTTCATCTTCTTTCTCAACCCCTCCAAACCTTACCTCCCTCTCAAAAAACAATGCAAAGTTAGGAGATTAAAAAAAAAACCTCTACAATTGCTCTGTCTTAGTCAAACGTTGCCGGAAAAGTTCCAACCCAACGCCAGAAAATGCCCAAAATCGAGGTTCCCGCTGGAAAAACAAACCAAAAATTGAATCCATAATTTTTTTTTAATCACGTTCCAGGATTTAGACGCATCATCCAAAACTAAAGCATCCATTGTTTACTTCGATCTTCTTCCAAAAATCTAGTTAGTTTTGGATGGTTCTTTTAAAAGATTTTGACTTTTGAAAGTACAGAGGTTTTTTTTTTTTCAAATTAGAAGTGTAGGTGTGTTAATTGAAAAACCACAAAAGTACGTACAGTGATCATTCATACATTTAATTAAAAAAAAAAGTTTTCATGGGAGAGAAGAAAGAGAGCTTGGATTACTGGAAAAAAAATGCATTAATTTGTCTCTACTTACCCAAGCTGACCAAGATATGCTGTAAACAAACAGCTGCATGGAAAAGGGTCATCATCGTCGTAAGCATCACGGTAGAGTTTAAGAGTGAAATAAATTTTAGAAACAATGTTTTTAAGTGAAACAACAAAATATTTTCGTGTGACAAAAAAAAAATGAAAAATTTTGTTTTTGTGAGAATTAAAAACTACCAATTCCAAGATATTTATTAAAGAAGCTATCTCAAACAGATCATTAGTTGGATCCTTACATGTCCGAAAAACGAAATCAACCCGATTGAAAGCAGTCTTTTCTCTCCTATAGCAGGTGACAACAAGGGCAAAACAATCAGCTGCAAGCTTGCAAATTTTCAAAAGTTAACAGAAGACAATGCATTTAAGGGGAAAAAAAATGTATGTTGGAAAAATCTATATTTGACAAAGATAGGGTGGAAAAGAAAAAAAAAAGCATACCTGTGAAATGGTCCCTATAACCCCAACAATTACCATTAAGTCAGCAAATTGGTTTTTGTTGAAATGAAGATGGGCCTTCAAGAAATACTGCACCAAAATATTATGCATACAAATTTCTGAAATGTTATAGCATTTTAAAAATTATTCAAGTAGAAGTTCAATATTTAATGAACTAAAAAAAGCTAAAAAAAACCACCTAAAAAAGGCTAAAAACCAATAAATTAATTGAAAATTAAGAAAATATTTCAATAAATTATTGCTATTAAGGTAATTATTAAAATGTTATGATATTTCATTAATTAATATGCATATACATGCTATTTGAGATATATATTTTTTAAATTATAAAATATTATATATCCTATCTAAATCAACTCAAACTAAATTTAAAAACGTTAAAAAGTTGCACGTGGTGAAAATCTAGTATTTTTAAAGGGTGGTAAAAAAAACTCTTACTACAAAAATATGTGGCAATGTCGGCAAATTGTTGCCGGCGAAATACAATTTGCCAGCAAAAATTGGGCTTTAACGGTGAAAGTTAAAGTTTCGCCAGCAATACATGTTGAGTAGGGAAAGGCCGGAGAAATATATAATTTCGCCGGCATTGAGTTTACTAAAAAAATATTTATTTAAAAAGGCATCATTATTTTTTTTAATAGCAATGCCGACGAATTTTATTTCGCCGCCATTGGCACTTGTGAATAAGAGAGGGACACACGTCCCTCTTATTCAGAAAACGGACTTTGTCGGCGAATCTGGGTTTTAAAACCCCACCCGAGAGCAAGCATCCCATTTCCCATTTACCCTTTCTCTTTTTTTTTTTTTTTATTTTTTTTATTTTCCCCTTCCTTTGTTCTCTCTTCCCCTCCGTTGGCAGCCACTTATTCCGGCCGAAAAGGTAAGATTTCTTTGTTTTATTTTGCCATTTGATGCATCTAAATCATTATTTATTATGGTTATAGGGTTTAGGAAGTGCCCTTTTTTTTTTTAAGATTTATGCTCTAAAATCTATAGTTCATGCATCCTAGAGTTTTCCAAAAAAAATTGAGCTTTTTTTTATTGTGGTTATAATTCTTTATCCAAAAAAAATTGAGCTTTTTTTTATTGTGGTTATAATTCTAATGAATTCAGAGTTGTATTTTGCGAATTTATTAGTTTTGGAAATGTGTTTGGTAACAGATTCAAAATTTACATAGAAATTTAAAATTTGTATTCGTTTGATTATTTAGAAATTGATAAAATAAGATTATGAATAAGAAGTTGTGTTTTGTTTAGGGTCTAAATATCAATGTCCATCTATATCTATATTTTTTCAAAGAAATTTATGTATAGTATATTATAAACATATTGTTAGATTCCATTTATAAAAATATAATTACATTTATTGAATGAGCTTGATAATCAATTTAAAAAATTTGCTTAGTTTAATTAAAATAATGCTAACCCATTTAAGATTTTATCTTAGCATAGTTTTAAAATAATGCTAACCCATTTAAGATTTTATCTTAGCATAGTTTTAAAATCTAATTTTTTAGAAGAAAAAAATTTAATTAGTTAAGATAGGAAATTATTTTTAAATCTATTTACTAAAATTAATATGAAATTTCATATTATTTGTTTTTGATAATTTTATATTAAAAATATATAAAAGTAAAACTCACAAGATATAAAAAAAATATATAAAAACTGTAGTGAGATTAATAGATAACACACTAACAAATATTAAAAAAAAGTCAAAATAAATAAAGATATTTTTAAAGTAAAATAGATTAAAGAAAATGATTGGATAAGTATGAAAGAAGGAATGAAATTGAGAGAGAATAAAGATCAGTTCAAGCAAATCATTACAGATTTCTTAAAAAAAAAAAATCATTTTAGATACACGGAAAACATAAAAAAGACGTTTTCAAATTTTTGCCTTTAGTTTAGGATTGTATCTCAATTTAGTTTTCAAAAAGTTCCATCAAACACGATTTCCCCCGCTACTCCGGTGTTTTAAAGTTTTTGAAAACAAATTGTTGGGTGCTATACCAGCCAAGTTTGTGTGTTTTCAAGGTTAGTTTTGTTAATTAGAGTTGTTGGTTTTATTTATAAAATTACGGATTTTGTATTAAGTTTTATATATTCATTTCATTTACTTATTAATAATTTATTTGAAGTTTTTTTTTTCTTTTTTGTTTTTAGGTATTTGTATGATAATATGTCAATTAAGAATTGATGGTTTTTGAAGATGTAAACTAATTAGTTAATTAAAATGTTGTTTTTAGGAACAATTACTCTGGCACGTTACAAGCATGACGAGCAATGATAGGTAAAATTGAAACTATTCATTTGAATTAATTATCATTGCCTATTATATTAGACCTAATTATATATATTTTTTAACTGTTAATTAATTGAGTGTGACAATCCTGAATCAAAGTTAGCCACATAGTTATTGAATATCTCATTACTATCGTTCATGAATACTAATTGGGTGTGGTTAACCTGCAGCAAAATTAGTCACACATATTATTGATTACTGTCGTTCATGCATATACTAATTGAGTGTAGCTAACTTGCAGCAAAGTTAGTCACACATATTATTGATTAATGTCATTCATGCATAATAATTGGGTGTGGCTATCCTATAGTAAAGTCAGCCACACATTTAAACATTTCATGTCGTAAATAGTCATTGTTTGGAATTAGTTTATCGAGCCACCTTAAGTAGCCACTACTACAAATTTGGCCTTAGTTGAAACCATCATTTTGATATAAGTTGATATTTTTGCTATATAGCGTCAACTTATATGAATTAAGATTCAACAAAGAATTTTATAAAATAAGAAGAAAAAACAAAAGCGTCAACTTTGAACAATCCTAGAAAAAAATGATTATTGATGGTTTTTAAGTGTCAACTTTCATGTATCAAAACAACAAAACGACGTCGTTTTGACTAAGCGAACAATTGTGAATATTGATACACTTTACATGCTAACTATTATTTTAAATTCTCTTGCTTGCTCTCCCTCTCTTTCATTTTCTCTCAATCTCACACTCGTTTTCTCGTGCTGTCTCATATCTCACTCGCCCCTCTCCCTTCTTCAGTTTTTCTCTCAAAATGTTCTTTCAAAACACACCCTCTCTCACCCCCCCTCAACTAGTTGTAAATTTTTAATCAATTTGGCATCGTCTTGACCTCGATTTGTCTCAATTAGCAATAATCAATCACCTCTTATGTCTTGATTTCTTTTGATTTCTCCTCCGAAATTTGTTTCACTGAAATTGATTAGCATCACAAACGTATGAAGTTTTTTTTTTTTTTTTTTTTTTTTTTTTTTTTTATTTGCTTCAATTTGAAGAGATGAAGAAGGTTTGATGGAGTTTGTGATTCTTGGGGTTTTTTTATATAATATTGAGTTATTTAGTTTTTACATTGCCGGCATTCAGTGGATCCATTATTGATTATGTGATTTTGGCTGCAATTTTTGAAGTCGTCACAATTTTTTCTCTTGACAGGTAGAGAATATTCCAGAAATTGACAAGGAAACTCGTCAGCTTGTTGTTGTTAACTTAGATTGGAGGCATGTGAAGGTATCTTTATTATTACCTTGCAATACGACTAGATATATTTGAAATGTGAAGTTGAAAATAGCAAATAAGAAGCCATTCTTTGATTATCACTTTCATTTGAAAAGTTATTCATGGGTATTTCCTTAAAAATGTTGGGCTGATAATCTTCTTTTGATAGTCATTCTTTGATAATCTTCTTTTCACTGAAGTAAAATTATGGTATGTAGGTTGTTCATTTAATATATTGTATTAAACTTCCTTCTTCTCAAAGGTATGCAAATTTTATTTGTGGCATTGTATCCTTGCGAGTTTGTGCTTTAACAAATGAAAGAGGAAGAATTGCATGGTTCAATTGGCTTGTTTGATGATGAACAGGAGAAAGATGATGTGTATGACGATGAAGAGCTTGACAATGAGAAACTTCAATCTTATGAATTTAGTATGATAAGGTCTTTTATTTTGATGATTCTATTCATTTAATTTTATATAAATATACTTACCAAAGCTCAAGTTCAAAAGAGGAAGATAGGACATTGATCTCCCAATAACGACAGACTTACAAAAACAAAAACTTTCCAAGAATTGAAAGAGAATTATAGTTATATTTTTTTTTGGACAAAATATGCCAAGTAGAAGCTAAGTGTCTATCAAAACTCTAAGCATTGACCTAAAAGATTTTGACCTTATCCAGGACTTGATAACCACACAAAACTCAAAAACTAAATAAAACTCTGTTTACAATATTTTTAAAATACCATTGCATGAACTCGTTTTTACTTGGTATTCTTTTCGGACACTTGGGACGACATTAGACTTACTTCTACTTAGTTTTGTCACTCCAATTCTTTTTATAACTACTAGGTAACAACCCTATGGTGTATCCTAAAAAAGTTATAGATGGATGTGTTGCCCAAATTGTTGCCAAATTCAAAAGTAATGCAGCCATGTTCTAGCATAAAAGACAGGTAAATAGTCCATTTTTGTTACTCAGAAATTTTTTATTTTTCTTTTTGTGAAGTAGTAGCATTTTGTACAAGATACAAAGGATAATACATTGTAACACCAGATGTAACGTCCCGTTATTTTGAAGTGAATTTTTTTTAATTATTTTATTTTATTTTATTTAATGTTATTTATTTATTTATTTCAATTTAAGTATTTAGTTTAATTATTATTTTTGTAATTTAGAATTTAGTAGTTAATTTCGCCCAAAATTCTTTTTAATCGTTTTAATACTTTAAATACGTTTCGATGACATTAATAATTATTAATAGGCCAATTAATAATTATTAATCACCTTTAGATTAATTTAAGAGCTTCGGGTTTCGATTTATAAGTCAAAAGTCATTAAAGGACACAACCGTCATTTCCAATTTCTTAAAAATATCCAAAATCACTATTCCATCATCTTTAAAAGTCACAAAGTTGACCAAGACAACTCATTCTTCTCTCCTTCCCTTCTCCTTGCCGTGGGCATCAAAGCCATGGGAGGGTTTTGAGTTTTCTTGGCTTTTCTTCATTTCTAGGCGGATCGTTGTGTTTTCGGTTGCGTTGGATTGGTAGGACGAGGGCTACCTATCCAACCTAGCTTTTCGAAGTTTCCCGTCCTCTAAGGGAAGTCCCAAAAAGTAAGTTTTCAAAATTTTTTATATGGATTTGTTCGTTTTTTGATTATAAATGAGTTTTGAAGTTGAAATCATGAATTTCTATCATGGAATTTGACGATTTTGAGCCCGGATTTTCGAAAAACACTATTCACCCGAAAACACTATTCACCCGAAAACACTATTCACCCGAAAACACTATTCATTCGAAATTACTATTCATCCAAAATCACTATTCATCCGAAAATTCAAACTTGTTCTCATCTTAGTTATGAGTTGTAATATGTTGTGCAATTGATGAATTGTAGGTTCGATTGCTCGTTTGTTGGTTCGTGGGAACTTTGTTATCACGGGAGCATTCGAGGTGAGAATAAATTGGATTTAAAGTAGCTTTAGAAACCGAATAAGTTGAACGGTTTGTAGGATCGGAAGTTGAGATTAAGATTCGAATCTAAGAGAAAAGAAAATGAGCTAGTGCCCTTAGGATTAGGAGCTAGTTCTTTGAGTGAAAACTTTGGAAACGTTGAACTTTTGAAAGTTCTAAGTTAGAATCGTTCATTAGATTAAATGGATCATTGGAAGTTAAAAGATCCAAACTTTTAGATAGGATGGTTAAAGGAATTCAAAAATAAAACTTTGAATTTTAGTTGGAAGTTTAGAATCATTGGAAGTGTAGATTACTTATTTAAGATAAGATCTACTTTATTAAAAGTATCGGAAGTTCGATCTACTTATTGTTCTTCCGGAATTCCTATCTTTTTACTTTATGCATAAGGACATCTATGATCCTTTTACTTATGTCCTTTAGTTTATACCCTTTACTTTATGCTCCATTCATATTTTACGTTTATTTACTTTTGCGAGCATACCATAACATCTCGCACCATAACATCTTTCATCATTGAAAAAGAAAAGAGGGGAGAATGTTGGACCCTACGGGGAATGTCCGCATCACCTGCAGAGAAAAAGAAAAGAAAGTGAGAAAGAAAAAAAGGGAGAATGGTGGACCCTACGGGGAATGTCCTCATTACCTTCTTCATTCATAAGGTCGAATGGTGGACCCTACGGGGAATGTCCTTATTGCCTTCATTCATGCATAAAGGGCAAATGTGAATCCTATGGGATGTCCTCATTACCTTCATGCAAATTATCGATGGAAACATATATCGTGGATAAAGAATCGAGATGTTATGTTTATGTAAAGTTTATTTACTTTTTCTTATCTGTGTTTAAACGAGTTAATGGATGAGATTTAGACTACGTGTGCTAGTATTATCATCCTATAGAGATTATGCTTATGAAAGTTAGTTTTCTAGAGTTTAGATAACTATAGAAAAGATTATGTAAGACGTACATTTCTAGAGAGAAATGAAATGAAATTGATGTATATCCGAGTGCTATAGGAAAAAGGAATGAGATTGAATTGGATAATGAGAGAATACAAGGGCGTATTGAACCTTGTATAACTATTATGTGATACATATGTAAGAGAATTAGTTTCTCAATAAATTACATATGTAAGAGAACTAGTTTCTCATTAAATTGGAAGATCACATATTTGGGAGAATAAGATTTGATGTAAACCTTGTATATAGTATAAGGTATATAAAGAAAATGAGATATAAATGCTATATGCATTTATGAAACCATACCCAAATGTTTGGAATGTAGTTCCACAATTATATTGGAGAATTGATAAGTAAAAGTGGAACACTTGATATAAAACTCTTTGAATGGATTGATAGCAAAGAGTAAGTGAGTTTTACTTGGACACAAATTCGGATGCGGGTTTGGGGTCTAACTTTACTTTTTATTTTGTTTATTCTCACTGGGCTTAAGTTGTTAGCTCATGATATTACAAACATTTCAGGTGTTCAGGTCATGAGAGAGGAGATGGTGCGGCTTGATCGAGAGGATGATGATGCCAAGATGGCTAGATGTCATTTAAAAGTTCCGGAACTAAGCTTATCTTATTTTGTTTTATTTTCGGTCTTTGAGATGTAAATTTGTTATAAGCTCTTAAGAGCTTTTCATTTCACTTTTATTATTATAAACCTCTTTGAACTCATGATAGGAACTTGAGTTCCTTGTGTTTTAGATTTTGGATTTTAGATTGTAAATAGGTTATGGATAGTCAAAGTTTTAAACATATCCATGCCAATTTTTTATTATATAATAAGTTTTTCGCTGTAAATCTGATTTTAAATTATTTAAAAGTGTCGGGTCGTCACAGTTGGTATCAGAGCCTTAGGGTTCTGTAGACTACATGTGATGCATGTTTGTTTTCATGTTTTGTTTTAAGTCCACTCTCTAGTCATCATCTGAGATCAGCGGCACCAGGTATGCTAAGAACTTTATTCTCAAGCTTTAATTTCTTTAATAATATTAAAGTTTATGAGAAGATTGTTTATTTGTAAATGTAATAGTTCACATCCTCATAAAAATCACTATGTGGTGATGTTTATTTTGACCCAGATTGAGATTTGGGTAAGGATGCGAAAAATGTTCATGACCTCGTACATTTTTGGAAGTTATACACCACGATAAGAGTATCAACATGATGTCGAAATAAAGGAGACGAGATACTCCGAGAGAGTGATAATTTGATCCTCAAGGATTGATTGGAGTTTAATTGTCACACAATTGCTAAATAGTGGTTTTAGTAAATGTGTGTTGACATTTGTGTGTAAAAGGAGACATGATTGTCTGGAGCCCAGAATTAAGAGATAAAGCACCTATTGGAGATGAGTAATTGTTGATAAGTAATCGGTCTGGCTCGAGTCCAGTAACCTAGATTCAACTCAATGGACAAGTTCCTGGTTTGAGTTGAGAAAGTTGAATTATGGTAAGTGGTAAATCCTTATGGTAGTGTTGTGCTAAAGGGAAAATGTGTTGCCACTCAAAAGAGGAAGTAAGGACTTTGCGTGATAAGTCTCAACGAGGACCATTAACGATAATGTTAATTGGTGATTGGTCTAGTTTGGTCGCTATTACACTATGGTGTATCAATCTGGAATTGGATTATACTCGAGGTCGAGTAATGAAGATCCATATTTGGAAAATTTTCAAGATTGACTAACACTAAGGTGGAATGTTGGTATTTGATTGAAATATAGAAGGAAGTTGATGGACCGTGATATTGGTAACTTCTATAAGGCAATGAGATGGTTTGGTGAACTTCAATTCACATTGTGTTTGACCATCTAATTGGACGGTGAACTTTGAGAAACTTGTAGGTCATAGTTTGGACCTACTGAGTCTTTTCAAGATAGACTCTAAAGTGAATCCTATGTTGGAAGGATAGAATGTTAATGGACTAAGGTGTTTGACAAACACCAGTTTTGCTTTGTAAGAAAGAAAATGATCTCTGAAGTCAAGTTCATTCAAGATTTGAATAAGGAAGCTTTGGAGTTATCCTTATCTTGGATTTCGCATATTATGAAAAGAATGGAAAACTAGCTACTATAGATAGATTTCCTCTCCGGGGAAGAAGACAGAAAATGACGATGCCAGTCAAGGGATACCGCAGAAGCAGCAACAATATCAACAGCAACAACAGCAGCAGCAACAACAACAACAAGTTCGAGGTGGAGCTCAACGTGGACAACCAAAAGTATAAGGATAGGATCATCCTTACTACAATAGTTGTGCCAGATTCCATTTTGGGAGATGTACACTTCCATCAAGATGCTATGTTGTGATCAAACTTGGAATCACGTCACTTTTATAGGGTGTATAAGATACAACCATCACAACATAGTAGCAAGGTCAGAATTATCAGGAAAAGCTGTCGGTATGGTAGTGTTTTACACTTTGTCAATTTCAGGTCATTTGGCTTTTATTCTGTTTAATTCTGGAGCTACCCACTCTTTTATTTTATCTTGTTATGATGAGTTGGCAGCTCTTGAGTCGAGACTGTTGAGTTTCGAGATGTGTGCTTTTACCCCAGTGGGGAAGTTTATTATTGTGATAGTGCGATTGGCACTTATGATATGTGTATTATGAGTAGATGTTCACATTTTACTTTGATTGTTATGCATATGTCTAATTTTGATGTAATATTGATTATGGATTGGCTATTATCCAACCATACCATTATAGTTTGTACTGAGAAAGTTTTGATTTTATGAGTCCTTGTGGCACTAGTTTATTTTTTCGTGGGTTTAGTAGCGGAGTAGCACCCACTTTGATATCTATGATAGAAGCTAGAATGCTTCTAAGTGATATAGCTTGAGATTATTTAGCTAGTGTTCTCGATACTTCTGTATCGGAGACTAGCTGAGTTAAAAGAGTTTAAGAGTCAGTTATAGGAACTCTTAAACTCAGGGTTTATTCACCCTAGTGCGTCCTCGTAAGGAGCACTTTGTTGTTTGTGAAAAGAAAGACATTTCAGTGAGAACTGTATATAGATTATCGAGGGTTGAATCAAGTTACAATGAAAAACAAGTATCAATTGCGTTGGATTGATGATCTATATGATCAGTTGGGGAGAAACCGCTATCTTTTCAAAGATAGAATTGAGATCCGGTTAAATCTGTTGAAGATTCGGGATTAAGATATTCCTAAAACTGCTTTCAGGACGCGTTATGGATATTATGAGTTTGTAGTCATGTCTTTTGACTTAACCAACACGTTTGCAGCTTTTATGGATTTTATCCATATTGTGTTCAAGAGGTACATCAATTCTATTGATGTTGTGATTAATGATGACTGTCTGATTTATTCTAAGACTGAGGAGATGCATGATATGCATGTGAAGGAATTTTGACATTATTAAGAAATCAAAAGTGTATGCCAAGTTCTCAAAGTGTGAATTTTGGCTAAAAGAAATGGCATTTTCGGTCATGTGGTATCAAGAAGAGGATTATTTATTGATTCCTCTAAGATTGAGGCATATAACAGTTGGCCTAGACTGACGGGTGTGCTTAAGATTCTATGGTTTCTAAGGCTTACATGCTTGTTTTCGAGAGGCAAAGTAAGACATGCCTAGTCGATCTATCTTTGTTTTACAGATAGTTCGTAATACATCGTAGGAGGCTTTGAGTGCCTTCAGGATCGACTTTTGACAAGAACTGTTGGGCGAGGCTCACAGTTCTATCAGTTCTGTTCATCCAGGCAATACAAAGAGGTACGAGAACCGAGACAATAGTATTGATGACCTGGGATGAAACATGAGATTGTTAAGTATGTGAGTAGGTGCTTGATTTGTTAGCAAGTCAAGGTTCTAAAGATCCACCGGGTTGTCTTAACCTTTGAAAGTGCTTGAATGGAAATGGGAGAAGATTTCCATGGATTTTATCAAGGTTTGTCGAAGATGGCAAAGAATTATGAAATCATTTAGGTGATTGTATACCATTTGATGAAAAACCGCACACTTAACTCTTGGGAGGATCATCTATACAATTAAGACTAGAGTACAGTTGTACCTATGAAAGATTGATAGATTGTGGTGTGCCGGTGAAGATTTTATCAAATCGAGACATACGCTTTGTCTCGAAGTTTTGGCACTGTTAGGGCACTTTTTTGGTAGAAAGTGTCGTTCTCCCACTCATTAAGATGAGGTTGGAGAAAAGAGACTTTTGGTACTCAAGTTGTAACAAATGACTAACAAGTCTATCATTTGTTTAGAGAAAGGTTAAGGGTTAACCAAAGTTGACAGCAGGATTCGGTGTAGTCCGTTCAAGTTGTAGTAGTGGATCTCGTATACTTCAAGTGGCACCAATGAAAGGTGTTATGAAAGTTGGGAATCAGGGTCAGTTGAGCCCTAGATTTTTTGGCCTATCGAGATACTCAATCGAGTAGAAGTGGTAGCTTATTGTTTAGCCTTACCACTTTCGTTATTGGCCGTTTGTAATGTTTTTCATGTATTGACGCTTCGGAAATATATGGTGAATATGTTCCACGTGATTGATTATGAACTGGTAGTTTTGAATGCTGATAAGTCATATGAGAAGACACCAGATAAGATAAGAGCATTCGAACAAAAGTGATGAGAAATAAAAAGGAATTCACTTGGTTAAGGTTCTTTGGAAGAACCAAGTGTCAAAAGAAGCAACGTGGGAACGTGAGGATGGGATACAGTCTAAGTACCCTTACTTTTTCACTTTGTGAACGCACTTTTCGAGGACGAAAAGTCTTTTAAGGAGGGTAAACTGTAACGTCTCGTTATTTTGTATGGACCGAATGACCCTGGCCCTTCATCTTTAGCGCCCCCTCCCTGACCACAGCAGTGGTTTTTTCATTTACTTCCTTTTTTTTTGGTTGTATACGAATTATTTAGGTGTTTTTAATATATTTTTAGTAAATAATTTTCGGTTGTATACGAATTATTTTGGTTTTTTTTACTATATTTTATTATTTTATTCCTTTTTTTCTAATAAATAATAAATTATAATTCATTAATAATAAATAATAATTAATTAAAATATAATAAAATAACTTTTAAATAATAATAATAAAAGTTGATATATTTGCTACCCCGGAGTCGCAAATATTTAAATATTATTTTAAAAAATAAATAAAAATACTAACATTTACCACCCTAGAGTAGCAAATATTGCTACCTTAGGGTCGTAATTATGGGCCCAATTAAACGATCACATGGAAGCAATATTTGCTACTCTATAGTCGTTTATTGGGTCCATAATTACTACCAGACGGTAGCAAATATTGCTACCGGCTTGGTCGTAATTATGGGCAATATAAAACAACCTCAGAGTAGCAAATATTGCTACCATGGGATCGTAATATTTATGGTTGACTTTTTTACAACAAAAAATAGTATGGTCGAAATATGGTCGTAATTTTATGACCCTGGGTCGCAAATTTTTCATAACGACCCACTTTTTGGCTACCATAGTTCTGGTCGCATTTGGGGTCGTATTTTGGTCAATTACGACCGGGATGGTCGTAAATAAGCAGTTTTTTTGTAGTGTATTTTCTGAAGAGTCGTGTCCCTCCGAGCAAAAGAGTTTATGATAGGTCACACGAAGCGCCACATTGTCAATCGGAGAACACTCTATTCCCTGCACTGGACTTTCCAATCCAGCAAATAGAGGAAAACTATAAGGGTAAAAATAGCCCTCTTACGGACCGCACACATTGGGCCAGGTCATCACGGGTCTAGACCCATCAAGGAGAACTGATTCCTAGCTTGGGCGAACTAATTCCCATCAGTTCATTAGAAGGTCCACAAAGCCTAGTCCTAAACTAGCCCAGTCAAGTAGGCCCACGATCAAGAGAGTATAAAAGGTTCCTTAACCTATCAAATCAAGTAAGTGCACAAATCCCTAACCCTACATTTTGTATTGCGATGCACTCTACCTATCTCACCTAACTTGATCGTCGGAGGATCTTTGGCCGGTACCACACCGGTGCCTTTCGATTGTCTTTGATTCTGTTTCAGATAGTCGTGCTAGCAAAAACCCAGCACGTGTCCACACGTGCTCAACTGTGTGTGAGAAATATCTCATACAATAAGTATGACTATGAGATGTGTCTATAGAAATAAAAGCAGTTATTTACTATATACACAAGCCAATTTTAAAAGTCATGATTTATTAGACTACTTTCTTTTAGAAACGATAAACAAAAATAATAGTTATTTACTGATTCTTCCTCAAGACCCAAAAACTCTTCATCTAGACTTAATAATTATTCATCTTCTTTAAAATATTCTTGAAAATCATTACACCGTGTGTTTTATTAATTCAACAACTAATTGATCATGTAAAGATAATGGCCTCTCACTTGAAAATGTAAATTTTTCCTCTTTTTCCCATCATATCTTCCTTGATAAGTGAACATATATAATCAAAAACCTTTCTCGAGTCCTTGAAAATCTATTGTTTGTTTGCATTTTCAATTTTATAACCATCATCTATTGTTGATTATATTGAATGAAAGGTTGCTTCTCTTAGGCATAGTTATGAATGGTCATGTGTTTTTCGTAAGGATTATTTTATTTCTCGAACAGTCGTTTCCATTCATGAAAAGTTAACTTACTTTCAATCAATCTTTGATTTAGGCTTTAATCACATTTTTCTCGATGCGCAGTCTAATACGCTTTCTTGATAATCCTTCTATAAATGGATCAACAAGATTATCTTTAGATTTCACAAACTCTATAGATATTACTACATTCGAGAGTAACATCCTAATGTTGTATACAAAACTTCGTGCTTTAGCTAGTGTAATGCAAACTCTTTAGTTCTTTTTTAATATCCTAAAAACATGAACATTATATCTCATTATTTGACTCTAGGATCATTTGTATATCACTAAGTGCATAAACATCTAAGTCTATGCAATAATGATATACATAAAATTTCAATTTCAATTAAAATACATTAGGTACTAAAATCTCTTTTTTTTTTTAAGGATATACACTTTTCGATCTACTGAAGATTTAGCATGTTTCACAGCAGAAGGTCTCGAGTTCAAATCTTTGTTTTGTCATTTACTTGTATTTCATATTATTTGTTCACATGGTGGCCTAAGACACCATGTGATGAGGGGGGTGTTGGGAATACCGTAAATTTGTGAAAGATTAAATTTAAGCTTTTGGATGTAATTGTGGTTTAAAACTTATCAAAGTTGCCATTTAGGAAATCCCCAGATTTATACATGTGTATCCAATTTTTTTCAAAAGACCAAGGAGGACGTAGAGACGTTGAGGAGTCTTAGGTTTATTTGTTTGTTATGAGCATTTTTCAGAAATCTGTTGCATTAAAGTTAATGTTTATGCATTTGGATCACAACCAATTGCTTCTCCAAAGTTGGGTTCATTATGAGGAATCTCGTGAAGGAAAGGTTTAACTCTTAAAATAATTTAAAAACTGTTTGAAAATATTTTTAAGTTATTGAGAAAAAAAATTACAATTAAATGTGTGGGATTTTGCACATGTATAAATGAGACCAAGAAGAGTGTACCAGTAATATTGATTGCTCTCCACCATAGGCAAGGCTGTTGAAGAAAGAAATAGTTGCTGCTTGCGAAAATGTTGGGCTGTAGACACAATCAAATTTTTTTTTTTTAAATTGGATTCTATTTTGTCAACGTTAATAAAGAAAAACTTGGCGCCACAATAGAAAGTGAGATTAAGAATACTTATTCAAGAATCAAACATTAAAAAATGCAAGAAAAAAAACTAAAGTCAACCGATGTGGCTTCATGTAGACATCTTTTTTATATGAGATTCTTAATATGTCTAAGCTCACGATTTTTTGGATCAGATTTTATTTTTAGATCGAAAGCTCGTTTGAATTTGTTAAACTCTTATACCATCTAAATATTCGTCGGGTTTCATTTCATTTCAAAACTAATTGATAATATGAGTACGTAGAATATAATCTAATAAACCTTTTATTTAAGTCTCTATTATCTTTTGGATCTTTAACAAAACTATAAATGGAAATGATTTTTAAATGAACTTTTTTTTTTAATTTAGTTACCTACTACGAAGTAAGCTAATCACGTCTTTCACAGAAGGAATTGTTTTGAATGTTTGAGTGGTTCTTGTTGTCGTTGATATATCAAAAACACTTTTAGCTTCATTGTCACCAAATTCTTCATTAAGCATTGGTTGAGACAATTGATAATTTCCATGTGGAATACTTTCCTCGAGGAAAATTCTCATGTAAACGACTGTGAATATCGACACATATGCAGCAACCTACGCCAAGGAAACATAATTAGAAGTAAGAAATTAGATATTAGTTTTCTCAATTATTTCTAGTTAATATGAATATACAATCAAATTTCAAATAAATATTGAATAATGAAATTCTAATATTACAGAACATAAAAATTAATATAACAAGTAATGGAATATAACGATAGATAATTTTGATCGATGTATATCAATAATTAATATCTTTATTTCAGTTAGATTGTCAATTTTTGTTTTGGGTTCAAAAGAAATTTGAAATTCTTATTATCTATCTATTTTTTTTATTTACTCTTTACTTTATTGATTATATTCTATACTATTCTTTTTTTTTTCCTATTCAATTTTGAGTTGTTGAAATATAGCTTCAAATAAATTTCTTTTTAATTTTTGCGAATTATTATAGTTAATTTTGGGATAAAACTTTTCTCCTCACTAGTTAAGTTAGGATTGGCAATGTTGTAGTCAGCTCCACTTATACTCCAACGGATGTTGACGAAGAACGTATCACCTGAAATGAGAAGGAAGTAAGCACTGGTGTGGTGCCGGCCACAGCACTCTGACAATCAAGTTAGTAGAAATATTGACTGAGTTTCAGTAAGGTCTCCTAGAGTACCTTATTCATTCGGAGTGTCTTTATTCATAGTGGACGAGTTCATGGTTTCCCGCCATTCATTTGGTTTATTTCCTCCCATCGCAAGTTGGTCTGCCACATGTCGAGTCAACTGCCATAAATTAAGTCACCTCACGTCGTCAGCCTCCCTTGTGAGCACCTTAACCTATCTGTCAGCTAAATGGTAGACTTCAGCGTATCGTGTACGCTTCATTGAGCACTCAACTTGTTGGACATAGGCTCATCACTTGGTGGGCTAGACTCACTGTGGTGGCCTCAATGCGCTGGGCTCAAAAGGTGGGCTGCGTTGTGTACACTTCACTGAGTTTGAAGCTCAGCTCGTTGGACGTAGGCTTATAGGGATAGACTCACTGTGGTGGCTTCGATGTACTTGGCTAAAAAAGGTGTGGTGCATTATGTATGATTCACTAAGTTTGCAGCTCAGCCCGTTAGACGTAGGCCCATGGGCTACTTGAGTTGAGTAGGCTTAATGGGCTGACTGTGGTGACCTCAACGTTACTAGGCTCAAATAGGTGGGTACAGTAGGCTAAGCTGTGTAGGGTGTCCTCAATGTACTGTGCTTAATGTGAGGCTCAAAATAGGATGAAGTATGTGGGCTTAACCACATTAAAATTGGGTTGAACAGGCTCATTCATATAATTATTTTTTATTTCTCAACTTTACCCCTAACAGAGGCCAACTACTTCCTTTTTAGCTCATTTTCAGCTTTTATATATATATAGAGCTGATTATCAACTCATTTTAAGCTTTTTTTTCAGCTCATTTTATGCTTTTTTTTAAGACTAAATTTTAGCATGTTTGCTAATTTTTTAGTGTATACAAACTTACTTTTTTAGCATATTTAACTTAGTATTTTTTTGGCATTAACTCAGATTTTTCAGCATGTTCACTCATTTATCGGTGCATACTAATTTAGTTTTTCATCATTTTTAACTCAGTTTTAAGCATGCTCACTGATCAGTGCATATCAACTCAGTTTTTTAGCATGCTCACTGATTTTTAAGTGTATACTAACTCAGTTTTTAAGCATATTTACTCCCACCATGTACCTTGACTTAGTCTTCCTGGCGTAGTGAAAAAGAAAAAAAATATTTCCAGCTGGTGAGTTCTTTGCTCCACTAGATATCTTGACTTGGTCTGCCTAGCGTAGTCCAAAGTTTTTTTTTTTCAACCTGGTGAGCTTCTTTTCTCCACTAGGTACCTTGACTTAGTCTTCCTGACGTAGTGAAAAAGAAAAAAAAATATTTCCAGCTGGTGAGTTCTTTGCTCCACTAGGTATCTTGACTTGGTCTGCCTAGCGTAGTCCAAAGCTTTTTTTTTCAACTGGTGAGCTTCTTTTCTCCACTAGGTACCTTGACTTGGTCTTCCTAGTGTAGTTCAAAGCTTCTTCTCTTATGGTGCTATAGTCGTGAGTAGTCCTGAGCTTCTCGAGACTTTCTACTAATTGTTTATAATTTTTTATAATGTGTATTTTTTTAAATTATTACATTGTCTATCTGGCCCCCACTCGAGTGAATTAACTAATTTGAGTTTCAATCTCGAGTTTAGATATGTAGAGTTGGCCCCCTCTCTATTTTTACAAAAGAAAGTAAAATTAAATTAAATAAAACAGAGTATCATATACATAATTAGTCTGGATAATTACATAATTAGTCTGGATAATAATCTTGTGACATCAAACTTACAAAATTCAAAAGAGAACATTTTCACTCAGTTTCAACATATCTCTTGTGTTTGGCCTATTATATCAAGACTTTTCCCAAAATTTCAAAAGATATTCTTGATTCCTGATGAACTTTGACCAGCTTTGTCTTGATTTTTATAATTAGACTCATGTAGGCTGTCATCGCTTTTCACAAACTCTTTCAGGTAATCTCGTTGGATTAAGTACTCAATTTCTTCTTTAATATGAAAATATTTTGAAGTGGTGTGGCCGTGTTCATTGTGGAAAAAACAATATTTGTCATTGTTTTCTTTTATTTGCATTTGATTTCATTTTAGTCGATCAACTAACAATATTATTGAGTGTAATAGACAAGGAGAGGTTAAAAGGTAATTATGGATGCTTTCACAATCCAAAAGCTATCCCTTTTATAGGCAAATCTGAAGACTGCTTGCAAAGTGTTGGATAAATGCCCCAACCAACCACTTTCTTCAAGATTGGCTATGGCCGCACATGCAAGCTTCTACACCAAGACCCATCAGACAACCATGTTGGAATTAGATATGTCAAGTGATTCACAAGGGCTCTATGAGTAAATAGAAGCTCTATCTTAGACACCTAAAAAATAAACACATAAAACTGTTCTTGATAATTCAGGAAACGTAGAGGGGTACAATCTGACCAGAGACGAAGAAAGAAAGAATATAAGAGCTACTTTCAGGTATGGTCATGCACACTTAGTATCATTTGCAGACTCTGATTGGGCCTCTCAATGCAAATCCGGTTCTACACTCTCACACAAAACACATGAAACTTGATTTTTACTTGTGCGCGATCTAGTCCGAACAAGCCAACTAGCTTTGCAACATCTCCCTACATCTGATGAGGTTGCAGACATTCTTACCAAACCCCTATTTATTTCTTCCATTTCAGAAATGGAGCGAAAAGTTTGGTGTTCATTGTGCAATAGCTATGGGTTTGAGGGGATATAAAAGAAACTCATTGAGCTAAGTCAAGTGGTTAATAGTTAAAAGTTGGTTGATTTCTTGTTACTACAACTAACTTAGTTTCCTTGTAATAATCCAGTATATATATGATTTGTAATCAGCCTTCCAATCATAGAATGAAAATAGACTCTCATTGAGTGAGTTCTCTTCTAATAACCATTGATACCAAAATTGACTAAATCTCAAACAAAGGCTTTGGAGAAACCTGAAAAGATGCAGCAGTGGTAATGAACCGAGCAGCAAAGTTTCCACAAAGAAAAGATGCCGTAAAAACACCGGACACGATTCCGAACGATGTGGTGCGCCGTTCATCTGAAAAATTGTCCGCCTGAGAATGAGATAGAAGAGAATTCAGGAGATGAAAAAGAAGATCCAGAAAATTAATGAAAAAATTTACAGAGAATTATAGTTGCAATGCAAGGAAATTACCGTATAAGCAAGAGCGAGGGACATTAAAGAACCTTGGGAAACCATGGAAGTGAGAATCTTGATCCCATAGTACGCATAAAAGAAGTTGGTGCTTCTATTGTATGCCAATATTACTACAAATTATATAATCAAATGTTAGCTTTCTTTCTTGGGTTTGTTTTTTAAAATACAATTTAATATCATTTTTTTTAATTAAATTTTGTAATCAGAAATTTTACTTAGAATTTCATGGGATCCATGTCTTTAAAGTAATTTGACTATAGTTGATTGACTCCCCATCTAGACAATGTGGTCTAAAGTAGAGAAATATAATCAAGTTAATAACACACGTCATCTAGACGTTAAGTCAACTAATAGTCAAATCATTTGAGTGATTAAAATCTATGGATTTTTATATATTATAGGAGTTAAAATGTCAATTTAAAAACTGTGAAGACCAAATGGAAATTTGTCACAAATGATTGAACCAACATAAAATATGTATTTTATTTTCTATATTAATTTTCATTTATCCAATCTTAATGCCATAAATAAATTAGAATTTCTCTTTTCTTCTAAATTAATATTTTTAAACTACATGTTTTTAAAAAATTAAAAAACGTTTCTAAATAATGTTAACGGGATAAAAGAAGGGTTGTTAAACATTTTATCAATATTAGTTTCATAAAATCAAAACTATTTTATAATACAAAATAACATTTATTTTGTAAACCACTAAGGTAATTTTTACAGTCAGATATAAAATTATGATCAAATTAAAAGAAACTTTAATCATCATTTTTTAATTTATAGAAACAAAATTTATACAATTAATAAAAAGTTTTTTTTTTCTTTTATTATAAAAAAAAATTCTATTTAATTCCCATTGAGATATTTCTTCTCCCCTAGGTGACAGATGGCGTGTTGTGCGATGTAGAGGGAATTTAAAGAAAGTGATTTTTCGTTTTTTTTTTCCCGGAATTAGAATTTAATGAAAAACCCAGTTTTTGGAGTTTCTTTATTTTGGAAGTAGATCATCTGTTACTTACAGCCAGTAGTTACTTATCTCCATGGCACCAACGAATAACCAGTGGTGGAGTCGGGATTTTATTTTAGAGGGGCACCCCACATTAACTTTAATGATAAATTTATTTTTTCCGAATTTTAGTTTATATAATTTAATTATTTAATTCTATTTATTAAAAATAGTTTAAAAATAGAGTTAATTTCATATTAGACCATAATAAATAGGTATAATAGCATTAATACTTATATGTTTTATAAATTTGCAAACTTACTCACTTTAACTCCACGCGCCGTTTAAGGGAATAATGAAAAGACGTTTTCTGCCCTCTATTTATTATGGTCTACAACATTTAAGAAAAGGGGCATGATGGTAATTGTTCAAAACGGAAAACATGGGATTACCGCCATTTATGGTGTTTTTTTTTGGGCAAAATTGATATTAAAAAAACACAACCGGTATTAGTGAATAAATGTGAATTAATATGGATATTCTTGATAATATTTCTTAAAAATATGTTTTTGTAGATATATTAAAGGAATTGTAGAAAAAGATTTGATCTGAATAGAAAATTTGAGATAACTTTTTTAAATTCAATGATTAAAAAATGATTGGTTTTTTTAAAATAATATATACTATTTGATTAAAAAAAAAAACTATACTTGAATAAATATAAATGAATTATATCTTTCATGTCAATATAAATATTGAAATTAAAAACTAGAGATAACTTTACATATTCTAAATATCCCTATGAGTCATAAATAATAGCTTAAGAATTAAATATCGAATATAAATGATAGTTATAAAGATAAAACAAATATAAAATAAGATGTTTATAAATAAATTTATTTTTATTTTTATTTAAAATTGAAAAATGTTATTGACAATTTTTTTTAAATACTATCAAATTATTTAGATAACCAAAAATATCAATTGGTTGGGGGAAATAAAACTTAGCCAAAAAAAAAAAAGAAGAGTTCAATACTTTTTAGATTAAAATTGAGTTAAACTGAGAATTTTAAAAATTAGGAAGCCCCTGATCTATATATATAATTAAAAAATTAGGAAGCTCCCTGGTCCTATAGTGGCTCCGCCACTGAGTGTGACGATTTTAATATGATTTCTCTAATCATAATTATTAAAGACATAATTTTAATTAAAAAAAACAAAAATCATACATGGCATATATTCAATGATTATGAGCAGGTGAATCATATTTATATTAATAAATTCATACATTAAACTACTATAAAATATTATCGAAAGGTGTACAAAAACTCAACTGGACACTCATAAATAAAAATAATAATATAAAAAAACTATATTTGATATTATATCATTATCTTAAGGATATGTAAGAGGCAGTGGCCAAATATTTTACTTAAGGAAGCTAAAAAAATAATCTAATTCGAAGGCCACACAAAATGAGGATAAATTGTTGAATGAGATTTTCCATTCCCCACTTCTTTGGTTCTATTGCTATTGCTGTTTCCAATTCATTTCTTCATTATTAACACATCTACCCAATTACTTACCCCTTTTATTTATTTCAATCTTTTAAATTTCATTTTTCCTAGTATCAATAATAGTTGAGGACCACATCTACTCGTGGGGTTAGCTTTATCTTTTCAATTTTAATGTTTTTTAGTGTTTTAATTAATATCAATTATTTATTTTATTTTACTTTTTTAAATATTATCAAATTATATAGATAACCAAAAATATCAATTGATTGGGGAAATAAAAACTTAGCCAAAAGAACTACAAGAGTTCAATACTCTTTAGATTAAAATTGAGTTAAACTAAGAATTTTAAAATTAATTATAAAAAAATATATTTATTAATTATATATATAAAAGGAAGCCCCCGGTCCTATAGTGGATTTCTCTAATCATAATTATTAAACACATATTTTTAATTTAAAAAAACAAAAAACATGCATTGATATATATTCAATGATTATGAACAAGTGAATCGTATTTATATTAATAAACTGTTTCTATCAAAAATACTATTATTTTGAACTATATCTTCAAAACTATATATTAAATATTAATTTAAAAATAATGAAATTAATATTATTTTGAAAATATATTTAATATATTGAATACCATCTTCCTTTTTTTATCAATTAATATTATTATTTAAGTTATTACTATTTACAAATGTTTATATATTTTACCAATTTTATTGAGCTGTTTTAATTATTAATTCCATATTATGATGTTTCTTTTAAAAATGTAATTTATAGCATATTATTTCATTATTTCTTAGATATGTTTTGGGAATTCAAGATGTTTGTTTGTAATTAGAATTTAATCTATAAGCTTTTATTTAAAAAAAATTACAATATAATCAATCTATAATGTCAACATCAATTTTTACTTTTTAAAATAATGTATCATATCTATTTGAGTTCATACAAAACTTTACTTTGTAAAAAAAAATTGAAAAATATTAAAAATATATTTTTTTAATCAAATTTGATTTTAAAAATATCATTTCATTATAAAATAAACATGTTCAAATTATCGAATTTCATATCAGATTATAAGTTTTCTTAAGTAAAGTATTTAACATATATTTGAGTTAACGTATCAACATCTATTTGATTTCATACAAAACTTTACTTTGTAAAAAGTTTTTAAAAATATTTTTTTTATCAAATTTGATTTTAAAAATATCATTTCATTATAAAATAAACGTGTTCAAATTATCGAATTTTATATCAGATTTATATCATTTTTTAAGTAAAATATTTAACATATATATTAAAAAAACTAAAAGATTATTTTA
The DNA here is from genome assembly GCA_028015215.1 of Gynostemma pentaphyllum. Classification (NCBI taxonomy): domain Eukaryota; kingdom Viridiplantae; phylum Streptophyta; class Magnoliopsida; order Cucurbitales; family Cucurbitaceae; genus Gynostemma; species Gynostemma pentaphyllum. The sequence continues at coordinate 23,186,574 of CM051355.1, forward strand.
ATATAAAATAAGATACTATGAAAATATATCACGTGCAAGGCACGTGTTCACATACTAGTAGATTAAAAAAAATCACTTTTAATTTAGGTTTATATTTGGTTATCTTAATATTTTAATCACTATACAATGGCCTAGCCACATTACCCCCAATATTTTTTTTTTTGTAAATTCGATAAACTATGTATAAATTTATTTGCATTTTCAATTTTTCTCCAATAAATTCAATTTAGTTCTAATTTAGAGCATTTAGAGTATTGAGAGACATTTTATTCTTTTAAAAATTCATTTTTTTTCTACAAAATTCATCTAATTTTAACTTGCTCCAACAAAAATTATCTCTCATCTATTTTTATTTATTTATTTTTGTAAAAATAAAAATTTCCCCTTTCAAACCTCTTTATTCTTCTCCACTTTTTACTCTCAAAACTTCTTCTTCTCAACTTTTTGAAATTTGGGACAACACATCTCTCTTATTTTCTCTTAAAAAATTCCACCTCAAACCTTGGACCACATATCTCATATATTACTCCAAAATTGAGTTTGTGACTTTAATTTCCTCTCATTAATCTCTATCCAAAAGAATTTAAGGCCGTTTAGGATAACATTTTAAAGTATTTTTTTATTAGTTATCAAAAACACTTTGATTATTCAAAAACACTTTTAAACATTTTAAAAGTTATATCTAACGGTCACTTAGACCGGTTTTATTCTTCAATAATGTTACTTGGCATAATATTATATATGTTTCATTGTCTGCTAATTTATCTCTACGTCACTTTTTCAATATATAATATTGAGTAGATAGATATTAGATGGTAAAAATATATCTCATATTTGAACTCAATAGAAAAAAAAAATGAGAATTGAGAGTGAGGGGTTTGGGATTATAATTCTACCTTTTCTGTTAAAAAAATGCTAGAGAAATAATTAGAGGTACTTAAAACAGAATATTATGCAAAATTTGGGGATTATAACATAATTTTAAAGTATACTAAAATCTCAAAATCTGGAAATCACAATCGACTTTAAACCTCTTTTAAAAAAGAAATTCATATGTTTTAACAGAATCCGATCAAATATTTAAATAAAAAAAAAGGGATGGATTTGGTTTGGTACATAATCTTACTAGATTAATCTCATTCAACAAATTTGCAACCTGAAGATTTAAATCAAGCCTAAAATTTCATTCAATTCCAACCCATTTAAAAAATTGAAATATTTTTAAATGAAAAAACAGTAATTAAAAAAAACATAAATTATTTAGGTTAATTAGATAGCATACCAGTTGGAATAATGGAGAGAGTAAGAGGAAGAGTGAGCAAAGTTTTCCTTCCATATTTGTCTGACCAATTTCCTATCAACGGTGTCATAACCATTGCTCCAAATCCTGTAATCTGCAGAGACATAAAAAGAATTATCTTATTAAGAGGAAGAGACTCGAACATTCGACATTATAAAAAGAGAGTGATGTCTAACTAATTGATACTAAATTTAAAGAATGAATACATACGGCCTGTTGGAAACCGGAGAGGTAAATTGCGAGGGAACATTGATCTCGACCGGGACAAACGGCCTCCAATGTAACGTCGGTCATGGTTGGAAACACCACACACGAGGAAAAACCAGCCAGAAATACTGTCATTAACAAGTGCTTTAAATCCCATAACTTCTCCATGCTCTCTCTCTCTAAATTTCCGATTTCTTAATCTTCAGAAAAGAAGCTATATTCTTTCTTTTTCTTCTTGCGATATAAAAAGTCCCTCTCTGAGCATTATATTGGCTGCGTTTAGGCATTGGCTCTCTAAAAATTTAACAGTTTTAAGTGTTGGTTTGTAGACTTTTTTTATAGATTCTGTAAAAAATCACTTTGGTTTACTGCAAATATTTAAAATTTGAAAAGATTGCGTTTTTTTATTACTACCTTTGTACAATCCGTTCCCGGCCCTGGCCATGTCCAGCCGCATTGCACAGTTAAAAAAATATTAATTTTAACAAGTTATAATAATATTAATGAATTATTAAAAAGATTACACGTTAACTAAGAGAGGAAACTTCTCCTTTCAAAAAAAAAAAAAAAAAAGAAGAGAGGAAACTTCTAAGATTTAAAAAACATCAATTAATCGGTATAATTGATAAGAGGCATAATAATGAATTGAAAGTGACCTATTTCTCGTGTAATTAAATAACAATTCGTTTTATATCAATTTACTTGCGCAAATCACATTTAATAGGCTCGATTATAAGTTCGTCGATAGAGGCATAGTTGTAACAGTAAGATCGTGACAGTTGCAACTTAAGGGCAGAATGTAAAATGAACAATAAACGCAATTTAAAGATCAAGGAAAGGAATCGAAATTTAATTAATTTTAGTTCTATTAATCTAATTTATTTTAATTCTTCATTACTTAATTTAGTTTAATTTAATTAATTTTAGTTCAATCAATCTAATTTTAATTTACTTTAATTCAAATTAATTAATTAGTTTATTTTAAATTATTTACTTAATTTATATTAGTTTAATTTAATTAATTTTAGTTCAATTAATCAAATTTATTTTAATTCTTCATTACTTAATTTAGTTTAATTTAATTAATTTTAGTTCAATTAATCTAATTTTAATTTACTTTTATTCAAATTAATTAATTAGTTTATTTTAAATTATTTACTTAATTTATGTTAGTTTAATTTACATTATTTCATTAATTAATTAATTTAATTTATTTGAATATTTTACTTACGTAATTAGTATTAAATTAGTTTAGTTTGGTTGTAGGATGATGACGGGCAGACGACGTCCTCCCCAGTCAGACGAGCCTGACGACGCGGGTGACGAGGCGTCTCCGCAGACGCCTACTGCCGCTGCCTTTGATGCGGACCTGACTACAGAGGAGTTGGACATCCTCTTCAGTTACAAGACGGGACTTGCTGCCACGCTCGATGATCAAATCCTCGAGACCGAAGTCTGCGACACCACGATCGCCGCAGGACTCCCTGGCCACGACTCCTGGCTTAGCATTAGGGTCGCATCGGGGTATGCGCCTGGGTCTGCGCATCGGGTCGGATCAACTGGCCCATCCACTTCATGCACGCAGTGTCTCGGGCGCAGACTCTACCCTTCGGATTGAAGGGGATACGTAAGTAATTTTGTTTATTATTTTAATTACTTAATTTTTAAACCTTTAAACTTTTTTCAAAGTGTTTTTTTTTCCCGTTAACTAACGGTTTCTAATAGCACAATAATTTTTATGATTTTGCGAGTACGACCTTCATACAACGGTTTCAAAACCGGTTTCGCGAGGTCCTCCAGGAGCATGCCTCTACCTAGCGACCTTGCCGCGTAAGATTCGACGACGGAGAAACGTTGGATGTACGACAATTGGAAGGTAAAAAACATCATTTATTTTCATAATTAATTAATTTTGAAATTTATAGAAATAAATTTATTACTTTAACAATTTTTTATTTCAATTTTTTCAGGGCAAGTTTCCTGTTATCGATCCCGATATCACGGAAGGTAGATTGTTCCCCCTATGGGACAGTCACATCCGGGATCGATTCAAGGACCTCATGTACCGAGCGCGCAGAAACCAAACAGTAAACAGCCCCGTGTGGATGAGCCCGGAGGACCACGCGCGCTCTCGCGAGCTTGAGCACTCCTGAGGGCAAGGCGGTGTCAAGCAGGAATAAGGCCAATCGCGCGAAGAATCCCACCAAGCACACAATGGGGCCCTGGACACACGACGAGCACCATCGTCGATTGGTAAGTTTTTTTTCCGTCGTTTTCTTACTTACATACTTTTTGGTTGCAGACATTCTTACCAAACCCCTATTTATTTCTTCCATTTCAGAAATGGAGCGAAAAGTTTGGTGTTCATTGTGCAATAGCTATGGGTTTGAGGGGATATAAAAGAAACTCATTGAGCTAAGTCAAGTGGTTAATAGTTAAAAGTTGGTTGATTTCTTGTTACTACAACTAACTTAGTTTCCTTGTAATAATCCAGTATATATATGATTTGTAATCAGCCTTCCAATCATAGAATGAAAATAGACTCTCATTGAGTGAGTTCTCTTCTAATAACCATTGATACCAAAATTGACTAAATCTCAAACAAAGGCTTTGGAGAAACCTGAAAAGATGCAGCAGTGGTAATGAACCGAGCAGCAAAGTTTCCACAAAGAAAAGATGCCGTAAAAACACCGGACACGATTCCGAACGATGTGGTGCGCCGTTCATCTGAAAAATTGTCCGCCTGAGAATGAGATAGAAGAGAATTCAGGAGATGAAAAAGAAGATCCAGAAAATTAATGAAAAAATTTACAGAGAATTATAGTTGCAATGCAAGGAAATTACCGTATAAGCAAGAGCGAGGGACATTAAAGAACCTTGGGAAACCATGGAAGTGAGAATCTTGATCCCATAGTACGCATAAAAGAAGTTGGTGCTTCTATTGTATGCCAATATTACTACAAATTATATAATCAAATGTTAGCTTTCTTTCTTGGGTTTGTTTTTTAAAATACAATTTAATATCATTTTTTTTAATTAAATTTTGTAATCAGAAATTTTACTTAGAATTTCATGGGATCCATGTCTTTAAAGTAATTTGACTATAGTTGATTGACTCCCCATCTAGACACAATGTGGTCTAAAGTAGAGAAATATAATCAAGTTAATAACACACTTCATCTAGACGTTAAGTCAACTAATAGTCAAATCATTTGAGTGATTAAAATCTATGGATTTTTATATATTATAGGAGTTAAAATGTCAATTTAAAAACTGTGGAGACCAAATGGAAATTTGTCACAAATGATTGAACCAACATAAAATATGTATTTTATTTTCTATATTAATTTTCATTTATCCAATCTTAATGCCATAAATAAATTAGAATTTCTCTTTTCTTCTAAATTAATATTTTTAAACTACATGTTTTTAACAAATTAAAAAACGTTTCTAAATAATGTTAACGGGATAAAAGAAGGGTTGTTAAACATTTTATCAATATTAGTTTCATAAAATCAAAACTATTTTATAATACAAAATAACATTTATTTTGTAAACCACTAAGGTAATTTTTATAGTCAGATATAAAATTATGATCAAATTAAAAGAAACTTTAATCATCATTTTTTAATTTATAGAAACAAAATTTATACAATTAATAAAAAGTTTTTTTTTTCTTTTATTATAAAAAAAAAAAATTCTATTTAATTCCCATTGAGATATTTCTTCTCCCCTAGGTGACAGATGGCGTGTTGTGCGATGTAGAGGGAATTTAAAGAAAGTGATTTTTCGTTTTTTTTTTCCCGGAATTAGAATTTAATGAAAGACCCAGTTTTTGGAGTCTCTTTATTTTGGAAGTAGATCATCTGTTACTTACAGCCAGTAGTTACTTATCTCCATGGCACCAACGAATAACCATTGGTGGAGTCGGGATTTTATTTTAGAGGGGCACCCCACATTAACTTTAATGATAAATTTATTTTTTCCGAATTTTAGTTTATATAATTTAATTATTTAATTCTATTTATTAAAAATAGTTTAAAAATAGAGTTAATTTCATATTAGACCATAATAAATAGGTATAATAGCATTAATACTTATATGTTTTATAAATTAGCAAACTTACCCACTTTAACTCCACACGCCGTTTAAGGGAATAATGAAAAGACGTTTCCTGCCCTCTATTTATTATGGTCTACAACATTTAAGAAAAGGGCATGATGGTAATTGTTCAAAACGGAAAACATGGGATTACCGCCATTTATGGTGTTTTTTTTGGGCAAAATTGATATTAAAAAAACACAACCGGTATTAGTGAATAAATGTGAATTAATATGGATATTCTTGATAATATTTCTTAAAAATATGTTTTTGTAGATATATTAAAGGAATTGTAGAAAAAGATTTGATCTGAATAGAAAATTTGAGATAACTTTTTTAAATTCAATGATTAAAAAATGATTGATTTTTTTAAAATAATATATACTATTTGATTAAAAAAAAAACTATACTTGAATAAATATAAATGAATTATATCTTTCATGTCAATATAAATATTGAAATTAAAAACTAGAGATAACTTTACATATTCTAAATATCCCTTTGAGTCATAAATAATAGTTTAAGAATTAAATATCGAATATAAATTATAGTTATAAAGATAAAACAAATATAAAATAAGATGTTTATAAATAAATTTATATTTATTTTTATTTAAAATTGAAAAATGTTATTGACAATTTTTTTTAAATACTATCAAATTATTTAGATAACCAAAAATATCAATTGGTTGGGGGAAATAAAACTTAGCCAAAAAAAAAAATAGAAGAGTTCAATACTTTTTAGATTAAAATTGAGTTAAACTGAGAATTTTAAAAATTAGGAAGCCCCTGGTCTATATATATAATTAAAAAATTAGGAAGCTCCCTGGTCCTATAGTGGCTCCGCCACTGAGTGTGACGATTTTAATATGATTTCTCTAATCATAATTATTAAATACATAATTTTAATTAAAAAAAAATAAAAATCATACATGGCATATATTCAATGATTATGAGCAAGTGAATCGTATTTATATTAATAAATTCATACATTAAACTACTATAAAATATTATCTAAAGGTGTACAAAAACTCAACTAGACACTCATAAATAAAAATAATAATATAAAAAAACTATATTTGATATTATATCATTATCTTAAGGATATGTAAGAGGCAGTGGCCAAATATTTTACTTAAGGAAGCTAAAAAAATAATCTAATTCAAAGGCCACACAAAATGAGGATAAATTGTTGAATGAGATTGGTAGTGATACGATAGGTTCGTGGGCCAACCTTTATCATGAAATATCAATTGTTGAGGTTCCTATTCCTAGTTTGTGTTTTTCTCTTCGCCTAGGTAGGGTTGCCCTTTTTTGCTCGTGCCATCCATTTTTTTTCCATTCCCCACTTCTTTGGTTTTATTGCTATTGCTATTGCTATTGCTATTGCTGTTTCCAATTCATTTCTTCATTATTAACACATCTACCCAATTACTTACCCCTTTTATTTATTTCAATCTTTTAAATTTCATTTCTCCTAGTATCAATAATAGTTGAGGACCACATCTACTCGTGGGGTTAGCTTTATCTTTTCAATTTTAATGTTTTTTAGTGTTTTAATTAATATCAATTATTTATTTTATTTTACTTTTTTAAATATTATCAAATTATATAGATAACCAAAAATATCAATTGATTGGGGAAATAAAAACTTAGCCAAAAGAACTACAAGAGTTCAATACTTTTTAGATTAAAATTGAGTTAAACTAAGAATTTTAAAATTAATTATAAAAAAATATATTTATTAATTATATATATAAAAGGAAGCCCCCGGTCCTATAGTGGATTTCTCTAATCATAATTATTAAACACATATTTTTAATTTAAAAAAACAAAAAACATGCATTGATATATATTCAATGATTATGAACAAGTGAATCGTATTTATATTAATAAACTGTTTCTATCAAAAATACTATTATTTTGAACTATATCTTCAAAACTATATATTAAATATTAATTTAAAAATAATGAAATTAATATTATTTTGAAAATATATTTAATATATTGAATACCATCTTCATTTTTTTATCAATTAATATTATTATTTAAGTTATTACTATTTACAAATGTTTATATATTTTCCCAATTTTATTGAGTTGTTTTAATTATTAATTCCATATTATGATGTTTCTTTTAAAAATGTAATTTATAGCATATTATTTCATTATTTCTTAGATATGTTTTGGGAATTCAAGATGTTTGTTTGTAATTAGAATTTAATCTATAAGCTTTTATTTAAAAAAAATTACAATATAATCAATCTATAATGTCAACATCAATTTTTACTTTTTAAAATAATGTATCATATCTATTTGAGTTCATACAAAACTTTACTTTGTAAAAAAAAATTGAAAAATATATTTTTTTAATCAAATTTGATTTTAAAAATATCATTTCATTATAAAATAAACATGTTCAAATTATCGAATTTCATATCAGATTATAAGTTTTCTTAAGTAAAGTATTTAACATATATTTGAGTTAACGTATCAACATCTATTTGATTTCATACAAAACTTTACTTTGTAAAAAGTTTTTAAAAATATTTTTTTTATCAAATTTGATTTTAAAAATATCATTTCATTATAAAATAAACGTGTTCAAATTATCGAATTTCATATCAGATTTATATCATTTTTTAAGTAAAATATTTAACATATATATTAAAAAAACTAAAAGATTATTTTAATATAAAATAAGATACTATGAAAATATATCACGTGCAAGGCACGTGTTCACATACTAGTAGATTAAAAAAAATCACTTTTAATTTAGGTTTATATTTGGTTATCTTAATATTTTAATCACTATACAATGGCCTAGCCACATTACCCCCAATATTTTTTTTTTGTAAATTCGATAAACTATGTATAAATTTATTTGCATTTTCAATTTTTCTCCAATAAATTCAATTTAGTTCTAATTTAGAGTATTTAGAGTATTGAGAGACATTTTATTCTTTTAAAAATTCATTTTTTTTCTACAAAATTCATCTAATTTTAACTTGCTCCAACAAAAATTATCTCTCATCTATTTTTATTTATTTATTTTTGTAAAAATAAAAATTTCCCCTTTCAAACCTCTTTATTCTTCTCCACTTTTTACTCTCAAAACTTCTTCTTCTCAACTTTTTGAATTTTGGGACAACACATATCTCTTATTTTCTCTTAAAGAATTCCACCTCAAACCTTGGACCACATATCTCATATATTACTCCAAAATTGAGTTTGTGACTTTAATTTCCTCTCATTAATCTCTATCCAAAAGAATTTAAGGCCGTTTAGGATAACATTTTAAAGAGTTTTTTTTATTAGTTATCAAAAACACTTTGATTATTCAAAACACTTTTAAACATTTTAAAAGTTATATCTAACGGTCACTTAGACCGGTTTTATTCTTCAATAATGTTACTTGGCATAATATTATATATGTTTCATTGTCTGCTAATTTATCTCTACGTCACTTTTTCAATATATAATAATAAGTAGATAGATATTAGATGGTAAAAATAAATCTCATATTTGAACTCAATAGAAAAAAAAAATGAGAATTGAGAGTGAGGGGTTTGGGATTATAATTCTACCTTTTCTGTTAAAAAAATGCTAGAGAAATAATTAGAGGTACTTAAAACAGAATATTATGCAAAATTTGGGGATTATAACATAATTTTAAAGTATACTAAAATCTCAAAATCTGGAAATCACAATCGACTTTAAACCTCTTTTAAAAAAGAAATTCATATGTTTTAACAGAATCCGATCAAATATTTAAATAAAAAAAAAGGGATGGATTTGGTTTGGTACATAATCTTACTAGATTAATCTCATTCAACAAATTTGCAACCTGAAGATTTAAATCAAGCCTAAAATTTCATTCAATTCCAACCCATTTAAAAAATTGAAATATTTTTAAATGAAAAAACAGTAATTAAAAAAAACATAAATTATTTAGGTTAATTAGATAGCATACCAGTTGGAATAATGGAGAGAGTAAGAGGAAGAGTGAGCAAAGTTTTCCTTCCATATTTGTCTGACCAATTTCCTATCAACGGTGTCATAACCATTGCTCCAAATCCTGTAATCTGCAGAGACATAAAAAGAATTATCTTATTAAGAGGAAGAGACTCGAACATTCGACATTATAAAAGAGAGTGATGTCTAACTAATTGATACTAAATTTAAAGAATGAATACATACGGCCTGTTGGAAACCGGAGAGGTAAATTGCGAGGGAACATTGATCTCGACCGGGACAAACGGCCTCCAATGTAACGTCGGTCATGGTTGGAAACACCACACACGAGGAAAAACCAGCCAGAAATACTGTCATTAACAAGTGCTTTAAATCCCATAACTTCTCCATGCTCTCTCTCTCTAAATTTCCGATTTCTTAATCTTCAGAAAGAAGCTATATTCTTTCTTTTTCTTCTTGCGATATAAAAAGTCCCTCTCTGAGCATTATATTGGCTGCGTTTAGGCATTGGCTCTCTAAAAATTTAACAGTTTTAAGTGTTGGTTTGTAGACTTTTTTTATAGATTCTGTAAAAAATCACTTTGGTTTACTGCAAATATTTAAAATTTGAAAAGATTGCGTTTTTTTATTACTACCTTTGTACAATCCGTTCCCGGCCCTGGCCATGTCCAGCCGGGTCATTGCACAGTTAAAAAAATATTAATTTTAACAAGTTAACTAAGAGAGGAAACTTCTCCTTTCAAAAAAAAAAAAAAAAAAAAGAGAGGAAACTTCTAAGATTTAAAAAACATCAATTAATCGGTATAATTGATAAGAGGCATAATAATGAATTGAAAGTGACCTATTTCTCGTGTAATTAAATAACAATTCGTTTTATATCAATTTACTTGCGCAAATCACATTTAATACGCTCGATTATAAGTTCGTCGATAGAGGCACAGTTGTAACAGTAAGATCGTGACAGTTGCAACTTAAGGGCAGAATGTAAAATGAACAATAAACGCAATTTAAAGATCAAGGAAAGGAATCGAAATTTAATTAATTTTAGTTCTATTAATCTAATTTATTTTAATTCTTCATTACTTAATTTAGTTTAATTTAATTAATTTTAGTTCAATTAATCTAATTTTAATTTACTTTAATTCAAATTAATTAATTAGTGTATTTTAAATTATTTACTTAATTTATATTAGTTTAATTTAATTAATTTTAGTTCAATTAATCAAATTTATTTTAATTCTTCATTACTTAATTTAGTTTAATTTAATTAATTTTAGTTCAATTAATCTAATTTTAATTTACTTTTATTCAAATTAATTAATTAGTTTATTTTAAATTATTTACTTAATTTATGTTAGTTTAATTTACATTATTTCATTAATTAATTAATTAAATTTATTTGAATATTTTACTTACGTAATTAGTATTAAATTAGTTTAGTTTGGTTGTAGGATGATGACGGGCAGACGAGCGTCCTCCCCGGTCAGACGAGCCTGGACGACGCGGTGACGAGGCGTCTCACGGGCCGCCCGCCTGCCGCCGCCCTTGATGCGGACGACTACGAGAGGAGTTGGACATCCTCTTCGATTACAAGGCCGGGACTTGCCGCCACGCTCGATGATCCGATCCCGAGACCGAAGTCTGCGACACCACGACTGCCGCAGGACTCCCTGGCCACGACTCCTGGCTTAGCATTAGGGTCTGCATCAGGGTATGCGTCCGGGTCTGCATCAGGGTCGGATCCAGCTGGCCCATCCACTTCATGCACGCAGCCGTCTCGGGGCGCAGACTCTACCATTCGGATTGAAGGGGATACGTAAGTAATTTTGTTTATTATTTTAATTACTTAATTTTTAAACCTTTAAACTTTTTTCAAAGTGTTTTTTTTTCCCGTTAACTAACAGTTTCTAATAGCTCAATAATTTTTATGATTTTGCAGAGTACAGCCTCATACAACGGTTTCAAAACGGTTTCGCGAGGTCCTCCAGAGCATGCCTCTACCTAGCGACCTTCGCTGGCAGAAGATTCTGACGACGGAGAAACGTTGGATGTACGACAATTGGAAGGTAAAAAACATCATTTATTTTCATAATTAATTAATTTTGAAATTTATAGAAATAAATTTATTACTTTAACAATTTTTTATTTCAATTTTTTCAGGGCAAGTTTCCTGTTATCGATCCCGATATCACGGAAGGTAGATTGTTCCCCCTATGGGACAGTCACATCCGGGATCGATTCAAGGACCTCATGTACCGAGCGCGCAGAAACCAAACAGTAAACAGCCCCGTGTGGATGAGCCCGGAGGACCACGCGCGGCTTCTCGCGAGCTTGAGCACTCCTGAGGGCAAGGCAGTGTCAAGCAGGAATAAGGCCAACTGCGCGAAGAATCCCACCAAGCACACAGCGGGGGCCCGGACACACGACGAGCACCATCGTCGATTGGTAAGTTTTTTTTCCGTCGTTTTCTTACTTACATACTTTTTTCTCGTTTCCTTTTTTCAATTAGTTATTAATTTATTAAGTTTTATTCTTCAATCTTTAATTTTTTAGGAAGCGAAGCACAGGCGCCCCGTCCCGCCCGATGAGCTGCTTCGCGTTCTTCACACGAAGAAGGACGGGACGTCCCTAGACGATAAGGCTAAAGCAGTTCAGGTATTTAATAATTTTTTCAATTATTAATTTTTCTTTAAAATTTTTCATACCTTATATATTAACTATTTTATTTTCTGAATTTTAAATGTTTAGGAACGTTTCACGGAGTCCTTGAGTCAGCGGTTGCCCACACCAGACTCGCAACCGACTCAGGAGGACCGTAGAGAGGCGTTCTTGGAGGCTACTAAAGGGGTTCATCCTGATGGGTCTGTTCCTGGGCTCGACTCGTACGGGCGACGCCTTTACGCAGATGTGCCCCGGCCTCAGCGGAGCGGAGCGAGCACTAGCTCCTGCCCTTCTCCGGTTGAGCAGCAGCTGCGCACGGACATGGACGCTATGCGTGGGACTTCGTTACTCGAGTCGCTGCGATTGAGGCCGACATGCAGGCACGAGTCGAGGCCCAGGTCGCATCAGCTTTTTCCGCGTACTTCAGATCCCTAGGCTGCGGCCCTTCATCATCGACGCCTCCTCCTCCTCCGCCACCCCCGCCCTTCCGCAGTAGTTCTAGGATGTTTTCGTCTGTATAAAACGTTTTTTGAATATTTGATATATATATTTTTTATTTTAATTCCAATTTTTTGTTATTAAATTTTAATATTAATTAAATAAATAATTAATAATTAATTAACTAATTATTGAAATTTAAATTTTAAAAAAAATTCTTAAATGCGACCATATGGTCACTTTTAACGGACCATCTGATCGTATTTTGACTAAGTCTAAAAGTGACTATTTGGTCACATAACATACGACCATTTGATCACTTTTATATGTGACCAATTGGTCACTTATCTTTCACATAAATTACGACTAGATGGTCACTTTTTAGGCGACCATCTGGTCGTATTTTGACTGAGTCTAAAAGTGACCATCTGGTCGTATTTTCAAAAGGTTGACTTTTTTGCGACCAAAAATTTATGGTCGTATATTTGTGACTATCCAGTCGCACAAATTCTGGACCGACCAGCTTTTTGGCTACCACTTATTTTGTCGCTTTTTTGGTCGCATTATAGACAAAAAACGACCATTTGGTCGCAATTTCATGGTCGCAAATTGACAGTTTTTTTGTAGTGATCGTTATAGTGAAAATGACTTTGACTTATATAACGACGAAATGAGTCGTTAAGGTCAACATGAGTCTTTGACTATTAACGACGTATTCTATCGTTATAGTGAAACATGACTTTGACTTATACAACGACTTATTGAGTCATTTAGGTCAACTTGTGTCTTTGACTATTCTAACTACGAAAACCATCGCTTTCTTCTAGTCAACAAAACACAGCGATGTAATAGTTTTCCCTTGTTAATGAACGAGGCCTTTCGTCGTTATATTCGTGTAACGATGGTAAATATAACGTCCGGACATATCGTCTTTAATTACGTCGTTAATCTTTTGTAACGACGCAATATTGCCTCAAATTCGTCGCTAAATTCCGTCGTTAAATCGCATTTTTCTTGTAGTGTAAGCAAATAATAACACATTCATTATTTACTCTTTTATAATACACACATTTGTCACATTCATTGATTTTATACCCATTTAATATCAATGTGTGATCAAATTTTTCATGCCATTATTTAGGCGCTTGTTTTAAGCCATATAAGGATTTAACAAGTTTACAAACTTTGTTCTCATGTTCTTTTACAACATCCCTTCTGGTTGTTCCATATAGACTTCTTCATCTAAGTCTCCATTTAAGAAAGCAGTTTTTACATCCATTTGGTGTATTTCCAAATCATGTATAGCTGTTATAGCAATTAACATCCTAATAGATGTAATTCTAGTAACAGGTGAATAGGTATCAAAGAAATCTATTCCCTCTTTTTGTCTATAGCCTTTAGCTACTAAACGAGCTTTATATTTATCTATAGAACCATCAGCTTTAAGCTTTCTCTTAAAAATCCATTTGCAACCAATTGGTTTACTCCCAGGTGGTAAATTAACCAATATCCAAGTATTGTTTTGCATAATGGAAGTTATTTCACTATCAATGGCTTCCTTCCAATTCAAAGAATCTGGAGTAGACATTGCCTCTCTATAAGTTTGAGGTTCACTTTCTACCATATATGTAAGAAAATCTGGACCAAATGAAGTAGCAGTTTTAGTTCTTTTACTTTTTCTAGGTTCAGATTCATGATCATTTTCCTGTTCATGTTCAGTTTCTTGATCATTCTGATTTCTTGAAGTACTTGCTTCATATCTTCTTTTAGTTCCAGTATCATTATGTTTCTTATATGGAAACACTTTCTCAAAGAACTCTACTTCAATAGATTCCATTATTGTGTTATTGTTAATTTAAGCTACATGTGAATTAACCACTAGAAATCTATAAGCTGCACTGTGTAAAGCATAACCTATAAACACATAGTCTACTGTTTTAGGTCCAAGTTTAGTCCTTTTAGGTAAAGGAACTTGTACCTTTGCTAAACACCCCCACACTTTCAACATTTTATAAGAAGGGACTTTTCCATTCCACACCTCATAAGGTGACTTTTGAGTCTTCTTATGTGGAATTCGGTTTAGTATTAAGTTTGCTGAAAGCAAAGCTTCCCCCCACAAGTTCTGTGGTAAACCTGAACTATTTAACATGCAATTGATCATGTCTTTAAGAGTTCGGTTTTTTTTCTCAGCTACACCATTTTGTAATGGTGTATAAGGTGCTGTCGTCTGGTGTATAATACCAGTTTCTGCACAAAAATCAGTCATATAAGTGGACTCATATTCACCACCTCTATCTGATCTAAGAACTTTAATTTTCTTTCCAAGTTGATTCTCAACTTCTGCTTTATAAATCTTAAAGACTTCTAAAGCTTCATCTTTACTATTCAATAAATATATTTGACAATATTTACTATAATCATCTATAAATGTGATGAAATATTTCTTTCTTCCTCGTGAAGGGTTATTTCTAAAATCATAAATATCACTGTGAATTAAACTAAGTAATTCACTATTTCGTTCAACAGAAGGAAAGAACTTTCTTATGAATTTTGATTCAACACAAACTTCGCATTTATGTTTATTATCAATTTCGAATTTAGGTATTAAACCTAAATTTATCATTCTTTGTATAGAGTGATAATTAACATGTCCTAAACTTGAATGCCAAATAGTACACAACTTAACAATATAAGTAGAAGATTCAACTTTATTGATAGTAGTTTTTGGCTTTTAGGCCAATACATTCAGTTTGAACATATTATCAGTAAAATACCCACGCCCCACATACATTCCTCCCTTGGACAGAACAAACTTGTCCGGCTCAAAAACTTGTTTAAAACCATTCCTATTCAGTAGTGGCCCAGAAACAAGATTCCTTCTAATATCAGGAACATAGTAGACATCATTGAGAGTGAGTATTTTTCCAGAAGTCCATTTCAGCTGAATGGTCCCTTTGCCCAACACATCAGAAGTGGCGGAGTTTCCCATGTAAAGCTTCTCACTGCCATCGGCTTGTTCAAATTTGGAGAATAAAGATCTATCTCCACTTACATGCCTAGTAGCACCATAGTCAATCCACCAGCCCTTCACACTAGTGGTCATGCACACTTCAGAGATCATCGCAATAAGCGGAATGTCATCATCAGTATCCACAGTCAGGTTGACTTGATTGTTAGACCTATTATTAGGTCTATTCTGCCCGGAATTCTTGTGATGCCTACAGTCGGCAGCTCTATGTCCCGCTTTTTCACAAGTGTAGCGGCTCCCAGTGATGCGTTTATTGTTAGCATGCTTGGGGCCTAGGTCATACTTCTTCTTAGTTGGCCTGTTCTTGCTTTTTCCAATCTCGGTGATATTTGTCTTGGCATCTACACTTTTTGGGTTTGGGGCTCTATTAATACCCATCCCTTTTCTGTTGTCTTCCTCGATTCAGAGTTTTAGTATTAAGTGTTCCATTGTGCACTCCTTACTTTTGTGTTTAAGATAGTTCTTAAACTCACTCCAGGAAGGTGGCAATTTCTCAATCATAATTGCCACTTGGAAGGGTTCACTGATCCCCATTCCTTCGCTATGCAAGTCACTTATGATGACTTGTAGCTCCTCATCTTGGTTGACTACGGACTTGCCGTTAACCATTTTAAAATCGTTAAACTTCCCCATAATAAATCTTTTAGCCCCTACACCAATCGATCTATACTTGGTTCAAGTGCATCCCACAATTCTTTTTCGCTCTTACAATTCTCATACACTTTATACGAGACTATCTATAAGACCATTTAAAATATAATTTCTACAAAGATAATCGAGTTGATCCACTGGTCTTTTTTCATTAGCCGGTCAAAAGTGACATAGTCCTTATGAACCTCAGGAATATGTTATTTTAGCACATAAGCAAGCCTCAACGTTGTTAGGAAGAACAACATCTTCTGATGCCACCTCTAGTAGTCCTGACCGTTGAATTGTGGCGGATCCTTAGCATGAATCGGCTTAGGAGGATAATTGGGAGGATAATTACTAGCTTGAAAAGCAGCGGAGTTGTAAGCATCTCCCTGATTGGTCACAACAGCGGGGTTCACACCAGCAGCAGTGGCGGTCCCGTTCAGATCTGCTACATTGAAATGTGTAGCAGTAGCATTGGCGCAGTGAGATTCGCAACTGCTTCAGTTCAGCGGCAGTGGCATTGGCAGCAGCAAGAGCGGCATTCGCTGCAGCAAGGTTAGCAACGGCAGTGGCAGGCGTGATGACAGCGTCATCAAGTGGTGAATCATGAGTACCGTAATTGTTCACGAACTCCATTGCAACTATTGTCTTAAGATTGTTAATCCGGAGTACACAGAAAAGAGATGGAGAAGAACAATAATTGTATTGATTCGATACTGATTACACCAAAGAACACAGATTAGTAAAACAAGAAAGAAACTAAATGGACAATAAACAGAAACTTCCCGAAGAACGTCGAATCGCACAATTGTACTGTCCTTAAGACAATAGTCGCCTGCACCCAGTTGCTTGCAAACAGTGGCGATATGTCTCGCAGGATAAGACGAAGCGATGAACGAACTGTAACTTGAAGCGTTCACCCTAGTAGAACTCTCTAGAACGGACTCTCCAACAACTCAGAAAAAGGGAATGCAGTAAAAGAAAAAACGAGAGAGAAATTTGAGAGAACAGATTTCGGATTGATGATGAAAAGAGGCATAATGGTTTTCTATTTATATAGAACCATTTCTGTAACTCTCAAATCCAGAATTAATTCTGGAATTATGGCAGATCTAAAACCGATGCCGGAAATGACAAGAAACGGTCAGAAACGCCAACGGAAAAATTAAGGCTCGCCAGAAACCGCTCGTCGTTGCCTGAAACGTTTATTTGTAATAAACCGCAGCATTAATCGTCGACTGTTACTTTCGGTTTCGGTTTCGAATTCAAATAAAAAATAAATATTCTTTTAATTAAAAAAATATATTTTACTATCAAAGAAACCGAACCAAACCGGGCAGGGCCAGGTCGTGGTCGAGTCGGTTGGACGGCGGCAGCGCGCACGTGTGGACTAAGGCCCATTGAGTGCGCGCTCGGCCCTCGCAAAATCTTTGGTACCCTTAAGGGCCCAACCCATTATCCAACCTATTGATATATATGGTGTTGGAAGAAATGAGTTCTTTCCAATGTGGGACAAACATATTTTCACTTTCCCACAAATTGAACTCTTCACATTTCTTTACCATTTTCCCTTACTTTCACCATTTAAATTTTACATTTCTCAAAGATGTAAAATCCAACAGTAGTTATACTTATGAACGGATTCCAGTGCAAATGTGATTTTTCATATAATGATGCGATATGAACGGATGTATTCATTGAAAAGGTAGTTGCGTAGTTAATAAATATGACTATGAAATGTGTCTGTAGGAATAAAACCAGTTATTTACTATATAGACATAACCTTCAACACAAGCCAATTTTAAAAGTCATGATTTATTAGACTACTTTCTTTTAGAAACGATAAATAAAAATAGTAGCTATTTACTAATTCTTCCTCAAGGCCCATAAACTCTTCAACTAGACTTAATAATAATTGATCTTCTTTATAATATTCTTGAAATAAAAATCCATTACACCATGTGTTTTATTAAAGCAACAACTAATTGATCATGTAAAGACAATGGCTTCTCACTAGAAAATGTAAATTTTCCTCTTTTGGCCATCATGTCTTCCTTGATAAGTGAACATATATAATCAAACGCCTTTCTTGAGTCCTTGAAAATATATTGTCTGTTTGCATTTTCAAGTTTATAACCATCATCTATTGTTGATTATATTGAATGAAAGGTTGCTTCTCTTACGCATAATTGTGAATAGTCATGTGTTTTTCATAAGGATTATTTTCTTTCTCGAAGAGTCGTTTCCTTTCATGAAAAGTTAACTTACTTTCAATCAATCTTTGATTTAGGCTTTAATCTCATATTTCTCTCGATGCGCGGTCTAATACGCTTTTTTGATAATCCTTCTATAAATGGATCAGCAAGATTATCTTTAGATTTCACAAACTCTATGGATATTACTACATTCAAGAGTAACATCCTAACATTGTATACAAAACTTTGTGCTTTAGCTAGTGTAATGCATACTCTTTAGTTCTTTTTAAATATCCTAAAAACATGAACATTATATCTCATTATTTAACTCTTGGATCACTTGTATATCACTAAGTGCATAAACATCTAAGTCTATGCAATAATGATAAATATAAAATTTCAATTAAAATTCATTAGGTAATAAAATCTCTTTTTTTAATAAGGATCTACACTTTTCGATCTACTGAAGATTTAGCATGTTTCAAAACAGGAGGTGTCGAGTTCAAATCTTTGTTCTGTCATTTACTTGTATTTCATATTATCTGTTCACATGTTGGGCCTAAGACACCATGTGATGATGAGGAGTATTGGGAATGCCGTAAATTTATGAAAATTAAATTTAAGCTTTTAGATCTAGTTGTGGTTGAACACTTATCAAAGTTGCCATTTTGGCAATCCCCAGATTTATGCATGTGTATCCATTTTTTTAAAAAAGATTAAGGATATAGAGACGTTGAGAGTCTTAGGCTTATTGTTGTTTATGAGCATTTTTCAGAAATCGGTTGCATTAAAGTTAATGTTTAATTGTATCACAACCAATTGTTTCTCCAAAGTTGGGTTCATTATGAGGAATCTTGTGAAGGAAAGGTTTAAAACTTAAAATAATTTAAAAATTGCTTGAAAATATTTTTAAGTTATTGAGAAGAAAAAAAATTGCAATTAAATGTTGGATTTTGCACATGTATAAATGAGACCAAGAAGACTGTACCAGTAATATTGATTGCTCCCCACCAGAGGCAAAGCTGTTGAAGAAATAAATAGTTGCCGCTTGCGAAAATGTTGGGCTGTAGACAAAATCAAATGTTTTTTTTTTTAAAATTGGATTACATTTCGTCTATGGCTAATAAAGAAAAACTCGGGGCCACAATAGAAAGTGAGATTAAGAATACTTATTCAAGAATCAAACATTAAAAAATGTAAGGAAAAAAAACTAAAGTCAACCGATGTGGCTTCATGTAGACGTCTTTTTTATATGAGATCCTTAATATGTCTAGCTCACAATTTTTTGGACCATATTTTATTTTTAGATCGAAAGCTCATTTGAGTTTGTTAAACTCTTATACCATCTGAATATTCATCGGATTTTATTTCATTTCAAAACTAATTGATAATATGAATACGTAGAATATAATCTAATAACCCCTTTATTTAAATTCCATATTATCTTTTGGATCCTTAACAAAACAATAAATAGAAATGATTTTTAAATGGATATTTTTTTTTTAATTTAGTTACCTACTACGAAGTAAGCTAATCACGTCTTTCACAGAAGGAATTGTTTTGAATGTTTGAGTTGTTCTTGTTGTCGTTGATATCTTAGAAACAATTTTAACTTCATTGTCACCAAATTCTTCATTAAGCATTGGTTGAGACAATTGATAACCTCCTTGTGGAATACTTTCCTCGAGGAAAATTCTCATGTAAACGACTGTGAATATCGACACATATGCAGCAACCTACGACCAAGGAAACATAATTAGAAGTAAGAAACATATATTAGTTTTCTCAATTATTTCTAGTTAATATGAATATATAATCAAATTTTAAATAAATATTAAATATTAAATAATTAAATTCTAATATTACAGAACATAACAATTAATATAGCGATTAATTAAATATAACGATAGATGATTTTGATTAGGGGTGAAAGCTAAAATCCCGACCCCGCTTCTCCGTCCCGCCCCTGTCAAACCCGCTTAATAAACAGGGCGAGGCAAGGGAATTTTTCCCCCGTTTATACCCCGCCCCGCCTCGTTTAGCTACTTTAATTTTATTTTTTTTAATTTAAATTTACTAGGTTTATTTTCAAATGAATTATGATGGAGAGTTTTATTTATTTATTTTTATCCACTATTATCATTGAAAATTTTGAATTTGGAATTAAAAAAATATACGAAATCATGCATTTTTAACAATTTCCTCCACCCCGTTTAGCCCCGCCCCGCCCCCGTTTATTAAACAGGGCGAGGGATAAAGTTAATTGAGGCGGGGTGGGGTGGTGAAAAAACCTTAAAAGGGGCGGGGTATAAACGGGGTATCCCGTTTACACCCCGCCCCACCCCATTTACACCCCTAATTTTGATTGATTAATTAAATGAATGTATATCGATAATTAATGTCTTTATTTTAGTTAGATTGTCAACTTTTGTTTTGAGTTCAAAAGAAATTTGAAATTCTTATTATCTATCTAATTTTTATTTTTATTTTATTTACTCTTTACTTTATTGATTAAACTCTATACTATTCTTTTTTTTCCTATTCTACTGTGTGAGTTGTTGAAATATAGCTTCAAATAAATTTCTTTTTAATTTTGTGAATTACTATAATTAATTTTGGGATAAAACTTCTCTCCTCATGAGTTAAGTTATGATTGGAGATGTTCTAGCTTATTTTCATCAAGTTGACTGGATCAACACGTCAACTCCACGTATGCTCCAACGGATGTAGACAGAGAACGTATCACCTGAAATGAGATTAAAGTAATAGCGGTGTGGAGCCGGTCAAAGACGCTTTCGGCTAAGGTGTTCGAGCGTCATATGGGTAGTTTAGGATTACTAGATAGATCTCTGTAAAGCTTTAGTGCAAGTGGGAGATTGCTGGGGTTTCTGCCCTAAATCTTATGTAATCCAATTAAACTATAAATAAATAAAGAAATTATTAATTATTAATGTTTACATTATCATTTATTATTAGTTTAATAAATGTAATCCATCATAAGATCCAGAGTTACTTATGATAACTTAAAGTGAGCATATGATGCGGGAAGATTCACTTAAGTGTAACTCAAATAGTCTGTGGGACATGAATAAAGGTTGGGTGCCTTATTTCTGGTAACACCACTAACATGGCCCATTTGTGAATTGGCACAAGTGATCTCATCTGGATCGCTCATGTAGAGACATGTGAATGGGGGTGTTGCTGCAATAGAGATTGTGGTAGACTGGACTAAGATAAACTTACTGTCTTCTGGGAAAGCCGTTACAGAAAGACACTTCGTTTATCAACCGGTTGATCATGTACAATTGATCTTAATCCTGAGTGGATTACGAACTCCTGTTCGCAAGAGACAAGTCTTTGATTTGCATAGGTGAGAGTGACTCGATATAGTTCGCTCAATAAGCCTCTCACTTTGGGGATTGCATCTTGCTTATAGCTGGGAACGTAATTACACAATAATTGGAATTCACTCTTTTCCATATAGGAAAATAGATAAGTAGTTCCCTTATGAGCTGATTCGGTCTTGAACAGCGGAGCCCCATATTCCTCTAATCAAGGAAAAGATTAAAGACGCATAATGGAGATTATGTAAGGTTGTTCATTGGAGAATCAGTTGAACTTAAGGAACAAGATGTATCATGGAGGTTAATACGGTGAATTACCTAGCCATGGATACGAACTACTTATGAAGGATCAAAGTGTAGTTAATGATTATAGCCAATGGACATAACTATGTCTATAGTACTAAGAGTGCAACTCTAGATATTTAGTGGAGTTATATAGGAGTTAATGAATGAGAATTAATTGATTAAAAGGAGTTTTAATCAAAGGTAATTCTGGATCATTGGAGCTTAGTCCTATAGGTCCATTAAGTCCTCCGAGCTAACGCATGTAATTGAGAACATAAATTAATATAATTAATTTCTTTGGAAAAATGGAATTAAATAGAGGAGTCTATTTGATTAATTAAAAGAAATTAAATAGAGGAGTCTATTTAATTATTTAATTAATGGTGGAATTAAATAGAGGAGTCTATTTAATTATTAAATAGAAAAATCTATTTAATTAATTATGAGAGATTAAATAGAAGAGTCTATTTAATTAAATTAATTTTGAGTTGTCCAAAATTAATGGGGATTTAAATAGAGGAGTCTATTTAAATATTTAATTTGAGATTGTCAAATTAAAGAGGAAATAGATAAAAGGAGTTTATTGTTTGGAATAAATAAAAGGAGTTTTATTTATTGGAATAAATAAAAGGAGTTTTATTTATTTATTTAACGGAATTGTTCCATTAATTAAAAAGAAAAATAAAATGCCCAATATTGTCATGAGATGATGATAGGGGCGTGTAATCCATGGTGTGCCACCTTGGTCAAAGGGTTGACTAAGTTTTGTATTTTATTTTATTTAAAATATATGAATATCTTATTTTAAATTAATGTGATTAATTTAAATGGAAGATATGGAATAATATATTTAAATTAATATTGATTAATTTAAATAAAAGATATGAGATATTTTATTATGGAATAAAATATAATATCTTTATTATTCAAATATATTTTAGAATATCTTATTTAATTATTTATTAATTAAAAGATATTCTAAAGATTTTCTGAGGCCTTAGTTTTCCTATAAATAGAAACCTTGGGGTGACCCCAAAACACACAGCTAAGAGAGCAAAAGAAAAGGCTCAGGAAATTCCTCTCCTCCCTCTCTCTTTAGCCGCCCATAGGGTGATTGGGAAGAAAATTTTTTCTTCCCATTTTTCCTTTTTCCAAAGGAGATAGTGTCCACGCACCGATTCTCTTTTGTGCTTAGTGAGGAAGTACTTTTTGGTGGTCCCAGGATCGTAACCAGCCAAGAATGAGGAAGAGCCAGACCCTTCTCTACAAGGGTTGGTATTTCTTTTATGCATTTAGATTTTGATTATATTATACTGCAAGGAAAGATCCTTGGGACTTCCGTTTGAGAACTCTTTTAGAGGCCTCTATGCCAACAGTGAGCGCCTTAACCTATCTGTCAGCAAAATGGTAAACTTCGTGTACGCTTCACTGAGCACTCAACTTGTTGGACGTAGGCTCACCACTTGGTGGGCTAGACTCACTTTGGTGGCCTCAATGTGCTAGGCTTAAAAGGTGGGCTGCATTGTGTACGCTTCACTGAGTTTGAAGCTCAGTTAGTTGGACGTAGGTTCATGGGCTAGACTCACTGTGACGGCCTCTCAATGTACTTGGCTCAAAAAGGTGTGCTTTGTCGTGTACGATTCACTGAGTTTGCAGCTCATCCTGTTAGACGTAGGCTCATGAACTACTTGAGCTGAGTAGGCTTGATGGACTGAATGTGGTGGCCTCAACATGTTATGCTCAAATAGGTGGGCTTAGTAGGCTAAGCTGTGTAGGGTGTTCTCAATGTACTGTGCTCAATGTAAGGCTCAAAATAGGCTGGAGTATGTGGGCTCAACCACGTTGAAATTGAGCTGGACAGGATGAGGCCCATTTATATAATTTTTTTATTTCCAAGAATTACCGCTAACAGAGTCCAACTACTTCCTAGCTGCATATACTCATGAGTATGCTTAAATTGTGTTAATTTAGCTGGGAAGTAGTCGTCTTTTTATTCTATGTGGTTGTATATAAATATAAATTTACATGTAAATGATATTCAAACTTACTTATTTAATGAAAAAGAAACTCTTATTTTAGAAAGAATTTTGACTTTTTTTTTTCTAGGTGTCGGACCAATGGCATGGCACACTATATTCCTGAAACGAGCGAGTCCCGCCTAAATTTTGTAGGTTTTTCGTTTAGGAGATCATGTCAGCTCCTCTGACATGAGCACGTGTCTGTATCAAACGTTTTTTGAATATTTGATATATATATTTTTTATTTTAATTCCAATTTTTTGTTATTAAATTTTAATATTAATTAAATAAATAATTAATAATTAATAATTAATGAACTAATTAACTAATTATTGAAATTTAAATTTTTTAAAAAAAATTCTTAAATGCGTCCATATGGTCACTTTTAACGCGACCATCTGGTCGTATTTTGACTGAGTCTAAAAGTGACCATTTGGTCACATAACATACGACCATTTGGTCACTTTTGTATGTGACCAATTGGTCACTTATCTTTCACATAAATTACGACCAGATGGTCTCTTTTTAGGCGACCATCTGGTCGTATTATGACTTAGTCTAAAAGTGACCATTTGGTCACACAAAATACGACCATTTGGTCACTTTTTTATGTGACCAATTGGTCACTTTTTTATGTGACCAATTATCTTCAAGATAAATTACGACCATATGGTCACTTTTTAGGCTACCATCTGGTCGTATTTTCAAAAGGTTGACTTTTTTGCGACAAAAAATTTATGGTCGTATATTTGTGACTATCCAGTCGCACAAATTCTGGACAGACCAGCTTTTTGGCCACCATTTATTTTGTCGCTTTTTTGGTCGCATTATAGACAAAAAACGACCATTTGGTCGCAATTTCATGGTCGCAAATTGACAGTTTTTTGTAGTGAGGTCAATTTCTCAAACTAAAATTTTAAGGATGTAAATGTTACAAGCTCTTTAATTCAAAGGTGGTTTATGCAATTCTTCCTAAACTATTTATATATCTCATAACATTTTGAAAGTTGATTTATGAAACACTAACCTAATCATTATAGAGTTGATTTTCTATGCATTACAACTATCATTAATTATTTTCATGGTAAACTATAAATAAGGCCCTGCAGTTTTGGTCAAAATATACAAACACACCCCATGTAGTTAAAAAAAAATATAGCGAATCACACGTAGTTCAATAATTACGTCAATGAGACATCTTCTCCTGCCCACTAACACCTTTAGTATTTAACATCTATACGCACTTTTTTTTAATCTTTTTCTCCCCCTCTCTTCCATTTCTTCTTCTTTCTTACCTTATAATTATTTTTAGAGTCAGGTGAAATTATATAAAGTCATTTTTAAGAAAAGTACGAAGGCAAAATAGATCAAATATATCAAAAATTCTATTTTTTTACCTTAAAAATTTTAGTTTTTAAATTAAAAAAAAATCATTTTTTAAAATAAATGTCCCTCACCCTAAAGGTGCATCTGCCCCTAGAGAAAATAAAAAGTGGGCAAGAACGTTAAACATTTAATGGCTTAGTAGGGCAGAGTTCTCCCAGTCAGTGTTTCTTCATATGTACGAGTCGAAGATATGTATTTTGTTGTTGACGATTAATTGTTCATACATATCAGACAAGGTCATAATCAATCTCACTATAGTTATCTCCTTCACCACATTATGAACAACATTTTTTGACAAGGTCAATCTCATAACTCCTAGCACTTGCTTGCTAATAGCTTCCAATCTTTATCTTTCATATCCTCTAGCTTCTCTCCCAACTATATACTACTTATATGGATTTTGAAAGGTTGCAAATTCTAAACTCCCTAATCCAAAAATGATCAAATATGCAATCCAAAAAATAAAAAAAGGCGCATAAAATATTATCAAATTTATAGATGTTCACCACTAAATAGCCTATGTTTTGTCTTATGCAAACTCTACAGATTCCACAATTGAAATTGAAAATTACACCAATTGAGATAAATAATAGATAGTAATGTACAATTACTCACAACTATACCTAACTTTTTAGAATCCACCCAAATAATTAGCCCTCTCTATTTTACTCTTAATAGAATAAGTCCAAAAAAAAAAACTCTTGCCATATTTGGCTATAATTAATCATTGTCTAATCTAGTCTTTTACCATGTTTTGTTGATGTCATCTTATCTACATATGACTATTTTAGTAATAAATCATATATATAGCGGTTATTTTTTGTAAATGAAAACTAAAATGTGGCTATATTTCATTTTCTATATATCAATTTGATGAATACGTATGTCACTTCAATTTTGGTGGAAGGCCCTGGCAAATCAATTGGGATTAATGGGCTTCATTGTGTGTTAATGGGCCAAATGTAATATTAATTTGGGCTCCAACTTTCTTAACAGAATTAAAAAAAAAGAAGTTTACAAGTTACTAACAGATAAAAGTATATTCTTAATAATAAACAGATAAAAGTATATTCTCCAAATATAAAGGGGCGCAATTTTTTTTAGTAATATTTGTATTGATAGAAGCTCTAAAAAATATTTATAAATACAATAAATTTTTATCGGATGATTCAGTGATAAATATTGAATTACATATTTTTATACTAAATTTATTAATGATACACACATTAATCACTGTTAATCTCTGATTAAACATAAAAAAAATTTGTGATATTTGAAAATAATTTTTTAGAATTGTTACTTTTATAAATATTATATCAAAAAATCTTCTATCGATGAAAATTCTAAAATATATATATATATATATATATATATATATATATATATATATATATATATTTTGTTGAAGTATGAAACTAATATAACTATTTTAACAGCCTTGCCAAGTGTGAACTCTCCTTGTCATGTAAAAGAGTTCTTTAAGCTGCCATTGTTAAACCTTATATATAATGGTTAGTTTCAGAAAAGAGAGGCAAGAGTGTGAATGTAATTGTTCAAGTGTAATCCTTCAAGATTGATAGTGAATTACCTCTTGAGATTAAAATGGATGAAGGCATTTCTCCTTTAGCCAAACCACTATAATTTCTGGTGTTCAACTTCTTCCTTAATCTCTGTTCTTAATTTCGTTTTTGTTTAGCATTGATTAGGTCACTACAAAAAACTCACATTTGCGACCAGAAAATTGCGACCAAATGGTCGTTTTTAGTGTATAATGCGACAAAAAACGCGACCAAAAAATGGTCGTGGCCAAAAAGCTAGTCGGTCCAGGAATTTGTGCGACTGGATAGTCACAAATATTCGACACGAAAAGTTTGGTCGCAAAAAAGTCAACCTTTTGAAAAAACGACAGGATGGTCAGCAAAAGTGACCAAATGGTCACATAAAAAAGTGACCAAATGGTCGTATTTTATGTGACCAAATGGTCACTTTTGGACTCGATCAAAATACGACCGGATGGTCGCTAAAAAGTGACCATCCGGGTCGTAATTTATGTTGAAGATAAGTGACCAGTTGGTCACATAAAAAAGTGACCAAATGGTCGTATTTTATGTGACCAAATGGTCACTTTTGGACTCAGTCAAAATACGACCAGCTGGTCGCTTAAAAAGTGACCATCTGGTCGCAATTTATGTTGAAGATAAGTGACCAGTTGGTCACATAAAATGTGACCATATGGTCGCATTTAAGAATTTTCTTTTTAATTTAAATTTCAATAATTAGTTAATTAATTATTAATTATTTATTTAATTAATATTAATATTAAAATTTAATAACAAAAAATTGGAATTAGAATAAAAAATATATATATAAAATATTCAAAAAAACGTTTTATACAGACGAAAGCATCCTAGAACTACTGCGGAGGGGCGGGGGGTGGCGGAGGAGGCGTCGATGATGAATTGCCGCCGCCAGGGATCTCAGGCACGCAGCAAATCCCGGCCGAATCGAGGAGGAGGCCGTCCAACTCCTCTCGTAGTCGAGTCCGCATTAGGGGCGGCGGCAGTGGGCGGGCAGGAGACGCCTGTCCATCGGCGTCGTCAGGCTCATCCGGACTGGGGAGGACGCGTCGTCGCCTCGTCATAATCTTACAACCAAACTAAAGTAATATAATACTAATTACATAATTAAAATATTGAAATAAATTAAATTAATTAATTAATGAAATAATCTAAATTAAATTGATTAAATAATGTAAATGAAACTAACATAAATTAAGTAAATAATTTAAAATAAACTAACTAATTAATTTGAATTAAAGTAAATTAAAATTAGATTACTTGAACTAAAATGAAGTAATTAAAGTAAACTAAGTAGTGAACAATTAAACTAAAATTAATTAAATTAAAGTAAATTAAGTAATGAAGAATTAAACTAAATTAGATTAATTGAACTAAAATTAATTAAATTAAACTAACATTAATTAATTAAAACTAAAATAAACTAAACTAATTAATTAAATTAAAGTAAACTATAATTAGCTTAAGTGAACTAAGTAATTAATTAAAGTAAACTAACATTAATTAATAAAAACTAAACTTAACTAAACTAATTAATTAAATTAAACTAAATTAAAATTAGATTAATTGAACTAAAATTTATTAATTAATTAAAGTAAACGAAATTAGATTAATTAACCTTAAGTAAACTAAGTACTTAATTAAACTAAATTACATTAATTAAACTAAAATTAATGAAATTAACAACATTAAACTAAACTAATTAATTAATTAAAGTAAACTAAAATTAGATGAATTAAACTAAAGTAAACTAAGTAATTAATTACACTAAATTAGATTCATTATACTACAATTAATGAAATTAACAAAATTAAACTAAACTAATTAATTAAAACTAAGTAAAACTAAATTTAAACATAAACTAAAACTAACTTAAAACTTAAAATGTATACGAAAACTAACCTCGTAATAGAAACCAGGGATTGGAGGTTTAGGATTTTTAGGTTTAGAGTAGGAACGGGGAATGGGAACGGGGAAAAAACAACGGGAAACGGAACGGGGAAAGAGAGAAAAGAAAGAAAAAAGAGAAAGAAAAAGAGAAAGGAAAGGAAAAGGAAACGGGGGAAGGAAGGTCGATCTGAATTTAAATCGATTTTGCTACCAAATGGTCGCAAATATGTAATCATAACCAGAAACGAAAACTCGCGTCTTTGGGAAATTACGACCACATGGCGCATTTTTAGAGATATTTGCGACCATCCTGGTAGCATTTATTGAAAAGCGACCATTTGGTCGCCCATTTACCATTACCCAGGCAATTTGTCATATCACGAGTCCCATCAACAATTGCGACCAGACGGTCGTAATTTTTAAATTCACCGCCATAAATTTCATGAAAATTTAAATTTACCGCTCAGATTTGCGACCATATGGTCGTAATTTTTAAATTCACCACCATAAATTTCATGAAAATTTAAATTTACCGCTCAGATTTGCGACCATATGGTCGTAATTTCACTTATATTTTTTGAAAACTATAATTATACTTTTCCAAAAATGCGACCAACTGGTCACCTTTCCCTTCTAAATTACTACCATGTGGTCACCTTTTGTGTTAAATTGCGACCACATGGTCACAAATATTAATATTTTTTTTTAATCATTCATTAAAGAAATAGTTTTAATAAACACATACACAGTGAATAATCAAGTTACGAAATGTCTCATTCATCATCGTCTCCAAGAAGTCCGTCACATAAAGTCTTCTTCTTTTGTTTCTTCATCGGATTCATCGTCTCGAATAAATTCAGCATCAATGTCACGTGCGTGAGAAGTGGAAGCATTTGTATCATCATCATCATGCAATGTTATCGTTCCATCGTTCAAAGGACGAAGAGTACTTGCATTCTGACCATCGTCGATTGCACGACATCTTATCTCATCTTCTTGAAAAGCAACAGCTTCCTCTGCATGGTCGTCTTTCTCGAACAAGTTTTCTTCTACCTGGCGTGGTTTAACTTTACAAACAACTAACCAATCAATCAGATCTCGTCTATTAATCGGATAGTTCAGGTAATAAACTTGAATCGCCTGTGAAGCCAGGACAAACCTATCAGCGGTGCGCATATGCTTAGACTTGTTTACCTCAACGATTTGTAAATGATCAATCTTACTGACTCCGCCTCGTCTGGTTGTCTTGTCTCGAACCAAGTGCAGTTGAACAGAAAAATGCGTTTTAGCGTTGAACTTGGGTATTGAATCTCAAGAATCTCATCGATTACTCCGAAGTAATCGTCTTCGTTTGTGCCGAACACGTGACCTTTGATGCAAACACCACTGTTGTTTGTTGCCCTGTTCACTGAATGAGCCTTCGTTTGAAATCTGTAACCGTTACCGACGTATCCACCATACGACCTTACTATCCGTCCAAGTCCCTTTGCCAAAGAAATGATGCGAGGATCATCCACCGGTAATGTAGGGGAGTCAACCTGTGTCACTGCCCAGGGTCACATCAAGTCAGAATTTACGACCACATGGTCACTTTTTTTGGTGACCACTTGGTAGCTTTTATCCCACCAAATTATTTATATATTACTGGCCACATAAAATCACAGCATTTGCGACCATCTGGTCACTTCTTAATGTGACCACGTGGTAGCTTAATTCCCGCCAAATTTTTAAGCTACCATCGCTCAATAAAGGTCACACAAAATTGCGACCATTTGGTCACTTATAATTGTGACCACTTGGTAGCTTTCTTCCCTCCAATTTTAAGCTACCACTGCTCAATAAAGGTCACAAAAATTGCGACCATCTGGTCACTTCTTAATGTGACCACGTGGTAGCTTAATTCCCCCCAAATTTTTAAGCTACCACTGCCCAATAAAGGTCACAAAAATTGCGACCATTTGATCACTTATAATTGTGACCACTTGGTAGCTTTCTTCCCTCCAATTTTAAGCTACCACTGATCAATAAAGGTCACAAAAATTGCGACCATTTGGTCACTTATAATTGTGACCACTTGGTAGCTTTCTTCCCTCCAATTTTAAGCTACCATTGCTCAATAAAGGTCACAAAAATTGCGACCATTTGGTCACTTATAATTGTGACCACTTGGTAGCTTTCTTCCTCCAATTTTAAGCTACCCCTTTGCTCAATAAAGGTCACAAAAATTGCGACCATTTGGTCACTTATAATTGTGACCACTTGGTAGCTTTCTTCCCTCCAAAATTACGCGCCATTTTTTGCTACCAAGTCATATTTTAGTCACAAAAATACGACCAGGATGGTCGTTTTTTAGGTGACCAATTAGTCGCTTCTTTGGCTAGTAATTTGAGTCATTTTTTATGACTACTTCGCTTTTGGTCGCGATCCGGTCAAAAAAAAAGTGACCAGATGGTCACTTAGAGTCAACCTTCAAAAAAAGTGACCAGGTGGTCACCAAAAAACTACCAGTTTTGTTTGGTCGCAAATTTCTGGTCGCATTTTGACAGTTTTTTTGTAGTGGGTAGTCATTTTCTTTTCTATTGTAATTTGTGAGAGAAGGGGTTCTACTTCTTGTTTTCATTTCTGGTTTGTCTTCAACAAATTGGTATCAGAGCCATCCAAGATCGAGGGAGAGGTTGAGTTGCTAAATTGAGAAAGGACCTCTATTTCAACATGAAGAACCAGAAGTAAAACAAGATGAGTTTGACAAGATATGAGGTAGAGAAATTCGACGGTAAGGGAGATTTTTCCCTGTGGAAAAAGAAGATTAAGGTAGTTCTTGTTCAAAGCAAAGTGTCTGTTGCACTTCAAGATCCAAAAGACATGCCAGCCGAATTGAAAGAAATTGTTAAAAAAAGAAATGCAAGAAGTGGCTTATAGCATCATAATCTTGCATCTTTCTGATAACATTCTGAGACAAGTAGAAGGAGGAAGAAGAAACAATGGAGGAAACCCTACCTTTTCTCTGTAGAAATTTCACGTTCTGAAGGGAGGAGTCCACGTTTTTGTCTTTTCCTTTTATTAAACCTTTTTTTCCCTTTAAGACCAAATTAATATTTAAAATAATTAAATTCCCAAAAAAATAAGAATTTAATTACTAAATACAATTTCTTTAATTCTCTAAATTAAATATTAAAATAAAAAATATTCAATTTAAAGAGAAAACTTACTGAGAAATATAGGTCGTTACACAGACACGAAACTCCCTCTTAAATTTGAGGAAGATCATGTTTCAAAAGCCACTTTGCACGTCCAATTAACAGAACGGTTAAAAAATCTAACACCGGGTATGAATTGATCCACTTATATAAGTTCAGGGTTTAAATTGATAAATGTAAAAGTTCAGGGTTCAAATTGACGCATTAAGTTAAGTTCAGGGGTGTAAATTGATTTTTTCCCTAAAAATTATTATATATAAATTATATAACTTAAATTTATAGTAATTTTAGGGGGCATTTTCAAATATGTTAGAAATTTTTATAATATTTACAAATTTGTTAGGAAAAAAAAATATTTACAAAAATGTTAGAATTTTAAAAATTCTGAGTATATCAGTCAATCACTATTAGTATATCAGTGAACTACTAGTATATCAATGATAGTTTATCAGTCGATCATTAATAGTCTATCACTGATATACTATTATATATCACTGATATACTATTAATTATTGCCTAATATACTAATAGATTGACTGATATACTTGACTTTTGAAATTATAACATTTTTGTAAATATTTTTTTTTTCTTGTAAATATTTCACTCAATTATAACATTCATGTAAATTTCTCTAGTTTTAGAGTGTAAATTATGAATTTTTTTCTCACATTTTTAATATTTTTAATTATTTATTATATTGATATATATTATTATTATTATTATTATTTATTAACTGAATTATTTTGACTTGATTCAATTTTTAAAAAATTAAAATACTATTGATCAAGAATTATTACTATAATAAAAAGTTACACCCAATAGTATAGTTAACCTTAATTTTTAATATAGCATAAATTTGATTTATTTTTTTAAAAACGATTTTTCCTCATATACTGCAGATTTACATATTTCATTATTAATTTTTTTAAGGGTAAAATTCAAATAAAACCCCTGTGGTCTTTTCAAAATGCATGAACACCCCCTGTACTTTGAAAATGGCAAATCGCACCCCTGTGGTTCCAATCTTTTCAATCAGCCTTCATTCCTTCAATGTCAATAATTTTCTTTTAGCCATAACTTCTTCGTTTGAACTCCGATTTGGATGATTCAAGATGTTTTGGAATCTTCATTTCCGGCTTTACATAATCGTCGCTTCGAACTTTGAAATCATCAATAACCAAAAGAGTTAACGATGTCAATCATACCTAGTGTTTCGATGTTAGTAAAATCTTTTATTTATTAATGATTTCAAAGTTTCGAAGTGACATTTATGTAGAGCCTAAAATGAGGATTCCAAAACATCTTGAATCGTCCAAATCGGAGTTGAAACGAAGAAGTTGTGGCTAAAAGAAAATTATTGACATTGAAGGGGAGGGGTCTGATTGAAAAAAATTGGAACCACAGGGGTGCGATTTTCCATTTTCAAAGTACAGGGGGTGTTCATGCATTTTGAAAAGACCACAGGGGTCTTATTTGCATTTTACCCTTTTTTTAATGAACATTGAGATGTACTTTTGAATTAGAATTCATTATTTTTTCAAGCGGGTTAGTTTTAACTATTTTTATAAATTTATTGATTTAATTTTTTTCTTTCATTCAATTAGTGAATTCTAAAAAAAATATTATTTTATAACATTATAAAAACTCATATATTATTTTCAAATATACTTGTTAAAATTTTACTATTTTTAAAATGTCTGGTTTACCGTTATAATTATATGTATCCAGATCGTGTGGTCATTATTTTTCCACTCCCGAATCTAAATCCTAGATTCTTCAGTGCCCAAAAATATGTTTTATTAAATGAATTAATGAAATATTATAAAAAAAAATCTAATTTATTTATGTCGATTAGGAAAGGATATTTCTAAAATCCATTTTTCTAAAATATTTTATTAAATTATTTTTTGGGTATTGTGTTTTTCATAAAAATATATAATTTTTTTTTAAAAATATTTCTGTGAGTTTTTTATAAGGTATTATATATTAGAGGACCTAAAATTATACTTTCGCACTGAACCTTTATTTTTTTTAAGACGGGCACTTAGAGATTATTTATTTTCATTTCATTTCAAGTCTTTTTCACATGGTATGAATCAAATTGACATTTTTCCTTTTTCCAATATTATATTATCTATCTATACTATATACAAAAGTGGCTTGAGGTGAAAAACTTTTGATTTCCTTTTATGCCCCTATAAATTTTATTAAATGTCTTAATCGACCCTCATTTAAATTACCACTTATATATAATTTAATAATGAATGATGAAATATATTAAACTTAATTTAATAACATAATTTAATTAAATTTTTTTTAGCAAACTTAATTAATCGTTCACAACATTGTATTTGAAATGAACATTTTTGTTATAAAAGTAGCACAAGAAACGGGGCAAAAGAATACAAAATTAAAAAGGGTTAGTGTAATATATAGCTTGTTTTGGGGACTCAATCACTTTATGACCTACACAACTAACGTTATTCACTAGTATTTCAAATTCCCTTAAATTTCTCATTTCAATTTCAAAATTTGGCATTTATCAAGTCCAATTTTTTTATTCAATTTGTATATCTTTTTTTTTTTATCTTCCTTTCTTTTTTGAGATATTACATTAAATTGGGGGAGGGGACACTCGAACCTTCAACCTCGAGGGAAGGAAGTAGTAAGTGTCTGACCAGTTCAGTTACACTCAGGTTGGCTCCATTGTTCATTTTTTTTCCCTTGTCTCAATTAGGTTTTGTATAGTATAAAAATACACACTATACATGAATAATATAAAGTCACTTTAACTGTACAATATTTAAAGTACAATTATATAATACATTAAAATTAGGGTAAAATACCATGCATTTTGGTCCCTGAACTTTCACTTGAGTTTCGTTTTCGTCCCTGAACTTTCACTCGAGTTTTGTTTTCGTCCCTGAACTTTCCAAATCGTTTCGTTTTCGTCCTTCCGTCAGTTTTTCCGTCTGGGACATTAACAGAGGCTTGCGTGGCAGGCTAACGTGGTATATTTAATGATGTGGCAAGATGGTGTGGCTTTTTTTAAAGATGAGGTGGCATGTTTAGTTATTTAAATGAATTTTTTTATTACATGGCATTTTTTTAATCATTTATAATTATCATCTTTTCCCCTCTCTTTCTATTAACCCTAAATTCATCATCTCCTTCTCTTGTTTAGCTGAATAGCCGCCGCCCACCTCAACCATAGCAACACCGTCATTTTCTTTGCCATTCGCTAACCACCCGCGCCTTCACATATCTGTTAGTTCGTTTCTATCCAAGATCGTTCACGAGTCGATCTTGTGATCTCTATCATTCGCGCTATTCTAGCATCCTATTCTAGCATCCTATTCTATGGTCGTAGATTCAGATTTTGATTTCGACATGGATCGGTTCCTTTTTCTCATCCTCAAATTAGTTCATTTCCTTACTTAATTCTCTTTTTGATATGGGTATCAGAAAAGGCCACATCATCCTTCTTCTTTTCCCTAATTCCATCTTCTTCCTTGTTGTCTGTCTCATCGTCATGTTCATCAGCGCCATCATCACCATCACAAACCCATCATCACAGATTCAGCGCCATCAAGAAATTTCCAAATAAATTGTATAAAAACAACCACCATCTTCATTAATGATCAAAATCATGCAAGGAAAAACATTAAAAATTGTGTCCAGTTTTATGTTATTTTAAATAAAAAAATCAACATTAAAAAAAACTAATCTATTTTTCATATTCCCATCCCAAATCTAGAAATTTTAAAGAAGAAAATGTGAGGATTTTTTAAGAACTCATAGCCAATTTGTAAAGGTACTCTTTTTATGTATTTCAATGATACTTTTGAGAGAGGGCTCTGATAAAGCTTGAGAAAACTGGAAAAATATTCATGGTGGTAAAAAAATGGATGGTGAAGAAGGGGGTGGAGAAGAGGATGATGGAGGAGAGAGAAAGAAGGGAGGTGGGAGAATGGAAGAGAGAGATTAAAAAGATTGACACATAAGCATTCAAAATATAATAAATTAAAATTGATATTAAAATATTGATAAAAGAAGTCATGTCAGTCTGCCACGTTAGCCTCTGTTAAGTCCCAGATGGAAAAACAGATGGAAGGATGAAAATGAAACGAATTGGAAAGTTCAGGGATGAAAAACGTCATTTTTGAAAGTTCAGGGACGAAAACGAAACTCGAGTGAAAGTTCAGGAACCAAAATGGTATTTTACCCTTAAAATTAGTATAATACATAAATTCATATAAGTATCATTCAACCTCTTTTTACTTTCTTTGAATGTACCAATTTAAATTTGTTTGTACAGTGTATATGTACGTACGCACTCTACATTTTAATATGTACATACTTTTCCAATCACATGAGTTTTTGCGACAAAATGAAGGACCTCTTCCTCGAGTCCTCGATGAGAATGTACGCACTTTTTCAATCTCATACTACCCTCAGTCTTATTGTTAACCACATAATCTTCTGCCTGCATATCGTATTATTTTGTTAATCACATCTCTTACTAAAGCAAAGGAAGATAAACTAGTCTCATTCAACTGAAGAGTAGCAATCATCTTCAGACCTGTCTATCATTCCATGGGAATATCAAAGAAACAAATCTAAAACTAACTCTGAACTAAGTAACAAAATCTAACAGAATTGTATAATTACAATAATGCATGTAAAAAAGTCTTCACAATATTTATTACATAGTTATATTTTTTTTTGTAAGATATTTGAATATTTAATCTTAATTAACAAAGTTTTAATTTGTTTATAAAAATTTGTAGATTCACTACCATTAGTAGTTGGCTTGAAGATTATAATATACAACGAGCTTGTGATTAACCTATTGCTTGTCTTCTAAACTTGAAGACGAGGGATTTTATTTGATCATGAGGTTCACTCCAAAAGCAACAAGCTGACAAAAATAAAAATAAATGATTTTTTAGTGAATATATATATAAAAATAAAGTAAAATAGTTTCAAATGAGATTCTCTTTTACTATCTTCTCACCGTGGAAAGCCCAAGGCACAAAATACTGAAGCCAGGATAGTGAAATGGTGCATCCACAGATAGGAAGAGAGCTGGAAAAATTTATAGGGAAAAGAAAAAAACAAAGAGATTTAGGTTTGTTTATAGGAATAGTTCGAAAAAAGAAGTAAAAAACGGTTTTCTACTTTTAAAAATCAAATGTAGCTTTGGAAACATCACAGCCACAAATACAAAAGACTTAGCTGCTCCCACCGACCGCAGAATCCCTTCAATGTTTATTATCTATTTCCTTTTTTACATGCACCTATAATTAATATTACCAAATTCTATTCGTTTTAAAAGTAATAATATATCATATATACCTGTCAAAGGGCTGAAAACTAATGGAGAAATGATGTTAGCAAAGGATTGAATGCCAGTGATGCATCCTTGAGCCTTCCCCTAATGATTAAGAAAAGTGAAAAACAAAGCCATTCTTGAGTTTGAAGCTTTGCTCATTTTTAGCAAAAATATTTTAAATTTTGAGAATCATCTTTTTAAATGCATTATTTATCTGCTCATCAGGCCCTACTTGCTTTGATACAATGCTGCATATCTGTACAAGTCAAAGAATGTTACTTCTCTTATTAAAGTGATATGAAACTTAAATTAGAAAGTGAATATCAACTATATACTGGACAAAATTTTATTTTAAAATATCATTTTAAGCTAAAAAAAATATAGAATTGGTCCTTCAAATTAGTCCATATTTCTATAATTAATTGTCTCAAATAACATAAATCTACATACTAAGTACTAAAATGTCATAACTTTTTAAAAATTACTCAAATATCATAATTATTGTTCCATAAATTTATTGAACTATTTTTCATGGGTATTTTTAATGAATTTGTTTGTCTTTTTTTATTTTTTTAAGTACAATTTCAATAATTCATCGAACTATTTGATTATTTTTCATAATTATTTTCAATGAATTTATTACCTTTTTAGTTTCAATAAATTTATTGAACTATAATTATGCTATTTGAGTAATTTTTAAAAAGTTCTAACATTTCAATAATTAGTGTGTAAAAATATATTATTTCAGTAATTGTCCCATTTCTAATTTGATCCTTTAACTTTTTAACCTTGTACTTTAGTATTTTCAATTTTGCTTTTCATCTCTGAAAATCTTAAATTAATATTTAATAAAAATGGCTTGGTTGGTTTATGAACATAACTTTCTTTCTTTTTTCCCCTTAATTTAAATATGAATCAATTATAAAATAAATTACATATATATTTTTTTAAATCTAAGTAACTTAAGTTTTAACACTTGAGACTATATTTAAAAATTATTAAAATTCTAAAATCATAAATAAAAATTTTATAAGTTGAAGGACTAAATTAGAAATAAGGACAAAAAAAATATATTTATTCTTACAAAGAAGAAGCTTTTCCCCTTTTTGAAGATGAAACTTTAACCTTTTCTTGTACACATAATAATAAATTTGAAGAAACTTTGAGTTAATTGTGTCTAAATAAAATTCAAACAAGTAGATTTTTTTTCCTACTAATCCTTTGCCACATGTGTCTCACGTGATATTATTTCTAATATATAATTATTTAAAGATTTAACATTTTTTTTCTATGTTTTATATTATTTTAACAAAATGATAATTTTGTTTTATTAACTTTTCAATTATTATAATGATCTATTTAAGATTTAAATTATCTCATACTTTATTAATTGAATGAATTATATGTAGTTAATTTTCTTTATATTTAATGCAATTTTTTTAACTTGTTTATTTTTAAAATTTATACTGCCAAATAAAAAATAAACCGTTTCTTCTAAATATATATTTTTCTTATTTTTTTAGTTAATTTATTCATTTCTAGATTATTTATTTCTAATTTAATTATAATTCAAGAAATTATTTTAATTTTTTCTTGTTTGATTTTAAAATTTTAAAATATTTCTTATTAAAAAAAATTAATGTTTATTTAAATATTATAAAATATCAAACATCATAACTTAATTTTTCAACTACTTTTTGATTTAATTTTGTAAAAGCAATAAAAAGCCAAAGACTTTATTAAAAAAATTGATCATTTCTTATTCATTGAAGATAAATATTTTAATCTTATATTCCTTATAAAAAAAAAAACTTAAAAAAAGATGCTATGATCAGTACGTAAAAAAAGTCACTAAGTAAACCTATTATTTTGTACAACTCCGTCCAAAATTTATTTTTCTAAGAGTATATGAAAAATGGCATTCAATTTGAAAATAAAAATGAGTTTAGTAGTCTAAAAATATAAATGGTCATTTAATAGAAAGTGAAGAATAAATAAGAATGACATGTTTAGTAATTTATAGATTTAACAAGTATATATAATGTTATATACAGTAATTTCAAAAGTTTTAAAAGGGTATAATAGTCCAAAAATGTTTTGAAACACCCCTCCTTTTATATATTAAGGATGTGAAAAAGTTTGTATGGAAAATGACAACTTGAAGCAGAGAGAAACTAAGAAAAGCTTACACTCGGATCAACACAACGAACAAAAAGTACAAATGCCGTGGAAGCATAAGGAACCTGCACGTATTGGGGAAGGTCATGGTCCTTTATCGACAAAATTATCAAATGGGATCAACAAAATGTGACTCCCCTATTTATAAACTGTTAGATATATATGTTTAATAAGAGAGATACTGTTATAATTTATTAGTAGAGAGTCACATTATGACATTCATATCCAATAATTTCGCTCATCAAAGTTAAAAGATAGACAAGAGACAGTTATAATTTATGAGTAGGGGTTAAATACATGATTCACCCCCTGCTTTTTGTTATTTTTTAATTTACACCCTTACACTTCTAATTTGAAAAAAAAATCACATCTACACTTTTCAAAAGCCAAAATCCGTTAAAAAAAATCGTCCCGAATTAATAGAGAATAATTTTTAAATATTTTTCTTAACCATGGTTAAATTTAACTCTCCTTCTTTGTCTTCTTTCTCAACCCCTCCAAACCTTATCCCCCCTCTCTAAAAAACGATGCAAAGTTAGGAGATTAAAAAAAAAACTCTACAATTGCTCTCAGTCTTAGTCAAACCTTGCCGGAAAAATCCCAACCCAACGCCAGAAAATACCAAAATCGAGGTCCCCGCTAGAAAAACAAACCAAAAATTGAATCCATGATTTTTTTTAATCACGTTCAAGGATTTAGACGCATCACTCAAAACTAAAGCATCCATGTTTTACTTCGATCTTCTTCCTCTCTGTAAACAGAGGTGATATGAATTTTGAATTGTATATTTCTTTACAAGTTTACATGAATTTATAAGAAGGATACAAAGATAAATAAGGGAAGAAAGGAATGATTGACTCCTAATTGATTCCCTAATGGACTCCTAATTGACAGCTAATTTACATTAATATGTACGTTAACAACCCCCCCCCCTTAAAATCAGGGTGGTTGTGTAGAAACCAATTTGAGTTTGTCAAGTAACTGAGTGAAGCGACCGGGAAGTAGAGCTTTAGTAAAAATATCTAGTTGGCGATCTGTTGTTCAAATAAATTGTAAAATAAGAGTGTTGGCTTGAAGATGTTGACGGACAAAGTGACAATCATTTTCAATCTGGATAGCATGCGATTGTCACAATAAAGAATAGTAGCAGACATCTGTGGAACACCCATATCTTCAAGCAACCAACAAAGCCATAGTAACTCAGAGGTAGCATCATCAGACTCAGTGCTAGAACGAGAGGTGACGGTCTGTTTCTTACTACTCCAGGAAATAAGAGAGGTTCCCAAGTAGAAGCAGTAGCCTCTGGTGGAACGGCGATCCGTGGGGTCACCAGCCCAATCGGTGTCAGAATATCTAGAAAGAACCATAGAGGATTGTGAAGAAAACTAAAGTCCGTGGATAAGGGTGCCCTTTACATAGCGTAGAATACGGAGCATAGCAGTGAAGTGAATAGTTCGAGGGGCGGACATGAACTGACTAACAATATGAATTGCGTAGGCTATATCAGGGCGAGTTACAATCAGATACATAAGACTTCCAACAAGTTGCAGATACAAAGTAGGATCTGGGAGAGGTGTACCATCAAAAGGAGTCAAGCGCACATTAGAATCCAAGGGAGTGGATGCAGTAGAAAAATCAGTGATACCAGAACGTGCAAGAAGATCAGAGGCATATTTAGCCTGAGATAAGTAGTACCTATCAGAGCGGTAGGAGACCTCAAGGCCTGTAAAGTAGCTGAGTGGGCCTAAATCTTTCATCTCAAAGTGTTTCCCAAGATATGATTGTAAATCAGAGATAGCCTGAGGATCATCACCTGAATAATCATATCATCAACATAAAGAAGGAGAAGAACAATATCATTAGGAGTCTGACGGGTAAATAAGGCTGTATCGTGAGGACTTGAAATAAAGCCAAGTTGGGTGATGGATGAACTAAATGTGGAAAATCAGGCGCGTGGTACCTGTTTGAGACCATACAAGGCACGACGAAGAAGGCACACTTTCTGAGGGGGAGGAGAAGTGTCGGGAGGTGGCTTCATAAATACTTCTTCAGATAAAGTACCATTAAGAAATGCGTTTTTAACATCCATCTGAAGAAGAGGTCACTGTTTTGCAGCTGCGACAGCTAAAAGACTACGAATAGAAGTCATTCAAGCAACCGGAGCAAATGTCTCTTCGTAATCAATACCATACTCCTGAGAATAACCTTTTGCAACAAGTCGAGCCTTATAACGTTCAATTGAATCATCAGAGTGAGTTTTTATCTTGTAAATCCACTTACAGCCAATAGGTCGTTTTCCAGGAGGAAGATCGACGAAATCCCAAGTATGAGTCTTTTCTAAAGCCTGTAGTTCTTCAGTCATTGCTTGCTGCCAGAGAGGGTTAGTACTGGCCTCATGATAGGAAGAAAGCTCAGCTAAAGAGACAATAGTGGAAAAACAATGATAATTTTGGAGATGAGCAGGAGGTTCTCTTACCCGAGTGGAGAGACGAACATGAGTGACAGGTTCTGGTTCAGCAGTAGAGACAGATGACAAGTCTGGGAGAGCAGGAATAGGAACAGATTGATCAACCCCAGAGATAGGAGAAGGAATATCAGACGATGGAAATATAGCACTAGAAGGATTAGTGAAGAGTGATTGAGGAAAGGAGGAAAGGCTGGAGAACATAGTTTGTGTGACGACCCGTCACTTTAAAATAATTTAAATTAGAAAACACAGCGGAAGTCTTTATATTTTAAGACAATTGGCGTGGTTATGTTTGAAAATTGGCTAACCAAAACCTGTTTACATCTTAAATTCTGAAATCTAAAAACACAAGGAACATTAAGTTCCTATCCAGGAGTTCAAAATGATTTATAATCATAAAAGTAAAAAAAAAAAGTTCTTAAGAGCTATATACAATTGTACAAATCTCAAAATTATATAAAATTCACAAAACCATGTACATGGACTTTTACATAACACTTAGTCCATCTCGAAATCATCATCCCTCGATCATGCAACACCATCTCCTTTCCCTCAACCTCTAGGAAGCTGTCCAAAGTCTACCAATTTCTCCTTTATGATCAATGATAGGCCGAGAGGGAAAGTCTTCCCAATTCCAATTCCACATCCACTACGATCAAGGGGATACATAGCTCATTTCTAATTAAAAAGGTTGCTTAACTTACTCATTTTCCCATCCCACTGATTATCCTCTCTAAGCCATGAGCTACTGTCATTTGATAGAGAAGGGAGACACGTAATTGACCTACTGCTTTTCAAAATCTTACTTCTCTGATTTTTGGAGCTTTTTGCTTTCACCCAATGAAAGTGATGTTTTTGGGTTGGACGGTTGCTCTTGGCAAAATTAATACCCTTTACTTTCTCTAGAGATCTTCTTTTGTTCTTGCACCTCAATTGTGTTGTTTGTGCAATCAAGATCGATCTTGATCTTATCTCATGGAGGTGTTCTTTTTCCATTCATATTTGGCACAGATTTATTGCAACACTTGGGATATCTTGGGCTCCATCGAATTCAATTTATCATGTGATGGAGGAAGTGATCTCGAACCCACCTTTTATGGTTTCCCGGATGTACTAAATTGGTTATAAACACATGTATACGATGAATTGTACTGTTGCATCACT
This sequence comes from Gynostemma pentaphyllum, assembly GCA_028015215.1. NCBI lineage: Eukaryota > Viridiplantae > Streptophyta > Magnoliopsida > Cucurbitales > Cucurbitaceae > Gynostemma > Gynostemma pentaphyllum. The sequence goes on from CM051355.1 coordinate 23,229,951, forward strand.
TTTGGATGTATGATGGATATACAAGTGTTTCAAATGTTTAATTTGAAGCATTTATGTTGAAATACAATTATGTTCTGTTTAACCATGTCCATAGTTTTCTAATAGATCTAAATCTTATCTATGTTTCATGTCCTTGTTTTACAAAAACATTGTTAATGAAGTATTGTTATTTCTGATTGTTTTCTCATCTTTTTTTATGAATTGAATGTGCAGATTCTTCAGTTAACCACACTATGGGGGAACATAAGGAAAGAGGGGGCAGGATACATTTAGCCAGGAAGTGCAAGAAACTGAAGATATGAAGGGCCAGACGTCACTTGTTTAGCCTAGCCAGCCATCATCTGCCACTTTTCAACTGTTCAACTTCGCTTTATAACTTGGGACTTTTATGGGTAACTTGAATCTTGGAAAGTAGAGTAAACATATTGCTGTACATTTAAAAAATTATATATATATATATATATATATATATATATATATATATATATATATATATATATATATAGCTTTATTATTATATCATTCTATCAGAATGTCACATGTTTATGTGTAGGTGGAAACTTCTATTAAAAAAAATTTAAAAATGATGAAGTTTGTTTAATTGCATAACTTTAGTTAAAGTAAGAATTTGTATGATAATTTTGTAATGAGTACTTTATTTTTAGATTAACTCCATAAATAGCCACTTTTTAACCAACCACTACAAGATTTAGAAAAATTTAAATTTGTTTATACAATGTATGTGTACGCAGTGTTTACACACTTTTCCAATCACATATGAGTTTTTGCAACAAAATGAGGAACCATTTTGATCATTTCCTTGATCTTCAATGAGAATATACACACTTTTTCAATCTCATACTACCCTTAGTCTTATTGTGAACCACATAATCTTCTACCTGCATATCATATTATTTTGTTAGCCACATCTCTTACTCGAGCAAAGGATATCAGCGAACGAGACAAACCAACCGAAGAAGGCCTTCCCTAAAGAGTTGCAATCATCTTCAGTCCTCTCAGTCACTCCATAGGAATATAGAGACAAATCTAGATAGGTAACTTCTTAGAAACAATAAGGGACTTCCATTTTCAGAAAAATTAGGGGTTTACCCCAATGTGCCAAAGACCATTAGTATACATCCAATCCAGGAATTCATTTTTATTTACTTCACATTCATTTTAACTTGTCTTCTATATAACAGGTACCCTAAACTTATATAAGTAAAAGGAATACAATTATCTTATCAATGGGTTAAACCTCATTTGACTGCCTTGAATTCAGCTTTTTATTGCAAAGATTGCTCTATTCTATGAATTGCAAATATCTCATTAATTTCATAATAGGAAATTAATACAAGGTATCTAAAACTAACTCTGAACTAATTAACAAAATCTAACAGTGCCATAATAGTAGTTGGCTTGAAGATTATAACATACAAAGGAGCTTGTGATTAAGCTATTGTTTGTCTTCTACCTTGATGACGAGACGAGGGATTTAATTTGATCATGAGGCTCACTCCAAAGGCCACAAGCTGCCAAACACAAATAAATATTTTTAGTGAATATACATAAAAAAAGAACCGTAAGAATTTGAAATAGATTTATTTTCTCACCGCAAAAAGCCCGAGGCACAGAATACTAAAGCCAGGATAGTAAAATGGCGCATCCGCAGATAGGAAGAGAGCTGGAAAATTGATGGAGTCAACAAATAAAAGAAGCTATGATTATGTAGCGGAAAAAAAGAAAATAGAGAAACAGGTTTGTTCAGGTATTGTTGGAAACAAAAAAAAAAAAAGGTTTTCTACTTTTAAGGAACAGTTAAAAAATTTATCTTCATACCTATAAAAAACAAATTTTTTTAAAAACTAGGTGCAGCTTTGGCAGCAGCCCAATCACATACACGAAAACACCTTACTTTATTATCTTTTTTTTTTTTTTTAAATATATCATGGGATGTTGTATTGGATGCACCTTTAAGGGGTGTTTGTTTGAGGGTTTGGGAATGGGAAATGGGTGTGGGAATGGGTTTGTGAATCCATTTTCATGTTTGTTTCACCCTTCTTTTTACATGGGATTGACATCTCATTCCCATGATTACTATTGGATTTGACATCTCATTTCCAACACACTCACATTATTTTCACTATTCATTCTCATTCTCATACAATTCAAACACATTCTTCACAAACCCACACTTTTCTTTCCCAGGCATCACAAACCCAGGCATCCATTTCCCAAACCCTCAACCAAACACCCCCTAAGTGTAACAAAATTCTATCGGTTTATTAAAGATAAAGTTATTGTTCTCACACTTGACATCAATATCCACAAGATCATGATGTTCTTGTTAAAAAAACAAGTCATCCCATTAAATAAATAAAAAAAACAAGAGAAAACAATTTTCAAACAAATGTTTTTACTAAATATTTGTTTCATAAAATAATCATCTGTTTTTCATAACACTCTTATTTATCATATCATACCTGTCAAAGGGCTAAAAATGAATGGAGAAATGATGTTAGCAAAGGATTGAATGCCAGAGATGCATCCTTGAGCCTTCCCCTAATGATTAAGAAAAGTGAAAAACAAAGCCATTCTTGAGTTTGAAGCTTTGCAGCCAAAATAAAAATGTCTAAGAGAAAAGCATCTTTTTAAAAATCATTTACCTGCTCATCAGGCCCTACTTGCTTTGAAACAATGCTAGATATCTGTGCAACTCAAAGAATTACTTCCCACAATAGATTTGCTATCTTTTAATATTAAAGAGATATGAAACATAAATTAAAAGGGAATATCAGCTATGTACTGGACAAATTTTCTTGTTAAAAATATCAAAAAGTAAGTGTTGATTTTCTTGGTTAAAATATACTATCGGTTCTTAAAGTTTGTCCATATTTCTAATTCCATCATTTAACTTGTAAAAGTTTTATTTTAGTCTCTTAATTTTTGATATATTCTATGTGCATTCTTTATATCTAAATCCTTTATCAAAATTTAATATAAAAATGATGTGATCCTCTACAACAAATGTGACATGCAATGGCGTTAGGTATTTAAAATACATAACAGACCTTAGAAAAAAATATCACTTTATATTTTTTTTTAAGAAACGATGACACTTTAACATAACACACGCCCACTTTATCTATTTTAATATGGACAAAAATTTCATAATTTAGGCATCAATATAAATATTAATCATCAAGCAAACAAATCATGTTATTATTATTATTTTTGGTTAAATTCTACCTTAAGTTTACGATAAATACTATGCTTCAAATTTATTGAAATTAAGAAATTAAATGAAAATATTAAAATTGGTTGAAGGCTAAATTAGAAGAAAGGGATAAAACTTTTTTTTTCTAAGAGGAAATTTTTCCCTTTTTGGAGAGGAAATTTGACTTTTTTTAAGTATTAAAATTGGTTGAAGGCTAAATTAAAAAAAAGGGATAAAACTTATGTTTTCTAAGAGGAAATTTTTCCCTTTTTGGAGAGGAAATTTGACATTTTTTAAGTACGCATAAAAATAAGAGATTTTTCAATTGATACACTCTTTTTTATGAGTAATTTCAAAAATTGCGAATATTTTGCAATACTTCAAAAATTGTGTTTTCTCAGAGATTCCACCAATCTCAGTATGAGAAATGCCATTTTTGAAAATTTTCACAACATTTGCTATATTTTAAAATATCAATTCTTAAAATGTCATTTTTGAAAAAACCCTTATTCTATTTGAAGAAACTTTGATATTGTTTCTATTTAAAATTTAAGCATATCAAATTTTTTTTTACCTTAGCGAAAAAGTTTGTACGAAAATAACAACTTGAAGCAGCGAAAAACTTACACTCGGATCAACGCAACGAGAAAGAAGTACAAATGCGGTAGAAGCATAAGCAACCTGCACATATTGGAAAATGTCATCGTTTGATCTCATCGTACAAATTATTGAATGTGAGTGACACGATACTATTCATAAATCGTTGGATATGTAGTTTTGATAATAGAGAGTGATATTTATATTGATCCAATAGTTTATAAAAAGAGAGCCATATTCTAACTGTCAGTCAATTATTTCTCTCATCAAATTTAAGAACACTTTGACTAAAAAGATTTTTTTTTTTGACGAAAACACTTCTCATAAAAATGAGAAAGAGAGAGCTAGGATTACAAAAAAAAAAAAAAAAAATGCAATAATAAATCCGTACTTACCCAAACTGACCAAGATATACTGTAAACAAACAGCTGCATAAAAAAAAGGATTCCCATCGTTAGCATCACAGTAGATTTTAGAGTGCAATAACTTTTAGAATTAGTATTTTTAAGTGAAACAATAAAATATTTTCTTTATTTTTATTTTTTTCATTTGTGACAAAATATAGATATTATTAAGAATAAACATATTATTAGTTTGATCCTTACATGTCCAAAGAATGAAACCAGCCCTATTGAAAGAAGTCTTTTCTCTCCTATAACAGGGGACAGCAAGGGCAGAACAATCAGCTGCAAGCAACTTGCAAAATTTCAAAGATTAAGAGAAGATAATGCATTATGATATGATGGAACAAACATTTATGTTAGAAAAAATCTATCTTTGCTAAAGTTTTTTGCTGCTTAGATTAGGAAGAAGAAGAAAAAAAAAACATACCTGTGAAGTGGTCCCCATAATCCCAACAATTACCATCAAATCAGAAAATTGGTTTTTGTTGAAATGTAGATGGGCTTTGAAGAAATACTGCACCAAAAAGATTAACATTTAGGGTCCGTATGAGATACATTTTAAGAGTGTCTTTTTTAATAGTTATCAATAACACTTTTAAACACCTTAAAAAATGATCCTGAAGAGACACTTAATCTTTCTTAAAATATTCTCTCATGCATGCATTTAATCAATGGAAACTACCCACATGAAATTTTCTCATTTTCTTTGACAAGTTAGAGTTGTCTCTTGGATGGTCACAAATTACCCTCGTCGATTATTGAAATAATATATTTCCGCGTACTAATTACTAAAAAGGTTAACTGGAATGTTTGAATAAAAGTTCTTTCTCAATTACTCTGTGAGAGTTTGACTACATTACTTCTATAAACATTAACATATCAGTACTTTTTTGGAACATCATGAAAAAATTTGTAGGTTCAATTTTAACATCATATAAAGTTTAATGAATTAATTGTTCAAATTGAAAGTCTGAAGGTGTAATTATTACAACCCTTATATATGAGAGAAGGAAAAACAATACCAGTATGATCGCCTGCTCCCCACTGAAGGCAAGGCTGTTGAAGAATGAAACAATTGCTGCCTGTGAAAATGTTGGGCTGTACACCAAATCATATGTTCGCTTTTAAAATTACTAATGTAAAATATTTTAGAAACAACTAAATCATTGAATTATATAATTCAATAATTAATTTAAATATTGATTGATAATAAATATAATAATCATTAACTGACGTGTTGAAATAATTTACTATATTTATAATTATATTACCTAGTGCGGAATAAGGAAATCAAATCTTTTAGAGAGGGAATCATTTTGAATGTCTGAGTTGTTGTTGGTAACTCAGGAATACTATTTTCATTTACATCATCACTTTTTCCAAGTTCTTCTTTGAGTATTGGTTGAGAAAATTGATCATTTTGATATGGAATACTTTCCTCAAGAAAAATCCTCATGTACACGACTGCGATCACCGACACAAATGCGGCAACCTGCGACCAAAACAAAATTAAATGGCAGAAGTGTTGAATGATAGCTTGTTATGATTAATTTATGGTGATGAAGACTCTTTTTACATTACAAGGTTATAGAGATTAGAGGACGTAGGCAATTGCCAAACCACTATAATTTATGTCTTTTCTCTCCCCATCTTAAATAATTGATTTATCACTGATTTACATATTAATCATTGTTAATCATATAGTAAAAATTGTTATATTTACAAAGTCTGTTAGCTCTCACTCCTCAACCATTATAATATCATGTCAACCATTGTAACCAACTCAAACAAAAGCTTGGAAGAAACCTGAAAAGTTGCAGCAATGGACAGGAACCGAGCAGCAAAGTTTCCGCAAACAAAAGATGCCGAAAGAACACCGGACACGATTCCGAACGCCGTACTCCGCCGTCCCTCTGAAAATTTGTCTGCCCTGAGAAAGATAGAGAAGAGAATGAGATGAAATTTTTGACAAAGAATTTATTGTTGCAAAGCAAGGAAAGTACCGCATAAGCAAGAGCGAGGGACAATAAATTGATATCGGAAACCATGGAAGTGAGAATCTTGACCCCGTAGTAGGCATAAAAGAAGTTAGTGCTTCTATTGTATGCCAATATCACTACAAATTATACAATCAAATATTGTTAAGTTTCAAACGTTAAACTTCATTAAAAGATTAAAGATTACAACTATTTAAATCAAAACCCCTCTTGACCAAAGAGTGAGCGTCAACATTACAATCCCTCCTATATAATAAACATAAACCCAACGAAATCAAAACATAATTTAAAAGAATTGATGACTTCTAAAATACATGAAAAATCACTTGGACAAATGGAAACAACATTAATGATATGTATAAGATTTTTTCGCATCCGAAAAGACTTTCACATGATTAAAACCACGAAAAACACAACTTCCTTGAGCAGGCAAAGAAAATAATAATAAATCTTTTTTTTTATTATTATTATTTTTTTATGGGGGCAAAATTTCCATCTAATAAGCCTATAGTATTTCCTTAATTATAATTTTGACAAAGGGGCAATTGCCCCAGTCTCTTCGATGTGGCCTTGTCCCTGATTGTAAATGAATGGAAAAAAAAAATAACACTGTCTAAATTAAGGCTTGAATAATTTAATTTTGGCATACTAGAAAATGAAGTGATCACAAACATAAACAAGAGTGTGGAATAAAAAAAATATTGTTTACCAAGACCAAAATGGGATGCAGATATAATTTGTTTCATATTTCCTCAAGGTTGGGACAAATTAGATGTTCTATTCCTCTTGTTCTTCTTGACCGAGACATGGGGAACTTAAAGAGAGAGACCAGATGGGATAATAATTATTAATTAACAAGGGAGTTTGGATTTTCTTTCTTTTTTTTTTTTTTTTTACCAAGGAGATTTAGTATTGGGACTCTTCTACATATAGTATGATCAAGTCCAAATTAATAACTCATTTAAAAATATAGTATAAAGTCAAATTCCCGCATATAATCACTGATTTCTTCACAAGTAACCACTGACTCATCATATAGGTAATCACTGATTTTACTGATTCATTATATCAATTTATATTTCGAGCATGTAATTACTGATTACCTTATAAGTTATTATGGCTGAAAATCGAAACCGCAAAACTGATCGAACTGAACCGAAACCACCAATTTCGGTTGGTTCAGTCCGAAAATTTCTGGACATTTTCAGTCCAGGTGCATTGGGCCACACCCAGACCGAACCGAACCAAAATATGTTTTTTCCCTTGATTTCCCCGCTGCCCCCAGCCAGCGTCCCCTCCTCACGCTTCTTCCCTGATCCTCTGCTTCCATACCCAAACCCAATCTTTGGGCCCAAATCTAATGTTATTTAGTTTTTTTTTTCTCCGAGTCCTAGCCCATCTCTATGAGTCTGTCTTTCTTTTTTCTTTTTCCAAAACATATATTAAATATTTAACTAATTCATATAATAGTTTATAATATTTAATATATTGGTTGAACTACTACAACCTACTTTATTAATTCTTTTATCTAAATATTCAAAATTCTAGAGTTATTTAAATATCAAATTTAATTTGACATTAATAAATCTCATAATTTTATAATAAAAACAATTTGTCATGTTCATGTTAGATTTGTCTTCATAATTAGATCATAGGATTAAAAAAAATTCTAAAAAAAGACTAGAAACATACCCAATTCATGCAAACTCAACAAAAAACCGAAACCGAAACTTTGTCGGTTGGGTTTCGGTTCGGTCCTAACCAAACTTTGGTTTGGTTCAGTCCAAGGAATACCGCTAACATATATCACACCCCTATAAGTTATAACTGATTTCTTTGATGAACATGAATGATTTTTTTTTTTTAACTATATTTGTAAATACTTTTTAAAAATACTATATTTATAAATATTGCAGAAATGTCACCCGATCAAATTTCCCTTTGATATATTTGTTCTTCTTTTTCAGTTTTATATTATCATTTTTTCTATTACTTACCTTCTCATTAGTGAGGAAGAAGAGTTTCTCCTTATTTTCATATATGTCATGTTTTTATTGGATTAAATATATTAGTAAAATCACATCTTTATCAATTATAACATCAATGAACCCATATATTTTAAATATTCGTTACGCTTTTTTTTTAATATATAAAATATACAAATCAAAAAAGAAAAACTCATCATTATTATTTAACTATAAACTATAAATAAAATCAATGTGGTTTGGGTCAAATGTAAATCCACCCTTTGTGGTAATATAAATGAATTGTTTTACACGCTCATGATTTCAAAATTATAAATTTATACGCTCTTAATACCTTTTAAGTAAAGAGTTAACACTTGCACCAATTTTGTATTCTATTTTAATTATTCTCTCCTAATATCTCCTCGTTTCTCATCCTTTTACCTTCTCCCCAAAAAAATTTCCCACCTCAATATGAGTGTGGAAGAGGAAGTTGTCCAGATAAGGGACTCAGAAACATTAATGGGTGTTCGTTGGGATGTGTAAAATTAAATTTCTCCCCCTCCTCTCTTTTCTTCCTTTCTCTCTCATCTATTCCATGGGTTGATGAGAACCTCATATATTTTAGGGCGATCTAAACCTCAAGGAGGGGGGTTATGGGATCCTCATGGGTTTAGATTCCCTTCTTTATTGTCAAAACAAATATGGGATGATGATGATGTAATTATCATGGAGTTTTAAATTCTCATTCCCAATTGAAACAACCACCCTTAAATTGTTTAATGAGATTGGTAGGTGGATTCAGACCCTAGAGCTAAAACTTAAATAGACACCAAAAGCTATTAAATAACTGGGCCAACTTTTGTAAAAAAAAAAAAAACTCACGAAAGCCAAACTTATTTTAGGAAGTATTATTGTTTAGATTACCACCAAAATTCACAAGAAAATTAGTATGCTAATTTTATTTTCCTACATGATTGCTGACTTTTTTACCTTTTCATTGGGGTTTTCTCATTCTCACCTTTTTTCTATTTAAAAAAAGAAAAAGAAAGATACGTTTAAGAACCACTTTTCATATCTTAATATTCATAATTTTAAATTATTAAAAAAAAAACCTGCAAATGGAACTTTAAAAATGAAATATTTTAAATTATTTTGTTATTTTTATTTTAAGGTATAATTCAATTTATTCACATGTTGCAAATCATGCCCCTACATTACCCCTTTTTTTTTACACAATAAGTCAATAACTACCTGCACTTTCAATTTGAAGAGAAAAAACCATTCTCTATTTTTATTTTTGGTTTTTAATTTTAGAAAATTATATTTGTTCGAAAGCCATATTTGGCTATTTATATTTTTAATTTTTTTTAAGAAGTATATTAGTTATAAGTTTTTTTTTTTATTCCTAACCAAAAAATCAAAAATTAAATATAGAAAATGGAATGATTATTAAACAGGTCAATTAGCTTAATTAGTAAACATACCGGTGGGAATAATGGTGAGAGTAAGAGGAAGAGTGAGTAAGTTTTTTCTTCCATATTTGTCTGACCAATTTCCTATCAACGGTGTCATAACCACTGCTCCAAATCCTGTAATCTGCAAAGACAAAGAGAATTACAGTAAATTATTAAAGAGAAGATGAGACTCGAGCCTTCGATCTTAATCAATACATACAGCTTGTTGGAAACCGGAGAGATAAATGGCGAGGGAACACTGATCTCGACCGGGACAAACGGCCTCCAATGTAACGTCCGTTATGGATGGAACCACCACGCTCATGGCAAAACCAGCCAAGAGCACCGTCACTAACAGGTGAGTTAAATCTCTGAACCTTTCCATTCTCTCTCTCTGACTCACTCCTTTAAACTTTCTGATATAGCCTTTTTATCTTAAGAAAAAAAGAACCCTGAGCTTTTCTTTATCTGAATTACAAATCTCTTGGTAGCCCTCTTCTTCTTTTTATTTAATGAAAAACCAAAAGTTTATGCCTTTATTCTCTATATGATGTATATATGTTCTATGTTAGAGATAGAGACTAGAGAGAGCAGGTCCGGTCATGAACTCGTGCAAGTGGTGCATTAAATTTGGGGGCCCAAAAGGATAGACTTTTTTACCCAAGGTTAAATTATATAAAATACCTATATACTTAATAATACAATAATACTCTTTCAAAAATACCTGTATTTTTTTTTTAATTTTAGTTAAACTTAATCAAAATTTTACACAAATTATATTTTTTAAATGGTGATTTCTTCAACAAGAAAGGGTATTTTTGAATCAAAATAATAAGTTAAGGGTCGAATTGAAACTTTTAAAACGTTAGATTTAAAATTGAAACTAACACTATAAATTAGGGGTATTTTGTATAATTTACCTCTACCAAAGATTTTGGGGTTGCAATGGCTTGGCTGAATTGAAACACATCACGTGTGAACTGACTGATGGTTCAAGACTCAACTCAAGTAAAGAATATTTTTTAGATTTTTGTTTTCGTCAGGTTGTGATCTGTTTTTTTCTTTTGCTATTATAAATTTTAGAATTATACATTTTTATTTATGATTAAAGTATTTACCTCTTATTTTATCTATTTAAAAATTAGGGAAAAAATCAATTTACACCGCTGAACTTATTGTAGAATGTCAATTTAAATCATGAACTTTTAATTTTATCAATTTAAACTCTTAACTTTTAATTTTATCAATTTAAATCGGAACTTATATAAATGAATCAATCCATTCCATACCACTGTTAGATTTTCGGACACGTGCAAATCGTTTTCAAATACTATCTTCCTCAAATCTCCGTAGGAATGGCGTGGGTCTGCTACTATTGGACCATTTCTGCGATTTGGTTGAGGTATGGTGCGTGAGTCTGAGTTTGTCTGGATTAAAGTAGAGAAAAATTGAATCCATTCATCTATTAAACTTAAACCTCCTCCAATTCAGAAATTCAAATCAATCAAATGCTTATTACCTAATTTTATTCTCTCAACTTTAAAACAATCATATATTCACTGCACAACATAGCAAACTATTGTCATTTGTTTTAATGTTTTTTTTTTTTTTTTTTTCATTCTGTAACTATTTCCAGCTTTGGTCTCTGTTCTTGTCTCTTGCAAGTGGTCAGCCATAGCTATTAACTTGCTAATGATAAATTGTAATGAGAAAATAATTGGGGAAATAGTCATCTTCCAGCTTGCCTTAACAAAGACAAATAATTCACCATTTCACCTTCTCAAACAATTTGCAACAATGGAAAGAAAAAACTATAGCAGATGCAGACACGAAATTCCCCTCTTTAATTTGAGGAAGACGATGTTTCAAAAGCCAGTTCAAATTGATGCATTAAGTTAAGTTCAGGGGTGTAAATTGATTTTTTCCTTAAAAATTATTATATATGAATTATATAACTTAAATTTATAGTAGTTTTAAAGTGTAAATTATGAATTTTTTTTCTCACAATTTTTAATTATTTATTATATTGATATATTATTATTATTTCTTAACTGAATTATTTTGACCTTGATTCAATTTTTAACCAAAAAAAAAAAAAAACTAATTTTGCTGAGATTTTCTTTATCTGAATTACAAATCTGTTGGTAGCTCTCTTCTTCTTATTCAATGAAAAAGCAAAAGTTTTATCTTTATTCCTTTATACTCTATATGATGTATATAGGTCATACGCATGTTAGAGATAGAGAGAGACAGGTCCGGTCCTGAAGTAGTGCAAGTGGTGCACTGAATTTGGGGGCCCAAAGGATAGACTTTTTTACCTATTTAATTGTAGTTTAAATTTTACCCCTCTCCTTTTAATTTATTTCAAAAATATTTTTGTTGGGAGAATTACTCTTTCAAAATATGAAAATTATATTTTTATTATAATAATACTATTTTAAAAATACCTGTAATATTTTAATTTTAATTAAACTTGATCAAAATTTCACACGAATTATATTTTTTAAAGGTTGATTTCTTCAATAAAGGATGTCTTTTAATTAAAATAATAAGTTGAGGGTAAAATTGAAACTTTTAAAAAGTTAGATGTAAAATTGAAACTAACATTATAGATTAGGGTCATTTTGTATAAATTAGCCTTAATTTTAATGAGAAACTTCTACCAAAGATTTTGGGGGTGCAATGGCTTGGCTGACTTTGGAACACATCACGTATGAACTGACTGATGGTTCCTTGGTTTGATTTCTTTAGAAGACTTTTAGTAAAGAATATTTTTTAGTTTTTCTATTTTTATTTTTATTTTGGTCAGGTCTGTGTGTGTTTTTTTTCTTTTGCTATTATAAATTTTAGAAATATAAATTTCTATTTATGATTAAACTATTTATCTCTTATTTTATCTATTTAAAAATTATTATATATAAATTATATAACTTAAATTTATAGTAGTTTTAGAGTGTAAATTATAAAAAAAAATTCTCACAATTTTTAATTATTTATTATATTGATATATTATTATTATTATTATTTCTTAACTGAATTATTTTGACTTGATTCAGTTTTTAACAAATTAAAATATTATTGATCAAGATATATTGCTATAATAAAAAGTTACACCCAATAAAACCTTAATTTTTAATATAGTATAAATTTGATTTATTTTTTTAAAAACAATTTTTCCTCATATACTGCACATTTACATATTCCATTATTAATTTCTTTTAATGAACATTGAATTGTACTTTTGAATTAGAATTCATTATTTTTTCAAGCTAGTTAGTTTCTTTTAACTATTTTTATAAATTTATTAATTTAATTTTTTTTCTTTCATTCAATTAGTGAATTCTAAAAAAAAAATATCATGTTATAACATTATAAAAAACTCATATATTATTTTCAAATGTACTTGTTAAAATTTTACTATTTTTAAAATGTCTAGTTTATAGTTATAATGATATGTATCCAGATCGTGTGGTCATTATTTTTCCACTCCCGAACCTAAATCCTTTCAGTGCCCAAAAATATGTTTTATTAAATGAATTAATGAAATATTATTAAAAAAAAATCTAATTTATTTATGTCGATTAGGAAAGGATATTTCTAAAATCCATTTTTCTAAAATATTTTATTAAATTATTTTGTTGGTATTGTGTTTTTCATAAAAATATATAATTTTTGTTTTTTTTTTAAATATTTTTGTGAGTTTTTTATAAGGTATTATATAATAGATGACCTAAAATTATACTTTCGCACCGGCCTTTATTTGTTTAAGATGGGCCCTTAGAGATTATTTATTTTCATTTCATTTCAAGTCTTTTTCACATGTATGAATCAAATTGACATTTTTCCTTTTTCCAATATTATATTATCTATCTATACTATATACAAAAAAGGCTTGAGACGAATTTTTTTTTATTTTCTTTTATGCCCCTGTGAATTTTATTAAATGTCTTAATCGACCCTCATTTAAATTACCACTTATATATAATTTAATAATGAATGATGAAATATATTAAACTTAATTTAATAACATAATTTAATTAATTTTTTTTAGCAAACTTAATTAATCGTTCACAACATTGTATTTGAAATGAACATTTTTGTTATAAAAGTAGCAAAAGAAACGGGGCAAAAGAATACAAAATTAAAAAGGGTTAATATAATATATAGCTTGCTTTGGGGACTCAATCACTTTATGACTTACACAACTAACACGATTCACTAATATTTCAAATTCCCTTAAATTTCTCATTTCAATTTTAAAATTTGGGATTTATCAAGTCCAATTTTTTTTTATCCAATTTGTATATTTTTTCTTCTTCGAGATATTACATCAAATTAGGGGAAGGGACACTTGAACCTTCAACCTCGAGGGAAGGAAGTAGTAAGTCCCTGACCAGTTGAGTTATACTCAGGTTGGCTCCTTTATTCATTTTTTTTCCTTGTCTCAATTAGGTTTTGTATAGTATAAAAATACACACTATACATGAATAATATAAAGTCACTTTAACAGACTCTACAATATTTAAAGTACAATTATATAATACATTAAAATTAGTATAATACATAAACATTTATATAAGTATCATTCAACCTCTTTTTAATATTTTTGAATGTACCAATTTAAATTTGTTTGTACAGTGTATATGTATGCACTCTACATTTTAATATGTACATACTTTTCCAATCACATGAGTTTTTGCGACAAAATGAAGAACCTCAAAAGCTTTTTGTGATTCACTTCCTCGAGTCTTCGATGAGAATGTACGCATTTTTTCAATCTCATAATACCCTTAGTCTTATTGTTAACCACATAATCTTCTACGATCTGCATATCATATTATTTTGTTAACCACATCTCTTACTCAAGCAAAGGAAGATAAACTAGTCTCATCCAACCGAAGTGGCATTTCCTGAAGAGTAGCAATCATCTTCAGACCTCTCTATCACTCCATGGGAATATCAAAGAAATAAATCTAAAACTAACTCTAGAACTAAGTAACAAAATCTAACAGAATTGTATAATTACAATAATGCATGTAATAAAGTCTTCACAATATTTATTACATAGTTATGTTTTTTTTGTAAGATATTTGAATATTTAATCTTAATTAACAAAGTTTTGTTTATAAAAATTTGTAGATTCACTACCATTAGTAGTTGGCTTGAAGATTATAATATACAAAGGAGCTTGTGATTAAGCTATTTGCTTGTCTTCTAAACTTGAAGACGAGGGATTTAATTTGATCATGAGGCTCACTCCAAAGGCAACAAGCTGACAAATACAAATTAATGTTTTTAGTGAATATATATATAAAAATAAAGTAAAATAGTTTCAAATGAGATTCTCTTTTACTATTTTCTCACCGTGGAAAGCCCGAGGCACAAAATACTGAAGCCAGGATAGTGAAATGGTGCATCCACAGATAGGAAGACAGCTGGACAAATTTAATTGGAGTCAACAAATGAAAGAAGCTATAATTTTGTAGGGAAAAAAAAACAAAGAGAATTAGGTTTGTTTAGGAATAGTTCGAAAAAAAGAAGTAAAAAACGGTTTTCTACTTTTAAAAATCAGATGTAGCTTTGGCAACATCACAGCCACAAATACAAAAACCTTAGCTGCTCCCAAGGGAGCAAGGACCGCAGAATCCCCTTCAATGTTTATTATCTATTCCCTTTTTACATGCACCTATATAAATATTACCAAATTCTCACACTTGATATCAATATTCACAGCATCATGATTTTAGTATATGAAGAATAACTTCACTTGTTATTGTTCAAAAACAAGTCGTTGCTTAAAATAACTATAACAAAAACAAGAGAAAAACAATTTTTAAAAAATATTTCCCAAAAGTTTTCACTAAATATTCGTTTTAAAAGTAATAATATATCATATATACCTGTCAAAGGGCTGAAAACTAATGGAGAAATGATGTTAGCAAAGGATTGAATGCCAGAGATGCATCCTTGAGCCTTCCCCTAATGATTAAGAAAAGTGAAAAACAAAGCCATTCTTGAGTTTGAAGCTTTGCTCATTTTTTAGGCAAAAATATATAAAATTTTGAGAATTCATCTTTTTTAAATGCATTATTTACCTGCTCATCAGGGCCTACTTGCTTGGATACAATGCTGCATATCTGTACAAGTCAAAGGATATTACTTCTCTTCTTAAAGTGATATGAAACTTAAATTAGAAAGTGAATATCAACTATATACTGGACAAAATTTTATTTTAAAATATCATTTTAAGCTAAAAAAAATATAGAATTGGTCCTTCAAATTAGTCCATATTTCTATAATTAAGAATTTGTCTCAAATAACATAAATCTGCATACTAATTATTAAAATGTCAGAACTTTTTTAAAAGAAAAAGTTCTCAAATAGCATAATTATAGTTCCATAAATTTATTGAACTATTTTTCATTGGTATTTTTAATGAATTTGTTTGTTTTTGTTTTTTTGTTTTTTTTTTTTGCTTATTTTAAGTACAATTTCAATAATTCATCGAACTATTTGATTATTTTTCATAATTATTTTCGATGAATTTATTACCTTTTTAGTTTCAATAAACTTATTGAACTATAATTATGCTATTTGAGTAATTTTTAAAAAGTTCTAACATTTCAATAATTAGTGTGTAAAAATATATTATTTTAGTAATTGTCCCATTTCTAATTTGATCCTTTAGCTTTTTAACCTTTTACTTTAGTATTTTCAATTAATATTTAATAAAAATGGCGTGGTTGGGTTATGAACATAAATTTCTTTTTTCTTTCCCATTAATTTAAATAGAAATCAATTATAAAATAAACTACATATATACTTTAAAATTCTAAGTAACTTAAGTTTTAACACTTGAGACTATATTTAAAAATTATTAAAATTCTAAAATCAGAAATGAAAATTTTATAAGTTGAAGGACTAAATTAGAAATAAGGACAAAAAATATATATTTATTCTTACAAAGAAGAAGCTTTTCCCTTTTTGAAGATGAAACTTTAACCTTTTCTTGTACACATAATAAATTTGAAGAAACTTTGAAATTGTGTGTAAATAAAATTCAAACAAGTAGATATTTTTTCCTACTAGTCCTTTACCACGTGCGTCTCACGTGATATCATTTTTAATATATAAATATTTAAAAATTTAACATTTTTTTTCTATGTTTTATAAATTTTTGACAAAATGATAATTTTGTTTTATTAACTTTTCAATTATTAAACATATTATAATGATCTATTTAAGATTTAAATTATCGTATACTTTATTAATTCAATGAATTATATGTAGTTGATTTTCTTTATATTTAATGCAATTTTTTAACTTATTTATTTTAAAAATTTATACTACCAAATAAAAAATAAACCGTTTCTTCTGAATATATATATTTCTTATTTTTTAGTTAATTTATTCATTTCTAGATTATTTATTTCTAGTTTAATTACAATTCAAGAAATTATTTTAATTTTTTCTGTTTGATTTTAAAATTTTAAAATATTTCTTATTAAAAAAATTAATGTTTATTTAAATATTATAAAATATCAAACATCAGAACTTAATTTTTCAACTATTTTTTGATTTAATGTTGTGAAAGCAATAAAAAGCCAAAGACTTTATTAAAAAATTGATCATTTCTTATTCATTGAAGAGAAATATTTTAATCTTATTATCTATAAAAAAAAAAAAAAAAACTTAAAAAAAGATGCTATGATTAGTATGTAAAAAAAGTCACTTTACAAAGTAAACCTATTATTTTGTACAACTCCGTCCAAAATTTATTTTTCTAAGAGTATATGAAAAATTGCATGCAATTTGAAGATAAAAATGAGGTTAGTAGTCTAAAATATAAATGGTCATTTAATAGAAAGTGGAGAATAAATAACAATGACATGTTTAGTAATTTAGAGATTTAAAAAGGGTATATATAATGTTACATATAGTAATTTCAAAAATTTTAAAAGGGTATAATAATCCAAAAATATTTCTGAAACACCCCTCCTTTTATATATTAAGGATGTGAAAAAGTTTTGTACGGAAAATGACAACTTGAAGCAGAGAGAAAGTAAGAAAAACTTACACTCGGATCAACACAACGAACAAAAAGTACAAATGCCGTTGAAGCATAAGGAACCTGCACTTATCGGGGAAGGTCATGGTCCTTTTATCGACAAAATTATTGAATGGGATCGACAGAATGTGACTCCCCCATTTATAAACTGTTAGATATATATATTTTTTTATAAGAGAGATACCGTTATAATTTATGAGTAGGGAGTCATATTATGACAATCACATCCAATAATTTCGGTCATCAAAGTTAAAAGAGAGACCAAGTGATAGTTATAATTTATGAGTAGGGGTTAAATACATTATTCACCTTTGCACTTTTGTGATTTTTTAATTTACACCCCTACACTTCTAATTTGAAAAAAAAAATCACATCTACACTTTCAAAAGCCAAAATCTGTTAAAAAAATCATCCCAAATTAATAGAGAATAATTTTTAAATATCTTTCTTAACCTTAACTCTCCTTCTTTGTCTTCTTTCTGAACCCCTCCAAACCTTACTCCCTCTCTAAAAAACTATGCAAAGTTAGAAGATTACAAAAAAAAAAAAAAAAAAAAAAACCTACAATTGCTCTCAGTCTTAGTCAAACCTCGCCGGAAAAGTCCCAACCCAACGCCAGAAAATGACCAAAATCGAGGTCCCCGCCGGAAAAACAAACCAAAAATTGAATCCATGATTTTTTTTAATCACGTTCCAGGATTTAGACGCATCACTCAAAACTAAAGCATCCATGTTTTACTTCGATCTTCTTCCTCTCAAGTTCATTTTTTTTAAATCTAGTTAGTTTTAGATGGTTTTTTAAACAGATTTTGACTTTTGGAAGCATGGGGTGATTTTTTTTTCAAATTAGAAGCGTTGGACGTGTTAATTGAAAAACCTAAAAAATGCAGGGTCATTCATACATTAAAAAAAGAAAAAAACAGTTTTCATGGGAGAGAAGAAAGAGAGCTTGGATTACTGGGGAAAAAAAAAGCAGTAATTTGTCTCTACTTACCCAAGCTGACCAAGATATGCTGTAAACAAACAGCTGCATAGAAAAGGGTCATCATCGTCGTAAGCATCACGGTAGAGTTTAAGAGTGAAATAAATTTTAGAAACAACAAAATATTTTCATGTGACAAAAAATCATGAAAAATCTTGTTTTTGTGAGAATTAAAAACTACCAGTTCCAAGATATTGAAGAAGCTATATATCTCAAACAGATCATTAGTTTGATCCTTACATGTCCGAAAAACGAAATCAACCCGATTGAAAGCAGCCTTTTCTCTCCTATAGCAGGTGACAACAAGGGCAAAACAATCAGCTGCAAGCTTGCAAATTTTCAAAAGTTAACAGAAGAAAATGCATTTAAGAAAAAAAAAAATGTATGTTGGAAAAATCTATATTATTTTACAAGATTGGGTGGAAAAGAAAAAAGAAAAAAAAAAGGACATACCTGTGAAATGGTTCCCATAACCCCAACAATTACCATTAATTCAGCAAATTGGTTTTTGTTGAAATGAAGATGGGCTTTAAAGAAATACTGCACCAAAATATTACTACTCCAGATTAAACACAAGAGCTAAATTCAAATTTTTTTAGAGTAAGTTTCCATGTAACCTTTAGAAGATATTTATCTATGCACGTTTTCAAGTATCTTAGGTCTTATTTGATAAACATTTTGGTTTTCGATTTTCGGTTTTATAGTTTTTGGTATTTTAAAAAACATAACACAAGAAATATTTGATTTTTCTACCCATTATCTTTTGAAATAAAACCACCAAGGCTATGTACTTCCTTAAATAAAGAGTTTTCGAAAGTCATCCAACGGGTGAGAATCAACATCTTTACTATATTAAAAGGGGCTACACAGGAGAAATATTTTTAGCCGATAATTTTGTAACAACCCGAATTTTCACTCAAGGGCATTTTATTCATTTCACAATTTATCACGTCGATACGAATTCAACCCAATTGACTACGCTCAATTCCGAGTCTCGAATAAAAAGATATGACCAAAATACCGTTTATACCCTTATTGTCATTGTTTTTAACTAAGGGCAATTTGGTCTTTTATAGCCTACCTAATGCTCTACATAGCACGTTTATCTACGTCAAATGCTTCTTGTTCTTAATCTTAGTCAGCGCCGCAAAACTTATTTCTTGCCGAAGTTCGTTTAGATAATTCAAAACTGAAGAATCAACATGTTTCTTTGGAAGTTTTCACTGGGTAATTCGTCCATTCGTAATTTCCTTCGAGTTTCTATCCATTTCAAGTCAAATCCGAGCTTAATAGTTATTTTTTTCACAAGTAATAGCCTCGTCGGAGTTAGCTTTTGTCTCGCCGAAAAACAAAGGAAACATCATCCAAACCCATCATTTCGTAGGTAATTACGTTGGATTTTTATTTAGTTCATTCCTCTATTAATTTCAAGTTATTCACGTGCTGAATGGAGTCGTTTTCATAGCGTTTCATTGGAAGAAGAAGCTCGTCGGAATCTACACTTATTCTCGCCGGTTTCTAGGTTCATTTGTCGCACATTCATCGTGTTTTTGGAGCTAGTTTTCATTGTTTTTGGAGCTGCTCCTTTTCTTTCTTGCATTTTGGCGTGCATGCGGCTGAAGGTAGGAGAAACGGTCCATGTGGACTAGCTGGGTTGGTCCATTTGGGCTAGTTCAGTTGGTCCCAGACCGGTTCAGGGCCAATTTTAGATCAATTCGGGCCGGTTTTTGCCCCGTTAGCCCGGTTCTCTTGAGATTGACATTAATTTAATATTGTCACAAGTCTTGAGCATCGTTAGGATTTTATGTGGAGTTATTTCGAGCTCGATTACTTGCTCAATTTGCAATTGAGGTAGGTAATTCCTACTTAGAAGTTTAAAATTGAATTTCTTTTATTGGTTTAAATATTCTATAATTAGTAGTTTGACTTGGGAGATGATTTATTATTTTTTTGGAATTATTTATGTGATTATTATGCCCTCCGATTATTGCTTAATTATTATATATGTTTGGTTAATCGTTAGGTGGTTTAGATAGAGCCTTTAGGTTTTACAACTTGGGTTGAACCTAATAATTAATACATATTAAATTTGCAGAGCCACACGTATCATTAGTGGCCTTATACCCTACTATGATCATATTTTCAAGCGTATAGTATGACATGTATTATTGGTGGTCTTATGATCATATTTTCAAGTGCATAACATGTCATGCAAGTTTATTAATAACAAAGAGATGACGTAGACTAAGTAGCTACTAATTATTGATAAATGATATAAATGGACTAGTATCCATAAGTTATTATAAATATAAGATGAATTGTATTTAATTTACTTATTTGAGTTGAGATTTAATCTACTGAGCTAAAAACTCACGGTATTCGAATGCCCTGCAAACTTTTACTTTGCAGATAACACTGATAATAATGGAAACCATGACGTTTGACGAGGATGGCGCTATTCATATAGAGGCCCTTAGGAGTTGTTTTATTTTTCATTATTTTACGAGAATTACGTTTTTTTTATAGTTTCTTTATCTTTTAGTTGGATTTTAAGATTATTTTATTTTATTTAGATTTTTTATTTTAAATTGGCACCACAATTAAATGTTTTGTTTTTATCATTTCATTGATTATTAAATGAAACGCTTCTGCTACTATTTGGTTTTGCTCTGATTTAATTAAGTTTTAAATGAGTCATTTATTATTTATTTAATTATTTTTTTTATTATTTTAGGTCTGGTCGTTACAAATTTCCTTCATGAAATTTCAAATTTACAAAATATACCATTAGTATTTAATTACTCACTTATTATTTACTTATTTGGAATACATCAAGGGGTTAAGTCTTTCTTAGAGGTAGCGAGGATTGTTGTCAATGAAAATGGGAGGGCCCATTGTCCTTGTATGAAATGTGTGAATACTGTCTTTGAGGAGATTGATTGTATAGAGAGACACTTGTATATTCATGGAATATCTCCGACTTACGCTCGGAGGGTATTGCATGGAATAGCAAAAAAAAATTCGCCGGCAAAGCTCTTTTGTTTTGGTAGTGTTAATTTTGTTTCCCTTAGCTTATAAGCTAAAGTGTTTATAAGAAAAACATGATCAATGTTTGGGTTAAGACACTCTAAAATACATATGTTGATAATAGTTTTATACGCCTTGCTACAAGATAACCAAACGACGGGAATTGGTGACAATGATATTTAAAAGAGCCATCTAATAGTCATTTATGGTGACAGTTAATTAGATGATGGGATGCATCTTTTTCAATTGTTGGTTGGAGTTGATTATCGTCAATGGTTACGATGGTAAGGATGCAACTTTTGGATGTAGTAGTTTACAAATGAATGGATTCTAGTGCAAGTGTGACTTTTCACATAATGATGCGATATGAACGGATGTATCCGTAGAAAGGGTAGTTACATAGTTCATAAGTATGACTATGAGATGCGTCTGTAGGAATAAAAGAAGTTATTTACTGTATAGACATAACCTTCAGCACAAGCCAATTTTAGAAGTCATGATTTATTAGACTACTTTCTTTTAGAAAAGATAAATAAAAATAGTAGATATTTACTAATTCTTCCTCAAGACCCATAAAACTCTTCAACTAGACTTAATAATAATTCATCTTCTTTATAATATTCTTGAAAATAAAAACTCATTGCACCATGTGTTTTATTAAACCAACAATTAATTGAATAATGTAAAGACAATGGCCTCTCACTTAAAAATGTAAATTTTCCTCTTTTGGCCATCATGTCTTCCTTGATAAGTGAACATATATAATCAAAAGCCTTTCTCGAGTCCTTGAAAATCTATTGTATGTTTGCATTTTCAAGTTTATAACCATCATTTATTGTTGATTATATTGAATGAAAGGCTGCTTCTCTTACGCATAATTATGGATGGTCATGTGTTTTTCGTAAGGATTATTTTATTTCTCGAACAATCGTTTCCTTTCATGAAAAGTTAACTTACTTTCAATCAATCTTTGATTTAGGCTTTAATCACATTTCCCTCTATGTACAGTCTAATACGCTTTTTTAATAATCCTTCTATAAATGAATCAATGAGATTATATTTAGATTTCACAAACTTTATGGATATTACTACATTTGAGAGTTACATCCTAACGTTGTATACAAAACTTTGTGCTTTAGCTAGTGTAATGCATAATCTTCAGTTCTTTTAAATATCCTAAAATATGAACATTCACTACAAAAAAAAAATGTAAATATCGACCTAATTTTAGCGACACAATAGGTGGGACGCTAATTTAGCAACGCAATTCAACGCTAATTCAAGTTTGACTTTTAGCGACACAAACGATCACTAAATAGCTTCAATAAATCCTACAACGATAAGATTGATGGTAGGCATGGGGTTAGCGATACATTTCGTCACTATTTAGCGTCTTAAAGAAGTCCATCATTAATATTTTATCTCAAGAAATGGCGCGAAGCTTCCCGCCAAAACAGCGACTCAATGTGTCACTATTTTGCTCACTAGTTACCTCCTTATTTTAGAGACGTAATATGTTGTTGTTTAATTTTTATTATTTTTCTTTAGAGACACATTTCATCGCTAACCTTGGCGGGAAATTTTTCCTCCAATATTTTATGACAGGAATGTTTCCCGCCAAATTAGAGATGAATTTTGTTCGCTAAAAGTGATAGTAGAAAAATTATAAATAGATGTGCAGAATCACTTCAAAGAAAATAAAATCTCATTAAAATGTATTCCCAAGAAGAGAAAATGCGTGAGTGAATGTACGTCCGTTTGGTTGGAGGGTTTCTCAACGACCAATTTGTAGCCGAGGTCGAAGAGTTTGTTGAATTCTGTCAATCCATCATGATTTTTTATAACAACGGACATAATATACGATGTCCATGCAAGAAGTGTAAAAATAAGATGTCCATGCAAGAAGTGTAAAAATAAGAAGATAGTACTGAAAGATGATGTGAAGTTACACTTGTACAATCATGGTTTCGTAGATAATTATTATCATTGGGTGTATCAGGGAGAATCTAAGGAAATGTTCAATGCAGCGAGGGGCGAGCATGTCAAAATGAAGGAAGCAACTCGCAGTTCAATTCGAATGTGAATGAAAGTTTTGAAAACATTGAACATCAATACGGTTAGTCAGAACAGATGGTTTTTAATGGATGTTGTTATCAAGGAGATGATCCTTATTATTTATTAAATGAAGATTTAAATCCAGATGCGCAAAGAATGTTTCAGATGATAGAATCAACAAGTAGGCTGTTGTACCCAGGTTGTGATGTAATGCAACTCGGAGCTGCAACTGAACTAATAAATATCAAGGCACAGTTTCACATCCCAGAGCAGAGCAACAGACAGCAGCGACGTATACATCAAGGTTCAAGTGTTCGGAAATAGTGAAAAAGATTTCTTTGGAGTTACTGATGAAATAATTGAGCTTGAATATGCAGGGGGGAGTGTAAAACATACCGTATTATTTAACTGCACGTGGTTTGAGATAATGGAGCCAGATGGGATGCAAAAGACACCACATTTGTAGATTTCAGAGGTAAATAAGAGAAAACACATGCGCACAAATGATAGATTTGTATTGGCACAACAAGCGATTCAAATGTATTTTCTGCCTTATCCGTCTTCTAGACAATTTAATGATTGGTTAGTGGTTTGTAAAGTAGGGCCGTGTCACATTGACGAAAGTCTTCCAGATAAAGATAGCGAGGATTTTGTTGCTTTCCAAGAAGAAGAGGTGCAGAATCGTGAAATAGATTAATGAATACACTCTGAAACTGCTAGACCATTGAATGACACAGCAAAAATGTTGTTTGATCCCGACGGCTTATACATTGAACTTCTTTTTATTGATGATTCATCCCCTAAACATTATGAGGAGGAAGAAGAAGATACTGAGGACAACAGTTCTAAATCCAACACTGATGAGTTTAAAGATGATGTTTAAAGTATCAATGAATTGTTAAACTCGTAAGGGAACAAAAAAAAAAGCGATGCAGTTCGTCGCTAAAGGCCTTAGAAATCTAGAATATTCAAGAGATAGTGACATATTTCGTCGCTAAAGGGGAATTGGAATTCTTGAACATTCAATAGATAGAGACACATCTCGTCGCTAATTGGGTAATCATTACTCCAACAGATAATTTCCCTTATAGTGACGAAATGTGTCTCTAAAGGGAAATCAAATTCTCCAACGGATACTTTTCAATAATAGAGACACATTACATTGCTAAGGGAAATGAAAAGGCGCGTATTTTAAAATTTCACTCACATGAGTGACGAAATGTATCGCTAAAACTGAAATTAATGATAGTTGATTAAAATATTCAAGTTCTTCAGCGATATATTTTGTCGACAAAATGAAATTAATGGCGTGTGCTTTGGAAATTCGGGCCCCAACTGGCGTCTTTTCATTTACTTTAGCGACACATTTCGTCGCTAAAAATTAAATATAAAGAGGTCAGAAGACCCCTTCCCCCCTCACTTTTCTTTTCCTCTTCTTTTCTTCTCCCTTCCCTTTCTCCCCTTCCCTGCCTCTGCCTTGCCTTTCTTGCTTTTATTTTTTTTCAATTTTTTCAATTTCTTTTTCATTTCCATTCTCGTGCCTCCCCGTGTCTTCCGGTAAAAGTGTCGGTGAACGATAATTTCTTTTCTATTTAGTTTTTTTAATTCAAATAATTAACATGTTAATTCTAATTTCATTAGTATGTTAATTCTCAAAATTTAGTTACATTAGTATGTTAATTTCATTAGTAAATTTTAATTTCATTAGTATGTTCAATGAATTAATTTGATTATTGTTAAAATTTAGTGTTAATTAAATTCATGTTAATTAATAAATTAATTTGTATGTTATTGTTAATTAGTTTAATATTAATATGTTAATTGTCAAAAGTTAGTGTTAATTAGTTTAATTTTAATTAATTACTTAATTTGTATGTTATTTATTAATTTTTAATTGATTAGTATGTTAATTGTCAAAAGTTAGTGTTAATTAGTTTAATGTTAATTAATTACTTAATTTGTATGTTATTTATTAATTTTTAATTGATTAGTATGTTAATTGTCAAAAGTTAGTGTTAATTAGTTTAATATTAATTAATTACTTAATTTGTATGTTATTTATTAATTTTTAATTGATAAGTATGTTAATTGTCAAAAGTTAGTGTTAATTAGTTTAATGTTAATTAATTACTAAATTTGTATGTTATTTATTAATTTTTAATTGATTAGTATGTTAATTGTCAAAAGTTAGTGTTAATTGGTTTAATTTTAATTAATAACTTAATTTTTATGTTATTTATTATCTTTTAATTGATTAATATGTTAATTATGTCAAAAGTTAGTGTTAATTAGTTTAATTTTAATTAATTACTAAATTTGTATGTTATTTATTAATTTTTAATTGATTAGTATGTTAATTGTCAAAAGTTAGTGTTAATTAGTTTAATGTTAATTAATTACTTAATTTGCATGTTATTTATTAATTTTTAATTGATTAGTATGTTAATTGTCAAAAGTTAGTGTTAATTAGTTTAATGTTAATTAATTACTTAATTTGTATGTTATTTATTAATTTTTAATTGATTAGTATGTTAATTGTCAAAAGTTAGTGTTAATTAGTTTAATGTTAATTAATTACTTAATTTGTATGTTATTTAATAATTTTTAATTGATTAGTATGTTAATTTTTAAAATTTAGTGTTAATTAGATTAATATTAACTAATTTGTATGTTATTTATTAAGTTTTAATTCATTATGATGTTAATTTTTAAAATTTAGTGTTAATTAGATTAATGTTAATTAATTAATTAATTTGTATGTTATTTATTAATTTTTAATTCATTATGATGTTAATTTCGTAGATGTCTACATCGAGGCGATATCCACCCCGTTCTCAAGAGTTGGATACTCCTGGCACATCAGATAGTGCAGCGGCATTAGAGGATATACTGGTATCCAACACACCTGTTCCCATTGCCCCGACCACATCAGCGGCATCAGACACCCCTGTCACTGAGCAGTTGCCTATCACCGGGGTCGTCTTGAGGATGACGAGAAAGAAGTGAGTGCACTTTATATTTTTTTTTAAATTATTAATTTTTTTATCCTATCATCGGGGTCTTCAGTGTATTTTTTATAGATTACATCCATCGGGTAAGGTTTTTCAAGTTTTCACCCATATTTACAAGAAGAGTCCCGAGTACGGGAAATGGAAGGACATTTCTGATCTCGCCAAACTGTGTTGGTTTGAGACATGGAAGGTAAAGTTTATAAATTTTAGGGTTTATTTTATTCATAGTGTTTTAAATTTCTAACAAATTTAATACTTTTGTTTTTTTTTTTCAGAAACACTTTACGATCCCTGCAAATCTCACTGATGAGATTATTTACAAACCATGGAGTAAAATGGCGGGGAAACATTATAGGGACACCATCCACAAAGCGAAGAATAAACCAGCTGAAAAGCTTTAGTGGATGACTGAGGAGGCTCGTCTGAAGCTCCTAGAGGATATAGTCAAATTCCCAAGGAGTTGCGCATCTCTCAAATCAACTCAGCCAATCAACTGGCAAACCCGGCTATGCACACCGGTGGGACTCACAACCATGACTAGTATTACGAGATGATGGTGAATACTTGTAGTATTTCGTTTATATCTTTAATGTTTTCAATTAAATTAATGTTTTCATAATTTTTTTATTTTTCTTCTTCTTATTTTCACAGACTCAGGATGGACGTGAGGTACCCTCGTTAGAGTTGTTTCTCCATCTGCATACAAAGGGCCACGATGGGGTTACTTATGTAGATGATCAGGCGCATAACTTACATGTTAGTTTATTTCTTTTCGTGCTTTCTAATTATTTAATAATATATATTTTTTTTTAATTACACACAAATATTTTTGGTTATTTTTTGTAGGGAAAAGTTAAAGAGAAGCTCTCTTCGTTATTGCCCACTCCAGAGTCTTAGCCTACTCAGGAAAACCATCGTGATGCTTTCCTTCTTGTAGTCAGTGGTGTTTTTCCCGATGGTTCAGTCCCTGGTCTTGGCGCTTACGGGAGAAAGCTTTATGTAGACTAGCAGCATGCTTCGAGTTCTTCACGTGCTGAGACTAAGGCTTTGAGGCGAGAGAATGAAGCCTTGCGCCTACAGATGGAAGCTAATGAGTTGCGCAATAAAGCTCGCTAAGATCATCTTCAGGCTCAACATGATGATTTAAAAAATCGTATTCGGGTATGGATGAACCTGAATACGGATGTCGGCTCCGGGTCTACTTTTGTGCATCCTGATTCTGAGAATACGAGCCCTCCATAGTTTTTTTTTGGATATTTTATTACATTATTTTGGGATACTTTTTTTGTATTAAAATATTTGTTTGATATTCTATATTTATTTTGTTCTTAATTATTATTAAAAATTATTTTTTTAAAAAAAATGGCTAAAATAGTGACGAACTGTGTCTCTAAATATTTTCTTAATCATTTTTTAATACTTATTTTAGAGATGCAGTCGCTAAAGTCAATCAGTTGACTTCATTAGAGAACCAATACGTCTCTAGTATAGAGATGCAATTCGTCGCTAACGTTAGCGACTAACTGTGTCGCTAATGTTAACTACTCATTGAGTCTCTAAAAGAGAGATGTAGTGAGTCATTGTGTCTCTATCTTCAGTGATAGATTGCGTCGCTAAAATAGTCAACATTTTATTATCATCCCATTATTTTTCTGTCGCTATTAGCGAGGAAATGTATCGCTAATATTCACAAGCGATGCCTTTTTTGGCGATCAACTATTTCGTCTCAAAATGCATCTCTAATTTCAATTAGAGGCGCATTTCGTCGCTAAAAATGTGTCGGTAATCACTGCTTTTCTTGTAGTGATTATATCTCATTATTTAACTCTTAGATCACTTGTATATATGGATGGCAACGGGACGGGACTGGCGCCGGGGGGGGGGGGGGGCGGGGGGGTTCACTTTCCATCCCTTAACCCGCGAGAATTTTTAATCCCCTTACCCTACCGTATCTCCTAATCAAAAAATCGAGGTCGGGTTCAGGGATTCACCGTTTGGGGATAGGGGAAAATTCTCCGTTTTACATTTTAATTCTTATTTAAAAAGAAATATACATTTTTAAGTAAAAAACAAAACATAATACAAAACATTTTATATTTTATTAGTCAATATAATCATATTTTATATATTTTTTTTCAATAAATAAAGATAAAAATAAACTAAATACATAAGATATTATTAAAAAAATCGGGTTTAGGGTCGAGGGCGGGGCAGGGGTGTATTCCCATACCCGTACCCTAAAATAAATTGGGGAAAATTTTCCACCCCAACTCTAACCCTATAAAATGGGGATTCCCCGCACCTATAAGGTGGGGCCTCACAGACCCCTAACCTGCGGCGAATTTTTTCATCCCTACTTGTATATCACTAAGTGCATAAACATCTAAGTCTATGCAATAATGATATATAAAATTTCAATTAAAAATCATTAGGTACTAAATTTTATTTTTTTTACGATCTACACTTTTCGTTCTACAGAAGATTTAGCATGTTTCACAGCAGAAGGTCTCGAGGTCAAACCTCTATTCTATCATTAACTTGTATTTCGTATTATTTGTTCATATGTTGGGCCTAAGACGCCATGTGATGAGGGGGAGTGTTGGGAATACGGTAAATTTATGAAAGATTAAATTTAAGTTTTTGGATCTAGGTGTGGTTTAACACTTATCAAAGTTGCCGTTTAGGCAATCCTCGGATTTATGCATGTGTATCCAATTTTTTTTAAAGGACTAAGGATATAGAGACGTTGAGGAGTTTTAGGCTTATTTGTAGTTTATGAGCATTTTTCAGAATGCATTAAAGTTAATGTTTATGCATTTGGATCACAACCAATTTCTTCTCCAAAGTTGGGTTCATTATGAGGAATCTTGTGAAGGAAAGGGTTAACTCTTAAAATAATTTAAAAATTATTTGAAAATATTTTTAAGTTATTGAGAAAAAAAAATTGCAATTAAATGTGGGATTTTGCACATGTATAAATGAGACCAAGAAGAGTGTACCAGTAATATTGATTGCTCCCCACCAAAGGCAAGGCTGTTGAAGAAAGAAATAGTTGCCGCTTGTGAAAATGCTGGGCTGTAGACAAAATCAAATGTTTTTTTTTTAAATTGGATCCTATTTTGTCAATGGCTAATAAAGAAAAACTTGGTGCCATAATAGAAAGTGAGATCAAGAATACTTATTCAAGAATCAAACATTAAAAAATGCAAGAAAAATAACTAAAGTCAACCGATGTGGCTTCATGTAGACGTCTTTTTTATATGAGATCCTTAATATATCTAGCCAACGATTTTTTGGACCATATTTTATTTTTAGATCGAAAGTTCGTTTAAGTTTGTTAAACTCTTATACCATCTGAATATTCGTCAGGTTCTATTTCATATCAAAACTAATTGATAATATGAGTATGTAGAATATAATCTAATAAACCCTTTATTTAAGACCCTATTATCTTTTGGATCCTTAACAAAACTATAAATGGAAATGATTTTTAAATGAATTTTTTTTTTAATTTAGTTACCTACTACGAAGTAAGCTAATCACATCTTTCACAGAAAGAATTGTTTTGAATGTTGTTTGAGTTGTTCTTGTTGTCGTTGATATCTTAGAAACACTTATAGCTTCATTGTCACTAAATTCTTCACTAAGCATTGGTTGAGACAACTGATAATTTCCATGTGGAATACTTTCCTCTAGGAAAATTCTCATGTAAACGACTGTGAACATTGACACATATGTAGCAACCTACACCAAGCAAACATAATTAGAAGTAAGAAATATAGATATTAGTTTTCTCAACTATTTCTAGTTAATATGAATGTATAATCAAATATTAAATAATTAAATTATAATATTATAGAACATAACAATTAATATAACGATTAATTAAATATGACGATAGATGATTTTGATTAGGGGTGAAAGCTAAAATCCCGACCCCGCTTCCCCGCCCTTGCCAAACCCGCTTAATAAACGGGCGGGGCGGGGGAATTTTTTCCCCCCGTTTACACCCCGCCCCGCCCCGTTTAGCTACTTTAATTTTTTTTTTTTGTAATTTAAATTTACTAGGTTTATTTTCATATGGATTGTGATGGAGAGTTTTATTTATTTATTTTTATGCACTATTATCATTGAAAATTTTGAATTTGGAATTAAAAAAAATATACGAAATCATGCATTTTTAACAATTTCCTCCACCCCGTTTAGCCCCGCCCCGCCCCCGTTTAATAAACTGGGTAGGGTACGGGGCGGGGGATAAAGTTAATTGGGGCGGGGTGGGGTGGGGAAAAAAACCTTAAACGGGGCGGGTATAAACGGGTACCCCGTTTACACCCCGCCCCACCCCACCCCATTTACACCCTTAATTTTGATCGATTAATTAAATGAATATATATATCAATAATTAATGTCTTTATTTCAGTTAGATTTTCAACTTTTGTTTTGAGTCCAATAGAAATTTGAAATTCTTATTATCGATCTAATTTTTATTTTTATTTTATTTACTCTTTACTTTATTGATTAAACTCTATACTATTCTTTTTTTTCCTATTCTACTGTGTGAGTTGTTGAAATATAGCTTCAAATAAATTTCTTTTTAATTTTTGTGAATTACTATAATTAATTTTGGGAAAAAATTCTCTCCTCACGAGTTAAGTTATGATTGGCGATGTTCTAGCTTATTTTCATCAAGCTAACTGGATCAACACGCCAACTCCACGTATGCTCCAACGAATGTAGATGGAGAACGTATCACCTAAAATGAGAATAAAGTAACATCGGTGTGGAGCCGGACACTGCACTCCGACAATCAAGTTAGTAGAAATTTTGATAAAGTTTCGGTAAGGTCTCAGAGCGTACCTCAATCGTTCGGAGTGCCTTTATTTATAGTGGACGAGTTAGTGGTTTCCCGTCATTCATTTGGTTCATTTCCCTCACATCGCAAATTGGTCTATCACAAGTTAACTCTCATAAATCAAGTCACCTCATGTCGTTAGCCTCCCTTGTTAGCGCCTTAACCTATCTGTCAGCAAAATGGTAGACTTCGTGTACGCTTCACTGAGCACTCAACTTGTTAAACGTAGGCTCACCACTTCCTCAATGTGCTAGGCTCAAAAGGTGGGCTGCATTGTGTACGCTTCACTGAGTTTGAAGCTCAGTTAGTTAGACGTAGGTTCATGGGCTAGACTCACTGTGGTGGCCTCTCAATGTACTTGGCTCAAAAAGGTGTGCTTTGTCGTGTACGATTCACTGAGTTTGCAGCTCATCCTGTTAGACGTAGGCTCATGGACTACTTAAGCTTAGTAGGCTTGATGGACTGACTGTGGTGGCCTCAACATGTTGTGCTCAAGTAGGTGGGCTTAGTAGGCTAAGCTGTGTAGAGTGTTCTCAATGTACTGTGCTCAATGTGAAGCTCAAAATAGGCTGGAGTATGTGGCTCAACCACGCTGAAATTGAGCTGAACAGGATGAGGCCAATTTATATAAAAAAATTTATTCCAAAAATTACCGCTAACAGAGTCCAACTACTTCCTAACTGTATATACTCATGAGTATGCTTCAATTGTGTTAATTTAGCTGGGAAATAGTCGTCTTTTTATTCCATATGGTTG
This sequence comes from Gynostemma pentaphyllum, assembly GCA_028015215.1. Classification (NCBI taxonomy): domain Eukaryota; kingdom Viridiplantae; phylum Streptophyta; class Magnoliopsida; order Cucurbitales; family Cucurbitaceae; genus Gynostemma; species Gynostemma pentaphyllum. Next base: position 23,262,338 of record CM051355.1, read on the forward strand.
TATATAAATACAAATTTACATGTATATGATATTTAAACTTATTTATTTAATGAAAAAGAAACTCTTATTAGAAAGAATTTTGACTTTTTTTTTCGGTGTCAGACCACTACAAAAAAAACTGTTAAATTGCGACCAGATATTTGCGACCAAAGAACTGGGTAGTTTTTTTGGCGACCACTATGGTAGTAAATGTGAAGTTTGACTTAAAACGACCACATGGTCACTTTTTTGAAACCAAATTGTGACCAAGTAAAAAAGTAGTCATAAAAAATGGAGCGAATTTTTGGTGGGAAGAAAATGACCATATGGTTACTTGACAATGATGACCATTTGGTCGCAATTATGTGACACGAGATATCATTTAGTAGCAAAAAAAAGGCGCGTAAATTTGGCGGGAGAAAAGCTACCAATTGGTCACAATTAAAAGTGACCATATGGTCGCAATTGTGGTGACCTTTAGTGACCAGTGGTAGCTTAAACATTTGGGGGAAAGAAGCTACCATGTGGTCACATTGTTAAGTGACCAGATGGTCGCAAATATTGTGATTTTAAGTGACTAGTGGTAGATAAACAATTTGGTGGGAGAAAAGCTACCAAGTGGTCACCAAAATAAGAGACCATGTGGTCGTAAATGCTGTGACTTGATGTGACCCGTGGGAAGTGGGAGAAAAGCTACCAAGTGGTCACCAAAATAAATGACCATGTGGTCGTAAATTCTATCATATGATGTGACCCGGGGCAGTGAGGAAAATGGCGGGAAATTTTGGCGGGAAAATGCAACCAGTTGGTGGCAAAAATGCTACCATCTGGTCGCAAATGAGCAGAGGAGTCCATTATAAAAACCCCTCATCTCATTGTTTGTTATCATTAAGAAAAGAGAAAATAAGAGAGTGGATGTATGTTCGTTTGATAGATGGGTATTTGAACAATGAGTTCGTGGCCGGGGTTGAACAGTTTATTATGAAAAGTATAGTGGAAAGCTACGTTGCCCGTGAAGGAAATGTGACAATAGGAGAATCATACCGGTTACAGATGTGAAGGTTCATCTTTATAGTCGGGGATTTGTGCAGAATTATTACCACTGGGTGTTTCAGGGGGAAACACAAGAAATGTCCGACGCTGCATTATATGAATCGAGACGATACGAAGGTAGCAGCTCAAATGTAGAGGTTGTTGCCGAAGAACGGAATGATGAACAACAATATAGTCAGATGCAGCAAATGATACTTGATGGTGCGGGTTATGGGGGCAATGAAAATTTCCGTGAAAGTTTAAACGTAGACGAAGATGAACGGGTTGTTGAAGAGGAAATGAATCCAGAAGCACGTAAGATGCACGAGATGCTAGAGACAGCCAGCCGACCATTGTACGATGAGTGTCAGGTAAGTCAACTTGCTGCTGCTACAGAACTGTTAAAATACCTGCTAGAGGATTTGATTCGATTGCATCGTGGTTTCGTCGATGCGCTCCAGAAGAAAATATTATGCCCAACAGTTTGTACGACATGAAAAAGCTAGTGGAAGGACTTGGTTTACCCGTGGAGAAAATAGATTCGTGTCGGAACAGATGCATGATTTACTGGGATGTGGATGAGGATCTGCATCACTACAAATTCTGTTTTCTTCCAAGATATAAACAAGGGAAACGCAATCTCATTCCGTACGCCAGCATGTTCAACGGTTGTATGCATCGAATGTGACAGCCTCGCACATGAGATGGCATCAAGAGCATTCACAGGATGAAGGTGTTATGAGATATCCCTCAGATGCTGCAGCATGGAAGCATTTAAATAATTGTCATCCGGATTTTGCACAAGATCCGAGAAACGTCAGATTGGGCTTATGCACGGATGGCTTTAACCCGTTCGGGGCATCCGGGGCAAAATATTCAGTTTGGCCAGTCATGGTAACCCCGTATAACTTGCCTCCCTCGATGTGCATGCGAGACCCGGTGATTTTTTTAACAGTGATCGTACCTGGGCCGAAAAGTCCAAAACAGAAATTGGATGTGTATTTGCAACCACTTATTGTAGAGTTGAAAAGGTTGCGGACTGACGGTGTTATGACGTGCGACATTTCGAAGAAACAAAATTTCTTGATGCACGCTGCGTTAATTTGGACGATCAGTGACAGGCGATTCAAGTTTATTACCTGAACTATCTGATTAATAGACGAGATCTGACTGATTGGTTAGTTGTTTGTAAAGTTAAACCACGACAGGTAGAAGAAAACTTGTCCGAGAAAGACGACGGTGCAGAGGGAGCTGTTGCTTTTCAAGAAGATGAGATAAGATGTCGTGCAATCGACGATGGTCAGAATGCAAGTACTGTTCGTCCTTTGAACGATGGAATGATAACATTGCATGATGATGATACAAATGCTTCCACTTCTCACGCACGTGACATTGATGCTGAATTTATTCGAGACAATGAATCTGATGAAAAAACAGAAGAAGAAGAAGAAGAAGAAGAAGAAGACGAAGACTTTATGTGACGGACTTCTTTGAGACGATGAATCCGACGAAGAAATAGAAGAAGAAGCGACGACCTAAGAAACTGAGGATGATGAATGACACATTTCGTAACTTTATTATTCACTGTGTATGTGTTTATTTATTAAAACTATTTCTTTAATGAATGATAAAAAAATATATATATATATTAAGATTTGCGACCATGTGGTCGCAATTTAACACAAACGGTGACCACATGGTAGTAATTTAGAAGGTAAAGGCGACCAGTTGGTCGCATTTGTGGAAAAGTAGAATTATATTTTTCAAAAAACATAAGTGAAATTACGACCATATGGTCGCAAATCTGAGCGATAAATTTAAATTTTCATGAAATTTATGGCGGTGAATTTAAATATTACGACCTTCTGGTCGCAAATTTTGGCGGTGAATTTCACGATTGCGACCATCTGGTCACAATTTTTAATGGGACTCGTGATATGACAGCTGTTCTGGATAATGGCAACGTGGCAACCAGATGGTCGCTTTTTCAGTAAATGCTACCAGGTGGTCGCAAATATGTATAAAACTGCGACCAGCTGGTCGTAATTTCCCCAGCACGCGCGACCTTTCGTTTCTGGTCATGATTACATATTTGTGACCATTTGGTCGCAAAATCTGATTTAAAATCCCCACAGTTTTCCTTTCCCCCGTTTCCCTTTTCCTTTTCTTTCTCTCTAAACCTCCAATCCCGGTTTCTATTACGAGGTTAGTTTTCGTATAGATTTTAAGTTAGTTTTAGTTTTTAGTTAGTTTTAGTTTAAATTTAAATTTAGTTTACTTAGTTTTAATTAATTAGTTTAGTTTAATTTTGTTAATTTCATTAATTGTACTTTATTGAATCTAATTTAGTGTAATTAATTACTTAGTTTACTTTAGTTTAATTCATCTAATTTTAGTTTACTTCAATTAATTAATTAGTTTAGTTTAATGTTGTTAATTTAATTAATTTTAGTTTAATTAATGTAATTTAGTTTAATTAAGTACTTAGTTTACTTAAGGTTAATTAATCTAATTTCGTTTACTTTAATTAATTAATAAATTTTAGTTCAATTAATCTAATTTTAATTTAGTTTAACTTAATTAATTAGTTTAGTTTTTATTAATTAATGTTAGTTAAATTTAATTAATTTTAGTTTAATTTAATCTAATAGTTGAAATCTTCATTACTTAGTTTACTTTAATTAATTACTTAGTTCACATAAGCTAATTTTAGTTTACTTTAATTTAATTAATTAGTTTAGTTTATTTTAGTTTTAATTAATTAATGTTAGTTTAATTTAATTAATTTTAGTTCAATTAATCTAATTTAGTTTAATTCTTCATTACTTAATTTACTTTAATTTAATTAATTTTAGTTTAATTCTTCAGTACTTAGTTTACTTTAATTACTTCATTTTAGTTCAATTAATCTAATTTTAATTTACTTTAATTCAAATTAATTAATTAGTTTATTTTAAATTAGTTAATTAATTTATGTTATTTTAATTTACATTATTTAATCACTTTACTTTAGATTATTTCATTAATTAATTTAATTCAGATTATTTCATTATTTTAATTACTTAATTAGTATTAAATTAGTTTAGTTTAGTTGTAGGATTATGACGGGCAGACGACGTCCTCCCCAGTCAAACGAGCCTGACGACACGATTGACGAGGCGACTCCGCAGACGCCTACTGTCGCTGCCCCTGATGCGGACCTGACTACAGAGGAGTTGGACAGCATCCTCTTCGGTTACGAGCCGGGACTTGCTAGCCCTCTCGATGTTGCAGTCCCTGAAACCCAGCCTGTGACACCACGATTGGCGCAGGACTCCCAGGCCACGACTCCCGGGGGAGCATCAGGGTCTGATCCAGCGGGACCCTCCACTTCAGACATGCAGCCTCCTCGGGCCGCAGACTCTACCCTTCGGATTGAAGGGGATACGTAAGTAATTTTGTTTATTGTTTTAATTACTTATTTTTAAATCATTAAACATTTTTAAAAGTGCTTTTTTTCCTGTTGCCTAATAGTTTCTAATATCAAAATAATTTTATATTTTTGCAGAGTACAGCCACATACAACCGTTTCAAAACAGTTTCGCGAGGTCCTCTAGAGCATGCCTCTACCCAGCGACCTTCGCTGGCAGAAGATTCCGACGACGGAGAAACGTCAGATGTACGACAATTGGAAGGTAAAAAACATCATTTATTTTTATAATTAATTAATTTTGAAATTTATAGAAATAAATTTATTACTTTATTACTTTAACAATTTTTTATTTCAATTTTTTCAGGGCAAGTTTCCTGTTATCGATCGCGATATCACGAACAATAGATTGTTCCCCCTATGGGACAATCACGTCAGGGATCGATTCAAGGACCTCATGTACTGGGCGCACAGAAAGCAAGCAGCAAACCGCCCCGTGTGGATGAGCCCGGAGGACCACGCGCGGCTTCTGGCGATCTTGAGCACTCCCGAGGGCATGGCAGTGTCAAGGAGGAATAAGGCCAACCGCGCGAAGAATCCCACCAAACACACAGCCGGGGCTCGAACCCACGACGAGCACCATCGTCGATTGGTAAGTTTTTTTTTTTTTACGTACTTTTTTTTTGTTTTCCTTTTTCAATTAGTTATTAATTTATTATTTTTTCTTCTCACTACAAGAAACTGCCGTAATAGCGACGGAGCTCTAGCGACAAAGAGTGAATGCGTCCCACAGTAACGACGGAATGCATCGTTCTTGTGAAAAGTTGACTTTCGACGATGTATTCCGTAGCCTAATTAATCGAATATATTTAATGGAAAAAATAATTTGGTATTAACGATGCTTGGCGTCGCTAATAATGGCGCCAAAAATTCCCGCGTTAATAGAGGACGATGCAGTGCGTCGTATACGATGGCGTGAAACATTCCCGGGCAAACGGACGACCGATTGCGTCGCCCCACGTTATGGAGGGAATGTTTCCCGCCATTTCAACGACGAAATCGATCATTATTTTAGCTATTAACGACGGATTTCGTCGTTATCTCACAGTATATATATGCCTTAAGAATGGAAAGAACTCATCATAAGAAACATTTTGTTATTTCTTTTTGTTTTTTTTTTCTATTGCAAAAAAAATGCGTGAATGGATGTATGTTCGTCTCTTAGAAGGCTATTTGAACTATGAGTTCATAGCAGGGGTTAAAGAATTCGTTGAGTTTTGTGAAAGTACAGAGGATTTTGATCGTAATGGGAAAATGATACGATGTCCGTGCAGAAAATGTAAAAATAAGAAGTTATTTTCTTCATTTGATGTGAAGAAACACCTGTATAGTCGTGGGTTTGTGGAGAATTATTTCAAGTGGGTTTATCAAGGGGAATCTAATGATCAATATAATGCGGCGTTGGAGCGAGCTGTGTTGTACCAAGGAAGCAGCTCAAATGTTATACCGAATTTGGAAGAAGATCGTGATGAAAGACAGCAAGAGTATGGAAAAATGCAGCATATGATATACGAAGGTACGTTTAATCATACTCAAGACAATAATCAACCTATTCTAGAGGAGGAGGAAATGAATCCAGAAGCGCAACGAATGTACAATATGCTCGAATCATCAAGTATGTCGTTATACCCGGGTTGTGATGTCAGTCAACTGGCTGCAGCTACGGAGCTTCTAAATATAAAATCGGCATATCATATTCCAGAGAGAGGTTTTAATTCGATTGCACAATGGTTTCATCGTTGCGCTCCTGCGAACAACATGCTACCAGAAAGTTTATATGACACGAAAAATTAGCGGAGGGTCTCGGGTTGCCTGTTGAGAAGATTGATTGTTGCCCGAACGGATGCATGATATTCGGGGTGATGGAGATTCGAGTCTCCATATTTGTAAATTCTGTTTCCATCCGAGATATAAACAAGGTAAACGCACTCTCATTCCACATACTCGTATGTTTTATTTACCGATCACTCCTCGACTTCAACGACCGTATGCATCGGAAGTCACGGCATCTCATATGAGATGGCATTACAAGCATTCGCAAGAGGATGGTCATATGAAACATCCATCTGATGCTGACGCGTGGAAGCATTTGGATCGTTGTCATCCAGAATTTGCAAGTGAGATTAGAAATGTGAGATTGGGGTTATGTACTGACGGTTTTAACCCGTACAACGCTTCTGGTGCACAATACTCTGTATAGCCTGTTATGTTGACACCTTATAATCTCCCTCCATTGATGTGTATGAAAGATCCTGTGATATTCTTAATGGTTATCGTACCGGGTCCAAAGAGTCCAAAACAAAGGTTAGATATCTACCTCCAACCTCTTATTGTTGAGCTGACTAATTTGTGGAATAATAGAGCGTTGACTTACGATGTATCGAGAAAACAAAATTTCTATATGAAAGCCGCAGTAATTTGGACGATAAGTGACTTCCCGGCATATTCAATGTTATCTGGTAAGCACAATAGCTTATTAATTATAAAGTATTTTCATTGCATAATACTATGTATAATTAATTTAAACTTATCGTAGGTTGGAACACATCCGGAAAGTTTGCTTGTCCTCATTGCATGATTGACACTAGAGCTTTCTCTTTGAAACATGGACGGAAAACGTGTTGGTTTGATTGTCAAAGAAGATTTTTACCGAGCGACCATTTGTTTCGATCAAACAAGACAGATTGGTATAAGGGTCGTAATGCACGCAACCAAGGGTCGCCTCGAGTTTATAGCAGAATCGAAATATTACACGGGTTAGAGTCTATTGGCATGAAAAAAATTACTGAAATAGGTGCTGAGGTTGCAAACAAGGCCGCTGGTAAAAACAGTGGATGGAAGAAACGAAGTATATTTTAGGATTTACTGTATTGGGGAGATTTACTAATCAGGCACAACTTGGACGTAATGCACATCGAAAAGAACGTGTTCGACAATGTCTTCAATACAGTTTTAAATGTGCCAAATAAGACGAAAGACAACCTGAAGGCACAGTATGACATCCAAGAAATATGTCGTCGCCCCGAGTTAGAGCCGGATGAAGATGGGCACTACGCCAAGGCCAAATACATGTTAAGTACAGAAGAGAAGAAATTACTGTTTGAATGGATGCGATCGATTAAGTTCCCCGATGGTTACGTTTCTAATCTCTCGAGATGCATTGACGTGCAGAGTCATACTGTTTTCGAATGAAAAGTCACGATTGTCACGTTTTTATGCAACGATTGATGCCTATTGCTTTCAGACCGTTCCTCGAATAGAAACATTGGGAACCGTTGGCGCAGTTAAGTGTGTTCTTCAGAGATTTGACATGCGCAGATTCAACACGAGACACAATCGAATCATTAAACCGAGAGATTCCAGTTATAATATGCAAACTGGAGCGAATGTTTCCACCCGGATTTTTCGATTCGATAGAGCATCTTCCTGTTCATCTACCATATGAGGCACTACTTGGGGGCCCTATTCAATACAGATGGATGTACCCGTTTGAAAGGTAAAATATTATTATGTTAATTGCCTTGTTTAGTATATTTAAATACACATTATGCTAAATTTTATATTTATTTTATTGCACGAATTCTATATATTTGCATAGATTGAAGAAAACTGTTGGAAATAAAGCACGAGTTGAAGGATCAATTTGTAATGCGTACCTGGTACACGAGACAACTACGTTCTATTCGTATTACTTCGACCAACATATCTCCGACCACTTTCGTCCAGTGAACCGTAATGTGGTTGAGACTCTTTCAGAAGGTGTAGACTTGAACGACTTGGATATGTTCATCGTACCAGGCAAAGGTTTAGGTAAATCTATACGGAGAAACTTAAGTGATGAGGAGTACCATGTCGTCCAGACTTACATATTATGCAACTATGCGGAAGTAGAGCCATATATTGAGTAAGTTTTTCTAATTCATGGAGTTTTGTTTTATTTAACATGAATAATTTTGTTTAAATTTACACATTAATACATTTTATGTAGATTATTTGTGAATTCATGTGTACGATAATCGCATCCCGGTATTACTGAATCAGAAGAAGGGAACATCATCGATAAACATTTCCGTTCCTGGTTTTACAATTACATTGACAATCCCACAATTCTGATCGCTGATCAACGTATAATATGGATCGCAAAAGATCCATCCAGAATTGCAAGACCTTACACCAGTTATCTGGTGCAAGGTTACAGATTTCAAACAAAAGCTCATTCAGTGAACCGGGCAACAAACAACAGTGGCGTATGTATAAAGGGTCAAGTGTTCGAGAACAATGCAGAAGATTTTTATGGAATCATTGATGAGATTATTGAGCTTCAATTTGCAGGTCCGAGTCTTAAATGTACAATCGTTTTTAACTGCACATGGTTTGAAACAACGCAACGAGGTGGAGTTTACAATAATAGCAACCTTAAAATTGTTGAGGTGAACCGGAGAAAACAGATGCACACCCAAGATCGTTTTGTTTTGGCACAACAAGCAATTCAGGTTTACTACTTAAACTATCCCGCTCACTGTCGAGATTTATCTGATTGGTTAGTTTTCTGTAAAGTAAGACCGATGATAATAGATGATAGCCTCCCTGATAAAAATAGTGAGAACTACGTTACATTCCGGGAGGATGAAGTGCAAAATCGTGAAATCAATGAAGGTATTAATTCTGACACTGCGCGTCCGTTGAATGACGCATCAGAGACACTTTTTGATGAAAGGAATGTCTATATTCCACCTGAAAATGACAAAGATTCTTCTCCAGATGAAACAAACGAAGAAGACACTGAAGAAGACAACATTGATTCAACAAAGATGAATGATTCTGATTACGATGATTGAAGTATCTATGTGTAACAGGGGAAATAATTAAAAAAAAAATACAAATATTAACGACGGAAGGCATCGTTATATTCAGATAAACATTGAAAATAACGATGCCATGCGTCATAAAACCTCACAGAACACAATGATGGGATGAATTTTTTCTAAGTATAGGAATGATGCTAACGACAGAAGGCATCGTTATATTTAGATATACATTGAAAATAACGATGCCATGCGTCGTAACACCTCACAGAACACAATGATGGGATGAATTTTTTCTAAGTATAGGAATGACACTAACGACGGACGGCATCGTTATAATCAGATATTCATTGAACATTAACGATGCCCTGCGTCGTTAAGTTCAGATATACATTGAACATTAACGATGACATGCATCGTCAGTAAATCAAACGGATAGTTTATGGGAAACTGTTCAAATTCCAGACCAACCGATTGCGTCGTTACATGTAATTAATAAGTCGCGAAGATAAAAAATTTCACGAAAATTGTGGCGTGAATGGGCAATGCAATTCGTCGCCCATGAATACCAACAGTTACCTTCATTTCGTTTGAAAAGTGGCTTGAACGACGCAATACGTCGTGTATATAAATATCAGCGATGAATTACGTCGTGTTGTTCATCGTCATAAGAACGTAGACGACGAACTGCATAGCTAGAACAAGGTATTCCGTCATTACAAAAACACGCGCGACGCGTTTTTAAGTGATTAACGATGAAAGACGTCGTTAAATCTCTTTTAAAACAGAATCGTTTCTTCCATTTTCACCATCCTTCCTCCGTTTTTCTTCTTTTCCTCTCAAACAAAATTCTTCCTTCTTCGATTCTCTCAGCCAATTCCTTCCCATTTCTCTGAAAACCCTTTCCCTTTCTCAAAAACCTCAATCATTGGAACGAATCCGAGTAAGTTTCTTCAAATTTAATATTTGTTTTTATGTAATTAGTTTAAAATTTCTAATTAGCATGTTATTAGTTAATTTAGTTTAAAATTAGTTGATTTTAATTTAATTTTGTGTAATTTAGATAATGTATGTAATATGTATTTAGTTTTATGTAATTAGTTATGTTTTAATTAATTATATGTTAATTAGTTAATTTGGTTTGAAATTATTATGTACGTTTTCATTTAATTATATGTATTTAGTTAGTTTTAATTAATTATATGTTAATTAGTTAATTTAGTTTGAAATGCGTATGTATGTTTTAATTAATTATATGTTAATTAGTTAATTTCGTTTTAAATTAGTATGTATCTTTTCGTTAATTATATGTATTTAGTTAGTTTTAATTAATTAGTATATGTTAATTAGTTAATTTAGTTTGAAATGTGTATGTATGTTTTCATTTAATTAGTTAATTTAGTTTTGAAATTAATATAGTTTATAGGTTAGAATTTTAATTACTTAATTATTGTATTGTAGGTCATGCCTACCCGTAGACGCCCTCCAGCACCTTCTGGCACATTTGGTGCCAGCAGTTCAGGGAGTCAGCCCCCCAGTGAGGAGGATGATGTCCATCTCGGGGATACCCCTGACACGATCGTTCAGGACGAGGCTATCGACCCGGCGTAGGAGCCCGTGCAGATGTTTATTTCCAAGAGAGTTCGCCTGTCGTTCGAGGGCGGCCAGTAAGTTACATCCATCAATGTTTATTTCATTAATTATTTATTATTTACAAATTCTAACTTTTCAATGTTTCCTTTTCATTTCAATAGGTTGCATCTATCACGGGAGGTTTCGAGGAGATTTACGGAGGTATTGAAGATGCTTCCTGTATGAGGACACCCTCGTTGGCAGAGCGTCTCTGCTGCGCACAAGCTGCAGATGTTTACGACATGGAAGGTAAACATATTCAAAATATTATATTTAATTATATATCAGTTTTTGAAATATTATATATATATATATATATATATATATATATATATATATATATATATATATATATATATATATATATATATATATATAATATTTCAAAACCGCGTTAATTTTTTTCAGCAATATTTTGATATTCCAGAGGAGCTGACCGACGAGGACATATACGTTCCCTGGCATCATCAGGGCGGCATTCGGTACAGGGACGTTGGCTTCAATATTCGCCACGCCCCTGCCGATAAACGGACGACCCACATTTCTGCGGAGGACTTGGAGGAGATCTTGGCGCGTACTCAGACGTCGGATGCCCAGCGCATTTCGACGATCAATAGCTCCAACCAGAACGCCAACCCGTCGAAGCACACTGGAGGGTCACACTCCACATACGAGCACAAGAAACAACTCGTAAGTTATTTTCTGTATTAATTAACTTTTACTTTATTTTCGTAAGTTATTCATTAATTATTTTTAACATTCACAGGAGCAAAAATTGGGTCGTCCTGTTCATGCTGCTGAGCTCTTTATCCGTCTCCACACCAAAGGTGGAGATACACAGACTTTTGTAGACGATAGGGCGAGAGAGAAAGCGGTAAGTGTTAATTATTATTTATTCTTTTTCAAATTTATTGATTATTAGTATATTAGTTAATGAAATGATTTGTTTTTTTGTTCAGGCTCATTACGAAGCGATTCTCGCTAATCGCTTATCGAGCTCCGACACCCTGCCGACTCAAGAGGATATCAAGTCGGCTTTTCTCGAGACAGCAGGAGGGAGATGTCCAGACGGTACTGTTCCTGGACTCGGCAACCTCGGTCCTGTCATTTACGCCGATCAGCCTTGGTCTTCCCAGGCAGCTCGTTCGACCGAGGCTGCTGAGCTTCACGCGAGCAACAACACTTTGAAGGCTGAGACTGCAGAGCTTCGAGAGAGCAACAGACGGCTTATGGCAGAGGTGACAGGGATTACGGCTCGTCTCGATGAGTCCGAGCGGTCTAGGCTCGAGTTCGAGAGGTCGATGAAGGCAACGATGGACATGTTCATGGCGCAGATGCGCGACGAGGGTTCTTCGACTTCTGGTTTTGGTTTCCCTCTTCCCGATCCTCCATCTGATCCTCATGTCGATTAGGGATTAGGCTTTAGGAAAAAAAAACATTATTTTGTATTATTTTAATATTATTTTTTCTTAAATTTAATTTAATTTTTATTTTGTAATTAAATTAAATTAAATTTTTATTTTGTAATTAAATTTAATTTTCAAATAATAATAATTTGTAATTAAAACCTTAAACCCTAATAAAATTTAAAAAAAAAATAAAAACTTAATTGACCGACGCATTCCGTTGTTAAAGTCAAATATAACAATGACTTATATAATGACTCACTATGTCGTTGGAAACAAACAACTTAACGACGTATTCTATCGTTATAGTGAAAATGACTTTGACTTACATAACGACTAAATGCGTCGTTACGGTCAACATGAGTCTTTGACTATTAACGACATATTCTATCGTTATAGTGAAACATTACTTTGACTTACATAACGACTAATTGCGTCGTTAAGGTCAACATGTGTCTTTGACTATTATAACGACGAAAACCATCGCTCCATTCTAGTCAACGAAACACAGCGATGTAATACTTTTCCCTCGTTAAGGAACGAGGCATTCCGTCGTTAGTTTCATCTAACGATGGCAAAAATAACGTCAGGTAGTGTCATCGTTAATCTCTTGTAACGACGCACTATTGCCTCAATTCGTCGCTAATTTTCCGTCGTTAAATCGCATTTTTCTTGTAGGGTCTTCAATCTCTAATCTTTTTAGGAAGCGAAGCACGGTTGCCCTGTCCCGCCCGATGAGCTGCACCGCGTTCTTCACACGAAGAAGGACGGAACGTTCGTCGACGATAAGGCGAAAGAAGTTCAGGTATTTAATAATTTTTTCAATTATTATTTTTTCTTTAAAATTTTTCCTAACTTATGTATTAACTATTTTATTTTCTGAATTTTAAATGTTTAGGAACGTTTCACGGAGTCGTTGAGTCAGCGGTTGCCCACACCAGACTCGCAACCGACTCAGAAAGACCGTAGAGAGGCGTTCTTGGAGGCTGCTGGAGGGGTTCGACCTGATGGATCAGTTCCTGGGCTCGGCTCGTACGGGCGAAGCCTTTACGCGGATGTGCCCCGGCCTCAGCGTAGCGGAGCGAGCACTAGCTCCGGACCTTCTCCGGTTGAGCAGCAGCTACTCGCGGAGGTTCAGCAGCTTCACACGGACATGGACGCTATGCGCGACGACTTCGTTTCTCGAGTTGCTGCGATTGAGGCGGATATGTAGGCACGGGTCGAGGCCCAGGTCATAGCATCTTTGGCCTCGTACTTCAGATCCCTAGACAGCGACCATTCATCATCGACGCCTCCTCCGCCACCCCCGCCCCTCCGCAGTAGTTCTAGGCTGTTTTCTTCTGTATAAAACATTTTTTGAATATTTGATTTATATATATTTTATTTTCATTCCAATTTTTTGTTATTAAATTTTAATATTAATTAAATAAATAAACAATAATTAATTAACTAATTATTGTAATTTTAATAAATAAAAAAATATTTATTAAATGCGACCAGATGGTCGCATTTACCCTAAGATAAACGACCATCTGGTCGCATTTTGTCTGAGTACAAAAGTGACCACTTGGTCGCTTATAAAAGACCACGTGGTTGCTGTTTTATGTGACCACTGGTCACTTTTTTTCAACTTAAATTACGACCAGATGGTCGTATTGTATCCCCAAACAAACGACCATCTGGTCGCCTTTTGTCTGAGTACAAAAGTGATCATTTGGTCATTTATAAAACGACCACGTGGTCACTTCTTCATGTGACCAACTGGTCACTTATCTTCAACTTAAATTACGACCAGATGGTCACTTTTTAAGCGACCATTTGGTCGTTTTTAAAAATGTTGACTTTTTTGCGACCAAACATTCTTGGTCGTATATTTGTGACTATACAGTTGCAAAAATTCAGGATCGACCAGTTTTTTTGCCTTCACCATGTTGGTCGCTTTTTTGGTCGTTTTATACTATAGAAACGACCAGTTGGTCACAAATTACTGGTCGCAAATTGACTTTTTTTTTGTAGTGGACCAATGGCACTGGCACACTATATTCTTGAATCGAGCGAGTCCCGCCTGAATTTTGTAGGGTTTTTTTTTAGGCGTTCATGTCAGCGCCTCTGACATGAGCACGTGTCAGAGGGTGCTGACATGACCTTTTTTTCCTTTTCTTTTTTTGAAGTTAGCTCCCTTTGAGCTCATTTTCAACTTATATATAAAGGAAGTTCATTAAACTAAGTCAAGTAGTTAATAGTTAGTTATTAGTTAAAAGTTAGCTGATTTATTGTTACTACAAATAACTTAGTTTCCTTGTAATAGTCCATATATATGATTTGTAATCATCCTTCCAATCATTGAATGAAAATAGACTATCATTGAGTGAATTCTCCTTCTTATTTCTAATAACCATTGATACCAAAATTGACTGAAACTCAAACAAAGGATTTGGAGAAACCTGAAAAGTTGCGTCAGTGGTAATGAACCGAAAGCGACAAAGTTTCCAAAAAGAAAAGATGCCTGAAAAACACCAGGACACAATTCGAACATCGTGCTTCGTCGTTCATCCGAAAAATTGTCCGCCTGAGAACGAGATAGAAGAGGATCAAGAGATGAAAAAGAAGATCTAGAAAATTAATGAAAAAATTTACAGAAAATTATAGTTGCAATGCAAGGAAATTACCGTATAAGCAAGAGCGAGGGACATTAAGGAACCTTGGGAAACCATGGCAGTGAGAGTCTTGATCCCATAGTACGCATAAAAGAAGTTGGTGCTTCGATTGTATGCCAATATTACTACAAATCATATAATCAAATGTTAACTTGCTTTCTTGGGCTTGTTTTTTAAAATACAATTTAATATCATTTTTTTATAATTCAATTTTGTAATCAGAAATTTTACTTAGATTTCATGGATCCATGTCTTTAAAGTAATTTTACTATAGTTTATTGACTCAATATCTAGATAATGTGGTCTAAAGTCAAGAAATATAATCAAGTTAATAACACACGTCATCTAGAAGTTAAGTCAATTAACAGTCAAATCACTTAGGCTGTGTTTGGTTGACTAGAAAGGGAAAGAGAATCCTTTCCATTTCTACTGGGGATTCATTTCCTTTGTTTGGTTTGATAAATTTACAAGGGGAATCATTTCCCTTTCCCTTTCCCTTTCCACCATTTTGGAGGATTTGCTCTCCCAAGCCTTGACTTGGTAGAAGCCTTTCCTTTCCCTTCTCATTTCCTTAAAATTATTTAAATATTGTTATTTTAATAATAATAATTAAAATATTATTATTAAATAATTATTATAATAATTATAATATTATTATTTAATTATAATAATAAATAAAATATTATTATTTAATTATAATAATTATTAAAATATTATTATTTAATTATAATAATTATTAAAATATTATTATTTAATAATATAATAATTATTAAAATACTATTACTTAATAATATAATAATTATTAAAATACTATTATTTGATAATATAATTATTATTAAAATACTATTATTTAATTATAATAATTACTATTTAATAATATAATTATTAATTATTGTTACTTAATAATAAATATTAGTATTAAAATATTAATAATAATAATAATAATAATAATGATAAATTATTATTATTATAAAAATATTATTATTTAATAATAATAATAATAATTAAAATATTAGTATTTAATAATTAAAATATTGGTATTTAATAATTATTATAATTATAATATTAGTATTTAATAATTATAATAATTAAAATAGTAGTATTTAATAATTATTATAATAAAAATATTAGTATTTAATAATTATTATAATTAAAATATTAGTATTTAATAAGATAATAATAATTAAATATTTGTATTTAATAAGATAATAATAATTAAATATTATTATTTGATGATAATAATAATTAAATATTATTATTTGATGATAATAATAATTAAATATTATTATTTGATGATAATAATAATTAAATATTATTATTTGATGATAATAATAATTAAATATTATTATTTGATGATAATAATAATTAAATATTATTATTTGATGATAATAATAATTAAATATTATTATTTAATTATAATAATAATTACTATGATTATTAAATAATAATATTTTAATTAATATGATTATTAAATAATAATATTTTAATTATTTAATAATAATATTTTAATTCTTATTATTAAAAGGATTTGATTCCATGACTCATTCCATTACTAAACCAAACAAAGTCATTGATTCCATTGATGATTCCACTTTTGATTCTAAAAACTGGAAGTAATTGATTCTGATTCCTTTTCCTTTTCTATTCCTTCCCTGAATCCATTCCTTTCCTTTTCAGTCAACCAAACACAGCCTTAGAGTGATAAGATTTTTATATATTATAGGAGTTAAAATATCGATTTAAAAACTACGAAGACCAAATGAAAATTTGTAACAAATGACTGGACCAGCATAAAATATGTATTTTATTTTCTATATTAATTTTCATTTATATATCCAATCTTAATGCCATAAATTAGAATTTCTCTTTTCTTCTAAGTTAATATTTTTAAACTACATGTTTTTTACAAATTAAAAAACGTTTCTAAATAATGTTAACAGAATAAAAGAAGAGTTGTTAAACATTGTATCAATATTAATTGCATAAAATTAAAACTATTTTATAATACAAAATAACATTTATTTTGTAAACCACTAATGCAATTTTTACAGTAAGATATAAAATTACGATCAAATTAAAATAAGCTTTAATCATCACTTTTTTAATTTATAGAATCAAAATTTATACCGTAATAAAAAGTTTTTTTTTCTTGTATTATAAAAAAATTCTTTTTAATTCCCATTGAGATATTTCTTCTCTCCTACGTGACAGATGGTGTGTGTGCGGTGTAGAGGGAATTTAAAGAAAGTGATTTTTCGTTTTTTTTTTTTTTTTTTTTTTTTTGGAATTAGAATTTAATGAAAGAGAGAGTTTTGGTTGGAAGTAGATCATCTGTTACTTACAGCCAGTAGTTACATATCTCCATTACACCAACGAATAGAAATGATTCAGTTAACTTTTTTTAAATTCAAAATAATTAAAAAAGGATTGATTTTTTTTTGAAATAATATATATTATTTGATAAAAAAAACTGTACTTTAATAAATATAAACGAATTATATCTTTCATGTCAATATAAATGTTGAAATTAAAAACTATAGATAATTATGCGTATTGCAAATATTCCTATGAATAATAAATAATAGTTTAAGAATCAAACATCGAATATAAATTATAGTTATAAAGATAAAACAAATATAAAATAAGATATTTATAGATAAAATTTTACTTATTTTTGTAGTGGATTTCTCTAATCATAATTATTAAACACACATTTTTAATTTAAAAAAACAAAAAACATGCATTGATATATATTCAATGATTATGAACAAGTGAATCGTATTTATATTAACAAATTCATTTATTTAACTACCATAAAATATTATCTAAAAGTGTGCAAACTCACCTGGATCCACATAAATAAAAATAATAATAAGAAAACGATATTTGATATTCATTATCTTAAGGATATGTAAGAGGCAGTGGCCAAATATTTTCCTTAAGGAAGCTAAAAAAATAATCTAATTCAAAGGCCTCACAAAATGAGAGGATAAATTGTTGAATGAGATTGGTAGTGATACGACCCCAGCTATTAAATTAATGGGCCAACCTTTATCAAGAAAACCTCACACAAGCCAAATTTAGCTTGAGGAAGCATTTATCATGTTTAGATTCCTTTACCCGTTTAAAATTAACTAAGAAAATTAATATGGTAGTTTTCATTTTTCCCATAGATAAAAGGGAGATCGGATTTTATGAGGTTATGATCGAAATCTAGCTTCACCGTTATAAGGAATGACTTTTTACTCTTTATTATATGGGTAAAATGCAAATAAGACCCCTGTGGTCTTTTCAAAATGCATGAACACCCCCTGTACTTTGAAAATGGCAAATCGCACCCCCGTGGTTCCAATTTTTTTCAATCTGACCCCTCCCCTTCAATGTCAATAATTTTCTTTTAGCCATAACTTCTTCGTTTGAACTCCGATTTGGATGATTCAAGATGTTTTGGAATCCTCATTTCAGGCTCTACATAAATGTCACTTCGAAACTTTGAAATCATTAATAAATTAAAGATTTTATTAACATCGAAACACTAGATATGATTGACATCGTTAATTCTTTTGATTATTGATGATTTCAAAGTTTCGAAGTGACGATTATGTAAATCCGGAAATGAAGATTCCAAAACATCTTGAATCGTCCAAATCGGAGTTCAAACGAAGAAGTTATGGCTAAAAGAAAATTATTGACATTGAAGGGGAGGGGTCTGATTGAAAAAAATTGAAACTACAGGGGTGTGATTTGCCATTTTCAAAGTAAGGGGGTGTTCATGCATTTTGAAAATACCACAGGGGTCTTATTTGCATTTTACCCTTATTATATACGCTTTGCATGATATGGTAATTTTTTTTTATATAGATTAAAAAACTCACTTTTAATTTAGGTTTATATTTGGTTATCTTAATATTTTAATCACTATACAATGGCCTAGCCATATTTACCCCCAATTTTTGTTTTTTTTTGTAAATTCGATAAACTATGTATAAATTTATTTGAATTTTCAATTTTTCTCCAATAAATTCAATTTAGTTCTAATTTAGAGTATTGAGAGACATTTTATTCTTTTAAAAATTAATTTTTTTTCCCTACAAACTTCATCTAATTTTAACTTGCTCAACAAAAATTATCTCTCATCTATTTTTATTTATTTATTTTTATAAAAATCAAAATTTCTCCTCTCAAACCTCTTTCTTCTTCTCCACTTTTTACTCTCAAAACTTCTTCTTCTCAACCTTTTTAAATTTGGGACGACACATATCTCTTATTTTCTCTAAAAAATTTCCACTTCAAACCTTGGACCACACATCTCTTATATTACTCCAAAATTGAGTTTGTGACTTTAACTTCCTCTCTTTAATCTCTATCTAAAGGAATTTATGGCCGTAATGATTATCAAAACAAGTTATACCAAACGGTCACTTAGACCGGTTTTATTCTTTGATGATATTAGTTCTCTAAGAACTTGGCATAATATTATATGTCGTTGTCTCTTTTTCAATATATAATATTGAATAGATAGATATTAGATGGTAAAAATATATCTCATATTTGAACTCAATAGAAAAAAAATATGAGAATTGAGAGTGAGGGGTCTGGGATTATAAATCTACCTTTTCTGTTAAAATAATGCTAGAGAAATAATTAGAGGTACTTAAAACAGAATATTATGCAAAATTTGGGGATTATAACATAATTTTAAAGTATACTAAAATCTCAAAATCTGAAATCACAACCGACTTTAAACCTCTTTTAAAAAACAAATTCATATGTTTTAATATAATCCGATCAAATATTTGAATAAATAAAAAAAGGTTGGATTTGGTTTGGTACATAATCTAACTAGATTAACCTCATTCAACAAATTTGCAACCGCAAGATTTAAATCAAGCCTAAAATTTCATTCAATCCCAACCCATTTAAAAAATTGAAATTATTTTTAGATGATAAAACGGTAATATAAAAAAAAACATAAATTAATTAGGTTAATTAGATAGCATACCAGTTGGAATAATGGAGAGAGTAAGAGGAAGAGTAAGCAAAGTTTTCCTTCCATATTTGTCTGACCAGTTTCCAATCAACGGTGTCATAACCATTGCTCCAAATCCTGTAATCTGCAGAGACATAAAAAGAATTATAGTATTAAGAGGGAGAGACTCGAACTTTCGACGTTATAAAAAGAGAGTACATATGTCTAACCAATTGATATTAAGTTAAAGAATGAATACATACGGCCTGTTGGAAACCAGAGAGATAAATGGCGAGGGAACATTGATCTCGACCGGGACAAACGGCCTCCAATGTAACGTCGGTTATGATCGGAACCACGACACACAAGGAAAAACCAGCCAGAAATACTGTCACTAACAGGTGCTTTAAATCCCATAACTTTTCCATGCTCTCTCTCTCTCTCTAGATTTCCTATTTCTTAATCTTCAGAAAGAAGCTATATGCATGCTTTTTTCTTCTTGCGTTATAAAAAGTCCCTCTCTGAGCATTATATGGGCAGCGTTTGGCATTGGCTCTCTAAAAATTTAACAGTGTAGACTTTTTTTTTATAGATTCTGTAAAAAAATCACTTTGGTTTACTGCAAATATTTAAAATTTGAAAAGATTGCGTTTTTTTATACTGCTTTTGTACAATCCGTTCCCGGCCCTGGCCATGTCCAGCCGGGTCACAGTTAAAAAATATATATATTATGAATATTGGAGAATTTTTCTAGTTCACCCGCTACCCCCATAACTAGTGAAAATTAAAACCACGAAAACCGAACCGAACCAAAAAATCAATTCTGTTCGGTTTAAAATCGGAAACCAGGAAAAGTATATTCATTCATTAATGGGAAAACTGGGTATATAGCCCAAATTCAAAAAACCTAAAGCATAATAGCCCCAAACAAAAAGATAAAACAAAATAGCCCCAGGGAATTTTTAAATGAGAATGAAAATACAATGATGCCCTTCTAAAATTAAGAAAAATAAATAAATAAAAAAGAGAAAGATTTGAATATACTAAAATCAAGGAAACATTAAATATGAAAAAACAATAAAAGAAAATAAGAGAGAAAATTTGAAATTAAAGGGAAAAAATCTTGGCAGATTTATAGGAAAAATAAAACCTGTACGGTAGGAAAAAAAATTGCAGGAAAACAACAAATGACAACGAAGAAGATGAGGGTATTAATAAAAATACTATACATTAATAAAAAGACAAACACAAAAAAAAAACAAAAAAATTACAATATATTAAAAAAACTAATAATATACATTAAAAACATTTTGTAAATAATAAATTTAAATAAAGTACAGTATTCTAAATAAAACTGTACAATAAGGAATAACGAAAAAACAAACTATATAATAAAAAAAGAGAAGAAAACTCACATAATAACAACAACAAAATTACAAAAAATATTAAATAAACAAATACTATACATTAAAAATTAAAGTAAATAATAAATATAAATAAGGTATAGTATACGAAAAATAAAAGTACTTTAAAAAAAAATGCACGATGAAGAATAGTACAATATAATTGTACAATACAAAAAAGAAGAAGAACCATATTCATGTATAGTATAATAAAAAAACTTTGATCTGCACGGTGAACACTTGAAAAAACAACAAGAAGAAGAAGAACCACATTCATGTACAGTATAATAAAAAAACTTAAACTGTACAACGAACCCAACAAAAAAAAGAGAAGAAGGATTCATGTACAGTATAATAAATAAACATATACTGTACACCGAACCCAGAAAAAAAAAACAAGCAGAAGAAGAAAAGAAGAAGAGAAGAAGAAGAAGAAGAAGAAGAAGAAGAAGAAGAAGAAGAAGAAGAGACTTTCGACCTTGGCCATCCCGAAAGTTGCAGATCTAAGGAATTCGAAAGCTTCAGATCTAAGGAATATGAAGAGATGAAAAGGAAGAAGAAGAAGAAGAAGAAGAAGAAAGAAAGAAAACTTAACGTCAACAAAAATCGAATCCATTGACAAAAAAAAAAACTAAACGAAAAAACACTCCTAGAAGAAATCGATTGTGACAAATGGAAAATCATGAGGAAAGACGGAAAAAAAAAAGAACAGAGATGAAGAAAGACGAAGGGATGATAACTGAAAAAGAATGAACCCTAAAAAAATGATGAAACGTATAGAAAAAGGGAATAATACAAATCACATCATTTGAGGGACAATTAAACCAATAATTAACAAAAAGTTGTGTGAAGATTGGAGAGAGAAACTTTTAAAAAATCAAATCAACTCATTAAAAATCAACAATTTAAAAAAATATAAAAAAAATTAAATAAGGGTTAAATGGGAATATATTAAAAGTAGATACTCTAAAAAGGCTAAAAAAACATAAAAAATTTAAGAGGCTAAAAAAACATAGGGTGTAGCCAAAATGGGCTATATAGTGGATTATCCCTTCATTAATCTGTGCGAGTTCATGAGATTCTTTCTTTTGGAGAGCCGAGTTCAAATTCTAATGGAGGCATTTTTAATCATTTAAATTATTATATGTGGAAATAGAAAATGGGCCAAGCCCAACTCAGCCAGCCTAGCCCAGCCCAATTCAATTCCCTTTCACCAATTCTAAAAAAAAATTCAGAAACTGATTAAACTGAACTAGTCTTAACTGGACCAAACTGGATTCATTAGCCTATATAACCGGTTCGGTTCGGTTTCCATTTCTTTAAAAACCGCACCGGTTTCACCCCTACTACATAGTGAAGTATTGTAGTGGGCCAACTTTTTTTGTTGTCCTTTTTCTATCATTTTAAAATTTAATGAACAATCATATGAAGTTCTCTTAATTTAAGTTTTTAATACGTGTGTTGCACATTAAAATATTAATTTTAACAAGTTATAATAATATTAATGAATTATTAAAAAGATTACAGGTTAACTTTTAAGATTTAAAAAACATCAATTAATCGGTATAATTTATAAGAGGCATAATAATGATTATTAAAGCAAATAGATTTTTTCAGTTATATAATTTTATTACTAATTATGTTTTTTTTTTTATAATAATTATTTAGAATGGAAGAAATTAGAGTAGTTTTCACCTACTCAACTATTATATTTTAATTTTTTTTATACTCATTTTTAGAGGGGAGTCAAGATTTTTAACATTCTTTTAACATTTGGAAATTTAGTGATCATGATGAATTAAATAAAAGACAATATAGTGTTGCAAATAGGAACAATTTTGTTTCGAATAAATAGGTAATTTTTTGTATAATTATTGCCAAGGTTATAAAACTAAAGAATGCTGACCAAGTATTTAAAAAAAATTAAAGAATTTGTTTCAAAATGCATAAATTTACATATTAATTACAAAAATGTAGAACTTTTTAAAAATTATTCAAATAGCATAATTATAGTGAGTTTTTTTTTTCTGTTAAAAAAAAGTATATGCAAAATATGTTGTTTCAGTCACTGTCCCATAGAAAATATGATAAATTTTTATATAAAATAAAACACATTAAAATTTCCCTTCCAGCCCTGTTGACACTAAGGATTTTATCATCTCTAGGGTGTAATTTTTTATGGTCTAATTAAACAATTTAAAGAGGAATTTATCAAATTAAAATTTTCTGTGTCCAATTTTAACATTTTACAAAGTTTATAGAGTCAATTTCTCAAACTAAAATTTTAAAGATGTAAATGTTACAAGCTCTTTAATTCAAAGGTGGTTTATGCAATTTTTCCTAAACTATTTATATATCTCATAACATTTTTTAAAGTTGATTTATGAAACACTAACCTAATCATGATAGAGTTGATTTTCTATGCATTACAACTATCATTAATTATTTTCCTGGTAAACTATAAATAAGGCCCCTGCGATTTTGGTCAAAATATGCAAACACACCTCATGTAGTTAAAAAAATATAGCGAATCACACGTAGTTTCATAATTACATCAATGAGACATCTTCTTCTGCCCACTAACACCTTTAGTATTTAACATCTATACGCACTTTTTTTAATCTTTTTCTCCCCCTCTCTTCTCTTTCTTCTTCTTCTTCTTACCTTATAATTTACTTTTAAAGTTAGGCAAAATTATATAAAGTCATTTTTAAGATAAGTACGAAGGCAAAATAGATCAAATATACCAAAAAGTCTATTTTTTTACCTTAAAAATTTTAGTTTTAAAATTTAAAAAAAAAATCATTTTTTAAAATAAATGTCCCTCACCCTAAAGGTGCATCTGCCCCTTGAGATGAGAAGAAATAAATAAAAAGTGGGCAAGAACGTTAAACATTTAATGGCTTAGTAGGGCAGAGTTCTCCCAACCAGTGTTTCTTCATATGTACGAGTCGAAGATATATATTTTGTTGTTGACGATTAATTGTTCATACATATCAGACAAGGTCATAATCAATCTCACTATAGTTATCTCCTTCACCACATTATGAACAACATTCTTTGACAATGTCAATCTCATAACTCCTAGCACTTGCTTGCTAATAGCTTCCAATCTTTATCTTTCATAACCTCTAGCTTCTCTCCCAACTACTAGTTATATGGATTTTGAAATGTTGCAAATTCTAAAATCCCTAATCCAAAAATGATAAAATATGCAATCCAAAAAATAAAAAAAGACGCAAAATATATTATCAAATTTATACATGTTCACCACTGTTCACACAGATAAATTTCTAAGTAAAGAAATTAAATGCGGATGAATGTAATTTATATTTGATATAAATTTAGCGTTACAATCTCTAATGAATTTATCCTCTGATGCTTTCTCAAAAATAAAAACTTCGATGCGAGGGCCGGTTGGCGTATTTCTTGGATCGTTGGACTGAATCTTCTGCTTTTGGGCTTGTGAAGAGTCAATCAATTTGTTGCAGTCTTGAAGCTTGAATACTAAAGTCTTTGGAACTTGCAAGAATTTAGTTTTCAACAATTTGTCTTCAAGATGGTCGTCACAAGAAGCTTTAAAGTCTTTGAAGTCGTCAACGTTTAGGGTCTTCGATCTTTGAGATCTCCGGTTTTCAAGAAATTTTCAAAGAGTCTTTGGTTTTTAAAGAGTATTTGGTCTTCGGGAAGTCTTCGATCGTCGAACTCTTTAATCTCGATCTTCTCCGTTGTTCTTCGAGATCTTTGATCTTCAAAGTCTTCAGGCTTTTCTCTGAATCTTCTCTGTTCTTCTTCGAGCTCTTTGATCTTCAAAGTCTTCAGGCTTTTCTCTGAATCTTCTCTGTTGTTGACCTTTTCAAATGATGAATGACCTACTCTATTTATAGAGTTTTCTATGGGCTTTTGGTGGATATGAGCTATTTGATTTGGGCCCAATCGCCACGTGGCATATTTTCATTGGACTAATTTATGTCATCCAATGGCCAAGAAAAAGACATGTGGCATCATTTGATTTGCCAATTTAATGTCTTTTAATTTAATTTAAAGACACGTGTCAATTTATGATTGGTCTTTGTTTAATGACGTGTAATTTTGTCATTGGCTTGAATAATTTATAATTTGACAAATTTTCTCCTTCTACAACCACTAAATAGCTTACGTTTTGTCTTATGCAAGCTCTGCAGATTCCACAATTGAAATTGAAAATTACACGAATTGAGATAAATAATAGATAGTAATATACAATTACTCACAACTATACCTAACTTTTGAGAATCCACCCAAATAATTATCCCTCTCTATTTTACTCTTAATAGAATAAGTCCAAAAAAAAATTATCATGCCATATTTGACTATAATTAATCATTGTCTAATCTAGTCTTTTACCATATTTCGTTGATGTCATCTTATCTACATATGATTACTTTATTAATAAATATTATATATAACGGTTGTTTTTTTTTAAATGAAAACTAAAATGTGGCTATATGTATAGTTATCCCTATCATTTTCTATATTTCAATTTGATGAATACGTATGTCACTTCAATTTTGGTGGAAGGCCCTGGCAAATCAATTGGGATTAATGGGCTTCATTGTATGTTAATGGGCCAAATTTTATATTTCAATTTGATGAATACGTATGTCAGTTCAATTTTGGTGGAAGGCCATGGCAAATCAATTGGGATTAATGGGCTTCATTGTGAATTAATGGGCCAAATGTAATATTACTTTGGGCTCCAACTTTCTTAACAGAAACTACCCCTACACACCCTGGATAAAGCATAAAGGTACAGATAGGGTAGAAAAATATGAAATTCAGAAGATGAAGACATTCGCTCATATTTCATCAGTTCACTAGTGTTTTTTTGTTTTTCTTTTTTTAAAAAAAAAGAAGTTTACAAGTTACTTACAGATAAAAGTATATTCTTAATAATAAACAGATAAAAATATATTCTCTAAATATAAAGGGGTGTAATTTTTTAGGAATATTTGTATTGATAGAAGCTCTAAAAAATATTTATAAATACAACAAATTTTTATCGAGTGATTCAGTGATAAATATTGAATTACATATTTTTATATTAAGTTTATCACTGATACACGCATTAATCACTGTTAATCTCTGATTAAACATAAAAAAAATCGGGATATTTGAAAATAATTTTTTAGAATTGTTACTTTTATAAATATTATATTAAAAAATCTTCTATCGATGAAAATTCTAAAATATATATATATATATATATATATATTTTTTTTTTTTTTCTTTAAAGTATGAAACTAATATAACTATTTTAACAGCCTTGCCACGTGTGAACTCTCCTTGTCATGTAAAAGAGTTCTTTAAGCTGCCATTGTTAAACCTTATATATAATGGTTAGTTTCAGAAAAGAGAGGCAAGAGTGTGAATGTAATTGTTCAAGTGTAATCCTTCAAGATTGATAGTGAATTACCTCTTGAGAGTAAAGTGGATGAAGGCATTTCTCCTTTAGCCAAACCACTATAATTTATGGTGTTCAACTTCTTCCTTAATCTCTATTCTTAATTTCGTTTTTGTTTAGCATTGATTAGGTAGTCATTTTCTTTTCTATTGTAATTCGTGAGAGAAGGGGTTCTACTTCTTGTTTTCATTTCTGTTTGTCTTCAACAAACTAGTATCAGAGTCATCCAAGATCGAGGGAGAGACTGAGTTGCTGAATTCAGAAAAGACCTCTGATAAGTCCTTAGAAAGGGGTATGCACATGGTTAAACTTGGACAAATCTAGGTAAAAAGACCAAGCAATTGAGTAGAATGTTGAGCTTTTGCACTTATCTAAGTCACTTTTGTAATTTCCAATTCGGATTGAGCCCTCTGATTCATTTTGGCTTTTTGCAATCATTTTTCTCTCATTAATTGATTACTTTCTGAGCGTTCTAATATAGCCATTTCTAGTTGGCGTTCTTGGCAATTCTTTACTGTTGCAGCGCAGAGCACCAAGAGGAGCACATTGTGATGCTGCTGAAGCAAGGCATTCAAAGGACAAAGAGATATTATCTTCGCAGATTAGCTGTTCGATGGGACAAATGTGATACAGTTCTTAGTCACGCGTGCATCCCGATACACTTTATCAACTATTTTTTTGGCGGGAAAAATGTGAAAGTGGCAAAGCGAAGACTAATACAAAGGGATATAAAAAGAAAGAGAAAGATATTTTTAGAGAGAGATAGCGAGGACCGAGAAGTAGAGGACAGAGATGAGGAGAAGAGCAACGAACCAGGAGGCGTTTTACGATGTGAAGTTATTTTGTATTAGCTAGTTCAGTATTTATCATTTCCATTTTATATTCAAGCATAAATTCTGGTTTGAGGAACATTTTTATTTTCATGTTGTTGACAGCCATGAGAGGCTAGACCCTTTTGTGATGAGGTGTTAGTGGAGATGGATAGACACTAGATAATATTTTGAGACTCATATATGTATGGAGATTGTGAATAATATTCTTTATGATCACATCCTTCTTTAAACCTTTATGAAAGTAGAGTTAGAAGAGTCTATGTTAGTATTGAAAGATTCTTTGTATGGCAACTTAGAATAAGGTATTACTTATTTATCTTATCTGTGACTTAGAAATAAGAGAACAATTCAGAAGAATAGAGAATGATGCTTAGAAGTTCAGAATAAGTATAATTCACCCAAGGTTTTAGAGGTAAAATCTAGGGTCGGATAATGCGTTATAATGTGTTTGAGGAAATTCATTCTTGCGTTTGTTTTCCTATGCCATTGTTGCCTCATAAAACCCATTTATATTTGAAGTCTCGTGGCAAGCTCACTACTTGTTGATAACAGTCTATCCAGATTCCTAACACATCATCACACTCAAATCCTTTGATCTACACTTATTGGTGATCCATTTACTTTGTGCATCACAACACTTAGCTTTATTATTTAATTAATTCTGTAGCTACAATCACCCTTAGATTCTAATTTTGTTTAAAGATAACCATTCTCGTGGGACACGACACTCACTTACCACTACTATTACTTGTTGACCATGTGCACTTGCATGCCACCATTCACCACCTAGTTTGATCACCATTTCCACCAACAACCTCTATTTCAACATGAAGAACCAGAAGTAAAACAAGATGAGTTTGACAAGATATGAGGTAGAGAAATTCGACGGTAAGGGAGATTTTTCCCTGTGGAAAAAGAAGATTAAGGTAGTTCTTGTTCAAAGAAAAGTGTTTGTTGCACTTTAAGATCCAAAAGACATGTCAGCCAAATTGAATAAATTATTAAGAAAGAAATGCAAGAAGTGGCTTATAGCTTCATAATCTTGCATCTTTCTGATAACACTCTGAGACAAGTAGAAGACATTGAGACTGCTTCAGATCTATGGAGAAAATTAGATAGTCTTTACTTGTCTAGATCTTTACCCCATACGATTTATCTGCAAGAAAGGTTATTCAACTTTAAAATGGACTCATCCAAGTCACTGGATGACAATCTTGATGACTTTAAAAAATTGACAAATGCTTTGAAGACTTCTGAGAAAAATATCAATGAGCAAAGTCAATGTGTGATCCTCCTAAATTCACTTCATGAATCATACAGGGATGTGAAATCTGCGATTAAGTATTCAAGAAATGTTCTAAAAATGGAAGAAGTTGTTAGTGCCTTGAAGTCAAAAGACCTGGAACTACAAATTGAAAAGAAAGGAAAGAATGCTAGTGAGATGCATTCAGTGAAAGAAAAGCATGAAAAAAAGAACATAAGGGAAAGCAAAAGTGGAATCAAAATCAGAAGCCTAAGGCAGGAAAACAATGATTCAAATGCTACTATTGTCTGAAAGATGGTCACATAAAAGGAAACCGTCCTGAATGGAAAAAGGTTAGAGCTGAAATTAATGATGAAGGAAATAACAAAGCAGCTATGGCAGAGGGAGAAAGATTTGATCAAGCAGAGACACTGGTGGTGACAGATACGAAATCAGACAAGAAGTGGATCCTTAACTTAGGCTGTTCATATCACATATCTTCAAACAGAGATGGATTGAAACTTATGAAGACCACAATGGAGAAACGGTGTTGCTAGCAAATGATGAGGCTTGCAAGATCACTGGAATAAGATCCATAAGAATCAAAGTGCATGATGGTTCTGAAAAGCTATTCCTAAAGTAAGGTATGCCCTATGTTAGGAATGATGTCCTAGAACTTGTAATTATTTAATAATAATAATTTATTTAGAATAAATTAAATAAATAAACATAAGTTCTTTATATTATCTATATTGATTCAATTGACGATATTAGGAATATATGGAAATATATTAATATCAAACATTCAAATAGTAAACCCTAAATTACTCTTATGAAATCACGACTTAGTATGTGAGTCATACAAGAGGATTAAGGTCGAGATGAGTAACTTAAAAGTGTCTACAGTAAAGGGATAACGTTTGGGAACCTTATCCTGGTAACACTGTTGATAGCTTCGCATTTTGTTTATAGACAAATGATCTAATCCTGATCATTCATGTGGGAGACATGAAATGGAAGTATCATATGCAATGTTGATTGTATAAGACAGGACCACGATGTTCGATCAAATTTCTCCTTAGTACCGTTTACGAGAAATGATCGAATATCAAACTAAGTTTATCAACCGTGATAGATCTCAATCCTGAGTGAAATGCGGACTCCTATTTATGGAGTTATGTTCTTTGATTCACATGGTTGAGAGCGATCTGTAAGAACGCTCAATACACTCCTGTTTTGGGAACATGGCTAGATAAGTAGCTGGGAACTCATTTTCACGAGATGGAATTCATAACTTTCCTATAAATTAACGGTATCAGTGCGATACCTAAATATTTTAGGAACTTTAGGAAACTCCCTTGATGTACTGATTCGAGACATGAACAAGTGGCGCCACGACTTCTATTGATCACAAAAGTATATTATCTTTAGTTCGATTAAAGATAAAGTTCATTGGAGAATCAGCGGGAACACAAGGATAAAACGGTAATTACAGGGACAAAACGGTAAATTTATCCGCCTGTAATTATGAGGGTTCCACGTGAAGGATATATCACAGATATAAATAAAGATAAACTAAATGGACATAACTCATCTATAGTGAGGGGAGTTCAGCTATGAATTTATAGTGGAATTATTCATAGTTAGATAATAAGTAATTAACTGATTATGAGTTAATCACTTAATTGACTAATTATTAAGCCCATGATCTATAGGTCCATCGGGTCCCTATGCTAGCCCAAATATCGTAGTCGCGAAATCAAGTAGAAGAAATGGAAAGTTTAAGTAAAGTGAATTACTTAAATAGGCAATATTAATTGTTTAAATATTGAGTATATTTAAACGGTAATTAATATAAACATTATTAATTGTTTAAATAATGAGTTTATTTAAACAGAAAATTAATAATGAAATATTATTAATTAGACATTATTAATTATTTAAATATTGAGTATATTTAAATGGTAATTAATAATTGAAATTAATTGACAATTATTAATTGTTTAAATAATTAATTTTATTTGAACGGAAATTAATAATTAAAATTAATTAATTAATAATAAAATATTATCAATAAAGTTATTAATTAAATAATGAGTTTATTTAATGGAAATTAATAATTAAAATATTTATTATTAATTATTTAAATAATGAAAATTATTTAAATGGAAATTAATAATTAAATATAATTTGATAATATTTAGTTGGGAGAAAACATTAATATTATTAATTATTTAAATAAAATATTTTATTTAAATGGTAATTAATAAATAAATTAATTAAGTTGGACTTATTAATTTAAGAGAGAGTTTCAAGCCCAATTGGATTAATGAACCCAATTGAAATTGGCCCAAAATAATTAATTAAATAAATTTGATTTATTATTTATTATTAATTTTGGCCTTCATAGATAATTTGTAGGAGATAATTATTTGAATTATATCCTATAATAATTATATAGATTTATTTACCCAAGATAAATAAAATAAAGATAAGAAAATAATCTCCTATTTATCTATGGCATTTTCGAAATTGCAAGATAAAGGAAAGAGATAATCTTTATTCTTTTTGTATTTATCTCTATAGATTAATCCTAATGTGATTAGGATTCCTATTTTTCTATAAATAGGAGGCTTGGGTCATTCATAAATCACACAATTAAATTCCTTAGAAATTCGGAATTCTCTCTTCCTTCTCCCTCCCCCCTTAGCCGATTTTCCCTAGTCCATTGGGAAGAAAATATTTTTTCTTCTTCCCAATTTCTTCTAAAGTTCGATCCCACAATCGGGTTTCGTTTGATCGATCGGGATATAGCGTAGAAGATCCGGTGTTGCTGAGGATTTGAAGCTGTAAAGAAACCTCCAACCGATTCTCCATTTATTACTCAATGTAAGTTTTGATTTTAATTTTCGAAATTTAAAGCATGAATCTACATGTTTTTCACAAATTGCATGATATTAATAGATCCATAATTAAATGTTAATTAGTTTACTAAATCAAATTCCGCTAGTTTAGTAAATCATCCCTTCACCCTAAACTTCAAAAGAAATTTGATAACTCTGGGGTATTTGACAGAAAAGGTTATGAATATTTTCGCAAATGAGGAATTCTCACAATATATAAAGATGGAAAGGAGGTCATGAAGGGAAATATGGAAGATACCCTATATTCAATTATTGGTTCCACTGTAATAGGAATTGCTGCATGTGTCAGACATGAAGATACCTCATAGACTAGGCTATGGCACAACAGATTAGCTCATTTATGACCAAGGTTGAAAATGTCGATGCCGATGTCGACATCTCAATTTTACGGACATGTCGATTGTCGATGTCGATGTCGACGGATATTCCGGAAAAATCACGGATATCACGGATAACTATAGAATTAGTGTGAATTTGTGGATGAAACTTTTATTAGAGCTTAATTAAACATTAAACCATCATTCTAAGTAGTTATATAAATAAAATACACATATATGGACATTAGTGGTACAAACTATCAAAATTTAGACGCAAAAGAACATTAATTTTTTTAAACTGTTTTTGAAAAAATAGTAAAAAAAACTTTGAAAAATAGTAATTTTTTTAAAATAATAACTATATTCATTAAAAAAAAACTAATATAAATAGAAAAACAGTAATTTTTTTAAAAATATTAACAACTATATTCATTAAAAAAAACTAATATAAATAGAAAAACAGTAATTTAAAAAAAAAATAATTCCTTATAAAAAGAACTAGCCTTTTATTTTAAAACAATAAAAAAAAAGAAATTAAATTATTACAAAAAAAGAAAAAAACAAACAACATTTTTTAAAAACAGTTTCTTAAAAAAAACAGTCAAAATAAAATGTAAATTAAAAATATAAAAAGAGAATAAACAATTATAACATTATTAATAAAATACAATATTTAATACAAATAAATCATTAATAACTCAATATAATAGATTTTTAAAAAAAAATTTATATCAAAATTATCATGAATTACAATAGACATTTATTTTAGGGTAAAATACGTTTTTGGTCCCTAGTTTCACTTTGGTTTCATTTTCGTCCCTGTACTTTCAAAACTGATTTTTTTCGTCCCTGTACTTTCCAAAACCCACTTTTTTAGTCCTTCTGTTAACTTTTCTGTTAGTTGACTATTAGTCATTGGTGGCATGGTATTTTTAATGACGTGGCAGGTTGACTTGATTTTTTTATCAATATTTTTAAATGATGTTGCATTTTAGTACTTTAAAACAATATTTTTTTATTGATTTTAAAATTATCATCTCTCATCTCTCTCATAACTTTCTCTCTCCTCTCTATCTCTCTCTAACATCATGTTCGTGCTTAGCTTTTGATGCAGTCTGCTATGAAACGTCTTCAGAAGGAGTTTCATCTCATTCTCGCTGCCCAACATGGATTTCTCGATCCCGAATCGATATTGAATCGTTCGTCAAGAGATTCGGTGTTGAACCCTAGCTCTGATGTTAAGGATGCTGATGATCTTTGATTTGCTAACGAGACTGCTAGCGAGGAGGAGCGGGTTTCGAAGACGGCGGTGTCGGATTTGAAGATGATTGCTAATTGTATGATCTCTACTGGTTATGGTAAAGAGTGTGTTAAGATTTATACTGTGAATCGAAAATCGATTGTTGAAGAAGGGCTTTATAATCTTGGTGTTGGGAAGATGAGTTTCTCTCATCTTCATAAGATTGATTGGGATATTCTAGAGGTTAAGATTAAGAATTGGTTGAACGCGATGAAAATCGCGGTTAAAACCTTCTTCGATTCCAAGCAATTTCTCGCCGATCAAGTTTTCTCTGCTTCTTCAACCATTAAAGAATCAGTCTTCACGGAAATCACAAAAGAGAGTGCTTTGAATCTGTTTGGATTTTCGGAAATCATCACAAAATCGAAGAAGTCTCCGGAGAAGATTTTCCTGATTATGGACATTTACAAAGCAATCTACGACCTATTACCTGAGATTCAATCGATTTTCAAATATTTTTTTATCAATATTCTGTTAACTTCCTCACACCAGCCCAGAGTAGTTTAGATCTACGATTTTCAGTGGTATTTGACTGATTCAATGAAGTTGATGAAAAAAAATGGTGGTGATGTTGGAAGGAGAAGAGTAGGAGATGATACAAGCAAGGGATGAAGGAGAGTTTTGCTTGAGAATCCAAGAGATAGAGAGGAGAGAGAAAGTTATGAGAGAGATGAGAGATGATAATTTTAAAATCAATAAAAAAATATTGTTTAAAGTACTAAAATGCCACATCATTTAAAAATATTGATAAAAAAATCAAGTCAACCTGCCACATCATTAAAAATACTATGTCACCAATGACTAACAGTCAACTAATTGAAAAGTTAACATAAGGACTAAAAAAGTGCGTTTTGGAAAGTACACGGACGAAAAAAGTCAGTTTTGAAAGTACAGGGTCGAAAATGAAACCAAAGTGAAACTATAGGGACCAAAAACGTATTTTACCCTTTATTTTAAATAGTATAATTTTAAATTTTAGAAACAAATCTTTCTACATTATTAATAATTATAAACCTAAAACTATGAATAACTTAAAACTATATACTTTAAGCCCAATAAAAAGCCCAACTCAATATCATGGTCCCACCAAATCCACTTAACAAAGAAAAAACCCTAATTTCTTCTCAAACTTTTCTAAGTCTGCCGCTCCATTTTCCTTCTCTCTCTCTCTCTCTCTCTCTCTCTCTCTCTCTCTCTCTCTCTCTCTCTCTCTCTCTCTCTCTCTTCTTCATGCAGAGTTACATCCCATGGCCAACGAAAATCTTTTGTAAGCCAGCCAGATCTTAAATTTTCCTGCGACATTTTGGATTTTTTAGCGACATCTTCGACAAATCGGCGAAATTGGCGACATTTAGCAAATATCGCCGACATGTCGCCGATACGGGGGAAGAACGACTCTTCCCCCCATTATCGTTATCGAGCACCGCCGCCTTCCCATATCGATTATCGGCGACATCGCTGAATTTTTCAACCCTGGGTATGACAAGATGAGAAAGACGGATTTTTGTGAGCATTGTGTTTATGGGAAACAACACAGGCTGCCTTTCACCAATTTAGAATACAAGACCTTAGAAACCCTTGCCTACATTCATTCAGATGTTTGGGGCCATACACGAGTGGATTCAAATGGTGGAAATAGATACTTCATAACCATGATAGATCATCACTCAAAGAAAGCATGGGTATATCTGATGAAGACCAAAAACCAAGCTTTCCAAAGGTTCAAAGATTGGAAGATCATGGTTGAGACACAGACAGACAAAAGGGTTGAGAAGATTAGAACTAACAATGGCCTAGAATACATGAAAAGTTTAATGAGCCGTGTACAAAGGAGAGAATAATCAGACATAGAACAATGAGGTACACACCTCAACAGAATGGCATAGCAGAAAGGTTAAATAGAACCATTCTTGAAAAGGTTAGATGTATATGATGTCTAATGCCAACCTTCCAAGGAGATTCTGGGGTGAGGCAGTGTGTACAGTAGTGCACTTAATCAATAAAAGTCCCTCCAGTGCTATTGAATTCAAAACTCTTGAAGAAATATGGACATGGAGACCTCCAAATCTGAAATACCTGAGAGTTTTTAGATGTACAACATTTGCTCATGTCAATGAGGCAAACTAGATGCAAGAGCCAAGAAGAGTATGTTTCTGGGATATCTTAATAGGTTAAAGACTACAAATTATGGCAAGAGGATGGAACAAATGCGACTTGCATAATAAGTAGATATGTCATTTTCAGAGAAAATGAAATGTACATGAATTCAAAATCTGACACACAGTCGACAAACAAGAATAGCTCAAGCATTGAGGTGGAGCATCACCGTGATCTAATTTTGAATGAAGAAATGACTGAAGTTGAAGAAGAAACGTAAGCACATCAAACACAAACTGATCTGGAAGGCTATCAGCTAGCAAGAGATAGGCCAAGGAGAGTCATAACTCAGCCTCCTGATTACACATCTTTTGCTTTATCTGTTGCTGAGGAAAAAGAACCAAATTCTTATAAGAGTGCAATTAGTAGAAAAGATAGTTAGTTATGGATTGATGCTATGCAAGATGAGATGAATTCATTGATTAAGAATCACACCTGGGAACTAGTCAAGAGAAAGACAGGTCAAAGACTTGTAGGAAATAAATGGATCTATAAAATCAAGCCTGCTACTAAAAATGAAGACAAGCCAAAGTATAAGGCAAGGCTTGTAGCTAAGGGGTATTCTCAGAGAAAGGGAGTAAACTTCAATGAGATATACTCCACTATGGTGAAGCACTCATCAATCAGAATACTACTAGCCATAGTTACACAGTTTAACATGGAACGTGAGCAACTTGATGTGAAGACAACTTTCTTACATGAAAACCTAGAAGAAGAGATATGCATGCCTCAACCTGAAGGTTTTATGCAAAATGGTAATGAAGATAATATTTGCCTGCTGAAAAGATCCTTATATGGCCTCAAACAATCACCCAGACAATGGTATAACAGGTTAGATGAATTTATGTGTAAACAGAATTTTCAGAAAAGCAATTTTGACTATTGTGTCTATTTCAAAGATTCTGGAACAGAGCAAGCAATTTATCTCCTGGTCTATATGGATGATATGCTCATAGCATCCACAAAGAAAGCTAAGATTGACAAATTGAAGAAGCCACTTAACACAGAATTTGAAATGAAACATCTAAGAAAGGCAAAGAAAATACTTGGTATTGAAATTCACAAAATAAAGATGTTGATTGGTTCATTTGAGTCAACACACCTATGTGAAGAAGATTCTAGAGAGATTTTCTATGGACAAGTTTAAACCAATGACCACACTAATTGGCAGTCGCTTCAAAATGTCAAACGAACAATGTCCTAAAAATGAAGAAGAGATAGCTGAAATGACAAAAGTTCCCTACTCTAATGTGGTAGGAAGCCTGATATATGTTATGATTTGCTCTAGACCTGACATATCCTACTATGCACCAATTAAGCCTGGTAAGTAGGCACATGTCCAAACCAGGAAGATGCATTGGCAAGCCTCGAAATGGGTTATGAGATACCTAATGGGAAATGTTTTCCTAGGCCTGAAATACACAAAATGGGAAGGAAAAGACAACATTCTAGAGGGATTTGTTGATTCTGATTTTGCAGGAGACAATGATAAAAGAATTGTTGGGGTTTCTGCCCTAAATCTTTTGTAATCCAATTAAGCTATAAATAAATAAAGGAATTAGTAATTAGTAATATTTACATTTGGTAGGATCTAAGGCAACCCTAGAGGGGGGTGAATAGGGATTTAAAATAATTTTTATAAAACTTTTTAATCAATTCAAAAATTAACACAATCAATTTAACAAATTAAAATGCAAATTAAATAAAGTAGTTTAAGGATAGAAATGACTCCTGTATTTTATAGTGGTTCGGCCACAACTCGGGCTTTACGTCCACTCCCCGAGTGCTTCGGGAATTCTTGAATCCACTAATTCAAATGATCCTTTTCACGGTTGAGGATCTAACTGTCACAACGACCTTTTCCACGGAGCAAGGACAACCGTTTACAATCACTCTTTTTAGCTAAGGTTCAAGAGTAAACCTTTACAATTTGTAAATCCTCTCTAAGGATAAATATTACAAAATTTAGCTCACAACAAGAGATAACACTCTCAAGAAAAAGCCCTTAACAATGGCTAGCAAATACACAAGTTTTTATCACAAAGTAGCTCAAAGTAAGATGAAAAATGGAGAACTCAAGAGCACAATATTATGAAATTTTAGCCTCTGTTTTCTTGGTGTATAATCTGCCATTTTCGAGCTCTATAAATAGGTAATAAAAATATTCCCATTATTTTTAATCATGAGCATCTATAAGCATGGCTTCATCTTCTTCTTCTTCAATAAAAAGCTTCAACACTTTGCATGGAGGAGAGATAGTCTTCAAATAATTATTGATTCATGCATGAAGGAGAGAGGAATTGAATTTTCGGATTTAAATAAATCCATAAATAAATTGTGATGATAAAAGTCCAATATAACCTTGAAATAGTCAAATAAGTCCAAAGAAGTGAAGGGTAATAAAGTATTCAACCATAGGCAATTAATTGCATGAGGAGACAAGGAGAACATTTGGCACGCGTGGATAGGCTCACGAAAAGGTGCTGGGACCCACTTATCATAAAAAGCAAATTTGACTTTAGGAAGTTTGGACAAAGCCCACTTGCGTGACTAGATAAGTCACCCTACTCTCCTTGCTAACCATTGGATGCCTTTGATCTTATGGATGAGAGTAATTAAAGATGTGGAAGTCTTAAGAACGTCGGATCGGAGAAATCGAACGGACGAGATGGAGAGTGACGTCATCTGAGAGTACAACGGTTATATTTCAAATTTCTTTTTCTTCTTTAATTAATTTCTTCTTCAAAATTCAAAGACCGTTGGATGAGAAGCTTTGACGATCTAACGGCTTGAATAAAATATGATTAATTCTTCTTTTCTTTAAATCAATATTCATAATGTTAGGATCTAAGGCAACCCTAGAGGGGGGTGAATAGGGTTTATTAAAAATTTATAAAACTTTTTCAATCAATTCAAAATTTAAGATTAACAAAACAATTACACTTTTAAAATTTAATCAATATAAATAAATTTTATACTTAGAATTCTTTTTAGCAAAGTAAACAAATATGATATGATAATAGAAAAATTTGTATCATAAATAATTTCTAACCATTTAATTATGCTTTAGTAAATTATGAAAATAAATATGTAAAGCAAAAATTAAAGAGTAAAGGTTAAAGAAAGTGACACCAAAAATTATAGTGGTTCGGCCAAAAATGCGGCCTAGTCCACTCCCCGAGCGCCTCTCGGGAATTTGTATTCACTTTTTGCTGGAGCAAGCGCAACCCAATCCTTTTAGCGGGATCAAGATCAAACCCGAACAACGACCCTTTCCACGAAGCAAGGAAAACCGATATCTATCACTCTTTTTACTAAGGTTTAAGAATAAACCTTTTACAATGGTAAATCCTCACAAAGGATGGATATTACAAGAAATTTGCTCACAATAAGAGATAAAACTCTTAATAAAATAGCCCTCAAGAATGGCTAGAAATACACAAATTTTCGCTCACAAGAAGGCTAAAAAAAGAGATTAAAGATGGAGAACTTTCTGATTTAGCAATGAGAAGAAGCCTCTGAAATCGATGGTGTGTTGATTCTGTCCATTTCGAGCTCCTTTTATAGGCAATGAAAATATTACTATTTCATCCACCTTCTTAAATAAATTTGACTTTAATTGTGTGAAAGGAAGAAGAAGAAGGCTCCATTGTTGAAGAAACTGCCATTTTTTTTAGTTGTATTTTTCCAGAAACGGAGGTGATGAAAAAGGTCAACAAATGACGTTTGTAGCCTTTTAATTCTTCTTACAAAATCAAATCAGGAAGGGCAATATTGTAATCAACCAAATTGGTGTAATAATTGCTTCAGAATAGTCAAAGAGAGATCCACGTGTCGAAGCGTCATTGGCTGAATCAAATCTGATTTGAAATTAATAATAATAATATTATTAATAAAAACTTGGTCGGCCAAGGGCAAACCCAGGCGTAAGACCGTTGTGAAGAGATTTGAAATTCGGTCAGCAGAAGCAAAGAATGAAGGTCAGGACATGAAAGGCATTGACCAAAAGACCAGGGGCAGAAGCGACTTTTCATTGCATCTGAAAAAGCAAAACAGCTTTATTGGGAAGATAGTTCGCCACGTGTCAGCCAGAGAGAGGATGAGAGCTGTTAGTGGGGGACAGGTGGGGCCCGTACGCCAGGCGATGTCAGCACATGCGCAGGGGAGCGTCAGCGCGTGGGGAGCACGCGGGAAACGTGGCGAGATGAGGAGCGCTGGATGCGTGACGGTGGAAATCGAACGGGCGATCGAACGGCTGAAACAATTCTTCACTTATTTTCCTTTTCCCTTTTTCTTTTAATCAGAAATTTTGAATAAATCTGAACCGCTTATTCAAAATGCAAATAGATCTGACGGCTTCAATAAATTCTGAATATTTCTTTTTCTTTAATTTATAAATATGAAACAATCTGGGCCTTCCATCTCAACTACAAGCAGATCTGACGGATGAGAATTTGAGCTCATAATAAATATAATGAAGCTTGCCATATCTGATCCGATTTGAATAATTATTTTAATTCCAATCTTCTAAAATTAATATCTCGCTCGTTTGAAGTCCGATTGAGTCGATTCTAATTGCGTTGGACTCGTTATAATTTTCTCTACACATTGGACTATCAAAACACAGAAAATTGATTAATAACAAAAACACTTTTGTTATCATCAAAATAAGAATAAGATTAATTGGCTTAGAAAGTCAACACATAATAAATCTGAGCCACTGATTTTGAAATTCATATGATCTGACGGATGAGATAATGAGCTCATAATAATAACGTCGAACTTGCCGCATACGATTCGAACGAATTAATAAAATTAATTCCAATCTTCTACATTCAATATCTTGCTCGTTTGAAGTCCGATTGAGTCGATTCCAATTGTGTTGGACTCGTTATAATTTTCTCTATAACATGGACTATAAAAACAAAAAAAATTGATTAAAAACAAAGACACGTTTGTTATCATCAAAATAAGAAATAAGATTAATTGACTTTGAATGTCAACAACATTATCATTTATTATTAGTCTAATAAATGTAATCCATCATAAAATCCAGAGTTACTTATGATAACTTAAAGTGAGCATATGATGCGGGAAGATTCACTTAAGTGTAACTCAAATAGTCTGTGGTATATGAATAAAGGTTGGGTGCCTTATTTCTGGTAACACCACTAACACGGCCTACTTGTGAATTGGCATAAATGATCTCATCTGGATCGCTCATGTAGAGACATGTAAGTGAGGGTGTTGCTACAATAAAGATTGTAGTAGACTGGACTAAGATAAACTTACTGTCTTATGGAAAAGCCGTTACAGAAAGACACTTCGTTTATCAATCGGTTGATCATGTACAATTGATCTTAATCCTAAGTGGATTACGAACTCCTGTTCGCAAGAGACAAGCCTTTGATTTGCATAGGTGAGAGTGACTCAAATAGTTCGCTCCATATGCCTCCCATTTTGAGGATTGCATCTTGCTTATAGCTGGGAATGTAATTATACAAGAATTAGAATTCACTCTTTTCTATATAGGAAAATAGATAAGTAGTTCCCTTATGGACTGATTCAGTCTTGAACAGCGGGGCCCCATATTCCTCTAATCAAGGAAAATATAAAGACGCATAATGGAGATTATGTAAGGTTGTTCATTGGAGAATCAGTTGGGCTTAAGGAACAAGATGTATCATGGAGGTTAATACAGTGCAATTGCCTAGCCATGGATACGAACTAACTTGTGAAAGATCAAAGTGTAGTTAATGATATCAGCCAATGGACATAACTATGTCTATAGTACTAAGAGTGCAACTCTACATATTTAGTGGAGTTATCTAGAAGTTAATGAATAAGAATTGATTGATTGAAGGAGTTCAATCAATGTAATTTTAGATCATTGGAGCTTAGTCTTATAGGTTCATTAAGTCCTTCAAGCTAACGCATGTAATTGAGAACATAAATTAATGATGATTAATTTCTTTGGAAAAATGATTTCAAGCATTTGATTTGAAGTTGTCAAATCAATTAAGGCAAATACAAATAGAGGAGTCTATTTGATTAATTAAATGACATTAAATAGAGGAGTCTATTTGATTATTTAATTAATGGTGAAATTAAATAGAAGAGTATATTTAATTATAAAATAGAGAGGTTAAATAGAGGAGTCTATTTAATTAAATAAATTTTGAAGTTATAAAAAATTAATGGGGATTTAAATAGAGGAGTCTATTTAAATGTTTAATTTGAAGAAGTCAAATTAAAGAGGAAATAAATAAAAGGAGTTTTATTTATTTATTTATTTAATGGAATTGTTCTATTAAATAAAAATGAAAATAAAATGCCTAATATTGTCATGGGGATGACAAGGTGGGCGTGTGACCCATGGGTAGGGTCACACGCCCCATTGGTTAAATATTAACCAATTATGTGTATTTTTCTTCCCTCTTCCTTTTTCAAAGAGGATAGTGCCCACGCACCAATTCTCTTTTGTGCTTAGTGAGGAAGAACTTTTTGGTGGTCCCAGGATCGTAACCAAGAAGAATGAGGAAGAGTCAGACATTCTCTACAAGGGTTAGTATTCTTTTATGCATTTAGTTTTTGAATATATTATACTGCAAGGAAAGATCATTGGGACTTCTGTTTGAGAACTCTTTTAGAGGCCTCAATCCCAACAAGAAGATCTCTCTCTGGCTATGTGTTTAATCAGATGTCACTGCCATAAGCTGGAAACCTATGTTACAACCAATAGTAGCTTTATCTTCAATCCAAACCGAATACATAATGACTACTTAGGCAAGAAAGGAAGCCTTATGGCTAAAAGGAATCATCACCGAGTTGGTAATTGTTTGTGAAGAAGTGAAAGTTTACTGTGATAATCAAAGTGCTCTTTATTTGACAAAGAACCCAATGTTTCATGAAAGATCAAAGCACAAAGATGTTAAACTTCATTTCATCAGAGATA
This sequence comes from Gynostemma pentaphyllum, assembly GCA_028015215.1. Lineage (NCBI taxonomy): Eukaryota > Viridiplantae > Streptophyta > Magnoliopsida > Cucurbitales > Cucurbitaceae > Gynostemma > Gynostemma pentaphyllum. Next base: position 23,304,862 of record CM051355.1, read on the forward strand.
TAGTCACAATAGGCATGGTTATTATGGAGAAAATCCATACAAATGACAATCCAGCAGATATGATGACTAAACTAATTCCAATAGAAAAATTCAAGAGATTCCTTGAGAATATCAAATTGACTGAGTTTCTTCCACCTTGAAGTCAACCTCTGATCAACTCCAAGACTACTAATTCATTAAAAGAAGAAGGAAGTTACATTAGTTTCAAGGTGGAGATTTGTTGAAGTATGAAACTAATGCAACTGTTTTAATAGCCTTGTAACGTGTGAACTCTTCTTGTCATGTAAAAGAGTTCTTTAAGCTGCCATTATTAAACCTTATATATAATGGTGAGTTTCATAAAAGAGAGGCAAGAGTGTGAGTGTAATTGTTCAAGTGTAATTGTTCAAGGTTGATAGTGAATTAGCTCTTGAGAGCAAAATAGATGTAGTAATTTCTCTTTTGACCGAACCACTATAATTTCTGGTGTTCAACCTCTTCCTTAATCTCTATTCTTAATTTCGTTTGTGTTTAGCATTGATTAGTTAGTCATTTTCTTTTCTATTATAATTCGTGAGAGAAGGAGTTATACTTCTTGTTTTCATTTCTGATTTGTCTTCATATATATATATATATATATATATATATATATCAGAAAAATCAAGTGATCTTCCAACTATTGAAGATAATCTTTTAGCTCCATCAAATGACCTACTTTTTTCTTTATTGAAAACACGAATGATGCTTCTCCCCAAAAAAAAAAAAAACGATAATGCCCTTCAATGGGTGATGTTAAAAAAAAAGGTGGCATATTTACTAACTCCGCCCTTTATCTATCAATCACTTTTAAAGCACTATACTATGCTTTTGATTTATATGGTTTGTGTTACGTCGTAAGTAATTGAATTCTTCTCTAACATATATATTTCAGTCACTTCTAAATTTTATAATCTATCTACTTTGGTCATTATCCAACCTGAAAATATCTCAAATAATTATATATTATTATTCATGTAGAAAGTTTTGATCTTGTCTTCTTAATTTGATGTAACATTTTAAAAAATAATATAATTATATATGGAAGAAAATGTTAAGGGATTTATTATTTTGTTGTCATTTTTTTTTTGTATGAACGTGTAAAATAGATGTCTAAGTAAGGTGGTTTCTAATAAACTTCAATTAAATTTTAAAATATTCTCACAAAATTAAAATGTGAATTTAGTTGTTGAAATTCAATTAAAGCTTTCTACACATTACATAGTTTTCAAATATGATAAATAGGTAAATATTTAATCAAATTTTAACACTCACATAAATTACCTTGAAAGTTATTTATGTTCCGTTTGGATTTCAGTCTATTTAGATTCTTCTGCTTTTTTTTTTCTTTTTTATCCCAAAATTTTAGAGACTACATAAGAAATATTAAAATTAGTTGAGGGATCAAAATACAAATTTTTTTTTAAATAATTCTTGCGAATTGTCTTTTTTTTTTTAATCAAATTCATACAATCAATATTTTAAGGAATTAGGGGTGAAATTTAACAATATAATTTTATGAATAATAAATTTTTTGCCGTCTTCATGACAAGGTGTTAAAAGTCGATGTCGATAGAAATATCGAGCTTCAAATTTACGGATATGTCGATGGACATATCGATGTCGACGGACATTTGGATAAAATGATGGAAATGATGAAAACTTAAATGAATACTTAGAATTATTCCATGAAACTTGAACTACTTTTTAAATAAGTCATAATTAATCATATAAGTAAGTTATACACTCATAAATGATATTTAACATTGAGAAAATAAAAAAAATCAATAGATTAAAGTGAGAGAAAAAAAGAATAAATTAAATGTTTTAGAAAAATTTATGAGAGAATGAACTAAAAGTTAGTAATAAATTAAATATAGAGAATGATTAAAATACAAGGTAAAAAAGAATAAAAAAAAGAGGGTGATCAACGATAATTTAGTAGTACTCGGATGGAAATATCGATAATGTCGAAGATATTGTTTATCCCCGTTTGAAAAGTCGAACCTCCATTTTAGAGACATGTCGACGGATATATCGACGATGTCGAAGACATTTAATACCCTGCTTCATGAGGACATCCGACAAAACGAGAAGAAATCGTTAAGATAATTGAACAGTGATTACTTTGACCCTCGCAGTTTTGCGATCGACCAGGATGGGCCCCATTGTCGGCAACGGGTCCATTTAAGGCCCATTTACCGAAAGCCTTACACTTCAAACCCATTTAATCGGGCCCACACTGATTTCCAAATCTTAACACGTCACTCGATTTATCGATTAGTGAAAAGAAATAATAAGTTTAGAAGTTTCGCAGAAATTATAGGTTGAATCCTCCCACTTAAATCGGTAGAATTATTATTAAAAAAAACAAAAAAAAAAACGGTAGAATTATTGAAAAGTATAGAGAAAATAAAATTGAAAAGATGGTCACAAATTATACCAGAGATAAGAATTGTAAATTAATATTATATTTGGTTTGTTTCTAATATTATTTTATTTATTTTTTTTTTTAATTTACAAATAGGTTGTAGGTTTTTATTGGACTGCTATTTACCACCGAGTTTAATTGAAAATAAAAATGAAAAGGAAAACAATGGTTTATTATAAAGAACCAACGTATTAATTTTGGAGCCTTTTCTATGAAAAATACACTTTTTTTTAATATATCTATTGAATTCAGATATAGTATAGAGGGATCAACATATTTATTAATTATACTATAAATAAACCATACGTGTGAAAGTGAGAAGTTGTGTATTATTCAAATTTTATCTAACACTATTTTAATATGGAGTATTTGAGATAATTTCTCCTTATGTTTAAGTGAATTTGAGATGACTTTTGAAAATAGTGTTTAACACTTTTTTTAATAAACATTAATGAAAGGATTTTATTTTTGTGCTAGTGAGAGTTCCCCTCCCGTATTAGATGACTTTAGTGAACTCCCATTTCAAAAAAATAATAATTATTACAATAACATTTATTCATTTATAGATACAATTTTGGTTCCTACGTTTTACATTATTCATGATTTTAGTCCCTATATTTTGAAAACCAATGGATTTGGTCCCTACATTTGGAATTACTCACAGTTTTAGTCTCTACATTTTGAAAACCATGAAACGGGTCCTTACGTTTTCAAAAAAACTACACTTGTAGTCCTTTATTTAACTTAACCGCTCATGTGTCATTTTTATGTTTTAATTTATTACCACGTCATCCTTTCATTACATTTCTAACAGTTAAGTTAACTAAATGACTAAAAGTGTAGTTTTTTTTATATAAACTTAAGGACCAAATTTGAGGGTTTTTAAAATGTGGGGATTTAATTCTGTGAGTAGTGCAAAACGTAGGGACCAAATTCGTGGGTTTTCAAAACGTAAGGACTAAAACTGCGAGTAGCGTAAAATGTAGGGACCACATTACTGAATGTAGGGACTCAAATTATGAGTAGTGTAAAATGTAGGGACCAAAATTGTATTTTACCTTATTTTTTATAATGTAGTCACACATCATTAAAAATTTGAAAACTCCATCGATCTAAAAGTCATTTTAAACTGTTAACTTGATCGTAGCTAAACTAGTTTAGACATCAAAACCTTCCCATCATAGGTTCGAGTAGTCTTTCAAGAGATGGCAACGAAGCAAAGGCGGGGTCGGGATGCACTTCTCGTCCCCTAACCCGCAGTAATTTTCAATCTCCATGTCCGCCCCTGTTTGGTTAAAAAAATCAATTATATATTAAAAACATATATTTTTAACACAAAAGTAAACATAATAGGTTTATTGATTTCACATCAAATCATCCCTTAACATTTTTTCCCCAAGTTTCACACCTCAAGATATGGTTTTGTGGGCATTTCCGTTTCAGATTCGAGTTCGTGAGAGTTGTGATTCAGATATAGGTTTATTAGTGACTGCAGATCTGGATTTTTTGAGGATTTTTGCTACATTAAGATGGAAGATGTTTCAGATCTGAGTTTGAATGAGCCGATTTCGAAGTCGCTTTAGAACACCCATATTTTTCTTTTCTTAATTTGAATTCTTTAGATTTAGATTCGTGCATGGTTTTGTTTTGTTTTTTAATTTTATTTTAAGAATTTATATTCTTTCTTCAGATTTGAGTTTCATATGCGTTTTCTTTTTTGCTTAGATTTGAGTTTCAAATAAGAAATTGTATCACTCGGATTCCACAAATCTTTAATTTTTTTCGAACAAATCTAAGGGAAAGCAGATATGATTTTTTTTCACTAATCTCGGAGTTTTCAATTTTTACGAGATTAGTTTTTTATTTCCTTTCTAGATTTGATTATGTATCAGTGTACCAAGTTGTGAATTTGTTGTTATTAAAAAACTTGTGAGAAACATTATGAAATTGCAAGAAATTTTTATGAAACTGTGACAACCCGACTCAAAATAACCAAATAAACATGTAAATACACGACTCATTTAAAAATATGATTAAATCAGATTAAAACTGAAGAAATTGCAAAAGCTTTATTCAGTAATCAAATAACCATCTAAAACCAAAACATTTATTTTAGGCGCCATTGTTCAAATACTAAATTGAATAAAATAATAAAAATAAAAACCCATAAAATAATTGATAAAGAAATAAAAAAAATGAAATGTTCGAGAATAAGGAAATAATAAAATAACATATCCTAAGGCCTCTATGTGTAGCGCCATCCTCGTCAGACACCGCGGTCCCCATTATTTTCATCGTTACTTGCAAAATAAAAGTTTGCAGGATATTCGAATACCGTGAGTTTTTAGCTCAGTAGATTAAATCCAAACTCAAATAAGCAAATTAAATCCTAAGCATTATAATAATTATATTTTATGAATACTCGCCCATTTTCACGCTTTATAAATAATTAGTAGGTACTTAGCCTACAACAACACTTATTTTATATTAAATTTGTACATAGGTATAAATGTGGAATACACGACCACAAACTATACGGGCCATACTAATCCAGCTTGAAAATAGGTATCAAGGCAAAACATGATATGTGCCATAGTATTCAGCTTTACAAATTTAATAAGGGTTCTTTGACATAGTTGATTCAATTTAAATATCAATATGCTCTAATTATGATATTTAACCAACTAACGAATATAAACAAAATAAATACAATAATTACAAATCAATGAGCACATGATAATAATATTTAAATTCAATAAAACATCTCCCGAAATTATCATAATAATCACATAAAAATCAAGCAATCGCAAGGAATTCAATTTAACTTATAAGTAGGAATTAACCTACCTTAATTGCAAATCGAAATAGCAATTGAGCTCGAAATAAATCCAAAAATAGCTCTAACAATGCCCAAGACCTGTATAAACATTAATTTAGAGTCAATTTAGCAAGAACCAAGCTAACGAGACGAAAACCGACTCGAATTGACTAAAAATAGGTCCTGAATGGGTTTAGACTAGCCCAAATGGACCAACTCAGCCGGTCCAGTCGGATTGGTCTTATACCTCCAGTGGCATGCAAAGAACAGCAAAAAAGAGAGAAAAAAAAAGTGGCAGCAACTCACCTCGTGTGTGCGTCTGAGACTGATCCAGGGCTGGAAATGGCTCAAAAGTGTCCGGTAAGAAACGTTACGATGAATCCGATTCAAAACGACATCAGATGCAGCAAGCTCGCGATGAACACCAAAGAAACCGTGGGTTTAAAACCCAGAATTCGGTGAGGAGGATGACAGTCTGGCGAGGCTATATTTGAACGAAAATTCAACGAAATTCTCATTCGATTAACATGTAATTAACTCGAGAACGATAACTAATTAAAGAAGAATAAAATCAACATAGATTACCAAAGAATTTAGAGATAATTGAGGTTGAGTTTCTTTGAATTTTCGGCGAGTAACAAAACTTGAAGCTGGCCTTAAATGGCAGCCAAAAAGATTAGAAATCGGTTCAAAATCAACGTTTGACGACCCGACTCCATTTTAAACGCATAAAACAATTTGTAGTGAAAAATCAATAATTTTACGGAAAATTCGCGTGGATTCATTTGTTGAATAAACCGAACCTGTTTACATGTTCCGCAATAGAGAAAACTATAACACTCGCAAACATAAGTTTTTTTTCAAACCACAACTACCCAAAAACAAGTTTAAACACCAAAAGGATTAGCTCTTTCGAGCACCAAACACGACCACATCATATACAATAACAAAAGACACTAAAACTAAATCCATATCCTCGTATCATTCCGGTTGGTCAAGCTGCACCACTACCTCTAGCTTGCTCTCTCCCACGAGACATACCTGGAAAAAAAATGTAACGTAGCAATATTAGCATAACGCTAGTGAGAATAAAACGGAAGTAAATAACGTTAGGTACTCAAATCTCAATCGGAGAATGTGTCTAACGTCTCAAGTACTCCATACTACCCATTTCGCCTTTCCGAACACACATAGCACATCCATTTGATTTCGATAAAGAATACGGTAATTAGACATTCATTCGAACTACGAGAATACTAAACAATAAACACACGGTTTCGATCGAGTAGCAAGTCACATGCTTTCAAGGTTTAGTAGCAAATCTCATGCTTTCACGGTTTTAGTAGCAAATCACATGCTAACACGGTTTAGTAGTAAATCACATGCTAACACGGTTTAGTAGCAAATCACATGCTAACACGCGTATCACAACGCCAGTACTACGCCTCTTTGGTAACATTAAGTAGCGAAGCCCATCGCTTTAAATTTTGAGTCTCGTAACCGACTTCCTCCCGAGTAAGTAACCAACACCAAAAGCCTTACATTGCTAACTAGGATAAGGAAAATATCTAGCCAAGCTCCACTTCTAACTCTTCTTATTCTATTATCTTTGCTCAAGCTCGCTCGGTAACTCCCGCTTTTACCTTGCCTTGAACCATTAATTCTTACCAACACTAGCTAAGTTCTTAACTCGTACATGAATCCTTTTTATCTTTCATACAACACCCAAAAGATCTAGGTCATAAAGCTCATACTCACTCCCGATGGCATGTCACAAACCAATAATGAATACTCAACCTTATTCTTTAATCCCAAAGTAATTCCGACTTACAAATCATTCAAGAATAGGGTAATACACTTATCCTCGATCAAACATAAACGTCTTATGACATGAATACATAAAATTACCTACCACCGCTTTATACTCACCTTAGTGATGGAAATGGACTTGCTTCTCGCCAATTGATCAACCAAGAGAACTACGATCCAAACCTACAATTAGATTGAACCTAAAGTATATTAAATTACCAAACAACACAATTTTAATACCCAACTACACACAATGTACAAAACAGCCCGCTAAAAGTTCCGAAATAATTCCTACAAAGCAGCCCCTGTTTTTGGAATAAGGATTCACGGGCTTTTGGACGTCTTACGATCAATCCGGGTTGGTTTTGGATGGTCTAGGGTATAGTATTTACAATGATTAATACAATTGGAAGTTTTAGGTTAAGGATTTCCCACCCAAATTCAAAGAAATTGAAAAAAAAACATGGTGATCCCCCTTATAAGTCAGCCACAGTTTGAGGTTGTTCAAAGGGAGGTCGGGTTTTCATTTTAGATCGAGTTTAGGCCAAGGTTAACCATGCATAACCCATATAAATTCCTTTACTAAAACCCTTAATTACTCATAGGAAAAGAAATGAATCAAAGCATGAATTAGGAATTTGAACTTCAAATAACAATACCCATAAATCTGAAATCTTGCTCACCTCTTTACTTCTGAATCTTGGACGGGTTGGCTCAATAGATGGGATGGGTAGAGAGCTTACGTCGAGATCTTTCTAACGGGTTAAGCATCGAAAGAAACGATCGAGAATTGACGACGAACCGGCTCCCTTTCTCCTCTCTCTCTCTCTTGCGTCGGGTGTGGAGGAGTTGCTACGACTCTCTTCTTCTTCTTTTTTTCTTTTTGATTTACTAAATGAAAGCTGAAGGACTTAAATGAGGGAAAAATTGAAAAGACTAAAATGCCCTCTATGCTATTTTCTTAAAGAAAACCGTCCCGAGCTCGTTAATTCCGTTTCTAAATAAGAAATAGCTCAATTACTCTTAAAGTAGCTAAAGTGAAATAAAATATACCAAGCAAATCAAACATATAAAATTAAACTATTTAAAGTAAAATAATTAAATAAATAAAAACTTTCGTTTTAAAAAGTAATGGGATGCTACAACAAATAAAACGATTGATATAGCTCGATCAACTATCTTGCGAGACTCAAAACGAACGCCCACGGCAAGACTAATGATGTGAATCATAATAGGTTAATTAGTATAGGTTTATTTATTAAAGAATTAGTTTACTTTAATGTATTTAATTAGTATAATTAAATAGTATTAGTTTCTATTTAGTTTAGTTAATTTTAGGGTTTTTCTTGTAATGCTATAAATAGTTATATTATGTTTCATTTTAGCACATCTTATCTTGTATCCAATTTGAATCAAATATCAAATAGAGAAAGTTTTCTCCTTTTTAGGGTTTTAACCCTTTGTTCTTGGGATGGATTTCTCATTCAAGCATGGATTTGCTTGATTGAGGATGTGGACTCGCCCTCGCCCCACATCAAGTAAGGAGCGGTTGGCGTGAGGAAGAGGAGAAGAAAAGAAATATGATATTTGACCTAGGTTTTAGTGTCCAATAATTGACTCAAAATTACGATAATACCCCTGAAAGAAATATTATAAGTTCAGGACGTAAACGATATTCAGGCCATAACTTTTTACTCGGAACTTGGAATTGAGCGTAGTCAATCGCGTTGAAATCGTAACGATACGATGGTTATTAATAACTTAAAATAAAGTCATTTAGATCAAAATTTAAGAAAAGACGGAAATGCCCTTACCAAAATATCGGGTCATTACAGAAACATTGCATTGATTTCTCTTCAATGTTCATTGAGGGTCTTCATCGAGTTATCTCCATTTCTATGTAGTTGCATCATCATCAATGTACATTGCCTTTGAAGGTTGGATGATATTATAATTTTTTTATAGGGAAACAAATATCTCTGTTTTATAAAGTTTCTTAGTTGTAGATTTAAATCAGACCAATAATTTTATAGATTTAGGAAGAATATATTACAAGAAACATAAATGAAGATTAGGATTTTTTTTTTTTTACTTTTTTATGAAGAAGATGAACCTTGAGAAGAGTATCTATGGTGGTTGAGAAAGTGCAAATTTAATTTAAGAAATTTAGATGAAGGAGAGGGAGGAAGTGAGTGGGGAGAGAGAGAGGAAATGCCATCTAAGGTAAAAAAAAACATAAATAAATAAAATATTAATATAAAACTGATCTAATATGCCAACTCATTTAATATATGTCATGTTAACAATACATAATATATAAAAATTAATAAATTAATGACACGTTAGCATTCTGTTAAATAATTAACTGAGTTTTGACGGTAGGGACGAGATTGACAACAAAATGGAAACTCAGGGGTAAAAATGTCGGTTTTGAAAACTCAAGGACTAAAGTGTAAACAAATTTAAAACTCATGGACCAAAAGTGTCTTTTTCTCTATAATATATTAGTTTGAAAATTAATTTTATAATAATATTTTATACCTTTATCCAGGGCCATTCCTAAAAAAACAAGGGCCCAGTACGATATATAAATTTGGGTTCTCTATCATATAATCCTTAATATGAAAAATCACAAAAATATATATTTAAAAAAGTTATTTTTATTAAAACACAATATCAATAAAATAATATAATAAAAGAATAGCATAAAATTATTTAAGTAGTATAAAAAAATATAAAATTTGAACTTTGAACTTATGTTGGGATTGAACTCGAACTCAACTCATAATGTGTCAGAGCGCGATAGAGATATTGTAGGGAGAATGTCGCCTAACACGACTTAGAATAAATTCTCATTTAAATATTATTAATACTAAATTTTTAATTCAAAATTTAAAAGTTCCAAAGTTAAAGGCGCCTGTCTAGTCGCACACCAATCGGACGATACCTACGACGGCCATGCCTTTATCAAAAGTAAAAAGTTATTCTCATTCTCTAACTCGAAAATAATTCGGGGCAATTTTTTCCCTCATCCCCAAACCTCTTTTAAAAGGGGATTCCCCACCTGGATCCCGTGGGGATTTTTACCATCCTAAATTCTCTCCCCGATTTGATTTTTATAAGAGAAGGTATGAATCGTATGATATGGATATGGTATTGGAAAAATGTCGCATGGCGTGGCGCGATTCTGCAAAGAACGGTTGAATGGAGTCTAGACCGGACTGGACCTCTTTATAACTAACTAAATCGGCCAATTGGAACTACCGTTTAATTCACGCGCCTCCCTTTGCCATGAATTTAATACGGTAGACAATCTTCCACGTGGCAGTATAGGTAGCTGATGATAGAAACACGTTAATTGTCTTCATTCCATTCCCTACCATTCTTAACATTCCAACGTAACTTTCTTTTGATACCTTTTTTTTTTAATTTTAAAATTTTTATGTTTTATTTGAAATAATAATAATAATAATACTTTTGAGCCATTTTTATTTTATTTTATTTTTTTTATGAAATTTAATCATAATATACGAAGAAGTTAATCAGTTAAAAAATAACTCACCACATGACTGGTTTCTTGTTTTCATTATGTCTTTTTTATTAGTTGTTTCTTAAGTCTTTTTTATATATTTTTTTTAATGTAAAAAAAATATTTAATTTGATAAAGTAAAAAAAATTGCACTGATTTTCAAACTTTTTTTTAATCAACCACAAATCTGTTTTAATATAATAAAAATGTAACTTAACTAAAAATTTATAAAAAAAAATATATCTACTGTGGGTAGGGGTGAACAAATCCAAACCAATCCAACTGTCCAAACTGAACCAAACCAATCCAAACTGGTTTGGTTTGGTTTTTAAATTTTGATTTGTCCAAACCAATCCAAACCAATAAATAACGGTTTGGTTCGGTTTTACAAATTTTTGTAGTGATCCAAACCAATCCAATCCAATATATATTATGTTATATATATAATATAACATATTTTTAAAATATTCAATAAAACCTAATAAAATGTAAAAATAGGAAGAATTTTCAACCCTATTATGTTATATTTGTGTAATTATAACAAGTTTTTATGAATTTTATTATGACTATGTGTTGTAATTTTTTTTTTGTTTATTATATTAGACTTTTTGATAAATTGAAATTAGTCATCTTAAAATTTGTTGAAGACATTTTTTAAATTTTATAGAATTTTTGATGATGTAAAGTAAGTATTTAAAAAGGATAGAGAGAAAAAAAAATATGTAAGACCAAACCAAACCAATCCGGTTCGGTTTGGTTCGGCTTCTTTATAATGAATGGTTTGGTTTGGTTCATATAATCTCAAAAGAAAATCCAATCGATTCTGAAATTTTAGTAAAATCCAAACCAAACCAATCCATTGTTCACCCCTAACTGTGGGGTGAAATTGGATAACACATGGAATTTTACAACTTGACAAAATTGTCTACGCACCTCGTCTGAGCACAATACCTGGGCACTTCATCTGAGCGTACTACCTGGGCATTCACAGTGCCTAGTCATAAAGTCTACGCACCTAGCTACGCAGTCTCGAGCATATACTTACATATTTAAACCGAATGCAAGTATCTAATTAGGAAATGACACGTGGCGTAACCCGCAAGCGACATGTAATTGAGAAGCAACACATGGACCAATCCCGTCGCGACATGTGGCATGATGATGTCATCAACATATTCTTCTATAAATAGGAGAAGAAATTCATTCATTAGGTCACTAATTTCTACTACAATTCTACTCGAATTCTCTCTGGCACACTAGCTCTGACTTAAGCATCTGAGGGTGTTAGGTCGGTACCACACCAATGCTCTACTCATTTTCTGTGCAGATACGCTTGTCAACTTTCCAGCACACCGTCTACGTAGCACCTCCACTGCAGCACATGACCTCCAACTCATCCCATCTTCTAAGTTCGTTGCTTACATGGAAGCTCTCCATTTTTAGGCAACAACATTTGGTGCCGTCTGTGGAAAAAGTATATAACTAAGTGCTCTACCATCAAGGATGAGTCGAAGAAGTCAACACGGTGATGATATGGAGGACGGTGAAAATCGTAACCCTCATAACAAAAGATATCAAACTCACAACAGTAGAAAGCTACAACAAGCTGATGAAAATCAAGAAGTGGTAAGAGTTGTGTCAATACCAGGCTGAAGGGTAGATACTCTAGAAGAACAAGTTCGAGGTGTGAATCGAGATTTTGCTAAAGTACTCGAAATTCTTACACAGAAAACTGATCATCAAGCCCCTAACGATAACCACGAATTACTATCCAAAAAAGACAAAGACAAAGAACCTATAGAGCGCATAAGTGAATCAAGGAATCATGAGAAGGGTGGCTCGAAGAGGAAGTCGAGGCTAAATATCCAGAATAGTTCCTCTTCTTCTCATAACTCTTCTCACAACAAGCAACCTAGTAAGAAAAGAAGGTCCGACCTCAAAAAAGTTCTCAATCAAAAGAGAAAATAACATTCAAATGTTGTGAATTCTACTGCAGAAAGTGCCCAGCCTTAGGCGCCAGAGTTGAAAAAACTCCAAGATCAACTTGGTCATATGAAGAAAGAGTGTAGAGGAAAGACTCCTCTTGCACTAGAAGATCTACTTGAGCAAACTGGGTCGTCATTCACCGATGATATAATGGAGGTGGAGCTTTCCACCAAATTCAAAATTCCAACTATGACCACGTATGACGGTTCAAAGGATCTACTCAAGCATGTCAATACGTTTCGGACCTGGATGAAGCTCTAGGGAGTCTGAGATGCTATTAAGTATAGGGCATTCCCCCTTACATTAGGAGGCCCTGCTCGCGGGTGGTATAGGCAGCTTAAGCTAAGGTCCATATCTTCATTTAAAGATCTTATTCGGTCTTTTATAACTCAGTTCCTTGGTGGAAGAGATCATAAGAAACTAGTTACACACCTTTTGACTGTGCATCAAAAGTGAGAGGAAAGCCTCTGTGACTATGTAGTGAGATTTAACAATGAGGCACTGAAGGTAGAAGGTTACAGTGATGACATTGCTCTGACTGCTATGATGGGTGGCTTGAAAGATGAAAAGTTCTTGTGGTCATTTGGCAAGAAGACGCTGCTACATACACCGAGCTCCTCGCTAGAGCGCAAAAATATATGAGAGCCGGAGAGTTACTTAATGCAAGAAGGACTTTAGATGAAAGAGGTAGTAGTAAACGATCAAAACACAAGAAGAGAGATCGAACTGAAGAGTTTGTCTGGGGGATTGACCGTCACAAGGATGACAAAAAATATAAGTTGGGAGGTCAACTTGAGAAGCTGAGTCTTCCTCCTAGTAAGTTTAAAAAATACACTCCCATCACGGTCCCGATTGAACAATTACTCTTGGAGATCAAAGATAAAGACTTGGTTAGGTGGCTACCTAGGATGAAAGCAGGGTCAAACAAGAGGAACAAAGACAAGTATTGCCTCTTCCACAAAGACCACGGGCATACCACCTCTGATTGCTTCGATCTCAAGGAAGAAATTGAGACCCTTATTCAAATAAGGTACTTGAAAGAATTCGTGAGAACTAAAGAAGATAAGAAAGACCACGACAGTGATAATCAAGATTTTCCAGTTGGAGAAAGAAGAACCATCTTTGGAGGCCCAACTATTGAAAAAGAGCCCAAACCCTATAAATGATCATATTAAGTCACTGAGGTATTGGCCAAGGCATCAACACATTTATCAAACGCATCTAAAAGGCTATAATCTACCTACGATGATGTAAAGCAACTTAAATTTTATTTCAGCAATTTTATTTATTGCAGTTTTCATTTCCAATAAAGTTTTTTATTGTAAGAAGTTCGACAATAAAATGAATAAGATCGTACTTTTTCTACTTATTACATTTATGAGAGTTAAATCATTCGAGAACAATTAGACTCGAGTTAGACTTCAAGACATAAAACTCTACTCGAGTGGGGGCCAACTATATGAATCTACTACAACAAAATGAAAATGTTCTAAGTCCACCAAGGTGGAAGAGCAAAATAAAAATGTTCTAAGTCCACCAAGGTGGAAGAGCAAAATGAAAATGTTCTAAGTACACCAAGGTGGAAGAGCAAAATGAAAATGTTCTTAGTCCATCAAGGTGGGAGAGCTCTACATAAAAAATTCTAATTCTACTAGGGAGTGCAGGGTTCGCACGAGCCGCACCTGGTAGAAGAATTTAAAACGACTAAAAAATTCTAAGTCTACTATGAAGTGCAGGACTCACACAAGCCGCACCTAGTAGAAGAATTTAAAACGACTAAAAAATTCTAAATCAGTTAGGGAATGCAGGACTCGCACGAGCCACACCTAGTAGAAGAATTTAAGACGACTAAAAAATTCTAAGTCTGCTAAGGAGTGCAGGGCTCGCACAAGCCGCACCTGGTAGAAGAATTTAAAATGACTAAAAAAATTCTAAGTTTGTTAGGGAGTGCAGGGCTCGCACGAGCCGTACCTAGTAGAAGAATTTAAAACGACTAAAAAATTCTAAGTCTACTAGGGAGTGAAGGGCTCGCACGAGCTGTACCTGGTAGAAGAATTTAAAACGACTAAAAATTCTAAGTGTACTAATGAGTGTAGGGCTTTCACAAGCAACGCCTACAAAAACAACACTTAGAAAATTTGAAATTAAATCAATCAAGCTTGTGTCAAGACTTGACAATAAGTCGACAGTCGAAAAGCAATTTAAAATTGGTTTTAAAAAAACATAGTGGACTCAAATCCGCGCGGGTCAAAACTGGCCCACGTGGTACACGCAGGTAAAGGCACTAACTGGAAGAAAAAAAAAGGTAGTTGCTTGATTGAAATCCAAGAGGGTCAAAACCTGACCCGCATGGACGGGTAAAACAACCAACAGAAGAAAAAAAAATTGTAGAAAAGTTGCTGCGTAATAAAAAAAAAGGACAAACCTGTTGACGCAACAGAAAAGAAGAGAGGAAAAAGAAGAAAGAAAAATCAGGGCATCAGATCTGACGCCAAAGAAAAGAGAACAAAAAAATCTTTATTTCTATTTTTCTTTATTATATTTTATTTTTTCTCTCTTGGTACTTTTATGTTCAATTCAAAGAATTTATATAAAGATAGAGTTGGCAATCTACCAATTTTTTTCAAGAATGACCATGACGAAAATTCAAGCTACAGACTCTTAAAATTTTGACGACTACAACGGTAGAAAATTCAAGGTACAAACTTCAACACTTAAAATATTTTCAGAAATATCACCGAGGCAAAATTCTATTTTGAAATAATACTACCAAGTAGCATTGAACTCGCATCTCAACTCAGCTCGGGAGTAGGGGGCCTTTATTGTGGGGTGAAATTGGATAACACATGAAATTTTACAAGTTGACAAAAATGTCTACGCACCTCGTCTGAGTGCAGTACCTGGGCACCTCGTCTGAGCGTACTACCTGGGCACCTCGTCTAATCACAATGCCTAGTCATAAAATCTACGCACTTGGCTATGCAGTCTCGAGCATATACTTACATATTTAAACCGAATGCAAGTATCCATTAGGAAATGATACGTGGCGCAACCTGCAAGTGACACTTAATTGAGAAGCAACACATGGACCAATCTCGACGCGACACGTGGCACGATGTCATCAACATATTCTCCTATAAATAGGAGAAGAAATTCATTCATTAGGTAACTAATTTCTACTACAATTCTACTCGAATTCTCTCTAGCACACTAGCTCTGACTTAAGCATCGGAGGGTGTTAGGCTGGCACCACACCGGTGCTCTGCTCCTTTTCTGTGCAGGTACGCTTGTCAACTTTTCAACACACTGTTTATGTAGCACCTCCACCGCAGCGCACGACCTCCGACTCATCCCATCTTCTAAGTTCGTTGCTTACGTGGAAGCTCTCCATTTTTAGGCAACAACAATATCAAATGGGTAAGTATTTGGTTTTCAAATTAAGAAAAGAATAGTTGTCTAAATATTCAAGTATATGGTTTTTTAATTAATGATTGGCTACAATATCAATTATATGTCAAATAAAGAACTCTAATTTTAGGTATTATTGATATCTATTAAAAACTCTTTCTAGGCATATCATTTTGATAATTAAAAAAAAAAACTTTTATTTCATTTTAATTCAACCATTCTTTTATTAAATCTGACCCAATCCTAATTGAGCTGATTCAATTACAAATCGAACCTATAAAATACCAAATCAAACTAGTACTTTTTAAGGATTATTATAAACATCTTTCATAATTCTTAAAATTACATCACTATTTGAAAAATGAGAAAGATATTTACCTTAAAAAATTACGAAAAGATATCCCATAAAGTCTGACCTTTATTTTATTTTCTCACCAATTCTTCATTTATACCATTTGGAAACCATTGACGTGTCATATGACAAAACATTATCTTATAAAATTCAACCAAATAAAGTGAGAAAAAATAAAAAAAATTCCAATCAATCATATACATCCACGAATCATACCATACCCAATGTTTTTATAATATTATGAACCAAATCTCTTTTTACTCACACCTCACCCACCCAAAAAAAAAAGGAAAAAAAAACATTTTTTTAAAAAAATATACATATATAATTTATTTTAAGATCCTATCCACCCAGTCAACTGGAAGCTTCATCCAAAGCTAAACATTTCCCATCTCTAACCTCGCCGTCCTCCGGCCGGAAGTTCCGCGATCACGCTCCATACGACGTCGTTAATCCACTCCAAGCATCCAAATCCATGCTTCTTCAGCTTCCGGAGAAACCCATTTTCGCCGGCCACCGGTGGTGTTAGCATAGGCTGGAGATAAGACAAGGCAGCTTGCTTAACCAACGGGTTCTTGATCGGAATTTCATTCCAACTAGAATTCTGTATCGGAGATGACACGGTTGCGGTCGTTGACGGGGTATCGGGCAAGAGATCCTTGAGGCTTGTGTAGGATTCGGATTCAAGAGCTGTCAATTCAATATCGGGGAATTTAAGCTCGGGGGAGCTGAATCCTTTGGCGGAAAGGAAAGTGGGAGAGTAAAGGGTCGATAGAGATGGAGATGAATATGGGGAATTGATTGTTGAGGATTCCATAATTGATGAGTAAAAGAGAAAATGAGAAATCAGAATTACTATAAAACTTTGGATTTATGGAATTGGAATAGAAGGAAGAATGTTATGTAGTTGAAGTTTTTGAGAGAGAAAGGGTAGTGGCACGTGCTTTGTGAGTGTGAAATTTCATTGGATATAGAACAAAGTTTGGCTAGTCTTTTGATTATATCCAATAGTTGATGGCCAAATAGGCTAAAATTTAAATTCATATTTTTTTTTCTAATTTCTTTCACTTTCTATAGGATATAAGATCTAAGAAGGTGTGAAAAAATATATATCTATATATATAAAAGAATTTGTTGAAATTATGATAATTTGTTAATGTAAAGATTTTTTTGTTTTCTTCGGCATTATATTAATTAAGAAATAATGGTGGCATGGTGAATTTGACTATCCTATAAGATATATTAAAATGTCAGTTTGGAATAACTGTTAGGAGGGTAAAAAAATATTACTGAACTAGAAAAATTAAGGATTTTTGGTTTTAGAACACGTTAAGTCCACCTAAAAGTTTTTATAAAGGGACACTAAATGTAGCTTGACAGTTGAATAACGTTATATATTTGGAGAGGGTAAGGAATTGAAATAGGTAAATAGGAAAATTTTATCGAAATTTATGAAGTTTGTTACAATTTAATCTGAAGTTCTAATTTATTTCATTTTTATTCTTGTGAATTTGTAAGATTATGTTTTGTATAACCTTATATTCATCTTTCAACTTTCAAAATTATCATTCTCTTTCAATCTCCATTTTTGCAACTTCAAGCTGAAATCTATTTTTTATGCTCGAACAACCTTGACCTTGTTGACCTATCTTTGATTTTTCATTATTTTATACTGAATATAATGTAAAATGAAAATTTATTGTATTTTGTACATTAGATTCAACCAATAACTTGCTTAGTACAATATTGTAATTTCATTATATACATAAGGTACAATTAGAGGTTGAACAATAGAGTAGTTTAATTTGAATTTTACTAAAATTTCAAAACCCTTAAATTATCACTTAATTATCAAAAAAAAAAATTGAGAAACGGTATATATATATATATATATATATATATTTTGTAGTTATTGAAAAGTTTTTTATTATATAAATAATAAAATATGACAAAAAAAATTAAAAAACCTAACATTCTCACATGAACCAAAATCTCATTAAAAAAAACTAAATCAGTGAATCATTTGGGAAGAGTAAGACATGATCAATCCTTTTATTTTATTTATAAAAAAAAGATATTGTGATCAATCTTATGAAAAATAATACAATTATAAAATTAGTGCAACATCAAAGAAAAACACGATGTATGTTTGTTTCCACTATTCTCTCTTTTTTTATTAATAATTTCACTACTCTCAAAGATGCATGTTCAATAAAATGGGTATTTGTGATTTATGTTTGGCTTCAAAGGGGAATTACCTAATAAAGAAAGAAGAAACAAACAATAGATGATTTACCATGACTTTTTTGCAATTTAGCCTTATTTTTTAAAGTATTACACTATATGTCCAAACGTTTAAATTAATTGGGGATATGTCCTTTTTTTTTAAATCGGGGGTTGAAAACCCGTCTTTAGGTGATTAGACTAAAGACGGGTTTTGAAAACACGTTTTTACTGCTATGTGGCGGAAACGGGTTTTGAAAACAGGTGTTTAAGTTTTTTACCTGAAGACGGGTTCATTTTTTTTATTTTTTAAATTTTACCTGAAGACGGGTGTTTTTAAATTTTTTTTTTTTAAATTATAAAATGACTCTAACATTGTTTCAAGACCCGTCTTCAATTTTTTTTTACCTGAAAGACGGGTCGACCCGTCTTAAGTGTTTGTAATTTTTTTTTAAAAAAAATTATAAAATGACTCTAAAATTGTTTCATTTGATTTTTTTTAAAAATATATGAAACCCGTCTTCAGTGTTTTATTTATTTTTTTATGTTTTAAATTTAAAATGACTTAAGAAAATTTGTTTTGTTTGATTTTTTTTTTAAATATATGATCTTATATGATGGATGGTTAAAATGAAATGAAGTACAAAACTCGTTTAAACTAGTACAGAAAAATAGTAATGACTAACGATGGCCCCCGGTCCCACATGGAGGTCTTTGTCGGTTACGTGCTGGACGGGGAGGCACGTACTGTCCATGAGCTCCTCGCCCTCGAGTACGTGGTCGCTCACCAGTCTGTGACTCATCTGGCTCATCAATATGAGGTGCACCTGCCTCAACATGTGGTATATCTGTCTCATATCGAGCATGTTGCTGGAATGATGTGAATGATGAACCGGGTGTAGGAATCATACAATACGATGGGGTAAATGGCGTGCTAGAGGGACCCGCACCCAATGAATGTGATAATGTCGGGGTAAATGGTGTGCTAGACGGACCCGCATCTAATGAATGTGTAAATGTAGATGGTCCTACATCTGATGGGGTAGAAAGCGGGTGTATATCATCTGATAGTAAATCAAAATCTGTAGGGTCCAGAGCATGATCCTCAAGTTGCATAGGGGCAGGAGCATCATTTCTTCTTGCACGTGGACGACCTCTGTGAGGAGTAGGCGCGTGACCATGCTCATGTCGCACCCGATTAGTCCTCAAATACCCTAATGACTCCATTGTATTTGCGCGTAAAATGGGGTCCTCTAGAGTTTGTACTGCCTCGGTCTGAAAGCAATGATAATATAATAATTATAATATATCAATCAAACAAGATAATTTATTGAAATAATTCAAATTAATAACTTAAAACACTTACCACTTGGGATAATGAAGCCCCGTATCGAGTAATGAAGCGCCTTGTAATCGCAAAGTACTACCAGAAGTACCCATGCTCAACAGTGGTGTACGCATGGACCATTTGACCGTCAATAATATGATCCATGCGAGCATCCCAATAGGCCAATTGCTCACGCAATAAAACAGACCAATTGTCCGCGTGACGTCCACGTAGATCATATCCGTGGAGCGTGGGGTCGGTAAAGCAAGCAATAGGAGTCGGCTGGATCATGCCAAACTGTCTCATGACTCGATCCGGAAAATGCCACTCCGCTATAAAGAAACAGATGAGGGGACTTCGAGTCCACCAGACACCATGCCCATGAAGACAATATGCAAGTAAAGATGACATAAAGTCCCGATATGGCTCCCACTCAATCTATAAACAAAAATAAGAACAAATCTAATACAGTAAAATGAACTAATTTAAAATGAACTACATATATGAATACAAATGTTAAATAATCTAACCTGGTCTGGTTGTAATTGATCCAACATGTAACGATATTCTACTAGTACATGTGTCGAAGAATCTATCGTACGAAGGTTATCCTGCCACCTACAATTGAAGGTATAATAAGTAATGTGTACAAATTTAAATAATTTAATAGTTGATAAGAGATTTCATGTAACATACCGAAAAGCCAATGGACGATCCTCCAATGCCACTCGACTCAATCGACACGGTGCAATACACGGGAATCTATCCCAAGCCCATACCTGAAGTAGTACTAAGGGGCCAACAATCTCCATCGCCTCACGTCGGGTTGCCTTGCACAACTCTCTATACATCCATGCAAGACACGTTGCACCCCAACTATATCTATCCGTCGTCTCAAAGTCCGCCAATAAAGGTAAATACATCATGTGCACAAGAGTGCAATATTTGTCTGGCATAAGCATGCCCCCGATCAATGAAAGAATGTATGTGCGGGCATATCTTTAGATCGCTAAATCATCTGCGTCAGGAGGAAGATGTCTAAACGAATTAAACGCTGTGGCCAACCATGTCAATTTCAGATGTTGCCCTCTCGTAGCTGCATCAGTGAGTGTGACGCCTAATAAATCAAAACATAACTGTCTCCAGTCTAAACCTAAGAGTCCAGTCACTGCTAAACCATCAACTGGTAAACCCCATTGAATAGCTACGTCTTGAAGCGTGACTGTAAGCTCTCCAAAGGGCATGTGAAATGTGTGAGTCTCCGGCCTCCAACGCTCCACAAGAGCAGTAATAAGATGTCAGTCAAGTGACATGAATCCGATACTCGCGAGTCCATAAAATCCGGCCTGGCGTAAGTACGGGTCAATGCGAGGGTCGTACTGATGGTTATGTAAAGTCCTAGTAATCACTGCCTCACGTCGTACACATGTAAGCGGGTCTGTATACTCATCATCTCATACCAACTGAGATCGATGTGTAAGCAGTGAATGTAATACAGCGGGATCTAATGGGCCAGGTGCAAGATACGTCATCGTCTGTAATATATAGAATGTATATGAAATGCTACTCACATAAAGAGTTTAAACAAAATGAAATACATAAGATTTGTGAACAAAATAAAATACATAATATAACTTCAAAGAAACTGAAATTCAAAACATAACTTAAAAACAAAATGAAACCTTAAACATAACATAATATAAGTCTGAGAACGATATGAAATACATAACGTAAAATACTCTAAGTCTGAGAACAAGATGGACATGTCCGTCGATTATGACCATCCTGACCACAAAGACCACATCCTTGTATCACAACAGGCTCTCTTAAGTCCATCTCATTATGAATAAGAGAGCTACGAGGTCTACCAGGTGCTCGAACTACATTTGAAGGAGGATGTATAATCAAGAACTCCGGAACTGGCCATTCATCTTTGTGAGGGATCAGTTGGAAGTGAGGTGCATAACATGACATGTACTTGTCCAATCTATAATATTCAGAAATAAACTGCATATAATCCACTCGATTTGATTCACAAGCAGCAATGACATGCGAACATGGAATTCCAAAGGTCTGCCACTTGTTACATGTACATGTCCGCTCATCTAGTCTGACAACACGTTTGTTCCCACCTCTGGGACTATCTTCATGGATACCAGTGATGATATCGAAAATCCCATTGATGCGACAAAAAGTTGTCACATCATGGCCTTTGGCACGTTCTTGCCACTTAGCGATCTTATTTAATGCAAACCTAAAAGCATAATGAAGTAAATCAAAGCATCAGATTAATGCAACCCTAAAGGCATATTGCAAACCTAAATACCAGTGATGATATTTACCTGGTGAATCTGTCTCCTCTATTCAAAGCCTCTTGTGCCTCAAAGCGTCGGATAGTGAAATACTTCACAGTTCGATAAAAGGTCATCTCGACCACTGCAGTGATCGGCAACGAACGACCGCTTTTCAAAACACCGTTGATGCATTCAGCGAAATTAGTCGTCATCCAGCCATATCGATGGAACCCATCATGCGAAAGCGTCCATTTTTCAGGAGGGAGAAGTCGAAAAAACTGCATGGTAGCCTCATTCATCTGTTTTAGATCATCCATGGCCTTTTCAAACTTACGAACTTGAAATGCAGCACCAGCACAATACACAATGTTTTTCATCAACTTACTCTTGAATCTCTCATTGAAATTACTCGCAACATGACGCAAGCAAAATCGATGATATGTCCTAGGCTGTACCCAACCATTGATAGGATCGTTAACGACAGAGATAATACCTGTGTGTCTGTCAGACATCAGACAAATACCATCTCTGTCTGTAATAATGTGGCGTAAGTTGTACAGAAACCAGGCCCACGTGTCAGAACTCTCCTCGTTAACAATAGCAAATGCAAGTGGGAAAACATGGCCCTCTGAATCGAGAGCTATTGCTATCAACAACTTTCCCTTATGCTTGCCATATAGTTGAGTCCCATCAATTTGGATTAGGGGACGACAATGTCTGAATCCCTCTACAAATGGTCCAAATGCCCAAAATATATTGCGAAAATATGCATTACCCTCGCATCCTGGCATAGGATGATATCTCCACGCAATCTGAGTCTGGGGTTTCTTTGCTTCAAAATATTAATAAAAAATGGCAACACCGTAAATGAGTGATCATGGTCACCAAAAACCCTTTTCAATGCTTTCCTTCTTCCATCCCACACCTTCCAATAACTGATCGTGTACTGATACTTTTTTCTTATGATTTCCTGCAGTGTGACAATTTTTATATGTGGTTCGTCCCTCACAAAACTCTCTACCTCCATAGCAATGAGGTTAGCGTCTAGTCCAATATAGGCTTGATGTAAAGTAGAGAACAAACATGTGTGTTGGTCATTATACTGCGTGATCTCATATTTGCCAGACCCTTTCCTTAAACTGCCATGGAGTCTCCACTCGCATCCATTGTTGTGTTCCTTACATCTAACAATCCAAGTAGTGGTGTTAGACTTGACTACTTCAAACAACTGATGTTTCTTTACGCAATATGACTTGACAGCATATTGAAGCTTTGCCTTCGTCTCATACATTGATCCTTTCCTCATTTCACTAGATCCATCAGCATCAAACCCTACATAGTCAGTAGAAACTGTCTGGGATATGGTATTCATGATATCCATATCTAACTGAGAGAAAATAGACGAGGCAGGCTCTTGCTCACGATCATCGACATCCATATCATAGTCACCTTCATCATCAATCAATGTGCGCACATCGATATATTCATTGGATGCTAAAATATCATCAAATATACTAAAAGGGCCGGATTTGGGATGGACATCTCCTAATATGGGATTGGTATTTTCCATATTTTGACAATAAGCTGGATAAAGTGGACAACCTAAATTAATTAAAGACAAAATACAATTTCATAAAATAAAACATACAATTTAAGAAAAAAATGACATTCCACTAAATATTTCAAAACTTTAGACATATATTTGATTATATTTTTAAAAAAAAACCTAACCTAAATCTTGGTTAACATTGATAAAATAACCATAAAAAACATATCAAAACAGCATAAACGGATTTATTCTAATTTTATGAACATATTTACTCTTAATATATTAAAAAAAATATCACTAACAAAACATGGTTAACATTAAAATATTTAAAAAAATAATAACATAACCATAATTTCATAAACATATTTATTCTTAATATATTAATCATAAAAACCCTATTTTTATGTAATGAAAAAAAAAACTAACCACAGTCGTCTAAACAGCCACTGGAATCAGTGATTGACGTCGACAAATCCGTTGAATATCACCCTAATTTCTTAAACATATTTATTCTTAATATATTCTTACATAATTAAAAAAAAAAAGCCCCTAACCACAGTAAAAAAAAAGGACATTCTCTAAATAATTAAAAATAAATAGACATATACTTAAGTTCTATTATTTATTCTAACCCTAACAAAAAAAACTAAAAAAAAAACATTATGTATATGATAATTTATGTAATCTGCCTAAGAAGTATTAAAATATATAATTAGTAATTTATGTGTATTATATACTATTTTACCTTGTATCTTAAAATATATAATTATTTAATATTTTCACAAATCAGTTTAATTATAACTAAAATAAGCTAAACAAAATTAATTTTGTAAGTTAATACACATAAAAACACATTCTAAATTCCCTTTGATACTCACAAGTAAAAAAAATCATATAAAACATAACACCCATATCAACATTTAACAGCCATGTGAACTTTGCTTCAAAAAAAAAACAGCCATGTGAACTTTATAAACAATGTTTATATATTAAAACCCTAATATCATGAACATGTTTAATTTTCAATATATTAGCAAAAATATCCATACTCTTAATGAAAATATACAAACACAAGTAAACTAACCACCAATGTCATTTAAACGCCGCCTGAAATCGTCGTTCCTCGCCGGATATTTCGTCCCAAATCGTGTCTAAAAGTGGCAGAAAACAAGGGTTATAACAAAAACTAATTACATATGATCAACTAATTTAATGGAATTAGGTGGAATAAGATTTTTGAAAGGATCAAAGAAAAAAACAGAAATATAAAAACTCACCACGACGTTAATGGCTGTCGCGCAAGGAGGGAGGAAGAGATCGGCTGGCTGCTCGCTTGGGGAAGAAGAAGGAAAGCGTTAGGTATTTAAAAATGATGAAGACGGGGTTCAACCCCCGTTTTCATTTAACTCTCTAAAATTACCATTCGTGGTAATTAATTGATTTGACATAAAGACCGGACTTTAATGAAAAAGTAGAAAACGGGGGGTGAACATTTGTTCGCATATTAGTTATGAATTGTAATATGTTGTACAATCGGTGAATTGTAGGTGCAATTGCTCGGTGGTTGTTTTGTGGAAATTGGAGATTTGGAATTATTTGGCTAAGGTGAGAATGATTAGTATGTAAAGTAACTATAGAAAGCAAATGAGTGTATTGGTTTGAAGAGTTTGAAACTAAGATTAGAATCTGAATCTAAGATTAGAGGGTTGTGAGTTAGTGCCCTTAGGATTAGAAGTTAATCCTTCAAGTGAGAACTTAGAAGTTCTCGAGAAAGACTTGAATCTTAGAAGATTCTAAGTTAGATTCGATCTGAAACTAAGGTTGGATCATTGGAAGTTAAGAATCCAACTTGTAATTAGAACGATTAATAGAACCTCGATTTATTGAAAGTTTAGAATCCTGGAAGGTATAGTTAATCGTTTAAGTAATGATTGTACTTTTATTATTGATATTGGAGTTCGATCGACATATCGTTCATCCGAGGATACAATCTATTTCTTTCTTTTTACTTAATGTCATTTACTTTATGTATTTTACTTTATGTTTATTTCAGATTACTTTATTATTCGCACTCTATTTTATTTACTTTGTAAGTATGTGCGAGCATATCATTGCATCTCGCACCATGACATATTGCACCATGACATCTCGCATAAAAGAAGTACAGAATGTTGGAGCCTACGGGTATTATCCGCATTTCCTTCGAGAAAAAGAATGAAAAATGAGAAAGAAAAGAAGTACGAATGTTGGAGCCTACGGGTATTATCCGCATTTCCTTCGAGAAAAAGAATGAAAATGAGAAAGAAAAGAAGTACGGAATGTTGGACTCTTGGGGATTGTCCGCATTTCCTTCTTCATGCATTTCATGCATATGATTGATGAAAATATATATATCCTGGATAGAGGATCGAGATGTTATATTGTTATGAGAGGTTATTTACTTTTCCTGTTTATGTCATAACAAGAATTTGGATGAGATTAAGACTACGAGAGTTAGTAGTATCATCCTTTAGAGAATGTAAAAATGAATTTACCTAGAGTTTGGATGACTTTAGGAGTTAATTGTGTTATACTTTGGAAAATATGGAATAGAATTACCTAGACTTTGGTGAATTCTAGAAAAGAAAGTGTCGGATTTATTTGGACACAAATCGAATACGAGTTTGAGGTCTATCCTTACTTTTTATTCTTATTATTCTCACTGGGCTTAAGTTGTTAGCTCATGATATTACAAACATTTCAGGTAATGTTTGGGATCGTGGAAGAGGAGAGGAGTGCGCTTGATCGAGAGGATGATGATGATCGAGATGGACTATGTGTTATGTAAAATCCATGTACATGGTTTTGTGAACTTTATATCACTTTGATGATTTGTACTTTGTAATTAGCTCATAAGAGCTTATTGTCGTTGATTTATGATTATAATCATTTTGAACTCCTGGATAGGAACTTAATGTTCCTTGTGTATTTTAGATTTTGAAATTAAGATGTAAACAGGTTTTTGGCCAGCAAATTTTCAAACATAACCACGCCAAATTTTCTTAAAATAAAAGACTTCCGCTGTTTTCTCTGATTTAAATTATTTAAAAGTGACGGGTCGTCACACCTACTGACAATCAAGAAGTCCAATCCAAGAAAGATAAAGAACCTATAGAACGCATAGGAGAATCGCTGAATCATGAGAAAGGTGGTTCAAAGAGGAAGTCAAATCTAAATATCCAGGACAATTCCTCATCCTCTCATAACTCTCCTTGCAACCAGCATCTTAGTAAGAAACGAAAGTCAGACCTCAGAGAAGTTCTCAATCAAAAGAGAAAAGAATATTCAGATGTTGTGAAGTCTATCACAGAAAGTGCCTGACCTTGGGCGCCAGGAGTTGAAAAAACTCCAAGATCAACTTGGTCATATGAAGAAAGAATATAGAGGAAAGACTACTCTTGCACTAGAAGATCTACTTGAGCAAACTGAGCCGCCATTCACCGGTGATATAATGAAGGTGGAGCTTCCCACCAAATTCAAAATGCCAACTATGACCACGTATGACGGTTCAAAGGATCCACTCGAGCATGTTGATACGTTTCGGACCTGGATGGAGCTCCAGGGAGTCCGAGATGCTATCAAGTGTAGGGTGTTCCCCCTTACATTAGGAGGCCCTGCTCGCGGGTGGTACAGGCAGCTCAAGCCGAGGTCCATATCTTCATTTAAGGATCTTACTCGGTCTTTTGTAACTCAGTTCCTTGGAGGAAGAGATCATAAGAAACCAGCCACGCACCTTCTGACTGTGCGTCAAAAGTCAGAGGAGAGTTTCTGCGACTATGTAATGAGATTTAACAATGAGGCACTGAAGGTGGAAGGTTACAGTGATGACATTGCTCTGACTGCCGTGATGGCTGGCTTGAAAGACGAAAAGTTCTTGTGGTCACTAAGAAAGAAAACGCCTACTACATACACAGAGTTACTTGCCCGAGCGCAAAAATATATGAGCGCCGGAGAATTACTTAATGCAAGAAATACTTTAGATGAAGGAGGAAGTAGTAAACAATCAGGCCACAAGAAGGGAAACAGAACAGAAGATTTTTTCTGGAAGACTGATCGTCATGAGGATGACAAAAGAAGGAGATCAGGTGACCGACTTGACAAGCAGAGTTTTCCTTCTAGCAAGTTTAAAAAATATACTCCTACCACGGTCCCGATTGAACAATTACTTTTGGAGATCAAAGACAAAAACTTGGTAAAGTGGCCGCCTAGGATGATAACGGGGTCAAACAAGAGAAATAAAGACAAGTATTGCCTCTTCCACAAAGACCACGGGCATACCACCTCTCATTGCTTCGATCTTAAGGAAGAAATTGAGACCCTAATTCAAAAAGGGTACTTGAAAGAATTTGTAAAAAGTAAAAGAGATGAGGAAGATCAGGACCGTGATGATCAAATTTTTCAATTGGAGAAGTAAGAACCATATTCGGGGGGCCCAACTATTGAAAAGGAGTCCAAGCTCTAGAAAGGACCATGCTGGGTCACTGAGGTATTGGCCTCATCTAAAAGACTCTACAATACCTATGAAGATGTCAAGCAACATAGATTTTATTTCAACAATTTAATTTATTGCAATTTTCATTTCCAATAAAGTCTTCTATTGTAAGAGTTCGAAAATAAAATGAATAAAATTATATTTTTTCTACTTATTGCATTCATGAGAGTTAGATCATTCGAGAAAAATTGGACTCGAGTTAGACTTCAAGACATAAAACTCTACTCGAGTGGGGGCCAACTATGCGATTCTACTGCAGCAAAATTAAAAATGTTCTGAGTCCATCAAGGTGGAAGAGCAAAAAGTTCTAAGTCCGCCTAGGTGGAAGAACAAAAAAGAAAATGTTCTAAGTCCACCAAGGTGGAAGAGCAAAATAAAAATGTTCTGAGTCCATCAAGGTGGAAGAGCGAAAAGTTCTAAGTTTGTCTAGGTGGAAGAACAAAACGAAAATGTTCTGAGTCCATCAAGGTGGAAGAGCAAAAAGTTCTAAGTCCGCCTAGGTGGAAGAACAAAAAGAAAATGTTCTGAGTCCATCAAGGTGGAAGAGCAAAAAGTTCTAAGTCCGCCAAGGTGGAAGAACAAAAAGAAAATGTTCTAAGTCCATCAAGGTGGAAGAGCAAAATAAAAAAATTCTAAATCTACCAGGGAGTGCAGGGCTCGCACGAGCCGCACCTGGTAAAAGAATTTAAAACGACTAAAAAGTTCTAAGTCCGCCACGGTGGAAGAGCTAAATAAAAAAATTCTAAATCTACCAGGGAGTGCAGGGCTCGCACGAGCCGCACCTGGTAGAAGAATTTAAAACGACTAAAAAGTTCTAAGTCTGCTACGGTGGAAGAGCTAAATAAAAAAAATTCTAAGTCTATCAGGGAGTGCAGGGCTCGCACGAGCCGCACCTGGTAGAAGAATTTAAAAATACTAAAAGTTCTAAGTCCGCCACGATGGAAGAGCTAAATAAAAAAATTCTAAGTCTACCAGGGAGTGCAAGACTCGCACGAGCCGCACCTGGTAGAAGAATTTAAAACGACTAAAAAGTTCTAAGTCCGCCACAGTGGAAGAGCTAAATAAAAAAAATTATAAGTCTACCAAGGAGTGCAGGGCTCGCACGAGCCGCACCTGGAAGAAGAATTTAAAACGACAAAATAATTCTAAGTCTACTAAGGAGTACAAGGCTCGTAGAGGAATTAAAGAAATTTCTAAGTTTACTAAAGGTGTAAGGCTACTACACCTACAAAGCAACACTTAGAAAATTCAAAGAAAAATCAAACCATATCATATCAAGACTCAACGAGAAATTAACTCTTAGAAACGAAGTTGAGTTTGGTTGAAAAAAAAAAAAAAAGTCAACCGGTTGACCGGTCAACACGGGTCAAACACTGACCCACGTCAGTGGGTCTGGCTTTTACCCGGATTAATATGAGGGTTGGCATAAAACCCATGGGTTTTTACCCTTGAAGTGCAATAAGGAAGGAAGAAAAGAAAAGAAAGGAAAGGAAGAGAGAAAAAAGAAAAAGAAAAAAAAATGAAGGAAGGAAGTCGCGGGTCAAAACCTCGACCATGACCCCCCCATGGTCAGGTTTTGACCCGCGGGCAATGATTTAAATAAAATAAAATAAAATAAAAATTAAGGGGGGGACGCGGGTCATTGCCTGACCCGCGCCCCGACCCGCGGGTCTGGGAAACCCCCCCCCCTTTTTATGTTTTTTATTTTTTTAAAATTTTTTATTTTTCCTTTCTACTTTCTCTTTCTACTCCCTCTTTATTCCTCCTTACACTATTATCAATCCCCTTACTTTTCAAACTTTGTAATTCGAATTTAATATTTTCGATTTCAAGAGAATTTTTACTCTTAAAATCAAAGGGGGCGAGTATGTGATGATTAAATGTGACGACTTGGACATACAACCCAACTCCAAAACGACCAGAGACAGAAAATTCAACCTACCAAGATTCAACACTTGGTATTTTCTCAAAAAAATTATGACAGAAAATTCAAGTTACAGAGGAGAAAATTCAAGCTAAAAACTCTCAAAATTTTGACGAGTGCAACGGTAGAAAATTCAAGCTACAAAATTCAACACTTAGAATATTTTCAGAAATATCACCGAAAAAAAATTCTACTTTGAAAGAATACTCCCAAGTAGCATTGAACTTGCATCTCAACTCAACTCGGGAGTAGGGGGCCTCTGTTGTGGGGTGAAATTAGATCACACGTGGAATTTTACAACTTGACAAAATTGGTCCAAAGCACCTCTACCTGGTCTAAAGCACATGGTCCGAAGCACCTAGTCTAAAGCACCTGGTCTGAAACACCTAGTCTAAAGCACCTGGTCCGAAGCACCTGGTCCAAAGCACCTCATCTGACCGTGGTACCTAGGCATAAAGTCCATGCACCTGAAAAGACCTGGCTACGCAGTCTTCGACATAGACCTAATACTTAAGATTGAATACAAGTATCTACTTGGGAGACGACACATGGCGCAACCCACAAGCGACACGCAATTGAGAAGCAACACATAGCCCAATCCCGAAGCGACACGTGGCACGATGATGTCATCAACCTAATCTCCTATAAATAGGAGAAGGAATTCATTCATTAGGTAACTGATTTCTACTACAATTCTACTCGAATTCTCTCTGGCACACTAGCTCTGACTTAAGCATCGGAAGGTGTTAGGCCGGCACCACACCGGTGCACTTTTTCTTTACTGTGCAGGTACCTACGTAGCACGCCGTCGAAGCAGCGCACTACCTCCGACTCATCCCATAAATTAAGTTCGTTGCCTACGTGGAAGCTCTCCATTTTACGCAACAACACTTTCCCATACATGTTTTCACATGTACACATGAACTAACACATTATTTTCCACTTCTCACCATTAAAACAAAGAGATAATAAAAGATAGAATGAGAGTTGAAAGGCTAAGGCTGAGACTAATTTTGGATTAAAGGAGAATAATAAGGGTAAAGTTGGCAATGAAAGATTCTCCACTCCTCCCCTTTTTAATATATTAAGATTTGTCACTAAATGAATTTTTTCATAATTATCTTCTAAATTCATGCCTCATATTTTTGTACCTCAACTGTTTTTTTGCCATTTTACACACTAGTTCTTTATATGACTTATTTAATTATTTATTTATTGGCTTGTAGCTATAAAGCCTTATTTTATCATTTTAGTGGCTATATACTTAAATAGGTCAATTTTCATGACATTTTTATTAAATGAAATTAAAGCGAAAGCATTTTTTCTTACTTAAAATTCAAAAGTAGCAAAAAATTAATTTAATTTAAAAAATAGTATTTCTACTTAAAAAAATATATTATTTTCATTCTTTTTTATTATAGAAAGATGAATCTCATTATTGTTTTTCTATTATGTTTTTTTACTAAGATATTTAAATTAAATTCAATGGTTTTCAAATTTTATTAGTTTTTAAGATTTTGAAAATTTCATTATATAATCACAATTCCTTTCAATATTTAATGAATGTTAAAAAGTACTGATTTTAAAATTCACTTTTACAATTAAAGTAGTGGTGGTTTAGTATAGACCCTTGTGGTATTGGCTAAATGCATGAACACCTCATGTAGTTTTAAAATGACAAATCATAAATCTATAGTTTCAAATTATGTTAATGGGACATCTCTCTTCCAACACCACTATCTTTTTTGTAGTCATAATTTCTTCATTTTAGTCATAAATTATGTCATTGAGCTCTATGTTACTGTTACTTCAAAACTTTGAAATCCTTAATAAATAAAAAAGTTTATTATCATCAAACTATTAGGTATGATTGATGCCATTAACCTTTTTTTTTAGTGATGATTTAGAAGTTTTGAATTGACCATAACGTAGAATTAAAAATGATAATTCTAAAACATCTTGAATTATCCAAATCGGAGTTCAAATGAAGAACTTATGGCTAAAATAAAGTTTATAACGTTAGAGAGGAGGGGTCTAATTGGTATAATTTGAAACTATGTCATTTTTAAACTATAGGAGTTGTCCTTGTCCATGCATGAAGCAATTTTATAAAAAATAAGAAGAAGAAAACCTAAAAAATAGTGGTGGTATAGTATTCTCAATTATAACAAACCACATGGAATTAATAAATAAGGTAAAATGAAAATGGGATCCATGTGGTTTTTGCCAAATGTATGAACATCTCATATGGTTTAAAAATGATAAATCACATGCCACTAATTCCAAATTATTCAGATTAGACATCTTACCTCCAACGCCATTAATTTTCTTTTAACCATAACTTCTCTGTTTGAACTATGATTTAGATGATTCAAGATGATTCGGAGTCCTCATTTCAAGCTCTTCATTATGGTCACTTGGAAACTTTGAAATGGTTAATAAATAAAAGAGTTTATTATCATAAAAATACTAGGTATGATTGCACCCTTAACACTTTTGGTTACTAATGATTTAGAAGTTTTGAAGTGATCATAACATAGAATTCAAAATGAGGATTCTAAAATATTTTGAATCATCCA
Organism: Gynostemma pentaphyllum; assembly: GCA_028015215.1. Lineage (NCBI taxonomy): Eukaryota > Viridiplantae > Streptophyta > Magnoliopsida > Cucurbitales > Cucurbitaceae > Gynostemma > Gynostemma pentaphyllum. The sequence goes on from CM051355.1 coordinate 23,337,637, forward strand.
AATCGGAATTCAAACGAAGAAGTTATGATTAAAAGAAAATTAATGGCGCTGGAGGAGAGAGATCTTATTAGAATAATTTGAAACTATAAGAATGTGATTTGTCATTTTCAAACCACGGCATGTTCTTTTTTTTTTTTTATCAAAGATAAACTTCCAATAGAAAAAGAACTAAGTACAAAGAGAGTTCAGAGCTTTCTTAGCTAAACTATGAGCTACACAATTAAGCTCTCTCTTAATAAAAGAAAAAACAACTGAATTAAAACAAAGCTTAAGATGCTGAAAATCATCAAAAATACAAGAAAAGTCAACAGGGCAGGTAGAGACACCCGAGAAGATGTCAATAACATGCTTTATTTATAATGAGATTCATTTTATTGATAGATTTTTAATTTTCATTCTTTAGGAAACTGATAGCTATTTAATAACAGACTATATTATTGGAACTAGTCTTAAAATATAATAATGTTAATATGTAACACGTTTAAAAATAAAAATAAAAATAAAAGACAAAAAACGACACGATTTATTTGGCCACGTAGAGTGATCATCCATTAGACAAATCCAATAAATTACAAAATCAGAATGATGCATCCTCACTCTCACTCTCACTCTCTCTCCATGCAAATTCATATGCTAAGTTAAATTATGAAATTAAATTTAATCAACAAAACCAGTCGAACATGAAATCTTTTTCTGGAATCGCGATTTTGATCAATCCTTTCTCCATATTCTAATCACCACCGCCGCCGCCGCCGCAATGCCTCCACCTTCTCTCCGCCGTCGCTTTTAGCAATAGGTTAGGGAAATCTGTTTTCGTTTCATTTTTTTTTCTTCGCCTTGTTTTTCTTTTTGTTAATGAGGTTTTAAAAAGACTTGCTTATGGTTTACTCTTAGCTTTTAAATTGTGATTTATGTTAAGTTTAAGTGAGAAAATTTGTGTTTTTAATTACACTCAATTTGTTTCTATCTTTAGTGCAAAGCTAGGTTTTAATTTGATAGGTAGTTATTATTTAATTATGAATTTGCTGGAAAAGAATGTGGATTTTGGAAGCTATCTTCATGAATTGATTTTTTAGATCATTATTTTGATTTTTTTTTTTTTTTTTAAATGTAGTCTTTGAGTTTTCCCATGATATGAAATTCTAGTTCTGAATCTAAAAAATATTATTTTGGAACTTTCTCAATCTGATATTACATGAAGTCTTATTAACTCTTAGCTATGAAAAATTGCATTCAACTTCTTTGGCTTTTGCCTAAGTTGTCAAGTTTTTTTTTTTTGCTTATAGTTACTCGTTTTTCGAAACGATGGAGAGCAATTCTGCTGAATATATCGGTATGGAGGAAGGATCTTCTCCCAGGCTAGAGAGATTTCAAAAGCTTTCCCTTTTACCCCTTACATTCCTGATCTTCTATGAGGTTTCTGGGGGACCCTTTGGGGTTGAAGACAGTGTCAAAGCAGCTGATCCCTTTTTAGCCCTCTTAGGATTCTTAATTTTCCCATTTGTATGGAGTATTCCAGAAGCACTTGTTACTGCCGAAATGGGTGCTATGTTCCCGGAAAACGGTGGATATGTTGTTTGGGTTGCTTCATCTTTAGGTCCTTTCTGGGGATTTCAGCTTGGTTGGATGAAATGGCTTAGTGGTGTGATTGATAATGCTCTATATCCAGTTCTATTTCTTGACTATCTGAAATCAGCGATCCCGGCTTTAGAAGGTGGTTTCCCTAGGACGATTGCTGTGCTGATTCTGACCGTGATCCTTACATACATGAGCTACAGGGGTTTAACTATAGTGGGTTGGGTGGCTATATTATTGGGTGTATTTTCACTTCTCCCTTTTGTGTTTATGGGATTGGTGGCAATTCCCAAAATAGAACCGGCAAGGTGGTTTGTTATTGATTTGGACAATATAAATTGGGGATTGTACTTCAACACACTATTTTGGAATCTAAATTATTGGGATAATGTCAGTACTCTTACAGGAGAAGTGGAAAATCCACAGAAAACCCTCCCCAAAGCTTTGTTTTATGCTGTTATAATGGTTGTGTCGGGCTACTTTTTTCCTCTTCTGATTGGAACAGGAGCTGTCCCACTTAATCGTGAGCTATGGTCTGATGGCTATTACTCAGATATTGCCAAATTGCTTGGGGGTGTATGGTTGAGAGCCTGGGTACAAGGGGCGTCTGCTTTGTCAAACATGGGAATGTTTTTGGCAGAGATGAGTAGCGACTCCTTTCAGCTTTTGGGGATGGCAGAGTTTGGTATGCTTCCCTCATTTTTCGCCAAGAGATCTCGTTACGGAACTCCCCTCACTGGGATCTTATTCTCTGCTTCTGGTGTTATTTTGCTTTCATGGTTGAGTTTTCAGGAGATTGTAGCAGCAGAGAACTTCTTATACTGTTTTGGAATGCTTATGGAGTTTGTTGCTTTTCTGAAGTTAAGAATTAAACACCCAGAAGTTTCTCGGCCTTATAAAATACCTGTTGGTACAGTTGGAGCTATTTTGATTTGCATCCCACCGAGCCTTTTGATTTTTGTGGTATTATCTCTTGCTTCATTTAAGGTTATGGTTGTAAGCCTCTTGGCTGTGATGATTGGGCTAGTCTTGTATCCTACCGTCGAGTATGCAGAGAAGAAGAGATGGTTAACCTTCCGCGTTACTTCTGACCTACCCAACATCTGTTCCAAGTATCACCAGGTTTACGAATCGTGACTGATGGTGACATTCTTAAAGATCAGTGCTATATGTTTCTAATGCTATATGAATTCCAGAAAGCAGCAACCTTCCCTCTTTTTCTGTTACAGTTGAATAGTTTTGAAGTTCTTGTATGACATCTTAATATTCTTGCTTTAAGGGTTTTTTGGGTTTCAATTAACGGTTTTCCAGATATGGAAATGGGTAGATCCTGCATGTTCTAAGATTAACGTTATACTTCAAATAGAAAAGAATGATAATGTTTATCTGATTAATTTTGGGCACTTCCCATTCTCTTCTATGAATCTCCTCACTTAATAAACCAGGATGCATTTTTATTTCATGAATCCAAGATTTTACCTATAGTTTTATAGGCAAGATTATCAAAATTGCAAGCAGAATTGCTCCTCTCCCCTATTAAATTCCTCCTTATCCAATCTGGATGGTCTATTAAATACAATAATATTGTAATTCTCATAGTGATAAGATCCCTTCTGATTAAAATACTGTAAAGTTTGTTTATAGGGTTGATGTATGCTTTTTAATTGATAAGATCAACAAGAATTTTATCCTGTTGCTAATGTCTTCTTGTTAGTTGGTCGGAAACTTCTATACCATAATGTCAAAATCAAGAAAATATTTCAAATAAAGACAGCAAAATTCAAATGTTCCATCTCTCTGTTTACTTTCGAAAGCTACGAGATTGAAAGAAGAAGGGAAAAAAAGAAAAGAAAAGGAAGGTAGAAGAAGAAGCTGAGTAATGGGTTTGGATGCTCAAAGCAACTTCCCCAAAGCCTCCACAAATAAACCATCTCTTCCGACTCTACAACATCTCTTTGAACAGGATTCAAGCCCCAAACTCTTTCCCTTCAACAATGGCAAGGAACCATCTCCCAACCCTGAAGATGAAATTCTTTCCATAATTTCCTTCTGCTCCTCCATTTCCAACCAGTTCCCGCCTCCTCATGAATTGAACCGGTTTAAGCTCACCCATCTTTTCTTTGTCATCAAAGCTTCAAAGCAAATGCTTCACGATGGTGTCTTATCGTCTCTGATGTCTATGTTGTCGGCCAATCTTTTTCGGCCACTCCCTCCCCCGTGCAGTGCCGTGATCGGCTCAAACTTCCCGGACGATGAAGTCATTGTTTCCATTTCTTCTCCAACTTGGCAACAACTTGAAATCATTTACGATATCCTCCTCTGGCTGGTCATCAACATTGATCCTCAGACCTTCAAAAAACACTTAAACAACAACTTCCTTCTAAACCTTCTCTCTCTTTTCGATTCCGAGGGATCAAGAGAGCGAGAAAGTTTGAAGAATATATACCACCAAGTGTATTACAGATTCACGTTTTACCGGTCGTTCATGCGTAAAGCCATGAGCAACGTGTTGTTAGAGTATATTTTTGAAACGGAGAGGCACAACGGCATCGCAGAGATGCTCGAGTTATGGGGGAGCATTGTCAATGGATTTGCAGTTCCACTCAAGGAAGAACACAAAGTTTTCTTAAAAAGAATATTGATTCCTTTACACAAGGTCAAAGGAGTTCAAGTTTTCCACAGGCAATTGGTATATTGTGTGTCTCAGTTTGTGAAGAAGGAGCCTGAGCTTGGTGGGTTAGTGGTGAGAAGGATTTTGAAGTACTGGCCTGTGAGTAACAGTCAGAAAGAGCTTTTACTCATTGAGGAATTGGAGGAATTGGTGGAGAATATTGACCCAAAATTGCATAGGGATTTAGCTCTGCCTTTTTGTTCCCACATTACTAAATGTTTCATCAGTTTGAACTCCCAGGTATTATATGCCTAATTTCTTCTTATTATGAGTGTTCTTTTCTTAATCCAACTTTTAACTTTCACTTTTTAGAATGGTGGGAATTTAGTGTTTTTCACTTAAACATTTGATATGATATTTAAGTGGGTAACACGTTTAAAAAGTATTTATATATACATAGCGGATTTTTTTTATGTGAATCAATGATTAATAATTATCAATGTTAATCACTTGAGACAGAGACAAGTAGCATTGATCACTATTAATCACTGATTAAAAGGGGAAAAAAATATTATATTTACGAATACTTTTTAAGCTATGTTATATTTGTAATTACCCTTAAAAATTATGCATTATTAATTCATATATTGTAGAAAATTATTTGCTTTAGGACACGGTTGATAGTAATTTTGTTTTAAATATTTTTGTTAATTAAAATTTTGTTTATTTAATTTATTTTTCTTCTCTTGTAATCTATTGGTTAAAATATTTTTGAATTTTAAAAGATAAAAATAGTATTATCAAGAATATTGGACTACATTTTCAAAAATATTTTTGAAAAATGTAAAACAAAATAAAGTCATTACTTGACAACAATATTTTTTTTTTTTTTTAAAAATTGTCTGGTCTCTTCTTAAAATCAACTTTTGCTACGTAAATTTTTGTCTTTCATTTTTAGGGGAAAAAAAAAACACAATTATTTTCACTTTTCTTGCATCGGTAGCCCGAAATTGTTGTTATGTGTCAGATTGAGTTAAATTAAATAAATTTTTAAACCCAATCTAATTATTGAGTCTGTATATATGAATCTCCTCCAAATGACAGCTCATGGATCCAACTCTTATTGACTTGATGATTTTATTATATTAATTTTGATTGTTTGAGTTTTGTTTTTCTAAAAACCTGTTAAAAAGGTGTTAAAATAATTGTATACCTGAAACTCTTATTTTATCTATTAAAAATACATAATTTTAAATACTAAAAACACTTTTCTCAAGATTCATCTCAAACTCACCAGAGTTTGTATATAAATACTTATATATAAACCCGGATTTCTTTTCCCTAAATCGCAAGAAATTATGAACTGAAATCGGCTCAATCAAACTTGTAAATCTAGATTAACTCAGAAAATTTGTGTTAACCAACTCAAGTTAAAGAAGGCACACGCTTGATGCAAATGTGTTTTCCTTTTCTTTGTGATTTTCTAGAAATCAATTTCTATTTAAAAATAGAGAGAAACTTACAAGAAGGGGTGATGATTCGAGGTGGGAAAACACTTTCATATGTTTTTCAGCTTCAAGATTCTATAATCAATTTCTCATAATTCTCTTTTCACAAACCCCATTTTGATCACTTAAAAACTTGGTTAAGTTAATATTGATTATCAGTTTGCTAATGAATAATCCTTGCATTACTAATAGTCAATGTCATTCCTTTAGTTGTATATATGGTTTTCTGATTCAGGTGGCAGAGCGAGCCTTATACATATGGAACAGCGAAGCCTTCGTGAAGATGGCGTCGACGGCCACGGAAGAAGTATTTCCTGTGATTGTAGAAGGAATTGAGAAGAATCTAAAGAGTCATTGGTGCAATAGTGTTAAAGAATTGACACATAATTTGAAAGTTATACTTCAAGAAATGGATCCACTTCTTTACCATAAAAGTCTTAGAAAAATTTTGGTTAGAGAGTTGAAAGCAACCCAACAAGGATTGAGAGAATGGAGATTTGGAGAAAATGTGTAATTGAGTTGAGCTGCAATCTAGATGCATCTAATTGAAGAGAAATTATTGCATGTGTTGTCTCGATATGGTTCATCTATTCATAACTATTGTATCTGTGTTATTACATTTTTTTTTAATTAATGTCATACATATAGTAGTTATTGAAATCATACTGTGACAGCTACATTCAATAATTTCTTTATAGACAAACTCTTTATAGACAAACTCCGAAAGTAATTATCTCATAGTTTACTTCAACAGAGCTTCAAACCGTGTTTATATTATTTTTAATAAATTCTTAATTACCTTGAAATTGGAATGCTTAACGAAGCTTATATGTTTGATGTAATTATTCAACATATATGCAACATATAAGCAAATGACATTGAAAGAATTGGGTTTAAATGTTTATGCATTTTGATGAAATCAATTATTGGGTATAACCCTCCATTTTCACTTGGATTATATATGAACCCTAGATCAATATTAGAATTCATTATGGAGCTAATATATAACCTTGTTGAAATGTTGAGCATGGGGCATTTCTTCTTGTTTATACCAATACATTTGTGTAGTTATTGAAAATTAGTGATGATCTTTTAATTAAGAGACAAGTATGCAACTTATTGGTTTCATTTAAACAACTCTAACACTCAAGTTAGAATTTGTAAGCAAGATGGATGATATGATATGGCTAGGCTACTCCAAGCATGCATTCTTGACCCGAAAGAGAGGCTCTGTTTGACAACTACTTTTATTAGCAGTTTTTACTTTTATTTGAAAAGCAACTTTAAAAATCAACTTTCGAGTGGTTTGAAAATTATATTATTATTAAAAACTTGAGTCACTCTAAACAAATTACGATTTTTTTAAAGACAAATAATACTAAAACAATATTATTTTTTAGCATCTTTTCACTAAACTACTTGTTAAAAAGCAAAAAAACTATTCCTCATAACACCTCCAAACATAGACATTCTTAGACTAATAGTTAAGACATGTTAAAGAACATTCTTATTGAAGAAAACTTTTTATCCAATTGGATCATTATCTTTGCATACTTTGCAAGAGAAATTATAAGTTTATCTAGAAAACAAAAGTAAAACTAATTACAGTTGTTCGAGTTTCCTATAGGATAATCATATGTGGATTCGAGTAAGATATTTTTTATTTTGATCATAATATATATTTGTATAGTTGAGTATAATGTTAAGTATATAAATATATTGATGTTATCATTTTTTTTTTTTATTTCAGTATCTCAAAGAATGTTGTACCAACAGCTGATTTCTACCCTTAATTAACTTTATTTACAAAAAGTAAAAACTTTAAAACTGAGACAATGGAGATCCAAACTCCACTCCCATTAGAATCTCCTCCCCTCTATCAATTGTTAAAAATAAAACTTTATAAATTTAATCTTTTCAATATATTTTCAAACACTCTCCACATATAGACTCGAAGTAAATATAGATATAGCAACGCATGAATGAGAATTATACAATAATACAAAAAATTACCTCAAAACCTCTCGATCTAGTACTATTTTAATCACCATTACATTTCATCAAAAAGTATCAGCTGTAGGGATATGAGAAATCTGTTCCCACATAAATCCCACTTTTTTTTAAGAAAAAATGAACCTTTTTTTTCCATAAAAATGGTAATTATTGTTGTTAAAATATATATATATATATATATACTGCAATTAATGCCCGAATAATCAAATAAACAATATTTGATAACCAAGAAATTGAATGTACGAGTACAAACCAAAGTACACAATTCCTTATTGCTTTCAGAAATAAACTCAAATCCCACAGCTCCTCAATGTAGGAAAAAAAAAACTCAGCTCTATCCTTGACAGAAACCTCCTATAGTCCTATTAGTTAATGGTAAAAATCATAGGACCAAAATCATAAATAAAAAGGGAAATGTGATTTTTTGACTCTACCCAATTTGATTTTTTGTAGGACAAGACTCATGCCCCTAATGAATCCAGAGATTGAATGGATACTCAATATAAACTATTAAAAAAAAAAAAAATTTAAAATGATTTGGAACTATAAATAAAGGGGCACCATCCCAATACATCCCTGTACAACATGCCTGCCTCAGCTGCTTCATTTTCAAATGCTGTCCCAACCAATTCTTTAAGGTTGTTGTAATCTTCAAGCTCAGCAACCATGAGACTAATTGACAACAAAAACTTTCAACGTATGCTCCAAAATCAATCCAATCACAAAGACGACATACAGACGACGCACAAAAACGATCATCGGTTTTGAGAGATTTTGAAGCATTAGACTGAGAAGAATTCTTTCTTGCAGAGGTAATTTAAACAGCATAATCTCTATACTTGATATTTTGATAGTTTGTCCTTCACAGAAGGCTCTAGAGCAGAAATACACTGGTCCCACCCACCATTTTTAAGCATCTGCCAAAAAGGACATGGATATGAAAAATTAGCATCTATTAGAAGAGCTATACTGAACCAAAAAAAAAGGGGGTGGTCATCCTCTTAACCTTTGCCAAAAAAAAAAAACATCACTCCAATAACCATCACATTGCTCTTCAATTTTTTTTAATAAATAAAAATATCACACAAGTATCTTTCTTCTTTACCAATGATTCAAGCTTTGTTTAAAAAAGTCGATATCTGCAGTTCAAATTATGTTTTATTTAGTTCTTTTTAAAGTGCAAGAGGCATTTACGTAGGTGCAATAGCCCTCTAAAACTAAACCGCGAAGGGAAAACAATGATTTGTTTATGACATTATTTAAAGTAGGGGTGTTCAAAAAACTCGATGACCCAAAAAAACCGAGTGGGTTGGTTTATAACTTATTTGGGTAGGGTTGGGTTCAAATATTTTGAAATTACATGGGTTGGGTTGGTTCGGGGTTCTCCAAAAATTAGTTCGGGTTACTCTAAAATACGCATCCAAGACTTTCTCCCGAGCATTTCTTTATAAAGTCACTTTGAGTTAGGCACTACACGCTGCAGCACACATAGGCATGCTTTTTTAAAACAATGATTTTACTTCATAAAAAAGACGTGTCATCAAAAATAGTTCTCCAAGAAAGACAGCAGAAATTTTTTACTGAGAATTAACCCAACAGTGATAGATAAAGAATACGAAATTCCAACCTGCTTATAGCCATGCAGAACCTCGCATACTTCATTATGGAGATCTTGACTCCTAATTTCCTGCAGGTATTCAGTTAAGAATTAACCATCATTTATAAAAAGATTAAACAATGTTAGATCTCAATACAAAGTATTCATGCTTACATGCCAACTGGCAATTGCTTGGCACATATAACCAAGTGAACTTATTGCCCCAGACGGATTTGTTTTAACCTGAAATAGTATAAACAAAACAGTTTAGTTGTTAATCAGGAACAGAGAACACTTCAATAAAAACTAAATGACTCTTACCAGAGCACAAAGACCTCGGAAAGCATCCTCCTTTTCTACATCATCGCGTATCCTACCAGAATAATAAAAACCTCAATCCAAGCTTGAAAACAAGGACTTTCCTTGAAGCTTGTTTCGCTTCTTAGTGCTTACTAAAATGTGGTTCGAATCAACGTTATCAGAAATCATTAATTTAGTCTAGCAGTTAATCAAAGGCCCAAATCCTCCAACTATAAGACAACAGTTTTTTATGATGTAGTATTGCTATTGTAAGTCACTTGTTAATTGTTATTTAAAAAGAGAATAGATGAATGACATGATGAAATATACAGAATAATGAGAGCATTAACTAGTTACAAAAGGTTTGTAAAGCAAGCTCCAAGAGAAGGAAACAAAAGACAGGTGATCCCAAAAAACAACGAAGATCGGTTTTTCTCAATTCTCCTATTCCTATCTAGCCAAAAAGCCCAAAAGTACGGTCAAACAACATTTGGCCACCTCCTTATAAGGATGAACAAAGAGAATTGACTATTCCTATCTAGCCAAAAAGCCCAAAAGTATGGTCAAACAACATTTGGCCACCTCCTTATAAGGATGAACAAAGAGAATTGAGAGGCAACTCCTTCATACTTGGGAAAAAACAGCTGCTAACAATGTTATAGGATCCTTCCATCAAATGATGAAAACTGAGGTGAAACTAATTTCAGGCCTAAGATTCTGGTTCATTAGAGAAATTAAAACTCCTTGTCTATAGAAGGAGCCTCAGAAAGGCTCAATTCTAGTAACTTGAACAAAAATTAATATTCAAAAGCTAATTGTGAAAAACATTTGGTATAAGAAAATAGTATACCCATATTCTCAGGACTTGAATCAAATTCTTACAAGTACTGACTCGCAAAAATTCAAAATTTTCATTGATTAGCAAAAGCTTACATGGATAAAGCAGTGCACCATGGTTGCATGAAATGCTCCATGTGCGGTGATACTTGCTGAGGACAAACCCATGCAACCCTTCCAAGTGTGATAGCACTATTTTCCACAAGAGATTTATTGAGTTCCTGAACAGCACAAAGAAATAAAAAATTGAAATAACCTTGTGCCACTATAAACCAGGAGAAATGTTAATGCAAAAGAAAGTCTCTTTTGGCCTCCAAAAAAAAAAGAGATCAGCACCTGTGCATGTTGAAGAATTGGGACTAAGGTTGAAATAACCGTCATTACAACTGGAGAAATTTCTTGGTGAACCTATTCAAAATGAATGTTACGTAAACTTGTTACTTACAAATAATATTTATCAACAAGGAATTTAATGTGGTACGTACATGTACAGGCAAAAAATCTTCGATTGCTAAATTTTAATCACAATAAAGAAAAATAAAAATATGGCATTGAATTCGGAAAACATGGAATTTAGCTTTGCAGTCAGGGTGGTTGTAATGCAAAGAAAACGTACAAATAGAATCAAACACCCGGCCATTTGTGAGACCACCCTTTTTGGCTTCAATTTAAGCTTCTATAGCTCTGAAATAATTCCTTAACTAGTTATTTTCTCTTGTCGAGTTGGAAGTAGAAACGCTGTTGGATTCCAGGTTAAGTATGTTTAATCCTCAGACCCATTGCATCTTTACTTGTTTATTCGTCCAAAAAAAAAACTACGCATTTTGTTTTTTCAAAAATCATGTTTATCCTAAATAAATATCTTAAATATAATATTTGCCCAAAAGCCCAAAAAAATATAATCTTGGATATAGTTGTTAAAATACCATTACACCCAAAAGTTTAAGCTGGGAAGCTGAGGCAAATTTAATCTTTAAAGGTATTCCAAACACTCCCTCTTACATGTAGGCCCACATTTAAACAAAACAAGTAATACGAAGTGAGAGTAAATAACATAACAAAGGGTTTGAACTCCTAGCCTTCTGCTTCCATACCATCCTAAAACACCACTAGTCAAAAAAAGTTTAGTTTGATTGGCTACGATACATTTGAATGGTGCCAGCGTGTAAAAGCGTATAAAAGATTCCACATACCTTAACAGCTAATTCCCCAATCGCCCAACAAGCATTGTTTGCTACAGAAACAATTTCTTTCAGCTTAGGAGTGTCCTGGATGGTAATAGATCAGATTAGTAAAATAACATCAATTTTGAACTCAAACTATAAAATAGCTCACTTACCAGTTGCTTTGCCGCAGCATTGAGAAAGTCAGACAAACATGGTTGCAAATGGATATGGCATACCTAATCAAAATATAAAAATAAAGCATAAACACAAAAACAGAAAGATACCAAAATACACAGTAAATAAGTGAGGCGCATAAAATCTAAATTTATTTGAGAGTGAAACACTTTTCATTGATTTGATGAAAAGCGTAGGGGCAATAGGTGATTCTGATTTACTTCAGCTTCTTTTCCCAAAGGCCAAAACACACCAACTGGGATACAGACACATGTTCAGTCATTTTTCTCTTTACCCAATAAATTGTACTGACAGCTTCGTGACATAATATCCAAGTACAAATCTTCACCATTTTAGGTCCCTTCGCAAACAATATTGCTTCCATCATCCAAGATTAAGCTTCCACCCATATGCACTCTAAAATGAGATTTTACCAAGAAATTACCACCGAAGTCCAACTTCCAAGATCTTTCATCTAACTTTAGTCTAATACCAAGCGTTTCCAAACAGAGTAACCATCAAGCCTTACACAACCTCATCCAGCATGGAGTGTTAAATTCATAACTTTTTTTTTTTTTTGGTAATAAACAAACCTTTTCATTAAGAAATGAAAAGGCCCAAAAAAGGCAAGGGCGGAACTACAAAAAAGCCTCCCAATTATAAGCTATACTAGAGGGAGCATAATTACAAAAAAAATTAATAACACACCAACTGGGATACAGACATAACTTTCATTTAAGCTTTCATTTAATAATTACAAAAAGTTATTAAAGTTAATTACAGAAACAATTCATAACTTAAAGGGAGCATAATTACAAAAAGTTAAATTCATAACTCTCATTTAATAATTACAAAAGTTATTAAAGGGAGCATAATTACAAAAAGTTAAATTCATAACTTTCATTTAATAACAAACAAGCAAATAATTGAATTTCTTTATTTTTATTTTTTTTTATGGAAAAAAGTTGCTAATTTAATAAAAATACAAATTGAGAAGGATCGAGAAATTGTGAGCAGAATACGCCAAGTTAATCGCCTGGGACAACTTGCTACTTATCACTGATAGATTTCTTTATATATGAAAAGTAAATAAACACTTAAGGGATCATAAAGGTTCAAATTTTGAATAACCCACTAATAAACTTATTAAATATGTTAAATCACCAATTGAACCAAAAGCTTAAGCCAATGGTTCAAGGTAAATTTAATCATATATCTCAACAAAACTAAAGTATTAAAGGAAACCCATCATAGAGATAAAGCTAAGTCTTCATCAACTTACTCTTCCAAGGTCCCCTAGCAAAGCAAAAGCACTCTGTCGGACATCAGAAGCTTCATCCATGCAACATTGCAAGAGCAAGTCCCTCAGATTGCTTTGAGAAACCTGATAAAAGTTCCACAAAATGTCACATGCAAGCTAGTTAAAATATACAAGCATAGTTCAATATCTTGAAATCAGAGTATTCATATTTCATTGAGGATAAATATGATATGACATCCAACAACAAAATGTATCATAACTATTTTCATTATAATAAATGGACAGGGTAGATGCTTAGTTCAGAATGTAATTACCAAACTTTCTATCCCACTGCCAAGACCCTCTGCAAGTCCTGAGAGAAGATCGAGACAGCATACAATAAACTCTTTATCGTATGGAACCCCAGCAGCAACAGGATCAACCTACAATATGATATCAAATCAACATCTACTGAAGAGGGATAAGTGTCATGCAGCCGGTAGAGATGAAGGCAGAAATAGAAAACTTAACCACACGTATTTATAGAGCAGTCAGCCTTAATACAGGATGCATGAGAAGAAAAGGGATGAGAGAATAAAAACAACAAAAGGTTTGGAAGGGGGAAATGCTTTACATATTGCTCTCTCGAGTTCGGTATCAAAAAAAAAAATATTGCTCTCTCGAGTCATTTTCAAATCAATTTTTTTTTTTTTTGATAATAAACAAGCTCCAAATCAAATTTGAACACAAAAGGTTTTGATAATAAACAAGCTATTTCCAAATCAAATTTGAACACAAGGTCTACAACCTAAGCCTAAACTTTTTAAATTCTGATAAGAAACTGCACTGCTTTCTTTTCTTTTTTTTTTTGATAGAAAGATGAACTTTCATTGATCAAATAAGAATAAAAACAAAATACAAGAGGATGAGAAATCCTCCAATGAAACAAAAGTAAAAAAAATTACATATCTTAAAAAAAAAAAAAGAACTGTCATTGATCAAACTGCACTGCTTTCTAAATATTCACAAGTCCTATTATAGATGAAATTTTCCAAGTGAGAATCCAAATCCTAATAAAATTTCCTGATAGTATCAAAATAAGATACTTACTCTCCCAATGGAACTAAAAAAAATCTACGATGCTCAATAATTAACCAGACTATTTTTTTATAAGAATTAACCAGACAATATATAATATAAGATATCCCAAAATATCATTAAAAGCTCGATTTCCTGATTTGCTTCTGGATCAAACTCAGGAGAGGATATTGACGCAACATCTCACTGCTTGCAAATTGAACTTCTAGAATAATAAATCTAGAGGGTTAGGGCATACTACTATGTGAACAAACATGAATATGCCAACAATTAACAATAATGCAGAGTGCTAACGCACTGCATATTATGATCAAATCTACCTTTTAGTATCTTTCAATAAAATAACAATGTTCCCATAAGGAAAAAAAAAACATTACAAGAAACAAAAGACATTAAAACATATGACAACTTCAAGAATTGAAATTTTAAAATTCAACGAGCTTTATACACATCTTAAAATGCCAGATGATCTTCAGACACTATTTAAAGGTACAGAGAAAAATGTCCAACAGCAAATATCAAACATAGCTGACAAGCTTTCACACACAGGAGATCAGGTGAATTCAGAGCAAACTAAAGCATACATTATGGGAGTAAAAGATGTTAAAAAGTTTGTAAGATCAAGAAAGACCTTTGCCAATCGTTGGGTCTGGATGATGCTTATGCATCTCTGATACACAGGAGGAGCAAATTGGGCAAATCCAGTCCCCAAAGCCTGGAAGAAGGAAAGATAATATCCATTATATCAAAATCATCATTATTATGAATACTAGTTCAGTAACACTAACTTCCAGCTAAGCCACAAAGTACAGAATACATATTAACAATCAAACTTTCAATCGCAACAAATACTCCCACGCCCTCCAAACCCCGAGCAAGGTATATTCTATAAAGAATTTCATTACCCAGTAAGTAGAAGTCTAGGAACTAACTTAGAACATCAGACTCTCTCTTCTCCATCACCACCACCACCACCCTACTTTTTTTTTTCTGTGTGAGTGGTGTGGTGGGGTGGGGTGGGGTGGTACACGAAGATAAAGACAGAACCAAACAGAATGAGAGACCATTCCATCACCCAACTCGCACTTTATGCGCAAAAAATTGCACAACCTCCAGATTTCATTAAACATTTGGATAGAAACCAACCTCAACCTAATCTCCTTGATGCCCCAAAATTTTGCACAGTTCTGAAAACTATGTAAAATGCTTCAAATTTGAATAAACATATTTTTTTTATAAAAAACTGAACTCTTTCATTGTTAGTGAAAAAGCCCAAAAAAAAAGGCTCACTGGCAATTAAAAAAAGCATGCCAGTTGGAGGCAATAATGGAGGGGGTATAACTATTAAAAAATTTACAATTTGGAGGCAGCACACAAATTTCCCAAATATCACTCAAACTCTTGTGCTTGTCTACAAAAATCCTCCTATTCCTCTCAAGCCAAAGATACCAACAGATGGAACGAACCGCATTTTCCCAAAGCACTCTCTTCTTACCCCAGTCAGATAATCACCAAGGAGATTAATAATATTGCTTCTAGAGTCCTCATGGAAGATCCAACTCAAATTGAAAGTGTTCGAGAGAATGGATTAGATAGATCTAGAGAAGTCACACTAGAAGAACAAATGGTTGGTGCTTTCCAAAGCTTTCCAACAGAGGCTGCATCTGTTCGGCTAAAGAGTGATCCAAAGGTTTCTCACTTGCCATTTTTGGTTAGTGTTTAGCCCATCATTCAGTAGGATCCAGAGGAAGACTTTGATTTTCCTTGGATAATCACCTTTCCACACTAAATTCATATAAGGATCATCCCTCTGATTCTTCCAGACTTGCAACTAAACCCTTTGTCTTTGTCCGGCTTCCCAATTCTGATATCCTCCGTGTTGTTTAAACTAACATTAGTCAAAGTGTCCATAAGAGCAATCCACTCCTCCACCTCCTCCTCTTTCATATTTCTCCATAAATTAATAATCCAAGAACTAAGCTCCTCATTCCAGAAATGACTAATCGGATGGAATTTTTCCTTAACTAGCAGATAAAGACTAGAAAATCTAGAAGCAAAAGGCATCTCCTCCACCCAACAATGGTGCCAGAACATCACTTTGTCGCCCCTGCCCACCGAGAAGATACTGTTCATCTCCATAATAGAAAGGAGTTTGTGGATGTGCTTCCAAGGACTCCTATTAGTACAACCAGCTTTGATGTTAGAGGACCAACCCAAAGGTTTATTGCCATGAATGCCAACAATAGTCTTGTGCCAAAGAGTGTCAACCTCTAGAGGAAATCTCCAAAGCCATTTGAGGAGGAGAGCATCATCGCGCTTGTTTAAGCCACCGAAGGCAAGGCCACCTTTCAAGAAAGGGGGAGGGATTTAATCCCATTTAACAAGATGCGAACTCTCATCCTTATCAGCCCCTTCCCAAAAGAAATCTCTCAAGGTAATTGCTGCTTCAACCGAACTGGTGTGGCCTTTGTAGAGCTACGGAACATATCTTGTTTGATTGCTGCTTCACCCTAGCTCTCTGGAGGTTTCTCATGCGAACTTTCAACATGAATGGGTGTTCCACAAGGACCCTAAGTCTAACATTATAGCTCTTCTCTGTGGCTCTATGCTTCTAGCATAAAAAAAGTGCTTTGGGATAATGGGGTGAGAGCAATTGTTTGGAATGCTTGGTTAGAAAGAAACAAAAGAATTTTTAGGGCAAGGATAGATCTTGGAATGAGGTGTGGGAGTTTTGTGTCCTTTATGCCTTCAATTGGAGTGCAAATTGTAAATCTTTTTGTAATTATGCTCCATCTACTATAGCCTCCAATTGGAAGGCCTTTTTGTAACTTTGTTTGGCCTTTTTTGGCTATTTCATACATCTATGAAAAGCATTGTTTATTATAAAAACAAAAAAACAAAAAAAAAACAAATAAATAAATATAAACCTGTGCTATAGATGTAAAACACTCCAGCAGTGGGAAAAGATCTTTGTCTGAATTTGAAAGTTGCTGCCACTTGGTGATTAATGGTGGCATCAGAATGTCAAGATATACAGCCTGCAAATCATTACAAGTCGAATGATAAAATATTTCTCCATGTATTACATACAGACATCGGAACTATTGTCACATTCAACGAGTTGCTACTCTACATACACAGCAGAAAAAAAGGGACACAGGGAAGGAGAGATGCTGAGTCTATAAACTTAAGAATTATATGTTACCTGATTTAGCTCCCCTCCAACAGCATCTGCGAGGGTTCCAATAGCATCATAGACTATGCGTAGATTCCGTCTCTGCATAAAACACAAACAAGTTAATAACAGACAGCTATAAAAGAATGTACTCCACAACTGTGGCCAGAAAAACATATGATGCTTGATAACCAGTTACTTTTGGGGAAAAAAAGAAGAAGAAGAAAGTAAGCCCACAACAAACTTAGCATACCTGATATTTTTCAAAAGCACAAATAAGGTGCCTTAATATATTTTCCAAATGCGGTGCCAACTCTTCTGCAGCTTCCTGCAAATTACTAAACCACCATCAGGAAACAATTTAAGGTACAATTCACTAGCAGGTAAAAGAAGGTGTAAATAATAAAACCTCCTCAAGTGTTGCAAAAGCAGAACAAGCTGCTTCTTGAACCCTCTTGTTATTGTCCAATAATCTCCGTAAAAGACCCATGAGAACCTTATCAAATTGTTCATAACCTTTCTGATTCCCAATACTCTGAGATAGGAGAAAAAGTGAAATACACTACAAAAGTTAGCACTCTCATAAAACTTGAGAAAATAAATTTACAAACACTTTTTTGATTATGGATCTACTACCAGAAACTCAATGCGTAATCTTAGCATTCAATGTGTATTCCTGAAAAATCTCATTTTTCAATTATTCAACCATTTCATTTTACCAAGTTCAATGTTAGTCAGATTAGTCAACATTTCTATGTTTCGATGCAACAACAAGATGTTATTTGTAACAAGTAGTTTTGTTGGTTGGTTAATTGGTCACATTTTATTCATGAAATGGGTTGGATTGATATTAGTCTGGATACAGCAAAATAATTCTATTAGATCTAATGTACTTATTAGATCTCTTCACAAAAATTAAACAGTCACCAGTGGCACAATTACAGGCATAATTTTTCCTTAGAAAGGAATCCGTACTGATAAAAAATAAAGTACAAATGAATAGAGGCAATGCATCCTGAAGAGTCGAAGACATAAAAGAAAACATTCACGAGCAAGGTACGAGGAATAAAGGCAAACCATTCTGAAGATTTTTGGAAAAAAAAAAAGTCACAAGAGGTGACTGAAAGACATCGCCAAGTGAAAAGGACCCTTACATATGTAAATAAAAACTATCATATAGCAAACAGAGTCATTGAATGCCTAAGCATTGAAACATGAAAATGTTAATAAAACGCTGAAATTAGAGTAACAGATTTGAGGAAAAAGAAGCTGATATGATAAGTTGAAAGGGAAAAAAAGACCAAATTAAGGTTGATAGAAGTCAGCGAAGGCCTTTAAAAAAGACCCAGAAAGATCCTTCTACATCTTGATAGAAAGAGAAGAAAATAGAAAGGGATCGACTCTGGATAGCAGAGAAAACAAAAAGGGAAATAAAAATGAGGGAGGTCCAAAAGTGAAGAAGATGAACTGTTGTTCAATGGACTGGAACCGAATGGCTTTTTGAAAAACAGAAGCCAATCAAAGGTATTACTACTGGGAAAAATAAATGAAAGAATACATGACCATTTGAGTTCTTCCTTCTATCCGAAGTGCAAATTTATGAAGACTGCTTTGTTCAAGCATTACAGAGAGAGATTTTAATCTAATTTTACAAAGAGTGTGAGAAAGAGACAACAGGGCTAGCTGATTGGTGTAAATTTTCCCTAAAAAATAAACCAAAAAACCCTGATTACTTTTCTGATTTGTTCACAATTTGCCCACTCTTCATCGACATTGTCTCCACAAACTAACTTTCCAAAAAAAAAATCATGATTTCTCTATTTCTACCCTTGCTTCATGTCTCATGAGGCACCGGCGCATCGACATATGTTCATGGCAACCATCGCATGCGCCTAGCCTAATTGAAGATGCATGTAATGGCTGTAGACCGGTAGGTGTGCTCCATACCAACAATGAATCCAGCTGCTTTGATACCAAAACATTAGGTCCTCCAGAAATTAAGAAGGGATCTCCTCCTAAGAAAGAAAATTAAGAGGAATTTAATCTGCCAATGAGTTTATTCAGTCAGTAAGAGTACAAGATTGGTTCCTAGCTTTTTGAGAGGCCAACTTCCTTTTTCAACCTTTCAATTTCAACCCTAAAACATATCTCTGAGTTTTTCTTATCTGTTCACACGAGTCAAATTTACCATAAAGCACCAATTGGAAAGGCTGACCTCATGTCTAAAGTATTATAAAACCACAACATTAATCACATATATTCAAACAAAAAACAGTAAGTAAAATATTTTTTTTAAAATAGTAGCACATAAATTACATACCTGCACAATGAATTTGCTGAAACGAGAAAGCGTCCAACAAGAGATACTCCTTATCAGAGGAAACTTGTCATCTAAAAGAGGTATGAGAAATGTGACGATCTGTAACATCCAACACCAAACACATTGATTTTTCAGGTTATAAAGCAAGCAGCATGAGCACATTTAAATTACATTACCAACTATCACAATCTGCCAGTTAAAAAATGAGCATGGAACAACTAATAACTAATGACAAAGATTTTGTTTAACAAAATTAATTAGCAGTATAATACACACCATTTCAACCAAAAAAGAAAATAAACACGCAACAGAAGAAAATGCTTGACCACTGAAAATAGATAACTATGTAAATCATTGAGCTGAGAAGCAAAATAGCCAAGGGATATCTCATCAAAAGAAATTGAATTTTGAAAATCCAGAAATGAACCACGAGCATAATCAGATTAATGGAACAAAAGTATGTGCATTAACATTCTCTAACAAAACTTCAGAGAGAATATTATGGGAACCCAAATCATTCAGAAACCACAAGTCATGAATGTTGACAGATTAAAATCATACAACAGATCACCTCAGGCAGATGAGGATATAGACCACTAATGCAACCTTCAGCTATGGCACCAAGAGCCAGAACAGCAGCTTCCCGATCTTTCCAGACTTCATCACCACTCTTTTGCAGATTTACCTGATAAAAATTTCAGCAAATTCAAAAATATTTAGCAAGAAAGAGCTCAAAAGGGGGAAGAACTTTTGGGCACAATCCAGTGTTTTCAAGGCGAGAGGCGCACTCCAAGGCAACGACTCCTTTTGCTGCCTCCAAGGTGGGAGGCGACAAAAAGGTGTCGCCTTAGTGAAGAGAAGCGCATTTTAATAAATTTTAAAAATATATATATACACATATAGCTGTCATATGTAAAGTAAACAAGTCCTTGATTATCAAAACCTCAAAAATCAATATATTCCATAAAAAAATTATATTAAATAAAATATAGTTGAATAAATAACTTTAATTATTTTTAATATATATTATATTTATTTAAAAGAATTGCAAAATTATGGGGCAACCTTTTTGACACCTTCTCTTTTCAAGGTCCTCCCCCCTCTAATCTCCAGGCTATTCTCCATAGCTATCTGTGTGGGATGAAGCTCAACGACAAAGCCTCTATCCTTTGGCACAACTCCATAAGGGCGCTGGTTTGGCTTGTTTGGTGGGAAAGAAACAAAAGAACTTTTGAAGAAACCTATCTGGATAATTCTGATCTTTGGGATCTTTTGGTTAGATTTTCATCGCTTTGGTCTGATAGGAGCAAGCCTTTTTGTAATTATTACCCGTCTGTTATAGCTCCCAACTGGAGGAACTTTTTGTAATCCTTTGGGTGGCTTCTTTTTTGTAAAGTTTCATTCATCAATGAAATTGTTTATTATCAAAAAAAAATTTAAAAGAATTGTAAAATGATTTTATTTCCAACCATATCAGATTCTTAATTGTTTTTTTATTAAATATGTGGTAAGTAGAAAGTTTATCTCTTCATATTCTAGACTTTTCTTATTCTCAATCTCACCGTCAAATCTCAATCATCTCTCCATTAAATGTTGTTTTTACGCTCTAAGAGGAAATCAGTATTTGCCCCTCTCTCTCCATCATTTTGATATTCTCTGAGACGTTTTCAGTCTCCCATCTCATCCCATCTCTTCGTCTTCTTCACGAATCCTCTTTTCTTCAACAAATAACTTCATTTTCTCTTCTTCATGAAATTAGGTTGTTCAATTCTTGAGTTTTCTCTTCATCTTTTTCTTTAATTCTTCGAATCGAAGATATCATATCGTTTCCGATTTGTAGAAATTAGATTCGGAATCATACGATACATGCTAAACACGACCTCTTAACCCTCCATTCACAGAGGCGCTCGCCTCATCGCCATCACCATCGCCATCTTGGCATGGCGATGAAAAGGTGCTCAAGGTGAGCGCCTTACTGAAGCTGCTCGCCTGACCTTGTGGCAAGGCGAGGGTGGTGTTGGGCACCTCGCCTCAGGCGAGCGCCTGGCGTCGCCTTGAAATCACTGGCACAATCTATCAAACCCAATTTTTTTTATAGAACTATCAAACCCAATTCAGGTACCGTGTAGTGCCTAAAAATGCTCAGGTCAAAAACAAAATAAAAAACTAAAATTATCTAAGTGATCAAACTACATATCTTAGCAAAACCAATTCTAGACAAGCAGAACACAACAGTCACCAGCTAATTGTAGAGATTAGAGAAAAGAAAGAAGAGCCGCAAGAAGTTGAAGCGGAGAGAATAATGAACAGAAGTCTACCAATGTCCTGGCTGCTAATGAGGATAAAGAAATAGAAAGAAAAACAATGAAGGGGGGGAAGAAGAAAAGAAAGAAAGAAATCCGGCAAAAAAATTCTGCATCGGTTGGCTGATTAATAGTTTACCTGAACAATGGGCATCAATATAGGAAGAATTTCATCACCGAACACATTTGAGAGAATATCAATAGCTGCAGCACTGCATTTCCGCAAGTTCCATATATTTACAATATCATCATCCTGAATTATCCAAAGATGTTGAAATTAGGAGGGAAAACTTGCTTCTAAGCCAAAGGGGGGTAGAAGATCTATATCTGATGTTTGGAACTGATAAGCCAAAAATAATAAATATTAACAAACAACATACATCATCTTCTGCATTATCCGATCCATGTAATCTCGATGAGTGAAAACGAGGTTTAAGATCCTGCAGTAAAGAAATTTAAGTAAATATGTAAATAATTACATAGTGGATATATCAATGACAAAAATATTATATCAAAACACATAATTCATCAAAGACATCAAAGGAGTCAGATACTGGTTTTATCCAAATAAAACCTATGGTTAAAATAACAAAGAGAAGGGATTGAACCTGCTCCCGGTCTGGAAGAGATCCATCTTCCTGTAAAGTGAGTAGATGGAAGGGAGATCATGAACCAATCTAATTGACAATCATAATTATTCAAATAAACGGCTAAAGTATGATAGTTTACCTCGGCCTCAAGAACTGATTCATCATCATCAGCATAAACCATGTTTGACAACAATGCCTACATAAGTTGGAATATGGACATAAAAACCATTGCAAACGTCTCAACAGAAAGATATCAAAAGAAGGGAAGTATTTGTCAGAACATTTGTCATACTGGAATTAAACGTGGCAAGAACTCTCTTAAGTTCTCAGGAGGTAATTGAGCATCACAATATGCAGACCTGCCAAGAATAATAAAAAAAGAAACAGATATTACAATGAGAAAAAGGACAAAAAAAGAGTAACCTAACCATCCAACAGCAGTCTCAAAATCCAAGGATGGAAGACATTTACAAATTGAATTTAACATAAGCCTTGTACTTTCTACACAATTTAAATTACTTCGAACCTTTTACTTTTATTAACTAGATTAATTTAGTAAATTTATTTTTTAGAGAAAGAACTATATTCTCTAAGTAAATATAAATATATTTATATTACATAAAAAAAAATTCACATTAAAATTTGCTTTATTTATGACATTTACACATGAAAAGACAATAGGAAAGAAATGATATATGAAATACTTCAAAAAGTTGAAAATTTTATTTACGAATTTATTATTTTCTCCAATAATTCTCTTTTTGTCATTAATTTTTTCAAATAAAAATCAATAAACGATTAATACTTCGGTTCAAGTGTGCACTAATTGTACAATATATGTTTATACATGTCCTACAGATGTCTAATATGTTCAAATGAGTGTTTGACAGTGCCCAACAACAGATAATGTACTCAACAAGTATGTGTTGAACACAAAAACGCTACCAAAACTAAATGCTTGTGCTTCCCTAAAAAGAAAAGGGAAAAAAAGAAAGAAGAAAATAAAACCGGGAGAAATAAGCTATAGGCAAGAAAATTTACAAGAAATTAACCCAATTGTCATCAATAAGAAGAAGTATTACAACTAAAAAATGTGTAAAAAGGAATAAGGATACACAAAGAAGAACCCAAACCTAATGAGCTCCAAAGAACTTACAACTCTCATTTCCTCACCAGTTTTGAGATTAATTTCCACCCAAACCTCCCACATGACAGCACAATTACATAAGACATTAGCATTTTCTAAGAACCTGTGACCACACAATAGTTGAACCATATTTTTTTCTCATTTTCTGTGAAAAAAGCCAACTCAAGCCAATCTCTCTTGACAACTACAGAAAAACAAGCAGTGAAGAAACAGATAATTTGGGTTTTCCCAAGCCTAAACGTAGTACATGAGTCAAACACAAGCTAAAGCAGACCTTGCAACGTGTAAAAAAAAGCTTTTTGAGCATATTAATTAATCTCTAAAGAAAAAAACAACAATTCATGATCCAGGTTGACAGTGAAGAAAATCTGCAAGTAGCTGGATAACCAGGTTCGTTTTGAATGTAAACTCTAGCCAAATTAACTTAGTGTTCAAAATTTTGTAAGACAAGAAAACAAATGAACACGACATAAATAAAACAGAAAAGAAAAAAATGCATGCATAGAACACAGTTTCAATCATTTATAAAAACTTGCGCAGAAAATTTAGAAGCCTTCCAGAATATAAGTTTATGAAAGGAATGTAAAACCTTAATTACCCAAAGAATGACCAACAGAAGAAATATAAAATGAAAGAACAAACATATAATTATATCCAAGAGAAAAAATTACGCAATAACAAGCCCATCCATTTTTTCCCTTCACATAAATATAAGAATTAGCCAAACCTAAAAAAATAAGGGAACACGGGAAATTATTGAAAATTTAGAAGTAAAAATGAAGGTAACAGCAACCACATCTTTACAAAATTAAAGTTTTGCAAAGAAACACTAAACCACCAAATCAAGACAGCAACAGTTACCAGAATTCACAAGCTTCAAGAGACACTTCCTCATCAGCATCCTTATTGACTTGCAACATGTATTCAATCACATTCCTCAGATGTGGCTGCAAAAATCACTTAACAAACAGTTAAAAGAGAAAGGTAGCATGAGAATATATTGAAGTAGCCGTAAGAATAGCAAAATTTAATTGTGTGCGCGCGCACACAAGAGAGAAGAATAAGAGACTAGGGCCATCTCATTTTTGTCTAAGGCAATTGGAAAAAGCAACAAACGATTACTATATGGCACACAATCCAGGGAGACAGATAAAAGCTAACCTCCAAGAAAGTCGGACGAACTTCAATTAACTGAACAAATGCTTGACAAACCTGTTCAACATAGAGGACAACAAAATAAAGGGATATATAAAAATATGAAAATTGAGTACAAGAAAAAAACCCAAGCATACTCAATTCCAAATTAAATAGAATGGAAAAACCGGGGAAGAAAAAGGAGGGGGAGATAACATAAAAAAACAAATTCATCGTCAAAAATTTTATCGTACGTTCTAAACAAAGTTGTTACCATATGACTGCACATGAACAAACCATAAAGATTTCATCCTTTGACAGATGGACAATAATATATTTCTCAATTAAAAACTGAGAAAGATTAGTCAAAAACACAAAACCTACACCATATTCATGAACCACAAAGCCCCATTGATGGTCACCTTACAATCTAAAAATAAGTATGAGCCGTTTCACAACCCTCATTTTACATGAAAAACGATGAAATTGGGGAAACGATACAATTGTCCTTTTTAGAAGATGACACAAGTATTAACAATTCTACATTTAAAATAACTGAAGTAAAACATCAACCTTTGACAGGATCCCTTTAAACCAAATAACTTCATGAGAGACTCTACATTTGGTTATTAGAAACGTTGCAATCAACAAAAACACTGCCCTCATTATCAAGATATCACTTTCTTCCATCACAAATCAAATGTGTCAAAGATATGCTCTGGCAACAAAAACCACAATGACAAGAAGGCCTTAATCTACCAAATTGTTTATTCAGCCCAACAATGAACCACACCGTTGCTCATCTTTGAGTGTCAGCTTCAAAAACTTTTTGGACGTCCCACTCTTCTTTATTGTTTATAATTGGGATGCTATATTTAATTTTGAATTGGGTATGCCAGTTTTTTTATTTTACCCGCAAACTTGTAAGCAGGTGGCAACTTTACTAGGCCTTTTTTTGTCCATTTTATATTCTTTCATTATCTTACTGAAATGCGCTGTTAATTGTTTGTTTAAAAAAAACACAGAGATCAAAACAACCTTTTTGATTAACACATTCATCATATACAACAGAGGATATATTATAATATTTAGTAAAAAGCTTGTGTTCCATAACGAACAAGACCAAGGAGCCAAAATAGATCAAACAAAAATGAAAAATCTGTGATCAAGCTGCAAAAATGATATATACTCCAACAAGCTATTTGAGGAAGTAGATCATCACTATCTAGTAACACTAGGATAATTTTATACATCTCATTGACTATACAAGACATGATAAAGCAATTGGGAAGCACAAACCAGTTTTCGCACTTCTGGCGCAGGGTCGTGAGCAAGAACAAATAAACCTTGAAGATACTGATCCATGGATACATATAAAGCCTGCAAACATTTAGATTGTGACCACTTTATCAACCTAAAAATCAGTAGGAAGGTTCAAATGTGGCAAATTATATAAAACACTTACAGTGGGCATCAGCATAATGTACTGATTAACAGAACTCAAGGAAAGCTTTCTCAATGATGTATGAGGGGACTGAAAAAACTGTTAGTAAAAACCCAAGCACAAGAATCAGAAAACAAAGTGAAACTGGTAAAAAAGAAAGACAAAATAAAATATATCCAAGAGTTCTATAAACGATGCAGCAAAAAATTCCCAATTGAGTCAAAGAAAACTAAAAAAAATAAAAAAATTTAAAAAAAGGAATATATAAGACTTAAGAGAGAATAAAATATGAGCATACCTTAAATAACCTAGGAAGAAATATGTTAATTGGGCGTTCAGACAACCCGGGTACATCTGAATCGAGCACTTGGGGTATATCTTCACAGATCTAGGCCAGAAAACATAAATAACATGTCAATACTTGTTTGCAGGAACCAATATCAAATTCCATAAACAAAACTTCAACACAAAGCTACATTACAGATCTTAGTTAAGCGAGGTACTGTGACAAATTAAAAATTAAAGGTCATAAAAATTTATTGAGCTGTTTTAGTAGAATCTAACTTTTTTTTTTTTGATAGGAGTTTTAGTAGAATCTAAAAGATCAAATTCTACTCGGACGAATTAAAGTTCACAAGAACAAAGTTATACAAATAAATAAGTAGCCAAAACTTAAATTTATGTGTTTAATTTACAAGTTTTTTTTCTTAGATGAATTCACGAAAATTTTATTAATGAAATGAGAAATAATTACAAGGTTTAAATAGTAGAGTAAAGTGTAAGACCTTGGACAAAGCATCCATGGCACCTTCCATGTGATTTTGGTCTGAACTATCCAAGCATCTTACAAGCGCCTCCAATAACTCAGGCCACCCCAATATTCCTCCTAGTTGAACAACAACACTAATGATGGTCCCAACTGTAGACCTGATATGTTTATCTACTGCTCCCAAACAAGGCAACAACTCTGATTTAATGTAATGTTGATAAGCAGGATTCATCGTCTTGAATGCAGTTCTAAGGTTGTTTTTCAAAAGGAGGCCTGCAGCTTGTCGAACCTCAACTGATTTACCCTGTTAAAAATCATCAACATCTGTGCTCAAAAAATTGAATTTCCAAATGAACTTTAAGCTACTAGCAGCCATGATGTAAATAAAACATTTGAACTCTTGAAGAAAGAATAGAAGATGTCATGATCATGTATAATCTGTGAAATTCTAAGCGGAAAATTATAAAACATATTGTTTCTTGGGAATTCAAGTTACACAAGATCAAATTCTTTTTTTATTAGAAACATACACAAGATCAAATTAAGTATAGTCTTATAGAAATATCAAAGTTCTTAACAGTGCTGTTAACAAGAAAAGCGGACCCATATTGGATTTGGTCGTAAAAGTGCTTTTCTATGGCAGCTATAAAATTATTTCCGTGTGCTACATTCACCAAGTTGTATGAATAATTCCACCATCAAAGATGAATACACCATCAAGTAGTGAACATCAACAAAATTTTATATAAAGAGATGTAAAGTAAGTAATTTTCATGTATCCATTGCATTTAATCAGAAATCACGAATGTCGGGCTTTAACTTCAATAACACGGAAAAAAATATGGCTTTGTGAAGTTTCTCTAATGGATTCAAAATAGCTATGAGCAATCATGGTACTATTAATTATGTTGGGTAAGACTAACAGGCAAAACTTCTAATCATGACATTGTTACAGTATGATCTAGTAGCCACCTTAACTTTCCTTTTTACAGTCCCAATAACTTGCAGGATAAATAACTGAATAAGTTAAGAAAATTTTATCCTGATAATCAAAACAATAAAATGAAAATTGCCAACTTTATCAGTTAAAAAAATCTCAATTTCTTCAAGTTCTATTTTTTAATGGAAGGGAAAACATTCATTGTATAGCAATGCAGAAAAATCCCAAATTGCGAACTTCATCAGTTAAAAAAACAGAACTAATAACAAACTGAAGTCAGACCCGAAACTTGAAAACCGATCAGTTTAAACATATTAACAACAGTAATCCACCATTAAAACCCCAAAAATCAAACTCTCACTAAACAAATACATAACCCGAATCAAACAATCCAATCAACCCCATCAACAACAAAGAATCAAATTTCAAAATACAAAAAACGAAAAGAACTATGAACCTCAGCATGTGCAAGAATAAAAGCAAGGTAATTATTGAAGTCGGGAAAGTGAGAGTATTGCTGAAGTTGTTGCCAAATCTGAGACTTATCGGAAGTTGAAGAAGGGGAAATCTGCTGCTCAAGCAAGCCACAGATCTCGTTGTAGCCATTTTCCTGGGGTTGCCACGACAAAACATTCGCTGCCATATCCAACCGATTAAAACGCAAATTAACAGTAAACCGATAAAGGGTTTTCACAAATAGAAAGGGAAGCCTCGTTTAAATGGAGAGTGAAGATCAAAGATAAAGAATTTTCTGGGAAAATAGAGAGAGAGGAGGCGATGAAGAGAGAGAAAAGGGTGCAAAAAAAATAGAATTTTTATAGCTGGGGTTGAGAAATTAGGCGGTAGGCGTGAGTGACAGTGTCGTGGGAATGATTGGAGGCGGAAGAGAATCGGACCATTCCCTTCTCTTCCTTTTTCTTGTCTATGTTTTTTCTTTTTCTTTGTTTAATATTTTAACTTTTTAACATTTCCTAAACTAAAACAAAACCCTCTGTGTTTTTTGCCTTCAAAATTTACTCGAATGTCTATGGATTTGGATTCATGAGGAATAGATTTTCATTTTATTTACCAGATAGATTGAAGAACTTTCATTCTAAATAGAGATGGGAAATAAATATTTTTTTTAGTTTTTTTTTTTTTATGATTGTTTTTACTTTTAGATTGCAGTTGTGTTCATCTCCATTCAAATTTTGATTTCGGCTAAATAATACAAAAATGTTTTGGGGGTGTTTGTTTGTAGTGTTTGGGGACCCGACCCCATGATAACTTTATCCCCATCCCCATGTTTGTTTGGCCTTAAGAGAAGGGGATTCAATCTCCATGGGGATCACATGGCCCCCTCCATGGGGTTTGGAACCCCTTCAAAATACATGGAGTTTGCATAAACCCATGGATGTGATGAGAGAGAAAGGAAGAGAAGAGAGGAGAGAGGGAAAAATTACTTTATAAATACAATTTTATTATTCTCATCATCATCCAAAATCAAACACAGTGATCTCGTCCACATGCATATCATCCCCAGACATCTCAATCTCATGCAAATCAGGAAACAAACGCCCCCTTAGTATTTGTAATTAAGTGTTTATACAACATTTATAAAATTCTCTTGAGACATCATATGGGTAAATTGTATCTTATACCACATCTATTTAGTTATCATATTAAGTTTTGAAATAAGTGGCGTGAGATTTATATTAGATATGTTATGGGTGTAATTTCAGATAATAATAAGTTTATGCGACATACATCTACAAAACTATAGAGATTATTAGAACTGTCTTCATCACCCACAAAATAGGTCAGATGAGCACTTCAAGCCCGATAGAGCGTGTGCTCATAGTGAAAAATCTCTTGAACAAAGCACCATGGGAAGAATCAAGATGACATCAAACCTGGTAGGGTGTGTGTTCACCCCTGAAAGATCTACTCACCTATAGACTTGAAAGAGCATTTGACTAACCTTTAAAAGGGGAGTAAGGATGAGCTAATAGGTTAGAGGCTCTGTTCACATGCCCGAGGCAAGAACACCGACCACCAAGGTCCCCCCTCAAACAAGGTAAGTTGACAAGTCATCAAAACTTATGCATCTACATTCGATCGAGGGTCGACACGTGGCTCAAGGCTCACACCGGACTCCTAGGTAGAAGGGTCATCATTACACTATTTTTATAAATACCAAAAGATGGATCATTATTGAGCACACAACTTCTTTCTTCTCTGTTCGACATTACCTCTAATCTGACTTAAATATAGTAGTAGATAGGTTGGCACCACACGTTGTTTAGTTGTTTCTATACATATCACCTTTAATTTTAATTCTCGACTCACTTATCATTTTTTTTATTCTTTTAAGTTCATCGCGCAAGTTCAGTCCGGGAAAGAGCTGACATGGATCAAGTCAAACCTCGATCCACCATTGTTACGAAACAATAAGAATACGTAAAATCAATGCAGTAATTGGGTTTTCGAATGATTGTTGATCAAAACATTAAAAGCATTAATTAAAAGGGTAAAATAACTAAATTAAAATAAATGTGAAAGTTTGAGAATTAAAATATAATTTAACTCATTTACATAATTGATTGAAAACTAATACTTTGTTTGAGAACTACTTTAACGGTACATTTTTACTTTTATATTAAAAACTCTTTTTAGAAACAATTTTTTAATAGATGGTAAATGTTAATGTGTGCACTATAAGTCATAATTGATGGTTTTGGAAAGGAAAAAAAACTATAATTAATTTTAAAAATTAGATTACTATGTTCTAAATATACACTCCCTCACATGTAAAGAGATAACCTTTTAATTTATTATTTAAAACTGATTAAAAAAAAACTATCATATATAAAACACTCAAAACTCTTTACCTTTTAATAGGACACAATACTTCTCCTTTATTTTTCGATTTCACGTGTAGTTAGAAATTTAATTTTCATTATCTTTGAACACCACTTTATCCAAGTGAATACTTCATTTCGATGACCTCGTATAGGAGGATCATGTATCTACCAAACCCATTATAAATATAATGTGTGAGATCCACTCATAACTGGATCTTAAATAGCTATTTAAAATACCAAATATCATTTTTAGACATTTTGATATATCATTTTATCATTGTAGTTGCATCTGTTGAACAAATAATTTTTTGAGCACATCATTCCACAAATGCAAACCATTAATTTAAAGTGTGTTCCAATGATTCAGGCCCTGTTTGGTATGCAATCCAGATTCAATTTTATGAATCTGGATTGCAGGAATAAAGTAAAATTGAATTTTAAATTTGTTTGTTTTGTCCTCAAAATTCACAAATTTTGGATATAACTTTTTGAAAAACCTAAAATCTAAATTCAACTAAAACAATAATTCAAACTATCCAAAATTAATTTTGGAATATGAAGGTCAAACCAAATAAATTTAAAATTCAATTTTTTTTTATTCTTGCAATCCAGATTCATAAAATTGAATATGGATTGCATACCAACAGGTAGGGGTGAACAAATCCAAACCAATCCAGCTGTCCAAACTGGTTTGGTTTGGTTTTTAAACTTCAATTTGTCCAAACCAACCCAAACCAATAAATAACGGTTTGGTTCGGTTTTACAGATTTTTGTAGCGATCCAAACCAATCCAATCCAATATATATTATACTATATATATAATATAATATAATTTGTAAATATTCACTAAAATCTGATAAAATGAAAAAACAAGAAGGATTTTCAACCCTATTGTGTTATATTTATGTAATTATAACAAGATTTTATGATTTTTATTATGACAATGTTTGTTAGTTGTTATATGAACTTTTTGATGAATTGAAATTAGTCATCCTAAAATTTGTGGAAGTCATTTTTTAGATTTTGTTGAACTTTTCATGATGAAAATTAAGTAACGAATGATAGAGACAAAAAAATGCAAGATCAAACCGAACCAAGCCAAACCAATCTGGTTCGGTTCGATTCGGTTTTTTATAGTGAATGGTTTGGTTTGGTTCGTATAATCTGAAAAGAAAATCCAATCGGTTATTAAATTTTAGTAAAATCCAAACCAAACCAATCCATTGTTCACTTCTACCAACAGGACCTCAAATCTTTCACTCCCAACCATAAGCTTATATATAAACAAAAGGATATTTATGAATTAGTTATGATGAACCCTTAAATACATTACCAAATCCATTATTTTAAGCAAATTAAATCCAAGTTAAAGAGCAAGATTTCTTCTTATTCCTATAAAAAAATAGTGTTTATAACTCAAATGATAACGTGACTGACCAGATAAAAAATCCCATCAGTCAAAAGAACAATGATCAATGATTTTCTTTTCATTTTAAAAAAGGATTGAAATACAAAAAGTGATGCACGTCCTATTGTTTTTCTCATCATGGCTATTAAAAGTCTATCCTTATGATGATCGTTTTTTTATATCTATTTATCCAGCTTTTTATCCAATAGGTAATATTCAAGCTTTTATATTATTTCATCAACTTAGAATTTGATTATGTCGTTTTTGCATAATCAATTTGAGGAGGGCAAAATCTGGAGAAGAATAAAAATATGAAAGAGTATCAAAATCACATCTCTACTATTTGTATTTCATTCAACAAACATATATGGTTTGAACAAACGGCTTTAATATGTCAAACGTCAACTTGAACATAACTTAAATAGTTAAATATCAATAGTCCTTTCCTGTAAAATTGAAGGTTCGGGTCTCATCTCTTAACTTGACGTAATATCTATTAAAAAAAAGGTGTTTACCTAATTTAACAAAACTTCAAAATTAAAATGACCTTGTAAAGGAACTAATCTCACATGTAAAGTAAAAAAACCTATTTTTAACAAATAAATTTTGTCTACGTAGATGGTGTTTATGGTCCTTTTATTCAATCCGATTTGTTATAAATGGATTGTGTCTAGGGTTTGTGTAAAGAAGCTTCATCTATATAAAAAAAAGTAAAATTTCAATATTTTTTTTAATAATAAATATAAGTTAATAGAAGTAATCGAATACAATCTCACTTTTAAAAAAAGGATAAATACAAAATACATCCCTTCACTTTAGATTATTGTTAAATCATACAACTGTATTTTTTTTGGTCATAAAATACCCTGCACTTTAGTAAAATTACAAATCTCACCCTTCAATCGATTAGTTTAACGAAATTGAGATATATTTATATTCTATGTATATCATATATTATGATTTCATGAAAAATAACATAAAAAATGACGGATGTGGAAAATTTTAGAATAAATTTTCATGTTAATGTAAAACCTATAAATCACACTTAAATATTGTTAAATTTTTTTGAAACTTTTAATGGTTTTGGGACACGTGGTATGCGTATAATATAGATGTGTCTAAATTTCGTTAAATCTAATCGATTAAAGGGTGTGATTTGCAATTTTACTAAAGCGTAGGGGTATTTTATGATAAAAAAATACAGGAGTGTGATTTAACAATAACCCAAAGTGTAAGGGTGTATTTTGTATTTATCCCTTAAACAAACTCATTTAAATTAAATGACTTTAATAAATGGTAATTAATCCATTCACACGATGATCATTTATTAACATAAATATCAATTAACTTAGCTAATAATTTAAATCAACACGTTCTTCATAATTATAATATTTTCTAAACTACAATTTTTATAATATTTTATTTCAATTCTATTAGATTTACAATTAACCTAAATAAAACAAGTGGAAGGTAAAGGAAAAAAGGTATTTTTTTTATTGGATTTGAGAGGAGTGATTGACATCAGGTACACGATTTCACTTTTTGAATCTCACTAAATAAGAAATGTAAAAAAGCCATTAAACTTTTCAAAAAACAAAGGGGAAAAAATAGAAGCTTAGGGTATTAAATATCTTCAACATTGTCGATATGTCCGTCAATATGTCTCTAAAATGGAGGTTCGACTTTTTAAACAGGGATAAATAATATAATCTACATTTCCGTCGCAGTACTACTAAACTATCGTTGATCACCCTTTTTTCTTTATTATTTTTCTACTTTTTATTTTAATCATTATCTCTATTTAATTTATTACTAATTTTTAGCTCATTTTTTCTTTAATTTTTTTAAAACATTTAATATATTCTTTTTATCTCTCTTTTTAATTTATTGATTTTTTTTTTATTTTCTCGATGTTAAATATCATTTATGAGTGTATAACTTATTTATATGATTAATTAAAACTTATTTTATTACAAAAAATAATTTAAGTTTCATTGATTAATTCTATTTATTCATTTAAATTTTTATCGTTTACATTATTTTATCTAAATATCTGTCCACATAGATATTTCCATCGACATATCCCATCAAATTTTAACATCTTTATAAACTCAGTTATTTGAGATAAAAAAAAGAAACGAAATGGATATGGAAATGGAAATGGTCTTTTTTTTTATCAGAAGAAAGGAGTCAGTGAAAAAGTAATGGCTCATCTGATTTGTCGACTGAATAGCCAAGCCAGCAAATAGACCGTACATCAGCGTCTAACACTGATTCACTTCTTCTTTCGGTGCTTTTGGCTGCAGAGTTGGGTTAGTGAGCAAACAGCCCACTATGGGGAAAAAAAATATAATAAAAAAAAAAAAAAAACTCATTTTGGATATAGCTAAAGTAAATGTATGACTGCCAAACAGTACTTTGCTTCTTTTTAAAAAATAATAATAATAATTTTTAAGAATGACAAAAGTTGTAAGAAATTTAGAAAAATATGTTTTCTTTTACATTTATTAATTTAATGTAAGAAAATTTTCAAATTAATGAATTTATCAAAATAGTGTAAACTAATAAAACTTGAAAAGATACTAAATTTTAATTCAAAACATGTTAATAACTGTTGTAACAAAACAATAATTAATGAGATATAGATCATGCTACAATGTAAGGAAAAAACTAATGAAATCAAATTTATTGATTTTAGACATACATGATCACATCAACCTAGCGGTTAATTTAAATAAATTCATGATACATATTTATTCTATTACTTGTTCCAATTTTATTAAAACAGTCAGAAAAATTTAAAAAATATGTGAATATATTATATTTTACCCTTTGTTAATAATAATATATTTTATAAATTACACTCATATGTTAATTTTTTCAATGGAATAGCAACACGTAGAAAACGTAAAGTAAGTACGTATCTAAAATTCATTAAAAATTAACCAACTGAATGATATAATTTACGAATCAGACAAACTACGTAGGTATGATTTTGCATTTATACTATTCATAAAAGCAAAAAATACTATTTTAGTAATGAGTCATCAAACTCCTACTATATTTAAAATTAAAATAATAAAGTACTATTGAGTCACCATTATCAATGGGCCGAACTGAACCAAGACGACTCGGCTCAAACATTATTAGGTCCAGGCTCGCCTCGGGTTTGGACCTTACAAGCCTATGGTAATGTTCGAGCCGACTAGATCCAATCTAATAAACAAAGGCCCACAACTCGACTCATGGGCTTGGTTTGTAGGACCGAGCTTTGGCCTGACTCATTGGATTGAGCTAAGCTCGGCCCATTATATGACTTAATTTTTTATTTATAATGATTTTAATATTTTAGAAGTAAAATAATACATTTATTTACTTTTACCTTATCAATTAAATTTGTAATAACATAAACAAGTATCTGTTAACAGAGTTTCATTTTAAAACTAATATATATATAAAAATTTTGCGAGCTTTATTTGAGTTGAGCTCGAGCCGGCTCGTTGGATAAGCTTAAGGGAGACTAAAACAGGCCGACTTGTTTAGGAAAAGGGGGTAAGTTGACTTTCAAATAGAACTTAGGCCGAGACTGAGTCGAACTCGAGTTGATTTTTGGGCTGCGAGCCGGATGATGATTCGGTGACTATAGTGGTGTTTGTTTGTAGTGTTTGGGGATGGGGATCCAAGCCCCATGGTGATGTTATCCCCATCCCATGTTTGTTTTGCCAAAAAAAAGTTGAAAGGAAAGGGATTAAAACCCCATGGTGATCCATATCCCCCCTTCATGGTGTTTAGAACACCTCCAAAATACATGGGGTTTGTTTAAACCCATTGATGTGATGAGAGAGAAAGGAAGAGAAGAGAGGAGAGAGAAAAAAAAATTATTTTCATAAAATAATTTTATCATTTCCATCTCATGCAAAACCAAACACAATGAACTCGTCCCCATGCATCTCATCCTCAGGCATCTCAATCCCATGCAAACCCGGGAACAAACGCCCCCTAAGAGTGTGTAATCTCCACTTTTTTTTTTCTTGTTTTGCTTTGCAGGTTGTGTAAAAGTGTTTTTTTTAATGAATATAAAAAATAATGTTAAACGGGTATTTAAACGTTTAATAATCTTCATTTTCCTTTTTCTAAACGTGTGTGAGAGAGGGGCCATTTCGGAGCTCTGAATTCCAAAGGGAAAATTGCTATACTTTTCTTTCCCAACCCCTTTTTTCTTGTAGACCTCACAGTTTATTGAAGTTGCAGTACTGATGTGATGGTGATCCTTTTTCTTTTTCCAGATATGGGAAAGGTTTGTCAACACTATCCTTTATCATATTTTTTGTTGTTTTTTTTTTCTTTTTCCATTACCTGGTTTGGCTCACGGGTTTGTATGAGCTCGTTAAGCGTAAGGATTGCTAATTGGTATGTGTTTAGATTGTGCCCAATAATGAATTAGTGTAAAATATATTAAAATAATGAAAAATACATGAGTTTGTTAAGAAAAACCCATCACATGTGATAGTAAAAAACCGAGAGAGACAAATGTGGGTTAGACTTTGTGTATTTCATTTCCACCAGCCAAACGCCCCAAAGGATAATCTGGTAATAAGATTTGTAAATAGATACTCTTTAACCAATGATGGGGAATAAAGAAAAATAAATAATCTCATCAACACCAAAATCTTCATCACTACAATTTTTCAGACATTGTAAAAATCCAGTTCTTCTAATCATATTACCTTTGTAACATGTGGTTTTTTATCAACAAATTTTTTTTTTGCTTTCCCCAAAAAATAATTAGTTGTGAGAAGTCAACGAATGGATATGAAAAACAGAACAAGTAATTACTAATTTTAGAAAGCAATAATCTTATTGGAGTTTGATTTATATCGATCATTGAGTTTTCTATAGTCACTTTATTTCTTTCAAAACCAATAAATTTAATATAAATGCAATATTTTTTTTTTTAAAATCATATATCATGAATTTTGTATACTTACAAATCTTTACCTTAAATATAGACTATACAAAATTAAATTTAACGACCATACATTATACAAAATCAAATTTCTAAACCGTACAAATAAAATAAGGCCCTTTTCTCAATAAAATAAAATAAGGCCCCAAAGAAACAAAACCTTATTATTTAATAGACATAGTTTCCAGAGATAGAAAAAAGGAACTTTATTGTGAAAGAAAAACTCAAAGGCATCAGATATGGCAGAGTTTAAAAAAACAACCTTATACATGCCAAAAATAAGGTGGCAGAAATTGTTTGTTGATGTCAAAATGCAATTATCTCTTCCCATAAATAGATAGAAACGATTTTTTTTTTCCTTTTAAAAACGACTCAGGTTCATCCGTGTATGGACCCAAACATTATTCCTTTCAATAGGATTTTTCTTTAAAAAAAAAACCTTCCAAATTCATGAATTTTCTTGATTCTCATGAGGTTGATGCTAGAGAAAGAAAGAACAGGAAATGCGATATAATTAAATTAATTTATAATAAAAAAATTTCATGAAGAATATCTATGGAAAACAAAACACATGCTTTTCATTCCGGGATATCTTGTTTCTAGCATCTCATTCTCATAAAATCTTACGGTAAAAAACACCCCATAAAGATAATTTTTAGAGGATACATGCATAAAATATATTTAATTATAAATCAATTTATTTGTTCAATTTTTCACTAGTCAATATTCATTCCTCATTGAGTGAGCTTGAATCCCCAAATCTCAATACCATAATACTATTTTTTTTAATCTAATTAAAAGTGGTTTTTGATTCTTTCACTATTTGGTTCTTATATTTTCAGTAATTTAAAATAACTTTTAAAAAATAGTTTTTTTTTTTTAGATTTTAGATTGAATGCGACTGGGAGGATGAGAGCCAGATCCTTCAATCTCATAGAAAAATGAACTTGTACACAACCACTTAAACTATATTCAAGTTGCCTAAAAACATGTTTTTTTTTTACTTCTTTATCAAATATCTGAAGTCTAGTTTTAAATATTTTTAACTTTTCTCAA
The DNA here is from genome assembly GCA_028015215.1 of Gynostemma pentaphyllum. NCBI lineage: Eukaryota > Viridiplantae > Streptophyta > Magnoliopsida > Cucurbitales > Cucurbitaceae > Gynostemma > Gynostemma pentaphyllum. The sequence goes on from CM051355.1 coordinate 23,375,851, forward strand.
AAAACACTTAAAAAGTGAAACATAAAAATGAATATGAGAAGTGACTATCATAAAAGTTATAGAGCCCTAAAACCCAATCTTATCATTGTGGATAAAATATATGCCAAACAACCTATTGAAGATTGCGCAAACAGATGGTTGCAGCTAATGTCCAAACATAGGTCACAATCAATATAATTGAAGTCTCAAAAAACTTTTACTGACCCAATTGCCAGTTTTGAAAGGTTTGCTTTCAAAACACACAAACTGATTTCAAATTAGCAAAAACACCAATAAATCAAGTTAGAACAATGCTGTATGGATTTGCTCTATAATGATCGGTACCAAAAAAGTAAAAGCAAGGTGGAATTTGTTCAGTTTGAGTTTGAACTGAAATTATAGAGATTTGATCTCGTTTCCACGGCATCGTTCCTCATCAAATCTCTATAGAAATCGAATCAATTATTACGAAGGAATAAGAGAGAAACCAAACCGATCAAATAAGATTACATTAAACCAAATCAACTACCAACTTGGCACTGGTTAGGTCGGGTAGATTTCACTTATTTTCTTCAATAAATGGGCCTTGGTACATTGGTGCACGCACGAATTGTTGAGAATTTGAAGGTTTTACTAAATTCCTATGATTCTTAATCCCAAGAATGATAAATAGTAAAACAAAGAATAAAGTAAAAACAAGAGAAAATAGTTACACCAAAATTTATACAGGTCCTCAATTGACACGTCTTGTCTACTACAAGTCTGCATGTTCCACTATGGAATTGAAGAGTATATCAATGAGATGAATAATAGAAAGTATACAATTGCTCACAATTATACATAATCTCGATAATCACTCAAACGATTATATGGCCACCCCACATATATAGAGATATCTCACATTGACTCTCGGCTACATCAAAGAACCAACACCTCCACACTCTTTATAAAAGACCGAAAAAAGATTTAATAACTTTCCTAAAAGTAGGGGTGAACATGGACCCCACTACCCAGCCCCAAGGGTGTAATCGGGGTCGGGTGAGAATTTGCACCCCATTTAATAAACGGGTCGGGGTGATGGGGTTTGACCCCATCGGGACCCCGACCCCTATTACTACTTGTAATTTATTTATTTTTTCTTTAGTTTTTATTTTCTTTCTTTACTTTTTCTCTTCAAACTCATTTACACCTCACCCAATAACTAACTATTACACCTCATTTACAACACAACCCCATTTACCCCTTACTTACAACTAAATCTCATTTACATCAAAATCTCATATACACTCCCAACTCCATTTACACCCCAACTCCGCCCCACCCACCCCATTTAAGTTTACCTTGAACTTGATAATTAAATGGGGTGGGGTCGGGGTGGATTTTAAATGGGGCAGGGTCAGGGTGTAAACGGGGTACCCCGATTCCACCCCACCCCACCCCACCCCATGTTCACCCCTACATAAAAGTATTCCACCGCCTCAATGTGTATAAACCTGCGGTCAATACATTAGTCAACTTCCTAAGTATTAATCCACCACGTATATCATTCACAACTAAAAGTAATTTGGTTTATATAAAAAATATAATAAATCTGTTTATTCCATACATGAAAATAAAAGGCATTTGGGCTTCAACTAATCAATGGCCTTTAATGTTAAATAGCCATTAATTTATTTGGCTCCATACACCTAATATCAAAATATTTTAGGGAAAAATGCAAAAAACACCTCTGTGGTTTTAGAAAAATGTAAACACACCCCCTGTAGTTGAAAATAAATATTTGTACCCCTATAGTTTCAAAATTGTGCAAATTGACCCACCGTACTACGCCGTAGATTTTCTTTTAGCCATAACTTTTTCGTTTGAACTCCGATTTGAATGATTAAAGATGTTTTGGAATCCTCGTTTTTAACTCTACGTTGTAATCACAAAAAATTCTAAATAATAATTATATAAAAGTGTTTACGACTTCAACCCGATCTAATATATTGCCGATGATAACTTTTTTATATACTGATGATTTTTAAGTTTTTAAGTGACTATAATCTAGAGCTCAAAATGAGGATTCTATAACATCGTTGTTAATAATGAGATTAAAGCTTCAAAATATCTTAGTTCCCCACGTGTGAAAGGAAGAGGTCGAAACCATTGAGGAAGAAACAGTTAGCAACTGATGGATTAGTTAGTAGTCTGTTGCAATTAGTTACTAAACAGACTGATTAATTAAGCTAATGAATGTTTAAGTTCTTCTTAGTATAAATAGCTTAGTATTGAGCTTGTAATGGTGGTTGATCATTTCATTTGGCAGAAGAGAGACTGAGGGCTCATTCTTGTAAAGAGAGAGATTGATTCATCAATAGAACTTCTCATTTTTCATCTTTGTTCTTGTTTCATTTTGTTCTTGTTGTTTTCTTGTGTAATTTTGATTTGGAGTTAGAGTTTGCATAACAAATCTGGTATCAGAGCCATCCTTGGAAGACCATTGCAAGAACCCTAGTTTTCTTACTCACTAAAATTCATTCTCACGAAATCAGAGTCATTGTCAAAGATGAGTCTTACGCGAATTGAGGTAGAAAAATTTGATGGAAAGGGAGATTTCGCTCTATGGAAAAGAAAAATCAGAGTTGTGTTGATTTAACAAAATGTATATGCTGCCCTGCAAGATCCGAGTGAAATGCATGCTGAGTTGAAGGAACTGGTGAAGAAAGAAATGCAAGAGGTAGCTTATAGCATTATTACTTTGCTTTTGGCAGATAATGTTCTTCGAATGGTTGATGAAGAACTCACAATATCTGAACTCTGGGCAAAGCTGGACAGTCTTTTCTTGACAAAATCCTTATCAAACACCATATTCTTGAAAGAAAGACTGTTTAGATGAAGATCTTGATGAATTTAAGAAGATGACTCAAGCCTTGACAAATGTTGGTGAGAAAACAAGTGAGAAAGACCAAGCCATTCTTCTTTTGAATGCAATCCCAGATTCTTTCAGAGAGGTTAAATCTGGGCTGAAATATGGGAGGACTACACTGAAATTTGAAGATGTAGTTGAAACTTTAAGATCAAAAGATCTTGAAATTCAATATGAGAAGAAGAGCAAGGGTAACGAGGATCTGTTGAATGTCCAAGAAAAGGCAGAGAAGAAAGATTACAGCAACAACAAATGGAAGGGAAAGAACAGTGTAAAGCAAAAGAATGGAATCAAGTCTTTTAAGTGCTATTTCTGTCACAAGGAGGGTCACATCAGGAGGAACTATCCTGAAAGTAAGGAGGAAGACCCCATGAAAAAAAAGCCAGAAATACACTTGTGGAGGAGGAGAAATTTGACAATGCTCTCACCCTGGTGGTAACTGATATCACAGAAGATAAAAGATAGATGATTGACTCAGACTGCTCCTTTCATATGACTTCAAATAGAAATTGGTTTGAAGAATTTGAAGTAAAAGATAGAGGACAAGTCTTGCTAGGAAATGACACACCTTGCAAAGTTTCTGGAATTGGAACCATTAGAATTAAAACACATGATGGTTCAATGAAGCTGCTAACAGAAGTGAGGTATGTGCCTGACTTGAAGAGAAACTTATTGTCTCTTGGTACCTTTGAGAAGAAAGGTTATAATTACTGGGCTAAAAATGGAGTCTTGAAGATAGCAAATAGATCAAAGGTGGTCCTGAAAGCAATCAGGGAAAATGTACTGTATATGCTTGTTGGCAGTACCATCACAGGGGCTGCATCTGTTGCACAAAACAAAACTGAAGCAAGCTTTGAAAGATAGCACCAGCGCCTGGGACATGTCAGTGAAAAGGGACTCCAAGAACTTCAAAAACAGAACCTGTTGTCATTGGAAAACTGGATAAGTTGAACTTTTATAAACATTGTATCTATGGAAAAGCTCACAAGACTGTTTTCCAAACCTCTGAATTCACAACAAGAGAAATCCTAGCTTATATCCATTCGGATGTCTGGGGGCCAGCAAGAGTGGATACAAATGGAGGCAGCAAATATTTTGTAACCTTCATTGATCACTACTCAAGAAAGGTATGGTTATACATAATGAAAACCAAAGATCAAGCCTTTGATAGATTTCTTGAGTGGAAAACAATGGCAGAAAGGCAAACTGGAAATAAAGTAAAGAAGCTGAGAACAGACAATGGACTGGAATTCATAAATGAAAGGTTCAATAGGTTATGTGAAGAAGAAGGCATAGTAAGACATAGATCTGTCACCTACACACCACAACAAAATGGACTCGCAGAGAATGAGCAGGACCATTTTAGAAAAAGTGAGATGCCTATTGTCAAGCTCTATGTTGCCAAGAAGATTTTGGGGACAAGTAGCCACTACATCAGTATATCTGATAAATAGATGTCCCTCAACAGCAAACCAGTTTGTAACTCCTAAAGAAAAATGGAATGGAACCCCTCCCATTTTGAATAACCTTAGAACCTTCAGATGTGTAGCTTATGCACATGTTAAGGAAGGAAAATTGGAACCTAGAGCCAGAAAATGTATGTTCTTAGGATATCCTGAAGGTGTGAAAGGGTACAAACTATGGTATGAAGAAGGAAGAAATGGAAGGTGCTTCATCAGTAGAGATGTAACATTTAGAGAAGATGAGATGTACATGAAAAATAGGCAGACTTTTGATGACTGTGACAAAAGAGAATGTGTTCAATTTGAGGTGGAGAATCATGGCAGGATGGATGACACAATTGAAAATGAGAATGAAATCCCTATAACTCAAGAACAAGGTGGAGAACTTCAAGACTATCAATTAGCAAGAGACAGAACAAAGAGAGTGATTACACAGCCTCAAAGGTACTTCTCTTCTGACTGCACTGCTTTTGCTTTGAATATTGCTGAAGAATATGAAGAAGTGGAACCCTCCTCCACCTATAAGGCAGCTATCACAAGTCCAGAACATGAATTATGGAAACCATGGATGATGAGATGCAATCCTTGATGAAGAATCAAACATGGATTCTTGTAGAAAGGAAATCAAATCAAAGACTTGTTGGATGTAAATGGATATACAATGTGAAACCTGCAGCTATTGAAGAGGAAAAACCAAAATATAAGGCAAGACTAGTGGCCAAAGGTTACACTCAGAAAGAAGGAGTAGATTATAATGATATATACTCTCCAGTTGTCAAACATGCCTCCATCAGAATCCTTTTGGCATTAGTAACTCAGTTTGATATGATGCTTGAACAATTAGATGTAAAAACAACATTTTTACATGGAAGCTTGGAAGAAGAAATTCTAATGTCTCAGCCTCAAGGATATATCCAGGAAGGTGATGAAGATATGGTGTGTTTGCTGAAAAGGTCCTTATATGGCCTAAAGCAATCCCCTAGGTAATGGTACCTAAGGTTTGTGCTTTTATGATAAAGCATGAGTTCGAAAGAAGTAAATTTGATTCCTGTGTATACTATAATGGGGATGGAGCTGAATCTAGCATATATCTTCTCATATATGTAGATGATATACTAATAGGATCCACTGACAAGAAGAAGATTGATGAATTAAAGCAAATGTTAAACACTAAATTTGAAATGAAGCATCTTGGTGAAGCTAGAAGAATCCTAGGCATGGAAATATGCAGAGATAGCAAAGAGGGATGGCTTCATCTAAATCAGTCTAAATACATAAAGAAAATACTTGAGAGGTTTAGCATGGACAAAGCAAAACCAGTAAACACTCCCATTGGAAGTCACTTCAGACTATCAGTAGAACAGTGTCCAAAAACCCATGAAGAAAAGGCAGAAATGACTAAGACCCCTTACTCAAATGTTGTAGGAAGCATAATGTATGCAATGGTGTGCTCAAGACCTGATATTGCATATGCTTAAAGCCTAATCAGTAGATATATGGCAAATCCTGGGAAGACTCACTGGCAAGCAGCAAAATGGGTAATGAGGTATTTGACACGGTCCTGCAATCTGTGGCTGAAGTACAACAGAATCAGAAATGATGAAGAATGTTGCCTGGAAGGTTTTGTAGATTCAGACTTTGCTGGGGATTTGGATAAAAGAAAATTTATATCAGGTTATGTCTTCACTTTGTATGGCACAACAGTGAGTTGGAAGGCTATGTTGCAATATATTGTTGCTCTCTCAACAACAGAGGCAGAATATATTGCAGCAACTGAGGCAGTTAAGGAAGGATTGTGGCTTAAAGGAATACTAGAAGAGCTGGGAGTTGAATGCAGTAAGATGAGGATTAATTGTGATAATTAGAGTGCATTGTACTTGTCTAAACATGCAATGTATTATGAGATATCCAAGCACATTGATGTCAAACTCCACTTTATCAGAGACATAGTAGCCAGAGGAGAGGTTTGTCTGGAAAAAATTCATACAGATAGCAATCCAGCTGATATGATGACAAAGCCAATTCCTGGAAATAAGTTCAAAGGGTTCCTTAATCGTATTAACTTGACTAAGTACTGTGGAAGAGGTGAATGAAACATGACTGATAGAGGAAGGTAGTTGAAGTTGATCTCAAGGTGGAGATTTGTTAATAATGAGATTCAAGCTTCAAAATATCTCAGTTTCCCAGGTGTGAAAGGAAGAGGTTGAAACCATTGAGGAAGAAACAGTTAGCAGCTGATGGATTAGTTAGTAGTCTGTTGCAATTAGTTACTAAACAGACTGATTAATTGAGCTAATGAATGTTTAAGTTCTTCTTAGTATAAATAGCTTAGTATTGAGCTTGTAATGGTGGTTGATCATTTCATTTGGCAAAAGAGAGACTGTGGGCTCATTCTTGTAAAGAGAGAGATTGATTCATCAATAGAACTTCTCATTTTTCATCTTTGTTCTTGTTTCATTTTGTTCTTGTTGTTTTCTTGTGTAATTTCGATTTGGAGTTAGAGTTTGCATAACAATCTTGAATCATTCAAATCAAAGTTCGAACAAAAAAGTTATGGCTAAAAGAAAATCAAAAGTGTAGCGAGAAGGGGTCAATCTGCACAATTTTGAAACTATAAAGGTATAAATATTCATTTTCAAACTACGAGGGGTGTTTGCATTTTATCAAGACCACAGGGGTGTGTTTTGCATTTTGCCCAATATATTATATTTTGTGCTCCATTTCTGCTAAAATGTATAATCTCATTTCATATTTCAATTTTAGATGGCTGGTTTTGGGAGGAAATGGCTGAATAAAATGTGTGTTTTGCATTTTGCCCAATATATTATATTTTGTGCTCCATTTCTGCTAAAATGTATAATCTCATTTCATATTTCAATTTTAGATGGCTGGTTTTGGGAGGAAATGGCTGAATAAAATAAGTTGATTAATCATGTTTTTCTAACATTTAGAATATGCAAGGTTTTTTTTTTTGTTGCATATTTTCATTTAATTTTAGTAATTAAATGTTGTATATTTCATCTCACACGTATTTGATTTTAGTAATTAAATGTTGTGCAAACGAAAGATTGACATAAAAAAAACATCCATTCACATATTCAACCATAAGAATAAAACTGAAGTAATAAAAAGTTTAAGATCCAAATTGATTTACCCAGGTAAAAACAATTTTTATTTTTATTTTTAAATTCAAAATTTTGTAGCACTAAGGAATGCATAAACTCCATTAAATGACACGATGACCTACAAAAAAGAACATAAAATTAAAGAATCTAAACACAAATAGTTTATAATTTGATAAAGTAAAAAAGCATGGGTGCATCAGGCATCTATAAAGTCAACTAATATTCAAGAATCTATAAAGTTCATAAAAGTATAAAGTTTCAAGAATCCATCATTTTCAACTAAATATTCAAGAGTTTTTAAAGTGCTTAATTATTTTAAAAATAAAAAACCTATAAATTCCAAATATTCAGTACTCGTTCCGACTATATTTTTAGCTTTTTGTTTATAAGAATTAAACATATTTATTATTATTTTTAGTCCAATTTTTAAAAACAATTTGTAAAAATCTTAATTAATTTTTAATGAAAAATATAACATAATTCGTTTTTTTACGGATATGATCTTCATGTTTTAATTAGTAAGTAGATGTTAACAAACAATTAAATGAATCGTGTTATTTCTTAATTAAAACAAAATCGAATTTGATAAGGAGTAAATTTAGAACTTTTCAAAATGTAAAGGATTAAAGTAAAACTTTTATAAATTTTAAAGATAAAAATAGAAAGAGGAATAAACTTTAGGGACCACAACTATATTTTAACTTAAAAAAAATTAATTGATTCTTATTACTTCCTATAAATGTTCACAAAGATATACAAATACCACCTAAATCAAACCAACTTTATGCATATAGTTACACTTCCATTGTTATTGGAGGCACTAAGGAAGCTAAAATTAATCAATAAACTTGTCCATTTGTGATAAAAGCAAATCCAAAAGCAATTATTAAGACATTATTATTCAACCAATAAATTAACAGGATTGTTAATTAGCTGTTAAAATAACAATAAACAAAATATCCCAAAACCAATAAATTACAACAGTAGATACAAGAAGTTTTCATGAACACAAAAAAGAATTTTTGCTTATAATGAACAAACTTCAAGTGCTTCAAATATTAGAATACATGAGCACGTCTATTATTATTTTTTTTCTCTGATAAATTTTGGCTGCAGCTGCAACATAAAGAGGCAAATGAATAAACAAAATGCACAGGTAGAAGGAATCTCATCTCATCAATCAATTAGCCACTTCTCGGCTGTAGTACAGATCAAGGGTCTTCGCTGGGATACGGTGGAGAAGCTCACGAGGGAATATCCGGAGCAACGTCCATGCCAAATCAAGTGACTGGAAGATATTACGGGTGTCGTAAGCTCCTTGAGAAACAAACTTCCTCTCGAATTTGTCCAAAAACTCCAGATAAAGCTGGTTTTACAAGTGAAACAAAGCTCATTAGTTTTTTTATGGTTAGATTTCTCTTTGGCTGATATAATATCAGTTACGGGGGAAAAGAAGGAAGATACCAAGTCCTCTGAAGAAAGCGCTTCTTCCCCGACCACAGCCTTCATCGCCTGGACGTCTTTTCCAATTGCATAATTTGCATAAAGCTGGAAGTTTAAACATGCATGCAACCAATTCAAAATGCTATAATTGGTATAAAGAGGAATTTAGAATCATAGTCAATGGTCCAAACCTGGTTGGAAACATCAGCATGATCCCGTCGAGTCATTCCTTCGCCAATTGCACTCTGTAGTGATGAACAAAGATACTTCATGCTTCTGTCTTTAATTTTAGGTAAAAATGTAGAGTTTGGCAAAAAAAAAAAAAAGGTTCTCGTACCTTCATGAGACGTGACAAGGAAGGTAGAACATTGATTGGGGGGTAAATCTGCTCGAATTCAAACCAAAAAGTACTTAAATACAAAGACGTTTGGAAGTACACATGACTACACGTTATTATTAATCAAACTTGTCAGCCAAGGATGTAAGATCCAGTTATCTAAAACAACAAGAACCACCTAGAATTTTGAAATATAAGTAATCACAATTGAAGGAAGAACCTTGTCCTACTTTATTGCAGTATTCAGCATTTCTGTTTACAATGGTCTACTGTCAACTAAAAAAGGCACACATGGAAAATGAGGTTTGTAAAGACATTTGAGATAATGCAATTGGATCATTTTGTTGTCTCTCTTTAACCTTATTTAACGTCAACTGCTACAATCCTGGCATAATGCAAATGAAATAGTATAAAAGTCATAAATAAAATCACCTGTCTGTTGTAGAGTTGCCTGTCAATATAAATCTGTCCTTCAGTAATATATCCAGTAAGATCTGGAGTTGGATGTGTAATATCTGGGTATACAAAACTCAAAAGCTAAGACCATGTAATAGCATTATCAGCGAAACCCCAAAAGTCATAAAAAATCATTACCATCATTTGGCATAGTTAGAATTGGAATTTGAGTGATGGATCCTTTTCGCCCTTCAATACGTCCAGCTCGCTCATAGATCGTGGCCAGATCAGTGTACATATAACCAGGATATCCACGCCTTCCAGGAACTTCTTCACGGGCAGCAGAAACCTGCCTCAACAATTTCATTGGTCCAGTCACACATTTGTTTTCGGCAAGTTTTTAAAGATATTGAAAGATAATTAATAAACATAAAGAAGTGGGGATAATTTACAAAATATCAAATTATAAAGCATCCACACCACACCTATATGGGACTTTTAAGTGTCAATGAAAATAGTTTGTGTCACATTCCTAAAAAGAGGCATCTTAACTTTACCTCACGAAGAGCATCGGCATAAGAACTCATATCAGTGAGTATGACGAGAACATGCTTCCCACATTCATATGCCAAATATTCAGCAGTAGTAAGAGCAATTCGTGGGGTAATAATACGCTCAATTGTAGGATCATTTGCCTAAATAAGAAGATGACAATTAGGGATGACTTACATGATTGTGGAGGAAACATCTTACAGCATACAATGGTACACAAGTAGAGTTTTTAAAAGATACCAAGTTCAGGAACAACGTCACTCTCTCCATTGAGCCATTTTCCTCAAAATCACGTTTAAAGAACTGTGCTGTCTCCATGTTTACTCCCATAGCTGCAAATACAATAGCAAAATTGTCCTCTTCCTTATCCTACAAAATTAACATTATCCATTAAAATTACCACCTAAAAAGAAGGGGAAAATATTAAAGGCTATTTTGAAGTATAAATCAAACATAATCCAGAAAATAACTCGCTCACTGATCTTAAAGGGAACTGCATGAACTAACCCCTCATGAAAAAACAAACTTAAATGATATATGATGAAACTCTAATGATTTAAAACATCTAAAAATGTGAACCAACATTTTAAAGTAATTTAGAAAGGTCTAAAGGTTAAGTGAGTCCATTTCATTAATTTTTATCACAAAAGAATTGTACAAGCACCAACCTGATCACTGTAGATAAAAATCAGACATTGGTTCCTTGTAGTTCTTTAATGTGGAGAAAGCTACTATATCATTACAGAGGAAAATGAAATCATTTTCACCACTTGTACCTCAAGAAGACTATCAGTTTTCTCCAGTCGTTTGACCAAGCCAGCCTGGCGACATATTTGGGCAGCTATTTCGTTATGAGGAAGACCAGCAGCAGAGAAAAGTGGGATTTTCTGTCCTCTAGCAATAGAGTTCATGACATCAATTGTAGAAATTCCAGTTTGTATCATCTCTTCAGGATAGGTTCTCTCACTAGGGTTGATAGAACTTCCTAAGAAAAAAATTTAGTGAATAAAAAAAGTTGATAAACAATAAAAGAGAACAAAAAAAATGTACAGCTTGAAGTGGAAGCTTATTATTCACTCAAAAATTTACCAGAAATATCCAAGTAAGCTTCAGGCAAAATTGGGGGGCCATTATCAATGGGCTTTCCAGATCCATTGAAAATACGACCAAGCATGTCTAGTGATACTGGAGTTTTCAGAACCTGAAAAATGTCAAAGGGCAGAAAGGGTTGAACGAGCAGAAACATGATGAACAAGGTCAGAACAAAAGCAAGCAAGCATGTATTGAGGTTGCAGCATCAAGTCTCTTATCCAATATCAGGTCCTTGAATGATTAATCAATATCAGAAAATAAATTCTACTATACTACGTCTACACTCAAGTATCTTCCCTTGGGAGAATTTTTCCTGAAGTTGAGGAACAAAATCTTTTTACTGCAAATTCAGTGGGAACATAGAAGTAGAGTCGACTAGTTTGTTCCATCAGAGCATTGCTTGAAATAGGAAAAAGGGTAACCCTACATGCACTTGTAAGAAGTGCCCATTAGCTAATTTTTCGATACTCTCCAGCATTAGATGAGACATAACTCCATACTTGACATTACAAGTAAACAGTGCTGTTACGAATACCTATTAGATGGATAGGGGCATAATTGTAATTAGATAGTAAGTTTGTTAAGGGAATTTAGTTATAATAGTGAAAGCTAGTGATATTTTAGGTAGACTGGCTATTTTGGCTTGGGTTTTACTCAAGAGGAAAGACATCCAAGTTCCTCGAATTACTTGGATTTATCTTACTGTTTTCTTTGTTATTATTCAATACATTCAGTAATATCCTGTCAAGATGAACAATTTGTCATAATTTTTTGATTCACAAGGCATGGGAGAAATGTGAAGAACGTCTCTTACCTCTCCGGTAAATTGCACAGTGGTATATTTATTGTCAATTCCAGATGTTCCTTCAAAAACCTAGACCACAACAACAAAACAATATGAAAATTCTTGATACTTAAAATCATAGGAACAAACACACAGAGAGAGAGAGGTGGTTGAAAAGCCCAATTGCATGGACCTGCAAGGAAACACAAACAACTATCCAATCAAGGAGTAGAGTTTAGCCCCCAAACTTCAATGTTTCCCTGAAATCACTTACACTCCCAAACAGGCCCACTCTTGGTACCCTTCAACCGGTAAATCAGTAAAAATAACAGAACTCATTAACATTTCAGAAAGGTGAAGGAAGAATGCCCAACAATTATCACCTGAACAACAGCTTTCTCTCCATCAACTTCAAGAACCTGACCACGTCTAGTGGTTCCATCTCCAAGTCGAATATTAACTATCTCCTGAAATTTAGGACCCTGCATGATTAAAAAGAGAGATCATTGATTATCCAGAATAATATACTCAACCCAACATAATACAAATACTAGAGGTACAAGCATAGCCCCCCACCTTTACTTTATCCAGTATAACCAATGGACCAGCAACTCCAGAGACGGTTCTATACTCTACAGCGCGAAAAAACAACTCGTAAAATATCGGCATTAGTTTTCACTTAACATGTAAAACCCATCATATCCTTTAACCTCGAATTAAAAGATAAGCATTAGAGTTTGATCAATAATGTACATATCCATTAACCTCAGATTAAAAAGGAAATCACATTAATGGGGTTAAACTATTCAAAATTTCAATACTTCTTTTTTATCTAAACAAGTTTCTTGATCTTAATTACATAAAAACAAACAAACAAAAAAGCTAAAGTTTCTAAATAGAAGCAAGAAAAACATTTAAAAGTGAAAATAAAACATACCCATGATTGAAAAACCAAAAACAAAATGATCAAGACAGAGAAAAAAAAACATACCCATGCCAATTTCCAAAGTTCCCTCCTCAATGATATCATGATTGATATCAGCCATGCCCATTTTCAATCTTTGAAGAAACAACTAAAGATCAATGATCACTAATCCACTATGAGATTCAGATATAAAAAACAGCTTAGAGAAGAGAAAGAGATGCCTTCTCTTCTTCTGCTGATCTGATAAAAGGAGCAAGAGAAAAGGGGAATAAACCGGAATCTGAATTGGCTAAGGAATAGAAAAAGAAAATATTCTGTATTGTTATTTAATAGAAAGGGAAAATCAGAAATATTCTGTATTGGGATTATTGGAAATTAATAAATATAACCACTTTGTGCAAATAATAATAATATTGGAATTGGAATGTCAATCTATCTAGAGATCATGATCCTCTGTTTGGAATGGGATGTTATAGGAAATGAAGTTAAAAGTTGAAATTTTTTTTTTAATGAAGAAGATACCAAAGATAATTACTTAAATGACATATATTTACATAAAAAATTATTGAAATATCATAATTTTTTAAAAATTATTAATATAGAATTTTAATATATTATTGAATAAAAAAATTAAAAAAAAACTAATAAAATCATTGAAAAATAATAAAATATTTCAATAAATCATTGATAATAGTTTATTAAACTAAAAATATCATAAACCAATATTCATTAAAAATAATAATGAAAAAACTGTTATTTTAGTCCTTTTTAAAGGTTATGATATTTCACTGATTAATATGCAAAAATATACTCTTTGCGACAATTTTTATATCTTTAATCAATGTACTCGTAATAAAAGTAACAACCCCTGATTTTATTTTATTTTTTTAAATATTTCAACTCAAGGATTATTATTTTTTTTTTTCAAAAGAATATTGTAGAATAAGAAAATTCGGAAAATTACAAATTACCACGTAATAATTTAAGCCAATGACAAAATTACATGTCATTAGATGACAACTAAATCAAAATTTGTCACTTGTCTTCAAATTATATTAAGAGACATTAAATGGGCAAATCAAATAACATCACGTGTACTTTTCATGGGCATTGGATGATATAAATTAATTTGAAAATATGTCATGTGGTGATTGAGCCCAAATCAAACGAAGCTCATACCCACCAAATGTCAATAGAAAACTCTAGAAATAGAATAGATCGCTCACCATTTAAAGAGGTCAGCAACGGAGAATATTCAAAGAGAATATTGAAGATTGAAGACTTTAAAGATCAAAGACCTTGAAATTGAAGCCTTAAAGACCAAAAATTTCACAAAAACCAAATACTCTTTGAAGAAGATTGAAGAATTTGAAGACCGAAGATTTCTTGAAAACCAAAGACTTTGTTTTAATACTTTCTAAAGACCGATGATCTCGAAAATCGAAAACTCTCAACGTTGACGACTTTGAAGATTGAAGACTTTAAAGACTCTTTGAAAACCATATTGAATATAAATTGTTAAAAACTAAAATCTTACAAATTTTGAAAACTTTAGTGTTCAAGCTTCGAGACCGCAACAAATCGATTGATTTTTCACTAGCTCAAAAGCCGAAAATTCATTCCATTGATTCAAGAAATATGCCAACCGGCCCTGCATCGAAGTTTATATTTTAGAGAAAGAATCTAAAGATCAATTCATTAAAGATTGTAATACTAAATTCTTATCAATACAAACTTACATTTACTACGCATTTAATTTCTTTCCATATAAATTTCTCTGTGAACAAATATATTATTTTTTTAGGGTAAACTGCAAATAAGACCCTCATGGTTTTTGTCAAATCTATGAACAACCCATGTGGTTTAAAAATGACCAATCACACTCTTGTAGTTTATATATTGTGCCAATGAGACCCCCTCCCCGCAACGTCGTTAACTTTGTTTTATTCATAACGTCTTCGTTTGAACTCCGTTTCGGATGATTCAATATGTTTTTCCATTTTGGATGACCAAATGGTAAATACACTCAAAACTCAGGGACAAAAAATGTCTCTAGGACTAGCCCTGAAATTTATAACTCAACTTAAATCATATGAGTTGATTGGGCTAGGTTGATCGAGTTTTTAGGACACCTCTATATTGAATACTTATCTTTCTACCAAATGAATGAATATGATTGTCCTTATTAGTCTTTTTAAATTACAAATAGTATGAATTTTCAATTAGTGAAAATGAAAATTCATACTAAAAGAACAAATTATGACTAGAAGAAAGTTAACGACGTTAATAAGAGGAAGTAAAATTGTATAATTTCAAAACCATAAAGATAAAAAATTTCATTTTTTAATTATAGAGGGCGTTTATATTCCACGTCAAAAGTCCACAATTATCCTCCAAATGATAATAATATGGTCAAATTAAATATAGGATATATATTAGTTTGATGTGTTTTACAAGCATTGTACATTAAAACAGTCACTAATACCTTGGATTTATGACATATTTGACCTTCTGTGTAATAAATTAATACGATTTTTTTAGTGTAAGAACATATTCAGTTTTTCTAAAAAGAACGCTGAGATTGAGAAGACGAGAGAAAAAACACAGAAAGGAACGCCGTCGTTTACAAACATGAAAAGGAAATTAAAAAAAACAAAAAAAGCGCCGTTGCCGGGGATCGAACCCGGGTCACCCGCGTGACAGGCGGGAATACTCACCACTATACTACAACGACATTTT
The DNA here is from genome assembly GCA_028015215.1 of Gynostemma pentaphyllum. NCBI lineage: Eukaryota > Viridiplantae > Streptophyta > Magnoliopsida > Cucurbitales > Cucurbitaceae > Gynostemma > Gynostemma pentaphyllum. The sequence goes on from CM051355.1 coordinate 23,391,594, forward strand.
GATACATTTTTATAATTTTAATATTATAATAAATATTAGTTTCAAATATTTGGGTGGTCATTTGGTTGCACAATGTGCATTTTTAATGCTACATAAATATTTTTTTTCACATTCGAAGATAACATGAAATTTCATACATTCCAAAAAATATATATATTATTATAATATTTGAGAAAAAATAGTTTAACGCCCACAATTAATTATGTAAATACTTCAAATAATTTTTCAAGTTTCAAAATCATATTTCAGTCAGTAAAAAAAAAATCATATTTCAGTCCTTCAAGCATTTATGTTTTTCTTTTTTTATCCCTAAATCTTTAAGCATTTTATTATAATTTCTTAACTCTAAGAGCTTAAGTTTTATATAAAAAATCAATTTAATTCTCATTGATGATTTTTTTTGTTTAAAAATAATTGAATTTATAATTATTGTAATATGTACATAATTGTTTGAAGAAAAACGTAATAGTTCAGGTCTCATATTTTTTGTCAAAACGAACATATCTTTAGTGGTTAGGTATTTTATTCCTTTAATATATGACTGAAGGTTTCAGATTGTCTCTCCCTCAATTTGATGTAATATCTAATTAAAAAAAACTTTAAAATCTAAGATTTTATAACAAATCTATAATTTTTATTAAATGTTTTATAAAAAAATAATTATGAAAAATTAAATAGTTTTTTTTATTTAATGTTAAGGAGATTTAAACCCTTTTATCAAATTAAAAAAAACATTTGTGTGTCGTATTAAATACTAAATTAAATGGGAATAATTTTTTTAAAATTTATGCATGGCTCGTTTTAGTAATTAAAGTGATATATTTATATTGTAGCCTACAAAATATTTTAAAAAATACAGTAAATTGTATATAGGGTATACGATTTTATGGTGAAAATTCCACGAAATAATATATAATGTACTATTTCATAGTATAGGGATGACAAAAAATAGAATTACAAAAATTCAACGTTACAAAAATGCTACTGAAGTTAGGGGTGAAACAAGTTCGGTTCCCTTTTTTAACTGAACCATAAAAACCAACTAATTCTGTTGATTTCTATTTAAAAGGGGAACAAACCGATTTTTAAGAGAAACCGACCTGGTTTCTAACAATTTGGTATTCTGGTTTTAGACATTTGTAAACTATGAAGAAAACTTTGAAAAAATTGGTTAGTCATAATCTTTGAAAGAACAATCTCTCCTTAACTAAAGAATAAACCCAAAAAAATTAGTTACAAACTTTGAAGGAAAAAATTAGATCAACAATTATAGATTCATAGAAAGTATAATATAAATCACTATTAGAGAATCTCTTTATTATCAATCTATGATACGTTTGTTAGCATTTTGTTATACTTTGTTAAGATTTATTAATTTGTTATTTAGCCCCTTTTAGTCTGTTATTGGGCTTTCTCATCTTGTATAAATACCTTGAGATTCATTAATACAAACACATCTTCTTGGGCATTATTATGGTATCAGAGCGGTTAAGAGATTGAGATATTTTTTTCTTTTCTTTCTTTATTCATTTTTTTTTCATGTGAAGTGTCAGAGGAGACTTTTCTCTCTTTTACTTTACTTTTGTTTTTTCTCTTTCTTTTCGTCTGGCAGCTTCTTTTTTCTCTTTGATCTGTGTTTCTTTTCAATAACAACACCTGGAGTTCCAGAAATTTCATCTCCATCAGAGACTGCAATTCCAGGAGCGATTCAGACGAACAAAGAAGTGAGTTTCAAACATGTGATTTATGTTAAACTTGACCATGAAAATTTTCTTCTATGGCATCAACAAGTCGAAGCCGCAATTAATGGTCATCGTCTTCAAAAATTTGTCTTCGAGGGATCTTCTAACTTTATACCTAAGAAATTCTCCTCCTTTTCTGATGAACAACAAGGAAATTTCACTCAAGAATTTCTTGATTAGGATGCACAAGACAATCTAATTGTCTCATGGCTTCTTTCTTCGATGGCTCCTTCAATCCTTACTAAAATGGTGGGATGTAAGACTGCTGCACAAACTTGGTCTACTTTACTTACATATTTTGCCTCTCAAACGAAGGCAAAGATCTCTCAATTCAAAGATGTACTGAAAGAAACGAAGAAAGGTAATCTTTCTATCGATGAGTATCTTCTCAAAGTCAAGCATGCGGTCGATCAATTAGCATCTGTAGGACATTCACTATCTGATGCTGAGCATGTGGATGTAATTTTCAATGGCCTTACCAGTGAGTATGATTCTTTTGTTATTTTTGTGAATTCTCGTAAGGATGAATATCTTGTTGAAGAAATTGAGTCATTGCTTCTTGCACATGAAACTCGCATTGAAAAACGAACAAAGGAAGTTGAATCATTGAATATCAATCTAGCCAATGTGCAATTAACTAATCAAGTCAAGAAGAATTTTTCTTTCTCTGAAAATTCTCAGAACTCACAAGCACCTCAAAATTTTCGTTTTGCAACTTCACATTCGAACTCTAATTCCAAAGGGAATAATCGTAATTCTACTCGAAATAACAATCGAGGGAAGGGTCACTGGCAATAGAACAATAGACACCAATGTCAGCTATGCGGCAAAATTCGTCATCTTGCAGGGAAATATTACGAATGATTCGATCCAAATTTTCAAAGTCTAGGTAATCAAAATGGTTTATCTTCTTCTGGCTCTAATGGTGGAACTTTTTCTTCTCAAGCACCTCATCAGATGTCTGCTCAAATGGCTGCTTTTATGGCAACTCCAGAATGTGTTAATGGTAATGTTTGGTATCCAGATTTTGGTGCAACAAACCATGTCACAGCAAGTGCAAACAAGTTAGCCAATCGAACTGAGTATCAAGGTAAAGAAAAAGTGCTTATGGAAAATGGTATTTCAATTTCAATTAAGCATATTGGTTCTTCAACTTTTCCTTCTCCATACAATTCTCAGCCTTTACTTCTCAATAATTTACTTCATGTTCCTTCTATCACATAAAATCTAATGAGTGTTTCATCTTTTGCTAGAGATAATAGTGTATTTTTTTAATTTCATCCTGACTTTTGTTTGGTGAAAGATCAGGTTTCCAAAGTAACGCTCTTGCAAGGGAAATTTAGAGGGGGGGTTTATGCTTTTGACTCGACTTCTGTGGTTCTAGACAATTCATCTCTGCAAGAACTGTCAGGGCGTTCTTTTATTAATAGGCAACCATTTGCTTTTAATTCTGTTGTTCCATCAAATAAGAATATTATTACTTCTACTTTTAGTCTTTGACATTCTCGCTTAGGACATCCTTTTGCCAAAACTGTTCAAAAGGTTTTAGGCTTATGTAATGTTCAATTTTCAAATAAAACAGTTTTAGATTTTTGTACTGCTTGTTGTTTGGGTAAAACCCACAAATTTTCTTTTCCTATTTCTACATCTGTATGCACAGAACCTTTACAATTGATACACATCGACATATGGGGTCCTACACCAATGTCTTTTTTTGGAAATTTCAAAAATTATATATACTTTATCGATGCTTACTTTAGATTTACTTGGGTCTTTTTACTTCAACAAAAATCAGAAGCCTTCTCCTACTTCTTTAAGTTCAAAAAGCTAGTAGAGCTTCAATTAGGATACAAAATTAAAGTTGTTCAATCAGTTGGGGGGGGGGAGAATATTGTGTCTTTACTAAATATCTTCATGAAAATGGTATTGTTCATCGAAATTCATGCCCTCATACTCATGAACAAGATGGTTTAGCTGAGAGAAAGCATAGACATATAATTGAAACATCCCTTACTCTTCTTTCCCATGCTGTCATGCCTCTTCTTTTTTGGGATGAAACTGTGAAAACTAGTGTGTATCTTATTAATAGACTGCTTCACATGTTCTTATTGGGATGTCTCCGTTAGAGTGTCTATTCAAAATCTATACTTCACTAATGATCGTTGGCAGTGCTTGTTTTCCTAATCTTCGACCCTATAATTCACACAAATTCAGTCTTAGGTCTCAGACTTGTGTTTTTCTAGGTTACAGCTCAAATCACAAAGGTTTTCGATGTCTTTCATCCACTGGAAGAGTATATGTCTCTCGAGATGTTTTATTCAATGAATACTCGTTTCCTTACAACACTCTTTTCTCTCAGGTGTCTAAAATCACTCCCAATCCAGTGCAACATTGCACTTCTGCTACACCACCTCTTTTGTCCCATTTTTCTCCTCCACAGTTTCCTTCTACTACTTCTCTTCCACTTAGCTCTCCAACTAATATGCATAATATTGACATTGGAGTTCAAGAACCTTCAGTACCTATTCTTGAACCTTGTACTCAGTCTCAAGTTGTTGCTATTCCTTTCTATGAAGATATTGATTCCTTCATAAGAGTTTCTCCTAAGCCAGTTAATGTATCTACTTCTGCTGATTCATTTTCCAACAGTCACTCTATGGTTACAAGGTCAAAGGTAGGGGTCTATAAACCCCAAGTTTTGCTAGCAACAACGGAACCCACTTCTATTCGGCAAGCCTTGAGTAATTCTCACTGGAAGAATGCCATGACTGATGAGTTTCAAGCACTGATTCGAAACAAAACTTGAGAGCTTGTATCTTGTCCTCCAAATAGGAAGAGTATAGGTTGCAAGTGGGTTTTCAAATTGAAAGAGAATCATGATGAGTCCATTCAAAAATACAAAGCTCGATTAGTTGCCGAAGGGTATCACCAAATGGTGATGGGTGTCGAAACCACCAAAAATAAATACTTACTCTCGGGATTTAGAATTTTGTAATAGTGGTGAGTAGGGTCGATCTCCACAGGGAAAAGGGAATTAAATTAAAGTTAACAAAAAAAGGGGTTTTGAGTTTAGAAATAAAACATAAAATAAATTAAAAAGAAAGAAAATCAATAGAGAAAAGCTTCCAACTAAAGGTTAATCTCGGTTATGATTCATCAATTTGATCATCGATTACTAAACATGCATTCTTAAATTTTTCTCTAAATTGGTTGGAAGTCGTCAAAACCAATCAACAACTTATAAGTATTCTTCCTTAATTTTTCGATAACCAAGATATGATCATTGATTATTCCCTAATTAACAGATAACCCTAGAATACGATAATAAGATTTAACCCATTAAAAGCATTAAGATGAGAAGAACCCAATTCTAACTAACAAACACGGTACGACCGATTCATTTAAGTTAGATCATAAATTCCCATAACATAGATCAAAAAGTGTCCTTAATCAATTTATGTTATCATGCTACTTGTATTAGAACAATTAAACAATTACGGATTTAAAGTTCTAACTAGCAATATGCAAAACTAACAATTGAACAACAGGCCCTATTGCACAAGAATTAACTAACAATAAAATATGCAAAGAGAAAGCATGAATAAAGAGAAAATAGGAATAAAATTAAGAACAAAATCTCACAAATTCATAAACCAAACCTCGATAATCCTCTAGTTGGAATAAATAAATTAGCTAGAAAACATATTAAAAACTATCTAAAAGTCCTAAGAAAAATAGGGGAAGGGGGAGCTTGAATTAAGGTACAAGAGGGTCTTTAAATAGGCAAAAATATGATATTTTCGGATAAATAAAGAATAAAATATGCTATCTAAATCTGTCCAGCCGCCAAATAATCTTTTTTCTCTCTCATTGCTGCGGCCGTGAGACTTTTTCAACACTAAAATTGGCATAACTTCTTCGTTTTAAGTTCGATTTGAACATCGTTTTCGCCTAGGTTGATGAAATTCAAAGATTAATAATATTATGGACATTTAAATCAATTAACATTCATATTTTAATTATATTGGAGATAAAACCACTTATAAATAGGACTAAATTATGAGTTATCAAACGGCTGGATTTGATTTCAATGAAATGTTCAGTCCCGTGGTCAAGCCAACTACAATTAGAGTTGTTCTCACCCTTGCTTTGACTTATAAATGGTGCATTAGACAGCTAGACGTCAACAATGCGTTCTTAAATGGTATTCTCACCGAAGGGATCTTCATGGAGCAACCCAGTGGCTTTGTTGATCCTAATTTTTCTTGCCATGTTTGCAAGCTTAACAAAGCACTATATGGACTTAAACAGGCTCCTAGAGCTTGGTTTGATCAGCTCGCTACTGCTCTTATTCAGCTAGGATTTCACTCTGTCAAGTCTGACCAGTCACTATTTATTTTGTCTACTGCTCCTTTACAAGTCTATATTTTGATCTATGTTGATGATATTTTGGTTACAGGAAACAACAATGAGTTCATCAATTTTCTTATCACTAAGCTTAATACTACATTTTCTCTTAAGGATCTTGGATTCTTAAACTACTTTCTTGGTGTTCAGGCTCATTTTTCTTCGGCTGGTCTTCATTTGTCTCAAAGTAAATATATTTGTGACTTGTTACAACAGAAGGGCAATATGCAGACAGCGAAGGGAATAGTCACCCCATGGCCAGTACTGAAAAGTTGTGCAAGAATGGAGGTATGTGCAATGTTATAGAAGTGTTGTGGGTGCTCTTTAATATGTCACCATCACTTGGCCTGAGCTCTCATTTGTTGTAAATAAGGTATGCCAGTTCATGCAAACCCCTTGTGATACTCATTGGAAGGCTGTAAAATGAATTCTTTGATATCTTGCTGGTACTTCCACACATGGTTTGCTATTAAAACCGTCATTCACACTTGATCTTGTTGGTTTTTGTGATGCTGATTGGGCATCTGATCCCGATGATAGGCGATCCATAACCGGTTATTGTGTTTATCTTGGCGGTAATCTTGTGTCTTGGAGCTCCAAAAAACAGCCCGTTGTGTCACGGTCTAGTACTGAGGTTGAATATAGAAGTCTTGCTACACTTACTGCTGAAATAACTTAGATTCAGTCCCTTCTTCATAAGTTGTCTGTTCCTTCAAAATTTCCTGTTTTGTGGTGTAATAACCTCAGTACGGTGATGTTTTCAGCAAATCCAATACAACATGTGAGGACCAAGCACATCGAATTAGACATCTACTTTGTTCGTGAGAAAGTGGCTAGAAAGCTTATTGATGTTCGTCACGTTCCTTCCACTACCCATAATGCTTCCAAATTCACGATTTTCTCAACTTACATCCAAACTCATGGTGCTTCCTTGTCCCCCATAAGTTTGAGGGGGAGTGTTAGAGAATCTCTTTATTATCAATCTTTGATATGTTGGTTAGCATTCTGTTATAGTTGTTAAGATTTATTAGTTTGTTATTTAGCCCCTTTTAGTCTGTTATTGAGCTTTCTCATCTTGTATAAATACCTTGAGATTCATTAATACAAACACATTTTCTTGGGAATTATTAATCACAGAATTCTTTTTTAAAATACTTGAGTTACGGCGTTAGAGGTCGGACATGGCTTCAAATCTCGTCGAAAAACACATGGGCATGACAGTGTTGGGTCTGGGCCGAGTAAAATTTTGATTTTTTTTTTATAATAAGTCGGTTCAGTTTTAAACTGAACTGGAAAGTAAGGTCTGGGTCTGGTAAAATTTTACTTTAACTCCAATACTAAGAGTTCATACAGGTGAAAAGGATCTTACTAGAATCTTAGGGCCTGTTTGGTTTGTAATCTGGAAATCAGGATTTGAATTCAGTGGATTGAAATGAATTTAGAGTTGTATTATGTGAATTCATTGGTTTTGAAACTGTGTTTGGTAACAGATTCAAAATTTAGAATTGAGATCCAGAAATTTGAAATATGTGTTTGGTTAGTTATTCAAAATTTAAAAATGAGATTGTGAATCATAGAACACTTGTTTGGTTCATGATTCAAATTTCAAGTATCCAACTATTTCTTTTTATATTTAAAAAAAATAATTTCCATATATTTAAATAATTGTATATATTATGAACATAATAGATTAAAATTATATATAATACGAATTTTATTCAACTTCTTAAATTATAATTATATAGTGCCAAGGAATACACCTTCTTCTTAAATAATTGTATGTACACATCCTCATTGAACAATATCGTTGGACACTTCAATTAAAACTGTGAATATATAATTATTTAAGAATTATTGGGTCTGGGCCGAGTATGTACACATTCTTAGTGCAGTATCTATATTGTCAAAGTCAATAGCTGAAACACAATTCAATAAACTAGACATGCATATGATTGTGAATTCAAATCTGGCACAAATACGATGAGAACTTTGGATAAAATGAATTATATACTATTTAATTTATTTTATAGATAAGAGTAAAATCTCACATTAAATTAATTCTTGCTATTGTTTGGTATCTTTTCATGACATCTCATTTGAACGAGTTTTTTGGCACGAATGAAGAGGAGTCTGTCGTATTACAAACATGAAAAAAGTTTTAAGAAATATTATCAAGAATATCCACATTAATTCACTAATATCGATTGTGTTTTTTTAATATCAATTTTGCCCAAAAAACACCATAAATGGCGGTGATCCCATGTTTTCCGTTTTGAACAATTACCATCACGCCCTTTCCTTAAATGTTGTATACCATAATAAATAGAGGGCAAAAAAGTCTTTTCATTATTCCCTTAAACGGCGCGTGGAGTTAAAATGGGTAAGTTTGCTAATTTATAAAACATATAACCATTAATGCTATTAAACCTATTTATTATGGTCTAATATGAAATTAACCCAAGTTTAAAAAGAAAAAACGCCATTGCCGGGATCGAACCCGGGTGACAGGCGGGAATACTCACCACTATACTACAACGTGGTGAAAGAAAAATGTTATGGGTGAAAATATCGCTAAGGGTAAAATGACCACGTGTCGGGCATACGAAGAGACACGAGGTAATTTCAAACTCTTTCGGCCTACGCATGTCAACCTGGTTATATGAGCGTGCCACGCATGACGGACCCGACCTCCACCACTAGCGGAGGACATACCATCAAGAGAGGTGTGTATAGACGCGGACTCATCCCAAAGAAATATAGACTAAGTGTCCAAGGAAGAAGCTCCGCAATTGCGCTGCGCGCATCTACCCCCACCTCAGAGAAGCGTAGGTGCACACCAGCCACCTACGCACCTACACACCTACCGACACACCCACACACCTACCTACACACCTGCACCCATTCAATACCCAACACATGGACCAATCCCGAAGTGACACGTGGCGCGATGATGTCATCAACCTAATCTCCTATAAATAGGAGAAGAGATTCATTCATTTGGTAAGATATTTCTATTACAATTCTACTTGAATTCTCTCTGGCACACTAGCTCTGACTTAAGCATCGGAGGGTGTTAGGCCGGCACCGCACCTGGTGTTCTTTTCCTTTCCTGTGCGGTACACCGCCTAGAACGCCGACGAAGCATCGCACTACCTCCGATTCATCCTATAAATTACGTTCGTTGCCTACGTGGAAGCTTTCCATTTTTACGCAACAACAGTTGGCGCCGTCTGTGGGAAACGTATACTTTATTACGTGCTCTACCATCAACAATGAGTCGGAGGAGTCATACAGAGCACCGTGCTGGTAACGAAGGAGTGGAAAACAACATTCCTCGTACTAGAAGGTACCCGGCTCGTGGGGACAGAGACCGGGTTCAAGAAGAGGAGATCGAGAGAGTTGAACCCTTGCCGGATAGGAGGGTGGATGCCTTGGAAGAACAAGTTCGAGTTGTGAATCGAGACCTTTCAAAGGTACTTGAAATACTCAACCAGAAGTTTGTAGTCGACCACCAAGAATCAAACCCCGTGACCGGCAAAGGCAAGGAGCATGTGGAGTATGTAGATGAGTCGCGAACCAACGGAGGAGGTGGCTCGAAGGGGAAGCAGAGGACAAACAATCAACGTGCTTCCTCGTCCCGCCTGGAACTGGACAATCTCGGTTGAAGGGAGGATCCGGCCTCCGAGATGTTTTGAATCAAAAGAGGAAAGAGCAAACCGAAGTTATGAAGTCCACCGAAAGCACCCAACCTTGGGCGCCGGAGCTAAAAAAGCTCCAAGACGAGCTCGGTCACATGAAGAAGAGAGCCTGGAGGTAAGGCTCCCCTTGCTTTGGAAGACCTCCTCGAGCGGCAGAGCCTCCATTCATCGATGACATTATGGAGGTAGACTTACCCGCCAAGTTCAAGATGCCAACCATGCCTACCTATGATGGCTCTAAGGACCCGGTTGAGCATGTTGACACGTTTCGGACCTGGATGGAGCTCCAGGGAGTCCGAGACGCAATCAAGTGTAGGGCATTCCCTCTCACTTTAGGAGACCCTGCACGAGGATGGTACAGACAACTCAAGCCGAGGTCCATTTCCTCGTTCAAAGACCTTACGCGGTCCTTTGTGACTCGTTCCTCGGAGGAAGAGATCACAAGAAGTCGGCCACGCCTGTTAACTATTCGGCCGAAATGGGGGGAGAGCCTACGTGACTACGTGGTAAGGTTCAATAATGAGGCTTTGAAAGTAGAAGGTTATAGTGATGACATAGCCCTGACTGCTATGATGGCGGGATTGAAAGATGAGAAATTCTTATGGTCGTTAGGCAAAAAGACCCCGGTTACATACACTGAGCTTCTTTCTAGGGCGCAAAAATACATGAGTGCCGGAGAGTTGCTCAGTGCAAGAAGAGCTCCAGAAGAAGGTGGTAGTAGCAAACACTCGGAACATAAAAGAAAAGACCGAGCGGAAGATGCTACCCGGAGGAATGATCGCCATGAAAATGACAAGAGGAGAAAGATCGAAGATCGACTTGGTAAACAAAGTCTTCCTTCTAGCAACAGAGCAGCTACTCATGGAGATCCAAGATAAGAACTTGGTAAGGTGGCCGTCGAGGATGAAAGCGGGATCGAACAAAAGAAATAAAGACAAGTATTGTCTTTTCCACAAGGATCACAGTCATACTACCTCCGATTGTTTTGATCTTAAGGAGGAAATTGAAACTCTAATTCAAAGAGGGTACCTAAAGGAGTTCGTAATGAGGAGAGAAGGAGGAGGTCGCGACACCTGGACCTGAACAGAAAGACCAGGACCGAGGTGGTAAAAAGCCCTTGGGAGGTGACATAAGAACTATATTTGGTGGACCAGCAGGCGGAGAGTCAAGCAGAAAAAGAAAAGCAAGTGCCCGAGAGGCAAGTCACGCCCCACATAGGTTCAAGTCTTCACCACCCATACAATGCCTAGACGGGAGGTAAAAATTCATTTCGATGAAGATGAAGTCGCCGACATCCACCAACCTCACAATGATGCCTCGGTAGTGGTAATCATTGTAGCTAACTTGAGAGTGCACCGTGTCCTGGTCGATGGCGGTAGCTCGGTAGACGTACTCTCTCTGAGCGCATTTGAAAAGTTAGGGATTGGAAGAGAAAAATTGAAAAGAAATCTAGCACTCTTGGTGGGATTTGAGGGAAGCCAGGTCATCCCGGAAGGAAGTATCGAGTTACCGGTCACTTTTGGACAAGAACCCAACACCGTCACTAAGATGGTAGAATTCCAAGTGGTTGAGTGCCCGTCAGCTTATAATATCATATTGGGACGCCCTACTATCCACGCTCTCAGGGCCGTACCATCGACTTATCATCAAATGATGAAGTTCCCTACTGCAAATGGAGTAGGGGTGATCAGAGGGGAACAAAAGGTCTCTCGGGAGTGTTATTACACGGCTATGAAGGGTACTTCACGTAGAACGTGATCGCGGTAGAGCATACCGAGGAAGAGGCGCGCTCGCTACAACCAACTTGGTAGAAGAGGTGGAACAACCCCCCTTAGTAATACTACCAGAGAAGTTCGATCAAAGAGCAACACCCACGAGAAGACATGGAGTCTGGCCCCGCTTCTACCTGAAAGGTGTGTCAAAATCGGGACTAGACCGGGGGTGAGCAGAGAGATGACTTAATAAAATTTCTGAAGGAAAATGTTGGCGTGTTTGCGTGGACTCATGAAGATATGCCTGGCATCGATCCAAAAATTATGGTGCATCGTTTAAACGTCGATCACACGTTTCGACCGTCGCGACGAAACGTAGAGTGTTTGACCAAGCCAGGAATGGAGTTATAGCTGAGGAGGTAAGAAAGCTCTTAGAGGCAGACTTTGTCCGTGAAGTGCATTACCCGGACTGGCTATCCAATGTTGTTCTAGTGAAGAAAGCTAACGGAAAATGGCGGGTATGCATAGACTTTACTGACCTTAACAAGGCATGTCCAAAAGATAGTTTTCCCCTACCTCGGATTGATCAGCTGGTAGACGCCACCGCGGGGCATGAGATGATGACCTTTATGGATGCCTACTCGGGATATAATCAAATTAAGATGTATGAGCCCGACCGGGAGAAAACTTCCTTTGTGACAAGTCAAGGGCTTTATTGCTACAAGGTTATGCCATTCGGGTTGAAGAACGCAGGTGCAACCTACCAACGAATGGTGAATAAAATGTTCGCTGGACAGATTGGGAGAAACATGGAGGTTTATATAGATGACATGTTGGTCAAGAGCCACCAGCGGGACCAACATACCTCCGATCTAAAAGAGGCATTCGATGTACTAAGAAGGTACCAGATGAAGCTCAACCCCGGACAAATGTGCATTTGGAGTAACTTCAGGAAAATTCCTGGGGTTTATGGTCCACCAAAGGGGTATAGAAGCGAAACCAGGATAAGTTGAAAGTCGTCCTGGACATGGAATCCCCTAGAAACCTTAAACAATTGCAAAGCTTGAATGGGAAGGTAAGCAAGACTGAATAGATTTGTATCAAGGGCGGCAGGACAAGTGTCTCCCGTTCTTTAAGGTTCTTCGAAAAGGAAGTAAGTTCGAATGGACAGAGGAGTGCGAGAAAGCGTTCATAGAGCTAAAAAACTACTTAAGCTCCGCACCTCTACTCTCCAAGCCTGTCCTAGGTGAAGAGTTGTTTTTGTATTTAGCTGTGTCAGAGACAGCGGTGAGCTCAGCTCTAGTAAGAGAAGAAGGTGGAGTTCAACTACCTACATATTATACGAGCAAAGCCATGGTGGATGCAGAGACGAGGTACCCACAAATGGAAAAATTGGCACTAGCCTTAATAACCTCAGCTCGGAGGTTGAGGCCATATTTTCAAGCACACAGGATTGTAGTTCTGACAAATCACCCATTAAGGCAAGTTCTACAAAAACCGGAAGCATCAGGTTGATTGATGAAGTGGGCGGTGGAACTTAGTGAGTATGATATTCAATATAAGCCGAGAACCGCAATAAAAGGCCAGGTCGTGGCTGATTTTATAGCAGAACTCACACCTGAAAAAGAGGAAACACACTTAACCCCTGAAAGAGAGCTTGCTCTAGACCAGGGACTCATCCCTCCACAAAGAGAAGGGTCCACTTGGACACTCTACGTGGACGGGTCTTCCAATATGAAAGGTTGCGGAGCAGGCCTTATCCTAGTCTCACCTGACCAAGCCCACATTGAATATGCTCTAAGGTTTGGGTTTAAGGCTTCTAACAATGAAGCCGAGTATGAAGCGCTTCTGGCCGGATTGCGATTAGCAAGGAAGGTGGGGGTAAGCCGTGTCAAAGTCTTTAGTGACTCTCAATTGGTTGTCAATCACATAACTGAAGAATATCGGACGAAGGGGGAAAGAATGGCGTACCTAGCAAAGGTGAAAGAACTTCTTTGCACATTCGAGTGGTGGGAAGTTAAGCAAATACCACGCTCGAGAGAATGCTAACGCCGATTCGTTGGCACGTCTAGCATCCGCCCACGAGACCGAGTTGAATCGCACAGGCTTGGTCGAATTCCTCCCTAGCTCAAGTATAGATGAGTTAGAAGCCATGGACATTGACAAAGCAGACAATTGACCACCTCTTCCTGGATGGATCCAATCATAAAATTCTTAAGAGATGGTGAATTGCCTCTTGATAAAGTAGAGGCGCGACGGCTCCAACGTCGGGCAACACGTTATATAATGAGAGGAGATGTATTATACAAGAGAGGGTTTTTCTCTACCACTACTAAGGTGTCTCCTACCTGATGAGGCGGACTACGTCATGAAAGAAGTTCATGAGGGAGTATGTGGTAACCCACTGGAGGAAGGTCGTTGGCACATAAAATCATAAGGCAAGGATATTATTGGCCAACCTTGTCCGGAGATGCCAGGTCATTTAGTCGAAAGTGCGACCCGGTGTCAACGTTTTGCTACATCCCGAGACAACCACCTGAGTACTTGACTAATATCACAAGTCCTTGGCCATTTGCTCAATGGGGGTCGACTGATAGGACCCCTTCCTCAAGGAAAAGGTCGGACCAAGTTTGCTATAGTGGCGGTGAGACTATTTTACCAAGTGGGTGGAAGCCAGAAGCACTAGCCACAATCACCGAACGTAAAACCACCGACTTCATGTGGCGGAACGTGGTGTGCAGGTTTGGCATTCCATATGCCATAGTCTCGGATAATGGCAAACAATTTGACAATGAAAAGTTTAGATCATGGTGCATCGAACTCCGGTATCAAACACTTCAAGTCTTCTCCGGCTCACCCACAGGCCAATGGCCAGGTCGAAGTCGTGAACAAAATCATTAAGAAAAACTTAAAGAGCAAGCTTGAAGGTTTGAAGGGGCTTTGGGCGTAAGAGCTTCGAATATCTTATGGGCGTATAGAACAACCGCAAGGACCTCCACCTGGTGAAACGCCTTTTTCGTTGGCATTTGGAGCAGAGGCGGTAGTACCCGTTGAAATAGGACTACCTTCCCCTCGAGTTGAACACTTCAACCCAGAAATTAATGAAGAATGCCAAAAGTTAAGTCTTGACTGTTAGAGGAGCATAGAGAGACCTCCTTGTCTCCTGGTGTGGCCGAGTATAAGAATAGAGTGGCGCGCTACTACAACACTCGGGTCAAACCACGCAGCTTTAAGGTGGATGACCTCGTGCTAAGAAAAGTACTACTTAACACGAAAGACACAAGCAGCGGAGCTCTAGGACCTACCTGGGAAGGTCCGTACAAAGTCACTGAGATCGTGAGACCTGGCACCTATAAGTTGGTTGATCTTAGCGGCAAAGCATTGCCCCACCCATGGAATGTCGAGCACCTCAAAGCCTATTATCAGTAATGTCAATGTATTTTTCTTTATGTTGAAGTTTTATTTTTCATGTTGTATGGATTTCAACAATCAAAGGAATTAGAACATGACTTTTCTATTTCGGAAGCGATTTTGATTCAAAGATTATAAGGGAGGAGGCCTAAGCTGCTACCAAGGATACACCTTAGTTAAAGCTTAGGTCGAACCACTCTAAAATCTCAACAACTCATTCAGGGCTTCAAGCTTTGTAACTTTATTTGAACGGGAAATCGACTACACGAACATACGTGATTGGAAGTTCAAAAGAATAGACCACTAAAAAGCTCAAGTTGATTAAAATTCTAAGTTCAACCAGGATGTAGGGCTGCACAGCCGCACCTGACTAGCCAGACTTAGAAAATTAAATCTTAAAATCACTCAGGATGTAGGGCTGCATAGCCGCACCTGACGAACGAAGCTTAAAATTTGAATGTATAAACTCACTGCATTACTACAACCCTACATGTTCAGGTGTTCAATAAAATCAACAAATGAAGAACTTAAGATAAAAATTCTAAGTCTTCCAGGGAGTGTTAGGCTCGCACGAGCGGCACCTAGTAGAAGGATTTAAAACGAGAAAAAATTCTAAGTCTACTAGGGAGTGCTAGACTTGGCACCTGGTAGAAGGATTTAAAACGAGAAAAAATTCTAAGTCTACTAGGGAGTGCTAGACTTGGCACCTGGTAGAAGGATTTAAAACGAGAAAAAATTCTAAGTCTACTAGGGAGTGCTAGACTTGGCACCTGGTAGAAGGATTTAAAACGAGAAAAATTCTAAGTCTACTAGGGAGTGCTAGACTTGGCACCTGGTAGAAGGATTTAAAACGAGAAAAAATTCTAAGTCTACTAGGGAGCGCTAGACTTGGCACCTGGTAGAAGGATTTAAAGTGAAAAAATTCTAAGTCTACTAGGGAGCGCTAGACTTGGCACCTGGTAGAAGGATTTAAAGTGAAAAAATTCTAAGTCTACTAGGGAGTGCTAGACTTGGCACCTGGTAGAAGGATTTAAAATGAAAAAATTCTAAGTCTACGAGGGAGTGCTAGACTTGGCACCTGGTAGAAGGGTTTAAAATGAAAAAATTCTAAGTCTACTAGGTAGTGCTAGACTTGGCACCTGGTAGAAGGATTTAAAATGAAAAAATTCTAAGTCTACTAGGGAGTGCTAAGACTTGGCACCTGGTAGAAGAATTTCAAACGAAAAAATTCTAAGTCTACTAGGGAGTGCTAGGCTCTCATGAGCGGCACCTGGTAGAAGAATTTAAAACGATAAAATTCTAAGTTTACTAGGGAGCGCCGAACTTGTACGAGTCGCACTTGGACAGAATTTAAGATAGACAAAATCTTAAGTTCATCCAGGACGCATGGCCACACAGCAACATCAGACTAACAACACTTGAGAAATAGAAGCGAGGAGGTAGAGGCAACAAAGGATAAAAGTTTTATTCACCAAAGAAGCCAAATGACTGAAGTTATATTCAAAAAAGCATGAGAATGCAACTAAAGGCGATCATACGCCTATACCAAGTCAAAAAGTTAAAGAAACAAACATAAATAAGTTAAAAGATGGACATGCCCCATCAGACAGAGAAAAGCATAGCGGAGCAACATCTCAGAAAGTCAGTCAAACTGCAAGGGAGCGTTAACGTAGGTCATTGACAAAGCTCAGGTCCAAGTCCGGATACTTTTTAGATATACGGCCTACAGCATAGTCGGCCCCATAGATGAGGATTTCTTTTTCCAGATTGTCATATTCTCCACAAGCTCTAAGCATTTTCTTCAGCTCTTCTTTATCCCGAGTCCTTGCCTCCAAATCATTGAACTTAGCCGAAATTTCAGCAGAAATATTTTTCTCACGAACTAAGTCGCTTTCGAGAGATTGATTCATAGCACGGGCCTCTTGCAGCGAGCGGGCTTTTTCGGCTAAGGAAGTGTCGCGATCACTTAGCTCATCTTTGAGGCGTTCACAATCACTCAGCACCCTCAGGGCAGCCAGGTTCGCTCTAGCCCCCGCCTGAAAAGGTAAGACAATGAGTGAGCCACACAAGAAGAATGAAAAGTAGGAGAGAAATCATGAAGTATGTCAAAGTTTACCTTGAAAGACTCCTGGATGGAAAGACCGAACAACCGGGTCGTACTCATCGAAATAGCATCCTCCCGATCGTTAATCAGAGTTTCCCGAAAGTTAGTGGTAATCTCATCAATGTACCTTCTTAGCTCATCCTCACTCTCTCCGTGAGCGTAAGGACCTTCAAACTCAGATAAGGAACGACGGGTGCCACGAGAAGAGGAAGCAACTGCAACCGCGCCTGAGGGCGTATGAACCTCAGGTGACCTGACGCGCACTCGCTGACGACGATGCTCCTCGTCGGGCACATCACCAGAGTTAGCCTCACAGATCAAAGCTTGCTGAGCTTGGCGGCGACACTGCTCAATGTACGACATGGCACGCGACATATCTGAAAAAGGAAGTAAAGTATTATGGTATGATGAAACAATATGAAAGCAGAGTCAAAACAAACATACCTGGCTTCCTCGAAAAAGCGGCGTCCTCGAAACAAGTTGAAAAAGTCCAGTGGAGATCGATCGTCTTTTTCGTGAGAAGAAGAAGCGGTGGTCTTTGCACAAGCGCGATAGGGATATTCAATATCCGATTGATCACCGACTGAGCAAATTCAGAAAAAGGAAAAATCTCCCGGTTGTTTCCTGCAATGCAACATGGTAGAGATGAAGTAAATTATTTGGGAAGTTAACATAGACACCTCAAAGTGAGCCTACCAGGAATCCTGAATTTTCTAGGAACGCGGTATACGTAATCATGTCCAGGAACATTAGACAACCAGTCACCACCTACAAAGAACCATTGATTCTTCCAGTTCCTGACAGAAGAAGGACTTGCCACTATTGATTCCCCTCGCGCCGTAAGGTAATACATGAAATTCCCTCCAGGTAACGAGTTCAGACGGTAGAGACCATGTAAAGTTTTATAGGATAGAGGGGCCCCACCACTACTAAGGTTCCAAAGAACCCAACACCCGAGTAATATAGTCCACCCATTCGGCCCAAGCTGGGCGGGTGCTAAGCGTGACAACAATAGAAATTTTTGAGGGAAGTAGTGGAGCGGGAGTCTAACCCCACACTTGAACATTTTCATATAAAAGGCTACCTCCCCAGCAGGAGGGTTGAAGGGCGTCTCCCCCTCTTCAGGACACCGTAAGCTAATGGATGAGGGAATGTCATATTTCACCCTGATATACTCTAATTGTTCTATGGTACTGGCAGATGGATAGGGGCGAATCGCGATGTCTTGGGAAGGAGAAGACCCTTCAGTCTCAGAACTTTCCCCCCCATGCTCAGCTGCGCTCCCGGTATAGTAACTAGATTCTTTGTCAGACATCCTAAAATGAAAAGGATCTACCTTAGCTACTATCAAAACTCTCACTGAGCTACGCTACTTGAATGAATTATACTAAGGGAAAGACCAAAAACGTACCTGGACTCTTAGTAATGAGGAATGGGTCGTCTCTGGTTCCCTTAGTAAGCAGTGTGGCTGTGAATGTTCAAGCACGTCAACAAAGGAAAATAATAATTTTGTTAGAAGCATCCGAGAAATTTATGGATCGATTGAGTAAAAATATTGTCAAAAATTTCTAAGGGCGTAATGGAAATTAAATTCATTACCTCGAATCAAGAGTGGAAATTGAATTCACTACCTTTACTCAAGGTTGGAAAGTGCGTGGCCCTGCGAAATCGAAAATAGTTCGGTTATTTTCTATGTAAAGCTAGCAATGCATTGCAATTTACACAAGAAAAAAAAAAGAGGGAAGAGGGCTGCGGGAAATTTGCAAGCTAAAAAAAAAAAAAAAAGATGAAACGGCCCAGCCCACATGAAGGGGCTGGGCCTCGCCAGCACAAGCCCAACAAAGGGCTGCTAGATTAAAAAATATATATATATATATAATAAAGGGACTTGGAAGAAGCCCAGCCCAAGTAAAAGGAGGAAGGCAGAAGGAAGCACGGGCCAGCAAGGAAGAAGGAAGCATGAGGGTGGCGATGTAGGTTCGGATCCGGGTAGACGGGTCGTAAGGCCACATGGGTAGCCGGGTCGTAAGGGAAGCGGGCGTGATCACCAGCATTTAAGAGAAAAAATTGGAAAACGGAGCGGGTAGTCGGGTCGTAGACGAATCATGGGTAGTCGATTTTCACCCTCCCTTTCCCCCTTCGATTTTCCAGTCTCTCTCGTGCCCTCGATCTCTCCCTCTCCCAAGCGACCATCGAAGATCGAATTGAGCATCCAAGCCAAAATCGAGATCAGAGTGTGGAGTGGATTCGAGCAAAAATTAAAGGAAATCCCCTCTGTCGGTTCAATGAAAACTGAAGCAACCACCGTCAATCAGATTTGAAGACCCTGAAGCTACATGCACCCACCACCGAGGACGGATCAAACGTGATCTTGATGGAGGTCGAGGGATCGATGTCCACTAGCCATTGAAGCTGAAATCTTGAAGCAGATTAAAAGGGAAATTCAAGGGAACTCTTCTAATGAAGACCAAACCTGGAGCATATTTAAACAAAAATTTAGATAATCGCCCACAATTTCTTCTCCTCTTCGTTCGCATGACTGAAACAGAAAGACAACAAAATAAATTCCCAGCTCCCTCATGAAGCTACAAATCAAAAGCTCCAAATTGTGGATCTCACCTCCCTTTCACCATAAACCGAGAGCAGGAACGATTCGGGTGATTCAAATTGAAGCCAATCCAAGCCACAAATCTCATGGGAGAGTAGATCTGAAACGGGTTCGAATGAAAAGTCCGTGGAGTCGTCTCTCTATCCCTTCGATTTCTTCTTCCCTCAAGCCTTAAAGATCGAGAAACTCACGACCAACGCCATTGGAGGCCGAATTTGAAGCTCCTGTGACAGGGGAAGCGCGAAGAAGAAGATGACCACCGTGGATTCGGAATCTCCAACTCAAAGTGGCTGGTCTCAGTTCACGGTTGCCATCACGAGAGAGAGAGAGAGACGAGGAAGAAGACGCCTGGCCTTCGGTTCTCAGTGATGAGAAGATGAAGTTCTGTTTTTAAAAACCACTCTAAAGCTTGCTATGAATCTGATTTCTTATCCGTGGTCTGTTTTGAGTTTTCTTCAAGTTGTTGGACTAAGCCACGAGGATGAAGATGGCCGAATTTTCCAATTGAAAGAGATTCAAATTTTTAGGATTTTAAAGAGGAAATTGAAAGACCGGGACTTGTTTTGTATGAGCTGATTCTACGAAATACAAATCTGTTATGTAAAAACAAAAATAAATCGAAGCTACAACTTGAAGCAAGTTCTATCGAAAAGAGGTCTGCTATGTGTTTTTCTACTGGTCTGCTATGTAACCGTGCAGAGGACCAACATTTGGATTCCCGAAAGCAAATATGTGTCTGTGAAAGGATGCTCTGCTATGTATTTTTCTACCGGTCTGCTACGTGATCTTGCAGGGGTCTATTATCATTTTGGAATTTCAGTTCATGTTCTACTTGGGGATTTGACCATGTTCTGTAAAACCTTTTTTGGTCTAAAATCTGTTAAGTAAGAGGTCTGCCCCGTCGTTCTATAAGGATTCAAAATTATGGAACTTGAACGATGGCCCAAGATCAATCCCAGAAAATTGGAAGTTCAAATACTAGTCTGCTGTGAATTCTAAAAAATAGGACTTGCTTTTACAGGTCTGTTATATGGATTTTACTAAAATACAAGCCAAAGTTGCGCTATGTTGGTTCGTTGGGTAATGATTCTACTAACACTACGAAAAACAACCCTGCTATGTAAAAAGTTCAAGGAAAACTTTGAAGCTCTGCTGTGTAGTCCTAAAGACAGACTCATGTGAGAATTTTGAGGCCCTGCTATGTAACCTTACAGAGGTCTATTGCTTTGAAGTTTCAAAAAAAAAAAAAAAAAAAAAAAAAAAAAAAAAAAAAAGAGAGAGGTCTGCTATGTAATCGTGCAGAGGACCAAAGTTGCGCTACCAAAAGAATCAAAGCTACTAACAAAAAAAAAATCGGATATATTGTTTGATTTCAAGAGAATCGAATCCCCTTAAAATCAAAGGGGGAAGCAAGTCTGATATGAGAGTCTTGGAGTAAGTATTTTTGAAACTACCCACTTGTGAAAATATTTGAAGACCAACAATATAAAAGTTCAAAAAAAAATATAAAAGAGAAGAAAAATGGTATACTCACTCCTATAGCTCGCTTCTCCTCCCGAGCACCGAACTTCTCGACACTATGATGGAGCTACAAAGCAAAGTAGAGATGAACAAAAAGTTAGTAAAAAAAAAAAAAGATATATATATATATATAAAATATAGTACATGTGATTGGAAATTCTCTACAATTCTCTACAAAAGAAGAAGAAAGAGAGGTGAAAATTTGAAAATCTTACAAAGTTGAAAGCTTCTCCAAAATACCAAGTGTAAAAATGAGAAGTGTGAACTCCTTCTTTATTTATAGTGGGATCAAGCCTTCTCATAGCCATTGGATCGTGGTAAGTAAAATTAACGGCTTAGATCGCTGACAAAAGTACAATGGTAATAATTGTTCTACCAACCAAGTGCAATGGCAAACTTGAATTCAATGAAGGATTGAGTAATGAAGGTGCATGGTAGTTGAAGGCCATCCAAGAGAACACTTAGAAAAAATTTCACCCTCAATAGCACTCCCAAGTGGTCATAAGCTACCCTAACCCGACTTGGGAGTAGGGGGCCACTGTTATGGGTGAAAATATCGCTAAGGGTAAAATGACCACGTGTCGGGCATACGAAGAGACACGAGGTAATTTCAAACTCTTTCGGCCTACGCATGTCAACCTGGTTATATGAGCGTGCCACGCATGACGGACCCGACCTCCACCACTAGCGGAGGACATACCACATAGAGAGGTGTGTATAGACGCGGACTCATCCCAAAGAAATATAGACTAAGTGTCCAAGGAAGAAGCTCCGCAATTGCGCTGCGCGCATCTACCCCCACCTCAGAGAAGCGTAGGTGCACACCAGCCACCTACGCACCTACACACCTACCGACACACCCACACACCTACCTACACACCTGCACCCATTCAATACCCAACACATGGACCAATCCCGAAGTGACACGTGGCGCGATGATGTCATCAACCTAATCTCCTATAAATAGGAGAAGAGATTCATTCATTTGGTAAGATATTTCTATTACAATTCTACTTGAATTCTCTCTGGCACACTAGCTCTGACTTAAGCATCGGAGGGTGTTAGGCCGGCACCGCACCGGTGTTCTTTTCCTTTCCTGTGCAGGTACCTGCCTAGAACGCCGACGAAGCATCGCACTACCTCCGATTCATCCTATAAATTACGTTCGTTGCCTACGTGGAAGCTTTCCATTTTTACGCAACAACAAAAAACATGTTTAAAATATGACAAACTTTAATCTTATAATATCTCTTTAACGGGTTAGTCATTTGGCTACATAACATTCCTTTTAAATGTTACATGAATACTTATCCGATACTCATTGGCCGCATACTCTTTTTTGCAGTTTCAGAGAAAATTGACAGAAATTGGATACATTCGCAAAAAAAATTATTATAATATTTTAGAAAATTAGTTTAACACCACTAATATGTGCATTATAGTTCGTCCTAATTTTATAACAAATCTAGAATTTTTAATAAAATTATTAAAAAAAATAAAATTATATACAGTGTTGAGGAGATTTAAACATTTTTTTCGAACCAGAAAAACTATTTGTGCGACTGATTGTTGACAAAATTAAATTCAAATAGATATTTTTTATTTATTTATGTCACTAAGTATGCCATGATGAAAAGAAGATTAAAGTCTACTCTCCACATCTTTATATAACGTTATATATATATCATTGTTTTCAAATTCAAATAATGTAACTTTGAATTAATTAAAATCCGTTGTTTTCAAATTATATTTTTCGATTTCGAACCAAACAATCTATATCTAGGCTTAGAGGAAAAACTTTTGAT
The DNA here is from genome assembly GCA_028015215.1 of Gynostemma pentaphyllum. Taxonomy (NCBI): domain Eukaryota; kingdom Viridiplantae; phylum Streptophyta; class Magnoliopsida; order Cucurbitales; family Cucurbitaceae; genus Gynostemma; species Gynostemma pentaphyllum. The sequence continues at coordinate 23,414,602 of CM051355.1, forward strand.
TTCCATTTTTACCCTTATAATTCATTTAAATTTCTATAATGTCATCATTCAAAATTAATAATCATTTTATTAATTAAATACAATAAACAAATTTTATACTATATAAATTTTTCTAAATATACTTTCTTATTATTAAATTAATTAAATACACTAAACAAATTTTATACTATCTAAAATTTTCTAAATATACTTTCTCATTATTAATAATTGAATATTATTACCAATTAATTAAATTCAATAAAAAAAATTTATATTATCTAAATATACTTTCTTATTATTAAATACAATAAACTAAAATTGCCTTCGTTCAAAAAATATTTCAAATATATTTTATCATGAGCTTATTTCAAAAATTAATTTAGTAATAATTTATTGGTCATATTTATAAAATAAATAATTTCATAGACTTATTAAATTTAAAATCAAACCCAACAATCAAATTAATTTTTAATAACTTTTCATCTACTATTTTCTCTAACAAACCTTTCCCTTCCTAATTCCTTTTTTGTTTTTAATATATTAAGACTAGGTCAAGCAGGGGAAAACACACACTAAAACAATTCTCTCTCTAATTTAAATATATAATTACGTTAGTGTGATTATTTTTTAAAATATCAAAATCAAAGAACATAGCATACCATCTTGTAACACCCCAAATAAATGAGTAGTAGCAAAATTTTGTAACTCACTAATTGAATTAAAAATTTATTGAAATTTTCACTTTTAATTTACTATATATATACATGTAAATAGAGATGAACTAACACACCAATTTAAAAAACAAAAAACTAGATGTTTGAGGATAGAGTTATGGAAAAGAAATGAATATTAGGTATGAGTAACAAGATGATATAAAATCATGAAATTTAAGTTTTTTTTCATCTTAAAGATATTTTTTTAATATGGGTTACGTTAATTTCTTTCATTTCATAATTAAATTTGAATTTTCAAAATATTAATTAAGAAAATAACTTCATAATAATATTGACATTTTTATTATAAAATTTGAAAGACAAACCACATGCCCACGTGCATGGCACGTGTGAAAAACCTAGTATTTAAAATGTGTGGTGAAAATTTTGAGAGAATGATGTGTGATTTGATATGTATCTAGTTTTTCTTTCTCATATATGATAGTTACTTTTTGAAGTTTTGTAGTCTAATTTTTCATAAAATTTATATATTTTTAAAATATAATGCGAATAATTTGAAGATGTTAACTAAATGTAAAATTTGCAACTTCTTACTTAATATAGGATTAAAAATTGATAAGATTTAAAGTTTAAGGTTCAAGTTGATAATACTCCTAATATTCACAGGTAAAAATTATTCTTTTCCCTTAAAAAAATTGGTATGAAAGTAATATTTTAAATTTCCGGATCCATATTCATGGTACCCCCACTTTTTTATTATTCTCTCACTCAAATTTCCATGTTTGTAAATATGTTAATTTTTATTTATAAAGGTTAAGAATCAAATTCACGTCTTCTCAATGATGTAAGCACATATTACTTAGCTTTTATTTTAGTTGTTTTAGTTTCTAATTTCCATGGGTAATTAGAAAACGTCTATAAATAGAGGATTATACTTCTTAATTGAGACACTTTTAACATTTTTGATAATTGAATAAAAAATTCTTTTGAACTTCCTCTTGATTGGATCCCAAACTCCATGGTATCAGATCACTAAACTAAATCATCTTGTTGGATTATATTTGTAAATATATCATTCATTCAATTTTAAAAGTTAAATTAGAAGTGTAACTATCTTAATACTATATAGGTGGATTTTACCGCTTCGATTACAAGCCGTTTGATATATAAGTATCGTATTTAGATGTCAAAGAATTGAAATTCCAAGATACTATTGAGATTCTCTGTAAGAAATTATTGTGACCCAAATGATGATTATTAACGGTTTAATAATTAATTAATGATTAAATCTATTGAGTTATTGGTGGAAGGACACATCTACCTAATGTGTCCATTGATTCCATACTGAAAGGTTATGACTCATTAAATGGTTATGTCTTTTGATGGAAAAGACATAATCATACAAAGGTGTCTATTGACTCCACACCTCTTTATCTCTATAAATATGAGTTTTGGTCCTCTCTCAACCCAACAACTAAGAACAATCATAATTGATATTCTTTAAGTACACTTTGCTCCATCGATGTTGTGCAATTAAAGTGGGTAATGAGAGAGAAACTCGGACTCATCTACACCAAATTCATCTACTGCGTTTATCGAGTTTTCCTGAATAACGATATGTTCTATTTATGTTCTATTATTGTTATAGTGAAAATCATGACTTCCAAACATCATGGGATTTATCGTTTCAGGTTATTAAAATTAAAGTCTTACATGTGGTATCAGAGCACGTAGGATCTCATGATTTTCCTATTAAATTTATATCCATAATCTCATGTTTTTAAGAATTTGATTTATAAAATATGAGTTTATGTAATTTGATAAGTTTTACACCGTTTATATAAATTGTAAATTATTTTGATTAAATCAAAATGAATGAAATGATTAGTTATTGAGAAACAAAAATGGTGTCGATTCATGATTTATCCTTAAGAAATCTACTGCCATGGACAAGAACAGAACACTACATTTTTTTTAAGACAGACTCATTGCGGGCATGTAATTTTGAATGGTTGTGTTTAGAGTTTTGTTGTTCTTTCTTATGCGGATGCTATTACGTCAGAGTTGTATGTCATTATAAAAAAAAAAAAGGCCACATGCCAAACCCACACTCATTTCCATCCTTACGCAGTAGTAATATAAAAGTGTTGGTGACAATTTTTGGTGTTTTGCATTGCTATCAGTTTGATTTTTTTTTTCTTACACATTTCGTATCTATGAAAGTTTTTATTTTCTATGGTTGTAAAGTTGGTTTGAATTTGATCATTTTCATTACACTCCTTTTCAACCAATCATCGTTTCCTTATGAACAAATTACATTCTGCAAATGCATCATGATGACAAAGTTTCATTCATTTTTCTTAATTGCACCTAAAATTTGATGGAAATGATTTGGTTTAATGTTTTTATCCAATAAATCCATTAATGGACATTGGCGCTGACATGTATGTTTTTATTTTGGGTTTTTGTCACCGACCATCACAAAAGTCATCCGATATAATGAATTAATAATTTCATTTAAAGATATTGCATTTCTTATGACATGGCATATCAAGAAGTGAAACATTCCCATTTATTGTATTTATCATGAGCACAAATGACTTGATAAATTTATGTTTAAATGTCAGCTATCAAATTTGACCATTTTAAGTTTTATAATTTTTATTTGGTCATTATTTTGTGTATGAGTAATTTATGGTGGATTTGTTAGTCACCAAAGTGACCAAATCATAATGTTTATATATAATTGTATAAATTTAGTTTTCAATTACCCACAAGATTATGATGCTTATAATGTAAGTTTTTTAATCATTTGATTAAAAATTTGCTTATGGGTTAATTGAAATTTATAATTATGAGAATTTTAAATCACCCAAAGTGAATTGATTATTCTTATAATTAATAAACATAATTGATTATTTATTTATGAGTTTATTGAAAATTAAATTTATAGATATAAAAGATTATTTTTTGTAATTTATGGTACTTATAACCAAGATTTGTTAGTCCCCAAAGTGACCAAATCATAAACGTTATAGATGATTTCATTGAAAATTGCATAAAAAATCTTTTTAATTACCCATAAATTTGTGATGCTTATAATATAATAATTTTATTTATGGTTGTTTATTTATGGGTTAATTGAAGTTTATTATTATAAGAAAATTTTAAATCGCCCAAAGGTGGATTAATTGTTCGTATAATAAATAAACATTATTGATGATAATTTAGTATTTTATCATATACATTTTGTATATCCAAAGATAACAAATGTATTTATTAAAATATATAAAATTGTCAAATTATGTTAAATTTAAATTAGCATCATAATTTATGTATGTATATCTTAGTATCACCCAAAGGAGAACTTAGATATACATTGAGTGTTCATGATTATTTCAATCTTGATTTATGACTCAAAACATTAAATGTGTGAATACGGTAAAATTAAAGATATCAATAAAAGGATTCAGACAAGCCTCCTGATAATATGATACTAAAGTTTAATGATACCATAATTTCTTTAGTTTTAAAGAGAACACCATAAATCGACGTATATATCTTAAGGTCAGTGGAAGCAAGAGTTTATGATATTTTTTGCTAGTAATTATCGTGGTTCATAATATGAAACCAATTATAGTTCAACAAGTATAGTTCCAATTCGGAAGGCAGATTAATTGAACCTTATGCAATGATTCAAGAACGAATTGGAACGATAAACAAATTAATAGTATTATTTATGCGTCTGTGACGTGCTTTGAGGCCACAGTTCATGATATTTATGGTTGCGAAATCTTAATTCAGGATTTGAAGTTGTCGACACTATTATCAAGTCGCTGAAAATTTACTGTAATAATTCCGCAAAGTATTTAAAGGGTGCAAAATACATGAAGATAAAATAATGTGTTGTTAAAGGAAAAATTCAGAAACAAAGAGTGTCAATAGAACATTTTAGCACCATAATGATGATTGTTGATTCATTAACGAAAGGATCGTCGCCCTTGAAAGGATGGGTACTATTGGACGTCATTAATGATTATAATATTACTTTCTGACACTCTGAGCTCATTTATCTTTAAAGTTTCTGATGTCTCTTGTTAGTTAATTGGTATATACATGAATGAAATAAAGTTAATGTTTAACAAGAACCGTCTCCAATAAAGTCTTTTACAGCTGGACCATTAATGCACTTTTCTTCACCGATCGTGTTGAATAAAACTGCTAGTATTGTGGTACATGGAAGAGACTATGTAAACTATATAACCTAAGATCGCCATGACTCATATTAGTATTTTTACTTAATTACGATTTATGATATAGCTAATGAAATGTAGGATTTAATATATTTATGTGCGCATCATAATTGTTTTATTTATTAAACCTTTAGGGAAATATCATATGGGTCAAGTGGGAGAATGTAAGAAATTATTGTGACCCAAATGATGATTATTAACGGTTTAATAATTAATTAATGATTAAATATATTTAGTTATTGGTGGAAGGACACATCTACCTAATGTGTCCATTGATTCCATAATGAAAGGTTATGACTCATTAAATGGTTATGTCTTTTGATGGAAAAGACATAACCATACAAAGGTGTCTATTGACCCCACACCTCTTTATCTCTATAAATATGAGTCTTGGTCCTCTCTCAACCCAACAACTAAGAACAATCATAATTGACATTCTTTAAGTACACTTTGCTCCATCGATGTTGTGCAATTAAAGTGGGTAATGAGAGAGAAACTCGGACCCATCTACACCAAATTCATCTACTGCGTTTATTGAGTTTTCCTGAAGAACGGTATGTTCTATTATTGTTATAGTGAAAATCATAATTTCCAAACATCATGGGATTTATTGTTTCATGTTATTAAAATTAAAGTCTTACATTCTCACCATAATTAACTAACATAAAAAGTAATAATTTAATTTTGTTTAATTAATTTTTATATTATTAGGAAGAGTTTATTAAATAAATGTATTTGATAAATATAATTTAATTTTACACCAGTAATTAAATTTTTGAATTTTTTTTTTTTATCGAATTTTAGATAATAATTGAATAAAACAATAGTTCAGAATATAAAATTAAAAATTATATATATTTCAAGATTTGAGCAGTAAAACAAACCCGCACGCTTCAACATTGCCAGCCTCAGCCTCACCCTCACAGTCACGAACGACACGATATCAATGGCAGCCACCCTCTCCGTCCGGCCCAACCGCCTCTCCGCCGGTTCACCTTTCTCCAGACCGCCCTTCCGAGGATCCGGTTCAACTCATCCCACCAAAAGGGCTTCGTGGACCGGCACCACTCTCTCACCTTCATGGCGCCGGCGCTCATTAGACCGGACACCGGTGCCGGTTCGAGCGAGCTCTAGGGCGGATGACTCAGCCCCGTCGGAGATGTCCGTTGAAAACGCTCTCAAGCTTCTTGGAGTAACAGAAGGAGCCACTTTTGATGAAATACTCCGCGCCAAGAATTCAATTCTTACTACTTGCAAAGATGATAAGGCGGTTGCTGAGGTAAATAATCAATTTGATCGCATTTTGGATTCCTGTTTTTCCTTAATCTTTAAATTGTAAGTGTTTTTTCTAAAGCGTTTTGGAATAATTTGGTATTATCCTGTTTTTTTCGTGGAATTTTGGGGGTTTTGGATTAGAGGAACTTAGAGCTGGTATACTATAGCCGTTATTCATCTGTTTCACTCTACAAAGTTGTAAAATTTCGAAAAAAAAGAGAGCTTCTTTCGGTTTCTCAATACTTGTCATTTTACATTTCTGTGATTTATTAACTATAATACAAGATAATTTACTTGTTTTATGCTATTTAGATGTACTGTTTTTTTATTTAAATAAAGTAACAATTGGGGATGGACGGATTCGAACCTAGGATGAGTACGTTGAACCAACGGGATTTTGCCGGTTGAGTTGTCACTAATGGACATTTAGTTATACTGGTTGAGTTGATTAATGACTAGATATTGGATGTTCTATGCTTCTCATGAATGACTAGATGCAATTGTTGTGTCAGTATTACAAGGTTCCCAGTTCCCTGGTTCAACAATTGATATATATCTAAGGTTCAGAATGTTAACAGATTTTAGATATGTAACAAAGGACTTCATGTTTTCAGTTTCATATTTTATTTGGAATATTTCCCACCGAAGCTCCTAGGGGCTGATTGATTCCGTCTCATAAGTTGTATTCAATTTCAACTGTTACCGTTATAAGCATTTTAGCTTCACTGTTGTCCATATGATAGGAAACCTGTTAATAAAAAATTTACTTGTTGCTGCATGCCAAACGTGTTTCAGGTTGAGGCTGCGTATGATATGCTGCTAATGCAGAGCTTCAATCAGCGTCGAGCTGGGAAAGTTGTAAATAGTGGCATCCGATATGCAGATGTTAAACCTGTAAATTCTCCGGGCATGGGATCATTGCCCCAGTGGCTGCGGAAAGTGCCTATTTCTGTCGAAACACCATCTACTGGTGAATTGGGCATACAAGCTGGTGTATATGGGGCATTGGCAGTCTTAACTTATGTAAATGGAACTTCTACGTCTTCACTGCCTTATGCAGGTGCTGATGTTCCGGGACTGATCTTGGCAGGCAGCTTTGGAGCTTCCCTGTACTTCATGACCAAAAAAAACATCAAGTTAGGTAAGGAATTTCATGGACACGATCTTCAATATATTGTTTATTAGTATTGAAGGAGTTTGATTCTCATGAACATAAGCATTCCTACAAAGTTGCATATTATATTTAACATTAGAGAAGTCTAGAGATTAAAAAAAAAATTGACGAAGGATGTAGTTTAATTACACAATTCCTATTTCCACAAAAAAATTATGGATCAAATGGGAAGTGAATATAAGTTATAATATTTTTTTTGTGATAAGAATATAAGTTATAATATAACTGCTTTCATTTTAAGCATAATTTAAAAAATGACAGAATCTTGTAGCTTTATTACTCTTTAAAAAGTTGAAAGTTATTGTTCTTCTCTTGATTAGATGATTGGTCAACAAAGGCATGTATTCTAATCATAGTGTAAACATTTTGGACAATCAAGAAAATTAGGCTCTCTCTGGCTGACAACAACTATTAAAATCTGTTTAACTTTTTCGTGCAATAATTTAGTGAAAATATGTTTTAAAAAATCATTTTCCAAAGGCTGTTTTCCTTCCAAAACCATAAATCAAGTTCAAAACAACCAGAGCCTCAATTTGCCTGGATGTGTGAAAGCTGCATAGTATAAGTCTTCAGAGTTCGTAAGTTGGTAATTCCCCCCCCTTAGATAACGATGTTTGATGTCGATTCTTTTCCTTCTTTGTAGGGAAGGCAACTGTGATAACCATAGGTGGCCTTGTGGCTGGTGCAGTAGTGGGGTCTGCAGTTGAGAATTGGTTGCAGGTTGACATTGTCCCTTTCCTTGGTATACACTCCCCTGCTTCAGTAGTTAGCGAATTTGTAATCTTCTCTCAATTCTTGGTCTCGTTATACCTTAGGTAGTGGTAATAGAATATTGTAATTTTATGTTCATTATCAAATTTGTAATTAGTTATTTGCTTTGCCATGTACTAGTTTTTTAAAGCTATGTGCTGCTGGTTGTACAGACATGCAATAGAATGTTTGGGTAAAACTTGTCTATTGTATAGTTAAAAAGTTGAAAAGAATGGTAAACACCATATGTTCTCTATGCTGGATGTGAATGTGAAATGATCTCATCATTCATTCATGATTCACATTCGGTTGTCACGGTTCCTTACTACTTTTCTTATCTGGTTATATTTATATGTGATAAACTTTCATTGCCTGGCGCTAAATAGACTTTAGAAAACATCGTTGCTCGAATGGTGAAGAAATAAGGAAATCTTTTTATATCAAAACATCATATTAAAAAATCAGAGGCAAATTTATAAATCCCCTGATAAGAATGCATAGAAGAACTCAAACAGGTCTTCCTGAACTAGCTTTTTCTGCTTTTCTCAAGGCTAGATACCCGCATCGTCAATGGCTTCAATCCAATTTAGCTTCTTGAAAGACTTGATAAAAAAAATCTCATATTTTTTTCATTGGTGGAGTGGATGAATTCTGCTGGCAACTCAGTTACATTTTTGCACATCAATTGAAAGATTATCAGCTGCTTGGTAGTTAACTAAAGCCAACGATGCATATCAGCCTTATGTTGCCAATGATAAGTTTGGTGTTTAGACCATGCCATCTCTCAACTATTCTTTACATCTTTTTCAATTCCAATTACTTGTCAAGTAGTCTTAGAGCCCTCTCCCTGCTGCATTTTCTTTCTAAGTTTTTTTTATGGTAAGAATGGTCCCCAAAAAAAGTGCTTTAGAGAGTATAATCAATCTTCATAGAGAAATTTACTATGATGAAGAAGAAAAAAACAAGGAAATTTGAGTTATGATAGTTTCAGTTGGTGTCACGTGCCTTCCAATAACAATAGCATAAAAACGAATGCATGAAGACAAAGCTTTGCTATTGCATTGATTCTCTCAAGTTTCAGAACTGCAAGTAACATCACTATATAGCTGCAGAGAACCGAAAGACAATTCACTGCAATGAAAATGCTTTCTGTATTTACTCTCAGAGAGAGAGAGAGAGAGAGAGGAAAGTGGAGAGAGAGATCTGTGTCAAACTTGGAACTGTCAACCAATAAAAATTTGGGTCCCAAATTTTTTTTTTGTGCATTGAAGCTACTTACAATAATTGCCCACTAAAAATCCATAAACTACATTTCTTGGGTCTTTGCCAATAATGTAGAAAGGCAATAATTTGATTGTCTGCAACAAAATTGTGGGCATGGAAGGAAGCCTGTAAGCTAAAATCTTAACAATTTGCTAAGATGAGATGCTGAAATAAAAATACAAACTAATGTCTCAGCGAGCTGCTTTGACGAGATACAATAAATGTACAGAACCCCGAAATACATGACCTTTTTCTGGTCTAATCTTTTATCACCTGCTCACATTTTTTTTCACTTGGGAGCCCTTCAATATATGCTACATTTCCAAATTTATCACTGTCATTGGCAAGGTCGTCATACATTTTTTGAGAAGCCTTGGAAAACTCTGATAGGGACTCGAAAACTGCAGAAAACCCGGTTTGAAATCCGTTTAATGTGATCCTTTGTGCTTCTTGCATGCAGCTATGGTGTTTTTCCTTTTCCAAATCCAACTTCTTGCTGAACATGTCCAACTGATCCTTCTTCTCTGTTAAGTACTCGTTCTGATTTTCCATTTCCAACTCTGATTTTATCTCTGTAAACTTGAACTCAAAGAACTTGTTCTCAGTTTTTTGGAACGACAGAATCCTTCGGTCGAGTTCTTTTGCTAGACTTTCAACTCTTCTCTTTTGCTGCTGCTCTTCCATTTGTTTATCAAATAGAGCTCTCACATCCTTTCCAAAGCTTTTCAATGCAAAAGCTACTGTTTTATCTGGTAACTTGTCCATAGAAGATAACCAACCATGGCAAACTGCAAGCAGTGGTGGTCCGTTAAGCCCATAAGGCACGGCCGATGACCGACCCCGAGAATAGAACTCCACTTCAGGCACAACAAACTTAGTCAGCCATCCGTGTAGAGCTTCAACATATGCCTTTTGTGATGCAACATATTTTGAAAAGCAGGCACGCCAATTTTGAAGCTCAGCTGCAAGCTGAAGTGTTGCAAGGCGATGTGACTCGTTACAGAATTTCAGATATGAAGGGCAGGAAAAAGTCTTCACTTCAAGAATAATCTTCTTTTGGGTTTCATGGACTTCCAACATGATCTTCCATGTTCTTTTTAAGCTGCAAAATGAATTGGCAAGAAAACAAGTGACAAACTGACAATATTATCTACATTATTTATACTAGAAATATGGCTAGCTTCCAATTCTTACCCTTTTAACAGCTCTACAATCTGAGGTTGTAGCTCATCATCTCTCAGTTTCTCAATTCTCTTCGAGATTGACTCAGCACTCCGAATGGCGACCAAGATCCCGGCATATAAATCTTTTACTGCTACTTTGGTTTTATCTGTAGTGGTTCCATTATCCCCTCTAACATCCTGGTTTCGTAGTCGCGAACATTTCTTCTCATATAGTTTCCGCATGCTATCCCCAGCCTTGTCATAAGAATAAGTACAAAACCAATAACAAATCAGGAAGAATCAGGAAGAATCAGAAAGTTGAACACTTGAAAATTTACTTTCGTTCTTTTAGGATACAAAATCCAGAATACCAAGACAATGTAAAAAACAGGCCTTTGACTTCTGAGAAACAAAAATTCATATGACACTATGGATATGAAGCCACAACTATACCATCAAATCAACATAAATTCAATTTGATAGACAAGAGTCTATGAATTCACTTTAAAATCGAGAATGATTTTTTTCTTCTCCCATTTTCATAATTTTGATCATTTAACTCTATGAAACCAGGGCATTGTTCCCATATCATAACTTATAACAATGTCTACAGAAGAGAAACAGCTCGAGGATCGTACTTCACCTTAACCTCCTCATAGAGTTTCTTCTCCCAAGCATATAATCTTCCAAGGGTTGATGAATGACTTCCTGAATCCATTACTCCATAATCATCAAAAAGCTCATTCTTAAACTCTGTCCACACCAAAGAACTTTTGGAACTGGATGCTACTAGACTTTTGCATGATGAAGGCTTGGCTGAAGCAGACCGGTGCCATGTTATTGCTTGGATGAGTTTCGTTGAGTTCTCTGCAATAAAATATGCTTGTTAGAATTATTTTGAGAACAGGAAATAGACAGTATTATAAAGTCAGCTTGTCCCTTGAACACATAGCTCATGCCTTGAGCAATGGAAAGATTATGCAAGCACAAAAAGACATTGTCCACATAAAATAAAAATGAATGTAAATATGAGACTTAAAAGAGGAGGCCACATGAATACAACAGAAATCACCTAGACTGAAGCTTGAAAAAAGGGCATAACCCTTACCCCAACAAATTCAAACCTCTAGGAATCAAAATTCTTATGGCTTAAGACCTCATAAACATTCATAGGGATTAGATCAATACACATCATCTGATACAAACATCAAATGATGTAGTCTACAAGGAAATAAAGTTTCCAGACATTGGTGATTCTAACAGGAACGGATGTATTCTTCAAAAAAAAAAAAGCCATGAATGGATGTAAATGAGCAACAGATCAGAAGAAGGCTTTCACTTTTTATTCATTCAGGGAGTTCGATAAGGAGGAAAAACTAAAATAAAGTATCCAATTAGAATTTTGAATTATAAGATGAAGTTTCAACCAGAAAAACATAGAATAGACAATGAGAAGACAAACTGAGAATGAGAAAATACCTTGCAATGGAAAAACATCCCTCCCTTTCAAAAAAAAAAAACAAACCCTCACACATGCAGCATGACCTTTTCTTTAGAAAAAAGGGAACAAATTTGAAAGCTCAAATTATGATGCAAATCAGGAAAAAATGTATAACCCACCTTTTATTTCTTCTAAACCTGATTGTAGTTGCATTTTATTAGCTTCTAACATCCTAGATACATCAACTCCAGAATCATAAGCCCTTATAAAATAATCCTCAATATCCTTCAATGCTTCCAAAAGTTCTCTTCCTTCAACTGGTGTATCAATAACTGTTAACCCTTCTTGCTTCAACTGACCCTCATCTTCCCTATCTGCAACTTTGACCATTTCAACCCCATTTCCATGATCTTTAACAGTACCAACATTAACATTTTCCTCAACAACAGTCACAACTTCCTGGTCTTGCACTTCTCTCTCCTCCTCTTCCTCTTCAGCTTCTTCAAGCTCAGGAATGCCTTCTTGTTCCCTCACCATCCTCAAATCATCATCTGAGTTCTGGCGATATCCACCGATCACATCCGGTCTCATAGTCTCGAAAGGGTTGAAAAAATCCCATCCAAACTCTCGCTGTGGGGATGGCATTGGAGGAGGCATTTGCATATAAAAACAAACAGGAACAGGAATCTGTTCTACTTCTACCCTCTCCTCTACTGTTTCTTCTCTTTCCTCCATGGAAGACTCTGCAGAGATTGAGGAATCACAAGAATCACAAGCTATGGCTTCATGGGTTGAATCAGAAGGTCTCTGTTGAAGAAACATGGGGTTTGATATAACTTTTTCTGAAGGAGGAGAAGAAGAACATGGTGATGGAAATGTGATGAGGAAAGGAGAAGGAGAAGAATGACGAGCTACAAAGAGTTTAATGGCAGCTGAAACAGCATATAGAGCTTGACAATATTTACAATGTGCTTCTGCAAGAGCATACCTTCTCTCCACCGCCAACTTTAGCTGCCGTTTTCTCTCTCTACAAATGGAAACAACTTCTTCTTCTTCCTCTAACTTTGAGGCAACACACCCCATTTCTTCCCTTCACTGGCCAAAGCTAAAGCTAGCTTCTTTCTTTAATCAAATGTTTGAAAAAAGATGATTTTTTTTAGAACCCAAGTATTTTTCTTTAGTGATAAAAAGGATGGGGGGTTTTGTTTGCATTTGGGTTTTCAGAAAAATAAAGTAAATGCAGCAGCCTTTTGAGAAAAATTGGAGTGACCCATTTCATTTCATCTCCTTGCAAATAAAGGGTATTGATTGGTTTTTAAAAAAAAATGTGGCTTTTTAAGAAGGTCCTTTGATTGTTAGTTCATTTTTTCTTCTGGTAAAAAAATGAGCTTTGAAGGACTCCATTTCCAATATGCTCCAGCAGAAACAGTCTGTTTCTTCTTCAAAAATGTAGATTTCATCTTCTTCAAGAGAACCTTTTTTTTTCTTCCCAAAATGACTTCTAGTAAAACTTCAAATGGCTAGAGTTGCAGAGGGGGAGAGAGAGAGAGAGAGAGAGAGAGAGAGAGAGAGAGAGTTGCAGAGGAAAGGCAGGGCAGAGACATAGGGGAGAAAGAAGGTAGGGGCTCGAGAAAGAGAGAGAAGGCTGTTTCACAAAAAAATTGTACTCTATTAGTTGGCGTGTTAGTGTTAAAACAGTTCAAAATAGGAAAAAGTTTCAAGCTTTTCATACAGTCGAGATCTTTTTCTTATGGTAAAATACAAATAACACCCGTTTAGTTTTTGTCAACTGTATGAACACTTTTTGTGGTTAAATTTTCTTTTAAATATAAATTTTTCGTTTGAACTCCAATTTAGATAATTCAAGATATTTTAGAATTTTCGTTTCAAGCTATATGTTATGGCCACTTCAAAATGGTTAATAAATAAAAGAGTTTATTATCATCAAAATACTAGGTATGATTTACACCATTAACGTTTTTGCTTACTAATGATTTAGAAGTTTTAAATAGACCATGAGGTATAACCTAAATGATGATTTCAAAATATCTTGAATCATCCAAATCGGAGTTAAAACGAAAAAATTATGGTTAATTTTTTTTAATAACATTGGGGTATTAATGTATTTGACAAAAATCATAAGAGTATTATTTGTATTTTACCATTTTTTTAATTGTAATGGATAACATATTTGATATTTACAAATATAGAAGATTTTTCTTATGTGTAATGAACTTTAATCTCAATCTCTTTAAATAATTATGGTTGATCATTATTAATTACTTACTGGTCAGAACAAAAATTTGTTATCTTTATAAACAGTTTTTAAGTAATGTAATGTTTTAAAGTGCCCTTTTTTTTAAGTTTATTCATATTATAAGTTTTAACGGCATAACTCAGTTAATCCATACTTTTTTTTTTCTGTAATGTAACAAGTTAAAGTCTCTCATCTCATATTGGATGAAATAACCAAAAAATTAAAAATAAACATAAAAGTTTTATAATCAACTTGAATACAACTCAATTATTTAGATATTGATATCTTCTTCCTTATCATCGTACTTCAAACATTCTCTCTCATGTGATATTTCAAAAAAATACCATTAAATATATTTGAACAATGAGTTTGATTCGTCGGTTAGGGTTATTAAGCAGAGGGTTGTTAGTATTATGTTTGATTTGTGCAAAACAACGGGTTTGTTAAGTCTGAATTAGTGTAAAATATATTGAAATTATGAAAATGAAGTGGTTTGTTAAGAAGGAATTGAGAGACAAGCGCAGTACCCACAGCTTCTTACCTGAACCGACGAAATAGACGATCCCTTGCAAAACATTAAAAAGGAAAATTTTGATAAAGAAAATATACTCTCTCTATAACTTGAGTAACAGAGAGATAGGGTAATTACAAAACCATTGTCATTTTATATGCTTATTCCAAAAATATTGCGATAAAAAATTTATTCCAAAAATAAGCTAAAACGTATGTACAACAGACGATTTTGCATGATTTTTACTGATATGGATATAACCGTCTATGTTGACAAAATCGTATGTAGAACTAGCGATTTACAACAAATTTGAACTAGCAAATCTATCCAAAACAGCAAGTAATTATCAATAAATTCGGCCAAAACAACAAGCATATTAAATGAAACAGTACAAAAAATTAACCTTAACCACAAAAGTCTCATTAACATCAACCAAAACACATAAAAAAAGAATGTAAAATAGCTACACAAAAAATGTTTGTTCTTGAAGTAATATTTTTCAACCGAAGAAATCACCAAATTTTTTTTAAAAAAAGTTTCAAATTTAACCTTCAACCACTGTCGGAAATGAAGTCTCATCACTGGAAAATCTAACCACGCCTAAAAATGCCAAAACCAGCCGTCAAATTTCTAATAAACGCCAACACCGTCGGAATAGAAAGAAAAAAAAAAACACAATCATTAATCAACTTATGAGCGCGACGGTCCGGTAGGAATGATAAATCAAGATCGAAATTTTTCAAGAAAGTTACATAAGACTTGAATTAGAGTTGATTTTTTAAAAAACTTGAACGGAACATGTGATTTATGCTGATGAAATCGTGCAAGAGAGAAGAAGAAGAATCTAGGGCAGAATCACAGGGAGGAAGACATGTATTTTTTTTAAAAACTTGAACGGAAGATTTGTCGATGAAATAGCGTAGGAGAGAAGTAGAAGTTACGTCATAATCAAAGAGAAAAAGAAGTAATTTGCGGCTGAGTGTTTTTTTTTTTACTTGAACATAAATTATATGTAGAACATACAATTTATGCCTAATTTTAACACTTATGTTCACCTTGACAAATTGTATTTAGAATAAACATTTACTGTGTAACTGACATAAATTGTATGTACTACAAATAATTTTATGTATTTTTTGAAAACGTTTTATATTGACGGAAGATTTGACGTAAGTTAAAAAATATTAGTGCTATATTTGAATTGCACAAAATAACCGGTGAATTAATGTAAAATATATTAAAATTATGAAAGTGAAGTGGTTTGTTAATAACGAATTAAGAGACGAGTGTTAGTACCCACAATGTCCTACCTTAACTGACGAAATAAACGATCCCTTGCAAAACATTAAAAAGGAAAAATTTGATAATGAAAATGTTTTTCTTTCTCTATAACTTGAGAGAGAGAGAGATGAGTCAAAAACTTGAAAAGTGACCAAAACCACGACAAACATGAGAGAGAGAATGTAAGATTTGTTTGGTTGTGTCTCCGGTGGCAGTGTTGCTTTTTGTAAGGTAAAAATAACAAGAATATAATTGTGTTTTTTGTTTTGTTTTAAAGACAAAATTTAGATTATAGAATATAAACTTAAACAAATCTAATGTTTGGTTTTAAAAGAATCTAGAAAGTCACAACTGTCACTATCTGTGTATAGCCTTGTCATGGGAGAAGTTCCAAAATCTATCATCTTTTGGCATTTGGATTCTCTTTTTACTTTACTAGCATTTCTGCCTTTCTTTTCTTATTCAATTAAATTAAATTTAAGCCTCCTTCTATGGTCCACTCTCATCAATGAAATTAACTTACCTTTTCTCATTAATATTCATTTCTTTTCAATAATAAATTTCATTTACATTTTTCTTTATTTTTTAAGAAGTGCGTGGTAGTAGTATATATATGTAAAAATGGTGGTCTAATCGTCCGAGATTAGGGCACAAAAACAACACTTCCTAATCTAGAAAGAACAACTAAAACAAGCTAAAAATCTGAAGTAAACAACAAAGCACAAAATAAAAGTAACATCTAAGTAAAAAGCTCCCAAACCGAAGAGTCGGAGTGATAAGAGTCCCCATAACTACTACGAAATTAGGACACAACTTTAAAGATATATTTGATTTTCAAATATAGCAAAAAAAATTTAAAATTCTCAAAAATGACATTTCTTAGAGATCCGTCAATCTCCTGAGATTGGTCTAATCCCAGAATGAGATTGGTGGAATCTTAGTTTGAGAAATGCAATTTTTAAAATATTTCAAAACATTAGTTATTTTTAAAATTACACGTAAAAAGAGTGATATATGTTAAAATTTCTCAAATTATTAAACTAGATTAGTTCAATAAATTATTTAATTGTTTACCTTCCATCCATAGTTTTTCTTGAGTTATACATTTGGGGGGCGTTTGGTATACAGGCATTGACCATGAGAAAATGTTTTTAAAATCCATTTAATTGTTTGGTTCAACCTATAATTAGCATTGACATTCAATTCACATCCAAATCCCTCCTTAAATTCTCTCTAATTTTGTGTTATTTCTTCCGTAAATAAATGACACTTTGGTATTTCTAATAGAAAATAAATAAATATTAGGAGCATTTTATAGGTTACAGTGAACAAGATAAAATTTAAAATAATAATTAATAATTTTTTTAATTAAAAAAATATACATCTTTTTAAATCAAAAAATATTTTTTAAATGAAACTCAATATATCTTACATTAAACTCAATATATTTTATATAATTACATTAAAAAATATGTTCAAAATAATACACTCAGTAATAGTACTTTTTCAAGCTTAATTTCAAATAGAACATTTTTTTTAAATAACACCTTTTCACTTTCTTTAAATTAATAAATTTGTTTCATTGAATTTTTCTCTCATGTTATTATACAATAAAAATCACACTGATGTTTCCTATAAAAGTTATTTGGATCTTATGAAATAAAATTTATTAATTTTTCAAATTTTGTTACATTTTTTTAGTTCATTAATTTAATAATTTATTTTCATTAATTAATGAATGTTAAAGTGTTACTTTGAAAAAAGAATCATTTTTTTGCCACTTTTGAAATTTATTATTAAAAATGTGTCATGTTTTAAAATACCTCAAATACTTAATGGCAATAATCATCTATTCTTTACCGTCAATTAATATCAAATATTTTATATAAATATAATAATACATGATTTTAAGTATATAATTCAATCAATTTTATTTTATTTAATGAAATAATACTTAAAAGGAAATTAAAAAAATCTCCAGACCTATAAATAAAATATAGTTGATAATCTTTAATTAATTTTTCAATATTTTTTTATTATTAAATTTTAGATAATAATTAAATAAAAAAATCAAATCATGTTATACAAATCATATACCTTCCTACCAAACCCAACAATTATATTTCTATTCATTTTAACACATTCCAAACACAGGCATCATATTCTCATCCATTATATTCACATACTATTTATTCTCAGATATATAATTCTTATACATTTGATTCGAATGACGGCATATCAAACGCCCTTTAAGTCATCACAATTGCAAGGCAAAGAAAGGAAAAGAAAAAGGGTTTATAATATAATGGGTAAAATGCAAATGAGACCCATGTGGTTTGTTTCAAATACATGAACACTCTCTGTGGTTTGAAAATGGCAAATCACACCGTTGTGGTTCCAATTTTTTTCAATCAGACCCCTTTCATTCAATGCCAATAATTTTCTTTTAGCCATAACTTCTTCGTTTGAACTTCGATTTGGATGACTCAAGATGTTTTAGAATCTTCATTTCAGGCTCTACATAATAGTCACTTTAAAACTTTGAAATGATTAATAAATAAAAAAGTTTATTAACATCAAAGTATTAGGTATGATTGACTCCGTTAACTCTTTTGGTTATTGATGATTTAGATGTTTTTAAATTACCGTAGCGTAGAGACTGAAATGAGGATTTCAAAACATCTTGAATCATCCAAAAAGTTATGATTAAAAGAAAATTAATGACATTGAAATTGAGGGGTCTGATTGAAATTTTTTAAAACCACAGAGGTGTGATTTGTCATTTTCAAATCACAAATGTTATTCATACATTTGAAACAAATCATAAGAGTCAAGTCTCATTTGCATTTTACCCTAATATAATCTTCTCAAGTAATGGCAGTGAAAGGTAATAATGGAATGGAAGGGAGAAGGAGCAGTAGTTAGTGGTGGATTGGGTAATGGGTAGTGGTACAATGGCAGTGAAAAATGTGCCTTTTGAGTTTGACTGACTGAGGTGGTGTTGTGGTGGAGAAGAAAGAGAAGTGACAATCAAAACAAGACAACCATTACTTGAATTCTTTCACATTGGGAGTTTCAATATTTCTGTCTGGATTGCCGTGTATATATGCTCTGACACTCTCTCTCACTATTCAGATTAAAGCACCTTTCCCTCTCCCTCAATTTTTTTTTTTAATTTCTTTTTATTATTTTTAAATATAGAGTTTGTTCATGCCCATAACTTATAAAACATTCACCTCAAACTAAGAATTAAAAATCATGGATTCAAATCATCATCACTACCTACTAAAAAATATTAAATATCTAGAGGTTGTGAAATTTAAAATTATCCCATAAAATTAATCGAGAATATACTGAAATATTTTCAAAATCTTAATAAAAATTCAACAAGAGAGAGTCATTAGCATGAATAGACACAGATCAAAACAAGCAAAACTGAATTTCCATAGTCATACATTCAATTTACAAGTAGGCTAAGCAAGGAATGCTAGGCAGTAATCAAAATGGGTAAAAGTAAAAATGAAATAAAAGGAAGAAAATAATGATAAAAAAAGAGAAGAATTATGCCAAGGTATTAGCTACAATTACAGACAACTTGGAAGTTGTCCACTTTCGAGTTGTTTCGGGTTTTTGGGAAGAAGGCTGAAGCTTTTCTGAGTTAACAGTTACAGTGTATATAGTAAAAGGATTGGTGCCTGTGCTTCACATTTGTGTCTTCTGTTGGAAGCTACCTGGTATTCACATATGAGAACAATACAACAGACAAACATGAGATGAGATGAGATGATTGCCTAATCAGGCTACACCGGTGTCTGATGGTGTGGTGCAAGGGGCTAATGTGTTTGGAGGCAGGTTAACTCCACCTCCCCGAACAGATATATTTGGACATTTCGTAGAACTAGCCCTGCTTACGAGGTTCGAATCGAGAAACACGACAACCACTGTGATGTCATCATGGAAATGCCGCCGTACACCACGGTCAATTTTCTTCAAATCGGAGTATCGCATTTCTCTCTTCTTTGCTGCTTCGTGCAGTGCTGTTTTCACCAGCCTCCTTGCACTTCCCTGCAATGAGATTGTTCAAAATTCAAATGAAGGTTGAGTTGGTTTTTAGTTTTTTTTTTCCGTTCTTTTTACATTTTGCACATTAGCTTCGTGCTTGAAATGAGTTTCCCAACTAAACGATCTTTTCTATTTCGAAAGAATTGATTTCAAAATTGTCAAAAATACATATATCATTTAAACCAACACCAAAATGTAACCAACACAAAAGTTAAGAAAGCTGATTTTTTTTTCAAGGCACCTGAACAACAAGATGTAAAAACATGGTTTATGAGTAGACTAGAGAATCAAGTAAACTAAATTTTCTAAAACACGAGTTAACGACAACAAATTTCAGATCATCAACAACAAAGTTTAATAATCCAAGAAAATTCTAATCTTCTTTTATCATTCACTGAAAGGAAGAATCTATGCCCCAAAGCTACTAATCACATTCAAAATTACCATCATGGGATGTTCTCCAAATCCCTATCTTCCCTCTGTTTTTTTTAATAGAAAATACGACTTTCATCATGGGGATGAAAGTGCAAAACAAAAGCAGCATGATGAAGCAAACACAGATATGGAATTTGACCACCAAATAGCTATACGAGAACCATAAAAACATAACATGTGATCAAGAAAGGCCAACATACATCTTTCGGCCTTCGCCTTCTTCAGACTCACCTTTTGCAGGCTGTAAGACCATGCAAAATATCTGAATGAAATAGTTTATTTTGTATGGAAGAAAAACTAAACCAATATCCTAGTTCTTTTCCACTCCAATAAGGAATTTCTTCATAGAAATGAGAGAAAACATTGGATATGGTCCTTCTAAACAATGAAGGACGAGAACACTAGGGAATTCTCTTCAAACAACTAAATTTAATAGCATCAAGAACCAAAATCTGAGAATGCATAATGTAGAATAATTGTAGGATAAGTTGGGTGAACTTCTCTCATTTATCCATTTTACTTCAAAATATGAAAGTAGATCAATTGAGGAAGATCATAATTTTCTTCTTTAATTTAATCTTGGAGAGGAATCTTACATTATGTGGATGGTTTTGGACAATATCAACAGCCTCCTGATTGCTAAGGTGTTCCCAAAGCCCATCTGAAGCAAATATAATAAACTGATCCTGCGGTTGCAATTGGAACGTGGAAATAGATGGCTCAGCGCTCAATATAGGCCTCTTGATGGGTTCACGAAGGCGGAACTTAGAATAAAGAGGCTCCCTGTTGAACTCAGCTTTCTTTAGATAGACATCACCAATGGATCTTGAAATCTAAGGAATCAAAATTACATTGCACGGTCAAATAATTGCATAAAAAGGGTATTAAGCAAATTCTAAACTTGGCTTAAGTTAGATGAAAGGCCTAATTCAGCCACATAAAGACAAACTATTAAGCATAATATGATTTTATGAATTAGATAACTTACCTGTATAAGGCCCTTCACACGCCATACGTTATGCTTTAAGACTACAATCTTTGAGTCATCAGGATGCAGAGCACGAAGCTCCTGCCTCACAGACTCTATGGCAGCATTATGCTCAGCTGACAACTGAATGGACAAAACTTCCCCTGTTACCTTCACGACTCTCCCTAAAACAGCACGGGAGTCACCTAGGTTAGCAATGTAAAGGGTTCCGCCACAAATTACACCGACAAGGCAGCAAGATCCAACAGCTGCAATTTGTGGATTCATTGACCATTGCTTCGATACTAGAGCAATAACCCCCTCTTCTGTAGCTTGAAATGCCTTCCGTATGACATCCACTGACATGGATTGTTGCTCTGAAGTAAATCCTAAAAATTGAGTATAGAACAAAACCATGAGACTCAAGGGTATATCTTAGTTTCCAAGTTACACTAACAATTATAAGCAGGCAAAAACCATGAAAGAACGCATGATGGAAAAAATTTCAGTTTGCATCTCACATACTGTAGAATGTTGTTTAACCTTCCAACATCGAAGAAGTGTGAGGAGGGAAAGCATGTTCCAATCTTAACTTCTAAAAACTAACATCGTTTCTACACAGCCCTACTCACTAGTTCAATTTATATAAGGTAGGAAATTTGCTTATGGAAAACTAAAAATCAGCATTATAAGCATAGTATTTTCCAATTTCTCAACTCTCTTCTTCTTATTTTCATCACCCCTCCCCTCCCTTATAGTAAATCTGAATTCCATTCTTTTCATCCCACTCTAAAACGCTCCATCGACACAAACATACTCCCATTAATTTGTCAGAAATCAAATATATGAAAATCAATTACTAAACAAAAGGAAACATGAATGAAGTTTAAGAGGCATACTCTTGAGATGCTGGAAAAGGTGATCATTTACATAGCGAGATGTCTCGGGCCCTCCATGCCCATCATATACACCAACAAAGGTACCATATGGCCCAGACTCGTGCAAGCTCAAACTGCCCGACTCTAGCTGGCTTTGATCCTCAAGTAAATTGTTGGCTTGAACTACAGCCATTGAAAATTCACCATTGGCATGCTGCCCACTGTCTTTGTACCATAGGAGCCCATCCTGGCGACCCCCGGCATCTGAACCTTTGTGCACAAATCGATCCGACCTCGGTCGAAAACAAGCTCTCAGAAAGTTCATCAACTCTGAGAACATCCCTCATCTCATCCAAACAACCCTCCAAAATCTCCACATCTAATACCAAACAACAACAATTTAGATTCACTAATTCCAATTCTTCAACTGCGCTGTCTTCTAATTGATCATACACTTACATATGCTACAAAAACAACAGAAAAACAGCAAAAAAAAAACATAGACAAAGATAATTATTAATTATATGAATTAAATCAAAAGGGGCATGAAAAAGGCAAATTTTACAGTTAATTTCAGTTGGGGTAATCTAAAGTCATCTCTGATTCCTGTTAAACACAAAACCCATGTAGAATATGGCTAACAATGAAAAAGGTCAGATTAAAAAATAAAATCTTTGAAGAAGTAAAAAGGTCAAGGTAGATTTTCTAAAGTAAAATTGTTTGGTCAGCCTTATATTCATCCCAAAAAGTCCACGTCTTCACATTGGAAACCAGTTAATTTGAACAATTCAACACCTCCAAAAGCAAATTCAATACTAAAACAGTAAAACCATAAGAAAGAAAAGAAAAGCACAAATTAAAACAAACCCAGGAGAAGAAACAAGATCAGAAAAGAAAAGGGCTTACAAAAGTTAACTGTTCCATGGATGAGATGAAGCTAGAGAAGAAAAAAGAAGAAGAAGATCTCATAGAAAGAAAGAAGATCAAGTGGGTCGAGAGATATCAGATCTGTGGATCCATGAAAATTAAGGAGATTGGAGAAAAGTAAAGAGAAATGGGGTTAGAGCCGTTGTTGTTTGGATTGAAAGAAATGATGAAATTGTTGAAGAAAAACAGTGGAAAAATGAGACTCTTTTAAAAAGAAAGGCTTGTGTGAAAGACTAAAGCCAACTGAAAACTCCCCTTTCTTCTCTCTCTTTTCACAGGCAGACAAGCCCCATAAAAGACCAACAATGGAGAGCTTGAAGCCAGCAAAGCAGAGGTCCATCAATGGGGTCCACCCCCACTATTCTCTGAGAGAGAGAGAGAGAGTCAATGAAGTTACAAAATATCATGATAAACTAAGCGTCGGTGTTACAGAAACTCCGTGCAACATAATTAGCTTCTCAACACGTGGACAAGGAAGGAAAGACAAACGATCCTATTTTCAAATTTTAGATATATATTTATATTTATCAATAATTTTTTTATCCCCGAAATTTAGGGGCCGTTTGGTTCACCTGATAGTGAATTGGAGGTTAGGTTACACAATTCTAACTAATATTTGTCTCTAAATTTTTAAAACTCAATATGATGTGTTTGCTAACCCTTTCTTAAAATTGATTTAAAATGAATTCCGGTATTTTAAAAATAAAAAAATTGAAATCTAATTTCAAATTGTTAGGTTTACACGTTAAAAAAAAATTCTACCTAAAATGGTTGAATTTTATAGGAATTCATTTTAAAATAAATGAAATGACAATTTTAGCCTTATCAGATTTTAAGTTTTCATCATTAAAAAGTATGAAAAGACACGAAAAAAAAACTATTTTCAGCTCATTTACAACACTAAACCAAACAACAAATAAAATAAAATAATTAATTAATTTATAATAAAATGAGAATTTTTATTACTAAAAACCCATTTAATAATGATCCAAAAAAATAATTTAAAAACCAACTTTTTCAATAATTTATTATATTAAAATATAAAAACGATTTGATAAATTTTAGAAAGCCATGCTTTTAAAATCATTATATTTATTTATGTTTTTTTAAATCTCCCCAAATAACAGATTTTGACGCAATATTTGTAAATATATCAACGGTTAAAATTATTTATAAATATAACAATTTTTACTGCTCTAATTAGTGATTGATATTGATTAATATGTAAATTAGTGATTCATTTATTGTAAAAATATGTAATTCAATATTAATCACTAATTGTTAAGTTTAAAATTTGCTATGTTTGTATTTTTTTTATTTCTCCTAAAGAAAAATGAGAGATAAGCAAAATGGGATATAAAAAATAAGAAAAAACGCCCCTATTCCTTTATTTTATTTTCCTACATGTTCTTCAACTTATTCTTCTACTCCAACTCCTTTTTCCAATTAAAGAAATTTTTCCCAGCATTCCCGATTGACTCTGTGAATGTTGAATTTATTATTATTCTTTTTTCTTTTTAATTTTTTAAAACTATTTCAACTGATATTCCTTTTACTAATTTTAAATATAATATTTTGATTATAAAAGACAGTTGAAAATTACAAAAAAAAAAAAAAAAAAAAAATTGATGATAAAATAAAACACAGGTCTTCCTCTCATCACTATTCTTCATACTTTATCTTCTTAAAAATTTTTAATTTTCAATTAGTAATAATAAATTTACGTTTTTAAAAATTTTAAAATATAGAGAAAAAGATTTTCAGATGAAAGAATAATAGTATAATTATTTTGTTTTTAAATATAAATGTATTATTTAATATGATTATGAATGTGAATGACCGTTCAAGATGGGCAAAAAAAATATATATTATTTTTTATTTCAAATGGTTTTCTATGCTCAAAATCAAAGTGAATAAAAGAAAATTTAAAACAAAAAGACAAAATTTAAGGTCATTTGGACCCAAAACTAATTTTTATAGAGGGCAAGGACATCCTACCCAAAAATCCAATTAATTATTGTCTCAAACATTCAAGATGAGTATTAAGATCCATAATTTTATAATCATATCCGCGTGACTAGTTATAATTGAGACGAGCATATACAAGAGAAGTAAAAACAATTTTTTCCGAGCACGTAACTCATAAATCTCACCTAAAAAATCAGTCTCTTTAGCTAGAATTTTTTGGAATAGATTGAGATTCTCATAAGGGAATTGATAGGGGGTGAAAAGGGAGATGGGGAAATTTGTCAAAAATGGTTTATTGGAACGAAATTTTCTTTATTTGGGATTGGGATTGGCTTCTTATGTTGCATTGCAATTTGCATGAGGCGACGGTCCTTTCAAATTGTTGAAGTGAAGACAGACAGATACCAACCAAAGTACCAAAGTCAGCCTCACAATTTTTAAAAGCCCAATGGATTCTCTTCTCATCTAAGTTTCGCAGCTCCATCATTTTCCTCTCTATCAATTATTTAATTATGTGAATTTACTAATATTTATATATATATATATATATATATATTATATTGTTTTTTTCAATACGGTTGTATGAATGTCTTTTTTTAAGACTCACATTTGATAAAACGATGGATCGATCACCAAATTATAAAAACATATAAGTGTAGAAAGCACATCTAAATTATAAGGGGATGAACTTAAAAAAAGAAAAAAAATTATAGGGGTTGTACTGTGAGAGTTCCACTTAATTTTTAATTTGAGTAATTCATCCCCTAAAATTTTTAAAATATTAAAATCGGAACCAAACTTTTTTTTTAATTTGAATTACAAAATTACAATGAAAAAAAAATATGCTCACCACGTAATCAAATATTCCGTCAACATTAATGGAAAACAAACATAGAAGGTATTTGCCCATGAGTAAAAAGGCAAAATGTAAATAAGAACTATGTGGTTGAGTTGATATGCAAACATACCTTTTACGTAAAAAAAAAGAAAATTTTTTTATACCATTTTGATTTTAAAATTATGCAATTTGACCCTCCCAACTAACGTTATAGTCATAATTTATTCGTTTGAACTCCAGATAATTTAAAGATGGCTACAGAATCCTCGTCCCAAATAAATAAAAGAGTTTATTATGATCAAACCATAAGATATGATTAAATTCATAAACTTATTTATTTTATAAGTATTTTGAAGTATTGAAGTGACTATAACGTAGAGGTTGAAACGAGGATTTCGGAACATCTTGTATCATCCCAATCGAAGTTCAAACGAAAAAATTACGCTTTAAAGAAAAGTTAACGATATTAACGGGAACATTTTCAAATTACATAACAAAAATAATTGGATACTTATTCAAAATCATTATCAATAGAGAACTTATTTTTATGGGAGCTTTTTTAGAACAAAAATAGAGGATACTACCATAAACAGCTCTGGTGTAATTTGGTTATTACGTACATATTTTACTAGTTATTTATATATGATAATGAGTTAGTGTAAATCATTTAAATGTCGTTATTATATATTTAAATTATTGGTATTGATATTACTTTCTCATTTTTTTTTAATAAACACAAATTATTCTCACGTATTAACATAATTTTCATTCCTATTATTTCAAATACTTCACTCAACTCATTCCAAAGCATCACATAAAAAAAAAGTCTAATTTGTATTGCCTTTATGTAAAAATAAGAAATAAATAGTTGATCTCTACGATTAACTTCATTAAGAAATTTTGTTTGTGTCAAGTTGTTAATGATTGACATGAACATTGATTTTTTTTTTTCATGGACATGAATAATGAACATTGAATAGTAAAAATATAGGGTAAAATACCATTTTAGTCTCTGAACTTACATTTAGATTTCATTTTCGTCCCTAAACTTTCAAAAGTTACATTTTTCGCCCCTAAACTTTACGATTCATTCCGTTTTAGTCCTTTTATCTGTGTTTTTACCAGAGGACTTATGTGACATGTAATTGATAATGTGACATTATATAAATATGAGGTTAAATGACGTACAAAAACGAATATACAGTGAGGTTTAAGACTGTAACTAAAGAGAAAATGATGAGATTAATCTCACTGCATATTCGTTTTTTCATGACATTTAACTTCTATAATGTCACATAATCAATTACATGTCATATAAGCCCTCCATTAGTGCCCTAGACGAATAAATAGAAATGGAAGAACTTAAAACGGAACGAATCGTAAAGTTCAGGGACGAAAATGAAACTGGAGTGAAAGTTTATAGACCAAAATGATATTTTACTCGAGAATATATTACATGATTTTTTTGAAACAAATTCGTTTATGCCATAGCAAAAAAAAAAAAAAAAAGGCGGCATCAATTTTTTTTAGGAAATTTAATGGTAAAGATCATAATTGAATTTAATAAAAATGCTAAAGATCGAATTCAAACATTTCAATTCAAACATCAACGATTAGATTATAAATTGTGATTGATGCTAGAGATTGAATTGAAAGTTAAAATATAGCTTTAGTGACCGTTTAACTAAAATGATTTGATCAATAATCAACATTTGTTTCGATATTTATATATGTGAACAATTGAAAAAAAAAAAAAAACTTCCAATGGTTTGGCCAACTCCAAACTGAAACAGCTCATGATGATAACCTTCATGGTGGGGTTTGGACATATCAACTTGACTCATCTGACCTTTTTTCTGTTATCCTTTACATCTCAAGTCAAACTCATGTGTCCTAAATTTAATCAAACCAAAATTGTCAATTGCATATATCCTTACATTTTACTTAATTTTAAAAGTCATACACTCTTATTTAAAAATAAATTTCGACACCTTTATGGTTCGATAGATTGGATACACTTGGTTTATTTTATATGTGTCTATATTTTATTATTTAAAAGAAAAATTATATTGTGGTTTATAAAATAGATAGATCACATAAATATAAACCTGTAAATTAATTAGATAAATTATATGGCTGTGATTTGTATTGTAACTATATATCCCATGATGAAAATGATAAGAATACTCTTAGGGCTGTTTAGCATGAGTTTTAGGAAAAATGTTTTTGGGCTTAAAAAATGTTTTTATAAAAAAAATTAGAAAAAAAAGTATTTTTTTAAAAAAAACATAAACACTTAAAACCGTTTTTCACATAAACATTTGGAAGGTGTTTTTTCAAAAAGTATTTTTGAGTGTTTATACGGGAAACACCTCTTTTTCCTTTTTTTTTTTTTTGGTCCAAAAGCAGTAGAAAGTCCTCAATTTATCTCCGTCCGCGGGTCTTCATCTAATTTTCCCTCGAAAAATAAAATAAAAAACTTTACATGTTGTCGTGGTCATAGGTGATATGAGGCACTCCCAATTACGTAATTATAAAATAAAAGATGATATAGGTAATAATGCTCACATTTTTTTAACCTATTTCTAATTTTTAATTTATTTTGAAAAAATTATAATTAATTTATGATTTAATAAAACTTAATTTAAAATATTTTTTTAAAACTAATTATTATTATAAATAAATGTAAAAACAATATTTATTTATAGTTAATTGGTTCATAATATGTTAAATTAGAGAAATTACATAAAAAACCAAACTTTTTCCATCTTAATATAGCAAAAGTTGATTTATTTTTAAAAAATATATTTTTTCATTTATTAAATCAATGAATCTGTTTTTATTAATTTCCCCCTCGTGTATGGCATATTAACAAATTTTATTATTATTTTTATATTGGTCGCATGTTTTGAATTAAAATTTATTAACCTTTTAAATTTGGTTAATTTCTAATATCTTCTTTAATTCATTAATTAATGTTAAAAAAATTTGTCATTTTCTTAAAAAAAATTATTTTATTAAATTTACTATTAAAAAGTGATATTTGTGAAAATACCCCAAAAACCATATAATTATAGTCTTTTGTGGTAATTTGACATAATTAAAAGTGTTTTTTTTTTTTTTTTAATAATGATTCCAAACAACCAAGCAAACTAGTGCACTAAAAACACTTTTAAACATATGTAACCAAACAAGCCAATGCTTTTGTTGAAGACACTTTTTCTAGAAATGCTTTAAGAAAAAAACATTTGTTTAAAAACACTTTCAAGAAAAAAGTATGCCAAACTCACCCTTACTGTCTTACACATATAATTCATTTTTGTTTAATAAGAATGATGTTTTAAATGATAACAAAGAGAAATTATAAGAAGATCAATGTGATTTATAGAATAGTGAATTGACTCACATTGGGATGTCGTGTTTCATATTGTAACCACACCATTCGTATAATGCCAGAGAGATGGAGATTAGGGGTGTTTGGTTGGAGGAATGGGAAACGGAAGTTTGTGTTTGTGATCTCTGAGAAAGAAAAGTATAAGTTTGTGATGTCTGGGTTTGTGAAGAATGTGTTTGGAATATATGAGAATGAGAATGAATAGTGAAAATAATGTGAGTGCGTTGAAATGAGATGTCAAATCCAATAATAATGTGAAAAATGTGATGTCAATCCCAAATAAAAAAAAAGGGTGAAACAAATATGAAAGTAGTTTTACAAACTCATTCTCACACTCATTTCTCATTCTCAAACCTTCAAACAAACACCCCAAGTTTTGGAATAAAAAAAAAAACATATTCTCTCTTTCCCTCACTCACTTTGGATTCTGTTAAAAGTTTACTGTGCCATTTCAAGGCAGACAGAGACAAACACAAGAGATGTGATGACTTTTTTTTTTCTTTTTGGAAGGAAAGGAAAATAAAATAGGATAGGATCATAGGAGTAGGTTTGGAATCTCAACCCCTTTTATATCTCTATTATAAAAGAAATTAATATTTTTTTAATGTTCCTTTAAAACTAAAAGTTATTAACGGAACATAGCTTAACTGGTCAGACATATGTTCTTTCTATATGAGATCGAAGATTTGAGTTTTTCCTCTTTCAATTGGATGTAATATTTTTTTTTTTAAAAAAACTAAAAGTTGAAAAATTGAAAAGGGTTATGTGTGTGAAAATGAAATATTATGCTTTGAATTTCTCTTGGTTCAATTTGACCATCATTAATATTAGTCCCAAGTGTTTGTATCAACTTTTTTTTTTATTCTAATCTTTCAAATTCTTAAAAAAAATTAGAATTAATTATTCATTATTAAAAATTGAGTTAAATTTATTATTTCAGAAAATATATATTAATAAAAAAAATTAAACAAATAATATCATTTATTTATTAGAAGGGAAAGTTACACAAATCACCTATAAATTACAGGGGTTGTAATATTTACATTCTTAAACTTTTAATTTGAGCAATTGACCCCTAAACTTTGTACAATGTTTAAGTTGGACTCGAGAAAATTTTACTTTGACAAATTACCTCATTGAATTTTAAAATTAAACCCTCAAACTCACTGTAGAGACGTAGAATATAATCTTATTGTCAACAGGGTGAGAAGATGTGAGATCAGAGAAGAATTCTTAATCCAAACCCGTGAGGATTTTGGGGTCGGGGTCATAGACGAGGTCCGAACGGGATGGGACGAGAGCCCTCATAGACACAACCTCATAGAGATCTTATAATAATTACTAGTAAATTAATATTTTTAAAGGATAATTTGTTAAAATCCATTTTCTTAGGTCGAATTTTAATATTTTACAAAATTTTAAGGGTCAATTATTTAAATTGAAAGTTTAAAGGTGTTATAACCTCTATAATTCAGGGTGATTTGTACAATTTTTCGAAATCAAAATATGTATACAGAGAATACCTGGAGTTAAATTATTTATTAATTTTAATTTGATTCGTAATCAATGATCTCAAATGTATTATTTTTTTGTCTTGAATATTAATATTAATATAAGAAAAAAAAATGTCCTTACGTGCATGATGTTTTTAAAGAGAATGCATTGTATTCTAATTTATTTCTGTCTTTTCCACTTTGCACGTGCAATTGTTTTCTTTTTCACACCAACTAATTAAATACATTTATATTCGTTGGTATTAAATAGCTCCATGCCAAGGATTAATTAATTAAATATTACCATTAAAAAACACATTTTGAAATAATTAATCACTAAATATATATGATATGACCTAAGGTATATTTCATTTTTCAACCTAATTTCTATTATTTTAACATTTTCAATTTATTCTCTTTTATACCCCCATCTAATTTTTGTGCAATATTACAAGAAGCATGTAACATAATTGTAATATGACGTTTAGAATATATTTTTTAATTTGATGATAAATTTTAAAGGTTAATTATCTTACTCATTAAAAACATTAAAAAAAAATTATATTCGTAGAGTTAATCATACATGGGAAACCCACGTAGTCATAAAAAAAACTCACCCACTCTTGTAGCACAAAGAAAAGAATGAAGCAAAAAATGTAACGTGCGTGCATCAAGTTATTTTTTAAATGTCACGTCACAAATCTGTTACAAATTTTTAACCACGTTATTAAACAAAGAGTTGATTGAAAAATATTGATCTTAAAGAATAAATTATATTTTTAAAATATTATGGACTAAATTAATCTTTTAGTATGACTATATTTCAAGGAACAAAACTTAAAATGATTGAATAGATCTTAACTCTAATCCAATGAAATCATTACATTTTCCTTGTTTTCGACCCCAAAGGAAAAAATGCTCCTAGTGGTGGAAACGAGTCCGATCTCACCTTCCTCGCCAGCTCGTTGATATTGGGGATATATTACTCGTACGATGATTTTCGAGTGTCTAGTTTATATAATTTAAGGAGGTAATTTGTTCGTGAAAATTTCTATGGATCCAATTTTAATACGTTACAAAATTAACTGATCAAATGCTCAAATTGAAGTTTGACGATGTAACTGTTACAACCCTAATAATTTAGAGATGGTTTACACAAATTTTCCTAAAATTATATTTTGTGATGAAAAAGAGAAGATAGGGAGAAGACATGGAAAGGAAGATATGTCCCTTTACCTAACATAGAAAGGGAAAGATATTATGAGTGTGAGAGAGAGAGTTCCAAAATCCATATTATCTTTTGCATTAAATTTGCTTAAATGGTAGGGATTTAACAGCCAAAAGTTTGCAACTTTCAAAGTGATGAGATTACAGAAGTGATGGTGGGACAATGCTTCCATTTATACTTTCCATACCACAATACAATAGTCTTCATGGGTCCATACCCACACCTTACTATTGGCATAATGCAATATTTCTCTAGTATCCACGCAGCCACGTCACAAGGAATTGACATCACATCTATGTTTTCACTCATTTTCCAGCTCTTACCTCACTATAAAGAGGAAAATTTGGGTTTTAATTTCAGCAAATTATTATTTTTAAATATAATAATATCAAATATTTTCTTCCGAATGGATTAGAAAATATCTATCCTTCAAAATTTAGTCAACATAACAACCACAATAAAGTAAGCAGCAAAAAGAAAATTGAATTTCAACACTAACACACCTAAATTTGACCCAAAAAAAAGAAAAGAGTTTTAACACAATAGTCACTAAAATAAGAATATCCACAATAACAGTGTAAAGACCCGATATCTATTTTTTTTCTTTCAAAAAACACTAATAACATAAATGGAAGACTTTAAATCATTAAAACATGTAAAACAATGAGAATTAACCCCATCATTGTAAAGATGGAATGAAATTCATAAATATATCAAAAGTTGGTATGCACATCTATTTTCTTAAATAAGTTCATATAGTCATTCAGAGTTTATAAATCCAAGTAATAAGATGCTCTCATGAGCTCAATAGATAAGTCGAAACTACAAATAAACATCGAGTTTAGTCTATGGACTCAAAAGAAGATCATAGTCCATCAAATCATCATCAATATGAGATCATGTCGCACTCGCTCCACAGCCTCGACCACGACCACGTCCCGTACCTGAAAAGTAGTATTATGAGTAAAAAAAACCGGTGAAGATAAACAGAAGATAAAGTAACTTTAAGTCACAAATCCAAATCCGGATTTGTGTCCAAAGGAACCTAGCTATAAGCTCTTGACTACCTCCATCATACTTCAAAACGGAACAACATACCAACTCCCAAGTTACATGATACTTAAAGAAAAGGTAGTCAAGTCTCTTGATGGGTGTCGAAACCACAAAAAATAAATACTTACTCTCGAGATTTAGAAATTTGTAGTAGCGGTGGGTAAGGTCGATCTCCATAGGGAATTGAGAATTAAATTAAAATTAACAAAGAGGGGAGGGTTTTGAGTTGTTGTAAATATAAAGAAAACAAAGTTAAAAAATAAAAATAAAATTCAATTGAGAAAAGCTTCCAATTAAAGGTTTAATTTTGGTTATGGTTCATTAATTTGATCATCGATTTATAAACATGGATTCCTATATTCTTCTCTAAATTGGTTGGAAGTTGCCAAAACCAATCAACAACTTATAAGTACTCTTCCTTAATTATTCAATAGCCAAGATACGATCTAATAACTATTTTCCTAATTAACGGATAACCCTAGAATACAATAATAAGATTTAACTCATTAACAACATTAAAAAGAGAAGAACCCAATTCTAACTAACAAACATAGTACGACCGATTCATTTAAGTTAGATAATAAATTCCCATAAAATGATCAAAGAAATATCCCTAATCAATTTACGTTATTATGCTACTTGTATTATAATAATCAAACAATTACGGATTTAACGTTCTAACTAGCGATATGAAAAATTAATCAATGTACAAAGGCCCTTTTGCATAAGAACTAATTAGTAATAAAATATGCAAAGAGAAAGTATGTATAAAGAGAAAATAAGAATAAAATTAAGGACAAAAACTCACAAAATCATGAACCAAACCTCGATAATCCTCTAGTTGGAATACAGAAATTAGCTAGAAAACATAATAAAAACTGTCTAAAAGTCCTAAGAAAAATGGGAGGAGAAGGTATCTTTAATTTGGGAGCAAATGGGTCTTTAAATAGGTGAAAATAGATTAAAAATCGTGCAAATCTACTCCAGTTATCTGTTGAAGTCGTTTAAGCCACCGTCGAAGTCGAGCCAGCCGCCGCATGTCTTCGTTCTGAGTCAGGAGTATCGTGTGTGATGGAGCCGAGCCACTAGGGCTTGAATCTAGAGCACTTTCTTACTTGTAAACAAGCGACGTGTTGCTACTGGTTGAGCGACACGTCGTTCCTCTTTGCTATTGCCAATCACATGTGCGTGCTGACGTTAGTGCGCACTAATTCCTTCACACTGATGATGTCATCACAAAGTATTCTTAGTTATATTTTTCTTCTCTCGCAACGAGTCTCACCGTTGCTGCGACCTTTCTTGGGTTTTTTTTGCCTGGAATCTGATTTTCTACAAGCTGCGGTCACCAGATCTCGTCGCATCGGCCGTAGGCGGTTTTAAACACCAAGATGGGTATAAATTCTCCGTTTTAAGTCCGATTTGAGCGCCATATTCGCCTACGTTCATGAAATTCAATGATTAACAATATTATGGACATTTAAACTACTTAACATCATATTTTAATTTTTATGGAGATATTGACACTAATAAATACGTGTAAATTACGAGTTATCATCTTCTGAGTTCATAATTTCAATAATCAAATTCAAAATCTGGAAATCATTACAACTCCTAAGTTTGAAGACAAGTACATGTTAAGTTCACACAGTCTCAACATTACTTAATTAACATAAACATGTGAATAATTACACTCAGCTTTTACAGTCTTTTTATATCTCATTTAATGACAAGCAAAGTACGCGTAGCCTTTAAAGTATTTTATATACATGTATCATAACAAACATTATTATTATCAATTAATGCAAGTTCACACCATCTATGCATTAACTTATTATCCTTCCCATGTAATCAAGTTTAATAACAGTAAACAAAGCCACATACATATTAATATAACAGAGTCCCAATTACAGTAAACATAAATTGATTCTCAAGCCATATAGACTCTTAGATGACCAACATGGAAGGGAAATAAATCAGAGTTCCAAGTACTAATACTTAAACAGATTCTCGATTCTGAGTTAAAACAAAGATCCCATAGTCATTATAATTCACACTTCCTTATATTCCATAAACCCGCAATTCCATGATACTTCTTCAAGTATCTTTCTGCTCAACCTCAATAATTATGAATTGTATAAAAGCTCAGAAACATCCCAAGACTAAGTAAAAGCATCAATTCTAAAGTAAACTAAACATAACCAATCTAAGTCCAAAATCCACCCAAATGGAAGAATCAATCTATACTCCCGAGGCCCTAATCATATTATTAAGCATGCTCACAATCTCTTAATTCCAAGGTTTTACTTAACTTCCGATCATACAAATCGTTCAACCAATTTAGTTCCTAAATTTACATTAAATTATACTTATCCTCACCTTTAGCAATAGTAAGCAACTATACGATCCCACGAGGTGTCAAGAGAGTGAAACAACACCACCTACAATTAAGCCTAAAATATATCAATTAAACAATACAAGCAACGAACGACACGTAAAACAAAGAAAACATAAAAACAGTCTGGGGACCTTCCAAATGGAGCTCTTGGCCGAAACAAGGGGGGATTTGAGTGATTTCGGGACGATCTGGGTGCGTTTGGGTAGTTTCTAAGGCAGTTCAATCAATGAGTAATTTTAATTTGACAACTAGACATGAATTCTCTCACCCAAATTCGAAGAAAACTCAAAATAAACAAGGGGAAACTACACCCTCATGCCCACGGTTTTGGGAAGAAAAGAAGGGGACTTGGTGTTTTGCATTTTTGAGTCAAGGGTTGAGGATTCAATATGGAAGCATCTCTAGATGTAGATCTAATTCCAAATCTCCAAGTTTCAATAGGTGAAACTTGAAGATTTTAACTAAACACCTCATTCAAAAAAGAAGGAAGAGAAACCCATATAAAAGAAAAGGGAAAACCTTACTTTGAAGCTTCTTGAAGGAGGGAAAATGCTAAAAAAGATAGATGGATATAAATCTCATTGCAAAGTGTTCTAACGCACCAAGTTGACTGGATCAACACGTTAGCTCCACGTGTGCTCCAACGGAGAACGTGTCGCTGAAATCATGAGTGCAGAAAGGAAATGACACCGGTGTGGTGTCGGCCACCTGCACTCCGACGATCAAGTCAGTAGAAATTTCGTCAAAGTTTTAGTATGGTGGAAGAGCGTACCTGAATCAGTTTACCTCTCTCTATTTATAGAGTTCTCACCCAGGCTCCTGCTTAATCTTCCCGCCCAATATTTATAATCATCGAGCTAGGGATAGTAGCTGACATCCTAGGTCGGCTGTAGTGACGGACAATAAGTGGATGTGAGGTTGGACAAGACAGATACATGCAGTGGGCGTGAGGTTGGATAAGATCTTCTGAGTTTGTCTCGGTAGTTGTACTACAGGGTTCCGTCACACCTCGTCATCTCGTTAAGTGTGTTGTACAGTCTACATGTCATTTGAGGTTTTTACATGTCACGTGCTTAGCACCCTTCGTTAAGTGTGTTGTACAGTCTACATGTCATTTGAGGTTTTTACATGTCACGTGCTTAGCACCCTTCGTTAAGTGTGTTGTACATGTCACCTCGTTACGGAGGTCTTTTACATGGCGCCTAGGTCAGGTGTGCTTAGCACCTCGTTATCTCGTTAAGTGTAATACTCCTCAGATGTAGTGTAATGTTCTTAGGCTGTCTTGATATGTGTAATTCTCCTTGGATGCACTGTAATGTTCTTAGGCTGTCTCGATATGTGTAATACTCCTCGGATGTACTATTCTTAGGCTGTCTCGATATGTGTGCAACAGTTCATAGACTCAATATCTACAACCCACTTTTCAAAGGAGTAACCATGTCATTACATAAGTATCAATAAATATTAGCCTTAAAAATCTACCTACAACACTATCAAATGGTAAAATAAAATTAGAATTGGGGAGAAAATGCTTCCATATTGACTTGTGAATAATAAAGTCTGATTCTCTGAAAAATAATCATCTTTTCTTTTTATATATTAAAAAAAATATAAAAAAGTGGCATTTCATGTAGAGGTTGCTCAGCTACCAGAAATAAATAGACTAGTGTGCAGCCAAATTGTATCATTCACTATATGCAGAGTTTTATTCAAAATCTAATTCATTCATAAAAATCAAATCCTCATTTATAGATCTATCTATCCAAGTTTAGCTAAATCATCGATAAGAGGCTTGTAATTCTTATGTTAAATTAAAAGTTTGAATTCTCTTCCCTCACATTGAATAAAAAATTAGATTTATGGATAACAAAATGGATTCAAATTCAATTACAAATCTAAAGAATAGTTAGCCTATTTAACTTATAAAAATTATTATTTTTTATAAATCGATTTTCTATACAGATTTTCTCTTTATTTTTAATAATTTTGAGGGGGTAGAATTGTCTGCGGTTAGAGGGGAATATGAACTTTTTATAACAACGTCTATTATAATATATTTATCTAGTTATGTGGGACCATTTAACCAATAGCATTTGATTTTTGGTGAAGAATAAATAATGGTGTTCAACTTCAAACTAAATCCAATTATAAGGTCAAAGTTGTGTGTATGTTGAACGAATGAAAACAATGTAATGTACTTTTATAAATGTGGGGTTTTATTTCATTAATGAGATGGGCCATCTATCAAACTCTTTGCTGCAAACAGACTGTAAATTTTTTAAATAATTGAGTTTCTAGTTCGGCAATCCATAAGATAATAACAGTTCAACATGGTCAAAATGCGACTGTTAAAAAAAAAAATACGTGGTTATTTTAAGAAAAAATATTATATTATAAATAATGAGACGGTAGACTCAAATCTATAATTAAAAGTATTACAACGCTAATATCTTACTACTATACATAAGTTATGTTAAAGTCAACATTGATTCAAGTAGACGGCACTTTTACATAAAAATTGATATAAGTGTTTTTTCAGAAAAGTTACCGGGATGTTTTGTAAACGAGTTGGGTGGATCTGACCTACTTACTCCAACCCATATGTTTGTTTGGATAGGTTTAATAATTATAGGTTTAGGATTCTTAAAGTTGTGATTTTTTTTTAAATGTGGGTTCGATAAACGTTTCTAAAAAGATTTCATTTACACGGAATTCAGATTTCATAACCTAACATAAACATAATTTAATTGGTTAGACATCAATATTTTCTTCCTGAAGTTTAAGGTTTAAGTCTCCTTTCTTCTAATTTAAGGAGACAACATCTTCTACCAAACATCCTTACCGTCCTATATGAATATTAAAGTAACATTTTATTTATTTACTATTAAAACTTTTAGACTTCAATTACTTGATGAAAATAAGGAATAATTGGAATCAAAATCGATGAGAAGGAAATTCATGGAATGTAAAAAAATATGAATTGTATTTACTATTTTTTAATTGAGATGGAATGAAAAACTTAACGTTGATATTGTTTATTAATGTTTTAGATCTATAAAATATGGAATGAGAATATGTGATGGATGAGGTTTTATTTATGAATGTAATCAATGTATTCACCAACGAAAATCCCAAATACCAATTTTAAATAAACTTTCATTATTAACAATATGGGGGAAAAAATTATTCTCATTCTCTTAAATCAACATGGCCTAAAAACAGGGGCAGAGCTACGTGGGGACCGGGGGCACGTGCCCCCAGAAACTGTTAATTTTATTATATATTATCATGAGTGCCCCTAAATTTAATAAATATATTTTATATTAGTAGATATTCTAATGTATATTCATTGTTGGCGCAGTGGCAATATTAGTACATTATTTTAGACTAGCGTCCAACCCTTCCCAAGTTCGAAACCGGCCAGCTAGTTTTTTTTTTTTTTTTGCTTTTTATTCATTATTATATTATAGTTATAACTATAATATAATAATGAATATAAATATAACTATAATATAATAATGAATATAACTTATATGTCCATTTTTATCATTCATAATAATTTTAAATATAGGAAAATATTTCAATTTTTAAAAATAAAACGTTTACTATATTTAAAATTAAGATGGGAAAATGTATGGATGTAAATTTTTTCTTTTATTTTTTAAAATTTTGTAAGAAGACATTTTTTTATGCTTCAACTTCATATAAATATAAAAAGAATAGTGTATTTATGATCTTTATTTTTTTTAATTATAATATAATTTAAAATATTAATTTAGATTCTATATATTATTTATTAAGTTTTTGTATTTTAAATATCGTTTTTAATAATTAATTTATAATATTCTCTATCTCCATAAATATAATTATTAGTATAAATTGAAGGGGTTTTAAATAAAAAAATTAAATATATTAATATTTGTTTGATTTATTTTCTAGATTTTTCAAAATAGGATTTTATGAATTAATATTTGTAAAAATAACAAAAGGTTTTGATTATTTTCAAAAATAACATATTTTTCCTCCCTTAACTCAAAGTAATTGTGAAACCTTCCAATCTTTAAGAAAATGTGTTTTAAAAAAACATCTAATATCATAATAGATATCAAAAGAGTTTAATAGAATTTCTCTTTAATTTTCAATAAATTAAAGATCATTCATGAATATATAATAATAATACTAATTATTATTAACTATATGTGTAGATATTCAGTATTCTACCGTTACCCCCGGGAACTTAATTTCTGACTCTGTCACTACCTAAAAACATGTTTTAATGTATTCCTCTTCCTCGATGTATTAAAACAAAACAAAGCCTTACTTTTACATTGAAATATTTTTAATTTTATAAACTTAAAATCCACCAAACTAAAATTAAAAGTTGTAAACGGTTTATTTTTCATTAAAAAAATGATGTTGATATTGACCTACTGTTTAATGAGAACTTCAAATCAACTTATAAAACAAGGTTCTTAAAACCTAGAGTCAGCCTCAATAAAAAAAAAGGATTGCAATAAAAAAAGGGTAAAATACCATTTTAGTCCTTGAACTTTAACTCAAGTTTCATTTTCGTCCCTGAACTTTCAAAAGTTACCAATTTTGTCCCTAAACTTTCCATTTCGTTTCATTTTGGTCCTTTAGATTTTTTTCCCGTCTAAAACACTAATAGAGAGCTTATGTGGCAAGTAATTGATGATGTGACATTATAGAAATATACCGTGAGGTTAAATACCATGGAAAAATGAATATAAAAGAAGGTTAATATCATTTTTTACTCTTTTATTCCAATCTTAAATCTCACTGTATATTCGTTTTTCTACATCTTTTAATCTCATTGTATATTTATATAATGTCACATCATCAATTATATGCCACATAAGCCCTTCGGTGATGTCCTAGATCAAAAAAAAATCTGGAGAACCAAAACGAAACGAATTGGAAAGTTCAAGGACGAAAATGGTGACTTTTGAAAGTTCAGGGACGAAAATGAAACTTGAGCGAAAGTTCAGAGACCAAAATGGTATTTTACCCAAAATTGGCCAGAAAAAAAAATGCTCATGTTTGAATTTTTTCTTTTTTTTTAACAGATTTCTTTTTTAATCTTAGATTTAAAATCTAATTGATTAGTAAAAAAAAATTGATCTAAACAAACTAAAATTCATCAACAAATCAAATCAACAAAAATTAGCTGAAATATTTCAACTACGCTTAAAATTGAATCAAG
The DNA here is from genome assembly GCA_028015215.1 of Gynostemma pentaphyllum. NCBI lineage: Eukaryota > Viridiplantae > Streptophyta > Magnoliopsida > Cucurbitales > Cucurbitaceae > Gynostemma > Gynostemma pentaphyllum. The sequence goes on from CM051355.1 coordinate 23,455,485, forward strand.
CGACTTTTACTTATTATATTGTTGGGATATTTTTTGGGATTTCAATTGAAAAACCGTAGAAACACATGGATTATTAAATTATTTATGGAGCCATCGGTTGCAAATTAATAATATGGAAATGGGAGACTTTTGTGTTATGGAAATGTAAAACATGGGATTAATTGAATCACTTACAACGCGGAAAATGTTGTCCTATGTTTCATATATGGGGGCTAGATTTATTCTTAATTGCTTTTATATATGCACTATATGATACTAAATTATAATATAAATATTTTTTTTTATAATAATAGTTATTTAAGAATGATTGTTAGTGGGGTGAAAGCAAACTCCCCCGCCTCGACCCTGCCCCGCTTCGTAAATGGGGCAGGGGCGGGGTAATGGGAATGTCCCCGGCGGGGCCCCGCTCTGCCCTGTTTAGCACTAAGTTTTTTTTTTAATTACATACATTAATTATGTTTGAATTTGGATTACTTATGTTTATTTAGACTTTGAAATATAAAATTAGAATTTGGATTGATTTGATAATATTAGAATAAAATGAAAATTGATTATGTATGTTTATGAAAATTGATTATGTATGTTTACGAAAATTGTTTTTGAATAGTTACTTAAGACTTTATAATGAAAATATATATTATGTTTGAGACTTTTAGTTTATTGTTAACTACATTGTTTATGGAATGGAAAGAAATAAAAATGTGTATATTATATAAGATTTATATTTGAAAATATTAAAATTTATAAAAAAAAAAAGTCATGCATTTTTTTAAATATTTCCCCTTCCCCGCCTCACCCCGCCCCACCTTGTATCCCCGCCCCTATTCCATAAACAGACGGGGACAGGGGGAAATGTGCTAAGGGGCGGCGGGGGTGAGGTTTTTCCCTTAAACGGGCGGGGGATAAACGGGGACCCCGCCCCCCGCCCCACCCCCCTGGTGGTTTACACCCCTAATTGTTAGTACCAAAATAAAAAAAAATATCGTTAGTAAAATTGTGATGAAATATTACAAAAGTAATGGATTATTATTTTTATGATAAGTTAACACACAGGATCGACTCTAGCTATATAGGCGAAACAATCGATCGTTTAAGCCCCATATTTTCGAAGGCTTTATTTTTCATATAGTACATGTTAATAATATTAGTTAAAGATTTTACATGCTTGATTAGTTAGAGTTTGTTAGTTAGTTGTCACTACTTTAGCTTTCTTCTTATTACTATCCATACTTGTATAAATACTCTACATTATTCATCAATAAAGTTTGAGGCATTATTTACACACGACTTTACTGTAATATGGTATCAGATATTTTTCTCTCTTTCAACCAAGTGTCCTCCACTTTTTCTCTCTCCCCCCCCCCCTCTCTCTCTCTTCTAACAACTTTTCCTCTGATCTTCACGCTTTCATCCAAATTTCCCATTTTTGCACCAAATTTCTCTTAAATGGCGTCTGATCCTTCATCTGAGAATCCACAAATTCCTCCATAAACTGATAATCAGTCCAATGATTCTCAACACAATTCTTACTATATTCATCCATCCGATAGCCTTACCTCTGTTCTTGTTTCTCCGCCTATGAATGGCGAAAATTATAGCTCATGGAGTCGTTCAATGCTCCTTGCTCTTTCTACTAAGAACAAATTAGGGTTTATAGATGGTAGTATTTCTTCTCCATCGAAGAATCAATTGCTGGCATGGAAGCGCAACAATGATGTAGTCACTTTATGGACTTCGAATTTTGTATCAAAGGAAATTTCTGCCAGTATTACATATTCAGGTATTGCTCGTGATGTTTGGCTTAAACTCAAGGAGCATTTTCAACAGCCTAATGGACCTAGAATTTATCAGTTGCGAAAGGAATTGATCAATTTGAATCAAGACAATTTATCTGTTAGTTGCTATTTCACCAAACTCAAGACGATTTGGCAAGAGTTGAAGGAATATCGTCCTCTCTGTGATTGTGGATCATGCACTTGTGGAGGAGTTCGTTTAATGCTGAATCATAATCAAATTGAGTATGTTATGAATTTTCTCATGGGACTTAATGATTCATTTGCTAATGTTCGTGCTCAGTTGCTTTTCAAAGATCATAGTCCTCCTATGAATAAGGTTTTTTCTCTGGTTCTACAAGATGAGCAACAATGACTCATTAATCAGTCTTTTACGATTGAATCCCTTACTTTTACCACTGCTTAAGTATCATCACATGATTCATCCAAATCTCAGAATGATAGATTTCGTAAAAAGGAACGTCCACTTTGTACACATTGCAATATTCGTGGTCACACTATTGATCGTTGTTACAAGCTCCATGGTTATCCGCCTGGATTTAAATTTCGTCAACCTGCCAATTCCTCTGCTTTTTCAACCAATGCTCATTCATTTGCTGTAAATCAGGTTCTTGATGTTCATGCTGATAAGAATAAATCAAGTAAATCATTTTTTACTCATGCTCAGTTTTCTCAGATGATGACTATGTTTAAGTCTCATATTACTGACAACAAAGGAGATTCTTCTACTTAGCAGCCACAAACAGCTCATGTTGCAGGTATCTCATATAGTTTGTGTATTTTTTAGCATGATCATTTACTTTCCCCCAATACCTGGATTATTGATTCTGGCGCATCCAGTCATATATGCTACTACAAATCCTACTTCAATGCTATGGAATCCGTTACTAATATTCATGTTATGCTTCCTAACAACATTCAAATTGAGGTTGAATTTGTTGGTGATATTTCTTTGACTCATGATTTAACACTACGAGATGTTCTTTATATATCTCAATTTTAATATAATTTGTTATCAGTGAGCTGCTTGACCTACAAATCATCAATATCAGTTGAGTTTTATGATGCAAGTTGTCTAATTCAGGGTAAGTTTCCATTGAGGATGATTGGCAGGGTTGATTGCAGGGATGGACTGTTTTTACAGCACACAAAGGGATCAGTTTCCAGTAATGCATATGTTAGTTCTTCTTCAACTACCTCATCTTTGATAGTTCCCTGTAATGTTTCTATTAGCACATGACATAATCGTTTTGGCCATATATCTTTTAATCGCTTACAATTACTGAAAGATCAGTTGTCTATCTTTATGTCTATGAATAATAAGCATTGTACTGAGTCTTGCTTGATTTGTCCTTTGGCTAAACAAAGAAGACTTTCTTTTGTTTCACACAATCATTTGTCATCTCTTGCCTTTGATTTGTTACACTGTGATATTTGGGGACCATTTTCTGCTCCTACATACAATGGTTTTCGTTATTTCTTAACATTGGTTGATGATCATTCTCGATTTACATGGGTTTATCTTTTGAAGAATAAGTTTGATGCTCTATCCATTATCCCTCGTTACTTTCAACTCATTGAGACTCAGTATTAAAAAAATATTAAGTGTTTTCAATATGACAATGCACCTGAGCTAAGATTTACTGAATTCTTTGAGTCAAAAGGCGTTTTACATCAATATTCTTGTGTGGCTCGTCCTAAACAGAGTTCCGTAGTTGAGAGAAAACATCAGCATCTTTTAAATGTAGTAAGAGCTTGTACTTCCAATCAAGGGTGCCCATTCAGTTTTGGGGAGAATATATTTTAACAGCAACCTATTTGATTAATAGGACCCCTACACCTGTTTTATCCAATACTACTCCTCAATCTGTTCTATCTCAGCATAGTGTTGATTTCTCTATGATGAGAGTATTTGGATGTCTGTGTTATGCTTATACTTTGTCTCTTCACAGAACCAAATTTGATCCAAGAGCTCAGTCTTGTGTTTTTGTTGGATACCCTCTTGAAGTTAAAGGGTATAGTGTTAGGAATAGTGTCCTAGAACTTGTAATTATTTAATTATAATAATTTATTTCGAATAAATTAAATAAATAAACATAAGTTCTTTATATTATCTAGATTGATTCAATTGACGATATTAGGAATATATGGAAATATATAAATATCAAACATTCAAATAGTAAACCCTAAGTTACACTTATGAAATCACGACTTAGTATGTGAGTCATACAAGAGGAATAAAGTCGAGATGAGTAACTTAAAAGTGTCTACAGTAAATGGATAACGTTTGGGAACCTTATCCTGGTAACACTGTTGATAGCTTCGCATTTTGTTTATAGACAAATGATCTAATCCTGATCATTCATGTGGGAGACATGAAATGGAAGTATCATATGCAATGTTGATTGTATAAGACAGGACCACGATGTTCGATCAAATTTCTCCTTAGTACCGTTTACGAGAAATGATCGAATATCAAACTAAGTTTATCAACCAGTGATAGATCTCAATCCTGAGTGAAATGCGGACTCCTATTTATGCAGTTATGTTCTTTGATTCACATAGTTGAGAAGCGTCCGTAAGAACGCTCAATACACTGTTTTGGGAACATGACTAGATAAGTAGCTGGGAACTTATTTTCACGAGATGGAATTCATAACTTTCCTATAAATTAACGGTATCGGTGCGATACCTAAATATTTTAGGAACTTTAGGAAACTCCTTGATGTCTGATTCGAGACATGAACAAGTGGCGCCACGACTTCTATTGATCACGAAGTATATTATCTCTAGTTCGACTAAAGATAATGTTCATTGGAGAATCGCGGGAACACAAGGATAAAGCGGTAATTACAGGGGCAAAACGGTAAATTTATCCTTTGTAATTATGAGGGTTCCACGTGAAGGATATATCACAGATATAAATAAAAGATAAACTAAATGGACATAACTCATCTATAGTGAGGGGAGTTCAGCTATGAATTTATAGTGGAATTATTCATAGTTAAATAATAAGTAATTAACTGATTATGAGTTAATCACTTAATTGACTAATTATTAAGCCCATGATCTATAGGTCCATCGGGTCCCTATGCTAGCCCAAATATCGTTGTAGCAATACTAAGTTATTAATTTAGCTTAGGAAGAACAAACAATTTAAGTAATTGATTTTACTTGAAATTAGGCAATATTAATTATTTGAATAATGAGATTATTTCAATGAAAATTAATATTAATATTATTAATATTGATACAATATTAATTGTTTAAATAAAGAGTTTATTTAAATGGAAATTAATAAAACATATCAATTATAATATTTTACGGCAAAATTAATTGTTTAAATAAATAAATTATTTAAACAGGAATTAATGTTAATATTATTAATTATTCAAATAATGAGTTTATTTAAATAGAAATTAATAATTAATATTATTAATTAAATAATGAGTTTATTTAATTTAATAATAAATATTAGAGAGAATTAAATACAATTTGTTTAAGAAACAAATTGGTTTATGGCCCAAAATAATTAATTAATTGAATAAGATTCAATGGTAATTAATATATTAATTTTTGGACTAAATGTATTTAATTAGAAATTATTATTTGAATATTTCTAAATTTAAATACATAAATATATAATTATTAAATAAAGAAAGTAAATTAATTATAAATATATATGTTTGATAATGGTGGCATGCGGATTGACGTGAGCTGAAAGCAAAAACAATATATATATATATTATATTTTGATTTCATGCGTGCGCTGATGCTTTGGCATATATATATATTTATTTTTCTTTTATATTTAATAATTTAGGAGATAAGCATATCTATAGAGATTAGATATCATATTTTCCTATAAATATGACCATTGGGATTCATATTTTATACACTACTCACTTTAATTAGAAAAGTGAAAATTCTCTCTCAAGTTTTTGCCCAATTGCCGATTTTCCTTAGGGAAAAATTTAGAAGAAATTTTTTCTTCTTTTGTTCTTCCGGTTCGATTCCCACAAGTCGGTTTTGCTTTCGATCGGGATATAGCATAGAAGATCCGGTGTTGCTGAGGATTTGATGCTGTAAAGAAACCTCCAACCGATTCTCCATTATTCAGTCAATGTAAGTTCCGGTTTTAATTTTCGAATATATAAGCATGAATCTACATGTTTTATCACAAATTGCATGATATTAATAGATCCGTAATTAAATGTTAATTAGTTTACTAAATAAAATTCCGCTAATTTAGTAAATCATCCCTTCATATAGGTTATATGACATTAAGAAGAAACATTTCTTTCTTTCCAGAGATGTAATATTTTTTGAAGACATATTTACATTTCATTTTGTTTCTTCAATTGCTACTTTGGAGGATCATTTTCCAGATTTGGTAAGACCACTTCCAACTCCTACTTCTGATTATAATATGGAGCAGTTCCTTGATCCTGATCATGTTTCTTTGACACCAACAAATACTACACCTAGTCTTCTAATCACTTCCCCACCACCACCATCAAATTTACCAACATCAAATTCTGTTTCTTCTCCATCTGATGTTCCAGACCAACTTCTAAGAAGATCTACTAGAATTTCACATCCCTCAATTATCTTTAAGATTTCCATTGCCATCTTGCCTCTTCCACAACTTCCACACTACCTACAACTAAATACCCTCTCCAAAATACTTGTCCTACGATAATTTATCTGATTCTTACAAACATTTTATTTTAAATGTTTCTACCATATTTGAACCTCAGTTTTATCATCAGCAATTAAATTTGACACTTGGAGACAGACCATAAGTGAAGAATTGGCTGCTATGGAAATAACTAATACATGGACTGTTACTTCTCTCCCTCCTGACCATCAAGCCATTGGCATTAGAGTGAAATATAAGTCTGATGGCACAGTAGATCGTTATAAGGCTCGTTTGGTTGCAAAGGGGTTCAATCAACAAGAGGGTCTTAATTTTTTTGAGACTTTTTCTCCGGTTGCAAAGCTAGTTACTGTTAAAGTTTTGCTTTCTCTAGCAGCATCTTACAATTGGCAATTACATCAACTTGATGTAAATAATTCTTTTTTAAATGGTGATATCTTTGAGAAGATTTATATGAAGTTACCTATGGGTTATAAACCATCACAACCTGTTCATACTAAGGGGGAACTAGTTTGCAAGCTCAATAAGTCCATTTATGGCTTGAAACAGGCTTCATGTCAATGGTTTACAAAGTTTTCACAATCTCTTTTAACTCATGGTTTTGTTCAATCACAATCTGATTATTCATTGTTCACTAGGGGTAATGGTTCTTCATTTGTTGCATTATTAGTATATGTGGATGATATCATTCTTACTGGCCCAAGTTCATCCGATATTGCTGCTATAAAGAAGTTTTTACATAGCCAATTCTTATTAAAAGATTTAGGTTCTCTTCAATACTTCCTTGGACTCGAAATTTCAAGATCCTCTGATGGAATTTACTTATCTCAACGGAAGTATTGCCTATAGCTTTTAGAAGATACATGATTTATTGGTTCTAAACCGGATCAACTGCCAATGGATTCTAATTTGAAATTGTCTTCCACTGGTACTCTTTTGATTGATGAAGCTGCTTCCACCTATAGACGAATAATTGGAAGATTATTATATCTCCAAATATCTCGTCCTGACATTGCTTTTAAAGTACATCAGCTGAGCCAATTCATTTTTCATCCTTAAGCTCCTCACGTAGCTGCTGCACACCATTTACTCCGATACCTAAAAGGCAATCCTGGTCAAGGCTATTGCTAAAGAAGTTTTCCACTTTCCAATTAAATGGTTTAGTTAATGCTGATTGGTGAGCATATTTAGACACACGTCGTTCTATTACTGGTTTTTGTGTTTTTTTAGGTGACTCCATGGTTTCTTGGCGTGCAAAGAAACACCTTATCGTTTCAAGATTGTCGGTTGAAGCAGAGTATCGTGCTTTGGTAGCCATTACTTGTGAGATCATATGGTTTCAACAACTTCTAAAAGATTTCCAAGCGACTTGTGCTTCCCCTGCTTTATTGTATTGTGACAATAAGGCAACCATTTATATTGCTTCCAATCCTGTCTTTCATGAACGTACTAAGCACATCGAGATCGATTGTCACTTCGTATGCTTAAAAGTGAAAAATGGATCACTCAAGCTTATGCATATTTGGTCTCAACATCAATTGGCGAATATTTTTACTAAACCATTTCCTACATCTTCTTTCTTTCTTTTATTAGGCAAGATGGGGTTTTTGAACTTGTATTCTCCATTTTGAGGGGGAGTTTGACATATTTGATTAGTTAGAGTTTGTTAGTTAGTTGTAACTACTTTAGCTTTCTTCTCATTACTATCCATACTTGTATAAATACTCTACATTATTCATCAATAAACTTTGAGGCATTATTTACACATGGCTTTACTGTGATAAAAGACAAGCTCTAAAACTAAACTTGGACTACACAACGAGTATCATATGCCATTAGACACTCTAACCAGTCCAAAAGTCTCACCTCGAAGATTCAACGAGTACCAGTCGCCTTGCCTCAACCCCGACCTTTAACGGTACCTGAAAAGTGATATTGAGCACTTTTGAGCATGACACTCAGTGAAAATAAAACAAGACAAATGATGAAATGATTGAATACGATATATGCAAAGTGACAAAAGATCAAGGCATGGATGTAATAAAGTCATGGATCCTCAAACAAGCACAAGTATCGTTAGTATTTTCTTATGTAATAACCGAAGCCGTAATTTGCTTTCATTTGCACGTGTCTTCCTACACATCTTGGAAATCATTTCGATATGTAAAATTCAATCACAAGGCCTATCTCAGTAGCTGCACATAAACATTAGGCTATCTCTGTAGCCACACATAATCACGAAGCTATTCCTGTAGACACACATAGTCATAAGGCTATCCATGTAGCCTCTCGAGCTTTCGCTCATTATACTTCTAGACTATCCCTATAGCCTCTTAGCTTCCTGGCTATCATCCACACAGCGCCTCAAAGCCGTTCACAATCCGCCACAGTAACCATATGTAACATTCAACATCCATTCACCATTACATAAGACGACCGCATGACTATCAAACAAAACAGAACAAATGAGATTCATGTATGCAATGCTATGCGAGTAGACATGCTAATTTTGTAACACTTATCGGTCTTAACTTATAATATATCGAGCATATAAATAAATATAACTCAATCAGTATATGACTCAATCTTTCACTTGCACTACTAGTAATCATTGATATCATGCTAAAGTAAATAATATAAAATTATAAGCATTATTAGAGTAGAGAGTTTGTTTCATTCGTCCTGTATCCTTGGTCAATCCGTTATTAGTACGACTTGTCGATTTTCCTTCCCCTCAGTTCCTTTCCTTTTCCTACTTTTAAGTCCATGGAATAAGGTCTCATATCATCCCCTTTCATCAGTAAACAAAATTCCAAACTCAATTTAAAAGTAACCCCGATCATCCAACCATTTCGTCACTCGAGCCCGTTTTATTCTCACCTTGTTAATCGTTGCAAAATGCGCCTTAAGCTCCACCTTCTCCTACAACAATCATGTCACACTTATTAAGTTCACTAATATCATACAATTCCAAAAATTAACCACCAAGCAAAATCTAAAACCCGGTTCAATTTGAAAGGCACAAACTAGCTCGTTAAAAGTCAGGATTTTCGGCAAATCTTTGGGGGTTTTCAAAAAACATCGGCTTGCCATTCTAAATTGTTTTTCCTATGAAATATACATATTTAGACACCTATAAGTTCCAGAATTGAAAGAATTTATGTACAAGTCAAGAAAACAAAAAAAATTAGAAAAACTAGAAAGCTTGAAAATGGATATTATTGGAGTTTTAGGCTAGAGTTCATCCATGGCTTCCAACATCAAGAAATTTTTTGGGATAAAGATCTTAGGGTTTGAAATATGATTTTGAAAGACAATTTTCAGATATTATAAGATGATAGAACTCCAAGAAAAATGGTTTTACAACTACAAACAAGAAAACACCTAAAACGCATGAAAACCAAGCAAAGAAAACTCACCAAAATCTCTGAAAATAGATGGGGATTCTTCCAAAATCAGCTTCTACTCGAAAATCCAATGAAAATGGACCATGATTTTACTTGATTTGATGAAGAATTGAAGAAGTTACAAGCTTTTCATTTTTGGACTTTGGTTTTGCTTCTTTTGGCCGAAAATAGGATGGAGAAATGGAAAAGATGAGTTTTGCTTTTCCCTTTTTTTTTTTTTAATTTCTAAACTTATCTAATAAACTTATTAAAGGATGGCTGAAATAAGAGTTGATTAATTGCTAATTGGTCCTCCCACCTCTTCACATAACTTCCAAGTCTTTTTTATTGCTAACAAGTCCATGCCCAAGTCTTATTTGCCAACTAACCCTTCTCCCTTAATTAACCATAGTTGAAAGCCCCACTTTGCTTCCACCTCTTACTAACAAGCCAACACCTCCTCCTGAACATTTCCACCTCTTGCTAACAAGCCATTAACTTAATTTTCTTAAAAACTAACAACCATTTACTATTAACTTATAGTTGAACTTTTTCCTAACTTCCATTAGCCCTAACCATGGTTAAATGTTCTTTTCCAATTAATTACCACCCTTAGTTAACCCTTAATTATAGTAAACTTACCAAATAATCAAAACAAAATAGTAAATAATTTCTAAATTAATTAACACCAAACACAATAACAAACAACAAAAAGGAAATTCTATAATTAACCCACCCTCTTAATAAAAACCCGGGGCGTTACACATTATCTTTTGTTTCACTTTCCATCCACTATTCTTTCTTTCTCTATTTTTTTGTTGTACAAAATTTGCCACCACTGTTCTTTTTAGGTCCTTTCCCTTCTTGTGGAAAAATCAATTTACACCCCTGAACGTAGTAGGGTGTGTCAATTTAGACCCTAAACTTTTGATTTTATCAATTTAAACCCTAAACTTATGTAAGTGAATCCATTAACACCCATCGTTACTTTTTCATCTTTCCTCCGTTAGTTGCCCTTTTTCTCATGTGCCAGACCATCTTCCCCAAATTTTCAAAGAATTGGCTGGGTCTTCTATGATTTGGTCTTCTACGATGTTGCCCTTTTTCTCATTGCTGCAAGTTGCTCTCAATATATTGTTGCTTGTGATCGGCAGAAGAAATGAGAATAGATGGAAGGTGAGTTGCTTCAGGGTTGAAATGTTGAAACTTAATAAACCTATTTTTTTTCCTCACTACTGAAATTTTCTATCATTTCTATTTAAATTGATGATTATCTGGAAAAATTTCCATTAATATAAACATGTTTAGCCCTAAAAAATTGATGTGGTCAAATAGATTTCGAGCGAATTAGGATGATTCGGTCAAATATGTTTTAGACTTTACATTAGGGTGTTTGAAATTTGTTGGACCAACCTATCTGCCATATGTTGTATAACTACTTTTCCACTTCCCACCTTTTCCAAGATCGGTAGGTAATGGAAAAAATTGTATAAATTGTTGATAAAAAAATAAAATAGAAGGAGAAGACTTGGAAGAGTAGGATCAGTGCAAGTAAATATGTGAGATGGAAAGTTAATAAAAAAGAAGATCCTCACCCCTTTTTCGTTAATCAATCACCTGACCGTCGTTCTTCGTTCGCCGATCGTCGTCCTTCGTACTCAAGAACTTTGTATCTCTTTGAAAGAAGGTTTTTGCTCCATCATCTTCCCCCTTGCACTGAATCTTCTTGAGGAAGCCACACACGCAATTTTACACGTTTTCATTTCCCCCCTTTCAATAAATATCAATTTCCCCCTCACACGTGCGATCTAATTTCTCTAACGAGTGAGACCGGAAAGTAACAATGGGTTTAAATTGATTCACTTACGTAAGTTCAGGGTTTAAATTGATAAAATCAAAAGTTTAGGGTTTAAACCGACACACCCTACAAAGTTCAGGGGTGTAAATTGATTTTTCCCTTTATTTTAAAAGTAAAAATAATAGTTATCATTTATTTTTATTTTTGGAAATGGGGTTATGATTTCAAACTTCAAAAAATTTAAAACTAGGATGAAGAAAATGTTAATGAACGGATTTAATTTTAAAATATAGAAAGATTATAATAAAATGTTATCAAGTGAGTTCTAATAATGAAAATTTGAAAAGAGTACAAATTAAAAAATGCAAGTGAGATCCAGCAACAAAAGTCAATTAAACTAAAAAAACCAAGAAAAAACACAAAACTAAGGGAACAAGCTCCCACGCCTAACAAAACAAAGTATTTAAGAAAGAGATCTAAAGGAGAACGATTCATTGGGACTGAATTACTATGAGAGTTACCTCTCTAAATAACAACTTGAAAGAAAATATCCTACAGGATGAGCTGAAAAATCACGTGCGGGGAGAAGATCGAAATCATGAAGACGACCATTCCGCTCCCTCTATATGTGGTAGACCATTACACACCAAACTATTCTTCACAATCTAACACAAAAGATTTACCTCTGAATGTAATACACACCAAGGTAAATCAGTCAACCACGTAGTCTTATGAGCCAAACTATCCCATATAAGAACTATTAATAATGTGAGCATCCATCTCAAAACCAATTGGTAATGAGAGGAGTGACCCTTAGACTTTATAGATGTTGTTAGATTCCTTCATCTTTCTGATGTGGGATCTTTAACATGCCCCCTCAAGATGGTGCCTCTTTTAGGCTCACTAATCTTGTGCTAGATTCTATTTTTAGACCGGATATTCATTTGAGGTTTGTTGAGTTGTGATACCATATTAATAATATAGGCATTCATCTCAAAACCATGGATGCCCACATTATTAATAAGAACTCCTCTAAAATAACCACTAAAAGAGACATTCAAAGAAAAGATGATCCATCCTCTCCCGACCACAAGGGTGAAGAAAGCAATATTCAATCAAGATAAATTGATTCCAAACTCGGACCCGATCTAAAATAGCCAAAAAAGATCACGAAATGGTTAGCCAACAAATGAAAGAATAAACAGGGAATAAAGTCACTATATTAGATAAGTCGATACCGCAAAACCTTGTCCGTGTGAACAAAAAAATAGTAAAAAACACCGAAGATAGAGAAGATTTCAGAAGCTAAAGGAGACCAAGTAAATTTGTTCTTGAAAGACAAATTAGGTTTTCACAACTATTTTTCATTTCATCATGTTCATTCTTACTATTTCAAGATGAAACAATATAAGAAATCAACTATTAAAAACAATTTGTGATTTACTATTTTTAAATTAATAAAATATAATAAAAACAATACAATATTTATTATTAAAATTTTTTGTCAATAATTTATTTGTGATCAACCCTTTCAAAATCAATTGATATAATAAAATCAATTTAATATTTATTGATTAAAATAATTTGTCGATAATTCATAATTGACTAGTCAAAACTTGATATATATGAATAGATGATTGTATCGATATTGACATGGACCATTTCTATTATAACTTTAATTTTCAATTATTCTCTTTAAAACTCTATATTTTAAAAAATCATTTAACATGACTATTAGCTCACTCATTACATTAGATCTATAAAAAATTTCTTCAAGATTACTTGTCCAAGACAATAAGTTTAAGTGTAGAGAGCAATATTCAATATACCAGCTAGCTCTAGGTCAGAGCAACATTCAATAATTTCTCATATAATTTTATGAAAAATGATTAGAATTACTTTTTCTAATCTCTTATCAATTACAGAGCCGGTCCTAAGAAAATAAGGGCCAAGTGCGAAAATATAGTTTCAGACCCTCTGTCCTATATAATTTGAAATATAAAAAAAATTACAAAAAAAAAAACTAACTTTTATTGAAATGCATCAACAATAAAATTGTAGAGTATAAAAATTCTAGAAATATATTTTCCTAGTCCACATAAATAGAAAATAAAATGAAGCTTCTTTTAAATATATATATATATATATATATATATATTTAATAAAACTCTATCTTGGGCAAGTAAATAAAAATAATTTCATAAATAGAAACACATATCTAAATATGTTATTTGGGATAATTTTTGTTTTAATTATAAATAATAGATAAGATATTTGTCTTTTTCATTTGTAGCATATTTAAATCATTCAATTTTATTTTATTTTAATTTGAAAAATGGAAAAAAATATGGGAAAAATTCAATTGGGAAACTATTAATTAATTTTCATAATCATGGAAAATGTTGCAATATATATAAGCCTAAATATGTTGAAAAGGAAAAAAAAATATTGTAAAAAGAATTATGAGCTATAAGAAACAAAACCTAGGAGAGAAAAAGACTAAACTCATAATTTTCAAAGGGTAAACTAAACCCTTGCTCATGGGAATGTGTGATAGATGAGAATACTACATTCTCGGATAAAGCCCACGGAACCTTGAAATAAACATGGGATTAAAAAACTCAAGTCTATTTCCACCCACTAAAAACTTGTACCAAACGACCCCGTGCCATCACGCCATTAGCAATTTGTTGTAATATATTCTCCTTTTTAAAATATATTTAAAAATGTAATAATTTTGAACATGCCCAGGACCGACCTTGATCAATTATATCCTTCAACCTTACAAATATATCTTTCAAACCCTTTTAACATTCAACAAATATATTAAAATTTTGAACTTTCTGATTATAATTTTTTTTTTTGATGTGACTTAGGCTAAAATCTTAAGGGGTGCAATCAGTTTAGTTTCAATTGGTTTTTGGTTCAAATTAAAATTGAATTGATATTTTTCTTTTAAACATGGAGCAACTAAACAAAAAAGAGTCAGTTTCGGTTTGAGGTTAAAGAGATTGGTCTAGATAGGTTTAGGTTGTTTCAGTTTGATTTTTGTTAGTTCTGGTTTAGTTTAGTCAATTTTAATTCGGTTCGATCTGTTTTTTTTTTTAAAGTATTTTATTATTATTGATCGATGTTTAATTGGAAAAACCAAAACTAAAATTGAACCAATTTTTCTTTTTCTTATTTGAGAAACCAATACCGATTAAACCGACCAATTCAATTCAATTTCAATCTTTTTTTTTTCGATTTTAAGTTGCGGCTTTGCTTGAGGTTTAAGAAATGTAGTAAGATTTAAGAATAATTTGATAAAATAAGTATAATTTGTAAGAGATGTAGTTTATTAAAGGGCATTTTTTTAAAATGACATTTTAAGAATTGATATTCTCAAAAATAGAAAATATTTTGAAAATTTTCAAAAATGGTATTTCTTAGACTGAAATAATTGGTCTAGTCTCAAACTGAGATTGGTGGATCTCACTCTAAAAAATAATATTTTTAAATTATTTAAAAATATTTACTATTTTTTGATAATACTCATAAAAAATGTCATCTATTTGAATTTTCCTTTATTAAAATGGTAATTTTGAAATTAAAAGCATACAAAGAGTAAATATAAAAAGAAAAAGAAAAGAAAAAAAAGCATACAAGAGTAGAAATGACAACAACCAAAAAATGGGGCTAGTTATGGAAAAATTCTCTAATTTATTTTGTGGGCTTTGGCTGGGCTGAAATATCGAGCCTGCACTGGAGGATCCAGAATCTTGTTAAGCTCTCAATTCTCCGTCTAGACGAGCGCTTGGCTCAGAAACTCTGTATCTAGCATGAGCTACCGCTTTGCCCGATCGAAGAAACCCCATCATAGGGTTTAATCCATCTAATCTCCATTTAAAATGCTACGGTTTGATTCCTGAAGATTCGATGGCATTTATCTGTAGAATTAACCAATCTAAGCTCAAGCATCTTTCTAATCAATTCAAGAGAAATTACTTTCAAATTTCTTATGCTTCTTCTTCACTCGAATCCAGTCGTACAAAGCTATTTGTTTCACAGACACAGGATCCTAAATGGATTATTCCTCGTAGACCAGTTGATTTTTGCGATAAAGTTCGGTTCTTTGCTGCTCCCGTTCAGGTATTGACTCTGATATTTTCAGCTGGAAATGCGGTATTTGTTTTTGAATTTGGGTTAAAATGTATGAATATTTATGTGGGTGTAATTTTTTTTATTTTGAATTATTTTGGCTAATGTGATATTGGGTCTTATTGAAAATTTTATCTTCAGCTAGCTTGTTGAATCTGCGTTCTTTAATACTGGTTACTTATTGATTTATTTCCTGCGTCTCACCGTAAAATGGTGATTTTAGGTAGCTTGTTTGAATTATAGGATATTTTTTTATGGTGATTGATTTTGCTCAGTCTATGATCTGCTATTGAAATTTCAGGTTAAGATGAAGAAGGAAGAGAAGGACACGAGTGGACCACGTCTTAATGATAAAATCAAGGCTGAGATTGTCAGGCTTGTGTTTGAGGATGGTACGTGGGAATTGTGATGTCAAAATTGTATTTTTAACTCCTCGTAATTTTCCCAGTTGTTTTCCCAGTAGTGATGCTCTTTCACATTGTTAGTAGGATCAATATCGTGTTCATATTTTTGCACACAAGCAGTTAGCATAACCCTCATCTATTATCTCTCTAGAAAAAGAGAAAAGTGTGTGGAACATTAAGTCTTTTGTACTTGGGTTGGGGGTAGAAAGGTGTGTGTTGAATCAGGATTTTTTGTTCATGACTGATATTTCATGTACAACTATGTACCGTGTGGACTTTTTGGGTAGTAAACAAGAAACATGGTTTAACCATTAAGATGTGTTATTGGATATGTTGATTTGTATTTTGTTTATGAAAGGAACGTGGCATGACAATAATGAAAAAGATGGGTAAGAAAATGAACTTACTTGGTGATTTTGGAACGATGTATTATGTTCTCATGATACATGTGGATTGTATTTATTTACTATAGGTTGACATGGTGTCCCGTATTTCTGTAGGACATGAAATTGTTCCACTACGTGAAGCCCTTGGACGTGCTCGTGAGCTCAAGGTTGACTTGGTTGAGGTAAAGTTCTTACATTTTTTGTTGCCAACTTACATATCCCTTTTTATATCTATGTAAACACTTTTAACACTAATATAATACGTTGTTTATATTATTAGGTCATGCAGAATTTGATCCCTCGTGTCTTTATATTTTTCAGGTCCAAAGAAATGCTAATCCACCTGTCTGTAAACTTATGGACTTTCACAGAGAGAAGTACAAACAGCAATTAAAGGATAAGGATCGTGTTAAAAGCAAGGTGGGTTCTTTTAGGCTGTCTATTTATGGGTTCGTCTCATCTGTTAAGACAATGATACTGCTTGTGGTCTGACGGATGAGATCTTTCACTCTTCATGTCATTTTGGTTACTCTTACTTGTAGCCATGCTGGTGCCGATCCTCATTTTGTTGTATAATTATATAAAGTTGGCCCCTATTACTTTTCATTTCTTAATATAGAGTTGAATAGAATATAATACAACATCAAACTTGGATGAATGCACACA
This sequence comes from Gynostemma pentaphyllum, assembly GCA_028015215.1. Lineage (NCBI taxonomy): Eukaryota > Viridiplantae > Streptophyta > Magnoliopsida > Cucurbitales > Cucurbitaceae > Gynostemma > Gynostemma pentaphyllum. Next base: position 23,472,718 of record CM051355.1, read on the forward strand.
TCCAACTTTTGTACTACCGTCATGGTTGATGGTTTCATTTAGAGTCATAAAAATAGGTCACTTATAGAGAAATTGAAAAACGCAATCAAGTCCTATCATCTTGGCCTTCTGGCCAATCATATAGAAAGACTATTCATCCAGTATGCTTCGGCTCTATTAGTTGGGTTCTCTTAAATGTGCTCTAACAAATCTCTGCATTTCAAAAGGTTATTATGCACATAATTCTCTAAAGTTTTGACTTATATTATCAATTTTATATTTTCTAAGAAATTTAAAATTATGTGTGTTTTTGTTTATTTTTTCCTCTCCAGGGAAACCTGTATGTTAGTTCTCTAAGCTCTTCAGGAATGATAGGAAATTTGATACTAGATAAAATGCTGTACCTGTACATATTGTTAATTAGAAACATATTCTTGCAGGCTGAAGTGAGTTTAAGAAAAGGAGATCATAAAGAAGTCCGCTTCTCAGGGAAAACTGTAAGTCATTTTGTGCTTGGAAGGTAGATTTTTTACTCCCATAAATAACTTGAACATTAACTGTAGGAGATATGATTTGCCTAGCTGGTGGCTAAGAACATTATATCCTAGACTCCTAGTCCCTCTCTCTCTCTCTCTCTCTCTCTCTCCGTATATCTATGTCTGTTTTGTTTTTAGCCGTGCTTTGTACTTACTATGGCTCCATAAGAAAGTTTTATTTTCTATCTAAGGGATTGTTAATTCATCATCAGCACTTTTGGTCCTGTGCCTCACCTCTGAATGCTTGTCATAATATTTTGTTTACGATTTATCTACCACTTTTTTTATAAATAATCTCTGTTAATGCACTCTTTGTTCTACAATAAAACAAAAATCAAACAAACACACACACACACAAATTCCTTTATCCTTTTTCATCCCTTCATCTTTGGACATCAGGCATCAATGATGACCTGATGTCCATCCTAGTTCATGGATGCACAGATCTGTTGATAACATATAATACTGCCCGTCCTAGTTCATGGTGCTCAGATATATTGAAAGGTTAAATGTAAATTTAACCCCCCTAATCTATTTCTGGAGATCTAGAAATTTATTGAATCAAAATTCGAAATATAGGTGAAGTATGGTCATATTGCTACGTTCTGCATTTGTTAATCTTCTACAATTATTGTTTCTTCCTACAATGAGGCAGTATTTGTTGATATCTTAGAATAATAAAAAGAGTTGTTGATGCTAAAAGCCAGTTTTGATTGCCTTTAGGAAGAGAAGGACCTAAGAATGAAAGCTGATATGGTAAAGCGGTTAATGGAACGTGGTTATCGTGTGAAGGTATTATACTTTCATTTGGCTAAATGACTTTGTATTTTCTTTTTCTCTTCACTTATTTCTTCTTTCATTGGTTAATGGTTGTTTATGTTATATTCAACTAAAAGGTAGTTGTGAAATTTTAGTCATGGCATTGCAAAATTTGGAAGTTCTTGATATTGAAATAGCAGGTAGTTTTCAATCATGTCAAAATAAATATACAGTATACCAATTTCTTTTGAACTTTTTTGTTCGGTTCAGTGCCGTTTTTCCTCTTTTTAAGAATCAGGCGATGGGGATATGAGAGCTATGTCTGCTAGTTGTTGGCTTGACTTCAGATTTGTGTAATATCTGTGCTACACTGGCCCTTGTTGCTTGAGTGTGTGTGAGCTTCTTTTCAAGGAATGGAGAGAGATAACGACACCTGATATCTTGATAATGCCTCTATTAATTATTTCAATGACTGTATTTCAATTTTTTCTCAGGCACTTTTTAACCTATATTATCAGATTTAACATACTCGATAGACCATTTAAATTCTTATAAAAAAATAGACGATTTAAATTAACCCATGATGTAACTGCAAGTTCCCAATGGTATGTCTCTTTTTTCTAACTCAGATGAGGATTGCTATTTTAGCATGAAGATATTAATGGTTTTTCCTGTTTCCAATATTTTTTTTCTTCTTTTGATTCGGAGTGATTTGGCATGCTTGGTAGTAGAACTAAATTCAGCGACTTCCTTAAAATTTGCTTGGGACGTCAGCTGTTGTCACTTGAACTTCCCGTCCTTTATTTATTTCCTGAAGTATTTCCTATAAGCTGCTCAGAATAATGACATGCCTCTGGTGTGTAAGATTATGAGGATTTGCTTGCTTATTTGTACTATCCATGTAGCCACTTTCTAAGACCTGTTGCTTTGTCAATGTCAAATGCACTATTGCTGATGTCTCCGTAGAATTTTTTTTAACTGAAGTTGCAAATATCATGATATTTAACAGTTGCTTATTTTTTGTTTCTTTAACAGTGTACTGCCAGGGGTAGTGAGGATCAGGACTTAGGTGCCTTGTTATCTCGTCTCTCTGCTTTGGTATTACACCGTTTTATGATATAGTTCATTTCCCTCTCGTAAAGTTTCTAATTTATACCTTTCTCATTAGTGTTTCATTTTTTCCAGTGTATAATGGCAATTTTTTTATTTTTATTTTTTGTAGATCGATGATGTATCGGTGGTGGAAAGTGGACCCAGAGTGGAGAGAGTGCAGGCATATATTGTTGTCAGGCATGTTAAATTTGGTCCCTCAAAGAAAGGGGGTGGCAAAAAACCGAAAGTTGTAGCGAATTCAAGACTAGGAGATGGCACTATCCCTCTAGTATCGGATGCACAATCTTCTAGGCCTGTTGAAGTAGAAATGGATAATGAAGAATCTGATTTTGAAGCTGATGTGGAGAAATCGAATGATTTCAATGATGTATTTGACTTCGAAGAGGATGCAATTGGGCCTCCCTCAAAAACCACTGGTAAGATAATGAGCAGTGTCTCTGACAGAGCATCACAGCAGTCCAGGCCGTCAGTTGATTCTGGGAGAACTAGCTCAGTTCCCCGCCCCGAACAAGATTCTTCCATCAAAACTGAGAATAGGTATAAAAAGATTGAACCCGTGAACAGGTTCCGACCGACAAATGGAATGGATAACCAGGGCCGAGGGACAAGAGATACACTCCAATCAGAAACCCAGATTCGTGATCAGTGGAGGCCCCCTCCTACGAGAGATACACTCCGATCAGAAACCCAGATTCGTGATCAGTGGAGGCCCCCTCCTACAAACACCAATTTCTCACCGTTCACAAGAGAAACCAAGACAGAAGAGAATAATACTTCATTCAGAAATGTAAAGCTTTCTCCAAACGAGACATCCAGGCAGGGTTTATCTCATAATAGTGATCCCAGTCCATCAAAACCTAGCTACGGGATCTTCAGTTCTCAAAATGTTAATTCTCCAGGAAAGCAAGATGCAGCTGCCACAAGTTATCGGGGTAATCAAGGACCTCCAAATACTCCTGGAGCCAATTCAAACGCACCCCGAGCTTCCGATAACACGAAGTTCCCAAGTGAAAAACCTGATGATAACTTGAACAAGGGACAGAGAAGTTGGGGAATCTTCAGCAAGGAGGGTTCAAAAGATCTCCCAAACAGGCTATCGAAGCCTTAACTAACATGTAGGTAGAAATATTATTACAATAATTGTTTCAGGTAATATATGGTAGCAGAATTTTGATGAGGATATTTATTTGGACATGGAACAAAGTAAAGATTTTTGTTTCATTCAATTACTGATGTGAAGCCCTGTTTTGAAGGGGCCTACACAATTTTTTTTTTCTCAAATATATTTGTAATAAATTAACTTCTTGCTATTGGAGATCTTATGCTGCAAAAAGTCCACTTAATTTAAGTACATCTGGTTTATCAACCTCTCATCAAACATCATTCACATATGGTTTATTAATAACACCTTTGTGTATTAAAAATCAGTTTTAAGCTCCCATATAGTTTGTAAAATTTCTTCGTAAATTATACACCCTCTAAAGGTTGTCGTTGTTTACATGGAACGAAATTATGAGATTTATGACAGTCATCACACTTAATAAAATGTTGTTAATTTTTGGGTCGAGTTTGAACCGATACTCAACCTGACTTGGACCGACTTTTGGGCATTGAAAGGAAGGGTGAGATTGAGATGAAAGAAATGCCATTGAGGATCTAACTTGCCTTGTACATAATAATAAACTTCCTCTACCATTCCATGACCTCAAGAAAAGCACCTCTCTTTCCTTTTCCTTCAGCTCTAGAATCAATTATTTTATCTCAAATTGATTTTTTTTTTTTTTAAATTCCAAAATAAAATACATTATTTAAACAATAACTCGACTTGGTCGTTGGTCTTCAGATTCAATGGTGGTGATTGATGGATCACCACATAGTAGAACCTCCAATAATACAATAAAAAACCCAATTTTAAAACTATTTCCAAACTGACCCCGTATATTTAAAATAAAAACCCTAATTTTAAAACTATTTCCAAACTGACCCCGTATATTTCATCTAATTACAATCACATCCCATCCGCCTCTCTCTTTCTCTCTTCTCCGATTTTTGCATTATATTCTCTGAAACGAAAAACAGTATTGGAAAAGAGCCCTCCCTCGAGCTCAGCTCATCTTTTACCTTAATCGAATCTTCATCTTCTTCCTCTTCCTCTTCCTCTGCGCCTCTAATTCAATCTTCAACGATACAATTTTTTGGTATAATCTCAATATCCTTTAATCCTGCAATCGCGTATCGCTCAAATTTCAGGTTATCGATTCATTTACATCTTTGTTTTTGGTTTTCTATTGGATTTTGAGGTTTTAGATTGAAGAGTTGTTCTTTTTGTATGCAAGAGAGAAAAGATTTTCATTGAGTCTTAAGGATTGATCGGAAAAGGTCTATTCTTTCTGGTTTTCAGCTCCTTTGTGTATTTTTGTTTTTAAATGTGTTTTTATATTTTTTTGGGTGAATTATGGCCCGATATTCGTTTTATTTTGTTCATTTATTGTAACTTGAAATGTATGAGCGTTAATGTTTTTTGGTCATTGATTTTTTCTTCTTGCATCTGATTCAATCAACTTGATTTTGATTTGAATATATTGTTTAAGTTCGAAGACATTAGTCGGCTGACTTCTTTTCATATGCAGTTTGACTGAATGCCATTTAGCTTCATACAATTGATGAATGATTATACCAATTTCTGGTTTAGAAGGTCTCATTTTCTTACGTTCTTATTCCTTTGTTATATCATTTCTTTCTCTTTACCCCTTTTTTTCTTTTAAAAAAAGTATCTAATGACAATTTTTTTTGTTCTTTTATTGCCTGTTTGGGATAACTTTAGGAAGTGTTTAAAAGTGTTTTTGATAACCATTTAAAAACACTTTTAAAAGCTATCCTAAACGGGCCATTAGTAAAAATAGAAGCAAAGGAACCCCAAATTTTCATTTCTAGTTGTGTTGGTTATTCCATACTTATATCATCTCTTGGTGCCTAACCAATTCTTCAACGGAACCACTGTCTCAACTCATCTTGGGCGCTCCTTTTCGGGGCCAATCCAAAGTGCTATGCTATGGATAACACTGTGTTGGCTACCTTCTGGAGGATTTTGCTGGAACGCAATGCTAGTCTTCAAATACGTCTCTTCTGCTGTTCTAGAGACTGGATTCCATTAGACTTTATAGCTCTCTTTGGTGTACCTGACTACTTGGTTCAATTCTTTTCGTAATTACAAACTTTCTTCCAATTTTAGCCAATTGGAACACTTTTTTTGTAATCCTTTCGGCTTCACACTTTCATGCCTTTGTACTGTTCAATGATAAAAGAAAAGTTTTTTCTTAAAAAAAAATGTTCTCACGTTGATCTGGATTTTGGACCTGAATAATAACACTGAGATGATTCACATATACTCTGAATTAGCATAGTATTTTTAGTGAGTGCTTTGAATCATCCTTTAAATTCTCCCTATTTTGAATTCATAGTTGTTTTGGGTGTTTTATCATTGTTGCACTTACTAAGAAGTCCAGGAGGACTGTTGGATTTATTATTTGTTTTGTTTTATTCAGCTTGTTTGCTGCTGAACTGACACTTCAATAAATCTAATTTGAGGGATTCGAATGCAAATTATGATCAATGTTGTGTGACCTGTGTAAGTGATGGCTTTACTCACCCTTCCAGTTCCCCCTTCTTTCTTTTCAGATGGAGCAACATAATTATGTGCAGAAAGAGTCTTTTTTTGGTTCTTGTGATAGTTCCATAAATAAGGACGGTGTTTCTTCAAGTGAAGATATCCATATACCAGTTTTAAACAATGATGAATTAAAAAAAATGGATGAAGCTACTGGCGATAAGCCTAATATTCCACATATATACAGGCAAAATGTTGTAAAAAGCAAAAGTAGTGGTATGATAGGGATTGTGACTGAAGTTGCTGGTGATGTTGATTCAGATAGTGACATTACTGATGATGAAGATGACGATGATGATGAGGGTAGTGGTGATGATGATGAATGTGATGATGATGATGATGATAATGGTGATGGGGAGAAAGAAGGTCAAAACAAGGAAAATTGTGGTGATGACAAGAGTATCATTAATGAAACTAACTTAAATAAGAACCATCCTCTTTCTATGGATGAAGTTCGAGTTCTTTGGATGGATGAGAGTGAGACAACTCACAATGTTAATGATTTAGTTGTTATTGATAGGGGGTTCTTACATGGGGATTATGTTGCTGCTGTTTCTGATCCGACAGGGCAGGCGGGTGTTGTGGTAGATGTAAATATCTATGTAGATTTGTTGATTCCTGATGGTTCGATTGTAAAAGATGTCTCATCTAAAGACTTGAAACGTGTGAGAGATTTCACTGTGGGGGATTATGTGGTCCTGGGTCCATGGTTGGGTAGAATTGATGATGTCCTGGATAATGTGACTGTGATGTTTGATGATGGCTCCAAGTGTAAAGTCACGAAGGCAGAGCCATTGCGGCTCAAACCAGTTTCCAGGAATATCCTTGAAGATGCAAACTTTCCTTACTATCCTGGCCAGCGTGTGAGGGCGAGTTCTTCAACTATTTTTAAGAATTCTAAATGGCTTTCAGGTTTGTGGAAACCTAACCGTTTGGAAGGTACTGTCACTAAAGTTACAGTTGGTTCAGTGTTCATTTATTGGATAGCATCTGCCGGATATGGACCAGATTCATCTACCACCCCGGCTGAAGTACAGACTCCTAAGAACTTGAAACTGTTGTCTTGTTTTTCACATGCAAATTGGCAATTGGGTGACTGGTGTCTTCTTCCCTCCTTGTCACACTCCTCTGGCTTGAACAAGGACTTGGTACAAATAGAACTTCCTGATTCCACCACTAATGCGTTAAATTCTGCACGGATGTTGGGTGCAAGTGATTCAGAGGATGTCATGGTAGATGAAACGAATGGAACAACTGAATCCACTGATCTTGGTTCCAATAGTGCATGTGATGGGAATTACAGGAATCCAGAATGTAATGCTTTGCCTGAATCGAGTAGCTCTACAGTTCCCAAGGAGACTACCCACGAGAATTGGCCTCTTCATCGCAAAAAAATTCGTAAAGTTGTGGTTAGGAGGGATAAGAAGGCTAGAAAAAAAGAAGAAAATTTTGAGAGAGCCGTTTTAATCATCAATACTAAGACAAAAGTTGATGTTGCATGGCAGGATGGCCAGACAGAACGTGGATTGGATTCAACAAGCTTGATTCCAATGGACAATCCAGGTGATCATGAATTTGTTCCTGAACAGTATGTGGTGGAGAAGGCCTCTGATAACGATGAGGATGTCAGTGAAGGAAGGAGAGTAGGGGTTGTAAAAAGTGTTAATGCGAAGGAGAGAACAGCTTGTGTTAGGTGGCTAAAACCAGTTTCCAGAGCAGAAGATTTTCGGGAGTTTTACACGGAGGAAATTGTTAGTGTGTATGAGCTGGAGGCGCATCCAGATTATGACTACTGTTACGGTGATGTGGTTGTTCGATTGTCATTTAATTCTGATTCTACAGAAGCAATGTCATCTGGGAACTCCATTGAAGAATTAAAGCAAAAAAGTGTATTGAATGAGGTGATGAATTGCACAGAAAAGAGTCCAGGAAGCAAGAAAGAAGAAGAGCCATTTTGTGGTGATGATTTCATTGACTTCTCAGATCTATCTTGGGTTGGGAACATAACAAGTCTTAAGAATGGTGATATTGAAGTTACTTGGGCCAATGGCATGGTTTCAACGGTATTCCCCATTTCCTAATTTGCATGAAAATAATATTTTGTTAGTCTTTGATCTTGACTATGAGACTCACTGGTAAATGATCATTTACTGAAAGGAAGTTTGTCTTCTAGTTTGAATTAGATAATGTTCCATAAAGGTCAGGATTGGAAGCCACTATTTTGGATTTTTCTTAGGAAAATGATGTTTATATTTTAATATTGACTGCTACTGCTAGTCACTCAAGGAGCTAACTATGAGGAACTTTATTAGAGGTTATTTTTTCCTTTTTACCAGTTTTGGCAATATATATAGGGAAAATTATGATTTGAAATATTATATCTGCTCTGCTTTAAAATTGTTGATCTGAATAATATATATTTTATTTGTCTTGATGAAGAAAATAATCTGATACTTTTGTATCCCTTAACTTTTTTTTTTTTTAAATTAATGGTTTTCACCTTTATCATTCTTGCTCCCAAAGTTTTAATGTCTCTTGTATAGTTGTATGCGAAACTGATTTATTATTTACATTTTTACTAAGGTTGGCCCTCAAGCAATTTATGTTGTTGGGCGAGATGATGACGACGACGAATCAATTGCTGCTGGGAGTGAAGTGAGTAACGGTGCTGCAAGTTGGGAAACAGTTGATGATGATGATGAAATGAATTCTATTGATAATGCTAAGCAGGTATGATTCTCTTGAAACATTGATAGTTTTGAAAGGTTGTAATTGTAATGATGCGTCTCTAAAGAAGAATTAAGAACTAAGATGGATCATGAGAGAATTAAAAATTTATTTTTGATAGTTGTTATTTGTTACTCCTGTATTCACTGTCCATAAATCATATCATGGAAGTGTTTGAGTAATTTTTTGTCCATTTGAAAGACATTCAAACTTTAAGCTATCAAAGGTGTACCAGGGCCTGTGATTGTCACTTTTTGAAGGTAAGAATACATGTGTGGTTGAGACCTGGACTAGGTTCGATTTTTTGTTTTTTTTCTAGGTCCAGCTTCCAAGGATTCTGGTAAAATTCTTCATTTCAAATTTTTTAATTTGGGAATCTTATTGTAAGCTTGGTATTCTTTTGTTTATGGAGTTTTATGGATGTGGGTGGTATACAGGATTTATTTTAGTTCTCCCTTCTTTCTTTTCTGGTTATATTATTCTCTAGCCCCATTCTGCTGGGGATGGTTTGCTGGTTCCCCCATATTTTGTACCCCTTACACTGACTATTGAGATTATTGCTGTTTCTTATAAATAGAGAGATGATAACTGCTCATGTATGAGTGCCAAAGACATGTTTGATTTATTAGTTTTCCCTACTTATTATTTATAGTTCATAGAATCTAGTTAAACTTGATATATGTTTAGGCGTCTCTTTCCAAATTAATAATGACCCAAGTCAATGGCTCTAGGATATTGAGCTTCAAGATCTGGGTGTGAATATTGAGGTGGAAGAGAGTGGAGTGAATGATTCAGGAAGAAATCTAGCCCTTTCTGCTCCATGGGCTGCACTTCGATTTGTTACCAGACTGGCTGCTGGAATATTCTCACGGGGACAAAGAAATTTAGATCCGATGGATTTGGATTCCCATGATGAAAGTGAGACTCAATCCTTGGAAATTAAAGCTTCAGAGGAAAAGGACTCCGAACTTCAGTCTAGCTCTTTTGATCTCTTTGACATGAACTCTGATTGTGGTAGAGGAGAGAACAATGTTGATTCAGAGCTAGCAGAAGCTTCAAGGAACCTGAGAACTGCAGAACCAGATGGTACAGCCTGCTGTGAGGATGGCACCTGCAGCTTCCAACGCTTTGATGTAGCTAAAAATCCTTCGGACCATTATTTCCATGGTGCAAATGGACAAGTAAGTATTTTAGAAAATTCACGAAATCTGGATATATTAGTGAGGATACCACTTTGGTGATGCAAGATTATATATATATATTTTATACCGTGATTGTCCGGGCCAGCTTACGCGCTATATATATATATATATATATTTTGTTCATAGATTCTTGGATGTTTTCTTGCTATCCAGATTGGTTTTGCTTTTTCATATTATTGGAAAGATTCTCACACGTTTAACTTTGATGCATGAAGAACAATAATGGAAGGAAATGGTATAAGAAAGTCCAGCAAGATTGGAATATACTCCAGAATAATTTGCCAGGTAAACAATTATCAACAGGGCTGTATTCTGTCGTAATACCTGAGATTCTGACATCCATGCTTCCATGTTACCCAGCCACTAATTGTAAGCTACGGAAAAATTCTTATAACAGATGGGATATATGTTCGAGTTTATGAAGATCGTATGGATCTCTTAAGAGCTGTCATTGTTGGGGCATATGGGACCCCTTACCAGGATGGCCTCTTCTTCTTTGATTTTCACCTTCCACCAGAGTTTCCTGATGTTCCACCAGTAAGCAATATTTGTTTTTAACCGTTTCACCTTTCATAACATTAGGTCACTTCTCTATGTTTTGAGTGTCGTGTAGAAAGCTGATTCCTGTCTCTGATATTTCACTGATACAATTTGTGATGATGCAGTCCGCGTATTATCACTCAGGTGGCTGGCGGATAAATCCTAATCTTTATGAGGAAGGCAAAGTCTGTCTTAGCCTTTTAAATACTTGGACCGGCAGAGGAAATGAAGTTTGGGATCCAAAGTCTTCTAGCATCCTTCAAGTGCTAGTCTCACTTCAGGGATTAGTTCTGAATTCGAAACCTTATTTTAATGAAGCTGGATATGATAAGCAGATTGGAACAGCGGAAGGAGAGAAAAATTCTTTGTCGTACAATGAAAACACATTCCTATTAAACTGCAAGACCATAATGTATCTTATGAGGAAGCCTCCCAAGGTATTTTTTTAATAAATAATTTTAATTTTATATATTTGTTGTAACTTTTTGTGAGCAATTCTTTGATTCAGAATAATCTTCAAACTTCAAACTTCATCTGAATATAAATGATAAAAAGACCGAAAAGTTATTATTGTTTTTTCAATAAAACTAGACATTTTTTTAGATAATAAACAATTTCTTTGATAAAATGAAATTTACAAAAAGGAAAGCACCTCAAAGTTATAAACAATTAAGCCGATTGGCGGCAATATAAGGAGAGTAAGGACCCATTTGTGATAGTTTTTTAAAGTGTTTTTTAATGGTGATAAAACCACTTACTTTAGTCAAAAACACTTCCAAAAGTTATCCCAAACGGACACTAATTATAAAAGGTCTTATCTAAGCTATCTACTTTTAAGGTAATCCATCATTTTCGCTCAGTTTTTTTCTAAGCTTATGCTTAGGGTATTATTGTGTCCTGACCATATTTGATAGTTGTTTGACTTTCTGGAATATGACCCACCAGTTGAATCACAGTTAGTCGCACTATTACATTTTCACTTTCAGCTAATCATTGGTTTGGTTAGTTTGAACTTTTAAATTAATGCTACGCTATAAGAACTGTGATTGACTAACTTTTTTCCATAAACTCTCTCAATGAGTCAGATATTTTGTGGCCATAAGGCTTGCTCAATAAATATCTTGAAACGCCATTTTTTATGTTACACGATGTATTGGCTGTAATAATTTGTTACTTACTAGAAGTTTGTTCATAAATAGGACTTTGAAGAACTCATCCAAGAACATTTTCGGAGGCGTGGTCATTTCATCTTGAAGGCCTGTGATGCATATATGAAAGGTCACTTAATTGGTTCTCTCACAAAAGATGTCTCTGTAAGTGATGAAAGCGATTCAAACTCCACGTCGGTTGGATTTAAGCTTATGTTAGCTAAGATTGTTCCAAAGCTTTTCTTGTCATTGAATGAAGTCGGAGCCAATTGTCATGATTTTAAGCATTTTCAACAGTTGTAGCGTAAGACTAACGACGCTTTTCATTTTCAACAAATTACGTATAGCTGGTGTGGTCAATTTTTCTATTCATACCCATTAATCTCAAAAAGCCTTTTTTACCCATTATGATCAATGATGTATCTTCTATTGTTTTTGAAACCCCCCAAGCTTTATAAAATTTTAGGAGCTGGGTTTTTGGGACCGAAACGTTTTGGTCTGTGTCATTTTTAACAGTTGGATTTTACTGCAAATTTAGACTTAATGAATCCTGTTGCAGATATTAGTGCAGGGATATCCTTGGATTTGTACACTTGTCTGGTTTCTGCCTCGAATGGGGCTTCATTTAGGATTAGCAATTCTTTATTTGTTCTTCATGCTGTGAGAAATTGAGGGTTGTGTATTGTACATTTTCTTTATTCTTGCTTTCATTGTTTTTTGTTTATTGGCTTTAGTAATTATTGTCAAATATTTTTTGTTGTGTAACGACCCATTATAGGTCTTTTGCTGTTATTATTTATTTTAAATTATTATTTAGGAGTCGGGTTGTTACAGTATGAAAGACCTAGGTTTTAATGGTTCGGTAGACAATATGTAGATTATAGAAGTATAATCTCTGTTTACGTACTTCAAATGAACATAGAAAATATATACCATCCCCATCCAGGAAAAAGCTCTCTCTCGTTGCAAGTATGTAGAAAATGGAAGATAATTTGAATGGTTCATCATCAAATTCATTTTAGCACATCAATTAATATAGTGATGGTAATATTTAATTGTTGTTCTTTTCTAATGTTAAATTAAATGTAGATCTTTGTTAGTGATGGTTATTATAGATACAGGCAACAGTAGAGTTGCGGGTTTAAATAGTTTTACTGTTAAAACATCAATTTGATAACTGGTCACTTTCTATAGTTGCAGATCTATTTTTTTAATATATTTTCATTCCAGACTTTTTCCACAACCTGATTGTATTAATTATTTTCAGTATTATTACACTGCTGTTTATTATGAGTATTCCTTGTTTAGTTGCAATTAGTCACCTATTGTTTATGTTACCAACTTCCCTACCATGGTTACAATTTTTATCTTAAATTATAAGGATTAAAATGGTTTTTGGGTGAAGTTTTGCGAATAAAATTGAAAGTGTAGAAAATTAAAGGCTGAAGTAAGATTTTAGCTTAATTTTAATAATGGTTAGAAACTAGTTAATTCTATCCATTAAACCAATAATGATGTTGAGTTGGAAAAAGTTTACAAAAAGTATATTGAAAAATCTTCTTTATCAGTATTTAAAGAAACATATTTGATGCCGAGTACCACTTTAATAAATTGAAAAAAAAAAAGTAAAATAAAGGGGGAATGTTTTGTGATTAAATTTGTGGGTAATAAAAAATCAGAGTTAATTTGGGTAAAAGGGGTGAAATAGAAAGCTCAAAATTGAGGAAGAGATAGGAAAATTGAAGAGAAATATGAGGTGACTCGAAATATCTAGTTGTGCATTTATAGGTATGTGTATTAGAGTTTATTGATTCTTCACAATCTTCACCAAATCTACCTCATATACGAAATCTTCACCCTCTTTCACATGCTATGCTATGCTATGGTTCTTCACCCATTTATTCGTTTTTACCTCATTCAAAAGCTTTTTTTATCGCCATATTCTTGTTACAATTTGTCTCTCCCAAGTAACCTTAATCTCCAATTTAGAGCTAGACCCGGTTCATCGTGTCACTTAACTCTAGTCACTTCATTCATCCATATAATTCATTTTTAGTCATCTCAATAAATTTATAACTCTCATTAACGAGAAGCACCGTTTAGACTAATAAACATAAACAATAGATACATTTTTAATGTTTTAAAAATATAAAGATAAAATTGACACAAATGTAAAAGGATAAGAACGAAAGATAAAAGAGAAAATTATATGAACACTTCCAAATTATGGGGTTCTAACACTTTCACTCGTAAACTTTTAATTTGAACTATTGACCCCCTAAATTTGTAGAACCCGAAAAATTGCAATTTGACTAATTATACCCTTAAATTGTAAAAAAGAATAAACCTCAAGAGGAATAATACATCCTTAATATCAAAAGGACAGTAAGGAATAAGTAGGAGTGTTCACGGGGCGGGGCGGGGCGGGGATAGGGAATGCATTCCCCGTCCTTGTCCCCGCTCCCATTCCCGTTCAAAGAGGTCGTGGACGGGGACGAGGATTCCCCGCGAGGGAAATCACAGGGAACGGGGAATTTTCCCTGTTTGAATTTTTAATGAAATACCTATTCAATTGATAAAATTCTGATGCAATCAACATTTTCTAGTTTTCACCTAAGACAAAATAAAAATACAACAAATTACAATAACAAAAAAAAATAATAATAACAGCAAATCAGTAGAAAAAAGCAAGAAAAAAAGTATTCAAAACAGATTTTAAAAAATATTTAAAACAGTCTTAAAAAAACTTTTTATAAAACAGTTTTGAAAAAAGTAAAACTGTTTTATAAAAAAAGTTGTATAATATAGATTTGAAAAACTTTATTTTAAATACTGTTTTAAAAAATAAAAATAAAAACAGTTTTTCAAACACTCGTGTAAAAATATTTTCAAAATAAAAAAAAGAGTTGGACTATAATAAAGATTGGGCTTATATAAAAACATTTTAAAATAATTTATATATATTTATTTTCGGGGATTTTATCGGGGATGGGGTCAGGGGCCGCATTCCCCGTCCCTGAAACTCGAACGCGGAATTTTTCATCCCCATCCCCGTTAGGAATGGGGATTCCCCATCACTTTTAGGACGGGCCCGCGGGGAAAATGAACACCATTAGGAATAAGATCGAAGAATAAATCATCGTCTTTGTGATCACAAAGATTTTGAGGTCGGGGTCAAGGACGGGTTGGGCGTGTGATAAGGACCCCTCAGAGACCCGCTCTTAAAAAGATATCATAAAAATAATTAGTAAAATAATAATTTAAAAGAAGTAGTTGGTTAAATTAAAATTTTTCGAAACCAATATTAATATTTTTTAACTAAGTTTAAAGGGTCAATTAAAAAAATTGTAGTGTAAGTATTACAACCTCTATAATTCATGGGTTCATGCAATTTTCCTCCCGGGGTAAAATAATATTAATTCCTAATAATTTGCTCAAAAGAGAGTATTTTCAGAAATATTGTTCATCGGCTGTTGCAAAGGAAAGTGTTTCCAAAAATATAATTCATTGTCTGTTTATGATCGATGGTCAACATAAATTGTCTGTGACAGGAAAAAATCGTCTATTCAGACGATTTAGTGAAAAGGATTTGTCTCAAATAGCATAAATCTGTATACTAGTTATTAAAATATCAGAACTTTTTAAAAATTACTCAAATAGCATAATTATATGATAAGTCGTTATTTATCACATAAACTTGAGATTTTTGTTCTTACTTTGATGATTAAATAGCCTAAAAACTAACTAATTATCTTTGATTTGTGTTTATGTGCTAGATTGGAAAAGAGAGGATGAAAAAGAGCTTAAAATGGCATTTTGGACTTTTCTTGACACTTCGGTGCCATGGCACTAGGTTTTAGTGGCCGCGGCCGCAAGGAAAAGTCTGAATCCAAGCCAAAAATTCAGAGAGCTCAGTGCCATGACACTAAAGACGCAGAAATCTAAAAATTTAGGATCTTATCTTTATTTAAATGACTCAAACCCTAATTTTTGGAGGAGTTCCTTTTGTAACAGTTCTAGGCCGTTTTTCTAAGGTTTTTTCTCAGTAGCTATGACTTCTTTGTCTAGCTAAACTCCTACTTCCAACCAAGGTTAATCAAAGTTTGATTCTTGTTATTTGTGAGATTTAATCTCCATCTTTCTTTCTAATCTTTCCCTATTTCTATATTTTCTATTCTTCATTTATTATCATATTGTTTGATTGTTCAAATAGGATCCTTTGATCATTCTTCAATTTGGTAAATTGTCAATTAGGTGTTTAAATCCGTAATTGTTTATGCATCCTAATCTTAGTGACAATTAGCATGATTGATTAATAGGTTTTTTCATCCCATGCTATAAAAATATATGATCTAGTTTAAATAAATCGAATGTTTCGCATTTATTGGCTAGAATTGGTAGTGTTTCTCATCTTATTGCTGTCAATTGATTAAATCCTACTGCCGTACTCTAGTATTGTCTTTGATCAGGGAAGTAATTAACGATCGTATCTTAATTACCGACGAACTAAGGAAGGATGGATTTATAAGACGTTCTTACTAATCATAACCAATTTAGAGAGTGATATAGGATTTCATTAGATAATCAATGATCAAATAACATGAATTAAACAATGATTACATCTTTGGTTGGAACTTTTCCTTCATTGAATCTCTCTTATTCTTTTTCTTGATTTTTCAACAAATTTATAAAGCCCCCATTTTATTTCACCAATCTCTGTGGATTCGACCCTACTTTCTATTACTACAAATCCATAAACCCGAAAGTAGAGACTTTTATTTTTGGTGGATTCGACACCCACCATTATAGTTTAATAAATTATTGAACTATAATTCAATAAATTATTAAACTATTTTTCATAGGTATTTTTAATAAATTTGTTTGTTTTTTGGTTTTTTAAATTCAAGTTCAATCATTTATTGAACTATTTGATCATTTTTTATTATTATTTTCAATGAATTGATTAAATTTTTTTTATTTTTTTAGTGTAAATATATGCTATTTCAGTAATTGCCCCTTTAGTGAATTGGCAAAATGAGGCAAAATCGTTGGCAGTACCAAATTCCCTAACTTGATAGCTTAATAATCCAAATGAAATGTATAAAAAATCAACTTTCTTCTTAAGGCTAATATTCCAAAAAAAAAAAAAAATCAATTTTAGAAAATAGTTTCAATTTTCTAATCATTATTAAAAAAAAATGATAGCATTCAAAAAAAAAAAAAATCATGCATAGTGGAAATATGGTTCTTAATGCTTTTTTTAACACCATAAAATAAAAGAAAGTAAAAAATGGATACCCAAAGTACCCACAAGAAGAAGCAAAACAGAAACCATACCCCAACAAATTATGATGATCCCAAAAAATCCTTGTCCGAAGTCACTAATTCTCAAAAACTAAGATGAAATCTTTCATATTCTCAGCAACATAAGCATTACAATTCCAATTCTATAGCTCAAACAGCTTAAATCTCTCTTTAATTTCCCCCAATTACCCATTTGAAAATTAACAACAGATTAAAAATTAGATGTAGAAAACAAGGATATTAATTAAGTTTAACAAATTCATAAACCGCTTTTCATAATCCCTCGCCTCGCCAATAACCTAGCAATCGGCGGCGTCAGTCCAATCGTTATCGGAATCCGAATCGGGAACAATGCCTTGTTACAGAGTACGGCCAAAGCCAACGCACCGCCTGTCGAAGCTGCAAGCTCAGCCGTACGATTCCTCCTCTTTGGATCCTGTGTCGCCGTCGATTGATTTTCTGATCCCGATCTTTCTTCGATCACAAATTCATCCGATAAGATCTCAGAGGGAATTGTTTGAGGTTGATCTTTGGTGGAGAATTTATCCATGTGTAACTTGTCGAGGAGCGATTCAACATCGACGTTATTCTTGATGGCGATATAGAGGCCGGAGATTGAAGCCGCTGAGACTGAGAAGTGAACACCGATCGCGACTTTTCCATACTTTTTGAGGAGCTCGCGGAATCGGCCACCGCCGGTGAAGAAGGCCATGAATTGAAGAAGAGGAAGAAAAGGAATGGATCGGAGATTGCGGTGGAGGCTGTCTAGGGTTTTGAAGTTTTCGTCTGGTTGGGTTTAGGGGGTTTTCTTTTCTAATATTCTATTAAAAATATACTCTATTTTTTCATGAATAGAAAAATATTTAGCTTACTTATCATCGAGAACAAATATAAAAATAAATGGTAAAATTGCAAAAATAACCTTGGGTTGTGACAATTGTCTCATCAAACTTTTAATTATAACAAATTATTTCATACATTTGGTTATATTGATTCCACAAAAGGAAAATTTCGTTAATAACAGATTTTGACGTAATATTTATAAATATATCATTCTACAATATTATTAATAAATATAACAATTTTAATGTTTTAAGTGATTAACAATATGTGAATCATCAATGATTCACTTAATTCAATGTTAATTACCAATTCATCTGTTTCAACTTTGTTCTATTTACAAATATTTTTTAACCATGACACTTTTATAAATAAATTTGCAATCATCCTTTCTTTTTATTTGATAAATCACTCATGTTCGAATCCAATAGAGTCTCGCTCCACCAAACTCCACCTTAATTTATTTTAATAATTATCGTATATTATTTTAATTTTTATATTTCTTTTGTTAATAAAAATACAAATATTAATTGTATTTGTATTTTGATTTTGATTTGTAAATATGTTTTTTAATATTTAACGGTAAATTTGAACATATATGTAGATTTCTTAGAATAAATTATTATGTTAGTAAAATGTGAAAATCTATAAGTCACACCCAGATGTTTATATTTTGCCTTATTCTTAACTGTATTGAAACACGTAGTGTGTGTGTATAATTTAGATGTGTCTCAATTTCGTTAATAGTAATTTAATTTTACTTAAATGCATGGGTGTTTAATTAAAAAAAATTAAATGTAGCAATATGATTTAACAATAATCAAAGTATATGGGTGTGTTTTGCGTTAAACTCAAAATTTTATCATAGGTTAAATCTAATATATAGGTAAGCAAATTAAAATTTCTTACATATATATTGATATATCAATATTGGTTATAAATAGAAGTAAAATGAAAAGAGACAAAAATATTAATCCATAAATGAGTATATGTAAAAAGAAACACTTTATATCTGTGAATATGAATATTTTAAACTACTATTTACTGGACAATTAGTTAGATACTTTTATTAGTGGCAAGATGACTATTAAACTATGTTTACTTTAGGAGAATAATGGCTCGTTTAGATAGCTTTTAAAAATGTTTTTCTTTTAATGAATATTAAAAACAAATTCTTTATTCGGAACACTTTTAAAAAATATCCTAAATAGACACTAAAATAACAAAGGATAAAATTCACATATAGAATATAGGGTAAAATACACTTTTAGCCCCTACAGTTTGAATGTTGTGTCTAATTGGTCCCTATAGTTTAAAACCTTACATTTTTATCCTCTCTCCCCCTTCATCTGTAAATAGAGCTTGATGGGAATTCTTCATCTGATATATTTTCTAACTAATTGTATTTCTATTACTGACATCTTCTTTCAAATCCTCTTTCTCTCTTGATTCTATGGTCAGCTTTGTTAAGCAAACCTCTTGCAGACAGTGGATAACAAATGCAGAAATAAAAAACAAAGAGAAATTAAGGAACAAGATGAGAAGAAGAATATGCAATTTTTATTCAACTATTGAATACACTGATACAAAACTCTCTCAACCTCTCCTATTTTCACAACTCTTTTTCTTAGAGCATAGGAGAGCTTCAAGATTACACATTTATATCAATGATCTACTTGAAGTAAAGAAGCTAACTGACTAACTAACTCCACAGCTTCAGCCAATGACATCATGACAGCTGGACCTTTCATCTAACAGCTTTTGTTTACAAACTGTTAACAAACAGCTTTCAAATCTCCACCTTTGTAAATCAAAATATGTTCATCTTCTCTGCTATGTCTATTCTCCTTTGAAGGTCTGAATCCCTGCACCTTCCGTACAGTATTTGAGCTTCTGATTTGGAACAACTTTCGTGAACATATCTGCCAGATTTTCGGATGTATGAACTTTGACAATCTCAACATCTCCCTTTTCAACAATTTCTCTAATAAAGTGAAGTTTCACATCTACATGTTTGGTTCTTTCATGGAATTGTTGATTCTTTGAAAGATGAATGACACTTTGATTGTCACACATTATCTTCACCCTTCTTTGCTCAAAGCCAAGTTCAGCTAGAATCCCTTTTAGCCACACTGCTTCCTTGGTTGCATCTGCCAAGGCTATGAATTCTGCTTCAGTGGAGAACAATGCTACTACTCCTTGAAGTGTTGCCTTCCAGTTGACTATCATTCCACCAAATAGAAATAGGTACCCTGATAATGACCTCCTTCTGTCCAAATCGCCAGCAAAGTCTACATCAACATAGCCAATTAGTTCACACTTCTCACTGTTTCTGTATAGCAAGCCTGTTTCAGCACCTCCAACCAGATATCTCAGCAGCCATTTTGTTGCCTCCCAATGTCTCTTCCCTGGATTAGACATATACCTACTTCTCAAGCTTGCTCCATAGGCTAAATCAGGCCTTGTGAAAACCATTAAGTACATTAGGCACCCTACTGCTGTTGAATAAGGAACAGTTTTCATGTAGTTCTTCTGTTCTTCATCAGTCAGGCTTGGAGAATTTTCAGCTGATAATTTGAAGTGTTGAGCTATAGGTACCTTTACAGGTTTAGCATCAGACATATTCAACTTGGACAAAATTCTCTTTCAATAGGCAGTTTGATTAATGAACAATTCACCTCCCTTCCTGTTTCTGGAAATCTCCATTCCTAAGATTCTCCTTGCTTCTCCCAGGTCTTTCATATCAAACTCTTGATTCAAGAGTTCCTTTATTTCATCAATGTCAACCATAGTCTTTCCAGCTAGGAGCATGTCATCAACATACAATAATAGATAGATTTTCTCTCTATTCTTCCTAACTTTTATATACACACAGCTATCATATTGACTTCTTTGAAAACTAATCTTCAGCACATATTCATCAAATCTTTTGTACCAACATCTTGGTGACTGTTTTGAACCATAGAGAGATCTTTTGAGTAGACATACCTGATCCAGTTTATCCTTCTGCTCAAATCCCTTTGGCTGCTTCATAAAGATAGTCTCCTTTTAGCATTCCATGTAAGAATGCTGTCTTCACATCCAGTTGGTGTAACTCCAGATGTTCTTGTGCCACAACAGCTAGGAGAAGTCTGATGGAGGTATATTTTACCATTGGAGAGAAAACTTCAGAATAATCCAATCCTTCCTTTTGTGTGAACCCTTTAGCCACCAGCCTTGCTTTGAATCTAGGAGGTTCAACATCATTTATGCCTTCTTTCCTCTTGAAAACCCATTTGGATGCAATGAGCTTCTGATTTATTGATCTTGGAATCAATTCCCAGGTCTGATTTCTCATCAGTGAGTCAATCTCCTCTTGCATTGCCTTCTTCCAATGGATTGCATCAGGGCATATCACAGCTTCTTCAAAGCTAGCTGGCTCATTTTCACAGGTAATTGAGACAATATTCAAAGCATATCCCATTAGGCTAGCATTTTCATACCTGACAGGAGGTTTGATTGATCTTCTTTGCCTGTCTTTTGTCAATTGGTATTAAGACAAATTTTGGGATTCTTCTTCATCCATTGTCTCTTCCTCACCTTCTTCTGACTCTCATTCTTTGGAATTGGTGCTTCAGATTCCTCCAATTCTTCTCTGTCATGCTCCACCTCAAAGATAGTGTCATTCAGGACAATCTCGCTTAAAATGTCCCTCTTTCTGGCAGTGATAACATTTCTTGTTCTTCCCTTTCTGCTTCCACTGATTCTTCCCCTTGTTCAGCCACTTCTTGTTCTTTCCTTTGGCATACAATCCCTCAGTTGTTGATGAATCCTTCTTTTCTGATAACAGTTCTAACTCCTTTGATCTAGCAGCAGATATAATATTTGATACTAAAAGATCATCTCTAGCATACTTGATAGCAGCCTTGACATCCTTATACTCCTCTGGTAAAGAATTCAACAAGATGACTGCCTTATTCTCATCTCTAAGCTTCTCTCCCATGGTATTAAACTCCATGGTCATCTTCTTGAAATCATCAAGATTACTTGTGAGAGTCTTGGCAGGGTCCATCTTGAATGTAAACAGTCTTTCCTTCAAGTACACTTTGTTAGATACGTCTCTTTTCAAGAATAGTGTATCCAATTTATTCCAGATCTTTAGTGTAGTGCCTTCCTCGATTACCTGTCTCAAGATTCCATCCCTGAGGTTCAGAATCAATATGCTGTATGCTCCATCTTTCACTGTTTGCTTCTTATCTTCAGTCATATCTTCTGGCCAAGAAGGTTTTTCTTCAATTCCTTTAATGGCCTTCTGTTGAATCATTACAGCTTTGATCTTCTCCTTCCAGAGATTGAAATCTCCCGTGCCATCAAACTTTTCAATCTTATATCGAGACACTGCCATGACTGATTCAATTCCCTGAAGATTTCCTTCGAATAAACTGGCTCTGATACCAATTTGTTAAGCAAACCTCTTGCAGACAGTGGATAACAAATGCAGAAATCAAAAACAAAGAGAAATTAAGGAACAAGATGAGAAGAAGAATATGCAATTTTTATTCAACTATTGAATACACTGATACAAAACTCTCTCAGCCTCTCCTATTTTCACAACTCTTTTTCTTAGAGCATAGGAGAGCTTTAAGATTACACATTTATATCAATGATCTACTTGAAGTAAAGAAGCTAACTGACTAACTAACTCCACAGCTTCAGCCAATGACATCATGACAACTGGACCTTTCATCTAACAGCTTTTGTTTACAAACTGTTAACAAACAGCTTTCAAGCTTTTCAAAATTTCAACGATGGAAGAACTTTTAGTCTCATAAGTAAAAAAGATTCGAACCGAGTTTTTTCACTCATGGCATTTCCAACAATCCTTATAGAGATTTGATAATACCATTTTCCTCTTCTCTTCTTCTCTCTATTCTTTTTATTCCATATTATTTTAATTTTATCAATCCTTACTTGGGAATTTGGTATAAATTCATCCCAGATCCATAAAAGTTATTTTCTTGTTTTTGAAAATAAACACAAATGGAAATAATATCATTCTAATCCAGAATGATTCCCTTGTTGTTTGGTCGGAAAATCGCTAGCACCCAGTTGAAAATTTAATGTTACAACTCTTGGACACCGGAATTCCGGTCCTCAAAAAGTGACAAAATTTTTATTTATCCACTTATCAACAACTCCATGAATGAAAAAATGTTGATGAATTAAACGATTTTCATGAGAAAAGTTTTAATATAATCTATAACTGAGAAGAATTGGAAGCTTTATGCCACTATGCTAAGGGATTATTGTGATGCATATGGCGTTCATAGTTCTTTTGAGAATTGTGACGAGGAGTGCCAACTTGTCATTGTTTGAAAGGGTTTATGGCCAAGAGGAGAAGAAAAAATGGGATTTAAAAAATTATACAGAGGTATGTTGGAAATAAACCTATAAATTGTTCAGATGAAGTCGGGTTCGCAAAGTTTCCTTGTTTAGAAAATGGAAATTATTATGGGTGAGTGAAAGTATTGAGTTTTAAGTGAATGGGGGGAAAAGACTTGAGAATTTATTCTTGTGTGGGGTTTGCTAAGGTGGACAAGATTTATATATGTTAACCAGCACAAAGGAATAGAGGGAATAGATATGTCCTGACCAGAAATGATGAAGAAGATGAGTTTAAAACAATATTGAAATATTTAAAATGTATATTAAATACCACATCATTTAAAATCTCTTATCACCATTGCCACATTTATCAAGTCATTCTATCTCAAGGACCAAAATTACACAATTCTTAAACAATAGGGGTACAAATGTATGGTTTCAAATTACAAGGACCAATTAGATACAACACTTAAACTAAGTGTATTTTCCCCTAGAATATAATATATGACTTTCAGTGTTTAACTTTTCACAAAATGGAATCAAAATATGAGACTCATCTAGGTGGAATTCTTTTATTTATTTATTTAAAAAAAACATTGGTCAATTTTATTCTCAATTCCATGTTTCTTATTTTGTTGGTTCCACCACTTTTTTTAACTAGAAAGTTTAAATTTGATTCTCATTCCTCACATTATTACATAATATTATTAGTAAGTTTTTTTATTTCAATTCCAAAAAATGTAAGTAAACACAGTTTTTATCATTATCATCATCATTATTAATTCCATCAATTTTATTTTTATTGATTTTCATTGGCCATAAAACAAATTATGAGAGTCAAAATGTCTACGAAAAGACATCTTAAGTTTTAGAAAGAAAAACAAACCCAAAATCTTTCATTATTAATCATAATTATTAATTAAGAGTCCGTTTGATACAACTTCCCCTAAAAGTGTTTTGAGTGAATTTTTTCAGAATAAATATTAATCTAAGTGTTTCATCTAAAAACACTTGAGTATACTAAAAAATGTTTTTGGAGAAAATATTTGATTTGTGATTCTTCTAAAATTGTTTATAAACAAATATTTCATTTAAAATACTCCACTCAAATGTTTTTAGATGAAACACTTAATTAGTATTCCTTTTAAGATGATTAACTCAAAACATTTTTTTGAAAAAGATATATCAAACGGACCCTAAGTAAACTTTTGAGTTGGAAAATCACAAAGATTGGTCAAATTACCTCCTAATGAATTTGTTAATTATGGCCTTACCCAAACGTAAGTCATAATGTCTTCCACACGCATGGTTGTTTCAAAGCCTGCCAAAATACGTACCCTAATAATTATAATCATTTTTTTTTCAGAAAAAGAAAATCATTGTTCCAAGGAATTATTTAACGAAACAATCATAATACGTGTCCTATGTCATAATCATTAGGTCTGTATTTTTAATAGAAGAGGAAACCTCATTTACAAGAGAGAAAATATATTATATAGATAGATGTACGGGTTATAAATAGAGACCCTATTATGTCAGTCGTATTGAATAGTTTCTCGTTCGTTCGAGGGAGAACCCACATAATCATACTACTAGCAATATATCCAGCTGTGCCACCTAAAACATATTGATTGCAAATTTTACTTCAAAGACAAAATTTACTTACTTATATGTCATTGTTGTATTCTTCCTCTCACTGTCTAGAGAGAGAGAGAACGATGGTCAGGATAGTTCATTGCAGTCTGATTATTCATTTCTTACTGTTTTTCAATGGTGGAATGTCTGAGATCTACCATGTTGGAGATGAAGAAGGCTGGAATTCTGACACCAATTTTGCTTCCTGGTCTCAAAATTACAATTTCACCAAAGGAGATTTTCTTGGTATTGAAACTGTAACATTTTTTTTTAAACTTTTGAGTCCTCAATTTTTTTCCAATTCTTCTTTCAAGAACTATTTTCATGGTTTTTTTTCAGTGCTTATTTTCTCCAATTTATTTTGCTAAAAATTGACATGGGAAATCTAGATCTTTTATCTGCTACTGTCATAGGTCTAAATTGTTAGGGAATATTATATTCATTTCTTTTTTTTAATCTACTTAAAGATCTCAATAAGTCTCTTTTGAATATTTCGATTAGTAGATGTTAATACACTGCGACAAATTCGATTTTTAAATAACCGACAAAACCCCATCTATCTTAATAATATGATAACACATTTAGGGAGTGTCATTGTTACTTGACACAAAAAAAAAAGACATATAACGATGCTAGTCATTAGATGCATTATTTAATAAAGTTTCCAAAAAACAGAACACGAAAAACGTGTCATCGACTCATCTTTTAAGTTAATGTGTCATCTATTGAAAAGATTCATTATCGTGTTTTATAATATTTGTCGAAGTTATATAATATATTGTGTTTGAATATGTAGTTTTCAACTATAGAAAGAATGGACACAATGTGTATGAAGTGACTGAGGAAACATACGGATCATGTAATGTAAGCAGAGGAATATTAGGTAAATATGAGAGTGGAAATGATGAAATTCAACTCAAAGAAGTAAGGAAATATTGGTTCATTTGCAATGTAATTGGGCATTGTTTGGATGGAATGAGATTATGGATTGAAGTCAAAGAATCCAATTCCAGCATTGATATTGATACCCCACTTATTCAATCACCACCTCCCATTGGCTATGCTTTTCAACTAAGGTATAATAATGCCTTTCAAGGTTGGGTCATCACTTTGGAAATTATTTGCATTTGGTATTTGGGATTTTTACTCAATTAGTTGAGGATGTTTAATTGTTGTTTTGAAAATGTAAATTGTTAGAGGTTCATATGAAATTAATTATGATTGATTAATTTTACTTTTTCATTCAAATTTTTAAATGCCTTCAATATTTGATAATTGATTATAATCAGTTCATGAGTTACTTTACTAGACCTTTTTGTAG
This sequence comes from Gynostemma pentaphyllum, assembly GCA_028015215.1. Taxonomy (NCBI): domain Eukaryota; kingdom Viridiplantae; phylum Streptophyta; class Magnoliopsida; order Cucurbitales; family Cucurbitaceae; genus Gynostemma; species Gynostemma pentaphyllum. The sequence continues at coordinate 23,498,853 of CM051355.1, forward strand.
AAGATATTATATCAAATTGGAGAAGGGAAGACTCAATCTTTCAAGATTATAAAGAGAATACTAATGTTTAACCACTTGAGCTATTCATGATGGCCTAAAAAAAATTGTTACACTTGATTGCATCTTGAATATAATTATTTTGAACACTTTATTATTGTGAATTAAAATCAATTATGATAATATTTTTTTTCTTTCTCTTTTAAGTGTACTAATTGTTGAATAAGGTCAAAGTTATGTTATCATATTAAGTAGGTTAATTAGAATGAAAGAAGGATTAATGTGTCTAAATTAGTAAGCATAAAGTTGTATTATTTTCAACCCTATTGCTGTTTCGAGTCATTATTTAGCCACTCCAACAACATTGCTTTATGGTTTAAAATCATGTTTTGTTTTTGTTCTTTTTGTTGTTTTAATAAAATAAAAACCTCCAAATTGGAGTAAATAATATTTATGCATCAAATTTCAGGGGAATAACTAAGCGCATCTGGTAATTTATTTATAAAAAAAATCATTTGTAAATTATTATTATATTCATCATCCAAAAATATCAATTTTTGACCTTTTTCTGTCTTCTCCTCCATTTTTCTTTAAAATGTTTCAAAAAAAAAAAACCCCCACTTCCTTAAAAGGGAGAGATTATTCGAAGTGGCCGCCTCGAATTGTGACATCTGGCACTCTCGCGGAAGCCCTTTTCTTTTTTAACTTTTTGAATGGACGGAATGAACGGCAATAGACTTCCAATTTCTCATACGAAACTTGAAGCCCTTTTCTTTTTTACTTTTTGAAACTTATCAAGATCCCTATGGGTTGATTACTTATTATTTATAAATATATATTTATTCTTATTTGTGTTCAAATTTAATTGATGAAATATAAAATTAAAAAAAAAATTATTATTATTTTTCAATTAAATTAAATTCTAATTAATTTATATAATTAACCATTAATCTTTTAATGTCTGATAATAATATTGTATATTTCAATAGGGCATAGCTCATTGATTTAGACATGTAGTTTCACTTTCAAGAGAATGATTCAATCCTCACCTTTAACACTTTGATAAAAAATGATTTTTTACATTTATTTAAAAAGTTAAAAAAAATGAATATTTAAAATCTAAAAACTATTACCATTTGAAATAGTATATAATTAAAAATCAAATCAATATTGAGATATAATACTAAAATAAAATTAAAATTATTTTTATAGACTATCACATCCTGTATCACTTAAAAATTTGCATACGTTTTTTAATCCTACTTTTTGATAAATTGAAACAAAAATTAATTCTAAACTTTAAATTAAAATGTTCAAATAATTTTAAGTTAAATGTATTTTATCTTCAGATATTAATCAATAATATGTACGCTATAAGAAAAAATAACCATCTTCAGATTTAGTATCTGCCCCTTTTATCGGTTATGAAAAAAAAAATACACGGTAAAACTTTGCCCCGTTTCCCCTCCGTTTCTTTGGCATAATAAATAAAAAAGTATTTATTATTAATGACATGTGTCACTTATTCAGGGGCAGCCATGGTCGCCTCCCTGAATAATTTCTCCTTAAGAAGAACCTTTGGACACAGAAACGTGAATTCGGATACGCGATACAGACACATTGATACACTATTTTCTACAAACTAAGAGACAGACACGGCAAGGACACATTTATTATACTGTATAATTTTTTAGATATATTAGAATATTTTTATCATACATTTAAATGATTTTCACGTTAAAATTTATTTTAATTTATGATATTTATATGAGAAAAGATAATATATTACTTCTCTTCTATACTAAATTTATATCAAGTAATCTTTTCAAATAAAATTAAATAAATAAAGAATTTTAATTTTTAATTAAAGTGTCCAATAATTATATGACATAGGTTCGTAATCCAACATACACCTGATATGGTCAAGTGTTTGACATATGTTTGACATAATACTTAACAAGTGTATGACACGTATCCAACTAGGGATGAGGCCAGAATTTTTTTTGAGGGAGGCAAAATTATACATAGGAAGTGGTATAAATGGGTCGGTTTAACATCTATTTTGATAAACAACAAATCGGGGAATTTTTTTGCTAACCCAACTTTTTTTTTAAAAGTTGATTTGGTTTATTAATTCATAATCTTATTTTATATATTTATCTTTTTTTTTTTAAATGTATTTCCAGTTTTTTTTTAATTTATTAAAAAAATGAAATATCTGTATGTAACATTTTACTAGCTCTCTTTAAAATAATTTAAGCGAACTTTCAATTTTATTATTAAATAACTAATATATTAAATTTGTCACTAAAATCATTGTGAATAAATCTTTCATTTAAAAATTCTACTTATATTTTATATCATTAAATTATTTATTAAATTTATGTAACAATTGAAATAATAAATAATATCAATAAATATCTATTTTACACTTAATTATACTAAGTAAACTTGTTGTGATTAAGACATATAAAGAAAATTAAAGAAAAAAGGGAATAATTTTTATTAAGTTAGATGTTCCATTTAATAGGAAATAAAAAAATATAATATTATTTTACGAGATAGATTATTTGTACCTATAAGAAGTGGTAATTTCAAATTTCATCTATAAAAGGGGACAATTTAAAAAAACTTCAATTGTTCAAGAGGAGGATATAAAAGATTACGAAGGAAACAGAGGATACTAGGTTATGCGTATTTGAGTAAATATATGTGGTTGAACTAAAAAGGAAACAAAAGAGACAACATCCTAATATTAAATTTATTTTATTTTATTTTTAAAATTTTGATATCTCCTCTCTCCCTTAGAATTCATGAAACCGGGAGAAATGGAGATAGAAAGAGAGAACAAAAAGGAAAAAAGAAAAAAACGATTAAAACAATGGGCTCAAGTAGAATTTCATATAAAAACAGTAAGTTAAACAATTACATAAACGAAGAAAATTTAAAACAAAGTGAGGCTTGCAAATATGCAAATTTCTTTAAGACAATATTCGCTCACTGTAAAAGTGCTACAAATATTGAACGATATTCTCCCAAGATACAATACATCTAACCGAAATTAATACAGTACTGTAAAAACCTCGACGGACGAACCAGAAGATGAACAAACTCTTTCTTGAACTTGAAATCACAAAGCACAATACAATAGATAAGAAGAAGAAGAAGAGAGAAAATGAAAGCAATTTCTTTTATTTTCAGAGTGAATGAATTGTGATTTCTGTGGGTCTTTTATTTTCAGGCATTAAGGTGGCTATTGATCATAGCCATCCGTACGGTTTAATCTTCAACCATATAAGTTAGGAAATCTAGACCAAAAGATTTTTCAGTTCTAGATCTCTTACTTTGTCTAGGTTCAGTTTCCAAATGTGTTGGATCGTGTTTAGATAGAACATCCCGAGTTGTTTTAAGAGTTAACTTTCTATTTCTTTCGAGGAAGGAAATATATGTTCAAAGAACTCAACATCTCTTGATTCGAGTATAATATTAACATGTATATCACTTATATCATATTTTTGTACCAGAAATCTGTAGGCACTATTATTGGTTGCATATCCAATGAAAGTGCAGTCAATAGTTTTGGGTCCTAACTTTACCCTTTTGGGTAGTGGTATCGCCTCTTTAGTCAGGCATCCCCACACTTTCATGTATTTATATGCGGGCATCCTTCCAATCCATGACTCATAAGATACTAAACCACTCTTTTTGTGAGGAATTATATTTAAAATAAAATTAGTAATTAAAATAACCCCCCAAATTATGTGGTAAACTATAATTTATTAATAAACCATGTCTTTTAAAGTTCTATTTTCCCTTCCGCCACTCCGTTTTATTGTGAAGTACACGATGCATTAGTTTGATGTATAATACCAAAATTACTTTATTTTTGAAGCCATTGGTATTGAATCTAGTACACAATTTAGAATTTAACCATTGATTTAAGATTTTTACTAAATGTAACCATTAAAATGGGTCATAAACAAGTTTTGACCGAAATGGGGGATCAAATAAAATAAATGTGAAATTATAAAGAGCAAACGATAATAATTAATTTCCCTATAAAAATATAAACATAAGGACCATTTGCAATTTTTCTTTTTTATAATCTAATTCATAATTATAGCAATAGCTTTAAGCTCTAAATTATACAAAATACTATAATCTACGGACTTGTTTCAATTTTACCCTTAACATCTTAAAAGTTTCAATTTTACCCTCAATCTTTTAGTTTGTTTAGAATATAGGGTAAAATGCACCAATGACCCCTACACTTTCAAGCTTTTTCAATTTACACCCTTGCACTTTCAATTTGGTTTTTTTCACCCCTACACTTTTAATATTCCAACTTCTATCCAATTAGAGTGTTAAAGTTAACAGCCATCAATTTCTTTTTTATTTATATTTTTTTGAATATGTAAAAAGACTAATTTCCCCCAAATGAACCATAGTAATATCTTACCCAACTCATTGATCAAAACAAATCTCCTTGAAAATCTCTTCAGGTGAAAAGAACACTTGCGTGTGGTTTTTGACACGCGATGACAGAATCTTTTCTGGGTGGGAGTTTATGGCCTTTTTCCCAGTTGAGGAAGATTGATCAGATGAATATTTGAAGATGAGAGATAATGAATGGGTTTTGTTGGTTTCTTAGATGGTTAATGGGGTGGTGGGGAGTGTCGGAAGTGTGGATGTGGCGGAGGTGCATGGGGTTTTCGATGAGGAGCTCCGCTGTGTCTGGTGGTGGAGTTGTTGGAAGATGAACCGATGTGAAGAATAGACATAAAGTCGTGATTAATGATAAAAATGACAATGAGTAGAAGAGGAATTTTTTGGCTGAGTTTGGCTTTTTTTTCTTCTTTCTCTGGTATTTTTCTTTAAGTGAGGATTGAGAGAGGATTTATGATAGTGGAAAGAAAAGAAAGACAATTACAGAGAAGAAAGATTGTTTATTAAGTAGGGTTTGAAAATCTGAATTATAAGCCACAGAGTCTAAGATTTGACGAAGTAATAGCGAATCGATTTTAACTAAATGAATTAATTTGAAGGAACGATGAATCGATTCTGATGAATAGAAGAAAACTCATAGTTAAATTGTAAGTTATTACTATGGTTAATTTGAGGAGAAATGAGTCTTTTCACAAAATCTAAAAATTATAAATAAAAAAGAAATTGAGGGTTGTTAAATTTAACATTCCAATTGGACAGAAGTTGGACTATTTAAAGTGTAGGGGTGAAAAAAACCAAATTGAAAGTGTAGGGTGTAAATTAAAAAAGTTTGAAAGTGTAGGGGCCATTGGTGCATTTTACCCTAGAATATAACATTGGTTTGCATTTTCTATTAAGTTTAATCCAAATTATTACATGAGCAGAAAAATTGTAAATTTTAAAATGTTTGGTGAAAAGTTGAAACCGGTTACATTAGGTATAATTTATCAAGAAAAAAAAATTTCAAACTTAACTAACAAAACTTTTAATTTAAACTTAATGTTACATCCATTTTTTCAGTTATGATTAATCTTTTCGAACCATCTCTCAAAATTTTAAATTATTTATCTAGGTAAAAACATAATTTGAACGTAAAAAAAAAACATGATCTAAGAATCTCAACAACAAAAGAAACTTCCCTTTCCATATATATTCTAGAAAATGACACCTAAAGGTTAAATTGTCCATAAAATGAAGCTCCAAAGTCAACGCCTTTAAGCCACAAATGTTATAGCTTTCATACTCAAAATTAAATTTTGTGCCAACCACATTAAATTCAATTTCCAACCCACTTTTTTTTGTTAGTGGCTTCTCCTTTTCTCTCTTTTGCCTACTTTTCCAGTTTCTTCCTCTTCCCCTCACCAATTCTTGAAAATTCCATATTTTCTTACAAAATTACCGTTTTAATTCCTTTTCTAACGTTTACTAAAGGTTCAGTGAAGAAAATTCTCAGAGGGAAAGATAATCCATCGCCATTGGAAAACAAAACAGGTTCCTTTTGCTTCCTCTGTAATCTCTCTGTTTTTTCCTCTGTTTGATTTTATCTCTAATGAGTTTTAATTTTTTTGGAGAATCTGATTAGACAACTTTAGTTAATGGAATTTTTTTATTTTATTTAATGAAGTTAAATATGTCATTTGGTTTATGATATATTCACTATTTTTCGATTTGGTCCTGATTGTTTTAAAACTTTCAGTTTAGTCCTGGTAAAAAATATGTTACTTTTTTTTATGAGTTTGATAGTTTTGAAGTTAATTATGCATTTCAGTTGATAAATAGAAAATAAAAATGGTTTATTTATAGCGTTATCTCTACTTCAAAAATTCATTTAATCTTACCTAAAAACTCATCTATGTAAAAATGAAAAGATAGAATGAACTAACATTAGTGGAGATATACTATTTAAAAATAATATTTTTGTAAATACTAGGTCATGAGTTGGTTATAAATTTCTAATAACATTATTATCAAGGATTTAATTGAAAATATTGATATTTTAAGGATGAAATTGACACTTTAAAATAATAAGGGTCAAATTACAAAATAATATATGCATTAAAGTTCAAATAATATATACATTAAGAACAAACAAACAAAATTATCACCCCTTTCTATTCATTCCTCTCAAAAGGTTATGGAATTCCAATTTCCATTCTTTTATTTTGGTGAGTCCATATTAATTTAATTTTTTTCATTTATATAAATAATATTGTATTTCTTATATTAAATTAGAAGTTTGAACTTCTACCCTCATAATTATAAGTAGTGAGATTTTGTCATTCCACTAAATACATTTTATGCCAATTAAAAAAGTTAGCTTATTCTTAAATTTCACTCTCATCGACAGTGTTTACCAAAATGTAAATAAAAGTGTGTAATCCACCTAAACTTAGGGAATCACTTCTTTTTAGGAATCTCATTCGTATGTATCGTTTGGTGAGCATGAATGAGAATATAATGTCTGAGATTTTGATGCCCTAGAATAGAAAGTTTGGTAGTTTAGTTTTTATTTAATTAACTTATTATATATTATTTTGAAATGAATAAAGGTATAAAATTAAACTAAATTTACTAATAATATTTTATTTAAAAATAACTCATAATAAATTTTAAAATATTTTTTAAATTAAAAAAATAAATAAGTAAAATGAAATAAAATAAAAAATAGTAATGTGAGGCCCACCTTAATTTAAATTTGTTTCAATTCTTTAACAATATACAATATCGATAATAATTCTTTTCATTCTAATTTTACTTCTCTAAAAAATTATATATCCTAAACAGTGTTAGGAATTTTATTCCAATCCCACAATTTTTTATTTCATTTTTTCCTCATTCGCATTCTCATTAAACAAACACGCCAGAAGTTTAAATCATATCCCATCTATTGTATAAAAAATAATATAAATGGTTGTACTCTCCTTTGTGATTATGATTTTAAAATAGGGTACATTGTAAATAACTCTCATATAGTTTTAATCAATTTCATGAATAACTATTATAGTTTTAAAATGACAAATCACACTCTGATGTTTTCAAATTATATCAATAATCCCCAAACCTTATAAACTTTCTTTTAACCATAATTTCTTCGTTAGAACTTCGATTTTAGATGACTCAAGATGTTTTGGAATTCTCATTTAGGGCTCTACGTTAGTCACTTGAAAACTTATAAATCACCTAATATTTTTATTAGAATAAACTATTTTATTTATTGACGATCTTTAAGTTTTGAAGTGACTATAACGTAGAGTTAGAAATTAGGATTCTAAAACATTTTGAATAATCCAAATTGGAGTAGAATAAGTTAAGGCTAAAACAAAAATTTACAACATGAAAAGGGAGCTATATTTTTGGCATAATTTGGAACTATAAGAGTGTGATTTGCTATTTTTAATCTAAGAGGCTGTTCATGAATTTGACCGAACCCACGAGGGTGTTATTTGTAATTTACACTTTAAAATAATACATTTTTTTATTCACATTCTATAATTTTATTTGGATTGATTTTCACTGTTGTCTTTCTTTTTCGTTTCTAATCATATAAACATGTCTAAGTTCAAACTGAAAATTAATGTATAAAAGATGTACACACATTCCTCACATATAAATGTAAAATATGCACATACATATTTATTTGCATATAATATTTGAATGTTTTACATGCATTATATGAGCCTTTCACATTTTTTTCCTTTTTTTTTAACTTTTCTGCACAAAAAAGAGTCAAGTCTAAGAATTCTATGTAAACGTTAGTCAAAGGAGGGTTCAGTTGCTGATTAAAATCCGGCAGAATTACTTTAAAGCTCAGAAAAATATATACAATTACTCTATAGCATTATTAGAAAAATCAAAATAATATATATTGCTCCTATTTTATTAAATTATTTTAATAAATTAGTGAATTGTTCACTTTTTAATTTTTATGTAAGTTGAATAATTGTCATCTAAATAAATTTTTAAGAACTAAATGCTCGTTTGAGATAATTTTTTAAAGTACTTTTAAATAAAGAAATTATTTTTATACCCATAAAAAACACTTTTAAAAGTTATCTCAAACAGACTCTAAAACTCCTATTTACAAAATTAATTATTCATCATATCATCAAAATAACATATTTCTTCTAGTTCATAAAAATATTAAACTGATTCAATAAATTAATGAATTGTTATTTAAGTAAATAATAAAAAGTAGTGACATAACGAAAAAAAAAACATATATAAAATCTATTATTTGATAAAAGAAAATTATTGAGGATTTTTTGAGAATAACATTTTAAACAATGACAAAACTTTTCAAAAAAAAAAATTGTAAATGACATTTCTTTGAAATATTTCAAAACATTTAATATTTTAAAATTAATCCTAAAAAATTGTCATCTAGAAATATATTATTAAAAAAAAATAGTGAATTAAATCTAAGCAAGAAAAAAACTTAATGAAGATTCCATACTTGTAAGATGTTTTAGAAAAAGACTCCTCTTTCATGGTTGGGTCCTAAAAAGACATAAAAATTGTCCATAAAATCAAGCGGCAAAGTCAACACCTGGACATAGAATGTTTTAGCTTTCACACTCAACAACCCAGTCAGAAGCAACTTGAATTTTAGCATTTCTTAAATTTATTTAATGTTAATTGGGTCTGTCAGATTTTCATCGTTTTCCCAGAAATTTATCATTTATAAATTCTCAGAAACGAAAAATTTTCCACAGGGAAAAGGGAATTCATCTCCATTGGAGGAGCTTCTTTGATTTAACAGGTTCCTTGCCTTTCTTTCTTTTTTGCCCTTTCTCTATTTGCTGTTTTCTCTTCCTGTTTCTGTCTTTGGGGGAAATCAAATTCTTATTGTTTGATTTCCTAATGAGTTTTAATTTTCTGGGTCTCTCTCTTTTTGTCTCTTTGTTTATTAAAATGCAGAACTTGACTGAGAATTTTGGTTGGTTTTTATCTGTTTGTGCTGTGAAGGGACATAGTTTGATAATTGAAGTGTTAAGCTGTTTACAACTTTAATCTATTTATGATTTGAGGTCTATGTCGATTTAGTCTTTTTAAAAGTTTTAATTTAGTCTCTATGGTTTGGGGTTTGTGCCATTACCAAAAAGTTAATGGATTGCTTATGTGTTTATTTTCTATGAATGTGATAGCCGTGTTATAAAAACATATGGTGGTGTGATGTTATCTAACGTGTAAATGTGGTAAATCAAGGATGTTTTGCGAGTTTTTATCGAACCATAGGATCTACATTGAAACTTTTGAAACCATGTGGACTAATGGAATACATGTGCAAACTTTGTTTCTCAATCTAGAAATATTATTCACAATAGAGTTTTTCCATTTGATTTATAATACAACAATGAAAATCAAGCAGAAAACGAGGCTGTTGATGCCACTATTCAGCTTAGTGAAGTAAAAACAAAACTATGGTTTTAGCAATTTATCAATCTTCAACTCTACAGGCTTACAAATGGCTGGAAAAGGAAATGTTCGTTCAGATTGCAAACATGCTTCTAATCCCTACCATGTTTGCTCTGAATATTGCTCTGATAAGACGGGTGAAAGCAAGACACATAAGGCTAGAAAGCACTCAGGTTCGGAAAATACTTACCTCCAAACTAATTTAGAGGAGCTCCTCCATACTTACATATATGTTTTATTCCTATTGGATTATAAAAGTTAGTGGGACCCACATATTTAATAAATATAAAAGTATTTAATAGAAATTAGAGGAAGTAATGTAGGAGCTCCTCCAAATTAGTTTGGAGGCAAGTATTGTACCTTAGGTTCTCTAATATACCCTTCATTAATTAACCATCAACTAATTCTTCCCTTTTCAAACTTTGTTTTTGTTAGTTCAGCTTACTTTTTTCACCCTTATTCTTTAAATTATTATTTTTTATCGGCCATCTTTAATATCAAGTAATGATATTACTTATTTGTGACATGTCGGGATGAAGAGTTTTTCTAAATTTTGAGTATATTTTATTGCTTTGAACGTTAGTTAGTGACTCGATGCTGAGAGTACTCAATCTTTTTCATGGAACATCTTAAACATTCTTTTTTTTATATATATACTTTTTGTAAATCGATTATCATCAAGTGTGATTGACGTGTAAAGTATTGCATCCTCTCCCACACCCCGCTTTATGAAGGTTATGATGGTGATGGTGCTCTGAAATATAATGGGGAGAAGAAAAATACAGTTCGTCCAGATTGCACTAAAGCATCTAATCCTTACCATGACTGTAATGAATTCTGCTCCAACAAAACCACTCAAGGTGACAGGCCAGAGGCTAAGAGGGATTCAGGTTTCTTCCTTTAACTTTCGCCCCTTTAAATGGAAAATGAATGTGATTATAAACATCACAAACACTGAAAGAAAAGTTATGCAGAATGGCATTCTGGAATAAAATTTCTGTAAATCTGGGATAATACATAAAAAAACACTCACACATTTATGTTTCACATTATCGAAGTTGTATTCTTGAGATCAACTCCAATGGAAGTTACTAGGAAGTAGGATCTTCAGACACGCAATGGAAGTTTCTAGTTACCTTGAAGATGGTTGTTTTGTTAATCGTCAAAACTGATGACAGCTTGATAAATTCACTATCTCAACGGTGAACTTTAGCAGGCATCTAGAGGAGACATTTTGCAAGATAGCAGTTTGGTCCAAATCACCCAAGATGTTGGCCTGATTTGATAAATTTGTTATTTTATTATTTATTTTATGTGTGTGTTTGTGTGTTATGCCTACGTTATTTACTCGAGGTAAATGTACAATTTTTCATAAGATTTTCTTGAATGATGTGATATTTTCTATTTGAGAATGCAAGGGTTAATTTCTGATAAATGTGGAACTGCGGAATGAGGTGTTCTTTACGTTTAGGTTTGGGAAAACTTACTTGAATCATGAGCCAGTTGCAAATTAGCTTATCAAGCTCAAGGATGATAATTATGCCCTTCTGGTTACTCTGCCTTAAAATTTCCTGAAAATCACATCTATGTTGTTATGTTAGTTGCTGTTTCAGATCTGTTTTTGGTTAATGAGTTGAGGCATATCATATCACCAAAACAGAATGTCTGCTATATTGAATCAGCAAATGGGTAAATAGTTGCAGAAGATTGGTGTTTGTTTGATGCAACTTTCTTGATGGGAGTGTCACTGCCTGAATACATGCCATAATTTGAAATTTGAATCTGAATCATAGTCTATTTCCTATTTCAGGCTCAGTTGTAATTGACACTACCAAAACAATTGGAGGGAAAAGGGGTTCCCGGCCAAAACCACCTCGGGAAATTGATGTAGCTTTATCAAGTGCTGTTTCTACGAAACCTCAAACAACTAATCCACGTGTTTCTCCGAAGATAGATTCAAGGAACAGTGATCGCATTGAGCCATACTCTGAAAGAACTCGTTTTGTAGAAGATCCTTTACCGATTGAGGAGAAAAAGAAGTTCTCACAATTAGTTCTAGTATCCGGAAATGTCCCTATGGTCTCTCTCTCTCGCTCCCCTTACTTATCTCTTTGATGACAAGTTTACTATCCCTTTGATGATTGGTTTGATTCCTGTCTTCTGTTTGTCATTTTGATTTATGTGGCAGGCTGATAATCTCCAAGATCCCCACAAAAAAGATGCTTCCAAAACTAGTTCCGTTACATTAAGAAAAGACATTGATGTAAAGCCACGGAAATTTCCTGAAATGGTGCAGATTCCTGCTGTTCGTGATAAGGAAGATGGTGCTCATGCTACTGCTTCACCCAATATCACTGGCTTTCATTTACCTGGTGTTATTCCTGGTTATGCAGAAAGTGAGGAGGAGGAGGAGGAGGAGGAGATTAAATCTGTATCATCCGAGTCCTCTGTATCCATTGGAAAGTACCACGTAAAACGAAGTTTTGCTTCCATTTTGCAATCAGTCTTTAACAAGCATGGAGACATAGCAGCTTCATGTAAATTGGAATCATCTTCCATCTGTTCTTATTACCTGGAGTGTGTGTGCTATATTGTTCAAGAGTTGCAGTGCACTAAGTTACCTCAGATGTCCAAATCCAAAGTTAGAGAACTATTAGCTATCCTCAAGGACATAGAGTCTTCAGAAATCAATGTGGGCTGGCTGCATTGTATACTCAATGAACTCGCAGAAGCTGTCGAGTTTAGTAGCCAACACTCGAATGTGGAGGAGGCGAAGGCGAACTGCGAGCGTGAATTGGAGTCAACCAAGAAAGAACTAGAATCTCAAATGAAGGAATTGACTCTGAAAGAAAAGGAGGTTGCTGATGTGAAGGCAGAAGTTGCTGATACGAAAGCTCGCTTGAGTGAACTTGAGTTCAAATATTTCCAGCTGAATGAGGCGATTTCATCCGTGCGGCTGAAGGTTAATAATTTACAATGCGAAGCCATGACTGATGAACTCTTGTAAATTGACAGGTTATGAGTTATGATAGCGAGTCCATATGATTTGTAGGCTTTTCTTTTTTTGCTAGAAGAGAAAAATTCAGACATGCAGAAAGAAGTTAGATGTACTAAATAGAGATTTGGGGCTTCATCGCAAATGAATAACATTATGGTTCTTGCATAAAATTTGTTTTTGCCCCTTTTCTTTATGTTCTCACATTGTTAAGCAACCATTCCATATATTTTGTGCGTCGGTAGGTTTTTTTTTAATTAGATATTACATTAAATTAGAGAAGGGAAGACTCGAACATTCAATCTTATGAGAATGGAATACATAAGTCTAACCACCGGAGCTATACTCAATGGTAGTGAGAGAAAATTAATATGTGAGAAAGGGGAGAATAGAGAAATATATGGAGGAAGTAAATGGGGGAAAGAAAGAGGAAACGGGAATAAAAAGAATGTAAACAACAAATAAGACATCGGTGGTTTTGGTCAAATGTATGAATACTCCCTATAATTAAAAAATGACAAATTACTCTCACGAAATTTCAGAATTATGCCAGAGTTCGCTTTAGCACCAACACCATTAAATATTTAACACATGAGCTCATTTTTTTTTTTCAAAAAAATTGTTGGATATTCTAAACAATGCTAAACATATGGATGAAGGCAGAATTGCATGTAAGAACAGTAAATTAAATAAATACATAAACGAAGGAAATTTAAAAACGAAGTGAGGCATGCAGATATGCAAATTTTCTTAAGACAATATTTGCTCAGTGCTTAGGTGCTACAGATAATGGACAATAGTCTCCCAAAATACAACACTTGTAACCAAAGTAAATAAAACACTTTACTGACCTTGACAGTCGAACCGAAAACTTGAACTAAAAATCTTCTTGAATCCAAAAGCAAAATGAATAGAAGAAGAACAACTTCGTAGATAGAAACTGTTCATATGGTTCACTCTAAACCGTACGATCGCACTACTTTGAAATGGATGATCCAAATTGTTCGCTGTCAACTGGCGACTAAGGGTGTGCAACAAAACCGAAAAACCGAACCAAACGGATCAGTTTTTGGCTTAGATATTTGAACCAATAGTTCTTTTGGTTTGCAATAGTAAAAAACCGTATAAATCGGTTTTGGTTCGGTTTTTATATTTGATAAAAACCGAATAAAACCGAACCGAACCATATATATAAATAATCATAAAAAATTATAAGTATAATAGTTTTTTTACATCTTCTTACTTGGTCACTATGCAACCTTAATGAACAATTTAAAAAAAACTTCAATCTCTCGATTCACTTTGCAAATTCACCCCTCAATCTTGTAACTTCCTTCCCCTTTGTTTCTTTAACCTTAATTTTAGTGGATAAAAGTTTGGATATTTTAATATTTTCATCTATTTTATCTAAGTTTGTTTGTTTAAATTTTGTTTCACAAAACCGAAAAACCGTGTAGGACCGAATGGCAACACTAGGGGGGGGGGGGGGGGGTTGAATAGGGTTACTTTAAAAAAAATTATAAATTTATAAATCGAATTTTTAAAACAATAAAGTTTTTCGAATCGATCAAATAAATTTTCAATTAACGCGATCAAGTTGCAAATTGAAGAATTAATCCAATTGACAATATTTCTAATCAATATTAATGCAAGCAATGAATTAGCATGAACAATGAACACAAATTATTTAAAACAAAACGTGTGGAAATTAAAAAGTTTAGGGAAAGAAGACACCGAAGATTTTTATAGTGGTTCGGCAAGCTTACGTCCACTCCCCAAGGCTTCTCCTTGAGATTTTTCACTATCACCGATTCTCTTGCGGGTGAGAACCAAACCGATACAATCTCCCTCTTTAATTTAACTGGAAAAAGAGAAAACCCCGATCCTTTTCACTGGTTCAGGATCTAACCAATTTCTTTTTCACACCCCAAGGTGTTCCCACACCTTAATACAAATCCCAATGAAAATTAAAATAAAAAAGACCTTACAAATCCTCTTAAAAAGGGAGATACACAAATTTTGTAACGTTCGAAAGTTCACAAATTCCTCACATTGATAAATCTCTCACAAAAAATAATAAACAAAATATGATGGAATGAGAGAATTAAAGGATGGAGCACTTGGGAATTATTGGGCAGCAAGATAGAGCAGATTAAAGAGCATTAGGTACTGTTTTGATCTGAAAATAGGGTTAAAACATAGCCAAATTCGTGTTTTAGCTTCAGAGCAGATCTAGACCATTAATGGGCTTGAAAACAGATCAATGGTTGAGAAAATTTGGAGAAAATCGGCTGAAAAAAAAAACAAAATTCGAAAATTTGCTTCAGCTTTATTCATGCCCACGCGCGAGAGTAGGAAGAAGGCGCGTACTCGTGTTTCAGCCAATCAGGAAGCGCCCATGTGCGTTCGTGTACTGCACGCGATCCAGAGGCGCGTGAACCGAATCCCTGCAGCTGCTTTATCCTTTTTTTTAATTTTAAAGCAGCTCGCCATGTGTCGTTTCCCTGTTCGTCCGAATTTTAAATTTTAAAATTCAAATGTCTTCGCCACATGTCGCCTTCTTATTTGTCCGTTGTGCGTGTGTCAGCGTCAGTCCTCATAAGGCTAGTCAACGCCATGTCATCTCGTTTCTCCACGTGTTATCATGTGGTTCGTTATCCATTGCCACATCATCGTCCACGTGTACTGCCACGTCGTCCAAAATATGACTGTTTGAAATGCCACGTCATCAATATTTGACCATTGACTTTTCCACGTAATCAAATCTGCCACGTGTCGTTGTCTGATTCGCTCTTTTGTCCACGTCAGTGATGATGTCATCCGGATTTGTGTGTTGTCCTCTAAACTTGTTTTGTCCATAACTTCTTCATTTGGACTCCGATTTAAGCGATTCAAAATGCGTTGGAATCCTTGTTTCGAGCTCTACAACATAGACACTTAAAAACTTCGAAACCATCAGTATATATTTGGTTTGTTATCATCAAAACATTAGGTATAATTGGAGCCCAAAAAGCTAACAAACCGACCATTAGTTCGGTTTAAGAACTGGATTTGTATTTTTCATGGGACAGTTTGGATCCCTTTTTATCAAAACCGATATGTTCGGTTTGGTTCGATAATTATGAAAAACCGAACCAAACCGAACCGTGCTCACACCTACTGGTGACCTTTGCGACGTAGGGAAGAAGTAGGGAAGCTCCTTACTTATATACAAGAGGAACTTTTTGGTTTTTATCAATGTGAGACAACTATCAAAACCACATAAATGACATTTCATTGTAGATACTTTGGAGTCTTATTCCAATTAACCCAAACATATTTAAGGCCCAATAAATGTTCATATTCAATAACCTTGCATTAAATATTAGTTCCCAATTTATTAATTACATTAATTAATATGGAACCCACAAATTATTATGCCTCAAAGTAAGCTACTTAATATGTTTTTCCGACAATCCCCCACATGGAAGAAGACGATTTAAAGTAATAAAGATTTTCCTATTGAAAGATAACTTGTCCAGATAGGTAGCTTTCGCCTTGAACTTTCCTTCGTAACGATCCATCGAACTCACTAGGTAAATCAGAGAACTAACATTTTGAACTGTTTACCGTTTAGTGTAAGTTTAGATAATGAATTTTACACATTTACTTTCATATTCAAACTTGGTTCTCTATTGTGTTCATTATTTAAGCCATGAACTTATTGGGTTCTGTAAGTACTTTAGAGAATTCGCCTATCATAATTCTCATAGAACCGGCCATATTCTTGCTTACATAGGTGATCAATCTCAAGAGTATTATACTATACTCCCCTTGTTTAACAAGATATATTTGAAGGGATGATTTACTAAACTAGCGGAATTTTCTTTAGTAAACTTATTAACATTTAATAACGGATCTATTAACATCATGCAATTTGTGAAAAACATGTAGATTCATGCTTATATTTTCAAAAATTAAAATCAATTATACTTACATTGAGTAGTTAATGGAGAATCGGTTGGAGGTTTCTTTACAGCATCAAATCCTCAGCAACACCGAATCTTCTATGTTATATCCCGATCGATCAAACGAAACCCGATTGTGGGATCGAACTTTAGAAGAAATTGGGAAGAAGAACAAATATTTTCTTCCCAATTTTGAATAGCAAAATCGGCAAAGGGAGAGAAAAGAAGGAAGAGAGATTTTTCAATTTCCAAAGAATTGAATTGTGTGTTTTATGAATGACCCAACCCTCCTATTTATAGGAAAATAGGAATCCTAATCACATTAGGATTAATCTATAGAGATAAATAAAAAAAGAAAAAAGATTATCTCTTTCCTTTATCTAGCAATTTCGAAAATGTCATAGATAAATAAGAGAATATTTTATTTTCTTTATTTTATTTATCTTGGGTAAATAAATCTATGTAATTATTTTAGGATATAATTCAAGCAATTATCTCTTCCCAAAATTACATGGTGGCCGAAAATTACAATAGTAATTAATAAAAAAAATTCTAATTTATTTAATTAATTATTTGGGCCAATTCCAATTGGGTTCATTAATCCAATTGGGCTTGAAACTCTCTCTTAAATTAATAAGTCCAACTTAATTTATTTATTTATTAATTACCATTTAAATAAATATTTTATTTAAATAATTAATAATATTAATATTTTCTCCCGACTAAATATTATCAAATTATATTTAATTATTAATTTCCATTTAAATAATTTTCATTATTTAAATAATTAATAAAAAATATTTTAATTATTATTTTCCATTAAATAAACTCATTATTTAATTAATAATTTTATTGATAACATTTTATTATTAATTAATTAATTTTTAATTATTAATTCCGTTCAAATAAAATTTATTATTTAAACAATTAATAATTGTTAATTAATTTCAAATTATTAATTACCATTTAAATATACTCAATATTTAAATAATTAATAATATCTAATTAATAATATTTCATTATTAATTTCATGTTTAAATAAACTCATTATTTAAACAATTAATAATGTTTATATTAATTACCGTTTAAATATACTCAATATTTAAACAATTAATATTGGCTATTTTAAGTAATTCACTTTACTTAAAATTTCCATTTTTGATTTCGCGACTACGATATTTGGGCTAGCATAAGGACCCGATGGACCTATAGTCATGGGCTTAATAATTAGTCAATTAAGTGATTAACACATAATCAGTTAATTTCTTATTATCTAACTATGAATAATTCCAATATAAATTCATAGTTGAACTCCCCTCACTATAGATGAGTTATTGTTCATTTAGTTTATCTTTATTTATATCTGTGATATTATCCTTCACGTGGAACCCTCGTAATTACAGGCGGATAAATTTACCGTTTTGCCCCTGTAATTACCGCTTTATCCTTGTATTCCCGTTGGTTCTCCAATAAACTTTATCTTTAGTCGAACTAGAGATAAGATACTTCTGTGATCAATAGAAGTCGTGACGTCACTTGTTCATGTCTCGAATCAGTACATCAAGGGAGTTTCCTAAAGTTCCTAAAATGTTTAGGTATTGCACTGATACCGTTAATTTATAGGAAAGTTATGAATTCCATCTCGTGAAAATGAGTTACCAGCTACTTATCCAGTCATGTTCCCAAAACAGGAGTGTGTTGAGCGTTCTTACAGATCGCTCTCAATTATGTGAGTCAAAGAACATAACTCCACAAATAGGAGTCTGCATTTCACTCAGGATTGAGATCTATCACGGTTGATAAACTTAGTTTGATATTCGATTATTTCTTGTAAACGGTACTAATGAGAAATTTGATCGAATATCGTGGTCCTGTCTTATACAATCAACATTGCATATGATACTTCCATTTCATATC
This sequence comes from Gynostemma pentaphyllum, assembly GCA_028015215.1. NCBI lineage: Eukaryota > Viridiplantae > Streptophyta > Magnoliopsida > Cucurbitales > Cucurbitaceae > Gynostemma > Gynostemma pentaphyllum. Next base: position 23,517,609 of record CM051355.1, read on the forward strand.
TCCCACATGAATGATCAGGATTAGATCATTTGTTTATAAACAAAATGCGAAGATATCAACAGTGTTACCAGGATAAGGTTCCTAAACGTTATCCATTTACTGTAGACACTTTTAAGTTACTCATCTCGACTTTAATCCTCTCGTATGACTCACATACTAAGTCGTGATTTCATAAGAGTGACTTAGGGTTTTACTATTTGAATGTTTGATATTTATATATTTCCATATATTCCTAATATCGTCAATTGAATCAGTCTAGATAATTTTAAAGAACTTATGTTTATTTATTTAATTTATTCGTAATAAATTATTATAATTAAATAATTACAAGTTCTAGGACACCATTCCTAACAATTGCTCTTAAAATATTATCATTAAAAACAAAGCTTATCCTCAACTTTTAGTAGACATCACTTCAATGCATAAAAAATGGGAAGAAGTTTTACTTCTAAGTGCTACTTGTGAATCATTCATAACTAGTTCTAGTTAGGTTTCCATTAAGATGATTCGTTGGGTTTAGGCTTTAATCTCATTTCTCTCAATGCGCAATCGATACACTCTCTAGATAATCCCTTTGTAAATGGATCCGCGAGATCATCTTTTGACTTAAAAAAGTCTATGGATATAACTCCATTCGAGAGTAACTTCCTAACGGTAGTATGTCGATGACGTATATATCGTGACTTCCCATTATATACGAAATTATGTGCATGAGCTATTGCAGCTTGATTATATCAGTATATGCAAATAACGATCAATGGTTTCAGCCATATTAGAACATCTTCTAGAAAATATTGAAGCCATTCAACTTCTTCTACAGCTTTATCCAATGCAATAATCTCTGATTCCATTGTGGAACAAGCTATACATGTTTGCTTAAAAGATTTCCAAGATACGGCTCCACCACCCAGTTTAAAAACATAGCCATTTGTTGATTTTAATTCATTTGAATCAGATATCCAATTGGCGTCACTATAGCCTTCTAGAACGGCTGGATACTTCCCATAGTGCAATGAATACTTTTTCGTTCGTTTTAGGTATCCTAAAACTCTTAGTATTGCATTCCAATGTTCACCCTGGGTTACTTGTATATCTACTTAATGTACTAACTACATAGGCTATATCTGGCCTAATGTAGTTCATGATATACATCAAACTTCCAATTATCTGGGAGTATTCTAATTCGAGTTTTCCATTTCCTGTACTCTTATGTAGTACTACATGTGGCAGGAAGGGATTACTTGTTCCTTGATTCCATGTCTTTTAAACCTTTCTACTACTTTCTCAATGTAATGAGTTTGTGACAGAGATGCCTTTATATGATTTATATATTTTTATACCTAATATTACATCTACTACTCCCAGATCTTTCATATCATAATTGCTTGTAGGTATTTTCTTGGTTTTATTTATGACATCAATATTAACACCCATAATAAGCATGTCATCCACATACAAGCATGTTAGGAATGGTGTCATAGAACTTATAATTATGGGTAAAATACGTTTTTGGTCCCTATAGTTTCACTTTGGTTTCATTTTCGTCCCTGTAATTTCAAAACTGACTTTTTTCGTCCCAGTACTTTCCAAAACCCACTTTTTTAGTCCTTCTGTTAACTTTTCTGTTAGTTGACTGTTAGTCATTGGTGACATGGTATTTTTAATGACGAGGCAGGTTGACTTGATTTTTTTATCAATATTTTTAAATGATGTGGCATTTTAGTACTTTAAAACAATATTTTTATTAAGAAAGGGTGTAAATTGATTCATTTATTAAAGTTCAGGGTGTAAATTGATTATATTGAAAGTTTAGGGTTTAAATTGACACACCATGTAAAGTTTAGGGGTGTAAATTGATTTTTTTCCCTATTTTTTAAAGTTATTAAAATAAATGATGATAAAGATTTGGTTTCTTTTTTTTTAAAAATAAAAAATAAAAAAAGAAAAAGAAGAAGAAAAGGAAAAAACGAAAAAAGAAAAGAAAAAAAAAAGGGACAAACAAATCCCAAGATCTTCTCACCTACCAGACGTTTTTTCTTCATCTTCTTCAACCCATCCCTTCATTTTCAGCCAAATAAATATGTCACTAGATCTCTTTCCCATTCCATGGCCATTTTTTTTCTTCTTCATTCATTTGATCCCATACCTCAATTTCAGCTGGTTAAATTTGAAAAAAACATCACCTTATCCCTCCTTAAACTCAACTGCTTCATTTGACTCTTGGATTGCTCCCCATACTTGACAACTTGGAGCCATGGTTTTTCTTCATCTATAAATAATGCTTAGGAGAAGAGAAGGAGGTGGGAAAAAAAAGAGGAGGAAAGGAGAGAATTCAGAAGGATTCATGGCAAGCAATGTCATAAACTCCCTCCCTCCCATGTTTTTCCAAGAATTCCCTCTCTAAAAAAAGGCTTGCTCTGTTTTTTTTTCATTTCAAAACAAAAAAAGAAACTCATCATTTTCACACCAAAATCGCCGGAATTCAACACCTAAAGTCGCTGGAAGTTTACCCATTTTTGTGGTTCTCTTTGGGCATGAGTCTAAGTTGAAGAAATGGTCCCAAAATAGCTGGTATTGGTTCAGTTTCGAAGGCTCTGTTTTCGTTTTTCTGGAAAAAGAAGGGGAGAAGAAGAAGCAATTTGTCTGTTTAAAAATTTGTTTTCTACTTTAGCGTCAGATATTTTTTATCTTTTAATTTTTGCAACCAATTATCATATGTAATTTTAGCCCAGTGGGAAGCACATTCGAAATGTCCATTTTGACGTCCGCTGTTCGAATCCCATAGGCGTCATTTTTGTCTTTTTTTTAACATTAACCGATACTTTATCATTATTATTTTAAATTTGTCAATTATTATAATTGTTGAAAAGTTAGCTCAGTGGTTGTGTGCCATCCCTCCTCCCCTTGGGCCTGGGTTTAATCCTTGGCAAGGACAGTTTTTTTTGTTTAAAGGTTTTATAGTTATTTTGTTTAGTAAAAGTTTTTATATATCAATCCAATATTTTATATTAATATGCCATATTTTTTTATATATCATAGAGTATATCATTTTTAATTAGTTTAAGTTTTAATTTAATTGATTTTTTTTATATATTAAAACTTTAAAGTAACAGGAAGTTGGGAAATTTTAGGATGCTAATTTTCCCATGAAATTGTTTAATTAAAGAGGAATTAAAAGGGGATTGAAAATTTTAGGATGCTAATTTTTCAATTTTCGGAAAATTTCAAAATTTATATTCTTGCCATAAAACAATAAATATATCCATAATAAAAAAAATAAACTTCAAATTGACTAAATAACTTTTCCTCAATAATAAAAATTAAAAATTTAAGAAAACCTCTAGCTTTAGTAAGAATTCCATTTCCAATTTTGATAAAGATATTTTCTAAAAACAAGTAATATTCTCCATAAAACACAAAACAATTATTAAATTTAAAATGTTCTAAAGGTAATTTTCAAAAATACCGACGATGGAGTTTTAGGAATGTAACGTCCCGTATTTCTGGTAAGTAAATAAATAAATATTAATTTTTCCTTTTTAATATTTATTTAAAATTTTGGATAAGCTTTAGTAATTATATTTAATTATTCTTTTTCAGGAATAAATATAATTATTAATTATCAAATATTGGAGATAAAGGAAAGGATTAAAAAAAAAAGAGAGAGAAAAGAAAGGGGGGTGGCGTGAAAAGGGAGGGGGGAGAAAAAAAAAAGAGACAGTACGTATTTTCCTCTCCTCTTTCACGTTGAAAGCAACAGAGACAAAGGTAGGGCTTTTCTCTTCTTCTTCCTCCTCCTCTTTTCCTCTTTGTTGCCGCCATTGGAGGTTTCATGATCTAGTTTTGATCAAATTTCCTTCTTCCTTTCCTCTTGTTAGGTGATTTTGTGGTGGGTGAAGGATTGGAAGAGAATTGAGGGTTTTCCTATCAAGAACGGTTCAAGGTAATGTAATTTCCTCCTTTCGATTTCAAATTTCCTTCTTTGTTTATTGAAATTGAAACTCACCTAATATAAATCCCTTTCATCTTTTCTTAAATTTTTCATCCTTTGTTTTTGAATCTTGAAACCCTAGAAATCCTAGAAACCCTAATTTCTTTTTCTCTTGAAAACCCGTCACCCTTTCTTTACAAAACCAAATTGGGTATTAAGAAGAACCCGTCATAACCGTCCTACGTCTGTCCTACATCCGTAGCCCTCTGACATAGCCGTCCTATGTCTGTCCTACGTCTGTCCTACACCCGTAGCCCTCTGTCATAACCGTCCTAACTCAAAGTCGAACCCATCACTCTCCGTCCTAATACTGTCCTACCCCGAAATCCCTTCATGTCGGTTTGCCCCGTGTGTCCGTTTTTGTTTCCTCTTTTTTTGTGTGGTATTTTTAGTGTAGATATTAAGTAGTTATAGGCTTGTTTCAGGATCTTGAAGTTCTTGGAACAAAGGCTTAAGTTATAAAAATTTGGAAGTTAAAGGTGAGTAGAAATTTGTTAAGTTTTAAATTATGCGTGTTTGTGTTTTTCTTTTTCTTTACAAGTAATCTCTGAAATTTTAGCATGATGTTGGGTGATTAAAAATATATTAAGGATGTTTATGGGCTGTTTTAAGGAATTGATGTGTTGGGAATTAAGTATGACAAAAATTGGATTTTAAAGCATGCTTTAGGTGACTTTTGTATCGGTATTTACATAAGTTGATTCTTTGTGATCTCCTGGCTTGAAACTAAACTCTTATGCATATTTTGGATGTTTTTAAGATGTTCTAAGTTGCTGTCCATGAATGCCTTATTGATGAATTAGTGCCCTCTAGGCCGGCAATTAAGCCTAGGTGGATAGATAATTACTATTTACTCGCTTTGATCGTTGGAATCGTATTCTCTATGTTTAGGTACTGTTTTGAGAGGCTTATTATAGGCGTTATGCTGCCAAAATTTAGTTAGAATATTAGAGACTTTAAATTGTCCGAAAAAGGAGCGAAACTACACTAGTTTAGGCTAGTTTCGCTTCTAGACTTGTAAACCTTTGGGAGTTCTTGAAAGTGATCCAAGATTGTTATGTTGGGTGATTTTGGGTCGTTTTGGAGTGTTTAAAAGGGGGATTTTCCAGAATTTAAGATTAAGGAATTTCCGGCCTAGAATGAGTGATTTTCGAAAAGTGTGAGTTTAGACTCGTTTGAACATCATAGTAGTGATGTGTAGGATCATATTACTTAAATACCTCGAGTAATATGGTAGCAGGTTCACTTTAAGCAAAGGCCTTGCTTAAAGAAGAATATTTGCCGTTAAGGGAGATTATACGGTTGTGCACGACTTTATAGCACTTAACGGGTAGGTTCATTCCATATGTACAATGGAAAAGAATATTTTAAAACTCAAAAGGATTTAAATATGTGAAAACAGTTTTTAAATGCCTTGTTGAGTATAGTCTCTTTTTGTTTGCGGACAAAAAGGAGATTAGAGGTATTAGTAAAGTTAATGATCGAAAGGTTTTAAATTGAGAACGGGAGTTTAGAACTGTTTCGAAAGTTTATATTCTTTTAATATGAGGATTAAAAGATATTGTGGAAGGATGTATTAATTAAGAGAGCTTTGGGTGAAAGAGTGTTATTCGGAAGTTGTGATACCGATAAAGGACTTAAAGTCTTAGAAAAATCTCTCATGGCGTGATTTTTAATTTAACATTTTTCTACTCATTGGGCGTAGCCTCATGATGCTACACTTATTTTTTTCAGGTAAAGGAAAGAAGAAACTGGGTGGCTGATGCGGTTCGAGGTGGTGACCGGTTGGCGTGGATTTGCTCGATAGCGAATCTTTTGTCTATCATTATGTTGGGGGGAAACTTTCTAATTCATGTTTTGTTTTGTTTTGAATAAAAACAATAGTTAATGTTTATTTTGAGAATTCTTAGGCAATGGATGAATTTGCCTTTTTCTTTGATGTTTTATTGATTTTAACAAACCGATAGGTTATGAACTATTTCTGAATTTGATTTCAATAAAGAGAACTATTTGATGATATTTATATGCTTCCGTTGTGTTTATGTATTTCAATGTATTTGGGAATTTTTCGGGTTGTTACAAGGAACTTTCAGGATGCTGATTTCCTATTATTTCTTGAGAAGTAAGAGTTTAGTTAAGGGAAATTTCATTGGGTGACAATTTTTTATGCAATATTTGTAAAAATATCAACTCAAAAAAATATTTGTAAATATAACAATTTTTATCATGTTTATCAATGATAAACACTGATTTATGTGTTTATCAGTGATAAACATAGTGTAAAAATATGTAATTCAATGTTTATCACTGATAAACCTGATCAAAATTTGCTATATTTGCAAATAATTTTTTTAGCTTTTATTTTTACGAATATTACTAAAAAAATTGTTAGATTTGCAAATGCCCCTTTAGTTAAGGGATGTAGAAATTGAACTCAAATAAAAAGATTTATTAATGACTTTTACGCCACTCATACTAATTTGATTAAGCCTTCTAACGTTTAAGGTATTAATCAATAAATAATGAGACATTTAAAAATAAAATTTAAAAAACATATTGTGTGTTCAAAACCAAAGGCTTTAACATAAAACATTAAAGATAAATAACAGTAATCGTTTTCAAAACGAACATAATAGGGTGCTAATACCTTCCCTATGTGTGAATAAACTTCCGAACCCATTTCAAAAGTTAGTAGACTATCCTTAATAAAATGACTAGGTGACTAATCACACCTATCTTAAAAAACCAATGATTAGTGGCGACTCTTTTACTTCTCCGCGTCGCGGGTACGTAGCGACAACATCCATCTGATGTATTTCTAAGTTATAGAGTGCAGCTATATAGCAATTAACATACTGATGGGGGTAATTCTTGTTACTGGTGAATATATGTCGAATAAGTCTTCCTTTTGATTGTAACCTTTGACAACAAGTCTAGCATTGTACCTTTCTATAGAGCCATCAGGTCTTAAATTCCTTTTAAAAATCTATTTACAACCTATTGGTTTTGATCCGGGTGGTAGATCCACAACCTGCCAAGTGTTGTTGCTCAAAATGGATTCTATTTCGCTATTTATAGTTTTTTTCCAAAAATTTGATTCTAAACTATACATAGCCGTTTTGTATGTTTGAGGCTCATCTTCAACCATATAGGTTAAGAAATCTGGACTAAAAGTTTTTTCGGTTCTAGATCTCTTACTTCATCTAGGTTTAGTTTCCAAATGTGTTGGGTCGTATTCAGAAAGAACATCATGAGTTCTTTTAAGAGTTAACTCTATTTTTTTCTTTTTAGAAGGAAATATATGTTCAAAGAACTCGACATCTTTTGATTCGAGTATAGTATTAACATGTATATCACTTATTTCAAATTTGTGTACCAGAAACTTGTAGGCACTATTATTGGTGGCATACCCAATGAAAGTGCAGTCAATAGTTTTGGGTCATAACTTTACCCTTTTAGGTAGTGGTACAACCACTTTAGCCCAGCACCCCATACTTTCATGTATTTATACGAGGGCATCCTTTCAAACCATGACTCATAAGGTATTAAACCACTCTTTTTGTGAGGAATTCTATTTAAGATAAAATTAGCAGTTAAAATTGCTTCCCCCCACAAGTTATGTGGTAAACCAGAACTTATTAACATAGCGTTAACCATGTCTTTTAAAGTTCTATTTTTCCTTTCTGCCACTTCGTTTTGTTGTGGAGTATACGGTGCAGTAGTTTGATGTATAATACCAAACTTAGCACAAAAATCATCAAAATTTGATGATTCATATTCTCACCTTGATCGAATCTTAGTACCTTTATAGTTTTATTAAGTTGATTTTCAACTTCATTCTTAAAAGTGGTAAACACAGTTAAAGGTTCATGTTTACTACTCAAGAGATAAATATAGCAATATCTAGTGTAATCATCAATAAAAGTATTAAAATACTTTTTCCCACCCCGAGTTTGAATAAATTTAAGATCACAAATATCACTATGTATTAAAGATAATGGTTCACTATTTCTTTCTATAGTTTTAAACGATTTCTTAGCAAACTTAGCTTCAACACAAACTTCGCACTTGTGTTTATTATTAATTTCAAATCTATGAATTAAACCTAAATGTGTTAACCATTTTAGAGATGCATAATTAACATGTCCAAGTCTACTATGCCATAAAGAATAAGACTCGAGCAAGTAAGGAGAAGTAGAAGCATTATTATTAATAGCAGAAGCTTGTGGATACATAAATTTGGAGTTCTTAGAAACTACAGTCACATTGGCCTTAAACAAACCATCTAACAGATATCCTTTCCCAACATACATGCCCCCCTTAGTCAGAACGAATTTTTCCTACTCAATAACCATCTTGAAACCTTTCTTGCTCAGAATGGATCCGGAGATCAGGTTCTTGCGAATGTTTAGAACATGAAGCACATCATTGAGGGTTAGTTCCTTGCCTTAGGTGAATTTCAGAATCACCTTTCCAAAACCACTGACAACAGATTCATCAGAGTTACCCATATTGAGTTGTCATGGTTGATTTCTTTATACTCAGCGAACAAATGCTTGTCATCACATATGTGACGAGTGGCTCTAGTATCCAGTTACCAGTCTTTGTTGTTGATCACAAGATGGACCTCTGTGACGACAGCAGACAAACTCATCTCAACAACACCTGTAGTGACTTGTTCAACCTCAGCGATACTGGCTTGGGCAACTTTCTTTTTGGCATCATTCTTCTTAAATCTGTAATCTTTTGCATGATGCCCAGGCTTGTTGCAATTATAACAATTTCCCTTAAATTTATTTTCATTATCGTTGCACCTTTTTTAGGAAGACGCTTCAATATACTTCCTTTTCTTGTTCTTCAACCCATTATGTTCAACAATGTGTGCCTTAGCCTCTATTTCAGGTTTGGATGTCTTTCGGCGATTGATTCGATTGTCTTCCTCAATGCGAAGACAAACAATCAGTTCTTCAAGTCGCATCTCTCTGCGTCTATGCTTAAGGTTATCTTTGAAATTATTTCAACTAGAAGGTAATTTCTCAATAGTTGCAGCCACACAGAAAAACTCGTCAATGATCATTCCCTCTGCTTCGATATCTTATATGATATTTTAAAATTTTTGAATTTGACTGACAACAGATTTGCTATCAATCATCTTGAAGTCTAGGAATTTCGCTACAAAGTATTTCTTTGTTCTTGCATCTTCTGTTTTGTACTTTTTGTCTAATGAACTCTACAATTCCTCTACAGAAATAATGGTGTTATAGACGTTGTACAACGAATTCTCCAACCCATTCAAAATGTAATTCATGCATAGATAATCGGCACGTTTCCTTGCCTCTATGTCCAGGAGTGTGGATTGATCAAAAGCATTTTCTTCTGTCAATTTTGGAGAATCCTTGAACGAAAATTTGACCAAATTCAGAGTGGTCAAATAAAACAACATGTTCTTCTGCCAACGTTTGAATTCAGTACCGTTAAAGTTTTCATCTTTTCAAACTGAGAAGGAGGAGGCATTACCGGCGTTGGCACAATAGGCACAACATGGCACAGATAGTACAGAACCATTGACCATTTGTATTGATTCAATATTGGAATCCATAATATTCTGTAATAGAATATCGATTTGTATGAATAAAGGATTAAGAGAAATTTGTAACTCTAAATTTACAAAATATATACGAACAGTCTATAATAATTTCAAAATCGAATAATAAAACTAAAGGATTTCAAAATTTATTTATTACATGCAAAATTATAAACTAGAATTTAGCAACAGTAGAGAAATCATAACAAAATATTGTCTTAAGTTGTTGGATATTTTAAACGATGCTAAATATGGATGAAGGCAGAATTGCATGTAAGCGCAATAAATTAAATAAATACATAAACAAAGAAAATTTAAAAACGAAACGAGGCATGCAGATATGCAAATTTCCTTAAGACAATATTTGCCCACTGCTTAGGTGTTAGTAATGATGGACAATAGTCTCCCAAGATACAACGCTTCTAACCAAAGTTAATAAAGCACTTTACTAACCTTGACAGTCGATCCGAAAACTTAAACGAAAAGTCTTCTTAAATCCAAAAGCAAAATGAACAAAAGAAGCGAACACCTTGTGATAACCATTGGTCAAACAACTATTGACTTTCAACAATATTGAAGAAGTAAGAAAGCTCCATACTTATATACAAGAGGAACTTTTTGGTTTTTATCAATGTAGGACAACTATCAAAACCACATAAATGTCATTTCATTGTAGGTACTTTGGAGTCGTATTCCAATTAACCCAAACATATTTAAGGCCTAATAAATGTTCATATTCAATAACCTTGCATTAAATATTAGTTCCCAATTTATTAATTACATTAATTCATATGGGATCCACAAATTATTATGCCTCAAAGTAAAGCCACTTAATATATTTTTTCCAACAAAAATAAAGTCTAATAAAAAAAAGGACAAGGTTCTCTTATCTAACATAGGTTAGAACAGGAAGGGGATGGTGCGGAAAAGCCTTTAAAGAATGATTTAAGTATATAGCCATTCAATTGGCTAATTTTTTTTTTCAGTTTTTAGTGAATCAAATTATTATTTTTAAGTAAATGGTAACTATGGGAGAGAAATTTATTGTAGAAATAGTAGAAAAACCTTCAATTTGTTAAGGGAAAAATTATACCATAAGTATGAGCAAATCATGAAAAATACACCTAATAAAAAACAAATATAAATACAAAAAAAATTAATAGATAGACACAAAATCACCCAAAATTGATAAAAAAAAAACATAGGCTTTCTTCTCAAACTCAGTTGAAGCTTCCACCACTTTTTCCTGCGAATCAGCAACATTACTTTTGTATCGCCATTCATCAACATATTGTATTGTACAAATGAATGTATTCTACCAACCACATTGGCACAAACCACTCCACCATACAAAACTGTATTGTACAGATATTCAAAAACCCTTTTTCATTCGTTCTCCAACCTCAACAACGTATTGTACGTAGATTCAATATTTTACTATACAATACCAGAAAACCGTGAGAACTCGAAAGTTTTTTTTAGGTCCGCTTCAATGGCGTATGAAGGTGTTATTGTGCAAGGTATTGCTTTTGGGCATGATCGAAAGGTTTCCTCAAGTTCATCTGGAAGTTTTGAGAAGCTTTTGTTAAGGAACCATTCTCAGAAAACAAAGACTCTGAAGCTTCTTCGGGAGCTTCAATGGCAGATGCAAATAGCTCCTCGAGACCTCGATTGTAGGTGGGAGGCTCTGGGTTGTCTTTGAGAGTTGAGTTATATTCGCATGAAGGTTCTCGAGATACCCCTAAAGTTGTACGTGGTTTAAAGCAGTTTCTGCTTCTGGTGCAAATATGAAAAACTAAAAAAGAAAAAAATAATAACTGCATTATATGAAAAAAAAAATTAATGATAATAAATAAAAGAGAATGAGTAAAAAAAACAATGGCGTAGAAATGAAAATTTGAGGGAGAAATACCACGGACATAGAAATGAAAAAATTGAGGGAGAAATGTAAGCTTGGAAAAGGATATAAAGTTGTTGCTTCAGTATGAAATGACATAAAAAATCTTAAAAAAATTAACAATAAAGGAAATATAGTAAACCATCTAAATCTTTGTGGTAAATTGGGCTTCTGAAGTGGGCTTTAGCTCATGTGATACCTACCAACTTCTATCTAGTAAACCATCAAAATCTAATAGGTTTAATTTTTTTTATTATATGAAAAGACCATTTAACCCATTAACGTGAGTTGATTTTTTTTGCCCCTACGATGTTCTTCTTCATCTCTCATTTATCTTGTTTTAATTTAATTTCAAACGAATCTTTTCTCTCATAATCCCTTCGATAGTATTTGATCAGAATCTGAGATCCCAAAGAGCTAGTGATTTAAGAAAATTGTATTTATGACAAAATCTTTTAGGGAGTGTAGGCAATGGGACCAATTTGAAATTCAAGTTATAAGAATGATCAGAGTTTAAAGAGTAGTTGATCCAAACAGAATTAAAATCACACTCCATGAAAAGGGAACCGTTGTTGTTGAAAGAAACAGCGGCGGGATAAGCTACTGGGAAGTAGAAAATTGCCAACCGTTTTGAAGATTGAGATTGAGATCGTATAATCTAACAAGGTTAAAAGCTTCAACCAAATCGAGATGTCGATCATATTTGTAGCCACCAATCATGTATAAGCAAGAGTTGAAGACGATTAATTGGGTTTTAGAGATTGTGGGAATGGGGGAGAGTTGGAAGACGCAGAGATCGAATTGTATCACTTTCACAGATTACTTCAATCTCTCCCTCGTCCGGTCAATTTCTTCTTTTTTTGTTTAGGAATGGGAATGAGAATGAAAATTATTTAAATGGAAATTAATAATTAAATATAATTTGATAATATTTAGTTGAGAGAAAATATTAATATTATTAATTGTTTGAATAAAATATTTTATTTAAATGGTAATTAATAAATAAATTAAGTTGGACTTATTAATTTAAGAGAGAGTTTTAAGCCCAGTTGGATTAATGAACCCAATTGAAATTGACACACAATAATTAATTAAATAAATTTGATTTATTAATTATTTATCTTTAAAATTTCGGCCATACATAGTATTTTAGGAAAAATAATTGTTTCAATTATATCCTAAAATAATTACATAGATTTATTTATCCAAGATAAATTAAATAAAAATAAAATAAAATAATATCTTATTTATCTATGGAATTTTGAAAATTATGATAATGGAAAGATAATATCTTTTTCTTTTTTGTATTTATCTCTATAAAATATTTTAATGAGATTAATTTTTTCATTAGCCTATAAATAGGATGTTTGGGTCATTAATAAATCATACAATTCAATTCATTAAAATTGAAAAAAACTCTCTTCCTCTCTCCCTTCCCCTTTACCGATTTCACATCATCATTGGGAAGAATTTTTTTTTTCTTTTTTCCAATTTCTTCTAAAGTTTGATCCCACAATCGGGTTTCATTTGATCGATCAGGATATAACGTAAAAGATCTGGTGTTGCTGAGGATTTGACACTATAAAGAAACCTTCAACCGATTCTCCATTAATTACTCAATGTAAGTATATCAGTTATAAAATTTCAAAAAACTAGCATGAATCTGCATGTTTTATCACAAATTGCATGATGTTAATAGATCCGTGATTAGTTAATTAGTTTACTAAATAAAATTCCACTAATTTAGTAAATCATCCCTTCATTTAGTACTTATGTTATTGTAATTATACAATTCTTTGTTAAATTTTGTTACTTAGTTTAGAGTTAGTTTTAGATATTTTAAGAGAAATGCTTAGCTGCTTAAAATTTAGCATTTAAGGCTGCATATAACCAATAAAAATTGCCACACATGGATACAAATTACAATTCTTATTTTTTTCTTTCCAACTTTTGTTCATGTGGCAGTCTTTTACTAGCCATAAGCATTTATGGGTACTTAATTTTAAGCACCTACTTAATTTTCATATTTTAATATCTAAAAAAAATACCTATTATAAATTAATGAGATATTTGCAATTCATAGAATAAAGCAAGCTTTGCAATAAAAAGCTCAATTCAAGGTAGTCAATGAGTTGTCAAATGAGGTTTTAACCCAATTGATAAGATAATTGTATTCCTTTTACTTATCCGTTTAAGGATTGAATATTCTCTCCACGTGTTATATAAAGACAAATAGCCAACAAATTAAAATGAATATGATGTAAATAAAAATGAATTCCTGGATTGGATGTATATATACTAATGGTCTTTGGCACATTGATGCAAACCCCTAATTTTTCTGAAAATGGAAGTCACTTATTGTTTTTAAAAAGTTTGAATTCAAGAAGTTATGTATCTATGTTTGTTTCTCTGATATTCTTGTGATTAGAGAGAACTGAAGATGATTGCTACTCTTCAGGGAAGGCTTTCTTCAGTTGGATGAAACTAGTTTGTCTCGTTCGCTGATGTCCTTTGCTCGAGTAAGAGATGTGGTTAACAATATAATATGATATGTAGATAGAAGATTATGTGGTTAACAATACGACTAAGGATAGTATGAGATTGAAAAAGTGCATACATTCTCATTGAAGATTAAGGAAGTGATCACAACGGTTCTTCATTTTGTTGCAAGAACTCATATGTGATTGGAAGATACTCATTACAATTTTTTCTTTAAATTGAAATTAATCGTGACCTAAAGTTTTTTATCGTGCCCCTCCTAAATTGAATTCCTAGACCCGTCACTAGGCACATTGGGGTAAACCCCTAATTTTTCTGAAAATGAAAGTCCCTTATTGTTTTTAAGAAATTTTAATTCAAGAAGTTATCTATCTAGATTTGTTTCTCTAGTGAAGTTGACATTTGGGTACATTGTGGAGCTAGTATTGATTCATGGATTGAGAAGAAAACATATTGATATTTGATTTCTTTCATTGGTAGACCATGAAGAAGTGTTATAAAGTTTTGACTGGGTTGACACGATTTATGCGATCACACTATGTTCATTAGAGGACGCAACAACAAAAAAAGAGCGACAAAAAAAATTCAAATAGTTCTTTAAAAAATCAACCAAGAAAAATCTTCAAATAACGAAACAAAAAAAAAAACAAAAAAAACTTCAATTTATTGATAAAAATAGAAAGAAAAAGAATTAACAAAAACCTCGATAGATTCATGAAGGACTAGTCTATCAACTATCAACGACGACTTGAACTGCAACGAGACAAAGGTTTGATGACATTAAAGAATACTTGCTAAATTTTGAAGTGGTAGGGTCAAAAAGTGGCTATCCATGGAGTTAATCCTAGAAATAAATTACTCATTACAAAATTATCATACAAATTCTTACTTTAATTAAAGTTATGCAATTAAACAAATTTCATCATTTTTAAAAAAGTTTAATAGAATTTAAAGTTTCCACCTACACATAAACATGTGACATTCTGATAGAATGATATAATAATAAAGCTATAAATAGTATATAATTTTTTAAATGTACAGCAATATATTACTCTACTTTCCAAGTTTCTAATTACCCATAAAAAGTCTCAAGTTCTAAAGTGAGAAGTGGCAGATGATGGTGATGTCTTGCCCTTCATATCTTCGGTTTCTTGCACCTCCTGGCTAAATATAACCTGCCCCTTCTTTCCTTATTTTCCTCCATAGTGTTATTAACTGAAGAATCTGCACATTCAATTCATAAAAAGGGGAGAGAAAACAATCAGAAACAACTATTCTTCATTAACAATGTTTTTGTAAAACAGGACATGAAACATAAATAAGCTTTAGATCTATTAGAAAACTACGTACACGGTTGAACAGAACATAATTGTATTTGAACATAAGTGCTTTGAATTAAACATTTGAAACACTAGTACATCCATCATACATCTGAAAGTGACGCAACAGTGCAATTCATCAAATACATGCCATGTTTCACTAACTTACAATTGTGGAAGTAATAAATAATCTCAATAAGAAACAAAGTGGAAAAAATTATCAAGACTAGCTTAACAGCAAGAAAGCAATTAGACAAATACCATACCATGTTCGTCTATTTTGTGACGTTGATCTTCAGCTCTTCTTTTGTCTAAATTCTCTTCATCATCCTCTGTTACAGTTACAGTTACCCTATCAACGTAGAGAAAGCAAGTAAGTATATATTCTATACAATTGCTGCAATGTATAAAAAGAAAAGGAATAGATGGAGAAATGTTTGTGTTGTTGTTAGTTGGTAACAAGGATTGATATATATATAAAAAAAATAGAGCAGGAAAAGGCAGAATACCGTGCAGCAGCAGTGATCAGTGCCCCATCAACACGATAGGCTCCATGAGAAACGACTTTAGGGCGAACTTGAGTGTCATTGCTATCAGAAGGTTTAGGGATAATAAATTTGGTGCAATGAATAACCTGGCGATGATGTGGATTAAGTTCTTCAATATACTCATACCAAACAAGAGCCAGTTTGTTATCACGCACTTGAAGCAAGAAAGGCATCGGAGGACGCATCGGAGAACGGATCGGAGAATCATCGAGACTGGAAAGTGGGGGCAAAACCTTCTTCTTGTCAAAGTTGGCATATTGGGTGAGATCAGGAAGCCATTCACGTTTAACCAAATTATAAACACGTAAAGCGGGCGCTTCGTTTTGAGGATCAATAGTCCCAAATAAAAACAAGTAGGAATGATATAGCACTATGTGATATTTTCGATTACTGTTAGAATCCAGCTGGCAAGTTGTCTTAGAAATTAATTCCCTTTGATATTCAGTTAGCAATTAGTTATCCTAAGCTCATGTATAAAAGGCAGAAGCTTCAGGAAGAATAGGTTAGTTGGAGAAGTTAGAGAATTCTTGGGATATTCATTGTGAGAACTGTAATTCGAAAGAGAGAATTCTTGGAGAGCTTTTGATTTTCAATAATAGAAGTTCATATTGTTTTCTACTCTTTTAGTTTTTCATTTCACGTTCTTTCATTTTTCATTTTCTTCGTGAATTGGTTCTGTTTGTGAGGGCTGAAGGTTTGGTGAAAATCAACAATTGGTATCAGAGCTACAAAATCCAGAAATCAAGAAAGTGATCCCCTGTTTCTCAAATCGAGGAAGCTTCTTTAACATATGATCAATGGCAACGAAGCTGGATGTGGAAAAATTTGATGGAAAGGGCGATTTTGCGATCTGGAAGAAGAAGATAAGGGCATTACTGGTTCATCAGAAGGTTGCGAAGGCATTGGATGAACCAGTGGTCTGGGTAGCAGGAACAACTGAAGAAAAGAAGAATGAAGTTCTGGAAATGGCATACAGTACGATTATCCTCCATCTCTCAGACAATGTCTTAAGGCAAGTTGATAAAGAATCAACGGCAGTTGAGGTCTGGAAGAAGCTTGAAGATCTATATCTCAAGAGGTCCATAACTAACAAGATATATCTGAAAGGGAGGTACTTCGGATATAAGATGGATCCTGCTAAAGATCTTGAACAAAATCTGGATGAGTTCAACAAGATCTTTCTGGAATTGTCGAACATTGGTGAGAAAATTAATGATGAAAATCAAGCAGTGATTCTTCTTAACTCATTGCCTGATGCTTTCAAAGAAGTCAAAACAGCCATCAAATATGGGAGAGATAGCTTGACATATGAAATTGTTCTTGATGCTTTGAGATCCAAGGAGTTAGAATTGAAGAAAGACAATAGAGATAAAGAATCAGAAGCTTTGATGGCCAGAGGAAGACAAGAGAAGAAGAATTGGAAAGGTAACAACAAAGGGAGATCAAGATCCAAATCACTGGGCAAGGGAAAGAAATGTTATCACTGCCAAAAGGAGGGACATTTTAGAAGACACTGTCCTGATCTGAAAGGCAAACCCAGAAATGACCAAATCAAGGAAGAAGGCACCAACAATGTGAATCTGCTAGAAGGGTATGAATCAGCAGATGTTCTTGTGGTCACTGAACACTCTCCAAGAGAGGAATGGATTCTTGATTCCGGATGTATTTCCATCTAACATCCAACAGAAACTGGTTCCAAGATTTCAAAGAAATCAATGGTGGTAAGGTGCTTCTTGGAAATGATAACAAGTGCACAGTTAGAGGGATTGGGACAGTTCTAATTCAGATGTTTGATGATCAAACAAGAACTATGCAGGATGTCAGGTATGTACCAGAAATCAAGAGAAATTTGCTGTCTTTGGGTACATTTGACAAAGCTGGATATGATTTCAAATCCAGCAAAGGTGTATTGAAGATCTCAAAAGGATCCATGACTATACCCGAAGGGAATACCGAGGGATGGATTATGCAGATTGAAAGGCAAAACAGGTGATTGACAATAAATCGGTGTGCTAATTGCCAAAGAAATCCAAGATATCACAAGACTTTGGCATATGAGGCTTGGTCATGTGAGTGAAAGAAGCCTGGTTGAATTACACAAACAAGGGCTGCTAGGCAAGATAGACTTGGGGCACCTTGAACTATGTGAACATTGTATTTTGGGCAAATCAACCAGGGTCAGATTTGGAGTTGGCAAACATGTGACCAAAGGCATCATGGAGTATGTGCATTCAGACTTATGGGGTCCCTCAAGAACTCCAACACTTGGAGGAGCAAGATTCTTTCTAACAATCATAGATGATTTCTCAAGAAGAGTCTGGTTATACACCTTGAAGAACAAATCAGACACCTTTTGCAAATTTAATGAATGGAGAAAGCTGTATGAGAACAAAACAGGGAAGAAATTGAAGATGATCCGAACTGATAATGGTTTGGAATTTCTCAATAGGGAATTCAATGACATGTGCAAACAAGAAGGGATAGGGAGACACATGACAGTGAGACACACACCTCAGCAAAACGGCCTGGCAGAAAGGATGAACAGGACTATCTTAGAAAGACTGAGATGCCATTCTTGAATGCGAAATGCCAAAGAAATTGGGGAGAAGCGGTTTGCCACACACTGTACATTGATAAATCATTGCCCATCATCAGCTATTGAGATGATTACTCCTCTTGAAAAATGGACAGGTAATGCCCCAAGTCTAAGCCATTTAAGAGTCTTTGGGTGCATTGCCTATACTCATGTCAATGAGGGAAAGCTGGAAGCAAGAGCAAGGAAATGTGCCATGATTGGCTATCCACAAGGGGTAAAGGGGTATAGACTGTGGGATCTAGCAGCTCAGAAGTGTATCATAAGCAGGGATGTGAAATTTGATGAAAGCAAGATGGCATTCTCAAAAATCACAGATCCTGATCATGAATCTGGAACAAAATGTGTTGAAACAGAAGTAGGCAGTCATGATAGCCCAAGTGAATACTTTGATGATGTGACAGAATCTCAACAAGAAGGGTCACAAATTCAAGATACCACCGAAATCCCTGAAAACTACCAACTTTCAAGAGATGACGAGAGAAGACCAATAAAGCCACCTGTGAGGTTTGGTCAAGCGATCTAGTAGCCTATGCACTGATAGTTGCAAATGAACTCATAGAAAATGAGCCACTGACATTCAGAGAAGCAATGAATTCACCACATAAAGAGGAATGGTGGAGTGCTATGCTGAATGAAATGGAGTCCTTAAAAAGGAACAACACCTGGATTTTGGTGGAGAAACCTCAAGGTCAGAAAACAGTAGGGTGCAAATGGATTTTATCAAGGAATGTGCAGTGGGAGACAGGAAGCCCAAATTCAAAGCTAGACTTGTGGCAAAAGGATTCACTCAGCAACAAGGAATTGACTACACAGAAGTGTTTTCCCCTGTGGTGAGACATGTCTCAATTCGAATCCTACTCTCCCTAGTTGCAACACTGGACCTTGAATTACATCAAATGGATGTAACAACAGCTTTCTTACATGGGGAGCTGGAAGAAAGTATTTTGATGAATCAGCCTGAAGGGTTCATAGAAGAGGGAAAGGAAGACTTAGTGTGCAGCCTGAAGAAATCCCTATACGGATTAAAGCAGTCCCCCAGGCAGTGGTATAAGAAATTTGACTCCTTCATGACTATGGAAGGATATACCAGGGCTGACAAGACCATTGTGTGTACTTCAAAAAGGTAAGCAATACCGATATGGTTTATCTATTCTTGTATGTTGATGATATGCTCCTAGCTGACAAATCCACAACCGAAATCGGAATCTTGAAAGAAAGATTACAATCTCGGTTTGAAATGAAGGACCTTGGTGAGGCAAAGAAGATTTTGGGAATAGAAATCAAAAGGGATAGAACAAATAGACTTTTGTTCCCTGCACAATGAAGTATATCCGAAAATGTTGAAAAGATTCAACATGGAAGAAGCTAAATCGAGTCTCAATCCCTATGGGCCAAGACTTTAAATTGTCAAAAGACCAGGAACCAAAAACAGATGAAGAGAAGGCATATATGGCACGGATACCTTATGCTAATCTGTGGGTAGTATCATGTACATAATGGTCTGCACACCGCCTGATCTAGCACATGGAATGAGTATGGTGAGCGAGATATATGGCAAATCCAGGAAGCATTCACCTGGAATGCTATAAAATGGATGATGAGATATCTGAAGGGTACTAGCAGTCATGGTTTGATTTATGGTGGAGTCAGCACACAACAAGAAGAGAAGGGAGTTCTCACAGGATATGTTGATGCTGATTATGCAGCAGATCTGGACAGGAGAAGATCCTTGACTGGTTTTGTGTTTTTGACTTCTGGGAACACCATAAGCTGGAAATCATCACTACAATCAGTGGTAGCTCTATCTACCACAGAGTCTGAATACATAGCAGCAACAGAAGCAATAAAATAAGCTCTTTGGCTGAGAAGACTGATGATTGAACTGCTGGGAGATGAAGTAGAAGTCACTGAAATCCTATGTGATAGTCAAAGTGCTTTGTGCCTTTCAAAGAATAACACATATCATGAAAGGACAAAACACATTGACATAAGATATCACTTCATTAGAGATGTGCTAGCTGAAGACAACATCAGGCTAGGAAAGGTTGCATCCAATGACAATGCTGCTGATGCTCTAACCAAAGCTTTGCCAAAGGAGAAGTTTAAAAAGTGTCTGAATATGTTGAAGGTAGACAAAGGATGGTGATATTTGCTGAAGTCACATCAGTGCTGAATCTAAGCTGTAATCGTGGTGGAGATTTGTGATATTTTCGATTACTGTTAGAATCCAAGGGCAAGTTGTCTTAGAAATTAATTCCCTTTGATATTCGATTAGCAATTAGTTATCCTAAGCTCATGTATAAAAGGCGAAGCTTAGGAAGAATAGTTTAGTTGGAGAAGTTAGAGAATTCTTGGGATATTCATTGTGAGAACTGTAATTCGAAAGAGAGAATTCTTGGAGAGCTTTTGATTTTCAATAATAGAAGTTCATATTGTTTTCTACTCTTTTAGTTTTTCATTTCATGTTCTTTCATTTTTCATTTTCTTCGTGAATTGGTTCTGTTTGTGAGGGCTGAAGGTTTGGTGAAAATCAACACACTATACCCTTAGTCCAAATACCATCGAAAGACGAATGGTCATCGTCAACCCGACGCCATTTCCAGTTAACCAAATTATAGCAAACCGCATATTTGGAATCAAATTTGGTATCAAAATCTTCCTCACGACCCATACGGAAGACAACATCGGTATCCCAAAGAGCTAGTGATCTAACAAAATTGTATTTCTGACAAAATCTTTTAGGGGGTCGAGGCAATGGGACCAATTCCAAATTCAAGTTATAAGAATGATCAGAGTTTAAAGAGTAGTTGATCCAAACAGAATTAAAATCACAATCCATGAAAAAGGAACCGTTGTTGAAAGAAACAGCGGCGGGAAAAGCTACTGGGAAGTCATAGGAAGTAGAAATTTGCCAACCGTTTTGAAGATTGAGATTGAGATCGCATAATCTAACAAGGTTAAAAGCTTCAACGAAATAGAGATGTCGATCATATTCGTAGCCACCAATCATGTATAAGCAAGAGTTGAAGACGATTAATTGGGTATTAGCGATTGTGTGGGAATGAGGGAGAGTTGGAAGACGCAGAGATCGAATTGTATCACTTTCACAGATTACTTCAATCTCTCCCTCGTCTGTCAATATCTTCTTCTTTTTTCGTTTGGGAATGGGAATGGGACTGGGACTGGGACTGGGACTGGGACTGGGAATGGGAATGCGAATGAGACTGGAACTGGAACTGGAACTGGGACTGGGAATGGGATCATGTTCTTCCTCATAACAATCGTCTTTCTCTTAGATAACGTACCAGAACATCGAAGCCCGTATGGAGGAGTGACACATCAGGTAGATCGGCTCGTCCCTCTCCGCCATGGCAAACTCTCGTTTCTAGGGTTGTGAAATCGTAAGGGCCGGGATTTCATTAAAATACTTCAGGAAAGGTGCTTCCCTTATATACATTATCTTTGAGAGAAATAATTCTTAATTTACACTCTAAAACTACTATAAATTTAAGTAATAAAATTTATATATAATGATTTTTAAATGAGAAAAATATATAAATGTCCAATTTTTAAGTCAAATTTTGAAACTTTTCCTAACTCTTTGTACAATAGCCACCTTTAGTCTGATAATTTTCCAATATCCCAAAACACCTCCAATGACATGATGTGCAGAAAGTACATTTTTCATCATTTTTTCCTTTTATCCTTTTATCACGCTTTCCGATGCTGACAAAAGGCATGCACACGTGACTGGGAAGAAGGATTCCCATGAAAGCTTCCCCTTTTTCTCTTCTTATTTTTTAATATTTTTTAAAATTCCGTCTCCCTCCCTTTTTGTTTTGTGGCTGTGGTTATCTCTGGACTAGCGTACACGAGAAGCTCCATTTTTTACTCTAAAATGTTTTTTTATAGAACAAAACTGGTGGTAGTGGAGGTTTATTTTGTTTCATTTCTTCTTCTCTAAGTTGACATGGAGTTACTAAACATCGAGACGAAGATGAATGAAAGGTGGGATACGGAAAGTATGTACGTTTCATATAAGTCGCAAACAGTATCCTTTCCTTTTAGGCATGATAGCGACGAGGGCGAGTTTGTTAGCCCTGAGTTAGACGTTGGATGGTAGGGTGTAGGTAATGCGTCGAAGTTAAATTATCCCTGAGTTAGATCTGATCAAAGTCATGTTTTTAAGGCGTTGCAAAACCCTTTTGTGTATTTCATCTTTTGTGCAACCCACGATGTTGTGTTTGTTTGTTTGTGTAGTTAAAAGTGTACATTTTTATTATGTATTGTGGATCTCTCTTGGCCCCTATCTTTTTTTGTTTGCCAACGTCAATGGGTCTGTGATGCAATGAACAACGCTATTCGAGCATGATAGACTATACATGCTATACTATTTACACTATACGCACAACACAACGGTCGCGTGCTGCACGTATATTACGAAGCCCACTGCACACTATACATATTGTAGTACGATACACACTTAACGAACCTATTAGACACTATTGTGTATAGCACGTACAACAATGCACGAGCTGCCTTCGGTTTGAATATGGTCTGAAAAGTTTGTATAGTATGCATTGCATTTATAGTATACATCCTCCGAATAATCCTTGCTAAGTGTGTTAGTTGTCATTGATGTTTGGAAATGTTAAGTGTTTCTGTTGCACTATACATAGTGTCCGATGTCTATTTGCTGTATAATGTTTGCTGAGTGTGTATAGTGTGTGTAGTATGCTTTGCATTTTGTAGTCGTGATAAAACATTGCATACCATGTGCACCGGTCTGTCAGTTCTCTGACCCATTTCATTTAAAACAAATGCAATGCACAACATACACACTATACACTCTGTTCCTTTGTGTAGACCATCGCTGTATAAGTGTGCTAGTGTGTACAGTGCTTATAGTCTGCAACATGTAGCACGTAAAAGCAATAAATACTATAAGACACTTTTTAGACCCTATTCACACCGGAGGCTAATCCGTGCTTTGCTATATGTGCTATAAACAATATAAGCCCCGTCAATTCACTGACTCAATCTTTAAAACATGCTATGCACAATATACACACTATACGCACTATATTCCCTTTGTAGCCCTTCGTTGTATAAGTGCGTTAAGGTGATATAGCACGTAAATACATGACATAATATACACACTTTTCATATCAAATTCACACCGGAGGCAGATTGTGTTTTGTTGTATGTGTTGTACACAAAATACGCCGTGTCAGTTCCCGGACCCCTTAACCGAATAAGGTCTAATAGGTGTTTATAGTGTATTTATACACAATATACACTCTGCGAGTCCCCTGATCTCTTAACTGAATAGAGACTGATAAGTTCGTATAGTGTGTATAGCATTACGCTATGTATAGTATGCAGTGGACTACATAATAAACGCACAACACACGACCATTGTGATGTTATCATTTTTTAAAAACATGCAATTCACGATATACACACTATACACTTTATTCCCTGTGTATACATCCGCTGCATAAAGTGTGCTAGTATGTACAGTGTGTATAGTCGGAAAACTATATCACAAAAATGCAATACATACTATACACACTTTTCAGACATTATTCACACCAGAGACAGCTCGCGCATTCGTATACGTGCTATACACAATATACGCTATGTGAGTTCTCTGACCCCTTAACCGAATAAGATCTAAACATATCTAGTATACAATGGACTTCATAATATACGCACAACACACGACCGTTGTGTCGTTGTCATTTTTTTAAAACATGCAAAGCTCAATATACACACTATATACTCTATTTCCTGCGTAAACCTCGCTGTATTAAGCGCGTTGGTGTGTATAGTGTACAAAATAAGAGTGTAAGGAATGATTTACTAAACTAGCGGAAATTTATTTAGTAAACTTATTAACATTTAATAACGGATCTATTAACATCATGCAATTTGTGATAAAACGTGTAGATTCATGCTTAATTTCGAAAATTAAAACCCTTTTACTTACATTGAGTAATTAATGGAGAATCGGTTGGAGGTTTCTTTTCAGCATCAATCCTCAGCAACACCGAATCTTCTATGCTATATCCCGATCGAAAGCAAAACCGACTTGTGGGAATCGAACAGGAAGAACAAAAGAAGAAGAAATTTCTTCTAAATTTTTTCCTTAAGAAAAATAGGCAATTGGGCAAAAACTTGAGAGAGAATTTTCACTTTTCTAATTAAAGTGAGAAGTGTACAAAATATGAATCTCAATGGTCATATTTATAGGAAAATATGATATCTAATCTAATTAGAATTCATTATCTCCTAATTATTAAATATAGAAAAGATAAATAGTAAAATAATAAAATAATTATATACATATGATATAAGTCACCTTGGACAGCCACTTTGTACAGCGCATCAACACCCACGAAGCCAACATATGTATATATATTATTAATTTTTATTCTTTGACTTTTCTTTATTCAATAATAATATAATTATGTATTTAAAATTAGAAAAATTCAAATAATAATTTCTAATTAAATACATTTAGCCAAAAATTAATATATTAATTACCATTGAATCTTATTCAATTAATTAATTATTTTGGGCCAAAACCAATTTGTTTCTTAAACCAATTGTATTTAATTCTCTCTAATATTTATTATCTAATTAAATAAAATCATTATTTAATTAATAATACTAATTATTAATTTCCATTTAAATAAAATCATTATTTAAATAATTAATAATATTAACATTAATTCCCGTTTAAATAATTTATTTATTTAAACAATTAATTTTGCCTTAGAATATTATAATTGATAATGCTACATTAATTTCCATTTAAATAAACTCTTTATTTAAACAATTAATATTGTATCAATATTAATAATATTGATATTAATTTTCATTTAAATAATATCATTATTCAAATAATTAATATTGCCTAATTTTAAGTAAAATCAATTATTTAAATTGTTTGTTCTTCCCAAGTTAAATTAATAACTTAGTTTTCCTACAACGATATTTGGGCTAGCATAGGGACCCGATGGACCTATAGATCATGAGCTTAATAATTAGTCAATTAATTGATTAACTCATAATCAGCTAATTACTTATTATTTAACTATGAATAATTCCACTATAGATTCATAGCTGAACTCCTCTCACTATAGATGAGTTATGTCCATTTAGTTTATCTTTATTTATATCTGTGATATATTCCTTTGCTAACATCATTTATCCATTCGTTTTTAGCCCTTTGATAGGTATGATATGATAAATAAGAGTGTTATGAAAAACAGATGATTATTTTTTTAAACAAATATTTACTAAATACATTTGGGATTTTTTTTAAAAAAAAAAAGTTATTTAAAGGGATGACTTGTTCTTTAAACAAGAACATCATGATCTTGTAGATATTGATATCAAATGTGAGAACAATAACTTTATATTTAATAAACCGATAGAATTTTGTAACACTTAAAATTATAGCTTCTTTTATTTTCCAGCTCTCTTCCTATCTGTGCCTCGAGCTTTTTGTAGTGAGAAAATAGTTAGAGAAAATAAATCTATTTCAAATTCTTATGGTTCTTTCTATGTATATTCACTAAAAATATTTATTTTTATTTGGCAGCTTGTGGCCTTTGGAGTGAGCCTCATGATCAAATTAAATCCAGAAGACAAGAAATAGATTAATCACAAGCTCCTTTGTATATTATAATCTTCAAGCCAACTACTAATGTGAAGACTATTATGGCATTATTGTAAATATACAATTCTATTAGATTTTATTAATTAGTTCAGAGTTAAATTTAGATATTTGAATATCTCAAATGTAATCTCTATAAATACCTTGTATTAATTTCCTATTATGAAATTAATGATATATTTGCAATTCATAGAATAGAGCAATCTTTGAAATAAAAAGCTCAATTCAAGGTAGTCAATGAGTTGTCAAATGAGGTTTTTTAACTCGTTGATAAGATAATTGTGTATTCCTTTTACTTATACAAGTTTAGGGTTTGAATATTCTCTCCACGTGTTATATAAAAAACAAATGGCCAACAAGTTAAAATAAATGTAAGGTAAATAAAAATGAATTCCTGGATTGCAATGTATACTAATTTCTCTAAACAAGTATGATTTAGAAGAGAAGTTCCTTGATTACGGATTGAACGAGGATCAAGGTATAGTGAAAATGGCACTTGGATACATTGTGGAGCTAGTGTTGATTCATGGATTGAGAAGAAAATATATTAATATTGGATTTCTTTCATTGGTAGACCATGAAGAAATGTTGAAAAGTTTTGATATGCGATCACACTAGGTTCGTTAAAGGATGCAACCAAAAAAAAATAGCGAAAAAAAAAAATTCAAATTGTTCATTAAAAAATCAACCCGGAAAAATCTTCCAATCACAAACCAAAAAAAAAAAATAACAAAAACCTCAATAGATTCATGGAGGACTAGTATATAAACTATTAACGGTAAGAAACCTTACCATTTTCCGACTTGAACTGCAACGAGACAAAGGTTTGATGACATTACAAAATTTAAAAAGAAAGAAAAAATCTCATAATTAAGTGCGAGAAGAGTTTAAGAAAAAAAATGTTTGAGGAGATTTCATAATATAATAAATTCTGACACAATGTTAGGGATCATAAATTAAAAAATATAGATATTATTTTATTAAAATCAAATATTGATAAGATGTTCTAATAAGAGAGAATGAAAAAATGATTCAGAATGAATTAGGAATGAATTTTTAAAAAATAGAAGGGATTGACTTTTATATATATATATATATATATATATGTGTGTGTGTGTGTGTATAAATAACAAAATAAAAAATAAAAGCATTTGCTAAATTTTGAAGTGGTAGGTCAAAAAGTGGCTATTTATGCCAGAGTTAATCCTAGGGATGGCAACGGGGCGGGGTCGGGGATGCCATTCCAATACCCTAACCCGCGGGGATTTTAAATCCCCATACCCTACCATATCCCCTAATCAAATAATCGGGGCGGGTTCGGGGATTCCCCGTTCGGGGATCGGGTTCCTCGCGGGGAAAATTCCCTTTTTTTATATTTTAATTCTTATTTAAAAAGAAATATAGAAAAGAATTTATATTTAAAATATACATTTTTAAGATAAAAAGAAAACATAATATTAAACATTTTATAATTTATAAGTTAATATAACCATATTTTATATATTTTTTTCTACTAAATAAATATATAAGTAAACAAAATACATAAGATGTTATTAAAATATCGGCAGCGGGGCGGGGAATGTGTTTCCATACCCTAACCCTAAAATAAATTTGGGAAAATTTTCCCCCCTAACCCTATAAGGGGGGATTCCAGTTGAATTTCAGAAAGTAAGTAAAGAAAGAGAGAATGTGTGTTTGTATTGATATTGCTTGAATGAAATACAAGAGCTTGAACACTACTTAAATATTAGGAGAAAGAGTAAATGAGGAGATAACATCATTACAAGAGGAATGGGAGATTATGTGAAAGACAAGTAAATGGCAATAGTGAAAGACACTATGCTTGATTGTGTTGAAAACAAGGAGATGAAAAGTGGGAGCAATTCATGCTCTAACATCCCCCCTCAAACGCAGGCTAAGCGTGAGCGAGACTGAGTTTGTCATAAAGAGCATGCAAGACTTCTACTCTATCATTGTTACTATGGAATCTCTTGTTCTCATAGCTACTGATGCCGGAAAAGAGCTTGGCCATCTCGGCCGCTATATTGGCGACTGCGGAATATTTGACGATAGACTATTTTCTTCGACGAATTTCGGCCATTTCTCGTTCTTCATCTCTGTTTGTGAGACGGGATTTTCTTGCTTCAACCTCTTATTTGGGTTGGCTTTATCTCTCTAACTCTAATATGAGAGATTGGGGATTTCTTTTAATTGACCCCGGATTTCAAACCCATTATCGTAGGTTTGTTGGGAATTGTTTCCCTTTTTTTTTTTTATGGGGAAAGGAATTATCCATTTTGTTGGATGTATCCAATACAAAGAAGCACTTTCCTTTTGCACAAAATAAATTGGTCTAAAGGAAATTTTAAAGGCTTCTTATACTCCTTTTTTTTTATAGCCATCAGACCCCATTATTGAAGGGGATTCTTTAAAATTGGGCTTCATTTTCTAAATCCAGCCCATGACTAAGCTTTCTCCAAAAACTTCCCACTGTGTATTCGTCAGAAATCACACAAGATAGGGGTTTTTTTTTTTTTTTTGTGACTTTCCTTTGCCGCCGCTCATCTTTTCCTTTCTTTCTCCCTTTTTTTTCCTTTCCTTCGCTGCCGCCGCTCGTCTTTTGACAACATCAGCTTCATGTGGTTCAACCTCAGAACTCGTTCTTGCTCTTTCCTCATCCCTATCATCATCGTCATCATCTTCATCGAGGTAATCGATGTTGTACCTCACAAGCAATGGCGGATCAGACCCAAAAGCCGGAGCTTTTCGAACTCAACAATGGAACCATGAAGGTTCTCATCACCAACCTTGGATGCACCATCACTTCCCTTTCTGTTCCTTATTTTGGCCAGGAGCTGTTTCTGTGAACGCTCACTTCAAGCACACCGATGAGACTCCGATTCAGAATGGCGAACAAGATATGCCTTCTATAGTCTACATTTCTTTTATTTTTTTTTCTTTTCACGATCTAAAACATTCCTTTCTCTCCCTCTAAGATTTTCTCTCTCTTGAAATCAGTTCTTTCTTTCTCTCTGTTTTTTTTTTGAATTAATCATCAATGGCTTCGAGTGTCATCACCATTTTGCCAGCTTCAAAATCTGACCAACTTTCTTCTCTTTCTCAAAAACATTACTTTCTCCATTTTGGAACCACCTGAAGAATGAAACCAAAATCTCCATCTTCTCTGTCACCATTCGTATTCTTCATAAAATCTTCAGCGTTTTTTTTTTTTTCATCAGAAACTGATTTGTCAATAGCCAGGAATGGCGTTGGCCATTATGGCTCTGATACCAAGTTGAATTTCAGAAAGTAAGTAAAGAAAGAGAGAATGTGTGTTTGTATTGATATTGCTTGAATGAAATACAAGAGCTTGAACACTACTTAAATATTAGGAGAAAGAGTAAATGAGGAGATAACATCATTACAAGAGGAATGGGAGATTATGTGAAAGACAAGTAAATGGCAATAGTGAAAGACACTATGCTTGATTGTGTTGAAAACAAGGAGATGAAAAGTGGGAGCAATTCATGCTCTAACAATTCCCCGACGGGGAATTTTGCCATCCCTAGTTAATCCTAAAAATAAATGACTCATACAAATTCTTACTTTAATTAAAGTTATACAATTAAACAAATTTCACCATTTTAAATTGTTTTTAATAGAATTTAAACCTACACATAAACATGTGACATTCTGATAGAATGATATAATAATAAAGCTATATATTATTAAGCGATAATTGTTTGATATCAACGATATTTGATCTATATTTGTAATATATCCCGATATTTAGAGCTATCACCGATATATTGACAAATCTGAAAAGATATTATTTTTCTCAATTCAAGATATCACATAGCTATTTTCAGCCATGTATCGACAATATTTTCTTCCTTGATTTTATCTTTATTTTGATATGAACTTTAAATCTGTAATTGAACAATCATTCTCTTCTATATCTAATCTTGAATTATTGGTCAACCTGAACATACTCCCTTATGTTGAAATCGAATCTCAAAATAATGTAATATTAAAAAAAAAAAAAAACTGGAATGATTGTTGATATCAATAGAATTTATTAAAACTAAACTAAACTAAATTCAATTGAATCAATAGTTTTAATTGAAAAGAAAGAATTTGAATATATAAAGTGGCCCTTTGGTTGGAGAGAATCAGGAGGCTTCAATTTGTTAAAAAGAGAGTGATAAACCATTGAATGAAAGAGAGACCATTAGAATATATAGCTTTTGTTGGGTTCTTGAATCCGCCATATTACTTTGATTTGGTTTGGTTTAAAACTCATCCTCAAAGGAGCAATCATCGCCGATTCAACAATCCAACAGAAGGTATTTTATTCTTTGTCGTAAAATGTCTTTTATTAATAATTAGTATACAAAATCAATCTAAATCCCCAAAGAAGCAATCAATTTATAGAAAACTAATTAGCGGCTTAAGCACGCGAATCGTATAGTATATTGCTTCATACAATCGCCAAGCGGATTTACAAAATACTGGGCCAGGCTGGAGGCCCACATTTCATTTTATCGGTCTAAAAAAAAGTCCAAAAGGTTAGAAGGGTGATTTTCATAACTACCATTTTAGAAATTCAAGTTATCAAAAACATCCCCATGTTATAAGAAGTTTCATAAATACTCTAAAATTAGTAATCAGCTTTACTATAATGCAGGAGAAAACTGTCAATTAAGGGTGATAAAAATTAAAATTTTAATTAAAGTAGTTTTGAAAACCGTACTTAATTAAGGGTAAATGTGATAATTTTTCTAAAGGGAAGATGTTTATATATACTAGTCTTCTAACACGTGCATCGCACGTGATATTCTTTCTAATATTTAAAAGTTAGTATATTTTCTTATTTAAATTTTATATGCAATTAGTTTTAACTTTTTAATTCATGAGCTTTCTAATTATTTAATTTCTTCAAGTTTTTTAAACTAATAAAAACTAATTTTTAAAATAAATTTTAATTGACATAAAATATTTATTTAATTGAAGTAAAAGAACAAACAAACAAATAATAATATCGGCATTTTTAATAAATTGAGTGACTAACACAAAAAAATTTAAATAATTATAAAAATTTGGTAAATAGTGTTTTTAATATTTTTAATTTTTGAACATATTTTTAATTTTTATACTTCAATAAACATGGTAATATAAATTAATATCAACAATGTAATATGTATTGTATATAATATGTTTTTTGAATTATAATAATTTATTGTACTAATTTTAATGAATTATTGATAAATTGATCAATAATTTTAAAAAATAATTAAAATCAACATAATTAATACATAAGTGGTAATTAAATGGTAATGACATATTTGTAAATTGAAGATTCAATGAAGGGTAAAGTTAAAGTAAATAATGACATATTTTGTAATTTTAAAAACTCATGAAGGATAAAGTAGTCCAAAAATGTTTCTTATACATTAAGGATAAGGATGTACCCATTTCAAAACATTAGATATGATTGAATTCATAAACTCTTTTTATCAAAGTTTTGAAGTGACATAAAATATAGTTCAATTTCTAATTTTTAATTTTGACACTTCCAATTCAATTTCTAATTTTTAATTAAAATAGTTATAAAATATAATTTTTTTATGAATAGTAGAAATTTATAAATATATAAGTACTTAGAACTTTTTATAAATTAATATAACACTAATTAGTATGTGAATTACTAATTTCACGTTTAAAATTTATTATATTTCTAAATTTTTTTGAAAGAAAATATTATTTTTATAAATATTACATTTTTTTTGGGGTAAAGTATTCATTTGGTCTCTGAGTTTTGGAGCTCGTGTCTATTTGGTCCCTACGTTTTCAATTTGTGTCTAAGTGGTTTCTGAGTTTTGGATATTGTGTCTATTTGGTCCTTGCGTTTCAATTTGTGTCTATTTGGTCCCTGAGTTTTCAATTTGTGTCTAAATAGTATCTGGATTATTAGAAATAAGTTTAGTTCTTTCTTAATTTTTTAACTCATTAACATAATATCGACTTAACGGTGCTATAAAATGGTTAATTGATCAAAATACTGACATGAGATTAATAATTATGTCAAATTTTAGGCCTAGATTGATAAAGATTTATTCCTATCTTCGTATTTTGACCAATTAAACATGTTATGTCAGCATATTAAATCAATAATATGATAAGAAGTTAACGAATACGTTAAATTAATCATCAATTAAACTTATTTCTAATAGTTCTTAAAAATCTAGGGACCAAATAGACACAATATCCAAAACTCATGGACCAAATAGACATGATATCCAAAACTACACGACCTCCAAAGGGGACTAAAGAGTTTTTTTTTTTTTTTACAAAATATGCCATCATTCCGTGTAAAATAAAAAATCGAAGAAAAAAAAAAATCCAAATCCAATACGATTCCTATTCCCAACTCCGCTTCACTGCAAAATCGCGAAACCTTCTTCTTCTTCTTTCTTAATTATACCCAACAGAAAACCTAGCATTGGAATCGCAGAATTAATTCTCTCTTTCATCATCATTGAATCGAATATTACTTTCCTCACAGGTTCGTATTTTCGATCTCCATTAGATTCGGATCTGCTTCGCTACTTATTTACTGAAATTTCTATTACCTGTTTCTACAATTCGATTTCCGAGAAAGATTATCACCCCCTTGCGTTCCTTTTAGTTTAATTTCATGTTATTGTTTGGTCAACGGAAATCAATTGTGTTTCTTCGAATCCCTATTTCAATAAAGAAAGTTAGATTGAAATATTACAACTTTTTCCCTATTTGATTCATTTAAGTAACCTTCATATTAATAATTTGGTTTGAAGCTCTTTTGTTTTTTTGTTTTGTTTACGGCTTTTAAGATTCCAGTTTTTTTCTTGGGTGTAGATTTTAAGCTGTGGTTATTATGTTATTGGCAGTTTTGAAGTAATAAAAGTTATTACAGAGATGTCTGAAGAAGGAAGAGTACACCCTGATTGCAGGAATGCTTCTAATCCTTATCATGTGTGTAGCGAGTACTGCTTTACGATAATTTCCGAATTCAAGGCTCGAAATCAGCAAAATGAGCAAGGTTTTTTTTTAATCTATACATTACTACAATTTTTCTGCCATTAAATTAAATAGAACATGTTGACCTCCTTAACTGTATTTTTAACATTTTATTTTTCGTAACTGTTTTACCTTTTGTCTAACCGATGCCCCCTAACAAAAAATTAGTTCTATGACGATGGGGCAATATTTTGTTATACGAATGGCTTAAACCACTAATAAATTTAGCGTCATCGAAAGTATTTGTATCAGTAGCTTAGTTATAAGCTAAAGTAACTCCTATGTTCTACCCCCCCTCCCTCTTTCTACTTTTGATTATTTTTTTGACATCTTCTCTCTTATCTCTTGCAAATTTCTCTATCTAAATTTTGACCATGTTTCTCACTTCATCAGAAGCTATTCAAGTGGGTCGAAGTAGTCATTCTTCCAGTGTTGTGCCTCCTGATGAGTACGAAGATCTTCATGATGAAAAGCCTGATATGGAAGGGCATAGTGATGGTGATATTGACAAATCCAGTGGGGAGAACGTTGATGGAGACTTTACTCAACTCACTGGGAGGAAGAAAAAACTGTTTGAACTTAGGCTTAGGATGGTAATTTTGTACATCCTTAATTAATATACATTTTTTGCTAAATGCTAAGTAAGTATTACTTATGGATGATTTGGATGTAGAATGAGGCACGGAAAGCTAATCAGACAGCAATAGCTGCTGAAAAGAAGAAAATGGAACCTCCATCAGAATCAAGAGGTATTTCTAAACAAAAGTGGCTTGAGGACCGGAAGAAAAAAATTGGAAAACTTTTGGATGCAAATGGCCTGGATATGACAAAAGCATACATGTTAGATACCCAAGAGGCAGCAGAGGTCAAATATAAGAAGTGGGAGAAAGATCCGGCTCCATATGGATGGGATGGTAAGCATTTAATTTATCCATACCCATGTAATGCATCACCTTAGCATGTTTTTTGCACATGGATTTTTTTTTTATGGGAAACAGGGAAAACTTTCATTGAAACACATGGACTTTTTTGAGTATGAAGATAACTTAACTGGTTGCTTATGTATCTTTTTGTTGTTAACGCATTGTTACTTATCTGAAAAAAGGTTAATTTAATTGGTTTTACAGTTTTCAACCAAAAGACATTGTACAATGCCTATAAAAAGCGGACTAAGAATGTGAATGTTGACCTTGCGGAATATAATAAAATGAAAGAATCTGATCCAGAGTTTTACCGTGATGCTTCAAGTCTTCAATATGGAAAGGTATTTGTTAGTTTAAGGACATAATTTTAATTATATGTATGTAAATATGATATTTTTAAGGATAAAATGTTTTGGCCATTATTCTGCAGGCACCTAAGATTTCAGAGGATAAGATTGACAACATGGTAAAAGAACTCAAGGAGCGGGACGAGAAGCGCAAGTCATTTAGCAGGAGGAGGAAATTCCATGAAGAGAAGGATATTGATTCCATCAATGATCGCAATGAGCATTTTAACAAAAAAATTGAGCGAGCTTTTGGTAAATACACTTTGGAGATCAAAAACAATCTTGAGCGTGGAACCGCATTACCTGACTAAGGTATTGTTTAATTTGAGAATCATTTACTAGGAGGGTTTAACTTTTAACTCTCTCTTCTCTCCATGCATGATGCATACATATTTTTACCTTTTTTTTCTGCAATGTCCATGTCCACACCTTTTTTCACTTTCTGTGCAAAGGCGTGCATCTTTTTTCACCCCACCCTCTTTTCTCTGCTTTATGCATGATTTTGTTTACCACTCCTCCTGTGCTGCATGCATTTGTCTGTTTCATTCTCGTCTCTCTGCTAAATGTTTCTCTGTTATGAACTTTTGATGGTCTTTATATGGTTAAAGCCATAAATGTTTCCATCTGACGTGGTGTTTAAGATTTTTCTGTAATTTAATTTTTTCCTTTATGGTCTGCAAATGTTTTTTTTTTCTTTTTTTAATAATAAACAATGGGCTTTTCATTGATGAATGAAAAGGCCGAAAAGACCAACGGGACGATTAAAAAAAACCCGATTGACAGCAATATAAGAGGGGGAGGAATTATAAACACATTTATAAATTGCACTCCTGGAGACATTGAGCACACAAAACTCTCAATTATTATCCCAACCTTTCCCAATGTTTTCGAAAACCCTTCTATCCCGCCCCAACCAAGCATTCCCTCATATAGCCCTAACAACATTACCTCAAAAAAATGGTCGACAAATCTTTTAAATTCCTATCATTTGTCATGCCGAGAATTTTTATAAATTTATGATTATTATCTTATTTAATATTCGTGTTCCCTGTGAACGGCTTGTTTTGTGGTCAAAGGTTGGCACCACAAAACAACTAATTCTTGCTTCTTGCTTGCCTTACAGAGTAGTAGTTTGTATTGAGTGTTTTCTTTCCATAATGCTGAAAAAGCAATAGCCCATACCTTTTGTTGGCTTTTCTGTGTGTTTGGTGTTTTGGCTGGGAGTCTGTCTACCTGAGAAAATGTGATGAAGGATGGGACATTGTTGAAAATGAGCCTCAAAATGTGTCTGATATGCTTAATTATTACGACTGTTTTTTTTATGGCGTTTTAAACGTAGTCTAATATTGTTTGGTGTTTTGTTTTGCAGGCAGACCTTTTGAAGAAGTGATTTATTTGTAATCCTAGCCTAGTAGTGGCGAGTATTATTAAGCTTTTCCTCTAAAATTTTTGCAAAGGGAGCTTGCTGTAAAATCTCTTCCCTAAGAAGCTACTAAATTCTTACTCCTAAGTTGCATAATTGTTGTATCTGTCATAATTGATTATAAGATGTTGATTTTCGAAATATAGTGAGGAAAGTTTTATTCATTATTAGTTCATAAGAAGAAAGACGATTAAACTTGGATCAACGTCCTGCATTAAGTATTTGTATGTTTATCATTGTATAAAACTAATTGTAAATATAACAAATTTTTACTTTGTTAATCACTGATTAACTTTGCTATGTGAATTAGTAATTAATTTATTGTTAAAGAAATTCAATATTAATTAGTGATTAACCCGTTTAAAATTTATTATATTTACAAATGTTTAGAAAATTGGTTTGAATTACAATAACCATTTTTTAGTTTGGACAATAGACTCTGAAAGGGAAGACAATGAACAGTATAATATCAAATATGATACGAGTAACTATAAAAGTTATTGTACACTCGAAAGCTGTTGCACGGTTACCCGTCCCTTATTTATTTCCTGAAGTCATAATCCCCAACGAGATTGAAAATCTATTATTATTAAAAAAAAAAAAGGGTTAAATGCATGGATGACCCTTGCACTTTGAGCCTTTTTCAATTTACACCCTTGCACTTCTAATTTAGAAATTTTCACCCCTACACTTTTATAAACCATCGAATGTTAACTTTTCCATCCAAATTAGCTGCCCTATTGTTTTAATATTTTTTTTCTTTTTTTATTCATAAAATTCTAACCCTTGGTTAAAATAACTAAATCAAAAAAAGTGTTTTACCTTCTTATTGAACTTTTGACCTAAATATATTTTTTAACTAAAAAAATCCATCAAGTGTCTTCATCCCCTCTTTCAATTGCCTTCTCTTCCTGTAAGAGTCTAATAGATCAGGAAAAGAAATACTAAAAATGAATTAATGAGAAAAGGTATATAGCAAAGGAAGGAGGTGGGAAAGAAGAACAAGGGGAGTAATGAAAGGGGAAAAGGAAATTGGAAAACTGCAAAATCACACATTTTCAAGAATTTCAGACAGGAAGGCTGTTGGAGAAAGAAAATAAGAACAATTATTTTATTTTTACTTGGATAATGGAAGCATGCTCCAAAATCATTAATGATGTTTTATCATTTAATGATGTTAAAATCTGCTTAGTCATGACTCTCAACAATGGCTTAGGATTGTTGGAAGATATTTGAAAGAAGCACAATCATTAACGTGGGTTGAAGTCAGTTTCTTGCTATTTTGTTGTTGGGTAAGTTTGAAACCGAAGGAAGCATAAGACAACCATGGAAACACAACAAACGAAAAATATTGTGCGTGAGGTGATGAGTTAAAAAATATAGTTAAAGTCGAAAATCAAATAGAAAAATAAAAACCTTTTTTTGGTTGGGTTAATTCTAACCAAGGGTTGGAATATTGTAAAAAATAAAAAATAAAAACATTAAAATATTAAGCTTGCTGTTAATTTGGATGGAAAACTTAACATTTGATGGCTTATGAAAGTGTAGGGGTAAAAATTTTCAAATTAAAAGTGTAGGGGTGCAAATTGAAAAAGCCTAAAAGTGCAGGGGTCATTCATGCATTTAACCCTAAAAAAAATTGTGCACAAAATTGAAAATCTATAATTGTCACCCGTTTGTTAAAAGTTTTAGGAATACTGAAAGTTATGAGTAAAAATTTCAAACCAGCCATATTTATGGTTCACTTTTCCCTAGTAGCCACATGTTTATTTTTTCTTTTTTTTTTAGCCAATGTCAATTTTCTAATATCCCCACTATACCTCTAGTGTGAAGTGCACATGGATATTTGTTTTTCTTCTACCAGATACGTTTCTTCCCTTGGAAGCTTCAGCGTTCCTCCTTGTCTGTTTTGTTTTGTCTTTTTTTAAAAGAGTTTCCCTCTCATTTGTGTGGATGGTATGGTTTAGCTTCCAATGGAAGTTTATTGTTATTATTTACACCCATATTTAAACAAAACAGATAGAGTGTGAGGGTTTTTCCCTTGTGTGTTTTTGAAACATTTAGACGTATAGCGTAACTTGCATAGGATCCCCAGCATCTTCGTCTTGCAGTACACATTCACCTTTTGATCTTTTTGCCACATATTTCTTGGCTGGATCAGATCCGGACCCTGCTATACATATTATACATGTTATATATATCATATTATACAGACGGTCACAATGTTCACATTAGTACTTCAACACATTTCGTATAGTTTGTATATTATAAATATGATGTATGAAGACATATTATACATGTTATACATATCATACCATACCGACAGTCACAATACTTCAACACATGTCGTATAGGTTGTATAGTAAAGATTATGATGTATTTAGACGCAAGTAAAAATATCCACTTACAGGCAAGCATTTTGTATAGTGTATATAACACACTAATGGAAATGTTATATAGTTAATTTATACAAGCTATCACCCATGCATACGTACATGCATGTATTTGTATAACACAATATATTGGCGATTGCCATCAACCTCTAACTTCTGTTTCCTTCCCCTAGATGAAGACACTCATCCTTTAATATTTTCTTTTCGTCTATCTTTGGATGTTACCTTTTTTGGCGCCTGAAAACGCAATGATAAGATTGTTAGAAAACCAGTCTTGGTACTTCTATTCTAAAATGTAATGTTTCGAACTACCTTCTCCTCAATGTCCCCTGATCCTTCTTCATTTTCATTGCCATCTACATTATCTGGAGGCTCTTCGTCGGTATGCACAGGAACCTTCTGCCTCTTTTTGAACTTCGCGTTTCTACCATGTCTGACATTTTTTCAAACCAATTTTTAGGATTTCTCAAGAAAGCAGGATGAAAGGTTTGGAAAAGTTTTGAATTGTTAAAAGAATACTTGTTTTTATGTGTGTTTATGGTGGATTTTTATCTCCAAGAACGGTTTCCAGAAGTTAGAATGCGAGAAATGGGGGGAGAAAAATAAGGAGGCGTGCGGGGGAAAACTTCTTGCAAACGGTTTAATTTTAATTTTTTTCCATCATGAAAACTGAAAAGACAGCTCTGTATAGCGTGCATGTCAGTCGCCGCCTATCTGTCTAATCAGACTATACTGTCCATGAATGTTAAGGGCATTTACGTAAACCTACACTCAAACGCTGACTGGACATGGCTACCAAACTAAACTTCTATAAACGTGGCTATTTCAAGATTTTTGACCCCTTAAGTGGGTATTCCTATTTTTCACCCGAAAGTTATTGGGTGAAAATTCAAACTAGCCACTTTTGATGCCTTAATTGCATAGATAGCCACACCTTGAAAAGTTGAGGTATATAGCCACTTTTTACTATTCAATTTTTAAAAATACCAAAACTACCCTTTTCCGTATATCAGGTATAGTGTCTGACACATCTGACATTCTGACAATTCCGTATAGTACGTATATCAGACACTTCTGACATTTTCTTTCCCAATGCATTTTTTATTTTTCAATGCAATTTTTCTTTCCCATATTTTTGGTATATTCAGTAGAGTGTGTATAGTTCTTCAGTGTATTTTGTATATGACGTATATCTGACATTTCTTTCCCAATGCATTTTTTCTTCTCTAATTTTCGTATGTTCAATATATCGTGTCTAGTTTTTATTGCATTTGATTTTTTTTTGTACATTTTCAATATTTTTGAGTAAATGCTATATTTCAATTTTGAATTATTGTATATTATATATTTTGTACATATTTTCATTTTAATTTATTTATATATATTATTTTAGTATATTGGGTACATTGTTCTCTCAGGTATGTAAATATACGTATAAGCATGTCATTTAACCTGCAAATGAAAACAAA
The DNA here is from genome assembly GCA_028015215.1 of Gynostemma pentaphyllum. NCBI lineage: Eukaryota > Viridiplantae > Streptophyta > Magnoliopsida > Cucurbitales > Cucurbitaceae > Gynostemma > Gynostemma pentaphyllum. Next base: position 23,557,344 of record CM051355.1, read on the forward strand.
AGAGCGTTAATACATAATACTTAATATGTAAAATAAACAACTAAAAGTTATATTATGTATATTACATAGAGTACGAATACTAAAAAAATATAAAAGAAGAAGGAAAAATAGAACAAATGTTGGGAATACGTTGACCATTTCCTCAGTTGTATATCACGTATATTACATATATTACAGACTATACATTTATAAAACAAACAGTCGTATATTACATATATTGCAGATAATACATTACGAATATAATAACTGTTAGAATGGTGTCCTAGAACTTGTAATTATTTAATAATAATAATTTATTAAGAATAAATTAAATAAATAAACATAAGTTCTTTATATTATCTAAATTGATTCAATTAATGATATTAGGAATATATGGAAATATATAAATATCAAACATTCAAATAGTAAAACCCTAAGTCACTCTTATGAAATCACGATTTAGTATGTGAGTCATACGAGAGAATTAAAGTCGAGATGAGTAACTTAAACGTGTCTACAGTAAACGGATAACGTTTGGGAACCTTATCCTGGTAACACTGTTGATAGCTTCGCATTTTGTTTATAGACAAATGATCGAATCCTGATCATTCATGTGGGAGACATGAAATGGAAATATCATATGCAATGTTGATTGTATAAGACAGGACCACGATGTTCGATCAAATTTCTCATTAGTACCAGTTTTACGAGAAATGATCGAATATCAAACTAAGTTTATCAACCGTGATAGATCTCAATCCCGAGTGAAATGCGGACTCCTATTTATGGAGTTATGTTCTTTGATTCACATGGTTGAGAGCGATCCGTAAGAACGCTCAATACACTCTCTGTTTTGGGAACATGGCTAGATAAGTAGTCGTGACTCATTTACACGAGATGGAATTCATAACTTTCCTAAAGAATTAACCAGGTATCGGTGCGATACCTAACCATTCTAGGAAATTTAGGAAGCTCCTTGATGTATCTTGATTCAAGACATGAACAAGTGGCGCCACGACTTCTATTGATCACAGAAGTATATTATCTATAGTTCGACTAAAGATAATGTTCATTGGAGAATCAGCGGGAACACAAGGATAAAACGGTAATTACAGGGGCAAAACGACAAATCTTATTCATCTGTAATTATGAGTGTTCCACATGAAGGATAATATCACAGATATAAATAAAGATAAACAAAATGGACATAACTCATCTATAGTGGGGGAGTTCAGCTATGAATCTATAGTGGAATTATTCATAGTTAGATAATAAGTAATTAACTGATTATGAGTTAATCACTTAATTGACTAATTATTAAGCTCATGATCTATAGTTCCATCGGGTCCCTATGCTAGCCCAAATATCGTAGTCGCGAAATCAAGTAGAAGAAATGGAAAGTTTAAGTAAAGTGAATTACTTAAATAGACAATATTAATTGTTTAAATATTGAGTATATTTAAATGGTAATTAATATAAACATTATTAATTGTTTAAATAATGAGTTTATTTGAACAGAAAATTAATAATGAAATATTATTAATTAGACATTATTAATTATTTAAATATTGAGTATATTTAAAAGGTAATTAATAATTTGAAATTAATTGACAATTATTAATTGTTTAAATAATTAATTTTATTTGAACGGAAATTAATAATTAATAATTAATAATTAATAATTAATAATTAATAATTAATAATTAATAATTAATAATTAATTAATTAATAATAAAATATTATCAATAAAGTTATTAATTAAATAATGAGATTATTTAATGGAAATTAATAATTAAAATATTTATTATTAATTATTTAAATAATGAAAATTATTTAAATGGAAATTAATAATATAATTTGATAATATTTAGTCGGGAGAAAATATTAATATTATTAATTGTTTAAATAAAATATTTTATTTAAATGGTAATTAATAAATAAATTAATTAAGTTGGACTTATTAATTTAAGAGAGAGTTTCAAGCCCAATTGGATTGATGAATCCAATTGAAATTGGCCCAAAATAATTAATTAAATAAATTTGATTTATTAATTATTTATTATTAATTTTGGCCATCATAGATAATTTGTGGGAGATAATTATTTGAATTATATCCTATAATAATTATATAGATTTATTTACCCAAGATAAATAAAATAAATAAAAGAAAATATTCTCTTATTTATCTATGGCATTTTAGAAATACCAAGATAAGGGAAAGAGATAATTCTTTTTTCTTTTTGCATTTATCTCCATGGATTAATCCTAATGTGATTAGGATTCCTATTTTCCTATAAATAGGAGGCTTGGGTCATTCATAAATCACACAATTAAATTCCTTAGAAATTCGGAATTCTCTCTCCTTCCCCTCTTAGCCGATTTTCCCTAGTCCATTGGGAAGAAAATATTTTTTCTTCTTCCCAATTTCTTCTAAAGTTCGATCCCACAATCGGGTTTCGTTTGATCGATCGGGATATAGCGTAGAAGATTCGGTGTTCTCGAGGACTTGATCTTGTAAAGAAACCTCCAACCGATTCTCCATATTTTACTCAATGTAAGTAAAGGGTTTTAATTTTCGAAAAACTAGCATGAATCTACAAGTTTTTATCACAAATTGCATGATATTAATAGATCCGTAATTAAATGTTAATTAGTTTACTAAATAAAATTCCGCTAGTTTAGTAAATCATCCCTTCAATAACGTATATGTATATATTTAGAAAACAAACAGTCGTATATTACATATATTGCAGATAATACATTACGAATATGTGCAAAATAAACAACCAATGTATATTACGTATATTACATAATGTACGAATAGTAAAAAAATATAAAAGAAGAAGGAAAAACAGAACAAATGATGGGAATGTCATGACCATTTCCTCAGTTTGTATATCACATATATTACAACTATTATGTACATTACGTATATTATAGAATATATACATTTACAAAAGAAACAGTTGTATATTACATATATCGCAGATAATACATAACGAACATTATATTACGTATATTATAGACTGATTAAGCAAAACAGAAACAAACGATAGACAAGATATGTATATTACATATATTGTAAAACAACGTATATCACATATATTACATATATAGCAGAAAACAATATTAAGAACTTATGCATACTACATAAAACAATAAAAGACGTTAATCAAACTAAAACACTTAAAAAAATAATACCTTTTCGTCAATGTCATGCTATTTTCGGTTTAGATCTTCGAGATTTGGAACCAAAAAATGAAAAATATTTATGAAAAAATGAGAATGGGAAGAAATTAAGAAGATAAAAATGGTAGATTTTTGAAAAGGAAAGAGAAAGAATTAGAGAATGAATGGAGGTTTGGGAGAAAATGATAGTAAATTGTTAAAGAAATGAGGGAGAGAAGGAAGAAGAAATGAGAAAGAAATGAAAAATGAAAGAAAAAAATGAGAGAAAGATGAGAAAAATATAATATATAGAAGAAAGGGGGGGGGGGAAATGGGAGGGAAAATTTATTTGAAATATTTATGAAAAATTAGAGAGTTATTTAATTTAAAAAAAAAAGAAAAAAAAGAAATAGGTTGAACGGTGGGAAAAGGGAGAGAAAAGAGGAGAGAAAAGAGGAGAGAAAAGAGGAGAGAGAGGAAGATAAAGGAAAAAAAAGAAATAAAAAGAGGAAGTGACGTCTGACAAGAAAGAGGAGAGAGGGGAGAGGACAGAGGAGAGAGGAAAGAGGAGAGAGGGTAATAATGTAATTTCAATTTTTTAGTGGTTATTTTGATGAAGTTTTAAAAAAGTGGTTATTTAAGAAATTAGGAGGTAAAAAGTGGCTATTTTAATAATTGTTCCAAAGTTATTTGGTTGGCAATAAATTTAAGATATTTTTTTAATGAAAAAAATCATATCGTTAAACATAATGTTTCTTTATTTTTAATTTTTTTTATTAAAAATAGATTGTAAAAATGATTAATAAATATGTTTAATTAAAAAATATATATATAGATTGTTGTCAAATGACTATTAATGCCAACCTGAATCAGTTTAAAATATTTTATTAAATCTAAAAGAAAATTAGAATATATTTTATATATGATCTAATCACCATACAAAGATTAGAAAGCGTTTAACTCTAGAGTTTTCCCCACTCATATGCATAGTTGATTATTTCAACTTTAATCTTAATATTTTAATTCATCAAAATAAATTTTGAAGTTAAATAAATGGTACAATTCCGAAGGCATGATCAAAATACTTTGACTCCCTCATTATCCCACCGCTTTCCTTAAAGGTGAAAGAAAAAAAAGGCAACTGCCCCTTAATTTGTTTTAAGGATATAATTGTGCTCAAATAAATATTTATCTTTAAAAAAAGAGATGTTTGAAATTCATTTTTAGATTATTATACCTTTTTATAATTCTCAAATTTATAAAGTGTGCTAATATTAAGGGTAAAATACCCATTTAGTCCCTGAGTTTTGGAGGTCATGTCCATTTGGTCATGCGTTTTCAATTTGTGTCTAAGTGGTTCATGAATTTTAGATGTTGTGTCTATTTGGTCCCTACATTTTCAATTTGTGTCTAAGTGGTCCATGAGCTTTGGATATTGTGTCTATTTGGTCCATAGATTTTTAAGAACTATTAGTAATAAGTTTAATTGGTCCTTAATTTAACGTATTCGTTAACTTCTTACCAGATTATTGACTTAACGCTAATATAACATGTTTAATTAATCAAAATACAAAGATATGATTAAATATTATTTCAAATCTTTCATTAATCTAGACCTAAAATTTGACATAATAATTAATCTCATGTCAGTATTTTGGTCAATTAAACATTTTATGTCACCGTTAAGTCGATATTATGTTAATGAGTTAACACATTAAGAAACAATTAAGCTTATTTCTAATAATCCAGGGACCATTTAGACATAAATTGAAAACTCAAAGATGAAATAGACATAATATTTAAAACTCAGGGACCAAATAGACACAAATTGAAAACGTATGGACCAAATGGACACAATATCCAAAATTCATAGACCACTTAGATACAAATTGAAAACGTGGGGACCAAATAGACACTACCTCCAAAACTCAGGGACCAAGTGAGTACTTTACCCTAATATTAATTAATCATCACCATCAATTAATTACTATTATCTAGGGGTGCAAGAGTATGAATTTTGAGGAATGATTTTATGAGTTTGAATTGAATTATTTGTGAAATATATGATTTTGGATTGATTGCTATTATAAGAATGGATTTTTATGATTTTTTGACTTTATATGAATTTTTGAAGTAAACTAACTGTCCTACCTGAACCCGAACCGGATCGTTAAGGAACCGGTTAACTTTTTAAACCGATTCCGATTCCATCTTTTTTTATAACTACTAACCGGTTCGGTTCCAAACCGGTTCCGTTTCCTGTTTTAGTTCCCTTTTTTTTTGTTAATAATTTCTAACCAGTTCGGTTCCGGTTCTTGTCAAGAACTAGTAACACCTTTATTATTATCAATTGATTATTTGATTCTTAAAAAATTAATAATTTAAAATCTTCGTTACGGTTATCTTAATGAGTAAAATATATAAATAGCCACTTTTTCTCCTTCATTTTTCCCTATAGCCACATATTTTTATTTTTATTTTTTTAGCCACCATTAAATGTAAAAGGACTAAAATACCCTAATGTCAAATCCCTCTCTCTCCTCTCTCCCCTTCCCTTCCTTTCCCTTCCCATTCGTCCATTCTTTTTCTTTTTCTTTTTTTTTTTAAATTCTAATATCTCTCTCTCTTTACTTTTCATATTAAATTTAAAAAAAATTTCCCTCCTATTTTTCCCCCTTTTTTTCTTTTATAAATTAGAATTTCTCTCTCTCCCTCTCATTTGTTTCATTTTTCTCTCATTTCTTCTTCCATCTCTCTCATTTCTTTATCATTTCTCTATAACTTTCTATCCCAAATCTATTGATTCTCTCATTTTTTTCTATTTGTTTTTCAAAAATCTACATTTTTTTCTTTTACAAATGTTAATCTCATAAATTTCCTACACTTTTTTTTATTTACTTACATCTCTATTTAATTTCTTCTTGGTCTCGTTTTTTCATAAATATATTTTAACGTTTTTGGTTCTGAATCTCGAAGATCTAAACCAAAATAAGCATGGATTTGACAAAAGGTAATATACATATGTTGTTTGATTTATGTCTTTTCGTTGTTTTATGTACTATACATAAAATCTTAAATTTTTGTTTTCTGCTATACATGTACTGCATGCAATATACGTTTTTTTGGAATATACGTACTATACATATTTTGTCCGTCGTCTGTTTCTGTTTCGTAATGTCTGTACTATACGTACTATACGCATTATACATTTTTCTGTGGTCAGTTTAAATATATATTTTGTGGTCTCTCGTTCTGTTGCTGTGTTTGCTATACAGTATGTAATATACGTAATATACTTTTTTCCTGGTCTGTTTAAATATATATCTTTTGTAATACACGTGCTATACATAACTATGTGTCTTTCTTGATATACAGTCTATATCACACGTAATATATGATATATACGTACTATACACACATATGAGTTCTTCTTGATGTACACAACTGTACTACACGTAATATACGATATATACGTACTATACACACCTATGAGTTTTTCTTGATGTACACCCAATTTCTTTTATGTTCGTTTTGTAATATATGTAATATGTTTGCTATACAGTACGTAATATAATATATATTTCTTTTATGTTCGTTCTATAATATACGTAATATAATATATATTTCTTTTTGTTTTGTTTGCATATTAAGTATCTTTTTTTGTACATTTAGTATTATTGAATTAACACTCCTTTTGTTTTCATTTGCAGGTTATATGGCATGTATGTTACGTATAGCACGTACAAATGAAACACTACAGACGCTATATGAACACTATGGAAGCTATACGAACTATACTAAAATAATATACTAAAAATAAATCTATACCAAAATGAATCTATAAAATTGAATTCAAAATCGAAAATGTAATATGAAATCAAAATGCAAAAATAATAAAAATATAAAACAAATACTAAATACATGAAACAATATGGACGCTATACGAACTATGCCAAAATCTGGGAAAGAAATAATGCATTGGGAAAGAAAAATGTCAGAATTGTCAGGTCGTACATGTCGTACCTGCCATACGAAAAGGGCAAAATAGGTATTTTGAAAAATCAAATAGTAAAAGTGGCTAGTATGGATATTTTTAAAAAAATGTGGCTATTTTAATATTTTTGATGTCAAAAGTGGCTATTATGATTTTCCCCCCTATCTTAATTAGTTTAAAGAGTTTTTTCCTTAATTAACATTGAAGAGTAAGTTTTTACTTAAAATTCCTAAAACTTCTTGATTTTCTTTCTTTAAATACTCCCCCTTCTCTCATCTCTCTTTCACATCCCCTTTCTTTACGTAAACTTCCTTCTCTTCTTCACATTCTAATACGCTAACCTCTCTTTCAAACTTCTTGATTTTCTTTCTAATACGCTAATTATCTCAATATACTCTCGCAGAGATTCAATATTCTCGAAAAAGTCTGACATCGATAAATATTAACTTTCATAAGAAATCATGAGTGTGATGGTTCTTAATACTCTAAGAAATCCAACTGATGAGACTATGGTTATGAAACCATCATGTAGAAAACTTATTATGGAAGAGGTTAAAATCTTGAAGCGTGGAGAGGAAAATTCATTTACTAAACAAGTATGCTTTGAAAAAGAAATATTTAGTGGATTTTCTTCGTTATCATACTCTCCTTCTCCAAATACACTCCCACTTCCAAGTTTCATCATGAAGAAGAAGAAGACTATTATTATTGTTTGAGATTATGATGATACTACAATTAACATTTGTATTACTGAATTAATGTTGTTTTGTTGGCATCCTATTCCTGAGATTATGATGATGCTAAATTTGAAGGTTATCACTTAGTACGTTTCTATACCAAGGCTCAATCCAATTAAGTCTGCAGCGTCTATCGATTTCATCATATCCCCATTTTGAAATTTTTATTTTAAGATTAGTATCTGATTATGATATGATGTCCTTCTCTTCTCTGTTTTCTTTCATTTGTATTAAGGATATGCTGGAACCATTAAATTCATTAGAATACCTATCCATATATTGAAAAGTGTTTCCTTCTATTTGATTAACTTAAAATCTTCTTTTATGTGTATCAAAGACATGATTAAATATTAAATGATTGGTTTTGAAAATAATATTGATGCATTAGAAAACTGAAACATACATTTCCATTTATTACAGGATAATAATAAATAAATTATTACAGAAAAAATATAAAAAATAAATTCAGAATTCTTAACTATTATTCATTCCCCAGACTGACAAAAACTGTATTGATTGGTTATGTCGTTTTGAGTTTTTCACATAAGAAAAATCGACTAATAAGTTTAGTTTAGATTTTTTCAAATAAAAATCGAACGAAACTAATTATAAATAATGTTAATAATATATTCTACTAATAGAATTGTATCTCTATTACTTTTGGATTAACATCAATTATAAATTAAATATTAAAGTTATATGAAAGCCAAAGTCCCAAAATTTAATATAAAGTTGTTTAAATATCATATTTGACATAAATCTCATATTTTGAAAATAGAAACAATTAAAAAATGCTAAGTATATAATAGATAAAACATGTTTAATTGGTGGTGCAAGAGAAAGAAAGAAAGGAAAAAAACAACCGAAACCGAAACCAAATCCTTGTCGGTTCGGTCGGTCCGAACGAAACCACAAACCGAAACCAATATATCAGCCCTACATCCGCCCCTTTAGAAGAGAAAATTAAAATAAGAAAGTGAGCCAAGATATTAAATATTCATTGGTATTAATAGGGGAGGATCTTATTGTATAATTCTGAAACTATATGGGTGTAATTTTCTATTTTTTAACTACACAGTTGGGTGTTCATATATTTGATTAAAATCATGGGGGTTTTATTTGCACTACAGATGATAATATTTTGAAAACTCAGAAATTGTTTAAACTTCAAAGCTTGGCCAAAAATGTTTGCATCCAAAATTAAGCTCAGAATGACAAATTTCCTGAGTTCAAGGAATTATGGACAATGTTAAGGTTAACAGTGTATATACATACTCTTGAAACTTGTATATAAACATTAACTGATGAGCTTCTCTGCAATAACTGTCATCTGCTTACCAGCTTTGTCACTTGATATTTTGATAGGATTAGCTAACTCAATCCAGTGATTTCAACTTTCAAGCAATGATAAGTGAATTGACCTTTAGCAGCCTAGCAACTCCAACCTCAGATTCCAAATACTCTCGTCGGTTCACTCGATTTACATCAAGTTTGAGCTTTTACGCGACTTACAATCCAGTGAACCTGTAAAATTTAAAGCACGGGAAGTTTGAAGAGAAGCAACAGTGGATTTCCCTGTTCCCAGATATGAAAAAACGAAAAGAGACCTCCATTGTTTAGTGCTTACAATGTTATTTTTAGGAGACTTCCAGTAGAATCCTTGGATCCCAATGACGACTATGTTAGAGATTACTAGTATGTAAATACTCAGAGCATGCCTCCCCATCCACTCAAAAACACACGTCAAGCGTCTATAACCATAGACATCCACCTGCAGAAGAAAATATATCTTCAGTCGGACCTTAGCACTATCTTTTTAGTTTAATACAAAAATACATGGGAACAATTTAGTAGAAAAAAGGTGGTAAAGCCAGCGTTTGATACGATTTGTTGTCTGATACTACCGTTAAACTTCCCTTAGAACAAAAAGGAAAACATGGAAATATAATTTCAAAGTTCAGTTACAATTTCTAGCTCTCATTACAAGAATTACATCTTCAATCCAAAATATCAAAATTGATGTACTCACCAATAAATATAGTACACACAAGATTATTCCAGCAGATGCAGAAGTAATCAGCATATAACTGATTGTGTAGAGGGACTTGTTTATGGGGATACCTGAAAGACAAGGAAAATAAAATGAATTTCAAAACCAGATATTGAAAAATATCATATACAATATCATTTTCCCCAAAAATGTTGATGGAAATGGTTCAATTGTCAGTCTCACATTATCTCCCATTAAGAATATACCTGCGGCGACAAGGAACATTCCAAGAACAAAGATTATAAATGAAAGTGAAAACCAGTTAGCCAAGCGACTTTTGTGTTCCTGAAATATATTGAAGCGATGCAATTTTTACCAGGACGAGGTAATCAAGAAAAGCAGTGAAGGTGCAAAATGTGCAGTACTTCAAATGCATAAATCATGCCACTATATCCGAAATCTTCATAGTTAATTATGCAAAACAACTACCTGGCCAGGTATCAATCGAGATCTCACCTGTATATTGGCAATAATGTGACCATATTGGAGTCCAATTATGCATGTCACTGAGGCTGTTAAAGAGCTGGTAACAGATGAAAGGAGATTAACATGACAAAAAAAATAATAAAATAGCAGGACAGAACCTTGACCTTTTCATATTTCACTCATGCATTAAGTAGGGACGAATGAATCAATAAATTAAACTGGATTTTAGCACTTTACAAGTAAAAAAGGATGGAAAATGCATGGTTTGAAAACCATGTGAAAAGAAATGAGAAGTTGCAATTAGCATAAAAAGATGAACTTCATCTCAAACATCTCAACATTCTCATTTATTTTTCATAAAAAATTAATTCTCTTATTCCTCTCCAACTACGTTGTCCAACCAACATATAGCTGAAATCAAACAATTACATTTTTTCTTTCTTTTAGGCAACCTTTCCCCCCAAGTATCTCAACAAGAGAGAACATAGATTACAACCCCTGAGAAAGTCCAGGGTACATCAAATAGAAATGCACTAATAGCTTTGAATACAATTCAATGAGAAGAAGCATAGAACCGCACCTCAAAATACCTTCAGGTTCATAAGGAGCATGACACCATGAAGGTGAACTCTCTGGAAGTAAACCACTGGAGGTCATGTTGCATTCCTTCAAACCACATTCTTCATTAGGGTTGATAAAAATGCACGACAATAATGAAATTACAAGATCAACGAGCCCATTTCACCAATACCTTCAAATTTCTGTACACGGGTTTAGTATACAAGTGGTCAATACCAAGAACATAACGATCAATCATCCCAGCAGAATTACAAGCAGGTTCAAGATCGCCTCGAACAGAACAATTCACCTAAAACCAGAATGACCTTATTTTTAATATCAGTTATGGCCTAAAACTTTTTCTTTCTTTCCTTCCTCCTACTTTTATCTAAAAAACGAAAGGATTATCAAAATCAGGCAGCCTATAGAGATGAACCCTTAGCAACTAACATGGGGTCCAAACTTGCATGTGCATCATTCCGGTTGTAAGTAGAAATACATATGCACTCAATCTCACTGTATTCACACTAAACCAAACCATAAAGGTCACGTTTGACTTTTACATTAGAAAATAGTGGAGGACAGTGAAAATAAAGTTACTAGAAAAAGAACAAAAAAAGTAAAAATTATGCAGGGAGAAAAAGATAATTTGTACACACGTACCAAGTAAACATGGCTTCCAGGTTGGACTGATGAGGCAGTGGTTGATATCTTGAAATCCCAATCTGGAACATATAAACCATATGACAACCCCAAATACAAAGACAACAGCAAAAATGTAATACACCTGCAAGTTAAAAATGCTACATTGAAAGAGAAGTTCATACATTTAATGAATTAAATCCTAAACATACAACAGCATATTATAAATGCAATCGCTCATTCTTAAAGATTGTCAATGGCTCTGGTAAGACGACAAGCCTCGAAAATAACGTATCTTTAATAAATCTACAAGATCAAAATAAGTTCTCATTCAACATAAGAGTCTTCGGTTTTCTATTAGTTCGATTATGCAACTAAATTCATGTTATCCACAAACAGTATTAAGAGGAGGCCGGTCATCTGTATTAAACAAAAAATATCATTTAATAACATTATGCACACCTCAAATAAAAATAAGATTAAAACTTAAAAAGTAGCCTTTGTATATATCATATTCATAAGAGTGCCAGATATTATATATCATCACCAATGCCAGGAGAAAATCCTAGACAATCTATCTTCTTCACGTGTCCTACAAGGAATCCAAATCTCGCATAAAGCAGCAATCATGTATCCAATAGATATTCTCTGCATATCAACAACAAAAAATTCTTATATGTATAAACAAAAGGAATAATAAAGTAGTTCTATTCCAAATCTCTACTACTAAATTTAATGTCAAGGCATCTTGTAAACTCGTAATTTAGCTTAAATGGCAGTCGAGCTATCTAGCAAAAACCCATAACCAAATTTATTGTCCAAAATCAATGTCCTTATTCATCCAACCATTTGGCCTTGTAACACAGCCCTATCATTATGTGCTATGGTTGGGATAAACTTAGACCATTGTAGCAATTGTTCAAAAGATAAGGAATAATGAATAGCAGAACCTGCAAGATGCCAAGCCACCTTATTCTTTCCATATCAACGCCATAAGTCAATGATGTTATTCCGTGAAAGTAACCACCTAAAATAATTTGGAATCATTGTAAATATGTCATCAACAGCTCAGCATTATGCAATCAATATTAAAGATTTCATCATAGTACATCACTGGCTCAGTACAAGTACAACATATACATAACACTCAAAAGTCGCATACGGTAACCATATACCGAAGTACATTTAGGAAAGCATGTTCATCCATGTATGAAAGTTAAGATATTATGTGCAAGAGTTACAAGCAACAACTTTACCTTGAAGGAAAACGCCCAGAAGAAAAAGGTACAGAGCCCTGCATGCTGCATTCCTTGTAGCGGTCACTTTATTTGTTACTTTCTATTTCAAAGAAATTTCTTTATGTTAAACAAAACTCTGCTAAATTCAACAAGAACATGTAAAACCATGATTCATCGACTCGAATTTTGCTAGCACAAGTAGAACAAAAAGGGTAATAGGTAATTGAATGATGAAGCTAACAAGTGACTGAAATCCTTGGTTGATCATTTCCTTACCTTGTATACAAGTGCAAGCGAGACTCCAGCAATAAACAGAAACCAAGGCATCACAAAATCAGCCAAATGAAGTCCATTCCAAGGCGAATGGGTGATAAATGGAAAAATTGAACCACCGTAGTCCACAAGCATCATCAGCTGGATGTAACAAATTTTACTTAGCTCGCTAAATTAAATAGTAAACAAAACCCATATTTTAATGTCATACACTAAGAAATAAAAAGCTAAACCTTGTTTCATAACCATTTTGTCTTAAGTAAACTGAATTCTAAGCCAGGCTAACAGAAATAAAAAAGAAAAGAAAAGAAATCTTGTTCAATCGAGCTCGCTCACAGCTAAGTAATGGCAAACTATTTCTTTACAGAGTAAGATTCTATTTTTAATAAAAAAATCTCTTTGTTTTCTCTCACATTCTTTCCAGCACCAAAAAAGAACAAAGCTAAATTAATCAGAACAGTAAACAAATCTACATAAACATAATCCGAAAAATATATAAAATCCAGGCCAGGACAAAAAAAAGATCAAAATCAGTGTTTGAGTAAGTGTAAAGAGAGCTAACAAAGACGCTGAGACCACGAAAGACGTCAAGAGAGGAGAGGCGAGGAGCTTTTCCATTAGAAAGAGGAAGTTGTTGTTGTTGTTGTTCTTGATTTTTCAACAACGGTTGAGAATCCGCCATGGTTTCCGATCAAGAAGCTAGAGCATTGGAATCGAATGATCGACAAAAATATAGGTAAAAAGCGACAGTAGGAGAAGAATATGCTTTGCTGTGAAATTTGTCTGCCATTTTCTTCGCAGCAGACGAATGAAGCATTATATTAATTAATGGTGGCTTTCTATTATTGGTTGGAAACTCAATCGAATTATTTATATAAAATATATCGGCTACTCCAATCCTAATTCAGAGACTTTTTTTTTAATTATTAAAATATAGTTAATAGTTTTAGTTTGGTATTTTCATTTTTTTTTGGCTTGAAATAATAGATATTGGATAAATCATATACGTATAAAAGTCGGGAGGAGTTCTACTTATTGATAAGTAAGTACGTAGATATTTTCTTTTAATTTTAACAAGTTTTGAATATTGTGTCTGATAAAATGATTTATCTTATTCTTAATTGACCTGACTAAAACACAATGCATGTATCATTTATAAATTGAATTTGAAATTAGAATTTAATGGTAAATTTTATAAAAATAAAATCTTAGATTAAATTTTAGGGCTATTATCACATATACCCAATATCGAGTCTCAGTTTTCAAAAAAACCACAAATATTGAAAAATATCAAAATTACCCAACACATAATTAACCCATAATTTTTTTATGAAAATTTGATTATAATTGATATATTATTTTTGTAAATTTATATTATTGATATAAATTTAATACCAGAATTTACATTACTGATAAATTATTGTTGTAAAATTATATCAATGATATATCATTAAATTAATAGAATACATAAAAATGGGTAAATCTGATATAAACATGAAAATGTGGCATATATGAAAACAAAACTCAAAAATTGGCTACCACGCATAATTTTCCTAAATTTTACCAATGTGTTTTGATAATAATTATTGCTAGGGAATGATAAGGTCGAGAAACATAAAATTCACACAAAACGATTGCCGAAATAAATAAATTAAAGAAAAAGACTTAGCCATTCTTAAGTCTAATTAAAGATGCACACAACTTTAATTTATCTGTTGAAATTGTCTTAAATTTGTTATAAAAAATCTTTTCAAGCGCCAACACTGATTTGATAAAATATCTAACATGTATGTGCTTCGTTCTAGCATGAACTATTCAGATAATTTTAGTTTAGTTTAGTTTTTTTATATATAACTTTTGAGCTTCTTCTTATGGAGTAATGAGAGAGTATTTTTAACAAAGGTAAAATGCAATTGAGATCCCTGTAATTTTTTCGAAATGCATGAACACCCCATGTGGTTTGAAAATGGCAAATCACGCCCCTGTGGTTCCAATTTTTTTCGACCCATTTCCTTCAATGTCAATAATTTTCTTTTAGCCATAGCTTCTTTGTTTGAACTTCGATTTGGATGATTCAAGATATTTTGGAATCTTCATTTCAGGCTCTACTTAATAGTCATTTCGAAACTTTTAAATGATTAATAAATAAAAGAGTTTATTGACATCAAAATACTAGATATGATTGACACTGTTAACTCTTTTGGTTATTGATGATTTAGAAGTTTTGAAGTGACCATAGCGTAGAGACCGAAATGAGGATTCCAAAACATCTTGAATCATCTAAATCAGAGTTCAAACGAATAAGTTATGACTAAAAGAAAATTATTGACATTGAAGGGAAGGGGTCTAATTGAAAAAAATTGGAACCACAGGGGTGTTCATGCATTTGAAAAAAATCACAGGGGTCTCATTTACATTTTACCATTTTAACAATTAATTAATATTATTATTATAAATAATTATCATTATTTTTTATATTATTATAAATAATTAATTAGTGACACGTTTGTAATAGTATTCTCCTAATAAAAAATGATGAATGGTATAATTGTTAAGAAAATGTTTGCTCATGTTATAACTCATTTTAATATAGTAAAGAAAAGGTAAAGATAGAGATGATATGTTTTATTTAGGGGAGATTTTTTAAATAATGTTGCATGTTTAATACTTTTTATATCATTATTTTATTTATGTAGCATTTTATATTAATAATTATTTTATCTCTCCTCCTCTCTATCTTCATACTTATAGTTATTATATCATTTATGTACTTTTTATATAACAACATTTCAAACTTATTAATGTTAAGCATTTTTTTCTTCTCCTCTTTCCTTTCCCCTTGCTCTTTGTTCATGTTAACATTTTTATATGCGCTTTTCATATCTTCAAACACAAAAGTAATCAATATTAGAATATTGGAAATTTAAAGATTTATAAAGGAAATAAAGGTTATGAAACTTAATAACAAAAAGGCAAACTTTTGTGCAAAAATAGAAAATATTACTCCAAAAAGACATTGTTCACTAAAATTATCACCATACTTTCCTATGTGATGACCAGACCATGACAATTTACCTAAGATAATTAAAAAAAAAACAAGTTCTTGCTGTAACAGAAGTTCATATGATATCAACATGCCAAACATTTAATGGGCCCAGAAGAAAGTAATACGGTGGTCACTCAAATGCCCATTGGTTCTCCCTTCGAACCTCCTCCTCCTCCTCAGGAGTGAAATCATTTTTAATGTTGAATGTCTTTCTTATTTCTTCTGGTGTTTTTCCCTTGATCATGTCAGCAACGGTTTGGCACGTAAGATCCAACAGGCTTTTGATGTTCAGATAATTAGCAGCCTGAAACAAGACCATAAGAGCATATACTAAGTTACAGGATTACAATAACAAAGAAAATCCCGTGGGTAACAGAGGAAAGAAAATAAACTGAAATAACTAGCAATCTTCACAGAGTCCAAAATTTATCTTACCGGAGCATCCGCAAATTAGATTAAGATATCAAGAGCAATTTTAAAAAAAAATAATCTATTGTTTTAAATCCATAAGACCAACCCAACTGGCTTTATCTATGCCTGCATTACCTAACAGGATAAAACTAAAAAGTAGAAAATACCCTCATATCAGTCTATCCTTTTTTTATAGGAGATAACATTACATTAACCAAAAGAAAAGTACAAAAGAGTGGGAGGGCGATCAGATAAATCAGGTATCAATCCCTCTAAGGCCAATGTACTAACAAAAATTACTCTTAACTGGCTTTTATAAGATTATCAGATTATTAACAAAAAGAAAAAACTTTGAGAAGTGCACAACAGGATGACACCAGAAAGGTAATCAAATCCAATAGTAAGCATCGTATTGAATTAGTCCTATAACATTCTGCCATTCCTCGTCAGAAGGACAGACCAAAATCAAGCCAAACACATTCAGTAACCTCAACCAACAATCAGTAGCCACCTTAAGGTGCAGGAATAGATGATCATGATACTCTATTACATTATTCTAAAGAATCATGATAGTCTTTCCCAAAGCTATTGATAATTTATATCTTATCACTATTAATTCGTGAAAACCCATCTCTAAGATTTACAGTTTGACAATTTTGAAAATTAAATTATAAACATTATATCATATAAACAATCCAATCAATCTTTCTAGGTTACAAAGAAAGCATTAAATTCCAAGAATTGCAAACCAAGACGGAAACTTTCCTAATATTATTCAACAGGAGAAAAAAAAAACTCACCAAAATAAGATCAAAGAGCGTGTTCTGATCAACCTTAACGAAATCCGAATCCCAAGCTTTAAGGGTCTCATCACCAGATTTCGAATCCTTATCAGCATCGTCAGGAGAAGCATCAACGTGTTTCTTACAGTATTCAATAACCTTAGCAAGAACATTGCTCGTTACATTAGGTAAAGGAATAACATTGTCGGCACAATCATCTTCGATCATATGCTTGATCGTTTGAGATTTGACGGCGACAGATTCTTCGACCTCAAAGGTCTCGCCGTCGGAACTTTTTAGAGTGATTTTCTTGGAAGAAGACATTGTTGTTGTTGAAGAAGAAAGAATTTGGGGGTAATGGGAAAATTGGAAACCCTAGACGCAGGATTTTTCTTGTTTTCGACTTTCTTAAAGCGATTGCGAATCGTGAATGAGATGCCCTTGATTATGAAATTTGACGAGGTTTTATAGGAAAGAGGAAGCGTTAAAACGATGTCGTTTTTTTGAATGACGGTCTGTTTTCCGTACCTTTTATAATTATCTTCCGATTTTTTTTTAATTGAAAATAAGACGTGTGCGGAAAGGATTTCTAAGAATTAAAAACTCATTTACTAATTTGATAAAAGAGATTTTTGATATCTCGAAAATAGGATTAATGTATTTGGTTGGTATATAGATATAGCCTATAGGACGTTTTACAAGCTTATTTGGATTTTTAATTTAATTATTTTTATAAATCGGTCTTGAAATTTTAAAAGTTGTACTAATTACATTTTCAAATGTCTAATTTGAGTAATTAACCTATGTGGATTTATTTTTTATTAACATTTAGGTCTGTTTACCTACATGAAATCAGAAAGGTAAAGAATCAGAATAAAAATCTATGAATGAAATCAATCAGAATCGGAAAGATATTCCTTTTATACCATTTACTTGTATTAAGAATAAAAATTAGACTTATTATAATTACTAGCTTACCTATTTCTTACCTTAAGCAATTGAAAATATGTTAGTATATAAAATTTTAATTTATTATATTTAATTTAATAGTAATAAATTTTATTTTATAATTTATATGAAAATAAAAAATTTGAATAATTAAAATTAAATAAATGACTAGTAAACTAATTATCAAAATAATTATTATTAAATAAATAGTTATAGAGAAGATAAAAAATGGGGTGAAAATATAAAGTCAAATAGAGAAAATGTGAAGATAATTATTAAATAGATGTGGGTCTCATGGAATAAGGAGAGGCAATGAGATTGATTATTTTTTCCGTAGGTAATCCATATTCAGGAGATTGATTCCTAATTTGCTTCATTCTCATTCCCGGTTAATAAACGAGGCCTTAATCACTACAAAAAAAAAGTCAATTTGCGACCAAAAGGTCGTTTTTATTGTAGAATGCGACCAAAAAAGCGACCAAGATGGTGGCGGCAAAAAAGCTGGTCGTTCTAGAATTTTGTGCGACTGTATAGTCACAAAAATACGACCAAGAAAGTTTGGTCGCAAAAAAGTCAACATTTTGAAAAAACGACAGATGGTCGCTTAAAAAAGTGACCATCTGGTCGTAATTTAAGTTGAAGACAAGTGACCAGTTGGTCACATGAAACAGTGACCACATGGTCATTTTTATAAGCGACCAAATGGTCACTTTTCGACTGAGGCAAAATGCGACCAGATGGTCGTTTTTTTAGGGATAAAATACGACCATCTGGTCGTTTAGTTTCTAGGGTAAATACGACCATCTGGTCGTATTTAATAAATTTTTTATTATTTATTTATTTAATTAATATTAAAATTAGCATTCATTTATTTAATTAATATTAATTAATTAATATTAAAATTTAATAATAAAAAATTGGAAATAAAATATATATAAATCAAATATTCAAAAAATGTTCTATACAAAAGAAATCATCCTAGATCTACTGCGAAGGGGCGGGGGGTGGCGGAGGCGGCGTTGATGATGAAGGCCCGCCGTCTCGGGATCTGAAGTACGCGGCCAAAGATGCTGCGACCTGGGTCTCGACCCGTGCCTGCATAGCCACCTCAATCGCAGCGACTCAAGAAACGAAGTCGTCGCGCATAGCGTCCAGGTCGGTGTGAAGCTGTTGAACCTCCTCGCGCAGCTGCTGCTCAACCGAAGAAGGGCCGGAGCTAGTGCTCGCTCCGCTCCGCTGGGGCCGAGGCACATCCGTGTAAAGGCGTCTTCCGTACGAGCCGAGACCAGCAACAGATCCATCTGGACGAACGCCTCGCCTCCAGCAGTCTCCAAGAACGCCCGTCGACTGTCTTCCTGAGTCGGTTGCGAGTCGGGTGTGGGCAACCTCTGACTCAAAGACTCCTTGTAACGGTCCTAAATATTTAAAATTCAGAAAATATGTAAAAGTTAGAAAATAATGAACAAATTTTAAGTAATAATTGAAAAAACATATTAAATACCTGAGTTTGTTGCGCATTGTCGTCGACGATCGTCCCGTCCTTCTTCGTGTGAAGGACCAGGTGCAGCTCATCAGGCAGAACAGGACGACCGTACTTTTCTTCCTAAACATATTATAAAAAGAGACAGAAATTAAATTAATAAATAATTGAAACAAAAAACAAAAAAATGACGTAAAAGAAAAATGACAATTACTTACCAATATACGATGGTGCTCGTCGTGAGGCTTCGCGCTACCGGTGTGTTTCCTCGGGTTCTTGGCCCGGTTGGCCTTATTCTTTGTCGAAACTTTTTTGCCCTCTTGAGACTGCAAGCTCGCGAGGAGTCGGGCATGCTCCTCCTCGCTCATCCACACAGGCCGGTGTTCAGCTTGCCTCTGCCGCGCCCGGTACATGAGGTCCCTGAATCGATCCTGCACGTGCCTGTCCCATAGGGGGAACATCCGACCGTCCGTGACATCGGAATCAATCATAGGAAACTTGCCCTGAAAAAATTTGAAATAAGAAAACGTTAAAGTAATAAATTGATTGTTACAAATTTATAAATTAATTAATTATAAAAATAAGTGAAGTTATTTACCTTCCAGTTGTCGTACATCCGACGCTTCTCCGTCGTCGGAATCTTCATCCAGCGCAGCTCGCTGGGTAGAGGCATGCTCTGGAGGACCTGTCGAAACCGCTTTGAAGCGGTTTGATGCGGCTGTATTCTGCAAAAAAAAAAAAAAGTAAAAAATATTTTTTAGGTTATAAATAACATGAATATTTAATTAAAAAAATTACTTGTCTACTTACGTATCCCTTTCTATCCGAAGGGTCGGGTTAGCGGTGGCCTGAGGACGGCCAGTGCCAGAAGCTCCAGCTCCCGCTAGATCGAGCGCGGTGCCAAAAGTGGAGGGTCCTGCGACAGTAGTAGCTGGAGCCGGTGAGTCCTCCCCCAAACGTTGTGTCGCAATCTGCGACTCAGGTACTGCGGAGGGATATGTAGGGTCGGGATTGTCGTCCAACCGTAATATCTCGTCCAGGTCAGCATGCGTCTAGTCCCCCACCTCTGGAGAACTGTCCAACTCCGGTGGGTCATCCTCTGGCAGCGGATCAGTGCGGTCCTGCGCATCATCGCCAGACATCAGAGGACGACGTTGGCGTGCCATTTTCCTAATCAAACTAATTAAATTTATTTAATTAATGTAAATATATTAATTAAGTATATTAAACTAAATTAAATTAAAATAATTAATTAAATAATCTAAACTAAAGTAAAGTAAATTTAATTTAATTAATTAATTAATTAAATTAAAGTAAGTAAACTAAACTAATTATTTAACTAAATTAACTAAAATTAATTAATTAAATTAATGAAAAATAGTTAAGTAAGTAATTAAAGTAATCTAATATATTTGATTTACTAAATTAAATTAATTAATTAATTAATTAATGAAACTAAAGTAAATTAAATTAATTTAAAAAAAGTAATCTAAACTCATAATGTGACTAAACTAAATTAATAATTTATTAAACTAAATTTAATTAAGTAATTAAACTAAATTTAATTAAGTAATTAAACTAAAAATAATTTAACTAAATTAAATTAATTAACTAATTACTTAACTAAGTTTAACTAAACAAACTAAAATAACTAACTAAACATAATTAATTAAGTAATTAATTACACTAATTTAAAGTTAAAATAAACTATTCAATTAAATGCAACTAAATTTAATTAAGTAATTAAACTAAATTAAATTAATTAACTAAGTTTAACCAAACAAATTAAAGTAACTAACTAAACATAATTAATTACACTAATTTAAATTTAAACTAAACTATTCAATTAAATGTAACTAAATTTAATGAAACTAAAACAATTTATAATAACTTAATTAAAACGAAAACGAAAACTAACCTCGAATACGCTACCGGGTTTTGGAGGTTTTTGAAACGGGAATGGGTGAAAAACGGGGAACGGGAAAGGTAAGAAAGAACGGGGTTTAGGGGAACGGGCAAAAAGCAACGGGGGAACGAGAACGGGGAAAGAGAGAAAAGGAAAGAAAAGAAAGGAAAAGAGAATCGGGTGGGGGAGGGAGGGAAAGAATCGGGTGGGAGTTTAAATTACAAATTGCGACCATCTGGTCGCAATTTTGTAATTATGACGAGAAATGAAAAGTTGCTAGATTACGACCAGATGGTCGCATTCTGGTTCAAAAATACGACCAGATGGTCGTATTTCAATAACAATGCGACCAACTGGTCGTAATCGTGTCATTATGACAACCAGCTGTCACATCACACTTCCCATCAACAATTGCGACCAAATGGTCGTAATTGTCAAATTCACCGCCATATTTTGTGATCAAATGGTCGTAATTATCAAATTCACCGCCAAAAATTTCATGAAAATTTAAATTTACCGCTGAATAAAGCGACCAGATAGTCACTAAAATACGACCATTTGGTCGTAAAGTAATACAAATTTTTAAAAAACTTAAGTCTACATTTTCATAGTTACGACCATATGGTCGTAATTATACCTCTATATTTTTTTTAATATATATAAATTAATGGAGATTAAAACATATTTATATATATTGTTTAATGAAACACAACAATAACGATATTATAGAACATACAGTGAATCATATAAATTTACAAAGTGTATTATTCTTCATCTTCAGTTTCTTCAGTCATTGCTTCTTCTTCTTCTTCTTCATCATCATCATCTCAAATAAATTCAGCATCAATGTCACGTTCGCGAGAAGTGGAAGCATTTGTATCGTCATCATGCAATGTTATCGTTCTATCGTTCAAAGGACGTGCGGTACCTGCATTTTGGCCATCGTCTATTACACGACATATTATCTGATCTTCTTGAAAAGCACCGACTTCGTCTGCATAGTCGTCTTTCTCGGACATGTTTTCTTCTACCTGTCGTGGTTTAACTTTAAAAACAACTAACCAATCTGTCAGATCTCGTCTATTACTCGGATAGTTCATGTAATAAACTTGAATCGCCTGTGAAGCGAGGACGAACCTATCAGCGGTGCACATATGCTTGTACTTGTTTACCTCAACGATTTGTAAATGATCAATCTTACGGACTCCGCTTTGTCTGGTTGTCTCGAACCAAGTGCATTTGAACAGAACAATGCGTTTTAGCTTCGGACTTGCGTATTGAATCTCAAGAATCTCATCGATTACTCCAAAGTAATCGTCTTCCGTGCCGAACACTTGACCTTTTATGCAAACACCACTGTTGTGTTGTTGCCCTGTTAACAGAATGCGTCTTCGTTTGAAATCTGAATCTGTTACCGATGTATCCAGTATATGACCTTGCAATCCGTGCAGGTCCCTTTGCCAAAGAAATCATGCGAGAATCATCTACCGGTAACGTAGGGGAGTCCACCTGTCATTCAGCACACATAGAGTATAATTAGAAGGATATAGTATTTTTCAACAAATGACTTGACATGATATTTTTGACAATTTCAAATAACTCACGTATGCACTGAACCAGGAACGAAACTCCTTCTCGATTATTGACCCCTCCTCAGTGGCTGTAAGACCGACTCGTGTCATTCGAACGTATACGTTCAGAAATAGTCTGTATGTTACGAAAATATTAAGAAAATATTTGAAACAGTTGTGATTGTTAAGTCAATGGAATAATGTAACGTTACGAGAACTCACTCGATGTAAGGCTCGACTTCTGGGCAGTTGCATAGCACGTAGCTCTGCATTACGTGATACTCAGAATCGGTCAACGGCCTACGACCGATCTTCCAAACTGTCATGCCAGGTTCGGTAAATATGGGCAAGGTCGTTTACGTCAACACCTTCAAGTAAATTTTCGACAACGTTTCGTGTCAGTGGACGAAATCGCCAAGAATGTGTTGATCAAAGTAGTATGAACAAAACGTGGTAGTCTCTTGCATTAGGTACGCACTACAGATAGATCCTTCGACTCTTGCTTTATTTCCGACCGTCTTTTTCAACCGACGTAAGTACTTGTGGGTTACAAACAATTAAGTAAACCTCTGTATAAGTTTAACATTAAAAAACTTGAATTGTATACAAAGTAAGTTTGCTAACCTTTTAAATGGGTACATTTTGCGATAATGGACCGGACCCCCTAAGAATGCCTCGTATGGAAGATGCACTGGAAGATGCTCCATTGAATCAAAAAAGCCAGGTGGGAACATTCGCTCTAACTTACAGATAATAATAGCGATCTCCGAACTCATTGAAGCGACAATAGCTTCAGTCAGCTCTGTACACGTCAAGTCACTGAAAAAACACTCAACTGGGCAAGCGGCTCCCAATGTCTGTTCTCTAGGAATGGTCTGAACGCGACGGGCATCAATCGTTGCATGAATACATGACAGTCGTGGCTTTTCATCCCGAACATGATATGTTTTTAACTGTCTATACACTGACTCAGATTTGAAACGTATCTGTCAGGGAATTTGATGGATTTGATCCACTAAAATAGTGTTTTCTTTTCATCCGTCGTCAACATGTACTTTGCTTTTGCGTAATTATCATTGTCGTCAGGCTCTAACTCAGGACGGTTACATATCTCCCGTATATCGTAACGTGCCTTCAGATTGTCCTTTGTTTTGCCAAGAACGTTCAAAACCGTATTGAAAATGTTGTCGAAGAAGTTCTTCTAGATATGCATTACATCCAGGTTGTGTCTGACAAGTAGATCTTCCCAATACGGTAGATCCCAAAAAATACTCCGTTTTTTCCAACCCGTGTTTTTTCCAGCCGCATTGTTTGCAAGTTCTGCACCTTCCACTGTAATCTTCCGCGTCCCTATAGCATCTATACCGTGCAGAATTTACCTTCCACTGTACATTATCGGGGGGGGGGGGGTTTCCTTTCTTACTCACCGACCCTTCTTCCAGTCAATACCATTTGAACGGAACGCGTGATTCAACGACAGAAATCGACGGTGGCAATCAAACCAACAGGTTTTTCGACCGTTTCTGAGGTAAAACGCATCTGTGTCTAGCATGCAATGTGGACATGCGTATTTACCGGCTGTACTCCATCCTTTAATAGAGGATGGGGATCGATGTTTACAATTATTAACTAATGAACGCCAAGCAAAACAATAACAAAACTCATACTCAAGAAATAATGAAAGTGAACGCAACATACCTGACAACATTGAATACGCAGGGAAGTCACTGGTCGTCCAGATTAACGCCGCGCGCAACAATAAATTTTGTTTCTTAAAGATGTCGTACGTCATGACACCATCTGTCCACAACCTCTTCAACTCTGCGATAAGTGGTTGCAAATACATATCCAGTTTCTGTTTTGGACTTTTCGGGCCAGGTATGATCACTGTGAGAAAAATCACCGGGTCTCTCATACACATCGAGAGTGGCAAGTTATACGGGGTTACCATCACCGGCCAAACTGAATATTGGGCCCCGGATGCCCCGAACAGGTTAAAGCCATCTGTGCATAAGCCCAATCTCACGTTTCTCGGATCTTGTGCAAAATCAGGATGACAATTATTTAAATACTTCCAAGCCGCAGCGTCTGAGGGATGTCGCATAACACCTTCATCCTGTGCATGCTCGTGATGCCATCTCATGTGTGAAGCTGTGACATCCGAAGCATACAACCGTTGCAGACGTGGGGTCAGCGATAAATAGAACATGCGAGCGTACAGAATCATCCCGCGTTTCCCCTGTTTATATCTTGGAAGAAAACAGAATTTGCAGTGATGCAGATCCGCATCCACATCCCAGTAGATCATGCACCCGTTTTGACACGAATCTATCTTCTCTACGGGTAACCCGAGTCCCTCCACTAGCTTTTTCGTGTCGTACAAACTTTACGGCATCAGGTTTTCTTGTGGAACGCATTGACGAAACCACGATGCAACCGAATCAAATCCTCTAGCAGGTAAGTTATACTGCGCTTTTATATGTAAAAGTTTTGTAGCAGCAGCAAGTTGACTAACCTGACAACCTTCGTACAACGGTCGGCTCGCTGTCTTCAGCAGCTCGTGCATCTTACGTGCTTCCGGATTCATTTCTTCTTCAACAACCCCTTCTCTTTCGTCGTCTACGTTCATACTTTCGCGATAACTTTCATTTTCGCCCCCATATCCCACACCATCAAGTATCATTTGCTGCATCTGACTATACTGTTGTATTACATTGGGTTCTTCGACGACAACGTCCGCATTCGAGCTGCTACCCTCGTACTGTCTCGCTTCCTGTACTATAGCGTCGAACATTTCCCTCGTCTCCCCATGATACACCCAGTGATAATAATTCTCCACAAATCCCCGACTATAAAGATGAACCTTCACATCTGAAACCGGTATGATTCTTTTATTGTCGCATTTTCTGCACGGACATCGTAGCTGCTTTTCACCATAATTCGCGTAATAGACAGTTGTCTTGAAAACTCAACAAACTGTGCAACCCCGGCCACGAACTCATCGTTCAAATACCCGTCTATCAAACGAATATACATCCACTCTCTCATTTTTCTTTTTTCTTATCTTCTCCACAATGGGAGGAGGAGATTTTATAATGGATTCCTCTGCTTAATTGCGACCCTATGGTCGCAAAATTACTACCATCTGGTTGTATTTCTCCCGCCAAAATTTCCCGCCTTTTTTTACTACCAAGTGGTAACTTCAAAATGCGACCAGATGGTCAATTCCAAAGGCGACTACTCGGTAGTTTTCTTCCCGCCAAATTTACGCGCCTTTTTTTGCTACCAACGTATATTTCTAGTCTCCAAAATGCAACCAGATGGTCACTTCCAAAGGCGACCAACTGGTAGCTTTCTTCCAACCAAAATTACGCGCCTTTTTTTGCTACCAAACTATATTTCAAGTCACAAAAATGCGACCATATGGTCGTTTTTTCAGGTGATCAAATGGTTGCTTATTTCGCGCCATAATTTTGCACCATTTTTTGCTACCAAGTCATTTTCTAAGTCACAAAAATGCGACTACTTGGTCGTTTTTTCAGGTGACCAAATGGTCGCTTCTTTCGCGCCATTTTTTATGACTGCTTCTGATTTTGGTCGCAGTCTGATCGCAAAAAGAGTGACCAGATGGTCACTTTGAGTCAACCTTAAAAAAAGTGACCAAATGGTCACCAAAAAACTACCACTTTTTTTTTGTCGCAAATGGTTGGTCGCATTTTGACTTTTTTTTTTGTAGTCAATTAAATGTTTCTAATTGATTTATATATGTGGATTTAGACCAATTGTTTAAACAATTAATTCTATTTTTAAATAAAAAATTTAAATTCTATTCAATCTTTTAAACTCATTCATATTTGATTTTTTTTAACTAAAATAAGCATGTTTTTTTTAATTCTAATGCGATTTGAAATAAATAAATAATTATATTTTTAATAATAATACTTATTTTATATATATATATATATATATATATATATATATATATCAAATATGAATGAGTTTAAAACATGTCATATATATAAAAACATGTTTCACATACATTGACATATAAACTCATATTATATAATGATTAATGATGCATGCATACATAATTAAAAATTAATATCATAAATATTTTTATGGTGGGATTTATAGGTAGTATACCTTTATGCATGTGCAATATTAAAAACACACCTATCAGACGCATATATAATTAAATATTGATGGATTTTTTTGATACTATTTCTACAAAACGATTTTTTTTTAATTTTAATTACTTTCATTGTAGAGTTTGAAACTTCAAATTCTCTCTCTTCCCTTTAATGATGGCATGTATTGAGATGTTTATGGAGGTAATCCAATAATATTTCCATAAATAATTTTTTTCCATTTATTTATCTCTTATTTTTTATAGAAAGAATTAAAAAAATATTCTTTTCATTTATTTACATATGGCCGAAAATCTCTATCAATAATAAAGAGATAATATTTGATTTTGATGATTGGGATTTTAACAATATATTTAAAATATAATTATATTGAAAAATATATTTACTATATTTGGAAGAAAAAAAATAGGAAAAAAAGCATCATCTTTTTCCTCATCATTGCCATGAACATCATTAGTGGGTTTTGGAAAATATTTCATCTTTTCATCTTGTAGAGGCCGAAAACAACAATTTATGGTGTAGGAAAAATTATAAAATTTTATAAACACTGATCCTATACCTAAAATTAGAGTTTAAAATTTTCTTCTAAAATTAAAACATTTCCTAAAAAATAGCTAAACGGTCAATTTGAAAATCTCCACAATTTATATAAACATACATCAAAATAATTTTAATGCACCCACCAAATTTTTGAAAAATTTCATCAATTTAGACATTATAATAAAGACCGATTTTATACAAATTGAAGGAAGTGAGATATAATCTAACATAGCAAAACTAATTACTAAATTAATTAAATTTAAAATGGTTAAATGAACAAACGACCCCTACACTTTCAAATTTTTTCCAATTACACCCCCGAACTATCAATTTAGCTTTTTTCATCCCTACACTTTATATTGTCCAAATTTTGTAAAAAAAACACCATCCAAATATAACAATCCTTATTTTTTTAAATATTTTTTTTTAAATTTACGGATATGAGAAAATACATTTTTGACCTTTTTTACATTCATTTCCTCTCTCTCCATTGGCCTTTTTCTTTCCATTTTGATGTTTCATCTTTCAACCTCGAATGGGCTGAAGTCACTACCAGTGGTCGATTCGAGGCTTCATCTTCCTTTCCTAAATCATAAAATCAAAAGAAAAGCTCTCCAAAATCGTGAAATCAGAAGAAAAACGCAATCAAAATTTTTATGTTTAGGAGTTTGGAGGTCGGGATTTGAGTTTGAGCAACACCCCAAAACTGAAATGCACAAAAGAACATAAAATCTAATAAATGTATACAAAATTGAACTTCAACCCAACAAAGTTTATTAAAATCACACACAAAATCCACGGAAATTTGGGTAAATTGACCTCCAAAATTAACAACTAAAGGTTATTGACCTCCATATTTATTTTAACCTTTTTTGACCCTTTGTGATGTCACTTTGGTTTGAAATGTCCAAAATATGATTCACCTTTCTTCTTCATTGAGACTCTTCATTAAATTTTTTTGGCTTTT
Organism: Gynostemma pentaphyllum; assembly: GCA_028015215.1. NCBI lineage: Eukaryota > Viridiplantae > Streptophyta > Magnoliopsida > Cucurbitales > Cucurbitaceae > Gynostemma > Gynostemma pentaphyllum. The sequence goes on from CM051355.1 coordinate 23,586,208, forward strand.
CTTTAACTCATTTGTAAAGCTAATTATGCTTATTTACCAAATAAAAAAAACAAAGTTGAAGAAAAGCCAAAGATGCAAAGTATAGTTTTCGTTAACAAAATAAGATTAAGAAACATTCGTGGAAAAGGACACAAGGGTAATCGCTGTTTGTTTTTCTTATTATGTTTTTTTTCCTGGGTATACGTATAAGGCATGCAGAGGAAGAAGAAGTCAAGAATTGTAAATTGGGAAAAGGAAAAAGAAAGAAAAAAGGCAATTCTTTCCAAAACTATACTTCTCTATCCAACTTCACCTCTCTTCTTCATCTTTACCACTCCATTCCAAAAACCCGCATGCCATTTACAATTGATATTTGGGGAGTTTCATCCAAAGCAACCATTGATGGAACATATGGAGAAGAAGAATATAAAGAAGAAGAAAGAGAGGTGCAGATTTGTGAAAAAAAATCGCACTATACTGTATGAATTCCGGAAGAGATTTATGGATTCTGGTTCGAAATTCATACAGTGCTTTTTTTTTCTTCTTCTTCAACATAAAATGGAATCCATTGATATTTTTTTTATCGACTATTTGTTTAAAATGATGGATGGGTTAATCCGAATATGTATTAGCAAAGGTGGAGAGAGGATTGAAAGGGAAAGTGTGAAGATGAAGGGATAGAGTAAGGGAGGAAGAAGCCTCCATGAAAGGTAGAATTGGAGCTTAAGAGTCTCAATGGAGAAGAGACACTACAAAAAAGTTGAGCAAAGGTGCGCCCGCCTTTGCCTTGTATTTCGCTGCTTTAGGATTGGCGGCGAAAAAAATTCGTGTGGTTTTTCGTTGGAAAACCCCGTCGAAGAAGCCTATACCAGCGAAACACAAGATTTCGCTAGCTTTGCCTTAATGGGTTGCCCCATTATTAACCTATGCCAGCGAAATGAATTTCGCTGGCATAGGTATATTAAAAAAACAAATTAATAATATATGCCGGCGAAATTTGCCGACATAGCCATTGTCCAGAATTTACATTCTATTTGTTACAAAATTACATTCCTTGTATAGTTACAAAAATACATTCCTACATTTACAGAATGTTTTTCCTATTTACTGCACTTTATTTAATAAGAAAAAATCATATGAAAGTGAAAGACATCACAATTGAAAAATATTAAAACATATATAATAAAATAATCCATAAAGTCCTAAGACATAATCTCTAAAGCACAAAATATATATATATATATATATATATATATAAGTGTTTTGAGTCATAATCTCCAAAACATATCACAATATCCTAGCTAGGCGGAGTCAGCATAAATGTAGAAAAGTTGTTTCTCATCTCTAAAAGATCACGTCTAAGCTCTAAATAATTATCTTTCATCTCGTTGTATTTGCTTGTAAGTTCTTTGTTCTCTAACACGAGCTGATCGACCCTCGGATCTTCAACAATGCGTGATCGGCCCGCAAGTGAATGAGCAAACACCCTATGATGTGCAGGTCCCGTCCCTAAACCTTTTATATATCCCGAACGATATCCTCAAACTCTCTCAATGATCTCATCGTCAGTTAGGCGAGGTTGGACAACTCCGTCCACCTCCACCTCAGGGGCAACAAGCAAATCACACATCATGCGCTGCACAATAAAAACAATACTTTACAATAAAACCAACACTTTAAAAGCTAACCACACGCATTCTTTACACAATGAAACCGAAAACTTTATAAACAAACCAACACTTTAAAAGCTAATCACACACATTTTTTACACAATGAAACCGAAAACTTTATAAACAAACCAACACTTTATAAGAAAACCACCACTTTATAAGTAAATCACACAGATTCTTTACACAATGAAACCAAACAATTTATAACAAAACAATACTTTATAATCAAACCAACACTTTATAAGAAAACCACCACTTTATAAGTAATTCACACACATTATTTACACAATAAAACCAACACTTTATAAGGAAACCACCACTTTATAAGTAAATCACACACATTCTTTACACAATGAAACCAACACTTTACACAATAAAACTGAAACTTTATAAGCTAATCACACACATTCTTTACACAATGAAACCAATAATTTACAAAAAAAACCAACACTTTACACAATAAAACTGAAACTTTATAAGCTAATCACGCATATTCTCTACACAATGAAACCAATAATTTACAAAAAAACCAACACTTTATAAGCAAAGCACACACATGCCTTATACAATGAAACCAATAATTTACAAAAAAAACCAACACTTTATAAGCAAAACACACATGCTTTACACATTGAAACCAACAATTTACAAAAAAAAGAAACCCAACACTTTATAAGCAAAGCACACACATGCTTTAAACAATGAAACCAATAATTTACAAAAAACAAACAAACACTTTATAAGCAAACCACACACATCATGTTTCACACAATAAAACAAACACTTTATAATAGAATCTACAAGTCTCGTGAAACTTACATAATCTTCCTTTGCCACATCATTGATCCAATCACCCTTATCATTTGTATGCGTGACTTGAAAGAGAACAATTTGATTGAATTCTTCTTCATGATCTTCATCTTTCGCTTGCTAAAACCAAAATAATACAAGTTATATTAGATAACATAACTTTAGTAATGTTTAATTATTAAATAATATAAAAGTTAACTTACATGATCCGTCATGACTCGCACATGTGATCTCGAGCCCATTTTGTTATTGTATTTCATTTTCCCCCGATTTTTAACATTAGCCTCAGACATGGCCTACAACACAATAAAAGTAAGGTTAAAATATGTGTTTTGTGATATAAACGATAAGAATGAAAATGTTAATATTTATGTGCTTGTTCGTGTTGTTTTACTCGGGCCACTTGAATGCTGTCTTTGTCTTTATTATTCTTATAATGTCTATGCAACTTTCCACGAAACTCGTTCAATGCGTCCGACATTTTGTGATTGAGGTACACATTCACTGCCTCTCAAGTAGTGTCAAAAATGAAGTTATTCTACATAAATGTACACAAAATTACCTTGAATTCATATTACATAACTAAGAATACATTCACATTGCATTGAAAGTACTTACCAAAAGTCGATGAACTATATTGTCCTTGTCTGCTTGTATCACATACTTCCACTTCACGATATGTCGAATGAGAATGTATGTACGACAAAGAACACTAATTTCATTGATAAAGTACGTGGCATTGGCGCCAATGGGAACACATAATTTGTCGGGGATATCCACAGGTAGTTTCCCTCTATTGTCCCGAACCGCTTGAGCAAGTGCTAGACTCTTAGATGACTCTCTAAACTTGAGTGCCTGTAAACCTGTTAAAAAAATATGTAAAATGATAAATATTATACAATTATGATAAATTCATGCATAAAACACGATGTAACGAACCTGAAGCATACTGACTACCTCCAGCCTCATGATCATTCTGCGTGCTAACTATCAGTATTGCACTTTTACGTGTCCTACGTGGACCAAGAGGAAGCATGTATGTGTAAAAAAGTTTAAACTCACTTTATATACATGTAATGTAAGAAATCCTAAACCATAAACCCTAATAATACCTCATATAATCTAGTCACTAAAATCAGATTCTGATGTTACTAAGTCTTCAACTTCTTCCTTATTAGAATTATAATCATCTTCATTAGCATTATCGTCAATTAACTCATCATCTCTACAACTAGTATTACCAATTGCTCGGTTCATAACTTCAACATTAATCAACTCAGGTGGTACGCCATTTCTAGAAACCGTGATATTGTCTGTAATATCAACCACTTCCGTCTCAAATGGTTCAATATTTAGATCATATGCTTCATTCTCTTCATCACTATTCACCTCTGGAACATCCCAAGCTCTTTTTGGTTTCAAAGGTTGAACCACTCGCCATTCATCTCCATACTTAATGTCTTCCAAGTATAACACGTGTTGAGCTTGGTTGGCAAGAATGAAGGGTTCATTGACATACCACCGACGAGATAGATTAATAGAAATGTATCCTAAGTCATTATGGACTCTATTGGAGGATGTGTCTATCCATTCACAATTGAATATAATAACTTCATTTCGCCTACATATCTACATGTTAAAACCTCACTTAGCAATTCATAGAATATTATAGAATCTGTGTCGTGCTCCCCTGGAACTGAAACACCACAACTGCTAGTTATATGAGCACTTGAACAGTCTAATGTGTGAAAGCGCAATCCGTTCACACAACATCAGCTATAAGAATTAGCTTGATTATCAGGTCCTAGTGAAAGTGCAAACAAATCCTCACTAATTTTTTCGGCACTGCGTAGTTCTCGAGCCTATGACATACTCATATGATTAGGATAAATTTATAACATATAGAGATATAATATTATTGCAAAACACTTTCTTACATGAGTTTTGAACCATTCTGCAAATTGTCTCTCTTGACATGTGTATATATTTATGTTTGATCTTTCCGTTTGAAGAATATCAAAATGTTTCCTATTATAGAAAGATAATCAGTTTCATAAACCGTACATTCATAGATTTTTCAAAATATCAGTTTAGGTTTGAAGAATACACATCGAATAAATGGTTCAACTTCGTCGCAGTTGTTTAATATATACCAGTGTACTTTGTTCATTTCATCTCGTGAAAGTTGTCGAAATACAGATCTTCCAAATGGACGAGCTTGAAGTCTAAAAACAGAAATATCCCGATTTGCACGAATGAGTGATGCTTTTTCATCGTTTCTGTCAACCCTATTTTACCTTGTCTCAATATTTTCCAAATACATTGAACAAAAACTGATTGACTCGTTTTAAACATATGCCTCAACAATAGATCTTTCTGGTCGGGAATTGTTCCTGACATATTGTTTTAAGGTTTTAAGACTTCGCTATATTGGGTACATCCAACTATATGTAACAGGCCCGACTATTTTGGCTTCGTATGGAAAATGAACACACAAGTGAACCATCACATCAAAAAATGTCAGAGGAAATATCCGTTCAAGTTTGCATAAGATAGTGACAATGTCTCTGTCCAATCTATCCAGATCTTCAACCCGAATAACTTTCGAACACAAAGAACGGAAGAAATTACTAAACTCAGTAATAACACGATCTATGTTCTTGTCCACAAAACCCCGAACAACTAGTGGTAAGAGACGTTGCAATAAAACATGTGAATTGTGACTCTTAAGTTCAAATAATTTTCCAGATTCCACATTGACGCAACGAGATGTGTTTGATGCAAAACCATCAGGGAATCTAACGCTTTTAAAAAATTTACATGCTTGAACTCTTTCTTTTGAAGACGAGATAAAAGATGCCAAAGGTTTTATAAACTTGTTACCGACCTTGCATACGTGCAGTTCTTTTCTTATTTTCAAATCTTGTAAATCCAACCGTGCGTTTAAAGTATCTTTGTTTTTCCCATCTATCTAAAATAATATCCCTATCAAGTTATCACAAACATTCTTTTTGATATGCATGATATCTAACTTGTGGCGTAAAAGTAGGGTTGACCAATATGGGAGAGTAAAAAATATACTCATCTTCTTCAAATTATGGTTGTTTTCACGTTGTTTTCGTTTTTTGTCAACGTTGATAGGATTCTTGTCTGGTTTAACAAACTGTAAACGACTAACTTCAGATAGTATCTCAGAACCAGTCTTAACCCTAGGTTGATCGCGTAACTTCTGAAAACCATCATGCAACTTACTTCTACGCATTATATGATCTAATGGTAGATATCGCCGATGACCCATATAACAAATTTTACTTCGTAACCCTCGTGATGATATATCATCTAGGCATAAAGGACACGCCTTATATCCTTTAGTACTCCATCCTGACAAATCACCATATGTGGAAAAGTCATTAATCGTCCATAAAAGTGCAGCATGCATTTGAAAGTATTCAGATTTTGAACTATCAAATGTTCTAGTCCCTTCATTCCACAACTCGTACAACTCCTTAATCAAAGGCTTCAAAAACACATCAATAGCTTGGCCAGGTGATTTCGAACCGGGGATAAGCAATGACATAAAGAAACTAGATTCTTTCATACATTTCTAAGGAGGTAAGTTGTACGGAATTAACATCACCGGCCACATGCTGTAAGATGTACTCATGTTACTGGAAGGATTAAAACCATCTGACACTAGAGCCAAACGCACGTTTCTTGGATCGGACGCAAACCATGGATATATTCAGTCAAAATGTTTCCATCCTTGTGCATCTGATGGATGGCGAAGCACACCATCTGTTTCCTTTCTCTTATCTTTATGCCATCGCATATCAGATGCTGTGTGTTTAGGATGAAACATACGTTGCAACCTAGGCTTAATTGGGAAGTGACACAATACTTTATGAGAAACTTTCTTAACCTTCTCACCAAACACCTCTTTATAGCGTGATTCTCCAAACACTGGACAATGCTCACAATTAGCAAACTCTTTCATATACAATACACAATCATACTTGCATGCATGAATTTTTTATAACCTAAACCCAATCCACTGAGCATCTTTTTACTAGAGTAATATGACCCCGGTAATACAGAGTCAAGTAACAATGCCTCTTTCAATAGTTTGAGAAGCATATCAAAAGACTTGTTGCTCCATTTGTTTAATACTTTTATATGCATAAGTTTCACCAAAAAGTTTAGAGCAGAAAACCTTGTACAATAGGGGTATAATTGTTTTCCAGCTTCACCTAATAAATGTGAGAAATCATTGTCTGTGGAACTATCATTCTCAACATTCTCATGTAAAAGACCTCGTATATTCTGACTAACTGTATACATTTCACTTACTTTCTTATCATTCGAATGTCCCCCTAAATTCTCATCAGCGTGTGATGTACTTCCGACATAGCTCATGCACCCCCTAACATTTGCTTGCTCTCCATGCAATACCCACCGAGCGTATGTCGGAGACATTCCATTAATATAGAGATGTCTCTCTATACTATCAATTTCCCCAAATACAGTGTTCACACATTTCATACAAGGACAACGAACCTTCCCATTTTCATTAACAACAGTCCTCGCTACCTCTAAAAAAAACTTAATCCCATTAACATATTCTGAACAAAATCTGTCTGTAAGTACTATCCAACTCCTGATCCATAACCAAGGAAGTAATAAAGTTAGGTATGCTACTTAATTAACGTGGCATAATAAGCTATAAATCTAAACAATGACTAGGATAGATAAGAAAAGAGATTCTTAAAAATAATAGTGTAGAAGTTTATTTGTTACTAACTTTATGCATGAACAATGAAATAAAGTATAACAAATTATTTGTGGCTAACTTTGCTGCAGGTTAGCCACACCCAAGGTTTATGCATGAACAATGAAATAAAGTATAACAAATTATTTGTGGCTAACTTTGCTATAGGTTAGGCACACCCAAGGTTTATGCATGAACAATGAATTAAAGTAAAACAGGTAGAATATAACAATTCTAAATTATCTATATATAAATAACAACTATAATATAATAGTCTATTATAATTAGGTCTAATGACTACTTGAAAATTTATCTATACTTCGTTGTTTGCCCAAATATACTTAGTTTCTTCAACTACAAATGTCAAATATAAAAAAACAAAAATCATAGTTAATCATAACAATGAAAATCATAAAATAAAGAACATGTGATACAAGAAATTGATCAACAATATTTAACTCAACAAAGATAGCATAAATGTCATGGAATTAAAACAAATTGAACATTTATTTTCAAAATTATCAACTTGAACAACTATGGAAAATCACATGAATAACTCAAAATAAACACATCTATACAATGAAATTTTGATCATTTGAACACTAATTATTCTTTGTAATCATACATTTAGCTAAAAATTACAAAAACTCAAAAAAAAAAATCAAGCCCTAACTTTCCTACACTTTTGAAATTGGAGAGAAAACTTCAAAAAAAAACCCTAACCTATATAATGCTATCCTAAAATGAAATATAGGAAGAAAATTGGAAGAAAACTAACTGGAAATCAGAAGAGATTCGCCGGAAACGTCTTTGCCGCTGCTGACCACCGAAGAGAGGGAGAGGGAGAGGGAGAGGGAGAGGAAAGGGGATTGTGTATGAGGGAGAGGAAAGGGGATCTATGGGAAATAATTCTAGGTGCAAGGCCAGCGAAATTAATTTCGTTGGCTTTGCCCCACGAGACACGCATCTCGTTTAAGTTACAAAGCCGGCGACATTCACCGACTTTGTGACTTTATAAAAAAATAAAAAAAATAACTCTATGCCAACGAAATTTTGAATTTCGCTGGCTTAAAAAAAAATATATACCGGCGAATTGTAATTCGTCGACAAAATTTCACCGGTAAAAAGTCACTTTCTTGTAGTGGTGAAGGATATTTTGGATATTACAAACCAAAGTGACATCATCAAAGGGTAAAAAAGTTAAAATAAATATGGAGGTCAATAACCCTTAGTTGTTAATTTTGGAGGTAAATTTACCCAAAAAAAATCCACAAAATTTCAGTAGTCCAATATTAGGTTTGGTCTAGTTTGGGAAGAGAATGAGAAAGAGGAAGATGATGTGAAATGACTTCTAACTAGCTAAAGAAAATCAGTTCGATTAGGTGATTTTTTTTTTAATCTCTAGGGCTACTGGAATCGGTGAACTGGGTTCAAAGAATTGTTCTTATGTCTATTGAATTTGACTGCAAAAAGGATTGAAGCATTTGGAAACCACTCCAAAAAAAGATTGAAGAAATTGGAAACCACTACCATTAAATAAATTGGAAACTCTTTAGTCTCTTCCTATTTAAACCACCTCCATCACCTTCCTCTTTCATCTCAATTTATTGTCTCTCTAAAACCTTAACAATGGCAAATAATAATTTTCTCTCTCTTCCACTCATTTATATTGTTCGATGCTTTTTAAGGGTTTTTGTGGTATCAGGTTGCAATTTGGGAAATTTCATTGGGTGACAAATTTTTATGCAATATTTATAAAAATATCAACTCTAAAAAGTATTTGCAAATATAGCAATTTTTATTATCTTTATCAATGATTAACAGTGATTTATGTGTTTATCAGTGATAAACTTAGTATAAAAATATGTAATTCAATGTTTATAACTGATAAACCAGATCAAAATTTGTTATATTTGCAAATATTTTTTAGGGCTTTTATTTTTATAAATATTACTAAAAATTTGCTACATTTGCAAATGCCCCTTGCAATTTAGATGAATGCTAGTTGAAATTGTTCCCACCACATTAAATCTTTGGAGAGAGTAGGTGAATGTAAAAAATAAGGTCAAAAATATCTTTTCCTATATCCCTAAACTTAAAAGATATTAAAAAAAAATAAAGTCTATTAGATTTGGATGTTTTTTTTTCAATACAAAGTGTAGAAGTGAAAAAAGCTAAATTGATTATTCAGGAATGTAATTTAAAAAAGCCTATAAGTGCGGGGTCATTGGTGCATTCAACCCTATGTAAAATAGATGAAGAACATTAATCCTAGTAATTATATAATTTACAAAAATTAATAAATACTTACAAAGTATAATATATGGAGAATTAAGTTGGAGATTTCATTAGCCGATCAATCCAACAAAACTAGAAGGTGGGATCTAACTAGAAAAAGCGAGTAGAAGAAAATTTTTCTTCTTATTTTTAACCCTTAATATTCAAATAATCTATTATACCTCTAAAAGTGGTTAAGGGGAGAAACTTTTGAATTCCCCTTTTGCCCCTTATTTAATTATTAAATTCAATTTTAATTATATAAAATTAAAGTATAAGTCTTATTTGTTTTTATTAAATGATCTATTTATTTTAATTCATGAATGTAAAACTCATTTATTGGGAAGTGCATAAGGTTTGAATTTTATTTAATTTTTTATATGTATATAATCAATTCTTTTCTCGAAATAGACCTTGAAATATGTGTCATGGAGTTGCATGAATTTTCATTAATTCAGTTTGTGAGATGCGTTGTACTATGAATAGAAAGTTTGTGCCATTGAGAATTAGATAAAAAATATTACGTAATTCTTTTTTATTAGTATAAAATACTATGTGATTCCTCAAACTAAAACATTATTGTATGCCTATTTGAACCTTTAGATTGATCTCATATTGTTGAAACTTGAAGGAATCAAATTTGTTGGATTTGATTCTCTATATCCGTTTGAAGAGGGGGATTTTTTCATGGTCAGGATTAACTCAACTTCTTTGGAGGTATTGTTGCAGTGATAGTAGAGAAAGAGAGGTGTCATAGTTTGTATTACATAATATAATACAGATTTGGAGATATTTTTTTTTGTGATTGATTCATGTAATCCGTCATGTGGTGTTTTTGCTATGAAAATGATACTTGAATTTTTCTATTTTATTTATATTTGTAAAAAAAAAAAATGAGGATGAATCTTAAGAATACACAATTTGGGGGAGAAATTTCAACTCTTGAAAATATTTGTAAACATATTGAGGCTCGCTATGGATTCAATTATTTTTCGGTAGCTTAAAATCGTGACGGCTCTAGCCTTGGATAATTCGATATTGAATGAAAATGCATTTAAGCTAATGAAACAGAGAAAAAAAGGGAAATAATATCGGAGGGTACATTTAGATTCATGGAGACAAATATATTTGGGGTTTAACTTAAGGGAAGATGAAATTGAAACTGCTTTACAATTTGATCGCTGCTTCCATTGTAGCCTGTAAATCATGCAAATTATTGTTATTATTTTTTATATAGTGATGAGTTATGTCAATTTTAGTTTTATTAATTTATGATTTTTTTAGATATTTTATGTAGGGTTCAGTTCGGTTTTAGAAAAAATTGGGGCTAAAATTGATAGTCTTGATTTACATATAACTTTATACCTCTCGATTTTTTTTTCCATAAAATTCTTACATTTTTTTTCTTCAATATTCTTCAGTTCCTCGATTTTTTATTTTGGTTTAGGCTTGAACGACTTGAGTTTGAATACAATATAAAATTTAGTTTGCACAAAAAATTAGGTGAATTGTATGGAAAAGAATAAACCTAATTATATTGTTTACCTTCTTAGGTTAGTTTTTTTTAATTAAACAAGATTTATAATTTTAGTTATTTCATATAGATAAAATTATAAACAATATATATTTTTTCTGTTAATTTTTATAGAGAATTTCAAACTTTATTATATAATATATTTTTATATACAATTAAATATTTTTTGTCAAAAAATGTTGTCACGTGAAATGCACGTAGTATTGGACTAGTTATTTATAAAATACAACATGTTGTTCGAAAATTAATGTGTGAATTAATTAATGAATCTTATTCATTTAATTATTTATTTGGGTCATTGACCAATTGAGTTCATTAATCCAATTGAGTTTAAAACTCTATTTTAAATTAAATAAGTTCAACTTAATTAGTTATTAAATTTAATATTAATTATCATTTAAATAATTAATAACAACATTAATTTTATTTCCCGAATAAATAATATCATCAAGTAATGTTCATTTATAAATTTCCATTTAAATAATCCTTAATATCAATAAATATTTTATTATTAATTTTCATTTAAATAATCACATTATTTAAGCAATTAATAAAAGGGTAAAATACACTTTTGGTCCCTGTGTTTTCAGTTTGCGTTCGATTTGGTCCCTATGTTTTCAAACTCAACAAAAAAACCCCTGTGTTTTAGTTAAGCGTTCTATCTAGTCCCTGCCGTCAAGTTTCTGTTAAATACTTAACAGATTTCTTATGTGGCATTGAAATATTAATTTTATATTTAGGGAAAAAGACACTTTTGGTCCCTGAGTTTTCAATTTGTTTACCATTTGGTCCCTGAGTTTTAAAAACCGACATTTTGGCCCCTGAGTTTTCATTTTGTTTACTATTCGGTCCCTGCTGTCAAAAGTCTGTTAAATATTTAACAACACGCTGACGTGGCATTAAAATATTTTGTTTAATATATATTTTGTTGCTTATGTGGCATATTTACATGAGGTGGCAAGTTAAATGAATTTTATATGAATAATTTTAATTTATATATTTTAAATTTTATTTATCTCTTCTCTCTCCTCCCCTCTCTCTCTCCTCTCCATCTCCTCCTTAGAACCACCACGTCTCCTCCCTCTTCACTCTCTGGCCGTGGATGTTTCCGATTACAAGGGAGAATTGTAGGCAAACACGATTACTAATCTAGAGATCTCACTCAGCAAGTGAGAAAAAATAATCGACCATGAATCAATTCAGATTTCAAATTTTTATTATCATCACATTCACAACCATCAAAGCAGATAAGATCGATGATTGAAATTCCTTCAGAATTCCAGTCCGATCATGCATAATTTAGATAATATATCCAAAATGCAAAACACATACGAATATAGAAATGGAAACGAATCTATGATTCTATCACGGCCAAATTGTATCAAAAAATTCATAAAAAACAAGATCTCAGCTCAAGTAACACAAAATTATAAAAAACCTAAAGATCGGCAACCGGAATTTCAGAATCTGATTGCATAATGAAAAAAAATTAGAAATCAGAATTACGATTGCTAAATCGAATCATGAAATTCACAAATCATCAACGAGTAACTACGATTCAAAAAGCTAATCCATCGAATTACACTAAATGAAGAGGAGAGAGAGGGGGAGGAGAGGGAAAAAAATCGTAAAAAAATCGTAAGTTCTTCGATCTATTCTCCATGGATGTTTCAGATTACAATGAACCCGTCGTCCCCCCTACGTTTATCTAGAAACCCAAACCCCCCTTTCCTCTTCGTCAACAAATCGTAAAAATCTCCCAATTTCTGCCGTTCTGAAACGATTTTTCCTAAAAATTGTAATTGATTCCAAGCTTTTTCGAGCGTCGATCCAGCGTCTTCGATCCATTCTCCATGGAAATCGTCGATCCAGCGTCTTCGATCCATTCTCCATGGAAACATCCATGGCCGGAGAGTAAAGAGGGAGGAGACGGTGGTGGTTCTAAGGAGGAGATGGAGAGGAGAGAGGGGGGGGGGAGGAGAGAGAAGAGATAAATAAAATCTAAAATATATAAATTAAAATTATTCATATAAAATTCATTTAACTTGCCACCTCATTTAAATATGCCACATAAGCAACAAAATATATATTAAACAAAATATTTTAATGCCACGTCAGCGTTCTGTTAAATATTTAACAGACTTTTGACAGCAGGGACCAAATAGTAAACAAAATGAAAACTCAGGGGCCAAAATGTCGGTTTTTAAAACTCAGGGACCAAATGGTAAACAAATTGAAAACTCAGGGACCAAAAGTGTCTTTTTCCCTTATATTTATTAAGTTGCTTATGTGGTATGTTTTTAAATGAGATGTCAATTTTACTATTTACTTTATATTAGGTGGCTTTTCTCTCACCTTACTCCCTCTTCCTCTATCCTGATCTATTCATCTTCTTCCTAGATCTCATCTCCTTGCATGGCCATGGTATTTTCTCTCTCATCTTTCTCCAACTGAAACTTCATAACAAAATATGGATTTTCATCAAATTTTCTAAAATATTACAATAAATCTCAAGGCAACAGGAACAAATTCTCACAGTAAAAAAAAATATTAAGCTTTAGAATTTAAAGTTCCATAGATTCAATACAAAATCACCCAACTCATAAATTTTCATTCTCTTATACATTTCCATTAATTTCGCATTGTTCATTCCATCTTTCCACCGATTCTTTCTATCACGATGACTTCAGTGTTACATTTTTTTTCCTATGGAATCGTGAAACAACGAGGGGTCTGAACAATCTAAATTTCGACAGCCCCTGATGTAAATCCAATAAAATCGTGTCCAATAATGGCTAGATTTGATGAAAAGGTTATAGATCTGAGTTTATCTTTGGTTTTTTCTACGTATTTTGCTAGAAAAGAAAAGGAAAAGAGAGAGATAAAGAAGCAAGTTGAGAGGGTTGAGCAATGCCTTTGGATGTAGCCTGTATATCATTAAATAAGTTTTATATTCATTTTAATTTCTTCACTTTTTTCCCTTCTTGTTCTGATTTTAATTCATTTTCTTCTTAAAATTAGAGAACAAATATTGGGTAAGGATTGGAGTAGCAAAGTTACTTTTCAAACAAAACCCATTTTTTAGAGAGAGAGATGGTTTTGTTCAACCCAGAAAAAGAATCTCAAAAGGAAAAGAAAATAGATGTGAACTAGAAAGGATGCGATTTTTGTAGATCTGTAATGATATAGGTAGTTAGAACTATAGACAGATGCGATTTCTTGCAAATCTGGGATGAATATGTTGATAGAAGACGTTTTTTTTTTGTAGAACTGAACGATTCCATCTTATTTGACTGCCTTTGTTGCGATTTCTTCAAATCTAAAATCGATATAGATCTGAGAAGGGGGTTGTGAATGATGTTAGGTTTCGTTGGAGAATGGAGACGAATTGTATAAGAGAGTCACAATCAAGCCTTTGATTTCAGCAAATGGGTTGATGAATATATAAGTATGGTGAGTTCCATGGCCAAGAACTCAGAGATAGATGAGAGAGAAGAAGGCGATAGGGGAAGAGAGAAATAAGATGATGATGAGGAGAGAGAGAAAATTAATTAATATAAAATATCATATAAACAAAAATAATAATATATATAAAAAAACAAATACCACATCATTTAAAATTTGCCACATAATTAAGTAAATGCATATAAAATTAATTAAAAATAGCCACATCATTAATAAAAAATGCCACATAAGAAATCTGTTAAGTATTTAACACAAACTTGACTGCAAGGACTAGATAGAACGCTTAACTAAAACACAGGGGTTTTTTTGTCGAGTTTGAAAACATAGGGACCAAATCGAACGCAAACTGAAAACACAGGGACCAAAAATGTATTTTACCCTTAATAAAATTATATTATTAATTACCATTTAAATAAACTCATTATTTAATCAATTAGTAATATTAATTATTAATTTCCATTTAAATAAACTCGTTATTTATATAATTAATGTTGCGATTATTTAAGTAAATAAAATTACTTAAATCGTTTGTTTATTCCTAAGTTAAATTAATAACTTCATTTTGTTACTACGATACTTGGGCTAGTATAGAGACTGACTTGAACAATGGGGCCTCACATTTTCTCAATGGACCGAGAATGACTTATTCTATAGTTAGATCATGTAAATTGTTTATTAGAGAATCATCCAGGTACATAAGAATAAAAAGATAATTACAAGGGTAAAATGATACTTTTGACCCAACTGTAATTATGAGATTATTACGTGAAACATATATCACAAACTAATTTGATAATAAATTGTGACATCCCCAAAATTTCCAAAACGTGGAAATACAATAATTAATAGCAAAAGCAATATAAAACATTGAATTTCTCTTCGTATTTCACGAAAGTGCAAAACAAAACAAGTTTACGGTTCGATCGAACTTGTTTTAAAACAAATCCATAGATTCACAAGTAATGTTTTAACCAAAAACAATCGTTATTAGAAAACATAAAATTTCATTATAAAAGTATTAGCATAAATCCAAAATCCAAATCCCACTAAAACATCTGAAGAAGAGAATAAGAGTTGCCAACGGTGTAAATCCGCTCCAACCAAGCCACCGATTACAAACCACATCAGTGCTCGGTTTTTCTTCTTGTTTTTACCTGAAAAAATAAGTGTAGCATCATGAGACTACGCCCCATGAGTAGAAAAAGTTAAAAGAAAATTTATGCCATGAGAAGGTTCCTAAATTCATTAAGTCCGTTAATGACCTCACAACTCCTAATAAATTCTCTCAACTCCAAAGAGTTCAACTTTACACAATGCTTTAACTCAACTATTGTTCGTAAACAAAAATGAGTTTCTCGCTCAAAAGCATCAAACACGTGTTTCCATGATTCAACCTTTTGAGGTATTCTTCTTGTGTGTTTGCAAGACACACAAGCGAATCTACTTGTGCACAACTATAACTATCCACTTAATGACATATTCTTCACTAAGTATGGTCCTACGTGTGAGCCTCTAACCATATTGTTTAAGGCACCAAAACAATATGATTTACTTAAAAACATCACTACCAAAATGTTTTTAATAAACCTAGGTCCAGTTTCTAGTCTAGAAAACCCGTTTCCGCTAAAACTGACTTTTGTGGGTTAAACTCACAAATTCGTATTTCTGGAAAAATAATCTTTTCCCAACCTTATCATAAGCTAACATTACCCAAGATTACAAGCCCAACTCAAAAAGATAGCTTCCAACAATTTTTCTACCAAAAGAGCAAAACTAGCCTAAACTAGTGTAGTTTTGATCTAATTTCAGTCACTAGGTGGTGGTCTAATTTTCTAAATAAAACCAGCAACCATTTGGTACTAATACCACTTCTAAAAACATTCTAATACACCTAGAAGTCTCCCAAAAATACCTCACAATTAAAACTCACACAAATGAGCGTACTTTTAGGCTATTTTCAGTTCTTATTTCATTCCAAAAATATTCTAATACTCCTAGAAGTCTCCCAAAAATACCTGATAACTCTATAAAATAGAGTTATTTGGTCTTATTTTAATGCCTAAGTGATAATTATTTGATTGAACTTTGCTTATATTTTGTGCACTTTGAACTCATTTAGAATAATTCTTTATTAAAGCGTATTTTGGAAAAATTCGGGTTTTTAACACTTTAAAGTATATTTAGGATTGTTCTTGGCTCTTGGTATTTAATTTTGTCAATTTGAATGAAAGAAAGTCCTAAAAGAATTGCAAATTTCATGCAGAAAGAAAAAAAAAGTGCAGAATTTTGAAAAGTCTTGTGGCGATCTTTGCAAGACATTGCAGAGAATTTTAAAAGACAAGAAGATACAGTCACGATTTTTGGCCCAAAAAGTCATCTTTTTGGGCCCGTTTCAGCCCAAAAACGTGAGGAAAAATTAGGGCAAGCCTTGGGATCCATCAAAGAGCATATTTTGGATAGTTTTAATGAAGCCCAACCCGAATCTTGAAGGGAAGTCAACATAAAAAGAGAAAAGAAAAGAAAGAAACCCTAGTTCTTCATTGGAGGCAAAAATCTGAAAGAGGGAGGAAGATGTAGCAGCCATGGGAGAGGAGAAAAGCTTCGATTCTTGGAAACTCGGATTTGATTCTTTTCCCTTTTCTCTTTATGTTTTATTTTATATTTTCTTTTTCTTCTTCTTAGTTTCCAAACTCCATTGTTGAACTCAAGTTATGTTAGGCTTACTT
This sequence comes from Gynostemma pentaphyllum, assembly GCA_028015215.1. Lineage (NCBI taxonomy): Eukaryota > Viridiplantae > Streptophyta > Magnoliopsida > Cucurbitales > Cucurbitaceae > Gynostemma > Gynostemma pentaphyllum. Next base: position 23,603,434 of record CM051355.1, read on the forward strand.
TTTATTTTGTTAAACTCTTTTGTTAATTTAGGTTTTGTTATGAACTAAATTTTATTTGGTTGGAATTGATTGATGAACCCTAAAAGGGATTAGTTTTCACAAGCTTTAATAAATTCAGTTTTTATGTTCAATCAATAGTTTGAAATTTCTATCTATTTGCTTATGCTTGATCAACCTAAGTAAATTGCTTAGTTTAGTTTTAATTCTGAAAAGGTTAAAATTGAATGGAAGAATATTGATTGATAGGGGTTAACGATTCTAGAAATTGTTTTTGGTAATGCATAGACATATGTATTTACACCTTAAGGCTTAACAGGAACATTGAAAACATATTTCTTAATCTAATTTTACCTAGACATAGGATTAAAATTGGATTAGGAATTAGAATCATTTAGGCTTGACGAAGTCACTTGAACAATAGGGTTTGCTTGCATAAAAAGTGTCTTTATTAATGCAGTTCCTTAAAGACGTACCCACAAAGATCTGCCGCAAGATTTGTGAATTCTAAGACTTTTTAGGGGGATTCTTGATTTTCCAACCATTCATCTCTACATAGTTTCATCACTTTATTATTCTTGCATATTTTAGGAGTAATTTAAGCCACTTTAGACCATCACACTTATTTTCCTTAATTAATTTAGAATTTATTTAGTTAGTTTTGCATAATTTTAGTTGTTTAGTTTCATAAATCAAATCATCCCAATTTTTCATTGTTTTTATTTTCTTTAAATTATTTGTTAAACACCATCTTAAATCACTAATCCTCGTGGGAACGATCTTTCTTATCACTTTATTACTTGTTTGACTGCGTGCACTTGCGTATCACGATTTCACACAACAATACCTCACAATTAAAACTCACACAAATGAGCGTACTTTTAGGCTATTTTCGGTTCTTATTGCGGACTAATCCTCCAAATGATATAACAATTCCAGCAGCTTAAAACACCCAAAAATCATTCTAAAACATCATACAAAAGTCATACAATCGATGGGTTAAAGCTACAAGATAAGGAGAACAATTCTAGTCTAAAACATACATGCAAAGTCTCTAATTTTATACATTTTAATCTAAAATTCCTGTAACTTTAATTCAGCCCAAGAACACATAAATCATACTTTAAATCGTCTCTTATACGCCCAAAATGAGAAGCATGAATTACTATTAATCAAAAAGAAAAACTACGCATGATATCAATTTAACCTTTAACTAATTCTACTCGCTTTCAAGCAAATTTTTAAGCTCTTGAATTCTCCTTTTTCCAAGAACTTCCACAACCTTGAATCAGATCTTGGATGGAAACTCCTCGATTCTCCTTCAAACCTTGTTCAAAGAATTACTAACGCGAATCACACCTAATACGACGAGAAATCGAGCAAAAATTAATTAAATTATAAAAAAAAAATAGGAGGCCCGAATGATTTTTGGTTCATAACTCTTTATTCAGATCTTGTATTGCTTTTAAACTAATCTAAATAGAAAGACAACGAAAAATCGATCAGAATGGACTACTTACTTGCACAAATCGGAGTCCGGATGAGGAAGTTATGGCGAAAATACTTCTTGAGGTTACCATTGGGCGAAAATGGGAGAATTGAGGATAATGGGGGGGGCTGATTTTCGACTAAAGGAAGAAGAAGAAAGATTTTAGGGTTCAATCCCGATTTTCATTATTTACGAAAATGTCACTATGTAAAAACGGTCATAACTCATTCATCGGGACTCAAAACGACGAGCCGTCAGTTGCGTTGGAATCATAATAACGAGACAATCAACATCATGTAAAAATATTAAATTAAAATTGTGATTTTAATTTTGAGGTTTGGGAAATTATCAAAATACCCTTACGAGATAACGAGATATTTCACATCCAAGTTATCAATCCAACCTCATTAATATCATTTGAGAAAATAATATTAATTTCATTTTTTTACAGTCTTACTTGGTAACGGGTCGTTACATAAATGGACATAACTCATCTACTAGTTCAATTATCGGTTTTAGTGGAATAATCTTTCGTCAATAATTGTGATTAATTAATTAATGAGTTTAATTAATTAATTAATATTTATTAGAGACCATGATCTATAGATTCATCATGTCTCAATGCTATCCAAACATCGTTGTAGCAAACCAACTTATTTATTTAAGTACGATGAACAAGTAAATTTAAGTAATTGCTTTACTTAAATTAAGGCAATATTAATTATTTAAATAAAGAGTTCATTTAAATGAGAAGTAATATTAATATAATTAATTATTTAAATAAAAATTGATAATTAATATTATTAATCAAATAATGAGTTTATTTAATTTTATAATAAATAGAGAGATTTAAACTCAATTAATTTTATAAAACTAATTATTTTTAGCCCAAAATAATTAATTAATTAGATGGGGTCCAATGATAATTAATATTATTAAATTTTGATTGTAGTTTGTTTAATAAAAAGTCATTTTTTTAAATTTAAAATACATAAAATAAAAGAGAATTATCAAATTGTAAAAAAAAAAAAGAGATAAGGTTAAACTTTAGGGAAAATACATTTTGGTCCCTGAATTTTCACTTTACTTTCTATTTAGTCCCCATATTTTAAAACATAACAAATATACCCTTGAGTTTAGTTTAGCGTTCTATCTCGTCTCTGCTGTCAAAATTCTATTAAAAAGTTGACAGATTTCTGATGTGGCATTTTATTTTATTTATTTATTTCCCCTTTTTTATCCTCACTTCTATGAAACTAAAAGTACTATATTAAACAAACAATATATATACTAAAAATGTTTCTTTTTATCTCTTTATTTTCTTTTATCTAAATTATTCTATTATCTTCTAATACAAGGAAGAAACTATGAATGGTTTTAAAATTTATATAATTTTTCTATATAAAATTTTCATTTTTAATAATAATAAATATAAATTGTAACTTATATACAGGGGCGGAGCCACATGCAGCTTAGGGGGGGCATTGCCCCCCCCCCCCCCTTGATTTTTTTAAAATGCTTTTTTCAATATAAAATTTGTATAGTTTTTATGTAAAATTAGATTTTTTTTAGTATATTAGGTGTATTTTGCCCCCCCTTAATTTCTTAAATATAGTTTAATATGATTTTTGCCTCCCTAAAAAATATTTTTGGCTCCGCCCCTACTTATATATGTAAATTTTGGAAAGTAGAAAAATAGGCTCCTAATCACCATTGGTATAGAGTAAAAGTTTTAGATAAAAATGACAGTATGTACTAAATAATTTCTTCAATTTTTATCATAACTAACGAAAGAAAATAATTTTTAATGTGTAAAAAGAAAAATAGATAAGAATTAGGATTAAGAGAGAATAAAAAATAAATAATATTTAAGAAATAAAATAAGAATTAAAAATAAGTTAGATTTAATTTAAAAAAATGTAGTACTCTCAGTTTCATAGAAGTGACAAAGGAAAAAAAAGGAGAAAATCAAGAGAAAATGAAAAAGAAAACAAAAACAAAAACATTTCAATTTAACTTAATGCCTAGCCTAACGGAGAAAGAAGGCTATAAAGAAAGTAAAAGAAAATTAAAGAGAATACTTACCTCCTGATAAGTTAGGTCCTCATAATCTCTATTTCTTTTTATTAAAAAATAATAAGGGATAGTTAATACATGTTTTTATTAATTATATGGGAACCGTTGATTTACTTTTAACCAACAAAAAAATTAACACGTAAGGAAATAAGGAGGAGATACTTGTTAGGAGGCAAGTATTATCTAAAAATTAAAGGGGGAAATAACTTGGCTCCAACCAAGTATTCCTAAGACCAATAAGAAAAGGTCACATGGAGGCTGTCTTGAGAGAAATGAGGTTGAGATTGAGCATTACTTATTATTAACTATTAAGTCTGGGAAATTTGGACGGTTCACAAGTGCACATGACACTGAATGGGGGACGTAAAACTCGAACTTTTGATCTTATGATCCAGATGAGTTTTGCTTATATGGCCTTTCAAACCATCTTCTCCTTAGTAAATGAAAGAGTGAGATACACGTTCTTATAATCGCGTCCCCTGACTACAAAATCTTCATCCCATCGTCCCCTGTTCATCCAGATGTGCGTGTGCTGCGCGCGGGGAAGCGCGAGGTACGAGCGTGTTGGCGCGTGGGGCTAAGGAAAGGCTTCGATACTAAAATTGTGGACTCAAAGCCACGTTAGAATTTAGGAAGAGCTTGGCATTAAATTACTTATCAGTTAATATGATGGCCAATTGCTCAAACGTCATAAATGAGAATTCCAACTTTCTAAATTTCAATTCCTCCACAGATATAAAGTTACATAATGCCAGTCGATTATTATGTTTTTTTTAAATTAAAGTTGGACTAGGAGTAGATTTCACAATTGTACTTTTTTCATACAACTTCGAGTATCTCAAATAAGAAGATAAAATGAATCGGAAGACACCGTGAAGTTAATCCTATGTGACAATATTCATAATTGAAAACAGCGCACCAAGAAATTTAAGAATTGGTTTTAGTACATACATTTAATTGGATGAGTTTTCTTGTCTTATATACCTGTGTGGGATTTGATTGTGGGCTCTTTGATCGTGCTAGTCTGGACTAGACTTATTTTATGGGCTTTAATTGGACCACTCTTAGCAATGACATCCTCACCATGATGTTTTAGATTGAAAGTATTTCAGATCAACCCATCTTGCTAAACTCTTTAAATGAACGATTTTCACCTTGTACAATTTTCTTTGATTCATTAATTATTGGAAAAATATGGTTAATTGACAAACTTAAGAGGTTAATAACTAATGAGTCCCACATCCATTATTATAATTAATAAGTTGGGATTTGTTTTTGCCATATGGTTATTGAGTATGAACTTTTAATTAGCCAAAAACATGTTTGAGTTAGTTGGAATTAGCCTCCAAAGTACCCTCCAAAGTACCCATGTTGAAATTTATTTATGGTGCAATAATATGAAATAACGTAGTTGTCCCACATTAGAAAGAATGATTTTTCATCACCAATACATATCTAAGTACTTCTTAGCCAAGGTAAATATGACTAGTCAATGGTTGTTTGACCAATGACTATCATAAGGTGTTGTATTTCGGAAGACTACCTTTCAATTTCATCAATTTACTATTTTTATATGCAATTCTGTTTTTGTCTTTTTATTTAGGATCGTTTAGATTTCCAACATTAATCACTATTTTTTTTATGCACTTGCGAAGTGATTTTTTCAATTATATATTACTTTATTAATCAAACTTTTGCTATTGATAGAATGAATATATATTAAAATTATGTTTACTTTACTATGAATTTCATGCACATGATTGGAAATGTTTTTAGAACCACCATGATCATCTTAATCCGCTTGTTTAAAAGAAAATTGAAAAGATAAATCAAGAGAAACTAATGTGAATCTAGAAATCGTTTTTACTAGAATTTATCTCCAAACTCATATTTGACAAAATCTGAAGCTGTCGATTTATCTCTATTATTTTACTAAGTTTTCCGATGATATATCCAACCCGAAAATCATCACAAAACCATTGATTTTCGGCCAAAACTCATCCTTTAACTCAAAATTGACAAAACCAAAAGCTTCCAAATTGTTTTCCTCGATTTTTCAATGAAAATTCGATATTTTCCAGCAAGGCCTATCTCGACTTCGTAAAGCAATATATCAGTAATCGTAAATCGGCAATAGTATACTACGAAAAATTGGTGATAGTCAATCATTGTTAGTATATCATAGTAAATTAGTGATTATCAATAATATATCATAGTAAATCAGTAATAATCAATCATTGATATACTAAAATATACTATTATTTAATAGTGTAAATCATTAACTTTTTGATATATTAACATAAAATAGAGGTGTTTATGACATTTCCCGATCAACAATAACCGAGTCTATAAAATTTTAACATAACAAATTTGTAAACATTAGATTAGAATTTAGAGTTCATTTATTAACATATTTGTAAATGGCCTATGCTTTATAAAAATAATATTAATCGTACAAAAAAAAAGACCTCGACTCCACCAAGAAAACCATGGCAAGCAAACAGGTTTGCGGCAATCAATAACGACTGGGAATTAACGTAGATCAGCATCCGACAGTTAGTTGTTTAAGCATCCAATCTTAAAACCATATCTTCAAATCTCATTTCTCTAAATCTTTAACCTCACACACTCACTCACATTTAAGCCTTGCCATGGAAAGGCTTCTATATTCTTCTTCTCCAACCCCATTGAAAAAGATCTCTCCTTTTCTCCCTCGTTTTCCTCGCATTGACTCGCCAAAGCTTCACTGTCCCTCGTTTTCACGTCCCCGTTTCTGGGAACTTAATTCCTTCTCCTGCAAATATGATTACTCATTTCTTCCTTCTCCGATTGCTTCTTCTTTCAATAATTTGCTGTCTCTTACTGATTCTCAAGATGGGTCATCGCCAAAATCTCATTCTCTCCAGCAGATCGAAATTCGGCCCTCTGCAGAACGAATGGTATTTTTCAAATTTGGTTGCTGGAAATTCTTTTTCATGACAATGTTGTATTTGATCGTAATTGCAATATTTTTTTTGTTTGATAACTGCTGGTTATTGAATTGATCTTCGCGAAGAGTTGTTTTTTTCATCCCTTATTTTGTTAACGGGCAGGAAAAGGGGGGGAAATTTTGGGATTCTGGTAGGCTTCTTCCCTTGCTTTTTAACTCTTATTATATCATATGTTCCTACAATGATTGAAATTCTGTAAAGAATAGATTTTCCGGTGTAATTGTGTCGTTGTTGTTCAAGGTTATTGTGATTGAAATTGATGTCATTTTTAACTCTTATTGTTCAAGTTTAATATTAAACTAGTAGTTTCAATTTTTGTTGCTAACAAGACCAAAACTTGAAAGATTGGTGGACAGATTCTTCATATGTGAAATGCCCGTTTTATCTTGAGTAGTTTGGAATGGGGCTTGAATCAAGTTTTGGGTGGATGTCTGGACGATGAATTACTCACTCTTTTTACACTCTTGCTTTTAGTCACTAGGCAGACCTTTTTTAGGACTTGAACTTTATGCTGCCAGTGGCAGTGAATGAAAGAGAATTTCCGGAATGAGACTTTTAATCGGATATTAGAGGCGGTGCAAGTTATATCTAGCTTGGATTCTGCATTATGGAAGCAGTAGTTGGTGAATTCTCTAGTAAATCTTTTTTGGCAAGCAGGCAGGATCTGGAAATACATACCAGCAAAAAGCTTCCAAAAGAGATATCAAAACTTTACTCCAACTGACCCAATGTAGGGGTGTCCTTTATAGGCAATTCTGAAAGCTAATCAGGAAATCCAGTTCTCCACTTGATCCTTAATCTTCCAGAAAATAAATACCAACAGAAGAATCCAAATTAGATGTCTCAACCTGAAAAGATATGTGTTCCATGAAGGAGCGAGGAAAGTCTCCAACACCTTTTGACCTTGAGGATTGGATTATGCTTTTGGAAGTTGGAGTTTTTGTGTTCCAGCTTGCTTTTGGTCCAAGTTTTGAAACAAAGCGGAAAACATCTGGATAGACTCCATCAAAAGAATAGAGGGGAGGAGGATAGAGGGAATCTATAAAAAGTTTATTTCTGGTTTTTTTTTTTTTTTTTTAAATTTTGCTTGATTCATGCTCATTGCTCATTCAAGACGTGAATTTTATTAGGTTTCATTATTTTCCGAAGCATTCCTCCTTCAGTGGGGTTTTCTTCCAAATGGAATGATTTGGTTGAATTTTACTTGGCGTGATATTATGGGGAGGAGGAACAACCAAATCAAGTGAAATAAGAGCTAGTTTGGGACTCCCTAAATTCGTTAATGTCATTTTAAGGAGGGAATTTCGAAGTCCTGACTCTATTGTTTTGAAACTGATATATTCAGGTCTTTTTTTCCCCAAGTAATTGACATGTGCAATTAATGAAATCTCAACATTCCTGATATGATGTAGCTCCCCTTTCCAGCTGGGGAATCAGTTTCTGTAGGGAATTATTTTCAAATGAATTCATTGGTTTGGTAAAAGTTAGATTGTAGGTAATTGGGTGGGGGTGGGGTACTTTATGGTTACTATGGAAGGGTTGTCAATAGCTTGGCCACCGTGCACGGTTTTAAGCTACTAGAGTTAGAATTGAATTTTTCTTTTTTATTCCTCCCTTTCTCTACAGGATATAGACAGCACCCCCACCCCCAACCACAAAAAAAGATAAAAGAAACTGAGACGAGGTCCGAGGAAGATGCAGAAGTCTTGACATCTTTCATCATTGATGGGCAATGAAGAAAATATCTGTTACTCAAGTGTTTCTGATTTCATATTGTTAAACTGGTTTGTGTTGTAATTTAATATGAGATAGATGTATTTGGAGCAGAAAGAGGAGGAAAGACTTTAGTATTGCCTTGAATAGTAATGACTTTACTAACTTCATTTTCCTAATGCTCATTCTCAAGTGCATTATTTTGATAAAACCATATACCGATTAGCCTTTATGCTTTTTCTCTATCCTTTGCTATGCCACATCATATGGACAAGCTGCTTCATTATGGCCTTTTTCATTAGATGATAAATGATATACATTCATATTTTAATATTTTTTTACTCCTTTTGAAAATCTTTCCTGGTCTAATATATGATTTATTTTTGTGTTGAAATTCATGGTGTGCATAAGCTTATTAAGCCCATTGAGACATTTTCCACTACTAAAATTTTGTCGACCTTACAATTCAAGTATAATACTTGGATTTGCTGACAATTCATTTCTTTAGTTGAATGGTTAATCTATATTCAAAATAATCTGTCCAGTATTAACAATGATAATGATAATGATAACGATAATGATTTGTTATCCCATGAACCCATGTTATAAATTGCATCATTTGTTTGAAAGTACTAGCCTAATCAAAACAAAATAATTTAATAACAGTCATCTAATACAATCTACTCGCTAATTCTAATGTATTGTCTGTGAAATGCAATGCAAAAGGTCATTTCTCAAGTTCTGACAGTGTTCATACTTACAATTTTGTGTCAATATCTCTATCTACTTGGAAAGCTAACTGAATTTCATATTTTAAAATTTATGGGAAAGATTGCAGGGACATTTTTGGTGCTCTGTGTTGCTATTCTGGTCTTGATCCAACCAGTTTTTGCACCTTCAGCGTTTGCCTCCCTCCACTCTGCTGCTAAGACTGGAGGTCCTGCTGCCGCCACCATTGGGGGAAGATTTATCCGGTCTGAACTATTGAGCAGTGCTTGGACTGGTTTCTTTGCTGGATGTTTACACACTTTATCAGGACCAGACCATCTTGCTGCTTTGGCTCCTCTTTCAATTGGGCGTACACGCATGGAAAGTGCCGCCGTTGGAGCTCTTTGGGGCTGCGGCCATGACGCAGGTCAGGTCATCTTTGGTCTCATATTTCTACTACTGAAAGATCGGCTTCATATTGAAGTTCTTCGAACTTGGGGCACAAGAGTGGTGGGCATTACTCTGCTTGTCATTGGTGCAATGGGCATTAGGGAGGCCTCAGAGGTTCCTACTCCTTGTGTCGCCTTAGAAAACGGTGAGTGTGATGTTAGTGTTTACGAAGCATTAGAGAATCCGACACCCGCAAAGAAGAAGATAGGTTTTGCAACTTTCGCTACCGGTATCGTCCACGGTTTGCAACCAGATGCATTAATGATGATATTGCCTGCACTTGCATTGCCATCTCGTTTGGCTGGAGCTGCATTTCTTGCCATGTTTTTAGTAGGGACTGTAGTTGCAATGGGAAGCTATACAGTGTTTATAGGTTCTTGTAGTCAGGCATTAAAGGATAGAGTGCCAAGGATAACTGAGAAACTTACTTGGGCATCTTCCTTCATAGCAATTGCTCTTGGATTTGCCATCCTGATCAGTCAGTTTTTTGGGTACAGCCTCTATTAAATTACCACATTAACATTTTTCTTCCTTCCTTATCATTGTTAGAAGAATTGGATAGTAAAAAGGTTTGTTTATTATGTTCAGTAAAAAATTTCTTTAGTGTCGTCTCTGAAACCAGCTCATTGTTATTCTTCTTATCCGTTTTAATTCTAAGGTTTCAAGTCTCAAATGCAGTGACAAACGTCGCGAATTAAAAATTTTCCATTCACACTATCACCAAGGCACTTTGCATATGCTGTGCTTGATTTCTATGGTAATCCAATACCAAGTTTATATCAATTTTTCATTCCATCGGTTCAATTCAATTTTTTTAAAATCGGTTTCAACATCATTTTCCGTTTTTCATATAACCGAACTACTTACACCCATATTCTACAATTAAAAGAAAGCTTGAAAGAGGCACTATTGATTTTCAACAATTGAATCAATTTCTATCAACCTATTTTGTGTTGGAATACTCCCTTTTACATAGTGTTCATAAGTTTATATGACAAGCGAGAGGGAATCCCAATACGTGCCTAAAAGGGCATAATTTCTTCACCATACTAAGACTCATTTGAGATAGCTTTTAAAAGTGTTTATTTTAATGGTTATCAAAAAACATCTTTATTCAAAAAACTTATAAACACTTGCAAAAACTATCACAAATGGGCACTAAAAAAGTAATAGGCAAAAGATTGTCCGTTTCTTAGATCACATTCAGATTTAAAGAAGTAACTCCATCAATTAAATTCAAAATAAATCTTGTTTAAAGTACAAAATATTTGACATCAGAGTAAACACAAGGATGTTTCTTTAATTATAGAAACAAATTGTACAAGGGTCAGTCATGGCTTCTGTTTTTTGTTGATATCATGTAGCACACAACCATCTGCCGCGGTCTTCATCTGAATCAAACAAGACAGTTGGTGTTAAAACTATCTGTCGTGTTATTAGGCAACCAATTCTAACCAAGTCAACAATCCAATTTACACATCCATCAATTTAAAATTTAGATAAATCTCTTAATCTTACCTTAAATGCAAGAAAATACACTTCCCTTAAACTCTCATACTCATTCCAATCACCAGAATCCCAATGTTCCAGCCACCTCCATTCTCTCAAATGAGGGTATGACTGGTTTAGCCATACCACCCGACGAATCAAAAGTCCAGCAATAAGAGAGAAACCCACTGAGGTGTGTGATATGTGTGTGATATATCAAAGAAGTGGAGATTTTTTTCCTTCTTTTTGGAGGGGTGGGAGGTGGTTGTGGTGGTAGCATCCACAATGGTGGCCATCAATATAAGAAGATTGAGAACTTCTTCAGGTTAGAGACAATGAAGTGGAATGTTATCAAGAGATGACTACTAATCTACTATTAAGCGGTTGCATTGGCCATGAACTAAATAAGAAACTGATAACTAAATAATGAAGATTTGTTTACTAGTTCCTACTGCAAGTAGTGCATTCGTGTCCACAGGAAGTACTCGTGCAGTTACACTGTAGACATTACTTGACCATGCAATCAAGTAACTCTCGTATTATTTATTTCTAAATGAAGCATTCCTGCCATATACATAAAAAAAAGTGTTGATACATGTGTTACCTGTATAACGTTAACCGCTTGCTTCACTGCCCATCCAAACAAACTAATTACGACCAGAAGCGAGAGAAGTGTCTTTTGTTGCACCGAACGTAATAAAACCTGAAAAAAGTGTCAATGTCAAAAACAGGGTTGTCCTCCTGGCATCCTTAAATTGCTGCACTTAACAAACTATACTTACATCAGCCAAATGTTCATTTTGCTTTTCCGCCAAGAGAAATAGAATAATATAAAGAACCTGCAAACCTTCGAAAATCAGTACTCAAAACAAGTGGAAACTATATGAATGAATAATACTACAGAGAAAATTACAAATATAAAATAAAATTCAGATTACCTCACATGACACACAACAGTATGCCATAAACATCCTGTTTCCATAATATGCCTTAAACAGCCAGTTGGTGCTGTCTTTGACATCTTTATGGCTAGCTTTTCCTATTAAAAAAGTACTAAAGTAATGAAAGAAAATCAGAGATGCAGCAGATATAACCATGAAAGGTGAAGGCAAAAAATTCCAGAATGATAAAGCAGAATACAAGCAATAAAAATATTATACCTGTACATTTGAAACCAGTGGCTAGCGATATCTAAGGCAAGCAGTGACACGAAAGTCAAACCGGGCCTGCATTAAAACCCTCTAATTCATTAAGATACATACAACCATAAATTAAAAAATCACTTGGAACAAGCATAAATAATATTCAAATATAAAATGGTTACCTGTAGACTTGGGAGAGAATGACTAGTAGACAAGCAGTGCTAATCCTGTGATACAGCAGATTCTGATCAAAATTTCCAGTCAATATAAAGTAATAAACGAGCAGAACACACTCAACAGTACCACAAATTGGCATATTTTAGAGAAACGTATAGTCAGAAATGCAAAGTTTAAAGATGACTATACCTGTCTGTTACCATGTCCAGAACAGCACCGAACGTGGAAACTGAATCATGCAATAACAAAACAATAGAGAAAGAATTACATTTCACAGATAATTAATCTACTTCCTTGACTAATCAGAGTTCGAGTCATTGGCAGATTCAAAAAGCATCTTGGCAATAATTAAAATGTTACTAAAAGCAGAACGCAATAAAACTACTCAAGGGCTCCCCTTTATAATTTTTTATCATAAAATAAAAAACTAAGACCAAAATAAGTAAAACTGAGAAGGTGAAAAATGCAGTTTCTGCTTCAATTTAGTTCAATTAAAGTACTCAAGTCCGAAGATTATTCAATATTGAAGCTAAATCTTGTCTTCATATTTAACATATTACTGATTTCCACAAAAGTTGGATAACCAAAACGAATCACGAAACCATAATAATACTAGTGATAAAACCAGAGAACCGCACTCTGATATATCTCAGAGAAGTGATGGAATGCACAACCATCTTTTTCATATGTTTCAATACAGATTTATTCACATCCGCTTATCCGTGGAAAACACAAACTAGATAAGTATGTACCTTGATTGAATTTGCGAGCACACCAACCGTCTATACCATCACATACAAAGCTGAAACCATGAAAATAGTCACATAACAGTTCCAATTTCCCTCCCATTATAAATAAAGAAAAAAAAAACTAAACCTTGGCAAATTAATGACTCACCTGATAAAATACAGAACTGAGAAAAGTTTTTTATTTGAGAAGCATAGAGCAAAAGCAACAATGTTCATGAGAACCCTTATATACCCTGCATCATAAATCAAATAAACAGTAAACAAATTTTTTTTTCTCCACAGAAAGATGAGGATTTAGCGCTCAGCAACTTTGAAAAATATTAAAAGACAATTTTTTTTTCCTTTTTAATAGAAACCCACCAATAATATTGGGAATATAAAGGTAAACAGATAATTTTGATTGTCTTGGCACCAACTTATTAGCCATGGAAGGTTTCTTCAGTCAAAAAATGAACTGCTATATCAAACGATAATCAAATCCTGCATCAATAAAATAGGAAGAAATAAGAAAATGCACATAAAATCAAACAAGAAAAAGTTGAAAATTTTAGTGAATCTAATGAGGAAATGAAGTCAACCAAGAAAATGAGATATGGGGATTAAGGATGAAGAAGTAATAAAGAAAGGGTTGAGAGAAGAAAACCTGAGGGATGGAAATAGCAGATTTGTTCTTCTGCAAAATAAAAAACCCTTGGCTCCCTTCGCCACCCCACCCCTCTTTGTTAATTTTCTTTTTCAGATTCTTTAACTTATTATCAGTGGAGAAGAACAACGAAACAACCGCAATGTCAAGCAAGGCATTAGATTTGATTAAATGAATTACACAGCAAATCGTGGGCCAAGGTAAATACGAGATAAATGGGGCATGCAATGCATATTTGGATTTGGGCCCATGGATGCATTTTATTCGGGTATTTTAGGTTAGCGATCCCTTAATCTTACTATATCTTATCTTGTCTTATCTTATCTTATCTTACTATATTAAAAGAGAGAATAAGTGGAGAAACTTTACCTTCCATCTTTACCCTTATTTTATTTATTTATTCTCATACTACCCTTCAACTTCTTTTCTTTATTTATTAATATTTTGTTTTTAAAATTTAATAGATTCATGTATGTATGAGTATAAATAAATGTTATAGGAGGGATATCATAAATTAGGTAATGAGGAGATTCATGTATGTGGATTAACTTTGCATTCAATTAACTTTTAATTTTGTCATTACAAGTTTTTTTTCCTAATTAAAAAGCCGCACTCCAGAAACAATTCATTGAATTACTCATTTATGGTGCCTTTTGGCTTTTGATGTTCCTATTCTTCACGAAGTGTGAAATGGCTATAAATATATTACAAGGAAGTGGTTTGTTCACTCTCTGAGATTTTTTTGGAGTAGATGAGTTGTCATGCTTTTTTAAATTATTATTTTGTTGTTTGTTAATTCTTTCATGGTGCTTGCGCTATTGAAAAGGGTCATCAAATTTCAGAATGCAGTCCGTGATTGATCAGAGCTATGTTCGTCGGTTATCTTTATATCAGGAACCTTTTTCACATAGATTGACTTCCTATTTTGTCTTCAATGGGCTTTTAGTTTGTATTTATTATTTGACGCATAGTGTGTTATGATAAAATTTCATTTGTAAAAAAGATTGTACAATTGGATGGTTCGATTATAATATAATTTAAGGGGAAGGTGATTTCTACGACTTTTATATGTCTTGCTCATTTTGGGGATTTTAACAAAATATATTTATACATTATAAGTTTGTTCAAGTTGATGAATATCTCTGTATATTTATTTTATTTTATATAATTGATGGAAAATAAACTTAAATAATTACATTCAACACACGATTTGGTGAGATAAATTAAATTATTTAAAAAAATATATATATTTAGTAAGAGAAGTTTTTTTAGAGATTTATGATTTGTAATAAATGTGTTTAGTCGTAATATTTTTTTTTCATTCTTAAAAAACTTATTGTGAACTTTTAAAAAAAATTAAGCAAATCTCTATGTTTATTTGAAACAATATTTTTATATTATGAAAATAACCCTATTTTATGTTTAAATGAAATAAAGATCATTAAAAAATTATAAAAATTTGAAGCAATATACTATAAAATGTACAATAATTAAGAGTTAATACTTAATTAAATACTAAATAATTAAAATGAGAAACCTATTAACTAATGATACAACAAGGAAATAAATTGCATATTCTCATAAAAATGAAGTGCTCTATTTTCAATTTATTAAATATATTTAAACCTATTTTATTAAAAATAAAATAAAATTATAGTAACTAATTATATTTTACTATTCAAACTTTAATAAAATAATAACTAAAACAATACACGATCACGTGCAACGCACGTTATTTCGACTAGCTTATCACAAACATGGTTATTTCATTTAAAATTAATTTGAATTATATTATGTGAAACCACCTGTTTTGACTATCTACGTAATTACGTTTTAAAAAATGGTTACACAAATAAATCCTTTTTTTTGTTCTACAAATTATTATTGGTGACAATAAAAAGTATTTATCAAATGTGAATAATTCCAAATTAAACCAAATGTCTGAATTAAATTAAAATGGTTTACTTCTGTACAATTTTTAAATTTATTAACATAATTGACACTATTGTCCTCTAAAAGAATTTTTTACGCTTTAAGCCCTCAATTATATTACTTTATTGACGTTCTTATCAAATACATGTGAAAAGATTAAAAAAAATTCCCTACATCCACCCTCTTTCTATTTCTTTTATCTTTCCTTTTCTTTTCGTCATCTTCTTCTCAAAAGCCCCAAATTATCATCACTAACTCATCTCTCACAAATCGAAACTCATCTTCGATCTCTCACAAACAAGTGAAGCTGGCCCGAGATTGCTCTATTCTCGGGCCGGCCGAAGTTCTCAATCTCATTTTTTTTTTAAAATTTCAAGTGATAGAAATCGTGGGCCAAGGTAAATACGAGACAAATGGGGCATCATATTTGGATTTGGGCCCATCGATGCATTTTATTCCGGATATTTTAGGTCAGCGGTCCCATAATTTATCACAAACATGGTTATTTCATTTAAAATTAAACTAAATTATATTATGTGAAACCACCTGTTTTGACTATCAACATATTACGTTTTAAAAAGTGGTTATACAAATAAATCTTTTTTTTCTATAAATTATTATTGGTGACAATAATCAGTATTTATCAAATGTGAATAATTCCAAACTAAACAAAATGTCTGAATTAAATTAAAATGGTTTACTTCTGTACAATTTTTAAATTATTAACATAATTGACATTATTGTCCTCTTAAAAAACTTTTTAAGCTTTAAGCCCTTAAATATATTATTATTGACGTTCTTGTCAAATACATGTGAAAAGATATAAAAAAAAATACCCTACATCCATCATCTTTCTATTTCTTTTCTTATTCCTCTCCTCTTCATCGTCTTTCTTCTTTCTACTTCACCAAAACAAAAGCCCTAAATTATCGTCACTAACTTCCTTATCCCTAACTCATCTCTCAAAAATTGAAACTCATCTTCGATCTCTCACAAGTGAAGCTGCAAGTTTTTTTTTTTTTAAAATAGAACTTAAAACAAAACAAATTCGTGCTTAAAAAAAAGCTTTATAAAAAGAGAGAAAGTAAAGTTGGTCAGCTAGCTTAAAAAATGAAGTTCGCTTGAGAGCTTAAAAAAAAGCCTTAGGCTTTAATCTCGGGCAGAGATTGGTACTATTTGACAAAGATTGCTCTAATTTCGAGCCAAGATTCCCGATCTTAGACATTTTTTATTAAGTTCAAATGATTCTTAAATATTGGCCCGAGATTGCTCTATTCTTGGGCCGCGAGGTTCTCAATCTCTTTTTTTTTTTTTTTTTTTTAATTTCAAGTGATAGAAATCGTGGGCCAAGGTAAATACGAGACAAATCGGGCATGCAATTCATATTTGGATGTGGGTCCATTGATGTATTTTAGTCTGAGTATTTTAGGTCAGCGATCCTTTAATTTATCACAAACATGGTTATTTCATTTAAAATTAAATTGAATTATATTATGTGGAACAACTTGTTTTGACTATCTACATAATTACGTTTTAAAAAATTCAATTCTCTTATAAATTTCGGTTTTGCAAGTTTTACTACACCTAAAGCCCGACCAAATTCATACGTAAATTGACAAAATTTATATATATTTGTATATATATAAATGACATTCAGTAAAAATATCCATATTTTGTCTTGAACTTTAAACTTCCCTTTTCCTATATATATAATTACGAATAGAAGTAAAATGTTGTAAATAATTTTGATTTTGTATTAGTCAAAATCTAAAACCCCATTATTTATAGTTATCATTTTATATATAAATAAATCTATACAATTTCAATACAAAAGTGATGTTATTAAACTTTTAATTTAAAAGTGAGTGGGCTTTTTTCTTAGGGAAACAAATTACTACAAAATCAGTTTTTAATTTAGACAAACTCAAAAGCAAGGTTTTGGAACGGAAACCGAGTATTCCTAATTAAATTTATATTAGGTGGAGCCTTCAATTTGTTAAATAATTTTGTTTGTTCCCAATGTCAGACTTTTCTGACCTCAAAAAAAAAATGTTCAGACTTTTATTTACTTTTGATCCTCAAAGTTATAGGGCCAATTGCAAAGTATGAAACCACAATTTTACAAAATATTTTATATAAATATTTCTCAAATTTTCGTTTGGCTTTGTAGCATCTGGCATTGAAGCATTCCAAATTGAATTAGTGATCAATTAATTTTCCTTTTACTGACTATATATAAATATATATTTAATAGTGCACATGTTTTGACTTAACGTGATTTAGTTTATTAGGTAACTGACTTGCAGTGTATGGAAAAATGATAATTCATTTCAATTTGAATCAAACTTGTGATTGTGAAAAGGAACTCGGGGATACTTAAATAGAAAAAATAAAATTTCATTTATGCTTTTCCTTCGAGGATTTCTGGCTCCACGCTTTTGTGAAAGATATAAAATCACAATTTCATTTCTAGTTCGAGGGAGAAGGAAAAGCATCGAGGCTTTATCCAGTGTTATGGAAAAGCTCAAAAATTATTCTATTGATATAAGATGTAACAATTGAAAAATTGTGAGAAACAATTCAGATAGTGTTGGAATTGGAAGTTAAGAAATTTCTTGAAAGAAAAAATTCTTAGACTTCAAAATGGTTGATACTAAATTGGTAGTCAATCAAATTGAGAAGCTACAAGTCATAATTAGTTACTTGCATAGCGAAGGAATGAAGATTAGTGAACCATTCCAAGTGACAACTATAATTTGATAAGTTTCCATCTTCTTGAAGTGGAATTGCTAATCATTTTATTGACATACATGACAAAAGAATGATCATTGTGAATCATTCTAAGTGGTCGTTGCAATTAAGAAGTTGTTTTCTTCTTGGAAAGAATTCGAAACTATCTCAAATGCAAGTGATTAAGTATACCATAGAGAATATAGTACTCGAACTCTAAGGTTTGGGTAAGAGAGTCTCAATTCTAGAAGAATGTGAATCTTGGCTAAACTGCAGTATATAAACGCATTCGAGGGTATGTTATGTCTCTGGTAAGCCTAAACAAATAACAGCTGAATGCAAACACTGCAAGAGTTTAAAACAAAATTCTAACTCAAAACCTAAGCAAGCGAACATAGTCAATGAGGACGATGATGATGAGCTTGTTGCAAAAAAAAAAAAAAAAAAGAGCTTGTTGTATAAGTAGAATGTATAGCTCAAGTTTCAATAATATCAATAAAGAGTTTTTCTTTTGCTTATATTATTGAGTCGTGGCTTTAAATTTTTAAAACATGTGAATTATCACTCTAATCATAGAGTGATAATTATAACATAAACATGAAATCGATAATAGACATAAATGAAGTTTATGTTGAATCAATTCATACTTGGTTGTAGTAAAAATTGTCAAAAATATTTACTATATAGTTGATGAAACTTTAAAAGTGTAAGACTTATAAAGCAGAGAATGATAGTCAACTTGAGAAGAAAATAAATCATATAAATGTGATGAGTATGAGTCAACCTTTTATTTGATTTATGTACAAAAAGTAAGTACAATTGAGAATTGAACTTTGAAGGACATGATTGATTACATGTTAAATAGTTCAAGTTTACCACACAATAATGGGGGGAAGGTTTGCTTATAACAAATCTAATTTTATACATAAGGTTTCATATGGCATGAGCATTAAAAAAACACATATTTTAGAAAATGCTAAAAAAGTGGGGGGGGGGGGGGGTGTTTAGAAATGGTACAAGTTCTTTTGTTTAAAAAGATCAAACTTGAACCTAAGATGATAAATTGTAAAAGGAGGATAAAACAAGTACTTCAACGTGGCAAGTTGACCAACAGACTGAACATGAATAGGAAACTGATCAGTTCTAGTCATAATCAGGAAATTGATCAAATTGAAGCTAAGAATGCTACTTATTTTATTCATACATTTTACCTACATGGTAGAAAGGTGAGTCTCAACCAAAGATAAATGTTGATTCCATATGGTCGATAATGGAATCGAATTCATGGGGCAAAACAATACTTGAGTACTCGTTAACTTACATTTTGGAAGTAAGTCAATTGGATGCAAGTGAATTTTATGAGAAAGCTTAAGGTTGATTAATCTATAAATAAGTAAAGCCTCTTTACTGCTAAAAACTATAGACAGAAAGATGAAATATATTTCTTTGATATCTATTTTTAGTGAATTGAATCATATCCATTAGGATGTTGATTGCTATAACAACTTTATATGATTTGGAATTTCACCAAATGAATCTAAAAACTACATTTATAAATGGAGAGACTTAGATGAAAAAGTCTACATGGAACAACCTATAGGGTTTATGGTAAAAGTGTTGGGATTGAGGTCTCTAAAAGAGTTCTCAAACGGAAGTCCCAAGGATCTTTCCTTGCAATATAATATTAACAAAATTCTAAATGCATAAAATTGAATACTACCCCTTGTCGAGAAGTGTCTGGCTCTTCCTCGTTCTTTGATGGTTACGATCCTAGGACCACCAAAAAAATCTTCTTCATTAAGCACAAAAGAGAATCGGTGCGTGGGCACTATCCTCTTTGGAAAATGGAAGAGGGAAGAAAAAAAACTTCTTCGCTATACCCAAGGGGCGGCGGCGGCAATGAGAGAGGGAGAGGAATTTTCCGAGCATTCTCTTAGTTGCTTAACCGTGTGTGTTTTGGGGTCACCCCAAAGGTCCTATTTATAGGAAAACCAAGACCTCAGAAAATCTTTGAATATCTTTTTAATTATCAAATAATTAATAAAGATATTCTAAAATATATTTTAAATAATTAAGATATAATATCTTATTCCATAATAAGATAATCCCATATCTTTTATTTAAATTAATCTTTATTAATTTAAAATAATTATTCCATATCTTAACCATTAAGATATTCATATATTTTAATTAAAATAAAATGCAAATAATTGGTTACCATTTAACCAATGGGGCGTGTGACCCCCTACCCGTGGGTCACACGCCCACCACGTCATCTCTATGATGATATTGGGTATTTTATTTAATAGAACAATTCCATTAAATAAATAAAAAAAAACTCCTTTTATTTATTTCCTCTTTAATTTGACTTCTTCAAATTAAATATTTAAATAAACTCCTCTATTTAAATCCCCATTAATTTTTGACAACTTCAAAATTAATTTAATTAAATAGACTCCTCTATTTAATCTCTCTTATTATATAATTAAATAGACTCTTCTATTTAATTTCACCATTAATTAAATAATTAAATAGACTCTTCTATTTAATTTCATTTAATTAATCAAATAGACTCCTCTATTTGTATTTGCCTTAATTGATTTGACAACTTCAAATCAAATGCTTGAAATTGTTTTTCCAAAGATATTAATCATCATTAATTTATGTTCTCAATTACATGCGTTAGCTCAGAGGACTTAATGGACCTATAGGACTAAGCTACAATGATCTAGAATCACATTGATTGAACTCCTTCAATCAATTAATTCTTATTCATTAACTCCTAGATAACTCCACTAAATATCTAGAGTTGCACTCTTAGTACTATAGACATAGTTATGTCCATTGGCTAATATCATTAACTACACTTTGATCCTTCACAAGTTAGTTCGTATCCATGGCTAGGTATTTACACCGTATTAACCTCCATGATACAATTTGTTCCTTAAGCCTAACTGATTCTCCAATGAACAACCTTACATAATCTCCATTATGCGTCTTTAACCTTTTCCTTGATCAGAAGAATATGGGGCCCCGCTGTTCAAGACCGAATCAGTCCATAAGGGAACTACTTATCTATTTTCCTATATGGAAAAGAGTGAATTCCAATTCTTGTGTAATTACGTTCTCAGCTATAAGCAAGATGCAATCCCCAAAGTGGGAGGCATATTGAGCGAACTATATCGAGTCACTCTCACCTATGCAAATCAAAGGTTTGTCTCTTGCGAACAAGAGTTCGTAATCCACTCAGGATTAAGATCAATTGTACATGATTAACCGGTTGATAAACGAAGTGTCTTTCTGTAATGGTTTTCCTATAAGACAGTAAGTTTATCTTAGCCCAGTCTACTACAATCTCTATTGCAGCAACACCCCCACTCACATGTCTCTATATGAGCGATCCAAATGAGATCACTTGTGCCAATTCACAAATGGGCCATGTTAGTGGTGTTACCAGAAATAAGGCACCCAACCTTTATTCATATACCACAGACTATTTGAGTTACACTTAAGTGAATCTTCCGGCATCATATGCTCACTTTAAGTTTTCATAAGTAACTCTGGATCTTATGATGGATTACATTTATTAAGCTAATAATAAATGGCAATGTAAATATTACTAATTAATAATTTCTTTATTTATTTATAGTTTAATTGGATTACATAAGATTTAGGGCAGAAACCCCAGCAGAAAGGACACGAGAACAAAGTTTTTAAACTTGTCAAGTCCTTACATGGGTTGAAACAAACACTCAAACAATGGCATGAGAAATTTGATCAGACCTTGATATCCAATGGATTTAAAATCAATGAGCGTGGCAACCGTGTCTATTGTAAGGTTGTAAATAACGATCATATCATTATATGCTTGTATCACAAGAGTGATAGTTAACTAAGATAATGTCGAATTCAAACTTGATGGATTCAATGAATTTAGATGCTTTGGAGAAGGAGAGTTTGAAAGGTTAACTGTAATTTGAGTACTTGTATTGCTTATGAATTCTTTTTAGATTCCATATGCAATTGCCTAAGAGATTTTTGTCAAAGTGACTGGCTTCAGAGGATGTTTTCAAAAGTTTTTTTTAAACTATTGAGATGGGTGAAGGGTACAATATTAAGATAGTAATACAACATGATCAATCAGTTAAAAGTTCAAATCACGAGTATAGCTGAAGTGGCTAGACACATTTTCTTACTATGTAATATCTAAAAAAAAATCAAACCTTTTTAATTAAAAAAATAAAAATAAAATTCGACACAAATTGAAATAAATATAACTAATTAATCAGAATAAACAATCTATAAAAATTAATTCATAGGATCAGGGCCGACCCTAGCCATGTGCAGCCAGGGCCTTTGCACAGGGCCCCCAAAATTTGGTGGCTCGAAAAAAAAAACTAACTAAGATTATTGAATTTTTTTACTCTACTTTAATATTTTTATTTATTTCAAAATCTTTATTTTATTTCTTTGTATCCTCTTACTTGTTTTTTTAAGGAAATTTCATTGGGTGACAGATTTTTATGCAATATTTGTAAAAATATCAACTAAAAAAAGTATTTGTAAATATAACAATTTTTATCATGTTTATCAATTATTAACAATGATTTATGTGTTTATCAGTGATAAACTTAGTGTAAAAATATGTAATTCAATGTTTATCACTGATAAATCCAATAAAAATTGCTATATTTGTAAATATTTTTTTGAGCTTTTATTTTTACAAATATTACTAAAAAAACTGCTAGATTTGGAAATGCCCATTTTTTTTATTAGTTACTACTTTTTTTTTCTTTATAACTTAATTTTTTCATAATAAAATTAAAATTTTTGTGTTCTAACGATTTGTAATAAATTTAAATTTATAGCAACAATTTTTTTTATACATGTATATAAAAAAGAGTTTTTAAAAAAAAAAATTAAGAATTCATATTATTAAAAATAATATATAAAAATGACTATTAAAACTTGAAGTTGTTGCAATTTTTATTTACGGTCAACCATGTCACAAAAGAGACTCAATGAATCGGCTTTGATATCAATTCAGAGTAAAACTTTAGATGACATTGATATAAAAATTTTATTAGATAATTTTGCTTCTAAATATTAAGAAGAATGTCACTTTTTAAATAAAATTTTGAATTATATTATATCTTTTAGGTTAAATTATACAAAATGTTCATAACCTATGAGTTTTGTTTCAATTTTTACCCCTAACATTTTAAAAGTTTCAATTTTACCCTCCATCTTTCAATTTGTTTAAAAAAATACCCTTTGTTAGCAAATTTCATTAAATCTTTCAAAAAATTTAAACGTTAGAGAGACCAAATATATTAAATGTAGTAGGTTTCAATTTTTCCCCTGAATATTTTAAAAGTTTCAATTTTTTTCGTAGCATTTAAATTTCTATAAAAATTTAACGAAAATTGTTAATAAAGGGTATTTTTTGAATAATTTAAAAGATTGAGAGTAAAATTAAAACTTTTAAAATGTTAGGGGCAAAATTGAAATAAATTCCATAGGTTTGGGATATTTTGTATAATTTAGTCCATTTTTTAATATTTGTTATTTGATTGAAGTTAATAATGTTATATTTTTTATGTATTTTTTTCAATTTATTATATACTTAAAATTATTACAATCTTAGGACGGCCCCGCATAGGATGAAGACAAATTAAACTCGGATCCAGGTCCTGCATTTTTAATTTGAATTTTCATGCCTTGTAGGCTAGTACCACGGGAATTTGTTTTTAATACCTAACAGCTCCACCCTAATTTAATTATCGTTATTCGTTTTTTTTAATACAAATTAGATTTTTTTTAGAGACAATACATATTAGATTTAGTAATTATCTTTTGAAAAAATCTAACATTATTTCTCTTATCATCCCTACTTTTAGCTAACCAATGTGTCTAAATTAAATTAGTTGATTTAAATCCTATTTAATTCCTAAGTCTTTACAGTTTTTCTGTTTGATTACTAATTTTTAATATTCCAAAGTTTGAAATGTATTGTGATATATCGCTTATTTATTTATCTGAAAAATATAAATTAGTGTTAGATTTTGAAACACACCTAATATTTGTTAAATAATTTACATAAAATTAGTGGTGAGAATTTTTTAAAGCAATTATAAGCTAACTAATCATGTTTTATATAAAGTTTGGGAAGTAAAACAATATATATTAAAATTTAGGGATAAAATATAATAAGTATCGGATTAAAACATAATTAATTTGCATGTTTCTCTCGCGTACAAAATTAAAACTTCACATTCTCCACATAAATTTTTAAAAATGAAGATAAAAAAATCTCATTCTCCATGTAAATTTTAAATTTAAAACTAATTTTTTTCGTTATTCTTCCATTAGTAATGATTCAGTTTGTAAAACTATTTAATTAAGGATTCAAATCCCACAATTTCCACTTGTATTTTTGCAAAAAAATAAAAATAAAAACATTTCATTCTCCTCTTCCTTAAGCAAAGAGAGCCACCCTTTTTTTTTCCTTGCAGAAACAAAGGAATAGTAAAAGCAAAGAAAAGTTGAAGAATAAGAGTTAAGCAAGAATTTTATAGGTAAAATCAACAATCAATGAATCAAATCAATCAACTAAAGCAAATTCCCAAATGGGTTAATCAAAAAAAGAAGAAGAAGAAACAAAATTCTATATATTTTTTGAGTTAAAAAAAAATTGCCTAAAAAACAGAAACAAGAAAATTCTGTTGTTTCCTAGAAAATGACCACATCAATGGTGGCCTTCTTCATAGTATTGCAAATGGGGCAAGAATCAACCACATTCTCACATGATTTGCATGCACATAAATGCCTACACGGCAAAAACACCACCACACTAATCCTACACTTACATATTCCACATATCATCCTCCTCTTCTTCCTCCGATTGACGTCGGTTTCGTTGTCTCTATTACTCGATTCGGCCTCGTTTATGTCGACCCCGTTGTTGAAGCAAGAAGAAGAAAGCTTCTCTCTCACTTGTTCTAGCGAGTTTGTTAACGATATCACCATGGCTTCGTTTTCTTGTACGGTTTTCTGTCTTTCTTGATTCTCAATTTGCAACCTTGTCAAGAATTGTTCCAGCTCTCTTCTTCTCTTCTTTGCCATTGCGATTTCTTCGTCTTTTTGTCGAAACAGAACCCGGGTTTTCGTATCGATGTTGTTTAGTAATGACCCAATTTGCTGGTTTGTTTTCTCATGTAATACTAATCTCAATCTTTCACTCTGTTTCCAAAAGAGATTAATATCAGTCAATGAGAAAGAAAGAACCAAAAATATTTTTTTTAAAAAAAGTAAAGGAATTAAATAAAAACCTGTAATTTGAGGAAGTGATCCATCTCCTGTCTATGAATTTCATCCATGACCAAAACGGTATGAGAATCAAGATTCTGAGATAAATTCAATTCCTGCTGGTGCTGCTGATGAAGAAAAACTTGGGAGAATTTTTCAGGGTATTTTTGTTGGAGTAGAATCAATTCTTCTTGTTGAAGGTTGAGATAGAATTGATGATGATGATTATTATTATTATTAAACCCAAAATCCTCTGTTTGAAACTGAGTTTGAATAGCCATTGTTTTTTGTTTTTCGTTTTCTGTTTTTTCAAAACGTTTTTGCTTCAAAGCAAGAATATATATATATATATATATATATATATATATAACTTGCTGCTGCATCAATCAAAACAAACTTTAGAATCTTTTCATTTTTTTTTTCCTGATATGGTGGTTTTTAATTAGAAAAGATAATAATGTTTCTTTGGAAGATAACCCCCCAAAAAAAAAAAGTGGTTGTGGATTATAAATAAAATTTAAAAATAAAAATTAAAGAGAGAGAGAGAAAAAGAGGGGTTTTTATTTTTTATTTTGATTGTGTACCGTGAAAAAGAAAAGCATTGAATAGCAACCAAAGGATGGCGAAGGAAGGGCATGCAAATATGCTGACTAAAACAAACGGGAGCGTTTTGTTTTCTGTTTTCGTTTTTTTTGTTTGTTTTTGTTTTTGGTTTCTGAAACTAAGGGATTGAATTGAATTTCCAAAGTTGGCAGATTTTGACTCATGGAAAGTGAGTGAGACGTGACTGCCAGTTGGGTTCTTTTGGATTTTGCTTATTATTAGGATCTATTCTCTACTTTTCCATCCTTTCTTTTTCTTCCCTAAATTAATATCGAACAAAACTTAGTTGCTCCCGACATCATCCGACCAATAGAATGCTGCCACATGTATACTAAATTTTTTTAGTATACAAGGCAGTATTTTATTGGTGAGATGCTGTCTTGACTGCATCGTATTCATAAATATTTTCACTCATATGATTTGCTTAATTTTCTCTTATTTAAATTACTATATGATTACCATGTGTGTTGCATGTATTAAAATTTATGAATAATTTTGCTTTTCTTTCTTTTTATAATGTATGAAATATTTTCACTAATTTATTATATTTTTTTCTATCAAAGATAATTGATTTAACTACGAGAAAAATTTGAGTGATTTATTTTTTTAAATATTTATAAATGTATATGTTAATAAAAATAATGATATGTATATAATATTTTTAAATGTTCATTACTGTTGATTTATTTTGTAAATGGTGATATGTTTAAATGATTATTATAGATTCACTAATCATACTAATTAGTGGTTGATATGATCTATAAGTTTTTGTATTTATATTTTTTTTAAATGTTATTTTTATGATTTATAATCTTAATTTTGTTAAATTTGTAGTAATCTATTATCTAATTTCAATCAAACAATATGTAATAAGATTTAAATTGTGGATATAAAATAATGGAGAATTTAGATCCTTTCTAATCTTAAGAACAGAGATATTTCTTGTATCAAATATCTGTTTATTCATTATATCTCACGTCTAATATTATTACTCATGTGTATATGGTAATTAATTTTATATAATTTGATTTACTAGATAAAAATTATGGTTAATATTATTAAATCATGCTTCTATTGCACTAGACTCATATTTTTTTTCCCATCTCACGTTAGTTTACTATCTTTTTTTTTGGGGTCTCGGTGATGAATTGAAAAACAAATCAACTATTGAATCTTCTCATTATATCATTTCTAACTTTTGAGAAGTAAATGCAGATTTTTAGGAACTACTTATTTGGTACTGATGGATAGATTAATTCAGCTATATAACAATTGAAGGCTAAGCAGTTTCCTTTATTTATTTAGCAATACAGGCTAAGGAGCTCACAAGTCACAAACATTAATGTTAAAAAATAATAATAATCAAATTTCCGATAACAGACAAGGCATGGATGTGAAAAGTAAAAGATAATGTAAATTTAAACCTATCTCAACTAGTGAGCCAGAGTTACTGCCTCTACAACATGGTCTAAGGTTCGAGTCTCACCAATTTAATAAAATATCTTTAAAGAAAAAGTCAGACATAAAAATTGAGATAAGACCAACATGAGGATTTTTTTTCTTTGTATTATAATTAAATTGAGGGATAGGAGACTTGATCTTTCAAGCTCTCATCAGAAGAGATGAGATATATCTAATCACTTGAACTATATTCAGGTTGACACAAACATGAGGAATTGAGAACTCAATAAATCTGCATAATTATATTGATACTTAAAACTTCATGTTTTTCAATTTAGTTCTTTCCTTGAAAAAAAAGGTTAAATTATACATGTCGTCCCTATCCTTTCGGGTTTATGTCAATTTCGTCCCTAAACTTTCAAAAGTGTCACAAACGTCCCTATATTTTAATATTGTAAGTCTAAATCATCCTATCATGAATGAAACAGTTTAATCTTAATTATCATTTGAGTCTAAGGTTTGCGGAAATAAGATAAATATATAAGGTAGTGGCGTTTGAGAATTTAATGTCAAATCATTTTCATAATCTTCTTAGATTTCAATTTTGCGTGGCTTAAAGAAGAAGAAAAGTTGATAATGACATTCAAGACATTCATTCTTTAATAGTTCTTGGCATTTTGACAGATCATTGTGTTCATATTATCTATCTATCTACTTATTTTATATATCAACATAATTGATATGAAATATTGATTATTTTTGGAGTTTTTCAAAAATGGAATATTTGTTGTTTGTGATATTACTCATAAAAATGTCATCTATTGGAATTTTCCATTACTTTTCCGTATTAAACCCAGAGCGAAGTTGAAATTTTTTTAGGGTACAAAACTATTATTGAACTATTTTTAATACATAAAAGGGGACAATTTAGAAAATAAATGAAAAACATATTAAAATTTTAGGGGGTGCGGGAAATTAAATTTCACCTCTCAATTTTGGGTATTATCAACTCAAACCTTAATTAAGCTTTAAATGTTATCAGTTTTTTCAACCACAAAAGTAGTTGCAAGTTTAACCTTCAACAAATTTGAACGATTTCATGAGGAAAAGAAGGTACGACTGAAGATAAGGAGTGAGTTTTTGTGAAAGCAAGTTACAATTAATAAGATGGAGGTGTGGTTTATTTTCTTATAATAGATAATTGTTATTGTAGTTTTATGGTCTAATTTTGTTAAATTTTTAAAACTAAAAGAATCTAGTGTGAATAATTACAACGATACTAGCATAAAGTTAAACTTGTAACTACTTATATAGTTTAATGTTAAAATTCATAATGTTTAAAATTTAAGGTCAAAGTTAATAATACCGCTAAAAGTTCAAGGGTACAAAATTGATTTTTACCTAAACTTTTCAACATCTATATGTAGTTTTTTTTCTTTTTCAAAATTTAAGCAGGGCATTTGTCCCTCCTTCATTCTTAGATTCACCCCTGATTTACCTGATAAATTTATCAAATTTAATTAGTGAAGAATTTAGGTAAATAATATTTAAAAAAAACACAAAGCATATGTGGTAATATGTAACGACCCGTTACCAAGTAAAGAGTTTAATTTTTTTTGGAAATTAATATTTATTTTCTCACATATATTAATGAGGTTAAATTGATAAATTGGATGAGAAATAACTCATTACTCGTAAGGGCATTTTGATAATTTCTCAAGCTTCAAAATTAAGACCACAATTTCAATTTTATATTTTTGGATGATGTTGATCGTCTCGTTATTACGATTCCAATGCAACTAACGGCTTGTCGTTCTAAGTTCCGATGAATGAGTTATGGCCGTTTTTGTCTAGTGACATTTTCGTAAATATTAAAAATCGGAATTCAGCTCTAAATCATCTTCTTCTTTCTTCATTAGGCCGAAAATCAGCCCCTTCAAATTAATTTTCTCTCATTTTCACCCAAAACAAGTTTTGTGGAGTATTTTCACCATAACTTTTTCATTTGAACTTCGATTTGGGCAAGTAAGTAGTCCATTTTTATTGTTTTTCTGTTATCTTTCTTTTGTGCTTAGTTTCGTAGCAATCCAAATTCTGTACAAAAAGTTATAATCCAAAAACATTTCCGACCTACTATGTTTTTTTCTCTAATTCTTGATCGATTTTCTTCGTATTTCTTTGTATAGGTGCAGATCGATCACAGTGGGTAATCATTTGAAGATCGTTGGTGTAGACACCCATTTTCGTCCGGTAATATCTAAAATTAAAAAAATATATATAGACTTTGGTTTGAAATTTTGTTGTTTTAAGTGACACAATTCTAATTTGGTTTTTGTTCGTAATAGAAAAATAATAAAAAGATAAAAATGATTTAAAAAAAAGGTTTTGAATCAAATTTGGTTATTGATATTTGAAATTGAAATTGATTTGATTTGAAAAGCAATTTTGGAAAGAACTCAAATTTGTGCCAATTAGTGACAAGATGATTGGGTGATTGAATAAATTATGGAAGAAATTACTAATCAAATTCAATTTTCCTTATTTTAATTCTTCATTCTTGGCTATAAATAAGAGACCTATTTCACCTTGAAGAGGCAGACGGATCATTCTCACAGTGCTAGCCAACCTCTCACAATCATCCGATTAGAAAAGCCCCCCTAAATCTTATCACTTTTCTTTCTTTCTTCTTCTCCACACCGTGACCAATCTCCTTCATCACTTTCACATACAAAAAAAAACCCACAACCATGACTCCAAAACTCATCACAAAGAAGTTTAAAATATAAAAATCCATCCATATCCTCTCCATTCACGAGAAGAACTCCCAAAATACCCCAATATCGCCCTCCATCGTTCTCATCACCGCTAGCAAGTTTACCACGCCTAGGTACGTTGGTATCTCTCCAAGTCTAGATTTTTTTTTTATATATATTATTCTTTCAATTTTTATCATCGAGCTTGTTTCCTCTATTTTATTTATTTTAAAAAAAACATTATCATAATAATTGTTTATGCCTGTGATGAGGTCTGCTGGAACTTTGGATATTAATCCTTTAGGTTTAAGAAAAATTGTTTATTTGTTGGCTAAAAGTTATTGTGGAATTGTTTCTTTATTAAAAATTAGAAAATGTCTTCTTTGCTTTATAAATCTACACATGTAGTTAAAATATTGTAAATCAAATTGGGATCAAATATAAATGGATGATTTTCGTTCATATAATTTAATATATTAAAATTTGGTCTGCTATCTTCGGTTGTATCTTAATTATACTAATTTGATTTTTTTCTTTGTCTTCAAAATTGACATGGCATGTTTTGAATGCCCAAATTTAATGTATCATATGTTTGACTTAATTTGACATGAGGTTGTTTGTTTATTTTTTTTAAATACTATTTACATTTTTTTTATCTCGTATCTTTTGTTATGTTTAAATTTGATTGATTATTATTCCATATTTGAAATCTATACCATAATTTGAAATAAATTCTCCAAAAATGTTAAATTAAAATTACTTTTAAATAAAATACTCAAAAAGGATGTTGGGAAATTTTAGGATGCTAATTTTCCCAATTTTTTAAAATTATTTAGTTAAGTGAAATGGAATTTAATTGGGAGTGGAAATTTTTAGGATACTAATTTTCTTATCTCCCAATTTTTAGAATAAAACATTCATATAAAAAAATTAATAAAATCGTATATGTTTAAAAACTTCCAAGTTTGATTAATATTTTTCCCTTGATAAATATAAAAATTAAAGAAGGCATCTTGACCTTAGAAAACTCCGTATACAATTATTGTAAAACATTAATTCATGATAGCTTTCTAATAAAACACCAAATTTCAAAAATTTAAAAATTTATAAAGATGATTTTTAAACAAAACAACCTTCCTACAATGGAGTTAGGTGTTTTCAGGATACTGATCTCCTATATTTCCTAAGGAATAAAAAATTAATTAAGGGATACCGAGATTAAATTCTATTAAAACTTTTTCTTAATGGCTTTTATGCCACTCATCCAATTTGATTATGCCTTCTAATGTTTAGGGTATTAATCGATAACATATGAGACATTTAAAAATAAAAAAAATAAAAACATATTGTGTGTTAAAAGATAAAAAGGCTTTAATATCAAATAACAAAGATAATAAACAGTAATCGTTTTCAAACGAACATAATAAGGTGCTAATACCTTCCCAATGTGTGAATGAACTCTCGAACCTATTTTCAAAAGTTAGTAGACTATCCTTAATTCAATGACTAGGTGACTAATCACACTCATCCATTAAAACCAATGATTAGTGGCGACTCCTCTTCTTTCCGCGTCGCTATCACGTAGCGACAGCTGGAAAATATTTTTTCATGTTTCAAGAAGGGTAAATATTGTTTTCTCTTTTTAAAATTCAATTATAAATTTTAGTTTTCATATTTGAGATGATGACCTTGCTAATTGAAAGATTTGAGTTCTTTATCCAACCCAAGAACCCTAACCCATTGTTTTTCATTCTAAACTGATCCAAATTAAAATCTACTGGCAAACCAATTGAAACCAAGGAAATGGAGCCCCGAAAAACCTCATTTGATTTAGCTAAAAAAACAGACAGCTCGTTTGGCTTTCGAGACCATATAGTTTTTTAATTGTCACCCAATCGTTGTTGATGTTTATTTTAGTTTAGTTAGGATTAAATTTTATACATTAGACTTCATTTTTTTAGGTTGTGGTTATGCAAAGGAAGGTTTCGAAAAATTAACTAAGCTACAAGGTGAGTTGATAGATTGTGGATGTAATGATGAATTGGGGAAACCGGTCTGTTAATTTGACTTTGGTGATAAGAAAACGGTAGTTTATGGATTTTGAGATGACTTTTGTGGTATTTTTTTGAATTTAAGTTGCTAGTATAGAAAAAGACTTGGAAAATGTCATAGAAAGAGACTAGTTTTTTGTGGAATCGATAGGATGTTTGTTTTGGAAGTTTGGCTTCTATTTCTCGATGTTGTTTAGAGTTTTGGCTGTGTTTAGAGCTGATTGGTGTTACTTTATTGATTAGATAATGAATTTAGGTGTTGATTATGGTAATTTATGATTGTATCGTGTAGTAGAATGTTTTGTTATATCAATATCTTTTTATTTGTTCTTAAAGTGCATATGTATGACTGTGTTGGAGATTTGTATTGATTAATGCGTTAATCAATAGTGAATACAATGTACATTCGCATTAAGTATGACCATGCTTAATGAAGAATATGTCGTAAATATTATTTTTATAATGCATTACTTAAATAATCTTTTTGTGGGGCATGTTTATTTCACGTATATGATATGTGAAAAGTATATATTGAAGGCTCATTTTACGTACTAGCTATACATAAAAAAGAATATTATGTAATGTTGTTTGATAATTTATTATTTGAAACATTACAAGAAGGTTTGCTCAATACTCGCAGGTATTGAGATGAATACCAAGTGTTTGATGAATGTGGGAAATT
Source organism: Gynostemma pentaphyllum (assembly GCA_028015215.1). Taxonomy (NCBI): domain Eukaryota; kingdom Viridiplantae; phylum Streptophyta; class Magnoliopsida; order Cucurbitales; family Cucurbitaceae; genus Gynostemma; species Gynostemma pentaphyllum. Next base: position 23,636,516 of record CM051355.1, read on the forward strand.
TAAAGCAATTGTGACTTGAGAGTAACTTGAGGGTTATGAATTATTTAAGATATAACTTGTGGGTTATAAGTAGTCGATGGACTAGTATGTGAGAAGAGTTTGGATGGTTAATATAACTTGAGAGTTATATGTATTTGTTGATGATAAGTTTTGAGGATTAAAAGAGCTTGAGGGTGATATGTATTTGAAAGATATAGAAGTGAGTTTAGAATTCTTAAGTGAAATATGATTTGAATTGTGAGATTGATTAAGAAAGTTTGGACTTGACAAATTTTAGGGCGTATTCAAGATATTGTTATATTTGCAATTTATTTACTTATTGGGCGTTAACCTCATGATGCTACACTTAATTTTTTTTTCCAGGTAACAAAGGTAAGGGAGCTAGCAAACGATGAGGATTCGATGGGAGCAATGGTTTAGATTGTGACCGTCGACACCGAGTATTTATCTTCTTCTTTTTTTGGGTTTATGAGAACCTTACTGTTAAACGTTACGTTGTTTTGAAATTTAGAATTTTGTTTTAGAATTTTGATTTATGGAATATGTTTGCATTTTCATTAAATAAGTTCGCGAGCTGATACAAATGACTTTTATTTTTCCTTTGGATTTGAGAT